>OU696665.1:10000000-11257083 GCA_916049575.1 Ancistrocerus nigricornis
CCTACTTCCATTCTTAATCATCGCTCACCGAATGGGTCCATTCTTCTGTTCGCGATCGAGGAAAAAGGCGAGACGTTTCCGTTCCTTGAGTTATCTCGAAGAGGAACAGTAGTTTCTATTAGCAAACGTTCAATAATATTCGAGATGGTGGATGTATGAGTTAGCCTTTTATATTCCTTCTCATTTATACTGCATTTTTCTTCGACAAACTCAAACATTCGTTCCACATACCCCATTCCATTTATTCAAATTCTTTACAACATTACGTGATTATAATAAATACAATACGTAAGGTACATGTGCATCTTGCAAAGTTTAGCTCGGAAAAGAATAGATCCAAAGGAATAACCAGTTTTTCTTTTTCTCTTCGAAAGAAACACGCTCCAGCTGTTTTTCTACCACGAATTTGCATGCGATCAAAGCGAGCTTCGCGAACGACTTAGCCGCAAAGGGTCAAGAGGGCAGTAATTCGTATTTCGATAACGACTCGGAGATATTCTCGCGTCCTCGTTTGCATACGAGGTTAGCGAGTTTCCTTGGTCGTCGTACCAAGAAAGAACTCGTTCTTTTATACCAATCCCTGTCTTTCCATCCGGATAGAATCCCCAAGAGATGATTCAAGACCCGCATCTCGCGCGTAATCTCGACTTGTAGCTATTACGAGCGAACGATGAAGAGCAAACTGTTTCTTCTCTTTCTTCCATTCCTTTCTCTTTTCACGTTCAAACGAGCTGTACGGTCCCGTACCTACTCTCGTCTTCGATGCAAAAAGAAATTTACTCGTCAGTAGGTATACTGTATGGAGAAAGAAGAGGAAAAAGGAACCGGTGCCTTCCTCCTCCATCGGCGGAGTGCTACTTAGAGAAATCAGAGCGAATGTCGACGGCAGTGTCGGTACGACGTCGTCGTCAACGTCGTCGTGCTACTTACGTCGTACGTAGAAAGAGGAGAAAGGGGTGGGGGGTGAGGAGAGACGGTGAAAAGAGGTAAAAAGGAGTAAGAAGAGGGGTAATGTCGACGGTACACTCGCGCTCGTCATCAGAAGAGCTTTTCTTGTTCTTGATGCGCGTTGGACAATGGCGAGAAAACGTTCTCTCCCTTCCTCCGCTGTACTACCTCGTCTTTTTCCATCCCACCTTCTACCACCCCCTTGGTGCTACCCCATCCGCGCGGGCAACCGCCGCTCGAGCTACTCACAGCTATAAGAGTGAGAAAGAAAGAAAAAGAGAAAGAGTACGATATATATGTAAAGAGAGAGAAAGAAAGAAAGAAAGAAGGAGTCGGAGAAGGCTCGAGGAAAGAGGATGAGGCCTTTTCAATGTCCTCTTCTCCCTCGCTTCTCCTTAGACGCCTCGCACTCCTTCTCCTCCGTGCGACCGAAAGAAAAAGTGCCTCGTGAAAAAAGGAAAAGGAACGGACAAAAGTAACTGAGCTTACGCCGGCACTCGTCGGAGACGCGGACGACACGCGAGTTCCGCGCGCGCTCTTGGCCGGGAGGGCGAGAGAAAAGGAGGTTGATGGCGGGCGAGGAGCTTTCGGGGGTGGCGCGCGCGCGATATGCCTTCAGGAATTCAAGAAAGCGACGGCTTTCGTTGAATGCGTCGAGAAGGCATGCTTTTTACCTCTTCTTCCCTCTTTTCTTTCCTCTTGCGTTCTCTCTCGCTCTTGTTCGCTCGCTCGCACTCTTCTTGCTTTCTTTTTTAGCTCCTTTCCGGCCGGAGGGCCGAGTGACGACGGCCGTGCTTGAAAGGGAAGAAAGGAGCAGAGAGAGCGCGAAAGAAAACGACGTAATATGCTCGAGTGGTGCGAAGTGACGATTGTCCCTTTCTTCGCGCACGAGGCGCGTCTTCCGGCACCCCCCGACCACCCTATCCATCTCTCTTACTCTCGGCAGCCGTCTCTTTCTCTTTATCACGGTCCGGCAACTTTATTAGCCACCTTCGCCTCCTTCCTTCCATCCTTTCTTCTCGCTTTCCCCGTGAGGAACCTTACCACTATCTACCGTACTCGCGGAAAGACGTGAAACGTATCGTATCAAGTGTCGTGAGATGCGCTGCTTCTCGTCCCAAGTGTACTCGTCGTCGACCCTTCTCCTTGGTGCGAGACTTTAACGCGTTCTCACCGACCGTCGAGCCAATTTTACATAAATCAATACGCCTATCTAACGGTTGTTTTTTTTGTTGATTATTTTATTGAAGTAATATAGGCATAAGTTTACATCATAACTAATTAATAATTCAAAATAATAAACAAGTTTTAATGTAATAATTTACTGGTAGTACTTGGTTAGGGGGGCCTGAAAGCGCTGGTCATTTATATTGCGGGTAATAACTCTGATACCTACTTATTCCTTTTTTTTTCCTACCTGAGTCGTACAAAGGGAGGATCAGACCTGTGGGTCACCGATTTTCCTCAATTTTTCCACAGAGCTTCTTTTGCCGAATCTATTGGACACGCATTATGCCAAAAGTGGCAACATTCTGCCATTTTTTCAAAATTTGAGGTGAAAAATCAAAGTTCGTCGATCATTTTGACATTTTGCAAACAGGTTGAGAATAAAAACATTAAACGAAACGTATTTTTATTCAAAAAAATATTTTTTAAATAATTAGGATATGCTGATTTACCGTAAAAATTAACAGTCCTTTGACAGTACTTCGCAATATTATTTCGTCTTTGTATCGAATTATATATTTAACATAAGTACAGAAATTAGTAATGATAGGTATAAATTCTGAGAGATGCCTCAATTGGCGAACTTTGATTTTTTACCTCAAATTTATAAAAAACGACGGGGTGTTGCGACTTTTGGCAAAACACGTGTCCAATAGATTCAACTAAAGAAGCTCTGTGCAAAAATTGAGCAAAATCGGTGACGCGCAAGTCTGTTCCTTCCTCAGTATGTATTTCTTTATCCTCGATGTATTACTTGGATTCCTACAAAAAAGCCTAAAACAAAAACTCTATAACTAGCCTATCTAACCGTACTTTACCGTTTCTTTTCAAACGTGAAGAATTCCAATTAGAATTTTTATCATTACTGGCTACATTCTACGCATAATGATATACATACACAGGTTGGTCAATTGTTGAAACGATCGAACGAACTAAGTGCTCACGGTTCTACGATCGCGTGGTATGCCAGCTAAAATGGAAGACTCGCGACACGGCAGTTTACTTCCTCCGAGCGTGCCTATACATCATCCTGAGTGTCTAAAAACAATATAATTTTTTTTTTTCGCGTCACGTAGGGTCCCCGAAGCGCGACAAATAGAGGCAGGAAGCGCATGTCCACTGGACCAGGTATCCTTACTGGAAGCTTCCACTTTCACGGAGGAAATGAGCTCTCGCTTCTTCCGTTCCTACCTAGGGAAAATGGTTACAAGGGTGCGTCGTACGAGCGACACGCGCGCTATATACGCTAACCAATACGCTCGTACGTTCGTACGTATGTCTATTAGGAGACGCGAATAAAGAGCATACGAAAATAGTCGATACTTGTCTCGAAACGGTTCGAATTTTTTACTCGAGATAGCATATAAAATTACCTTGCTGAATTAAACGAACTAACTGACTTTAAAATAACCCGCGTATCGCGTTTTGCGAGAGGGGTGGAAAAACGGGTTGTAGCGAAAGCGCGTTCTGAAAGAGGAAGGAAAAAAAATACATTAATGTGTTTGCGTTGCATTCTCGGGAAGAACTGAAAAATGATATCGACGGGTGTGAGAAAGAGAGAGAGGAAAAGGGGGAATAGTGAAAAAGAATATCGAGCGAAGAGGCAAATGTAAAAATAATATACGCGATACGAGATTACGTGCCTGAACGAGGACAATTGCGTACAATGAGATATATAAATAGAAAAAAAAGAGAGTAAGAAAATAAAAAAGATGAAAAATCAAGCGAGACGATTCGAGACAACGCACAGTGGCAAGTTTCGCCGAAATTTTAGCCAAATGTAATATTCTCAAATAAAAAATAAATTATGGGAACAAATGATAATAATGTGACTTTAAAATGATTATACTGTAATTTTTTACTGTTCCTCTTAATTTCAGAATAGTTCTCTGCTTCTCTCGATTTGGTGATATTAACATTAAAAAATTACTCTATTATCATTGTAGTCATATTATTATCATTTATTCCCACAATTTATTATTAACAAATTTGAAAAATTGATTACATTTTTTAAAGTAATAGAATAACTCATAATATTGCAATTCTTCGCAGAAAAATGCAACGAATCTTCTTTTAAGAACCCTCGCATATCAAATTAATTATATAAAATTCACAATACTTGAATTACTGTGGTCTTGTTGACATTACTAACAATGCGATCTTAGTATGAAGTTAAAACATTCACGCTTCATTTCACATTGTTATTTTATATATGTAATTAATTTTGTAAGCAATTCAAGTGTTTACCTTATGAAGTTTACCAATAAAAAATCAAATGAGTTCTATCGGTATTTAGATTGCAACAAAACTAAGTAAATACAGAGTAAATCGAAAAATGTACTAAAAAATGACATTGACTACAACAGGGCCACAAACTGTTACTTTTACCTAAATAAAAAAAAAAATCTTTAAAGATAAGAAAAATTTTTTTTCACTTTCTGCCAAGATTTCAGTAAAACTTGCCACAGTGCAACGTTCGAAAAACTCCAAGCCCGCTCGATTTTTTGGCCCTGGGAGTAAATCGATAGAGCTTATCGAGCCGTCCATGAAGCGTGAAAGAGAAAGAGCGAGATGCCGATAGAAAGAGAAAGAGGGGGGGAATGGTCAAGGGACCGGTGAATTCGACGGAGCGCGTAGACTTAACTGGAAGCTTCCACGTTCGCAGAGGAAACGCGTCCGTCCTTCCTTCCGTTCTCCCGTTTGTCAGAAAGAGAGGAAGGGGAAAGGGAGAAAGAGAGCGATGGATATCGAAGAGCATCGATGTGCGCGCTGGAAGATCGGAGAGAGGGAGAGATCGAAAGACAAAGGAGGAAGGAAGGGTCAGCTAGATAGCGGAGAATCGGTGAAGAGAGGAGGTAAAGGAAAGGAGAGAGAGAGAGAGTAGGATGGTAGGAGAAATGTATAGGAAAGAGAGAGGGGACGAGGAACGATACCTGTGCGACTGTCTGTCGTCCGGACGTCCGTTGTTTTGTTACAATCACGTATCCGTATGGTTTTACGCGACCCTATATCGGCACGTCGTCGACACGTCGTCGTCGTCGTAATCGTCGGCGACGCGACGCTAGGAACCGATCCAGGATGTGACCCGTAACTGGGAGGATACACGCCAGAAGGGGAGGCAAACGTCGTTGATCGGAGTGGGAGGAAGGCTCGAGCTTGAGTGCCTCACAGGAACGTGCGGACTCCAAAGGTGTGGAACGACGTGTTCCGCCCTTGCCGAACACGCATCATTGTTTCGTGGAAACAGGAAATGATGTCTTAATTGATTCGCCTCTCTCTCTCTATCCTTCATCTAGCTATGCCAGCCAGTAGCAGACTATATCGTTCTAGTTTCCCTGATTTTCGAGAATCAACGACGGTCCACGAATTGCTTGTTGCCGTTCTCTCTTTTGGACCCGGGGAATTTCCATCGTCGAGATCGAACGTTTATGAGCTTTCGTCGCTATGTTCGGATCGATGGACGTTAGGATGAATGAACGGCCGTGGGAAAATGGAGAAAAACGAGAGAAAATGTTTCTACGTTACTAACGGTACGATGGCATAAGCACTACCTCTCCCCACTTTTCTCGTGCGAGTGTGGTACATGCTTTGGATTCCCGCGTGATTCTCCTATCTCTCGGAAGATTATACCAAAGAGCCTGCCTATGTACACTTCACTTTGTCAATATTATTATGTTGCTTTCTGTTTTGCGAAAGTTGCGTGGAAAATGCATTTCTCCTACGGCGATATATGAAAAAACGTTTGCACATAGCGAACAATATACCTTGCCTTGTATCTGAAAACGGAAAATTTCAATTTTTATTATTGAGTTTGTGATGTAAGAATGGATTGAATATTTTTAAAGGACAAAGAGGGAAGTAGTCTATTCTAAATTATCCGGGAGGAAGCTTCGTTAGGAGTGGGAAATTCATTAGGGACGGAACGGAATCGATTCTTTGATTCGACGATCAAAACCTCTTATCCTGAAAGATAAGCCGAGACGCAAATAGACATCGCAAATAGATATCGAAACTCTTCGTACTTTCTTACGATGAGAACAACCTTATTCTCTTTTTTTTTTTTTATATCGCGAAGGGTATAACCCGAAAGAAGGAGACCTCCTTGCAAATGATAATACCTTAGCCTAAGGAACAAAAGTATCGACGAGAATGAAAGCTACAGACACTATTTTCTCCCCTTCGCTCGTCGCAAACTTCCTTCCCTTGGTCTTACTTATACTTTCAGACGATTATCGTCGGCGTCTACTTTTGCGTCGTCTAATTGATCCGAGAGAGAGAGACGCGAAAGGGGTCGTGAATTGACTCGATGAAATATTTAGTCGTCCACCGCTCGGGAGAGACTTTTTTCTTCGCATAATCGCTTATTCATGCGGTTTCCTTTAAATCTCAATAATCCATTGTTCGGGCACGCTTCTCTAAATATCAATTAAAAAATTATAGAACCAAGTTAACCGGCTCATTATCGATCGATGAGTAAAAAACGCGTTATCCTTTGTCGAGAACGAGGAATTAAATGAAATTCTCAAAGTTTCGTCGGACAGTAGGACCCCCATATCCGTGGGTAATTGGTTCCAAGACTTTCCGTGGATAGTAGCTAACCCTTTTATATAATAGCTAAAAATCATTATAATATTTTAATTAATAAAATTACTAATTTTATTAATTTATAATTTGTCAATGTTATTAAACATGAAAAATTATACATCAACTATTAAAAAATAAAAAAATCCAAACCTTTCATATAGGTACACATGTATATAAAAATTAAGCTGTTTTTTTGTCACATGCTATACACTCGAACCTGTTTTTATGAGGTAGATATTTTAAAAAATTTTTCAGAAATGTACCGTGAACAATAATTTTGCTAGCTACTTAAGAAGTTCCAGAATATTTTTTTGGCCCTACCCCCCACACAAAAACAGGTTTGAGTTACTTAGCTAAAAATATTAATCTGTCCAAAAAAAAATTGCGAAACTTTTTAATTTTTCAAATATTGTAAAAATAACTAAATATAATTTTTCGAGCTGTGGCCAATCGCGTATAAGTGAAACCGCGAATACGGTGGTCTTGCTGTACCTGGAATTAAAATCCACAAGAAAAATTGAGTCCCTCCTCCTCTCGTTCAGCGTATCGACGAACGGATACTTCGTTTTCATTGTCGTAAACTGCCCAGAGCGAGAACTCGAGGCAGTAAAGGGCGGTCGTAATACACGAGAGTCGACATAACGAGCCGCTGGGTCACATAACAAAGTATTATAAAAGCATTTTATTGTTCACGGGGAAAAGCTTCGTCGCCTACGCTACTTTTGCATTCCCGAGTATTCGAAATGTATTACTCGTTTATGCGTTTCTTCGCTTTCCCAAACTTCCCGACGTTACGACGACGACGATACGTCCGAGAAAGAAGCGTGATGAAATAATGGAAAGAGAGATGGAAGATCGATCGAACGCACAAGCCCATTTCGCACGATCGCTCTCGAACGATCACCGACGATTAACGGATTAGCTTAAATTTCGTTTCAACTATTTCCCTTCGTTCCAGCTAATCGTAGCTCTCTTTTAACGGTACGACGGAAACACGAGTCTACGACGATTAAACGCAATCGAGTTAAGAGCTCCAATCTTTACGTATCATACGAGTAATGGGGAAAAGAGAGATCCACTCGGACACGACGACGGCTGCCAATAATTTTCTTCTTTCGCTGTAGATGCGTCGTTAATGCGCAACACCGGTAATCTTAGTAACGAAAGTAATATCACTCGTTAAACTTCCCCTTCGCCTGCTATAAAAAAAGAAAGAAAAAAAAACAGAAGAGAGACGACCGGAACGAAGCGTAATTCTCTCGTTGAAGTTTCTTGAAATAGTCAAGCGAACGATTTCTTGAAACCGTTCTTCCCGTCGTCGTGGCAACGCGAATTGAAAGAAAACGTGAGTTAATTAAAAAAGTCAACTTTTCTACCATACTATCTCTCTCTCTATCTCTTCCCCCTCCTTTTTGGTCGGGAGACGTAATATTAATTATAGCTAAACGCCGTGAAAGTTCCGTAGCGGCTGGCGGAAAGCAGGAACGGCTTGCATCAAGACTTATTAAAGCGATCCTTAAAAAGAATCTTCATAAATTTCAAACGTATCGTGCATTCACGGTGGCAACTCGTCGGTTTCTTTTTAATAATGCGACGACGAAGGAAAAGTAAAGTGCATGCGCGCGGGACTCGACGGTCTCTCTCTCTCTCTCTCTCGAGACACCGAGAAGATAAAATCCGTATGCAGCCAGCTCACCTATGCAAAAAGCGCGGTATTTAGCGAGACTCGCAAATATATACGCGAATACTCGCTAAAGGGTAAAAGGAGTCGTATCCGCCACGGAAGCGCACAATGGCCCGCGCGCGCGCAATTACGAGCGCGCACACGAGCTACGTAGGAAGAATGTGTATGTTGTAGGTACGTAGGTGAGCATGCATCCGAGTATCCCTCTTTCCTTCTCCGCCTTTTTCTCCTCTTCCTCTTCTTCCTTCGACCTTTCTCTTCGTTCCACGGATCCGCAACAAGTTCGCCGTACGGCTCTCTCACGCATTCGCGTGTCTCGTATATCTACGAGCGAGTCGTCTTATAGGGAAAGTGGGGGTAAAACAGCCCCCATATGGTTCATTAAATAAAACGACAAATTATTAAGTTATTAAGTATGAAATGGTTGATTACCTCGAGGACTAGGGATGGGATCATGTTCAATATGTACTTACCAATCCAATTCAATTTCAACAAGCAAGTATCATTTCATGGGTTTCGATTACTACTCAAAAACTATAGAGTTTTAATAAGTATACTTGGAATGTACTCATTTTATACAAGTTGGATACCTGTAAGTTAAAAAAATTAACTTGAAAGTAGTTTGATTTTCGAAAGATTCGAACATTTTTCAAGTAGTACTTGAATACTCCGTAATTGTCATGCTACAATACTATTGAAAAGTTAAACCTAGAAAGGTAGCGTTCTCCAAGCACTTCACCAAAACAAATACACAATTGTGTACAAATGACTCATGGCTATTTTTCTAGGATTAAGCTTCTCTGTAACTCTATAAACTATGCGTCAGTCTTTTTTATCGACTTATCGACCTCTGATCAAAGTACTCATAAATGGTTCGAATCTACTCAATCAAGGTTCAAATATATTTGCAAATACCGATTACTTACAAAAAGTTCGAACTTATCTCATCTGGATTCGAGTTTACTTGGAAGTACTCACTGCTTTTTTTTCGAAGTACTCATAAAAGATTCGAACCTATTTATAAGATACTTAATCCCACCCCCATCAATTCCATAGTTTTTCTCTATTGTAAAGGTACGCTATCTGCCTTTCAGACGTACGTTTTTGCTTATGATAATCTGTCAAATTGTCTTTTGGAGATCCAATTTTGGTAAACCTGGTTAAGTAAAAAATTTGCGTTATTTTCGAATATGAGTTTCGTCGTGGAATTAATGCAGTGCAGACAACTGAAAATGTCAACGAAGTGTTTGCAAACATGTGGCTAATAAATGCACGGTACATCGAAAGTTTTATAAGTTTCGATCTGGTGATTTTGATCTTCAAAATAAACCATAATGATGAGCTGAAAGTTGCAATAAGATGGGATTGGAAGAGGGATATTTTTCTTATGTATAAGGGCTGATGATGCTATTACTAATTAGAGGGATGTTCATTATCAATCGGTTAAGTCTTCGAATACGACGTTAAAGCGGTCCAACTTGGCAACTGTGATATTTCTCGAAAGAGTATCCTTGATTCTCGTTGCATCCACCAATGCCTTTGATTCGATGCAATTAATTCTTGATCGATAACAGTCTATCTGTTCTATTTCGATTTTATTATTTTTTCCTCTAAAAATAGGAAAAGGAATTTAACACTTTGATCGCGTGTAGCAATTTGAAATGAATTAATAGATAATATCGTATAAATAAAATAGATAACAATTTCTACAAAAGTTGTTTTGTTATTCAAAACAAAATGTTAAAATAAGAAACACGCAACCAGTCATTCTGACCGGATGATATATTTAGTATTGACAAAAAAAATTCATTTTTTTTTTTCAAATCACCCGACACACGCCTTTTACATCGAACGAAAACATTCGTAGGGATCGCTCACATGGGAAAAAAATTCTCCAAGAGGAGCTCGTAAGAAGACACCGAGAGATTTCTTGCCGGGAACGACAAGTGTCTTGACCAAGGAAAGAAAGGAAGGCCAAGGAGAAGACTCGACAAGTGGATTCTCCTTGAGCCGGAGAAACGATAGGGGTGAGAAGAGTAGAGATTCGAGAGAGATAGAGAGGAAGAGAGAAGGACAAAGAGGGGGGATGCGCGCGCGCGACCGTCCGCGTAAGCGAGAAAGAGAGGGAGAGAGAGAGAGAAAGGAAAGGCGAGATTATGGCTCCGAGCTTGCCGATAGACGATGGCCAGGGACGAAGAGGGGTAACTCAAGACAAGTCTAAGTGAGTCTTCCGGCCGACAGGCAATGATAGCCCTGAGAACTGAGCTGACCCCCGGATATGTGTTGCGCATATATGTGGGGACACAGAGACATGCGAGTGTGGTCAACGTGTCACAACATTATCCGTCTCTCTTACACTTATTAGAACTTTAATGACTCACTCGTTAACCCGAAGATCACTCCGATCGTAAGATTTTTGCGTACGCAAAACGTTCCTACTTTTGTACGCGTACTTAGAATTTTTTTTATACATTTCGAGCGTATACCTATTTTTCTCGGTCTCAGAAACGTGTTAAATCGATTAATACTCCATTGAAACTCGTAAATAAAATATTCTTTACGATCGATCTAATAAAAAAAATATTCACTTTCTCGTGCATAATACAAACGATACACATTTCGAAACATTTTATTTCAAATTAAGTATATGAGCCGTTTAATTTGAAAGAGGTTTAAATCCAAATTTGAAAAATAAAGCTTTAAGGATATTTATGATTATAATCTGATCTGATCATCTTATTTTTTATAAATATTAGAATCATGACAAATGGACTAATACCAGTTTCAAAATAAACAGCTTATATATTACTCGTTACGTTCTGAAAAAATAAATATTTTTCAATTATTGTAATTGAAAAAAAAAAAACAAAGTCAAGGAAAAAGCAAATGGTGCTCGATATGAAGATTGGTCTTGTCAAGTCACACTAGTGATGGATTAAAGACAAGAATTGGACAAAGGCACTTGTTTTGTATTGGTTTTTAAAAATCGAGAATCAGTTCAGTGTACACAATTAGTACATTGCATGTCTTGATATCGGCACTCAATGTCTCGATTCTTTATTTACTACATATCGATTTATTATTTTTGAAAATTTACAAAAAAATTATTAAAGAAATGTTTTTTATGACTTATGACATCAATGTAGTGAGAGTAAAGAGTAGTAGTATAAGAAAAATTAAGACAAGATCTTAAAATTCTTGTCTTGCCATCCATCATTACCGCGTCCCAATAAGTTCTAAAGCGAAAAAACGATCGACCAAGCTAAAGCAAATGTAATAAGTATTGATATAACTCCATCTCCAGGTTTTCACGTCCTTGATACCATCGAATAATTACGCGTTGCACCTTAACAGAAATATCAGCGATACGTTGGACACGCGCACGAGCGTACGAAACCACAACGGTGCGAGCTTCTTCCCTATTATACGAACTCAAGAATATTTCTCTTTTCAATCCCTTTTTTTATAAAATTATACGATGGCAACGATTAAGTCGAATCTCTCTAAAAAAAAAACCACACTCCTTGAGATTTAAAACGTGAGAGACGATTAAGGCAAAGATAGCCATTAGTCCGTGATTCTCTAACCTTACTTTTACCATCTACCTCGTAATTTTAATTTGTGACGACGTCCACGACGACGTTCACGACGAAGTCATGGTTCCTGCGTGTCATTAATATATCACGTGTCGTAGGTAGGACCTACCATTTGCCGCGTCTTACTTACATTCGACTTACACCTTAATGAGAGTCACACGATAAGTTCGCTTAATGACGTCGAAGGTATCACTTTAAAATGTGTGCGAGAGAGAAGGTAATGGTGAGGTTGATGGGGGGGGGGGGGGAAAGTGAGAGCAAGAGGGTGAGATAGCCTCGAAGCTGAGGTACGAGAGAGCTTCGAGGTCGTACGACGATGGATGGATAGGTGGATGGACAGGGTAGATGGATGTGAAACGCGCTTTAAAGGAGTCATTTGTCTTCGTAGCCACTTTGCTTGTCAAATTGGCCCACCTATTATTAACCGCGCGCGAACGTTAGACGTCGCCGGTCGCGATTTAAGCGCGCGTTTTAAGCCAATATCCTCAGCACAAAAGACACCCACGTTCGGAGAATGCTCAAGTCTTTCCCGTAAACTTTGGGTTTCACCTTCGATTTTTAGAATCCACCCTCGAGATAGGTATTATAACGTTGACTTCGTTAAGTCATCGGGAACAACTGGTAAGGGTATATTAATGACGGTCGATTTAAGGCTAACCCGTTATGAGGTAAAGGGAACATATTTACTACCTTGTTATTATGGTATAATTTCGTAAATAATGATTTGGGTAGTTTTTCTTTTGTTACAGTGGCCATTATTTGTTTGTTATGCTCTGTATAGGGTTAAACGTTTTGTTCGATATTTATTGGAAGTATATGTATACAGGGTTGTCCATTTAAATATTTCTTTAGGATATTGTGATGCAAAAAATTTTATATATATCTGACAAAAATATTTTTTTCTCAAGATCCTTTTTTTCGGAGTTATCAAGGTCATTAGTGTTAAGGGTCATAAATGCATTCTTGTCAGATATTGGTCCATTGACATCATGAATATTACGTAACAAATATTTTTTGCATCACAATAACCCGAAGAGATATTTAGGTGGCCTTATTTAAATGGACCACCCTGTATAGTATGTATGTACTGTATATATATATCGCGTGCGAATATGAAAAGCCAATCGATAATACGTATATCGATAATGGGGCTTAGTCGTATCAAAGTTATTAAGAATTATTATTTTAATCGTCGGCGAGTCAACTAAATTTACGCAATTAAATACTAAAGCGAATAAATATCGGAAAAACGACATATAACAGCATCGTGAACAGCTTTTCACGCCTATACGAGAAAGTATCCATCCGTATATATTTGAAAAAGAGAAAAAAAAAAAAACTAGTACGGCATAGAGCACGCGAGAAAGAGAAGAGCAACACGGAAAGGGGCGGTGGCGCTCGGTTTCCGAGTTCGACAGCGCGTTTCTTATTTATTAATTCGGAAGTAAAGTAAATAATCGCGCCATCGAGGCCGGACAGTGATCGTGTCACGAATAGCCCCAGTGCTTATAGCTCTTTTCAGGAGACGAGCTCCACTAACCACGTGGCGTCCCAGGAGAAATTTAGTCCTCGATTTATACCTGCTCGAGAAAGGCGAACATAGGACAATAGTTTTCCGGTTCTCGCGAGCGTCCAGGTGTATCGCCTTCCGTACCATTGTCAACAAGTTCCGGATCTGAGATACCCGCCTACCTCACTATCTCTGAATATTTTCAC
The DNA here is from genome assembly GCA_916049575.1 of Ancistrocerus nigricornis. Taxonomy (NCBI): domain Eukaryota; kingdom Metazoa; phylum Arthropoda; class Insecta; order Hymenoptera; family Vespidae; genus Ancistrocerus; species Ancistrocerus nigricornis. The sequence goes on from OU696665.1 coordinate 10,013,756, forward strand.
TCGGTCTCTCCGCTGACCGATCGTGATCAATTAGTTTCTTTATATTCCACCTGCCCCTTACCCCTTTTGTCTCTTTTCTCTGGCGTATAGTAGAGAATAATTTATGGTAGTCGCAAACAAAGCTCTCACCATTTCTCTCTCTTTCTTTCTCTATCTCACTTTCCTTTATCGCATCGAACGCTCGGGCCTTGTAATTCTTAATTTCCGTAGTCGTTTAACGTCGTTCGTTCGCTCGGTAGTTCGTTCGTTCGCTTTCCCCATCACGTATTTTACCTCGAAAGAGTCCGTTTAATTAACGCGCAGCATCCGCGCACGATGGATTTTCTACGCGATCGACGAGTGGCATGATAAGTTCAGTAGATAACGAATTACGGGGCTTAACGACGAGACGAAGGTCGTCGAGGAATAGGCGGAAGTTTCTCTGTACTACCGGGGTGGACCATACCTCGTCGGTGGTAGGTTTGTGCTGGGTCGTGCTAGTGGTTGTAACGGTGGCGATACTGGTGGTCGTAGCGGTGCTAGTGGTGGTGGTGGCGGTGGTAGTGGTGGTGAGTACTTGAGAGAGCTCGCCGTTTCCCTTATTCCTTCAATCAACGTCAGCTGGGGAGGCGAGTCTAGTGTGTACCCTGAGCAAATACTCGCGTGCTCCGCACTAGAGCAGCATAGAGCTCAATGACTACATCATCCACGAAGGTGGTGGTTAGCTAGACGCGCCTTCGCTCCGCACCAGACAGTCATTGAAATCGATTCCTCCCGCGATATAAGCGACCGGCCCGTAAACAGTCGTTAAATCGTCCTACGCTCCACCACATCCGCGCTTCCTCCAATTTCATCGTCATTTTTCTCGATGACCGTGGCTGCTTCTTCCCCTCCTTTGCACGATATTATTCGACCTACGGTACTCGACGTTTTTTTGATAGAATTCTCGGGAGCAAATATAGGAAGTATGTCGCGAACGGGGCAAGCTCGAAGAAAGAAGGAAAACGTAATATTATGGATAGTCGATGTTATATCCTGGATACACGGGGCTAGTTTTTCAATTCTAGGATAGCAAGCTAATTATTTCGTATCATATCCTAGCTTGGCACATGCTAGAGTAGGTTACACGATGTTACTAAATTTTAAGCCAGTAGGTATCATTGCACTCGCTTCAAACGCAACAGATCCGAAGAGGAAAATGAACAGAACTAGTCGTTTGAAAGCTAGTACGCAAGCCAGGATAGTAAAATCAGGGGTGGGGGAAGCTGGTAGATCAAAAAATAGAACTCCATCTTATTAAACTATCCTAGCTTGAGACAGTAACTTACTGTCTTTGTAGCTTATTAGCTAGTTCTCGGGCTTAATGCCTTGGATACAGGAGGCTAGTTTTTTAAGATAGGATAGCTAGCTGGTGCTAGTAAGCTAGTAGCTCTGGCTTCGTGTATACAGAACTAGCTTCATTTTTAGGCTAACAAGCTAGTGAGAAAGGTAGTAAGCAAGTCTCATTTATCCCGGAGATCAAAGATCGATTGTCCTTTTCTTACTCTCTTTCCCAAGCAAGTGAATTCTCACATTTCCAAATCGATCAACTACAGTCCTAGCACCAATTTTTACAATTTTACAAAATCAATAATTCTATAAGAAATTATACTTCTTAGCCGCACTTAAAAAGAAAAAAAGTATTTTACATGACGCATTAAAACAGTAAAGCCTAACGGAAACGCGATATATTTTGGGTAAGCTCGAGCTCGGCCGGAAGAAGTATCGATCGAATCAGTGCAGCTCGAAAGCGAAGCTCGGACCCTTTCTCTTCTTCCCTTTTCTTCCCTCTCGAGGTTCGTCGAAGGCTCGCGCCTGGAAAGGCCTCGTTAAAGTAGGAAGGAAGAGGACCGGATACGCGGCGGTTACGCATACATCATAGGTCGTCTAAACAAGCTGTTTAGACGACTTCAAGTTAACCCAAATTGACTCAATTGGATTAACCGCTTGCCGTGGCTCACCCGACACTTGGGAACCGGCCCGTACGCGCTCGTCGCGCCGTGTCACCGTATCCGCGAGAGAGCCAGTCTTCTGCTTCTCATGCAAATACTCGTCGCGCGTTATAAGCTATCTCTCTCTCTCTCGTCTCCTACTCGTGTTTTTTCTCAATACCCTTTCCTCTTCCACTCTCCTTTTCTCTCTCCGTCTCGCTCGCTCACGAATTTAGCTGGTTAGCTGAATTGACTGCGTTTGGGAAAATTGGCTCGTCGCGTTTGCGGAGAAGACTCTTCGTCTCCCTTTCTCTTTGACGAGCGCACATATGTGGAGAGCCGAAGCTTGCACGCGGGAGGGAAAGAGAGACTCGTGTCTTTGGTAGTCCCGTTACGATGCACGAAGAGCGCACCCTCGCGCGCGCGTCAGTGTGGACCACGAAGAGTCTTCCGCTCCTCGAGCTCGACACACGTGACCCGCTGACGCACGTCGTGCCTCCGTGTCCTGTCTCTCATGTCAATTTGCGGCGAGGCGAGGGCCACGGAAGGAAGAGGAGGAGGAGAGAGCCGGAGGCTTACGTCGAAGCGTAGGACACATCGAGGGAGCAAGAGAGAGCGGGAGAGAGAGAGGCTGGATTGGAGTGTCCGCTCCTTGGATGACTATAGTAGCTTGGACCCTGCATTTGCTATACTTTTACCGTTACACGCCATCTAGCTCTACCTCTACTACCTATCAACAATCCTCTCTCTCTCTCTTTTTCTCTCCCTCTGTCTATCTCGGTCCCTCTCGATTGGATTCTCTTTATCAGTGCATCCACGAGTAGTATCTGTCTTTCTCTCCTCGTCGCGATATATGGATCGTCGGAAGTCACCTTCCTCATTATCATACCGACCGGCCGTTCGCGCACTCGGACACAGCCTTCATCCTGTGCCCTAGTCACTTACAGCGTGTGGGTGACCAACCCAAGAGCGAGTCGACTCTCGATCTAACGACGGAATCGCCCGGTCGTGGATCGTTCCCGTTCGGGCGAGAACCACTGACCTGGGGGACAAGACGCAAGTCCATTATACTCAATCACGGCGTGATTGGCTCAAACGATCGGACCACCGCTCGCCGCGCGTCGTTCTACGGAGGCTAGCGCGGACGCGACGCGTCCTATCGATTGACGAGTCAAGAAAGAAGAAACCGTCTCCTCTTCTTGCCGAGACCTTTGAGAAATTATTCCTTTTTTTTTTAAACGTCTATCTAGCGTCTTTCGATACTATTGGGAAAGGTTTGCATCGCTGACCAGGTGTTTCTCGCTTCTGGCAAAGTCGCTAAAGGTGCGTCTCGTGAACTCTATGTTTGTCTGTGGTATCCTATCTAGAGCATAGCGTTCAGCTGTCCCGAGTAGGACTATCCGTTGGTCTATCACGACTACCTATCTGATCTATGATCTAATCGAGAACTCGATATCTCTCGAGCGTAGCCCAGTTTCGCGAAAACCGGATCTCGTGGCGAACGAACTCGCGATGCTTCTCCGAAGACAGAAAAATCTGTTGGCTAACGGCGTGGCAGAAGGCTCTCTGGCTCATTGCTCGTTCCTGCCATACTTTTCGAAACGAGAACTTTCGGTCGCTCCCACGGAGAGCCAAACGCGTACATGGAGAGAACTTTGGCAATTGAATATAATTAAGTAATCTGAGGCGCCCGACGATATCCACGACACGAAAGTCGTCGTCGGAAAAACTGGAAAGCGCGTTGGCCATGTGCCACAAGAAGACTTCGCCTCGAAACGCCAACAATAATAATACCCGTAATCCTGGACGCTTTTGCTTGCCAATATGCCGCGGACGTATCTACATAACTACCTCGAAAACTAGCCCGTGGCCAATAAATGAGAGAGAAAGCCTTTGGAAATTCGTCGTTAAGCTACCCTCCGTCTCCTCTTACTCCGCCCGCTTGCTTGCTCCACTCACGAATCTGGGACTCTTGACGTACCGTCCCTTCTCCACCTCTTTACCGATTCTTTCTTTGCCGCAGAAAAAAAAAATATGTCTATATATACCGGAAAGAGTCGCGAGGGAGACGAAATGGAGAAAAAGAAAGAGAGAGATTAACAGCTGTGCATATAGAGACGACATCCGCGTTACTGCAGAAGCATCGATGTTACCGTCTAGCTAATAACCAAGATCGTATCTCCTAAAAACAGTCTTTCTTCGCTGTGTAACGTACGATCGTTTTAAATCGCGCAAAGAAGGAGGTGAGAAGGCCAACGACGACCGTTAAGCCGAACGGGCACGAGTCAAACATTGGATACTGGTTGCTCGTGCGACTCTTAAGACGTTGGAAGGGTGGAGGGGAGGACCCCAAGTTGATGAGCCAAGACGTTAGAGGGTGACCTCGGTGGGGTTCCAACAATGGCAACAAGAAGCCGAAACGTCGGTTACGCCTCGAAACGGCAGCTGGCACGCGCGACTTCCAAGTCGTAAGGAGTTCTTTCCCTCTCTCTAAACCTTACTACTTTCTTGTCCCTTCCTTCGCCCTTCCCTTTGCCGCCGAGAGTTCCTTCTTCCAGGGGGAAAACGCAGTCTCGAGAAGTTACCTCGGTAGGAGCCGGCCGAGGCATACCTGGACATTTAAAGAGCGGGGGACGGCACCCGGCCAAACCACCTGAATGCTACCGAGGGGGCCTCCTTGATCTTGCATTGGCGTAGCACTCGTATTTTTTTCTTTTTCAAGACGCGTCAAAGATTCGGTACGAACGTTCTCACGAGTACGTTATTATTTCAAAAAAAAGTTTCGTTTTTTGTCTTTAACAGTTTAGTTATAAAAATTGATGTTATAAATTCATTAACGATATTCTTCTTAATCGTTGTTTACCATTATTTGTTTATACATAATTAGTATTTTTGGACTGATATAAAGTTTATAATAATATTTGATATAAAATATCTAATATTCTTCGTTTTTTGTAAATTTGTAGCATCGATAGAGATTCAAATTTTCGGTTTACTCGCTAGCTACGCCACTGAGGGCAAGGACCGTTGTTCCTACTTCCTTTCCTAAGAGAGGGCAAAGGGAGTCGCAAGATTTTTTGTAGCCTTCAATATCAGACGTTAGCGTTTCCCACAGAAGGAAATCATGGGAACACGTAGAGGACGAATCGTGCAGGCACCGATCGTGAAAAGTCTTCGGAAAGATTTGCGAGCGTGCCTTGGGAAATCGTCGACCTTTTCTCCTCTCGATAAGAGAAGGAAGGTACCGGAGTCGTCGTCGTTTCTTCCTTTTCTCTCCCCCCTTACAATTTTCTTCTCACGTTCGTTTCGTAGGGGTACTTTTCACGATGACTATCTCGAGTTTGATATTCGTAAGATTCTCAACGTTCTCTTCGATCGTTGAGAGTCTGAGAATCCGAAAAAATTCTCGACACAAAGTTCAGCATTAAAGTAGCGTTCGATTGGAATCGCGTTTCCAGCGTACAGGTAGTCGCGTGAATGAATACTGAAATCGAAATGAAAATGGAGGAAAGGTCATGCTCGCGTGCCAGAAATAACACGGCCGTGGCGTTGACCCACATTGTTTTTGAAACGCGATTAAACTCATTGAAAACGACCGAAAGCAAATTAATGGCCATGGGCCGCGTAACCACGAAAAGCGAGGCAAAAAGCGAAACAAATTTAACGAGCTGTGAATTATGAAAATCGGTGACAGGCCGACGCTTTTAAATGCTTTCTCTTTCTCTCTCACTCTCTCTTGATCTCTACCCCACCCGCCGGTCGGCCACCGATCGGCACCCCATTACTCTCTATCTCTCTCACCCCCCACCCTCGCCACCTCATCAGAGTTTGGTTTGGGCGCGTGCCAGTAAATCGAAACGATTCAAATGCAAAATAATAATAAAACAGCGGGTTCTGTCGATGGCTCGTGGGTGGTAGCGATGCTGGGGTGGTGGTGGTAGTAGCGGGAGGCGGGGACGAGAGCGCATTAACGCAATTAACCTCCAATTAATAACACATCAATTGACACCCGGTCAACTTGTTGCATCGGAGCAGCCCGATAATATGCTGAACGCGTGTGAGAACTCGATGTGTGTACGTACACAAAGGGGGTGGTGTGTAGGTACGCGAACGTGTCTCTCGGCGTATAGAGAGCTGGATACGTAGGCGTTAGGCACGTACACTTATAGGTAGACGCACACGGGGAAACGCGTACAACGAGTCGACGTACGTAGATCTGTGTAATCGGGTATGCGTGCGCGAGTGGAGGAGTCGTCCTTAGTCGTCGCGAATGCGTGTCGAAGAGGGAGGGTTGCCCATATAGCGAATAATAACGAAACGAATGTTAGAATAATTTCGAGGGGAGAGAAAATAAGTCCTAGAAGGTAAAACGCTCCGATAGACAGAGGTATCCACGAAGCCGAGGTGGACACGGACCGATGACCATTGTCGAGTTCCCATGCAACCCCCTGCGAACACTCTCACCGCATGACACCGAGCAGGGGGGTGGAATTCCGATGCACATGCCGTTGCCGTGTTACTCCTCCGACGACGATGACGACGACACCATGTGGGGTACGCGCGCCATGTGATGGCTCGATACGGAAACCGCCACCTTGCCCGGCACTTTATATACCCTTCGAAGGTGGGAAGAGAGACCCGACTCTCCGATACACCGAATCGAAAAAATATAATTGTTTCTTCTCTCGTTAACGACGCTGCTTTCCTTCCCTTTTCTACTCACCAGCTAGAATCCCCTCCTGCCGCTCTTACAGCTCGCAATCGCCATTTAAGGATACCGTCACGCATCGATCGCATTATCTTAATGTCTCCCGATATTACCCGAGCGAATCGGTGATGCGTCGCGATCATTAAACGTTTAACAGAAATGCTGCTGCATTCGTAGGGATAGAGCAAGCTAACGACCGTCAGTCTCGCGAGACCGGATACATCAAAATCGTTGGATAAAATTGCAAGGAATTTTAATAAGAACCTTTTTACGAATACATACCATCGAGCAACCGATCGAAATCACCGGCGTATTGTATTGTTAGGAGACTGCTGGTCGGAAATTCGCTTCTCCTTTAGCACCTCGTTGCCGGCGTTAGACGCGTCGTGTGTACGTACGTGCCTACGTATATACAGGAGAGGGGGCGATAATGCTTCGGGCATATACACCACGCACACGATATCCGATCATTGTAAAACAGGAGGAACTGAGACGGGCTATGCGAGCGTTCCACGATTGCATGTAAACCGTGTGGCTCGGTTTTACCGATCGATGAAAAGAGATTAATGAATGCCTTACACGAGCCGGTACTTTTGTTCCATGGGTCTCCTCCTTAATTACCCGAGGTGTAGCTGCAACTTATCAGGCTCGATAGTTTCGAACAATCGCTATACTTTGCCGGGCGGTCCGCGAATTTTCCCAAAGCGATAAAAGCGCGTTTATTCGCGATCCTCGGCGTTATTCAACTTTTAACTTGAGCTTCGACGAGCTTGCTGGACGAGTCGCCTTTACCCCGTCACCATTTCTTCCTTTTTCCTAGCTTCCTATTATCGGGGAACCCTACCGTCATGGGTGCCGCAATCACCCTTTGAAATCAAGTCACCTGCTTAAACGGTAAATGTCGCATGACGCACAGGAAGTGGTTGTTGGTCGGTGGCTCATCGTATCGACTCAACGATGTCTATGCTCTTACGCCTAAAAGAAAATGTTTAACGAATTATGGATTCATTTTTCCAAATTTGTATGACCGTAATCATCGTTCTTGTTACTTCTACTCCTAAAAAATTAGCTTAGATCAACGATTCGATCAACGAGTATGCACATTAAATGTAGGATAAAAGTGTAGAGGTGAGCCACGATCGAGCGTAATTAGCTCGGCGTGTATAGTTCGAAATCGACGAAATGTGGGAGAGTTCCTGAAGCCATTTCCGGCGGGGGTACCGGCACCTCTTTTTGTTCCGTGCGTCCCACGCATGACGGAGCACGAGGAAGTAGCGTTCGAAGGTAGGAAGAACAGAAGTTCCTGTGACCCCCCTCGAAGTTCCCTTCTTTTGCCATACGTGTCTGCGTGGATACGCAGGTACGAGCCTCTCGTAGACGCTATCTAGCTCGAGACCAGATGTCACCTTTCGAGTAAACGATTCGTGAACCGTTCCTTCGAATAACGTTGACCAACCTATAGATACATAGTTTCTTTCTCGCTTCTCCTCTCGCCCTCCTCGTCGAAGAGCGGACAAAACTACAGTAACTAGCCGTAATTGAGCGCTTGCGTAATGCTGATTTAAGTGTCTGACGAGAGCAACGCGACGCTATTTATGATATAGGTATACATAAAGTAGTTCGGTTACGCGTTATAGATAAGACTACCAATCTTGTTTCGATCTTCCGTTTAGCTAAGCATCCATTTCGAGAAAAATTATTGACTGTGCCTTTTTGACAATATATCAGTTAATATCAAATAATATATTACTGAGTACATTGTTAAAAAAATATGTTCGAGTTGCTGCTAGGTGAATAAAAGAAAAATCTGCGAATAGAAAGGAAATTGTGCTCCCGAAATCGTATTATCCTAAAAATCCATTTTGTTGAGTAACACCAGAGACCCAAAATAAGAGTAATATTTAAATTTCGTAAAAAAAATCTATTATTCAAAAATCATTAAATATCATTAAATATCATTAAAAATTATTAAATATCATTAAATATTTTTGAGTAATAGATTTGTTTCTACGAAATATAAATATAACTTTAATTTTGGTTCTCTGGGAACACTCGACACCGAGTGCATAGGTTTAAGAAAAATAATTATACAGAGAACGTCTTTTCACGAAAAATCAATAACCCTCGAATTGAGAATAAAAAAAAATTCTTCATGAATAATCGAGCGTAACGTCTTCACAAGTTTTTGTTTCTTTCTTTACTTTCTCCCCTTCGTTTCGGCAACTCGATAGGCACGCGTTAATCGCACATACGTTCCTATCAACGCACCCTGTCGATTTATCGAGACGAGTAACCGCGTCCTCGAACGAAGGCGGTTCGTGCGTAGACGAACTATGGAATATGTCGGCCTATTGAGCGCAGGTGCTTTAAGCTGCTCAGCTGTTGCTTCGAATCTCACGTACATAAGCGCACACGTATACGCCTACGGCTGTTCTACGTGTTGGTCTACACGGAGCTGTCACATTAGACCGCGTGTGTACAAGCCGACCCGCTTGCGTTTACGCACTTATACGCACCATCGATTCAACCGCGAGAGCAAGAGAGAGAGAGAAACTAGTGGGCGGGAGGGGGGAGTGGACAGTAAAACCGTTTTAACGCTGTACGTGTCATCGATGTCGTATATATATATTAAAAAAAGTAACAAAGCATCGCGAATACTCTCGACGCGCTTATCTTCGTTTCTTTCGAGAGGATGGTATAAAAAATAAAGTAAAATTTTTCTATAAAACAATTGGATAGTTTTTAAAATGAGGAATACAGTTTTATTCTTCGCACGTTCGCTTTCCAACGAGGAGGGAAATAGATCGTCGCACGTGCATAGGAACGCGAATAGATCAAGCGTAGATACGTACCATAGTGAATGTCGACCGTGTAAAGTTGGATTTAAAAGAAGAGGGTTAAAAATATAGTCTCGATATGTACGATTCTCGCTAGCTTCTTGCAAGAGCAACTCGCGATGAGCGTCGCATTAATTATTTTTTTCGTGCCCCTTTCTTCGAGGGCGAGCATCGACCGACGACGAAGGAGTACGAAAAGAGACGACTCGACGGAGCTACTTATGCCACCGCGAATAAGATATTCAAAGCAAGCAATTTTCTTATGACCGCGACGTCGGCCCTTCACTTCGGTAGCCTTTCCTGTTTTTCTCGGGCGTATTAAATTTTTTCTCGAACTCGGAGGGTCTTCTTCTTCTTCTTCTTCTTTTTCTTATTCTTCCACTTTGGTCACCATATTTTTAAACGATAACGGTCGACGGTCACTCTCTTTCCCCCTTTTAGTCGCGATCGTACGTTGAACCGATGAAGCTTATCGATCGAAGACTCGCCGGTGTAAAAAGAAGAAATGCATTATCTTAAAGTTCGACGACCTGTCCGTTCGCTTTAAAGATTCTTACGAATTCGAGAGGGAGATCGCGGGAAATGTCTATAGTCGCGCGAAACGTAACACAGCCGTCAGACGTTGTTTCCGCGAACGCTTTCTTCCGGCAAAGTGAAATAGAGAAAGAGAGAGAGAGAGAGAAAAGAAGGGAGAAAGAGATTGGTCGAAATAAAGCACACGCTCCTATTATGGTTCGAGAGATCGATCGATCGTTCGCGGAGACGTTCCAAGTAGAATCGTAAGTTTGCGGCAAGTAGACGTACATATACATATAAATTCTTTCACCTTTGAATGTTAGACGGATAGAGGAACCGCAGCAGGGAAAATCGAGACGAGGGAGCGAGGGGCACCCAGCCCTTTGGCGAGTTCGAAGGATGCAGCTCCCAGGCGGGAGCACGAGAATTCCGCCCGCGAGAGCTCCGGCCTCCTCCGTTCGATCGGTCGTCACCCCCAAGAGCAACATCGGCATCGACTTCGGAATCAGCAACGGCAACACCGGCATCGGGAACGGCAGGAGCAGCAAAAACAACAGCAACGGCAGCAACGAGAGTACGACGACGATAAGCGACAGCGAGTGCGTGTGTGGTAGCGCGATCGGCGATAACGAAATCATCGGCAAGAACGGGAAAGAAAGCAACAGCAAGAAGAGTAGCAACGAGAGCGACGTCGCGAGCAACGAGAGAAACGAGAAGAGCGAGGCTCGCAGGAAAAGCAGTAGCGATAATAAAAGCGATAGCGGTAGAAGAAGCAGTAGCGGTGCAGGTCGCTTTTATCGTCGCAGCGAGAGCGCCGATAAAGAGAGGAACGGCAGCGTTGAGAGCGGACGGACGAGCCGATCACTGAAGGAGAGACATCATCTCGTGGCGGGTACGAGGACGAACCGCCGACACCGAGTCACGAAGCATCCTCAGGTGTTGTTGGCGTCAGCCCCACGGCGGAAAGTGCGGGGCGAGGAATAGTGAAAAGAAAACCAAGAGGAAGCGAGAAACGACGGAAGAGGAGGAAGAGGAGGAAGGTGAGGAAGAAGGAGACGAGGAGGAAGTCAAAGTCGTCCGGCGGGAAGGCGCAGAAGGGTGCCGGCGTCGTCGACGTCGTCGGCGGCGACGGAGGAGGAGGAGGAGGCGGAGGAGGAGGAGGAGGCGGGGGAGAAGGCGAAGGAGAAGGAGAAAACGAAGGAGGAAGCGGAGGAGGAGGCGAAGGAGGACGAGGAGGCGGCGGAGGAGGAGGAGGAGGAGGCGGAGGACGAGGAGGACGACGAAGAAGAGGAGAAGGAGAAGGAGAAGGAGGCGACGAAGGCGAAGGCGAAGGCGGTGGAGAGGGAAAGCCGCCGACTCACCTAGTAGCGGTAGTGGGGATCGCGCGTCGGAAGGAACGAGAGAAGGAGAAGGAGAAGAGCCGCCGGTGGTAGGGGAAAGCGAGAGTGCAGAAGCAGCGACAGCGCGCTGAGCCACGAGGGGGCTATTCGAGCGAGAAGGGGAGGGGTGACAAGGAGCCCTGGCGGGGAGGGGACGCGGAGGCCTTCGGGGGGCCGACCAACCAGACGGCCGATGATGTCATCGGAGGAGGAGACCGAGTGTTTCGCCCTCTACGGAGCAACCACGGAAAGCAAGCAACAGCAACTCCTGAAGAAGCAGAAGCGCACCAGACAGCGCGTGGACGCCGGCGAGCCACGCAACAGCTACTCGAGCATACCGAACTTTAGCTCCCGGCCATCCTTCCTCGGCGGTGGTCTGTACGGCTCGATCTTCAGCGGTAGCGGACCGACGTCGCATCAACAGCAGCAGCAACAGCCGCAACAACAACAACAACAGCCACTACCACAACAACAACAGCAACAACAACAACAACAACAACAACCACCACCACCACCGCAACAACAATCACAGCATCACCAACATCACCATCAGTCACAACAGCAACAGCAGGCTGGAGCGGCTGGTAGTCAAGGTCACTTGGGTGCAGCGACGACGGGTCCTACAACCCAGAAGCATTCCGCCCACGCGGCTTTCGGCTTCTTCGGGGCACCGGGCTTCGGCCCCGCCAAGATGCTGAACGAATTACTCGGACGGCAGGTCAAGCAGGCCAGTGACGCCGGCGGTTCGCCGCCAGAGGGCGGCCACGGGATGACCGGTGCCGGCATGGATCCGAACGCGAACCTTCAACCGGGGGCAGTCGTCAATTGCGATGACCCTGCCACGGCTGAGTTAACGCAACACATGCTTCGCGACATTCTCCAAGGTCGAAAGTTGCCCGCTCTCTCCGTGCAAGAGCAACCAAACAACAATAACAGCATACACAGTAACAATAATAATAATACCACCGCGGATATCCTCAAGTCGCAGCAGCAGCAACAGCAGCAGCATCAACAAAACAGTGATAGTGCGCGCAGTGGAACAGTGCAGAGTGGCGGGGAGGAGAGTGGTGACGGAAATAACGTCCTCGTGAATAGCACGAACCACAGTGATCGTGATACGGTGATGCCCGCTGACGCGGAGGATAGCGCTGAGGACGCTGCCTCCACGGCACGTGCCATGGAGGATACCTTCGCGGAGGTAAACCTCGAGCCCGGTACCAACCTCGATGGCTCCGATCTCGATCAGAGCTTGCCGCCCAGTCCCACGGCTCCGAGGTCGGCCTCGGTGTCGGTCAAGGAGGAGATTCAGGATTCTATGAATATCAAGCGTAGTCCTAGCCATTCTCCTTGTCCGATCGTTCCCAAAACCGAGACGAGCTCGCCTACGACGGAGCTGAAGCGCGCACGAGTGGAAAACATCGTTAGCACGATGCGTAGTAGTCCCGCGCTTCAACCCACCCCGGTAAACGGTTGTAAAAAGCGTAAGCTTTATCAACCGCAACAACAAACCGTGCACCACGTTCTCCAACATGGCGTCAACGACACCATGATGGACGACGAGGAGGAAAGTGAAGAAGAGGACGCACCACCGACGATAAAGCAAAAGCGTAAACAAAAAGATACGCTTAAGAGTCAGCTCAAGATAATGCATGAGCAGCTCGCGGTGATGCAACAAAAGTACTTGGAACTTTCGAGCATGATGGAGCCCGACACCAGCGAGAGCGGAGACGCGCCCGCGAGTCCGCAGCAGCAGCCCGAACCACCCCCAAGACCGCCAAGACCTCACCCACCGGCGTTCAACGGCCTCCCGACCCTTCCGCCCGATCATCCGCATGCCGCGGCAGCCGCCATGTACCACATGGGTCACAAACTATATTTCGAACAGCAGCAGGTCGCTATCGGGAGGATAAAGCAGCAGCAGGAGGCGGTCGCGAGGCAGCACCAGCATCAGCACCAGCAGCAGCAACAACAGCAGCAGCAGCAACAGGTGCAACAGCAGCAGCAGCAGCAGCAACAGCAGCAGCAGCAGCCACACCCGCGACAAAGTTCTCCGCAACCGCCTAGTCAAGCGCAGCCACCGAATCAAAGCAATACAGGACCGTCCACGCCGCAAACGCCACAGATGCAACCGACCAACAGCAGCACGCCCCTGCAACACAAGGACTTCCAAGAAAGGTTACACGTATTCAGGGGTGCCGTTGCGTCGGCCGGTTCTTCCGGGCCGCACATCACCGGTGCGGATCTCGAAAGTTTAGCGGACGTACTAAAAACGGAAATAACTACGTCGTTCACCAATCTGATCGATAGCATAGTCGCGAGGTTCGTCCAACAGAAGAGGATGGTCGGTAAGCAAAGCGAAGCGGCGCAAGCCGCTGCCGAGCAGCTGAACAAGGATCTTCTGATCGCGAGTCAGATGCTCGAGAGGAAGTCGCCGAGAACGAAGGTAGTCGACAGAGGAGCGCCACAACCTACCGGTGGCCCAAACGGGCCACGGGGGCCCCTACCCGGTGGGCCCCCTTCAACGCAACCAACGGCTTTTTCCCAAATAGGGCCCATGGCTGGTGGGCCCCATGGTCCTCACTCTGGTCCCGCAGAAAATAATTTAAATCAGATGAATCAGCTACCCCCGCACGTTAGGCCGAACGTCGGGATGTTTCAGACACCGATGCCGCAAAAGATGTTCATGGGTTCCATGCCATCGCAGCAGCAGCAACAACAGCAACAACAACAGCAGCAACGCGAACAGCAACAGAGGGAACAGCAGCAGCGCGAACAGTACTGTAATCTGAGGAACGACGAGAGGGAAGTCAGGGATTCGGAACAGAACGAGGCTCTCTCCCTCGTCATGACGCCGAAGAAACGACGTCAAAAGGTATTCTCACGCTTTCCTCGCGTTAGAGCATCATTGGTAACGTTAAATATCGACTCATCTAAATATCCCCTGCATATATGATCATATGTCATAATTCCGATGTGATCATTCAGGTATAAAACATCGAACCGCGAGGAACTTCTCCCCATACGGGAGGAGAACCTTATAACGAGAGACTTCAATAGGTGTCCGGAGACCTAAGAAATGTAGCTCTCGCTTAAATAAATGCGTAAAGGAAGATCAATGAGCATCCTTTTTCAGGTAACTGATACGAGAATCACACCAAGGACTGTATCAAGAATTCTTGCGCAGGAGAGCAACGGATCTCAAGGAGGCAGTGAAAGTCCTCCGCCAGCTCCACCACCGAGACCATACCACGCGCCACCGCCAATGCTGCCAGTGTCCCTGCCAACGAGCGTAGCGATACCAAACCCGAGCCTCCACGAAAGTCAGGTGTTCTCGCCGTACTCGCCGTTCTTCCCGGGGATCAACACCCCGCGTGGGGGCCACGCAGGTCAGGTACCAGCACCGGGATCGCATCAGTTGCCTGCGAGTCCTCCAGGCGGACGCGTAGAACTCAGGGATTCTCCTCCACTCTCGCACGCGCCGGCTATGTTGCATCCTGTCCTACTCGCGGCTGCACAACACGGCAGTCCGGAATATGGACACTTAAGGATGGACAACAACGACCGTGTCAGTGATTGCAACTCCGGTGACATCGGCTACGACGGAATTCAGCCTACAATATCCTTTTCTAATACTACGTAAACGGATAACCGCCTTTTTTTTAACGATTCGACCCGTATAGCAAAGCGAATATATTCCGCGAAATAGTAGTATGCCGCGTGTGTGCACGAATACGCACAAAGTAAACGCTAACTCGTAGCAAGTGCGAAGGAAAGTTAGGAGTTGAAGATGTACGAGATACGACTGAAAAGCCACACGACGCTTAGGGATATTTTTCGCGGCGAGTCAGAAGGGGAGGGTGAGGTAGGGAAGAGAGGAACGTAGAAGGAGAGTGGGTTTCGTTGAACGCGGAAACTTTGATCCACGGCAGCGAGTTTTTGAGAGAAAGAGCTCGTTCGCTCGCAAGGAGAAGAGCGGTCGCCGGGAAGCCGGTGTAGGTGGGAGAGAGGGATCGGAAAGAACGCGAGCTTGCAAGCGTTGCTGGAGTAGGGAGCGCGAGTACTAAAGAGAGAGCAAGAGAGAGAGAGAGGTGGAGGAAAGAGGGAGAGCTCGGACGAATGTTAGATTAGTTTGCCGCGGAGTTAGGCTAATGTTGGATGCACCTACGAGTAGAGTTTGTCCGGCAACAACGCGCCAAGCCGAAAGTTCTTTGCCTACTACTCGGTTTGCCCTCAGCCTCGAGTCTCACCCAACTTCGCAAGCCAATAATCTGTCCCGCAATTTCGGAATTCAACCACGGAAACGAGGTGGAGGGGGAGGCGCTCCGCGAACTTCCCATCGCGAGCGTCTCCTCGACTTATCGTAGATAATCCTCTTCTCTCACTCTCTCTTACTTTTGCATCGAGATTATGAGAGTCGACAAACTTGGTTTCTCTATCCTCGTGATTCCACATATCTCGTTTCTTTCGACTTAAATCGAATTTCCTTCTTCTTCGTAACATAACGTTATCGGTATTGCATTCTCGGTTAGCCATCAATGATCACCGCTCGCGCGTACTCGCGTTGAAATCTTCGAGGAAACGTGATAGCTCGTAACACTATAATGGCTATACGTCTTGCCAACGAGTCTCGGTAACAAAGGGGAGGATAAACGATAACTTGTACAACTATAAGAGCAAGAAAGAGACCATTCGAGAACGATAAAACGTAGCAATCTATTCCATAATAACGCAATATATGTATATTATCATCCTTGTTAGAGTTTACGCGGTCGAGGTTATTTCTATGTATAAAGGAGCAAGAAATTTTTAACCAAGGTTCTATTAAAAACTATCGGCCGGTACGCATCCGTGGTCTCGATGATTCTTCTCGACGCGAGTTTTCCGCGTCTCTCTCAAACGATGCACCGCGCGCGGCCACGGGCTGACCCGATGATACGCTTTAAGAGCATAAAAATAGCTATCGCATCCGGCTCCGAAGAGAGAACAAGTGAACGCGAGAGAGAAAGAGAGAGAGAGAGATAAGGCATGTTCCTAGTACGATCGTCGGAAAAATGATCAACCAGCGCGAAAAGTTCAGCAGCTCGATTATCGCACATGACTCACCTTACTTGCAGCCTCGTGCTCGCGCGCATCGGCTTCTCAGTTTTTGAAAGAGCTTACGGATCCAGAAAGAGAAAACGAAAAGGGCCGGACGTTGTAGGTGGGAGGAGGAAATGCTTGTGCGGGGGCGCGAAAGTACACATACGTGTATCTATATGTAGTATGTGTGCGAGACGATGGTGCATCGTTGGAACTGCAACATCGCCGTGTCGATCCGATCGGCAGCACGACGTTCTTTGCCACCTTTTTAGTCGGCCTTTGATGTAAAATCAATGGCGCATTTTTTACCTCTCTCTCACTCTCTCACCCCCACCATTCTTCTCTCTGTGGGGTAGGTCGAGCGCATCGCATATATCGCCGTGGCCGTAAGCTCTCCTCTCTCTCTCTCTCTCTCGATCTATCTCTCGATTCACCCTCGTCCGTCGTGTTTCACCATGGCCTTCCCGCCAAATATATTCGCGACTTCCTCCCTTCGTTCTTCTTGTTCTAGACTTTTCTTCGAAACTGTTACCGATACACTATTCTCAGGAAGAGCAAAGAAATCTAAAGAGATCTGTCTACTTTTTTTTTTATAATCTCGTTTATCGAAAAAATTTCCGGATAATAGTAATCGATATGCCTTGATTAAATCTTAAGTTTGCTAAACCATCTTGCTGAAAGTAAAGAATTAGACCGTATGGTGCCATTACGAACTGGTCGAAAGTTTCGGAAGTAAGGGGCGCGTCTCCGCGAGAGATCGAACACACGGATTAGACAAATAAGAATGCGATGAAACCACATCAGGAGATCCTATTACCGGTAAGGAGTCGGTAAGGCTTCTTCTGAAGATGCGGCCAATCGTGGGTCAACCTCGGCGTAGAACGTTAGACCCCTACTACCGCCTACCCTCGGGATATACCCATAGTTTGTACGATTTCTAATCCAATTTTATACGAAGGAAACACGATTAAGTTTGAGATATTCTCGTACGCGATACAAATTTCTAGAGCTCTGCGATCCTTCGACTTACGCGTCTTTGATCCTTCATGTACGTCCATTTCTTCGTCGCCATGATTTTTTTTTATATACACACACGCGGCATAGGTATGTACTTAAGTATATTATAAGCAATTCTTTGGTGTGATATTCCCTTAACCACGGTGAACTCGTCGACGCTGACGCCGATGCATCTCAGGAAGGCGAAGCTGATGTTCTTCTGGGTGAGGTACCCATCTTCGGCCGTCCTCAAGATGTACTTCCCCGACATCAAATTCAATAAGAATAATACAGCGCAGCTGGTCAAGTGGTTCTCCAACTTCCGGTGAGTACCAATCAAACTATTTACAACGATATTTTAGTCAAATGCTTGCGTTCAAATCGAGAGAACCTTCTGAGCGACTTAATCTGGCATCGTTGCTGGTCCAGACGCATGTAGAAACGAAGAAAACGAATAGGGATGATTCTAAAAGGTCTCGATCGGAGCTATCGTCGATTGCAAGCTCCTCGATTCGACATCGTTCATTTGCCGTTCCTCCGGGACCGAATACGTTCTTTCGTACGAAACCATGTAAGACGTCCCACGTTGGCGAACGTTGGCGATCTATGCAAACGAGAACAAGGTTTTCGAGGGCTCGACCACTCCCTTTACAGAAGCGGTCAGAGCCCAAGAGACGAGAGTCACGATGGGTGTGTCCGAATCTTAATTACCATCCCCTGGTAGCAGCTGGGGATAAGTAACGTATCTACACTGCGGCAGGTATGAAGGCATAGGAGTTCGTGGGTACCGACACATACCGGCCAGTAGGCATTAGCCTGATTATAATTAGGCTGAGTACAGTACAGATCCGAGATATAAGGCGAACGAAGGCCCACGCGTGATCTCGGCACTACGTTATTACTATTTTCTTATCGCAAGGATACGCGCCTTTCTGGCCTCGAAAGCCCATAAGTTTTCCTCGACTTGGGCTTGCTCGTCGTCACGAATCCCACCTTGCCGTACACCTCGGCATCCTTGACGATCGTCCTTCGGGAGAAAGAGGAAAGGAGGGAGACAAACGAGTGTCGTTCCTCGTCGAAAAGTTCAACCTACGACCGGCATCGATCGCTTTAGCCACGTGTAGGCTTATCATAAGTACATAAACCGAGCTTGTACTTGTTCACAGGAGATGTAAGATTAGACTCGTACATGGGATTCGTGGACGCTCTAAACAGTATAAAAGTAGCGTCTCGGTTAGTCTCGCGAATTCCGAGTAAACGATGGTAAAAAACGCGAGTACCTACTCGTTCTCGTCGTGGTCCTACCACTATCATTTGCATTAAACTTAGCGCTCGCAGAAGTATCAAAATCCGCGGCACGAGCTTGTCCGTCTTGTTTCCATATACCGAGAGAGGCTTTCTCTTCCATACCTCGTTCGTTTATCTTTTGCTTCTCCAAAAACATTGTCGTAGTCGGCACAAAAGAGCGAAGGAGAGAGGGTGAGGAAGCGCGTTGTAGAAGTTAGAAATGCCCGGCAAAAATTGTATCACGCTGGGCTTCCGGGACAAGGAACAAAGCTAATTACTAGTTAATATATTTCAGTTACATTTTCGTCCTGTCGTTTCGTCGGCCTGCGGGGGTCGTTCTCTTCGCGTCCGATTCTCCCCCGACCTCTCGTATTTTCTCCCCCACCCCTTTCTCTCTTATCTGCTCGTTCTCTCTGCAGAATCTTTTTTTTACCGACATGTCCTTCGTATTTTAGCCTTCGAGTACCGTGGGAGACAAGGTCTCTTTGCGTGGCCCGACGAAAGCTTTAAAATTTCTCCCTTTCTCCCTTTTTTCAAGAAGCAAAACCCCGAATGAAGAGTCTCGCGGCAACTAAATTTACATTCTCCAAAATTTTTTCGTCGATTCCACAATAATCTTCATCCACATTCGTTTCTATTTTCCTCATACTGTTGTAAAAGTAGCTAAATGTGGAATGGCACCGTTTCCTTATCACCAATCATCTTTCCACTCTCATCCAATTCGGGCTCGAAAAAACAGAAGCGAAAAAGGCAGCGACGGTACGTGTCGTTCTCAGAGACAATTTTCGAAAGGTTTCGAACCCTAGGCTCGCGGTACGTTTCCTTTCGTGGCTAATCACGTAAGAGTTTAGTTGGACTTTTTCTTGCTCGTTCTCCAGTCGGTAGCCGGCGTCGAGCGTGCCCGATCTGATAGCCTAATGCACGGCTTCCTATGCGGAAATGCCTCGGCACATTATTCTACGCTCCTACGTGTACACCCTAGCCTCTATCGGCTCACCCCTCGACACCGTCCGAGGCATCGTTGTACTTTTGTCACGAGAACCGCTCGAAAGCGGCACCGACGGCTTTAGTTTACGACGCAACGTATCCGATTAGTCCTTCGATTCTTTTTTCCTCTCACTTACTCTTTCTTTCTGTCTTTCACTTTGGCAAACGTCGATCAACCGCCCGATAAGATCCTTGGACGGAAGTCCGATCCACTCTTATTAATTTAACAGTCTATGATATTTATCCACTACGGAATATTTTTGGTACGCTATTCGCAGGATTGAAAATAAAACGAGGAGAATACGAAACTCGATGAATAAGAAAGTGAATGTAGATTCGATCGATAGTGGCTAGCATGAATGTCGCGCTACGAAAGCGATGATGGAATAAAGTTGGAGTAAGATCCTTTTCGAAAGAGACAAAATAAAGAAAAGAGAAAGAGAGAGAAAGATTGAAAGAAGAAAAGAGAGAGAGAGACTAGACGGGCGTCGTACACACAAAGCGATCATTCGCACCCCATTTTCTCACGCTCGTGTCGGCTCGAAAGCGTAGAACGCGTGGATGTCTTACGGCGGGAGAGAGGGAGAGTCGTTGGATATCACGCGTGCATCATCGGATCTGCTTATACCAAGGATATATTGACAGCCTTCGTTCGATGAAGCTCGCCGGGGGGTGATTGGGGTCGTGTCGGTGCCGGGGGTTGGGAGAAAGTGCGCGCGAACTCGCCTGTCTTCTTCGTGCCTTCGTCTCTCTATCTTCGGCCATCTCTCTTTGTCTGATGTATTCCGAGTGTGCGTGAAAAAGAGAGAGAGAGAAAGACTGTGGAAAGATAGCAAGGCGCGGACTGGGGTTAGCTCGTTATCAGATCCCACGGTGGGACACGCGACACTGAGGTGGCAGATCCTATCGTCAGAATGGAAGAAATTTTATGTCGTATAATGGACAACGGACTCGCACACGACACCAGCCAACCACCCTGTGAAATCTACTTCACACGAGAATTCTACCAGTGCCGCGAAAAATCCTTCAACTTTCGACTTTATTCTTTTCAACATTTTGACTTCTCATGCCTGTTAAGGCGCAATTCCATTGAGGCAATATTAAGCATGCGATATTGTCGCATGTTATACACAGTCTTAGCTGATAAACGTTTAGGCAACATGAACTCATTTAATAAATTGGATACCCACGTTCGTTTCACGAAGAGTTCTTAAGACAATTTCCAGTTTTTTGCGAAAGGTGTGAAAGGATAAAGGAAAAGTGGTGATTATGTAGGGATGAAAACATTTCTACGTAATTAACGAAGAAACAAAAAGCGATGAAATGGCGATGAGCCGAGAAAGTGTACGGATCTTGAGCGTTAATAAGAGAAAGTGAGCGCGGTTTCTAAATAAAGGAATCGGAAGCTCTCTCGAGTCCCGAGTAATAATGACGTGGTTGGACGAATTTACCCCGTGACACTCTCGAGGGGATTGTTTATCGTCGCCAAATCCTCGATAATTCTCTAAAGAGGACGATGGTAGCACCTTTCTCTCCCTTCTTTTCTTTCCTCGCGACCCAACTTCGTCTTCGTCGTTATCAATTCTCGATCGCTTCGTCGTCCGTTCAATGTCAAAGAAATAAGCCTCGAAGGGGTATTGCTATAATGACGAAGTAATTTACTAAATAGAAATTTCTTTTCCCGGACTCTTATCAGTACTCATCGACGTGTTTTCTCGTGATCGATCGTCAGAGTTTGCGCATTTTCCTTCTTCCTCTCGTCTTCGTTCTGTTCTCATTAAAAAGAAAAAAAAAAAAAAAAAAAACAATCTCGCGTATGTACGTGAAAGGATAAGAGAGAGGGCTTTATATTAACAGGCTAATAAAATGTCTTTCGCACTGTCGTGAATCGTAAGAAGCTTTAATGAAGACCGGTCTATGCTCTTCCATGATAAAAGTCGGCGCTCTAGAAAGAAGGCGACCAATTAAAAAGCCGAGGCAGTAGTCGGTTTACCGAAATCTTGAGTACAAACGAAAAGAGAGAGAGAGATAGAGAGAGAGGGAAGTAGGGTGGTAGGAAATCTCTCCACACACGAGACCGGTACGCTTTCTCTTCCTTCTCCAAGCTTGTGTTTTAATCCCACAAGATTGTGCATGCCAAGTGAGAGTGGGACGACGAAGAGAGGTAGTTGGGAAGAGAAGGAGGAGGTGAGTCGGGATAGCTCGGTGGTAGAGGAAGGCTCGCGTGGGTGGTCGGGTGGTAAACAGCGAGCAGGCGAGGGCCATTTAGCGAAAAGGCTAGACGCGCGAGCGTCACGCGTGTTCTTAGGCGTGTGCGCGCACGTGCACGACTCTACCTACGATGGCAGAGCTGCTCACAGGTTGGAAGGCATACACGCGAGGAGGAGGACGACGAGCCACGGTTTTCTCTCTTATTGTGAGGAATAAGCTAGCTGCAAGGGAAGAGAAAAACAAGGGGGGGGGGTGGGCGGACGTAGCGGAGGAAAATTTCGAGCCTTGACGTAGACACGGACTACACACGTGTATTACGCACTCCCACAGGCGTTCGTCGTTTCTCCTCCTCTTCTTTTCCTCCTCCTACACGGAGACGTTTACGTAGCGCTCGCCGCATTCTCCCGCGTATTCCGAGAGAGAGAGCATGTGAGATTCCGAAGTAGCGCCGGAAGGACGTAAGTGGAGGCCTTGTAATTATTATGCTCTCATAATCTTTTCTCCGCTTCCCTACTTCCTTCCCTCGCGGAATTTCCACCCTTCCGTAGCTCGCTAGTTCGTAATTTCCTTCTTACTTTCCTCGTTTCTGGTTTTATCCTCGCGAGACACGGACCGTCGTCTATCGTTGCCCGCAACGTGGATATACTCGATGAAAGTCCGTTTTAAGATCGAAGGCGATCAAGAAAATCGATGTAAGAAAACACGAGTTCGTTTCTACCTTGCTAGCTTTCTTTCTCTTTCCCCTTTTTCGAACCAGCCATCCTCGGTGCCTACTCTCCTTCTTCTTCTTTCTCTCTTTATCTCTCGAGCGAGCAAACGACGGCGAGCGCGGCCCTCGAGAGAAAGAAGGGATCCTGAGCGAAATGAGCAAGTACGGATCCTTTGAGACAAAAGCGAGCGAGAGGTGGTAAGGCCAGAGGAGGTAGCAGATCGAACGAGAGGAGAACGTTGACGACTGGTAACCGAGAAGGGCGGGGGTGGAGGAGAAAGGGGTAGACGGCAGGATGTATCGCGGCAGTTTCGTAGCCCTCTAATGAGAAGAAGGAAACTTTGGTCTTTGACTTTCGGGCCGCGGCCTTGCTGCTGGCTATACCTGCTCCTCGAAGGGAAGAAAGAAGGGAAAAGAAGCACCGTAGAAGAAAAAGACAGCCGACTCGTTTGCCACGAGGACTCTCGATCCTTACAAAGAAAATCTCTCGTTTGTTTCTCTACGTACGCAGGAGTCTTCGTGTATACCTATGTAGAAAAGTATAATATACCTATATTTTCTATATGTATGTAAGGATGTGCCAGAGAACTGACTTAAATCGCGTCTATGTACGAGTTACGAATACATATAGATGTGCATGCGAGATCTCGAGAAATTCGCGCGAGCTCCTTAATTAAAACTCAGTGCACGGCACAATGGAGTGGCAACTCTTTGGGTACCGCTGCTGCTGCTACTAGTACTACTACTACTACTACTACTACCGGTGGCCTCCTGGTAGGTAGAAGCCTACAATACCGACCTACCCCTATCAGACTTTTACTACCTTTTTTTGCCGCGTCCAGGGTGCCTCATTCGTTGCGTTAAGAAAATTGTGCCTTACAGGAAGCGAAGTACTTTTTAGAAATCCCAAGGACGTTCTAATTGCTCGCGACGCTTACGAAATGTTATTAGAGGTAGAGAATAAATACGAGAAATACTTTTGCAAAAATCTTAACATGTCTACTACCGTGTTCGATAACGATCTGCGATAGAAATGAACAGTCGCGTGAACTTGACGAAATATTTGACGGAAAAAATGAATTACCGCGAAGGGATGACGACGGGTAAAAAAAAAAGAGAGAGATTCGTTCGAAGGAACTCGTCGATGCATTTTATCCACCCGAAGGGACACGACCGCGGTATCGACGAGTCATCCGTGCGAAAACGGATTCCTCGTAAAGAAAAAAAGAAAGGAAAAAAAGAAGAAAAAGGAGGAAATTCGATTTGCGTCGCGGCTAAAGGGGGATGACGCACCTTGCATCGAGCGAGGCTACCTCCGTCGTCCGTAGGTGGTGGTTGTGCGCGTAAACGGCAGTCACTTAATTAAAAATTACTTAATTACGTTCTTGGCACTAATTAGTGGCGCTTGGCTCTCTCTTGGCCGTGCGCCTCGACTGCCTAGGCACCCCTTCCGCCCCACCCCCTCTCACTCACTCTCTCTCGCTTGCTCGACCTACCCCCTCAACCCGCTTACCACCCCCATCGGAACTTCCTCCACCACCTCTTACACCCTTCTTCGCTTCTCTACACTCTGTTCAAAAACCCCGCGGCAGCGAAATCTCTGTCTTGGTTACATTATTCCTTTCCTTCTTTCTCCGACGCTTTCACCCCTCCTTCTTTCTCTTCTTTTTCCATCCCTCGCATCACCCCTGCTACGCCGACGCAACGGCACCGTTCCCAAGCCGCGCGCACTCACTCCTCTTACTTTTCTTACTTCGACGTACGAAAAACCGGCGGCGAGTTGCGCCGGAACGTCGTGAGTTTTCCGGTTAACGTTGTTTTCTCTTCTTCAACCGTAACCCGAGCATTTTTGTCCCTATTTACGCACCACCGCTTCCACCCTCCATCTCTCGCCATGACCTAGCCTCCGTTGCCTGAGATTCTCAAGGTTCGGTATAATGCATAGAGTAGAGTACTAACGGTCTAACGTCGCGCCTTCAAAACTTCCTCGTTCCTCTAGCATCTCCACGAAAATTACTCCCCTTAATGATATTAAATTCTGAAAGCGAGCTTACGACGGAACACCCCAACTCCATTCGTTATTTTACGCGGTCAAATGTAAGAAAGAGATTTCGTATCAAAGAGTCTAGGGCTATCGCCCAGCCTTTATTAGCCCGGTCGAGACGATTATCAACATTTATTTATCATATTAGGCCGTCGTAGGCGATTTAACGTTCGAACGATCAGAAAGAGGAAGTCTTGATCAGACGGATGAGCACGAGGGTGTACCGGGCCTACCCTCGCAGAATGTCAGCGCCGTAACATAAGGGGTTCATGCTGGTGATGCAACGGGCAAGCAACGGCAGTGGAAGTAGCAGCAGCAGCAGCGTCGTCGTTCCTTTTCGAATTTTTTGATAATGAACACAAGTATGAGAAACACGACGGGTATTGGCTGGGCGGCAGACAATGCGGTGGCCGCAGGGCTATCGCGGGAGGAACAACGAAGGAGGCGGGGGTTGGCTGACGGGGTTTCGAAGGGGGTCGAGGCGGTGGAGAGGACGGAGGAGGTAGAGGACGATGGCAGGGGGTGCTTTATAGGGGATGTAAGCATCGCCACTGCAAGGCTAATCCGCCGCTATGAGCTGCTACTTGCAGCATGAGTACGGTACACTCTCTGCTAAAGACTCTGTGCCTGCCCCTCCTCCGCCTCTACCACCCTCCCCCCACCGATTCCTTCTCATCCTACAGTTTCTCCTCCCTCGACGCGAATCTCCTTTCCGCTTCTTGATGTCGGACCGGCGAAACAGTTCGTTGACCCCACTAGAGGAAATATCTGCCGAAAGAACGCGTCTTACGATCCCTTCCAACGTGATGCTCTATACTTCAATTCGTACGAACGATCGGGCTCGACGCGTTCGTGTAATTACTCGTGTCTGAACGAAGATCCCATGTGGAGTAAGAGTCCTAATCCAGAGACAATTTTTAGGGACACCCGCTAATCGAATATAACGTTTACAAATTATAGATATTCATATATACCGAAGTGCAAGGTGTGTCGGGATGCTTATTGGGATTCGCCGTTGCTCTCGACATTCACCCCTCGTTATTTTCCCTTCGTTGAAATATATATGTATATATATCGTATTGTAGGCGGTACGCCTCACTCTCGTTTCCCTAAGAAATATTGGAAATAGTTCTGTGATCCCCGAAGGAAACACTTGGCTGACTGCCCAGTTCTGCTCCCTGCAGCTTATACACTCGGTGCGCTACTTAGGATGCATTACTTGGGAAAGAAGGGGGTAGAGAATAGGGTAGACGACTAGAGAAAAGACAGGACGAGTTTGTCGTTTGTTTTGTTTTTCGGTTACATGCCAGCCATCATCGAGAACGCGAGACGAATAAAGGTCCTTTCCACGACGAAGCTTTCGGCCGATATTTACGACATACAAATATTGACCCGCCTTGTCCTGCAATCTTCTTTACCACTCTTAGATCGGAGAATCAACCCTTTTTTTATACTCTTTCCTTCCAACAAAGCTTTGTCAGGTATCTTTGCCAGTTGTAACCTAATGTAAGATAACGCAAGATAAAAACTTTCAATGATTAGATATCGATGATAACTACGAACAGTGATACGATCCATTATACCTTTAGCTATCCCTTTTTATTTGTTTTGAACGAGGATCCTCGATCAGTTTACCCGGCAGGAGGCAGACTGCCAGTCATAGTCCCGACTTTCCATTCCCGTTAGGAAAATCTCCGAGTACACGCACGTTGCGCGTGAGATACCGTGCACACGTCGGTCGGTTGGTCGAGAGACAGAGAGATCGAGTGAGGCAGGGTAGAGTGGATTCGGGGGAGGGAAGAAAGAGGGTGAGGGACGCGATCTCGTCCGCTCCGCTCGAAAAATGTAAAATGATAATGTTCCCAGTGTCCCGCCCTAATCGGCTTTGTATCCGCCGCGATGGCTCGCGGGCGAAGGGACTGAGGAGAAAGAGAGAGAGAAAGCATGCGCATGCAAAAGAGAGAGAGAGGAAGAGAGTTAGTAGGAGGGTGGAGGGACGAATCCTGAGGGGCAGCCGGGAGACGTGAGCCTCCGTCGGCCTCCATGGAGGATTTAATTTACATCCACCGGTGAAAAACGCGGAAAACAGTTTATCAAAAAAGCTACTGCGCAGGCTCGGGATGAGAGATAAAGGGAAATAGAGATGGAGATAAAAAGAGAGAGAGAGCAAAAGACGGGATTGCGCGGTAGAAATGAAATTGTCCGTGCATGGATTACCGTCGACTTCGTTATGCCCTCATATTACTCAGCCCTCCTACCTCTTTCCCTCTCTATTTCTCCACCCAACTTCTCCGCTCTTTACCCTTCTTTTCTTTCTCGCTTTAGCGACGTCCTGTCGATCCTGTCCTCTTTCTACCTTTTTTTTTTTCTTTCTTTCTTTATTCTCGCTTCTCTTTTTCTCTCTTTCTCAAAGAAGAAGAAGAATATCGCACTCGTTCGATGCTCCTAAACGGCACCTGAAATGCTCTTTGACAAAACCGTTTAACTCGTAGCACTTCGCACGAAACGAGCCACTAGTTCCAACGTGATAATGTCTTTCTACCTTTTTTTTTTTTTCGAAAGAGTAGGGTGCGACGTTGTCCTTCTAGGAAACAAGAGATTCATATTCGGCAAACCCGAAACTTTTACGATCGCGAAACGTGCGGACGAGAGATGGAAGAAAATTCGAGGTATCGTAATTGGCGAAAATTTCGCACGGAAAGTAAGTGGACGGGCAGTGCAGCGAGACGACGGTGTATCGCGCGCTAAAGCGACAGGATCAGACGTGCCGGGGACTGGGCGTGAAATTACTGTTTCGGCCAACATTTACCCCGGCGTTCGCGGGGGTAACGTTCGGCTGGACAGCGACTCTGAATTGATTTCGTTTGAAATCCCTCCCCCTATTCGTCGTCCTTCCCGGCTCTTCCGCATCCACGGCTCGTTCGTTTCTCTCACTCTTTCTAGCTGGCTGTCCCTCTCCATCGCAGGGTACATCTTCCTACTCTTTCCTGCTTTTTACCCTCTCCACCCTTTCTCTCTCGCTCTGTTCCGTTTATCCGTCTATCCTCCTACCTATTTCCTATCTCATTTTGCTTTACGTGCCTCCTTCCTCCATTTGTCTCCTCCCTCCAAACGGTCCGTGCTCCCTTCATCCCGCTCTCTCTCTTTTTTTTTGTCCTTTTTTTCTCTCTTTTTTTTTTAAATCAGGATCTACGACATCTCGATTCAGACAGAGTAAAATGCATTAAATTTTTGCCATTTTTCCATCGTTCGCTTCTTCGGACTGGAAAAAATGTACGGCTCGCGGCAGACGATGATATAAATAATGTCTCTTTTGAAGGGGGAAGGCGCGCTCGTGTTAATTTTATCTTCCCTCTACTACCACCACCGGACGAAGTAACGCTTCACGTATTTTTTCGAGAAAAACTTCAACGCGTACTCGCGACGTTCGCGTTCCTCGAGATAATTAATATCGTGTTTAGATACATATGACGTCGGATGATGCAGTTACCGTTATAACAAATGCACAGTCTCGCGTTTGATCCAATTAATCGTCATTAGTCTCCCAATCGAATCGATACTTTAACGTAGAATCGGAGAAAAAAAAAAAATTGCAATCGGATACGATAACGTCCCACCCCTTAGTCTCTCGTGAAATTCTCTTAGATCTCGAGCTATTGCAATTTTAATCGGAACTTTCTCACAGCGTAATTATCCCATCGATCGATCGGGCGTACGATGCATCGGCTCGAAAATCGCGAACCAAAGGAAGTTCGGCGAACGAAGGACGAACGAACGGGCGAATAACTAGTGGTGAGGGACGAGAGAACGAGAGAGAAAAAGAGAGAGGGCGGTAAAGGGGAGGATGGGGATGGTTAACAGAGGTCGCCAGCGAGGACGATAGCAGCGTCGTCGGAGTTAATTGAAAAGGCTTGTAAAAAAAGATTTTCCGGAAAAGCCGTTGGGCCGAACGATAATATCCGTCGTGCTCCTCTCGAAGACGCGCGGGAGGGGGGTGGCTGGGGGTTGGGAAGGGACCGTCCGTGTCACGACTCTTGGCGGCGCCACGTCATTCGATATTTTTGTCAGTAAAACGATATCAGGCAAATTGCATCTGTCCTTTACACCATGGCGCGGAGCCAGATCAAACACTATTCGTCACTGGATATTACCCTTCTCCGGGGTATTGCCGGTCTTCCACCCGTACTCTCTCTCTTTTTCTCTCTTTTCCTCTCCTTCATCCCTGTTCGGTCCTCTCGATCGAGTTCTTTTCGAAGCGAGAGTACGCTCTCGCGTAAAAGAATACGGTAAAATCGAAAGCACTCGAAAATCGATTTAAACGCGCCGTTCCTACCCCTTTTCAAACGGCCCTACGTCTACTCTGCGAATTCTACGAACCTCGACAATATCGCGGTAGAATTACCTCAAACGTGCCGCTACCTTTATTGAAATTTATTGCGAGACTGTATAAATTACTATAGATGAGCGAAGGCAAATATTCCTATAACGTTTCTCACTTTTATAAGATACTAGGTGGAAACTTGGAATAATTGTAATCACGTCGCGGTTTACTAAGCTTTCGAAGATTATCCAACGGCGATCGTAGAACCGTTCGCTCGTCGACGTCGTATGCAAATCGCCCATATGCCAAGTCACCTCTTGAGTACGGCAGAAGCATGCGGGCGAGCGAACTAAGCAAAATGACTATCTTACATTATTGCATACGGGCGACAAGTAGGCCGTCGAAACGTGTCGCCGTTGAAGAAACAGTAACCTCGGTTGAATAGGTAAAGAGAAAAAAAAATGGAAACTACTTTCGGTATCGATCACTTTCCTCCTTCAGCATTGATGATTTCGTGTATTAGAAGCTAATTTTCAAAGTTTGCTAATAGTTCTCGCGGACTATCAAATATTGTATTCGTTTGTAACAGTGGTGTAACTCCTTGTAATTAAATATTGAAATAACTTCTTGATGGATAGAGTGGGTCTCGTCGAATATTGTACAAGTGGGCATGTCGTTCTTGCTTTTTTTTAGATAAATCTTTATAAAAGGGAGTGTCAGGATTAAGGGTTTCTTTAAATTAAAATTCTAAAGGACGATTCCTTTTAAGCCAACTGATATTTAGCCAGTTAAAGTGATAACTGCATATAACGAAAGATATGACTAAATGTGATTCCATTGAGCAAAAAGATACATGTTTTAA
Source organism: Ancistrocerus nigricornis (assembly GCA_916049575.1). NCBI lineage: Eukaryota > Metazoa > Arthropoda > Insecta > Hymenoptera > Vespidae > Ancistrocerus > Ancistrocerus nigricornis. Next base: position 10,043,641 of record OU696665.1, read on the forward strand.
AAATAACACCACTTTTACAATGAAGAACACAATTTGCATTAAAAACGATGGCTATAAGTTTTTGTAGATAAATGAAGGATTCCATAAAAAACGATATCCTTTCCAATTTAATATTATCCGCGATCCGTTCTTACGAATTCCATTATGACACCCAAAGAGAGATAGAAGGGCGTTTACCTGGGTTCGTCAGAGGAGGATCGTTTAACAGACATAAACGTAATCTCGTCGAATATTTACAGTAGCCTGGGTTCGTACCCGGTGGTCGACAGTTGTCTAGTAAATCCTATTTACTGTTACCCAACGAACTATATGTACTAGAGATGCTGGGAGGGTGGCTACCGCCCCTAGCTAACCTACTGCCCTACTGCCATGAGTTTCACCCCTAAAGCCATCATCCTACCTCTCTTTCTCTCTCTTGCCTTTCCACTGTCACTTTTCTTCGCTCTCCCCATCATCTTTCATCGAACACGTAACGGTTCTCCGTAGATCACGCGACGATCTCGCGTTGCACCGTGCCACGATATAAAGCAAAGGGAGAACCTTTTTGAAACTTTTTTTTTCGGGTAAATACCAAAATCTCCCCTATACTTAGCTCAACAGTAGACCCTACGATCTCCGTCGGCGTAATCGTTCACGATGCACGCGCACGAATAAGAATTATCGATCCATTTTCTTTCGTTTGTCCGATGCGAAAAAGAAACAACGCACCAGTTGCCCAGCTAATTTACGACTATCATCTCTCTCTACGAGCCAGACTCTCCCCTTGCTCACCCCAAATTAGAAGTTTTCCGCGCTACTACGTAAGAGCAAGAACGCGAATGATTTTCTCACGACCTTTGTCAAATCTTTGCCACGGTCCATCCTTTCCAGCTCTTATCAGCCGAAATACGTATATCTATAGGCTCGTCCGTTTAAAAGGTACTCGAGAGATCGCCCGGGAGGAAGACTCCTTCTGGCTTCCTCTTGCGCCCTTTCCAACGGCGAACTCGTAATGTGGTTTAGCGTGGCATGACAGGAGGTAAACTTGACAACAAAGAATTATTGATTTTTCTCAGCGGGTTGAACGAGTTGCCGGGCGGTTGAGCGGTCCCGGTAGGGTATTCGACAAAGGATGTTTTCCGAGTCCCTAACCTAGGCAACCCTTCTCCTACGCTCGCCTTCGTATACGCGTTTCCGTGTGCTCTCTCTCTCTCTCTCTCTTGCTATCTCTCTTTCTCTTACTCGCTTGCTCGTTCGCCCTCGCTCTCTGTGTCTCTTTATCTCTCTTCAACGCACGCTCGTGCGTTTCAGGGGGTTGCCCTACTCCGTCTCTCTCTCCGGTCTCTTTCCGTATTCGTACGTCTCTCCCTCTCTCAGCCTCTCCTTCTCCGTCTCTCGCTGTCCGTAACGCCGTGTGTACTCAGCCGATGCGCCGAGGACTTAACTGCCTCATTGTCGTCCCAGCAGGCATTAGAGCTTCGGGACAGATGTGCAAAATTTAAGGTTAGAATACCGGGAAAATCGTCGGTAACCTCGAGATCACGAATCGCCTTTCTCTCTTTCTTGCACTCTCTTTCTCTCACCTTTGGGATTCTCTCCCTCTTCCCTGCCCGCAAAAAAAAAGAACTATCGACCGGTAAATCTTCACGGATCCCAGGAACGTTCCCCGGGAAATAGTAGGGTAGATTTTCAAAAGCGATTGGATATTCGACCCAGTTTAAATTAGATACCACGATTTTTGTGATGTCCCAAAATAAATTTATACGAATCTATAATATTCAGACTTTTGAAAAAAGATTTAGCAATTTTTATTTATTTTGGAGAATGAATATATACGAACCTATAATATCTAGACTTTCGAAAAAAGATTTAGCAATTTTTATTTATTTTGAAGAATAAAAACAAGTAGAACGTCCGTAAAGACATCCAAAACATTATCAGCGTGCCATAGAAAAGAAAGCGAGAGAAAGTCGCGTGTTCGAACGGTTTTCCACGTTAGTCATTGGGGATTTAATCGAGCGACCTTGACATTTCTTTGGAACGTCGATGAAGTGGACACGTTCAGGGACGATTTTCTTGGGGATACGTCGACGACGTGCCCGAATAGTCCAACGACGACGCCTCCGTATCACCTTTCTAAGGCATGTGTTTGCGCGCGTGCGAGCGTTAACACACGTACGGGATGCATCAACGTTGGAAAGTGGTGGTAACTTTGGTGGTGGTGGCGATGCATCGCTGGCTGGCTTGGCAGGGAAAAATCGATCGAATAAAAAAATGCTTGGACGATGCCGAAGTGCGACGAGGACGCGAATCGCGGACGAGATGGATGCACGAAAGGAGCGGGGAGGGGAGAGAGGGTCCGGTAGGAGAAGGAGGGATAGTCCGGGACCATTGAAGAGTGAAACCGCTCAAAGCAGCTGCCCCCGCTCCCTCGGCCACCCTCCGACCACCTTCCGACGGCAGCAGCTTCCCCGACGCTCCTCGCCTCCACTTTTTCTCTCTCGATCTCTCTTTAACCCTAGAAGCTCGTCTCTCGCTCCTACTCCTCGTAGCTTTGAAAACCACCCCTCTTAGCTCACGTGGATGGTGCACACTGCCCCTCGTTCTCTCCGAACTCTCCGTCTTTCTCTCTCTCTCTCTCGGTCTCTCTTTCGAAAAGGCTAAACCCCACGCCAAAGGGTTTATTCGTGACCCCAAGTGCAAGAAACGAGGTTACGTTCCCTTGATTTATTCTCGGTCCGTAATTCCAGAGACGCGATAGCTTGTCTTTTTGCGATAAGCTTCGAAGACGCTTAGAAATATCGTTCTTTCCGCGATACGACGCTCTCGTATTTGTCGATCCCATGCATGGATCAAACTTTCGTATACATTTTGCAGAACCAAGGAGACACGAGATCAAAAAATTGAAAAAGGTATTATCCAGTCTTCAAACTGTTCAATCGTAGAAGCTAGATCGATATCGCGAAGAATTAACTCTTTTCATGACTCTAATGCTCTTTGCATAATTTCGTTCACGAAAATGATTTGCATAAAGGGAGTCCGCGGATGGCTGACAAAATTATCTGTCTAACGGTGCTTCCCCTATCGTCCTCTGGTTTCTCGACGATGAACGAGAAGAACGAGGGGGTCTGGGGGGACTTGTAGCGAGGAGAAAGAAGAAAGGAAAGGACGATGGCTGGAATAAGGGGGGGGGGGGGGGTAGAAAAGGAGAGAGAAACAGGCTTCAAGGCAGCCAGATGCAGAAAGAAACGGGGAGACGAAGGGCGAGAGAGAGATAGAGAGGGTGGCCGGTGAAAAGCAAGGGGCACACGAAAAGTGTGCATTGTAAGATCGGCGCGTGCGGCACGCGGACCCTTCGTGGCCGATGTCGTAGGACCCCCGTGCGCAGTGCCCCCTTCTCTTTTTCTTCCTTCTCTCGTTCGTTCTCTCTTTTTCTCGTCTAGTGCCACCGTTTCTCGACGTCCCTCTCTTTTATGAAGGGCGAAGGGCCCAGAAGCTCGGCTTATTGTCGGTGGCACATCTGCCGTACGATCGTCGACCGATTGTCTCACAGGCTTAGGAAACTTGCTCGTAGAGAGAAAAAGATAGAAAGAGAGAGAGAGTGAAAAAAAGGTGGCTTAGTAGCGGCCCGACGTTGGGGAGGACAACGTCGCGCGTGTCCTTCTGGTTTACGAGAGGGGTGCCGAGAACGAATGATGCCGCGATCTTCCAAGAGCAACCATTACTTTTTTTTTCCTTCTTTCGTTCTATTTTCCAGCTGTCATATCACGGGGACTAGTCAACGTCTACCTACTGTTTTATAAAGAATTTCTTGATTCCCGTAAAAATCAAAATGTAGTCATAGAAAATCGGACCAGCTTTCATATTAGGTATTCAAAGACGTCACAATTGATTTCCCCTTTTAATAGAGTTCCATCAACGAAAATTTTACATTCCTCAGTGAACTATTCTTCAAACATCTCATTAATCAATTATCAGGAAAATCGATAATCCAATTTTAGAGGAAGATTAAATTTTTTATTAAAAAATGTATAAGAGTACACATCTCCCCCCCTATTCCTTTTTCTTTCATTCTTTCTCGTTCGGTATTAACCGTCTGATTCGTGAAAAAAAGACGTCTCGGAAACGAGTCGGGGCACCCTTTAGAACACAACGGTGTGTCGACCGACCCTTCCAGCCGGGCTGATTCTCGATCCGTCGCAAGTAACGACGGTGGCAACGGCACCCCGACGACGACGGCGTTGCATCCGACAACGAAGGTGGTAACGGAGGTGTGGAGGTGCGAGCAGGGACCCTTAAGGGCACCGCCAGGGAAATGCACGCGCTTGGTATATCGTAATTGCCGGTGCGCGAGCTCCGACGAAACAGAACGATGTAATCACTTGTTAACTTGTATTTTAATTACGTGATTTTCCAGAGCTCGAGCGCGCCTCACCGCGCACCCAGAGCTCTAACACCATCGTCAGTACAGTTACTACCCTTACGACTACCTATGCAATCATAACGTTGTCCACGTCAGCATCGTCGACGTAACCGACGACGACGACGAAGTTGACGACGACGAAAGCCGACACTCGGTGGTGCAGTTTGCCTGCTACCTACGAGTCTGAGTGCAGATGGCGTTAAAGTGTTAATTACTAATTAAGAAGGGTGCACAGGGTGCAGCATCAAGACCCCGCGCGACACCTTTTTGAACGCGCCCTCTGAATGGACGCTTACGCCCTGACGGGCAAACGCGCCTACCCACCCATCCATCCATATTTGCCACGCAGCTTCTCCTCCTCATCCTTTTCCTCACCCCGTCCACCCACCCGCGACCGTCTCCTCCACCTCCTCCGTGACTTAATGTTCTCTCGTTATACGCACTTTCACGCCTCGTACGGCCGCGAAATAAAGTAGAGTGTGCGCGCGAAACCTTCTTCTTTTCGTAATCTTTGCTTTCGATCCTTCGTCTCATTTTTGTCAGACATTGCTATCGTCTTCTTTTAATAGGTAAAATAAGATGTAGAGAGATTTGTATATGTGACCCTTGTATTATACGGTTATTAGATTTCGAAAAAAGTCAAACAAAGAGCTAATGCAAAAAAGAGGGTTAGGTTCCGAAGATTAGAGAAACATACTATTATATTTTTATAATTAGTAACTACAAATATATTTATTAATGTGAAATTGTTGCTAATTCAAATAGTGAGTCTGAAATTCTGTAAAAAATTAGTGAATTTTGATTGAAACTACTAGTAACTTAGTAATTCCTCAAGTTTTTAACCTAGATTAGTGAGTCAGTTTAAGATTCATTAAAAAATTTACAGATTCACTTTTCTTTTTTTTTAACTAGTTCAAGATGTGGCTATTTTTTACTAATTAAAATAGTGAATATTCACTATCAAGTAGTGATTTTTTACCATTTATGAGACTTGGCTCTTATTTCGTTCCGTATTGTAGCGGGGTTTCCCTAATTTCGAATTTGGCTTTTAAAAACGTTAAGCGTTGGATTTCTATTTTCTCTTCGTAACACGGATTATACGTATTTAGTTCATTTTATAACGATCTAATTACCCAAAAAACATAATCACTTCACAGTATAATTCCTTTTATTATTATCAGCATACCCACTTAAGAATTTATTGGGTATTTATCGGAACAACATGGGAAACGATCTCAACCCCAACCCCAATCCTCGATTCTCACAAAAGTCGGTCGCGAATCACCTTTTCTTCGCCTTTTCCTCCCCTTTGGCAAAAGTTCGTGGGAAAGTTTTGGCAAGAAAGCCGAAAGGTCGGGATGGAGTCGCCGAGACAGGGTCACTTCGGGGGCCGAGATGTTCCCTCTCTCTCTCGCCATTGTCAAAACTCGACCGCCTTGGCGTAACCGTTAAAAGGGACTGTCTTAAGAAAAGCACGAACCATAAAGAGCGAGAGAGGGAGAAAGGAGATCCTCGAATGAAAAGATTCGAAGAAAAAAGAGAGGAGGAGCCGGTAAGGCGCGAGAAGACGCACTCGTCTCACCCTACCGGCGTCCTCTCGAAGTCACTTTACTGGATTTCGAGGCGGTGCGAGGTCGAACAAAGTCGACGACTCTACCGTTCGCGAGATTCTCTCGGCCCCCTCGTCGTACTTTACCAGCACACGATTTCGGCCGACGAAATGTGCGCCGGTGTTGCTTATTTCGAATCGGTAGACTGTCTACAAAGTGGCAAAAGAATAAAAAGAGAGAGAGAGAGAAGGAAAAAAAAAAAGAAAAATAAAAAACAGGCGAGTGCTAGAGCCGCTCCCCCTTTTAATTGGTGCTCTCGCCTATACGGCGCGCACGCCAGTGTCACAAAAGCGGCGCGTCGAAACGGCAACTTGTAGCGATGGAGATCGCTGTTGAAGGCACCGCATCGGCAGACATTACCATTAAACGCTCGGATACATCATAACGCTAACGGAAGGTCGTCTAATTAGAAAGAAAATACCGATCTCAAGAAAGATCGCTACGAAAGATGTTAAATCAAATTGATGTGCCTCTACCCGTTCTGTTTTTTCTCTCCCCATTCACTAGACTACATTTCATTCGTCGTCGAATGCTCGAATACGTTCAATGCGCTCTCTTTTCCAAACAGGATCTCGCAAATCGTTTCTATCAACGATTCTGTCGCAATTTCATTAGCCGAGTGTTCTTATCGCTCGTGCTCCAAGACGTCCCGTAGCTCCTAATTAACGACTCGCTTCTAAAAATACTTAAAGCGGATGACGTTTCGCGTCCAACACAAGCAACAACATTCTTATCTCGTGTGTCCACGCGAACCTTCTTAAATGCATCCCTCTTCTTTTGGCCGCGAGAGACCGTAAGAGGGGTTGGTAAAAAGCGTAACTCAATTTTCCAGGGAGAAGACGCTCATTAGGCTCGCCCTTTGTGCCAGTTTCAAGAAGAATACAACATCTTTGAGTCGTCCAGGCCGAGTTTTCTCTTCTTCCTTTCGTTCGCGTTCTCTTGTTTTTCTTCGGATAGCAAAGCGTCTCGTAATTAGATGCTAATAATCATCACCCTTACGAAGACTTTCTTTCCTTTCTCTCTTGTTCTCTCTCTCTGTCTCTTTTTTCCATCTCTCTCTTTCTCTCACTTTCTCGCTCACTCTCCCATCGACGCCCCGTTGCAACGAGGCGCAAGAAAACCCGAGGTTCTGAAGAGCTTATTATTATCCTAATTATACAATACTATAATGAATGACTCCGTGGCTCACCCTCTGGTCCATTCTCGCGGTCTCTCTCTCTTACTCTCGCGTCACCTCGAGCCGCCCTCCTTCTCGCTCTTTCCTTTTCTCTCTCTCTCTCAGGCCGACGGTTGCTCTTCTCCTCTGCACTTGGTGGTCGAAGAGTGGCAATTCTAGCACTCGGGCTTTTTGTCAAACCGACTACGGAACTAGCGCCGTCTCCCTCGCGCTCTTACACCCCATTATGCTACCAGCCTCGTCTCTCGTCCCGTTTTCTCTCTGTCTCCGGGTGTCTGTTTTAATTAGGCACTTCGCGGATATATATATATACATATATAGATATAGATATACACACATACATATAGTGGGAGAGAAAGATAGAGAGAGAGAGAGAGAGAGAGCTGCAAACCTGAGGCAGTACCACGTGGCACATACCTCTAGATGGATGCGATACCAACAGCCACCGAGCCGAGACTCCTACCTACCACCATATTTTCCACCTATACTCGGTGATACGCTGAGTTTGAATGCGCTTGATGGCTGGTTGAATAAGGATTATAGACGCAGGTGACACGTACATCGGCGAGAGAGCGAAGTCGGGGGTGGCGAGCCAGTCGATGACGGGTGCCGACGTCGCTTCGAGGAGGAGAGCTTTGCTGAGAGAGTAAGAGAAAAAGAGTAAGAGAGAGGGAATCGCGAGAGTCGGTTTGTAGAGTCACGCTCCTCTTTCAGTTCTCCTCTCGTGTGCAACCTTCTCTTGGCTGACTGCTGATAAGAGCACGCGAAATTGTCTTAATTGGCGGGAGAGCCAATCTGAAGCGATCGAAAGAGGAGTGGCTCTCGCTTACATTCAACCCTTTCCTTCTACGGATCGGGGTGCTACGATATATGTATACTCCAATCTCTAACCGTCGCTCGCTCGTTCGTCTTCTTCGATGATACTCGTATTCTCTTCGATCGTATCTTCGAGCACTTCGAAGTCGTCGAGCTTTCGACGGGAAAGATAGAAGCGAATAGAGAGAGTGAGTGAGCTGGCCTCGATAAATTCCTCTTTTATATATTCGCTACCTTCGATCGTGTCGCGCCGGAAGCAATCTTAAAAATTGCTCCCAGTGGCAACTACGATGAGCGAACGAAGAAGACCAAGAATTCGAGTCGGTTTCGTATTGTCGAGCGCACTCGCGGACGAAGAGAGGATGAGTCGAATCACGTCGTCGTGTCGATGGGTCGCGTTTCGCCGTAGCGACTCGCCGGATTCTCGGTGAAGCGTGTTTCTTTGCATTCCCTCGAGAGATCCGAATTGCAAGATCAACCCGACTGCTACTCTTACCGCCATCGCGACGATACCTCCCACGAGAGCGCGACTTCTCTTCTATGGGCTCGAGGAGGAGACGGAACAGGTGGAGGAAGAGGAGATGGAGGAGGAAGTAGAGGGGGGAAGCTTCACGAAAGAATGGAAATGCTTCGTACAAGTTAGCGATGCCGAAGCTAGCGCGCTCTCTTACAGCTCCAAGTCATTCGCTCGATCCAACCTCGCTCGACTTATTTGTGCGAGATACGGAAAATGTTCGAGTGGAGAAAAAAAACGACTGGGCGACTTACTCTAGTGCTTGGTAGAGAAGGAAACTTCTAGGAAACGATGCTTTCTTTCTTTTTGTTTCGAATAATCGAAGATAGGGAAAATTTATCTGTACAGGGTGTTCCGCCTAAATGTAGCCATCTTAATATCTTCTTTGTTTGTATTGTTCATTTTAAAAGTGGTATAACTCTATAATATTTAATGAAATCACATTTGGTCGAATTCGTCATTATAAACTTGCGGTTATGATTTTAACCTTTAAATGAGTCTTGTTGCCATTTGTATACAAACCCTTTAAATAGAAAAAAAACAAATGCAAAAAGTTTTGATTTTTGAACGGAACCGATATGTCACTTGAGCTATTGACAAGTGAAAAAAAATAGATGTCAAATCGGTTTTGGTGCTATTTTGAAAAAAAGTAATTGCTCTTGTTAGTCTAGGTGAACAGTTTAGATCTTGGTGATTTTGTCGATGTTTATATTTGATTATTTATATGAAAAATTCATCATTTTATGTACAGTAAGAAATTGATGTTTCTTTACAAACAGCTGTTTGGAATCTTCTTTTTCGTAAATTTGGGCTAGATCAGCTATGTAGCCAATTGTTTGCATTACGCGTTTACTCGTTATTACTTAGTATAATATTTGTGTTAGTTATTTTTCCCATAATAAATGACGGTTTAATGGCATATTAGATGGTTGAGGTTTGAAAAGAATCGTCCGTTATTTCAAAATTCAATTACAAAGAGATCATTCACTTTTACAAGGAATGCTACATTTGTTATTACATAACAAATATTTTTAATGCAATGTAAATGGTATTACAAGTTGAGTGTTTTGCAAATGTTATTTGAATTTTTCAAGGTCATCGAGATATAGAGTGTTGGTAAAAAATTTAAAACCACCCGTTAAAACAGAATAACTTTTTTATACTGCGACCAAACAATTTGAATTTTTGTAAGAAAATAAAAAAAATTAGTTTTCTAGTTTACTTTAGCATAGAGTATTTTGTTACACTACTGCATAGAGCATACTTTTAGTATATGTATAAGGTTTTTTTTTATTATTTTATTTTTGCTTTATTATAAGGTCAGACAAAAAAGTTTAAAAAGGTGACTTTTTTTATTTTCTTTATAATTTCGAAAATTTCGATTCTTCTCTTTAAACAACGAACATACGACATATAGAAAGTTTCAATTATTCGAAACTGTTTTAAAGACTGAGAGATTATATTTATGTGGCTACATTTAGGTGGACCACCCTGTATATAGGCGTTGATATATCAACGAGTTGAGGGATTTAAAAAAAGAATATTCGAACGAGTCGATCGCTTCTCAATACGCCCGGTCTTGAAAGGAGTTGTCTCCAGAAATATACTCTCGTAATATACCTACGTACCGAAAGTACGATTATTTCATATTAAACACTACCGATCGAAGGTAGATAGGTAGGTACATATGCCATTAAAAAGTACCGACCGAGTACATTGGTAATTGAAAGTTTCTTTCGTTAACTCGAAACTTCTGACCAACGATATATTAATACCGACCACGGACGGAATTAAATACATGAACGTATTCTTTCGAAAAAAATCGCGAAGCAAGTCGAGCTCGCTCTTTGTCCGTGGAAATAGGCCGGCCCTTAAGAAAACGTCTTTGAAACGGTGAAATATTAAAAATATATTCTCGCACGCGGTTGCGCTCGCGTCACCACGGATTTTCTAAAGTGCGCATTACTACTCGCGGAAATAATAATGGAGCTCTCGTGTCGGGTGCCGCTTAATGAGAAGTACGTCGTCGTCGTCGTCGTCATAGTCGTCGTAACCGTCGTCGTCGTCGTCAGGAGCAGACAAAATTTCTGATCTTTCGGACAAAGAGTTAGCGAGCACCGTACGCGAAAGTGCTTCCGCCGGAGCTTCAAAGATAAATTTTCCCTTAGTACGTATCGTTTTAATTTCTTTCTTCAACCACCACAGGGAGAGAGTGTCGCTTGTGTGAGGACGAAACGAGTCGAGAGAGAGGGAAAAAGGGAAAGAGAAGGCACCCTTCGCATCCGGACGCGGCGTCGCGCGCGAGAGAACGCCTGGGTCACTATTACTATACTAATTACCCACCAATTAGTGACTTATGTTTGTTTAACCGCGTTAATTAATGAACGTAAACATTAAACTTGCCGAGCGCTCGATTTTTCTCTTCCGCGCGAACCCGACGAACTTGGGAAGAAAGAACGAAGTGTTACGTGTGAGGGTTGTGTTCTAGTATGTATGTGTATGTATATGCGAGAAAAAGAGAGAGAGAGAAAAAGAGAAAGCATCGTGGCTTCTTGGACGATACGCCGTAACGCGTTCTTAATAGTCTCTTTGAACCGTGTCGCTTGCCAGTCGACGAGGAGCCGCGCGCACCGCTTTGCAACTTTTCCCCTTCTTTTTCTCTCTCCTCCGCCTCATCCTCCTCTTCTCCTCCTTCTCGTTCTTCACCCCATTCCCCGTACCTCCTCTCGTTTGCGTCAGACTACTTTTAGTATCGATCCTTAATTAATTATCGGTGCCGTATTAGCATACTCTTTACCACGAAAGTCGAAGTTGTGCGTCGGCAAGATGATCGTCGTCGAATGCCCGACAACGTACGAGCTCGACAAAATTTTTATCCCCGTTCAGCCTCTTTATCTTTCACCTTCTCTTTCGGTATCGACGCTTAATCTTCCTTGCAAATTTTATACGATGTCGACCGTGCGATTAATAGCAGAGACAGCAAGACGTTAACGTCGCTTGACATCACGCAACACGTGATTTCTAGTATTTTAATGGAGGTTTTTTTTTTTATTGTTGAGAATGTATGATTGGGATTAACCGTGATGGGTTTGAGTTGAAATTTTAACCGCGGTTTGACCTTCCAAAGCCTACGAATGTAGGTTTTTAAGTGTCAAAACGAAGTTTATAAATAGTTAGGGTAAAACGAGGTGTAACTGGTTACGTTCAGAAACTAGGTACTTCAGGCACTTGAATTAAGTTCCTATGAATTTTTTGGATGTACCTTGATCTCTTAATGTCCAAATAATATTTGTATAATGTGGCCAATTACTTGTTTAATGACTGACAGTAATTTAATTTAATTAAATACCCAATATTGTTTTGTTTTATTTAGTAATAATTCAAATCTATAAAAAGTCTCTTAAGAAAAAGAAACAACAAGGGGTTTGACTCAGGGTTCTATTATGACTTTTGCAATGGATACTTTATCTAATAAATAAAAAGAAAATAGTAGGATTAACGTTTAAAACTATTATGTTGAAATAGTAAATCGAAGGTTATAAAAAACGGTAAAATAATATTGGGAGTATTCGATAAGTTCATGCAGATTTTCTTCAGAGATTTAGTCATGATAAATCAGGAAAATTTTGGGAGGATGAAATTTTTGAAATTACCAGAGCGATAGAAAAAAGTCGTCCAACAAAACGACACATACATGTTTTCTTAAAAATAAAACGTCGAAAATAGAGTGACGTTGATTTTTAAGTCGCCACGGATTTAAAGAACGAGTCAATATTTTTACCATAATTCAATGATATAAGCCATTCATGAGCCAAAGCGATCTATTGCACTTTTAGAATTTTTTTTTTTGTTATATTGCGTTGTTCGTAAAGTCATTTCGTTTTTTCCTAACAGAAGATTTAATCGTATTTTTTCACAGCCAATTTCACACTTAAGCCGTATTGTTATTTTGTATTTTGACAGCTGCAAAGTTTGTTTGATTCTGTGCAATAGTTTTTGTTGAACGTGGTGCATCTTCAACATAAAAATTTTGAAAACCAGTTTTGATTCTGACGTTCTGTCAATACATCTCCCTACACATGGGATAATTCTTTTCATGCTTGAACAGCATTTTTACGTTTTCGATGGTAAAAAATGTAAAATATGCCGAAAATGCTGCTTTCGACTTTCCATATTTGATAGGGCACCAAACAAGTACTATTGCATAGAATCAAACTTTTTCACAAACAAGCCTTGCTATATCAGCTGTCAAAATAAAGTCCTCTGGTGGTTAACCTTCCGAACAACCCAATAGTACCAACGAATTTAATTGATTCTTAAGTTTGCATATTTAAAATAAATTTTTTAAATAATTGAGCTTAATACCATCAACTTTTTATTTCGCAAAGTTAATGAAAATGGCAAACAAATGACTCATATCGATTAAGTATTTTAATAGAAAAGCCAGCAACTTGCAAATGCTTCGTGACATGTTCGGCAAAATGACAGTTCTCACGCAAGCCAAACTATTAGAAACTTTATATTCGTAAGATTTCATTTGATCAATTTCCCCTCATTTTCTTAACGCATCCCTTTGTTTCTTTTTGATTCCAGGGAGTTCTACTACATACAAATGGAAAAGTACGCGAGACAAGCGGTTTCGGAAGGCGTGAAAAACGCTGAAGACCTCCGAGTCGGAGGCGACTCCGAAATCTATCGGGTGCTGAACCTACACTACAACCGTAACAACCACATTGAGGTATGGGATCCCCAGGTGCGCAACACGAACACGCACACGATACATTTTCTTTTCGTTAAATTTTAATTTTTTTCCTTCGCGACGAGAGAAATAAGTAACTAGACGAGTCGTCGAAGCTTTTATTAATTTTGATAACGCCGTTTATCGCGAAAGAATCCGCAAGAGTTGCTTTCCTATAAACGCAAAGCTCGCTGGATTTCGTCGATTATCGGACGAGTCTCTTTTACCATACATACTCACCTTTTCATCTTCGGTATGATTTAATTACGCCAAATAGCTAAGCCCGATTCCCTTTTACGCATTGTATAACGCGATATTATGGCTGTAAAGCGATTACATACTATTATTTCCACGGGGGCCTCTGAAACCAGCCATTTTCCGGTCCTTCGATCGCTCCCGCTATTTCACGCGAAATTACTCGCATTCGTTAATAATTGAAAGGCGCTAATTAAAATGCGAACCCTTCAGCCGGCAAGCAGCGCGTATCGTATCGCGAAATAACATTAACTTTCATCCTAGTCTTTGGACCGATAAAGCATTCCGAATTCTCTTTGGCGTTAACAAAAAGTGAAGGAAAAAAGGAACACAGAGAGAGAGAAGAGAAATGATTGCCGGTAACTCGATGACACGAACCTCCCGTTAGAATCCTTTTTGTATGAAACTAAAAGTATCCTTTATCGGTCGTCGTTATCCAAAAATTTCAGTAGGTTACTTTTTCACGACAGAATTAATAAGAAAACGATAGGGTAAGGGACCCAATTTTCGTCACCTCAAAAGTTTTTTAGTATTTATTTAACACTAGATTTACGGACTGAGCCAATTTGACTCATTAAAAATTTGATTACTATATATTTATGCAACTTTACAATTATTTAAAAAAAAATCATACGTGGCTTTTTAGTTAAGTAATGAAATATATGTAAATGTTGATTCCTCTTCTTTTCTTTCCTCTTTATATTCTTCTTTTTTTACTTAAGTAAAAATAGGTATATAAACAACATCCGTAAATCTAGTGTTAATACAAAATCAATTTTTTAGTCTGCAAAAATTAATATACTTACCCTGAAAACTTATGAATCAAAATCTGTAATCAGTGTTTTATACAAGTTCATACAAAAAAAAATATATATGTAAAAGGATGCATTTTTCGGTTGTTTAAAAAAGTATTCCTAATTTCGTCCCGTTAATTCTAGTTAGAAAAAGATTAGAAAAAACTATTTTATTCATAAAACTGTAAATCTAATTACGATCTAAACATCTCTAACGTCTCTTCTAAGTGTCATGACCGCACTGCTGACCGTCCAATATTTTTTTTTGTACCAATTCTTCAGGGGAAAGCTATGATTTCACATAATTTTTTAATATAGATCTTGGTACCTGAAAGATTTTTGAGACTGCCTTGTATCCCATTTTCTTGTTTCTTACGGCATTCACAGCACTAATCATTCCTTCAGAATCCTATGTTTTATGTTTTCTCGTCTAAAATGTGTCAAAATAAACTAGTACTTATATACTATTTATAGACACTTACAGAATATTTATCTAGGGGGACGAAATTAGGCAAAAGGTCATATTTTTAAACTAATTTCCAGTTCTAATTAATAAGTGTTAGAACGAGATAGATGCAATAATTACATACCTTAGATACCGAAACACAACTCGTGAAAAAAATAAAACGTTATAAAAGACTGTATAAACAACCCATTAAGTTTGTTTTTATAACTAGATTACTAGCAGCATCTCAATTATAAATTTCAGTTGTTACCAACAAGTTGCTGAACCTAACAATTTGGGCTTCCCTTACCCTACTTTAGATTTTATCCCGATAATCGACCGTACGATTGAAACTTTATTTAAAACTAGACTTTTTGCGATTTCTTTTCTATAATTCTCCGAATCTTACGTCCAGCACGTTTCATTAACAAGAAAGAAAAACTGACGAGAGTTTGGAAATTTTTCAGGTTCCGAGCAACTTTAGGTACGTGGTCGAGCAGACGCTGAAGGAATTCTTCAAGGCGATACAGGGTGGGAAGGATTCCGAGCAAAGCTGGAAGAAGTCCATTTACAAAGTGATCTCGAGGCTGGACGACCCCGTACCGGAGTACTTCAAAAGTCCAAACTTCTTGGAGCAGCTCGAATGAATCAGGAGGATGCGTGGCTCTTGCTCATCGTGGTGCTCGGGACCTCCAGCGCTGGATGGCTCCCAGTAATCGTTCAAGAAACATGGTAAACGGCCGAAGCGGAAGAAGAGGAATAAGAAGAAAAAGAAGATTCGCATCCGCTGACACCGTTGCCGTTCGAGGGACACGCGACTCCCTCGTCCAATCACGTTCAGGTATCCTTAAATAACATATCGCAAAACGAAGCAAAGTGCGAGGAGTTAAAACGACGCGTCGTGAGAACCGAAAGGAAGAAGATGAGCGTCGTGAAAGAAACGGGAGAAAAGAAAAAACGAGCGTACAACGGACGAGATCGACCGACGAAGGATCAGGCTGTGACCTAATCGCGATATCGTAAAATCGTACGAGGAATGTTAGTAGAGTATTATAGACGAATGATAGACAAACGAGCAAACGAATAGGGGAAAAAAAAAAGAAAGCGAGACAGAGAATATCTCGAGAGCGTCGATCTAATACTCGACGAGTCACGAGAAAACGCGAGTCAACGATCGGGCACGAACGAAAATTATCATTTCGATCGTGCTTGCGACTTTATTCTTCGTAGGGTCTGTTTGTTAATGTAAAAGCACGGAGATAGAGAGAGAAGGAGAAACGAAAATTTCCATTATTATTACCCGCCTAACGTTTAAGTCATTAATTCTTTCGAAAACGATGCGACGAATAGGAAGTAAGCCTTCTAGAATTGGGATTGCACTCGTGGGGGAAGAAAGAGAGAGAGGGAGAATCATCGAACAAAATAAATTCCTAAAGAAATCACTCGATATTGACGATCGATGTTGACGTGGAGCACGTGGACGCCTATTTCTCGATGAACGAGCAACTCGGTGGATTTTCTTCTACTTTTCGCAAAAACTGGAAGAGAATCCCTCGACGATACACCGTGAAACGATCCTCGACGAATGGCCTTTCGTGCCCTTCATCGTGGATCCTTTCGATGGAGTAAACCAAAAAGAATATTAGAACGAAGACGTAGTAAGAAACAGTGGTCCAAAAATAATGATCGATCCTCGTGATCCACGCTCTCATGCGATCCTCGGCAAATACCTCAAAAGTAAAGAAAAAAATATATCTCGATGTAAGCGTTCGAAAAATTCGATGACTTGTCGTTAATCTCAACGAGTGCAAGCCCGTTCTTGAAAAAAATCATCGAAAATGGCTAAAAAAGGGGGAAAGGGTCGCTAACTTTTGGGAAAACTAGCTCGTACGAGAAAAAAAACGCAACGCTGTTGATCATCCTTCGGATCGATCAACGCATGCGTGGTATCAACGACGTTATCCAAAAGAAACCAAAAGTACTCGTCGTTCGCAAAGATCGCGAGAATTAACGTTACGATCTATGGATCAACGTAGATCTCTCGACGTTTCTTCGCCAACCTGAACGAGCCAAAGAAAATTAAATTACTTTCGGCGTGTTAAAAATCGACGTGAAAATGCTAGAGGGTTAGTTCGTCATCGAGAGACATTCTTCGGGAAAGTAGGAAATAGATTATTTTTTTTTTCATAAGAAATATAGGAAATTCACGAAATTTCGTTATACCTATCTCGCTTAACGAGAAAGTAAGAGAGAGAAAGCGTGTACGCGTTTCTCGGGTTAGATGAAAGCAATGGGCGCTCGTGGTCGATGATTTCATCGATTATTAGTTTATATATACATATATATATATATATAATAAAGAGGTTAGGCTAGTCGCGATGACGAGAGTACGAGTATTAAAGCAAAGAAAGAGAGAGAGAGAGAGAGGAGCGATCCGTGCGTGCGTTAACGATTTTCTCCTATAAAATTTAGACAAACTAAAATTAATTCATTCAACGGTTAATAAAAGCCGACGCGTAAAAAGAAAAAAAACTATATGAATAGAAAGGTAGATTATATTGAGCACTTATATAAGTATATGTATATGTATATATATATCAACAGACAAGAATGGAGACATATACATATATATACACATGCAGACACGCATAGAAATAATAGATTTTTAATTCGAGAAAGCGAGGAAAATGCGGGAAACGAAGGGTCTCGAGCGATCGGGTATCCCTGCGGCTTGTCGCACGGGGGCGTGTCCAAGTGCGAACGGCGCAGCCTCCGCGTTATCCTTGCTGCCTTTTTTTCGAAAAAGAACCTGTAGATACGGTACAACGTTAATATTAAAGGAAGAAATAATATTTCGGGTAGTAGCGAGTCCTGATATAATGTAAGTACCCAAACCTTCGTCCCTTCACCGTTATTACTTTCGCTATTACGTGCACTATTATTATTATTATTATTATTATTATTATTATTATTATTATTATTATTAACCTTCATCAGTGTATGTACGTGAGGATTTTATTAAGATCACGATTATAATAATAATCATTATTATTACTATTATTATTATTATTATTATTATTATTATTATCCTCATTAACAGCATCGCGGTCGATTTAGTTAATTTCTAAATTAAGTTCGTTCGTTCGACTGTATGCAATGGTCCTTAATGATTTTTTTTGTCCTTTCTCTTAATTTCTCGTACTCGATTACATATCCTCTTAATCTCTGCCGCTTCTTCCAAAAAAAAAATGTATATCTCCGATCCCAATATTATACTGTATCCTTGATTATTACGCACTTAGTTATTGCATTATTATTATTATGTTATTATTATTATTATATTATTATTATTATTATTATTACTATTATCATTGAAATTATACCGGTAGCATGTGACGTGCAAGTATACAAAACACACTTTTTGCAAGCGGTGAGTCTTAACCTAGTCACAAATCAATATTTTTTAATTAATCGACGATCGATTTATTGATTATTTTATTTATTATTCACGACAATAAAGCGAAGAGAGAAACAAAAAAAAGGTTGAATTTAATTTGAACTATGATTTATCGCTTCCAGGATATCGTTTCTTTTTTATTTGCTTTTTCTCACGTCCCAAAACTTTCCTACCACCCCCTTAACTGTTCAGAAAAATGCTGGCCGAAAAAAAGGGAAGATATTCCTAACGTCCGAATGTTTTATACGTTCTCGACTGCCGACCCGGCCTACCTCTTTAAGCAAAACGATGGTATTCGGTACGAAGATCGACGGGGGTGTCCACCCGAAGATACAGAGATCGTAGTTTACGAAAACGGTGATGCTTGTTTCGTGCAAAAACTAAAGAAAGAAAGTATGGGAAAAAAATAGGGATCGAATTTAAAACGTGGTAAACGAAAATTTCGATTCGTAAATACTCGACTTTGGCCTAAACTAGTGGCTACTTTTTTCTCGTTGGCGTTGGCCTAAGATTTTGGTCTAATTATTTATGAGAATAGAATGAGCGTGGTGGGAACTTTCGATTGATCTTTTAACCCAAAAAATAAAAGACGAAGGAGTTCAAAAGTGTACGTGATCTCTCGTAGGGTGGATCGATATGCCCCGTCGATAGAAAAGGATAGAGAAAGAAAAATGTTCCCAACTTCGTATACCTTCACGAAAATTTCCTTATCCTTTGGTGTTTTTTGTTTTTTTTTCTCTACAACGGATTCGCAAGCTTCCGTCGGTATTTAACGAACAATTCGACGTAAAAAACTCGTACTTGCACTCGTCTTTCTACGATACTCGGACCTCGTTAAAAAATCGTTCCAAAAATGTATAAGGAAATGAGATAATCGTGAAAATTTGTAGTCACGCGTAATGACATTGGCTTGTAATGAGAGAAAAAAAAGGAAAAAAAATAATGAATCGTTGAAACTTTCTCGAAGTGTATCGCAATCGATTCGAGCTGCTTTGCGCTTTCACGTCGATTAACGTCCGTATCACCTTTGAGCATCTTGTCGTCGATAAAAATTCAACCTTTTAAAAACCTTGGCTACGATTTCTTTTCTGCAGACCACTTGACGTATTTCAGGGCAAAGAACAAACATATATATATATATATATATATATATATATAACTTTATAATTACTCACCCTTACTTTAAACTTAGTTTTAAACTTTCGAAGCAATCTTTCCAACGATTTATCGACATTCCACGAGCACATACGTAAGATTAGATTAGAAACATACTCGACGAAACCTTGACAATCATAAAAAATTTCTCCTAACGATTGTTTGAATAAAAAAAAAAGAATTTTTAAACAAAACTTAAAAACCCACAAACGATACGATAAGAACAATTCTATCGCGGTTCGAACTCGTTATTAAAATAATTAAAAAAAAAAAGTAATGACACTTAGCCTAAAACCGTTCGTTAATTTCCCCAATTTAACAAATCGCGATTAAAAAATGGAAAAAAAGCGTTATTAAATTAAATCACCGCGATAACAAATTTCACGAGCAATAGGCAGATCTTTGTCCTGACGATACTAAACAGACAATTTTTTACTCGATTGTACAAACGACAGACCTTGAACCGCCAGATCGATGAGCAAAGGGCCGCTGAAAAGTAGGCAGCTCTTTCTCAAACAAAGATTCTCCGAGGTGATCGTCCATCGATCGAGAATCATCGCGGTCGAAGAAAATTTTTCGTGGATCGCGAATATTAGAAATAAAACTTAGGAAAAGGAGAGAAAAACTCTAAGAGACGGAAAGAAACGAAAAATAGAGAGAAAGAAGTGCAAGGAAAGCCTTACGTGACGATATCATCCAAGTCTCCCCTTTCGAAGAGAGCCGACGAAGGGATTGAGAGAGAGAGAGAGGGTGTGTACAAGAGAGAGAGAGAGAGAGAAGGGGACCGTAGACTCTTTGTCATCCGATCGACGCTGTCAATTTTATCGACGAGTTGTCGTCCTTCGATGATCGAGAGTTACGGAAAAAGGACGTAGAAAAGTTCACGTGCTGCACGAGAAAGGGGAAGGAAGAGAGAGAGAGAAAAAAAAAGCAGGGATCGGACTCTCTCGACGATTTTACGGATGCGCGACGTCTACTACACGGAGACAGACAGACACACCTACGTACGAGTGGACGGTAAAGAGTGAGAGAGGATACGGAGATGACAGACAGCGGTGTTTCCCGGAAGGTGGCGGAAAGTGGAAAAGATCCTGGTGTTAAATTTTCGAGATAGGTCGATCGAGACTCAACCGTTATTAGGTTTATTGGTGCGATATACTGGACGCCCAAAGCGCAGAACGAGCATACGGGACAAGACGAAACGCAATAATAAATGAATAAAACAAACTATTACCGAGAGTAAAAGAGACGAAAGTGAGAGAAAATGGATGATGATGGAGGTTAGAGAGATACAAATGAGAGGAACGACAAAGAATAATGTGTAAAGGGCGAAAAGAATAATAAGCATACGTACATACATAAACGCGTAAGTTTTAAGAAGACGTAAGCAGAATTAAGTAATAGTATCTAACGTTAACACTTGCAAGCTATTAATTATTATATTATCGATTAATTAAAGATAAAACAAACCGAGCGGAAGGTCGTATCACGCTGCAGAGGAAGAATTACCTACTTAAGATTTAAAAAAAAAAAAGACACACACACACTAATAAACTAATTATTATTGTACGATTATATTATATTATTATTACGATTATGACTATCGAGTTCGAGATTAAGTCGTGATAAAGAAATAAACTGAGAGAAAGAGAGAGAGTGTGGAAATGGGAGAAAAGGGGAGTGAAAGAGAGAGAGAGAGATTTAGAGAAAGAAAGGGAAGAGTGAAAGAATCGAGTGTTCGAACGAATGAATTCAAAAAAGAGGGGAGTTAAACGAGTGTGTGTATGTTTGAAAGAGAGAGAAAAAGAGAACGAGAGACAGCGAAAATTCTTAGTAAGTTTATTGAGAATAATAATTCCTCAAACTATTAGGATCATAATTAGGGTTAACTTTTAATCGGTGAATGCGCGATAGCGGAAGCGACGAGGCGATATGCAGAGGAAAGGAAGGAAGTGATGATGAGGGAGAGAGTGAGAGAGATTAAAACTTTTTCTCCATAGAATTGCAACGACTCGTAAAATCGCGTCTTTCGGTTTTTTCGCGTGTGCGCGCGTGATACACACATTGAGAATTATAAAAAGTAATAAAAATGAAGAATAAGACGTTAAAGAAAAAAAAAAATTGCGTTATCGAGGAGGGAAAACGCGTGAATGGGACAGGGGTGTCTGCGAGCGAAGGAAGGAATTAAGGGACAACTAACGAGAAAGGCTAAGAACGAATAAGAAAGAATTTAGGGATATACAAAGAAGCGGGAAAGAAAAGAAAAAAAATTGTTAACACCGAGCGAGTAAACTTTTCTGTGTGATAATCTCGTAGTACACGTAGCGCGTTAAGTCTTACACTGTTATACGTTTCGGTAGAAGACTCAGGTGTGAAAACGACTTCTTTTTTTTACGTAGGGTGAAAGATCGAGCGTGGAGCTTCCGAGTATACGTTCACCATTTTCTTCTTTCCTTCCTTTTCGTTACGTTTTCGCCCTTTTCTTTCATTCCGAGAGGCCACGGAAAGGGGAAGATTTATTATCGAGATCTTTCTCGAGGAGCTCTTCTTGGCTCTTCGATGTAACACGACATATCATCGTTATTATTAGTGTTATTTAGAGACGTATAAGTCGAGTTTTGGAATGTTTCGTTACAGGCAGAGAGAGGAGTTCGTTGACTACTCCGGCTCCTCCGAATCGGCATGTTGTTTCGTTCCTTCGACCCGTCGTTCGTCCTCGACTTTGGTTACCAAGACAAATTTTTGTTCGATGCTCGGTTACTTAAACGATGATTTACAGGACAAAACGAGTCGCAGTTGATACTCCTGCCTCGTTAACTCACACTTTTTATTTACTTTGTATAGAGGAAAGACGAGCAATCGTTTTTTAGAGTCGTATACCACGTTTGAACGTTTTGATTAACAGGTTATCCGGCGAGAGGCTGTTGATACTCCAGCTCTCGATTCACCTGTGATCATTCACGTACCTATGTACATAATGTAACAAATGGTTTATGTTGATATTTAACTGAAATTATTTTAATTTAGATATTGATTGACGTACATTTTCAGAAGTGTTGAAACAGAGATTTCAACAAGAATTACAAGAATTTAATTATTTTTCAAATATTATTAGAGCTTTATTAGGTTGAGATGGGTTAGGATTAATTATTTATTACCAAAATTGAAAATCATTTAATAGAGGAATAATAATAACTAAAGGTTCTTGAAATTTAATATTATATTCTGAGGAAACAAAAATATTAATTATTTTATTAATAATAAGAGCTTGTACAAAAAGAGCTCAAATATCCAACGTCTAATTACAAAAATTTAGTCTTTTTTGTTTTCAATTGCCAAATATTTATTTCTATGATCTATACGTACAAATAGCATACTCCAACCGTTGGATTACATGGCAGTAGATAAACAGGTGTTTCATAAGAAAACAAATTATGAAATACAATCTTTGTTATGTACACAATTATGAGTGGCTAATTCACAAGTTTTGGGATAGCAGTTTCTTATAACTATCTTAAACTTAAACTAATAAATTAAATGAACGGTTTAGTGATGGAGATGGTCGGTAGGCCATTGTGTAATATCCAGCAGCCGGCCTTTATACCAGATTGTTCTGCAAGGTAGAGATACAAAATTTAGTTAAATTTCTGTCTCAATACGACTGGAAAATTGACGTCAATAATCATTAATATCTAAATAGTTTACGTGTCTTGGAACCATCGTCGATGAATATAACGAATGGATCACTTTTTTCCTCTTAACTCGATATCGGAAGCCTCTCGGGATAGCGACGTACGTTGGAGGATCCACGCGAGTCGGTGGATTGGGGGTGGACGAGCGGGTGAAAGGGAGGGTGGGATGGGTCGAAGGTTATTTAGGAAAAAAGATGAGAGAGAGAGAGAGAGAGGTAGAAAGAGAGAGAGAATGGATGCATGTGTGTGCGTGTGCATGTGACGGATGAGAGAGATGTAGAAGCATAGAAAGGGAGCCAAGTGTCCTTGATGCGACCGTCGTTGAAGCCACGAAATCTCGCGATCTCAACAGGTGATTTTTTTTATTCGAACGAATGATACCTTTAAAGAAATGGATAATATATATGTATATTAAAAAAAGGAAGGAGATGTCGAGAGTACGAGGAAAAAAAGTCACGAGTTATAAGAAATCCGTGCGAATCGCGATTTCGGAACTGAGTTCGGAGCCACGGGCAAGAGACGTTCGGCGCAAACCGATCCTAGAGAGAGAAAGAGAAAAAAGGGGAGAGTGAGATTGGGAGAAAGAGAGGGAGAGAGAGAGAGAGAGTGAAATAGAGTCAATGAGAGAAAGAAAGAGAGATCGAATGTAACTGCGAGCGTGATAGAGGAAAACGAGTGAAACAAAAACGATGAAATTGGATGCAAGGGGATTGATGAGAGTAATGTGTGTTAAGATGTTGAAGTGAAAATAAAAAAAATGTCGTAAAAATTATACAGAGAGAGAGCCGGCCTCCTTGACTACCGGGGGGCCCGCGGATATATGTATTGTAGAAATCGTCTAGGAAAAAAATGATAAACTAGGGAGAAACTTGAAAACTAGGAGAAATTATTAGGCCAGTTGCGTAAGTATAAGGTTATTGAGGAGTTCTTACTCCACCCCATCCTTTTCGTGCACGATACTTTTCGGCCATTCTTTCGGACGTGAGAGAATCTGTGTGAGAAAGTGTTTGATGAGAGATGAGTAAGTAGTTGTGAATCTTATGAGAGAAAGATAGAGAGAGAGAGAGTGAGAATTTGAGAAAAAAGAAATAATTTATTCGAAGAAGGAGAACAAAAAACATGAAGGATCCAGCATGGTTCGTCATCCGACTCAGTGGCGTTATCAGGGAAATGGGAGAAAGAGAGAGATAGTGGAATGAATGAGATAGAATGATCGATTAAAAAAATGGTGAGAGTGAAAGAAAGAAAGAGAGAGTCGATTTGCACAGCAGAAGAGAAACACACGTGCATACAGAATATCTAAAGTGTCAGTATATCCATCTATCCATCCCTTCAATCACCTCGAGTATATAAAATGGCAGGAATGAAAATCATAAAACACATCGTAGGAGAGCAAGAATGTTGAAAATGTCAATCAGATAAGCCTGAGGAATTCCGTTTTTACAATGGAATTTCATCGTCACGCTTAATTTTCCTTTTTCTTTTCCGTAATCGTCGCAAACGTCTCGATAAAATGATATTTTTTTGAGGTATTTTTATTCGCCCGGGTCTCGTTTATAAATTCTTGCTCTTCTTCCCTCCACTCTCCTGTTCACACTCGTTCGATGAACGTTTCCACCCGGAGCAAAAATATTCCGAGTCTCTTTTCTTTTCCTACTATTCCTTCCGTAGTTCTCATTACGATTCTACGTTACGGTGAGAAAGATAGATATTATTTATGTATAAAGGGAACGAAAGAAAGAAAGAAAGAAAGAATGAGAGAAAGAGAGAATGAAAGAAAAAAAAAAAAGAGTAAAACTGGAAACGAATGCACGCGTGTACCGAGAAGAGCACACACGATACGAAGAATGTGAATAATGTTAATGTCTGTACTCCTGGAGTGTGTTACTCGCACATAACGTCTCAGTCAGCAGTCGTGTTTAGATTATACGTATTATCGTTGTAGGGAATCGTAGGTGTATTTAAAGAAAAAATGAAGAAAGAAAAAAAAGCGACAAAAATTATTAAAACACTTACTTATTTAGCTGAAGAAACGAAGGAAGCGAGGATAAGCACTAGGCAAGTCACAGAAAACATGCAGTACCCTACGTCGATGTGTGAGGATGTGAGCTAGATCGCCGCGTTGAGTCCAATGAAGTCCTCAGTGATAATGCAACGGAGACCCTCCGAAATAAAAGGAAGAAAGAGCATCCGACCGACAGTCTCGTCGACCATATTCGTCTCTTAGAGAAATCGACCGACGTCATCTCGATGACGCGGATAATATTAACGATCGATGTGTATATATTTATACCTATCGGAGCACGTAGTATATATGAATATATGTATATTTATATATACATATATGTATATCGGATGCAGGATATGCACTCGAAGCCGAATCGTTCCTGTTACATACATAATATATACCTATTGGCAATCGCACCGGTACTCATTTTTTTCCGGTGAAATTCTCAGAAATCCACTATTAAATGGAAGCGTTATATCGATGGACGAATTTGACGACTTGCTCGGTCGGCTGGAACGTCTTGTGGGAATTGTTTTTCTGCGCTCCACCGTTTTGACCGATTTTCGGTCCGAATTTGGAGCACCATTGACACTAGCGAGTACATTTTCAACCCGGAACTCTGTCTTCCGATCTCCGTAACGAATTCGAGCGAATTACTTCGCATTTCTTACCATGAATTTTCTTTTCTTTCGGGAATACGTGTAAGAGGAGACGATTAACGTATACACGTGTACAAACGTTTGGTCCACGACGATTTAGTTTACCAAACGATCAAAATTATCTGCAATAGTCGAAGAACGAACGTGCTCTACGCCTTCGTTCTATCACGCTTGAGCCAATCATCGTCTACGAGATTTTAACTCTGGAGTACTTACCTTCTTTCCAAATTGGCTGCTATAAATCGTCTACCTCTTACGCGTCTCACGAAATACCTTACAACCGGATTCAGTTATCGATAAAGAACAGTATCAATATCGACGTTCTCGTTTTCACGGACGTCACCCTACAGAACCCAACACACGAGACAGAGTCCCGGCAGAAAAACCTGTCTACTTTCATGAATGCATTACTATATTTAATAACTATACGTAGACACGTCCAATGCATAGATACCGAACGTGTGTACGTATACACGTATATGAGGTGTTTCAAGTGAAGTTCCCCACCGGGAAATAGTATGTGCACCTTATTAATTGGAATCGAAAAGTCTAATACCATTTTCCGAAATTCGGCCTCGTTAACGATTTATTAAGTATCAAAGATTGGCCAATCACGGGTGAGCAAAAACGATATGCGAAGGAAAGCGGCTCACTCGAGCACAAGCGGTAGGAGGAGAAAGCCACGAAAATCAAAGAAGACCAGCGGCATATAACGTTGTTTTCCGTGATTGGCCGATCTTTGTGAGCTAATAACTCGTTAACGAGGCCGAATTTTGAGAAATGGTATTAGACTTTTCGACTCAAATTAATGAGGCGTATATGCCATTTCCCGATGGAGAAGTTCATTAGAGACACCATGTATACATACATGATATATACCACTTTCAACACGATAATTAAGTTGATAAGATTTTTCCGGCGTTTTCCTTCGGTTTGACTTTCGACGAGGTAACAAAGACTTTCGCGCGTATCGATTGATTTCTCGATATATTTGGTTTGCGCGCAAGACGATACACGGTGACGCGAAGGCTACTATCCCTATAATAGGGAGGAATGGAAGAAAGAAAGAGAGATATAGAGAGAGAAAAATTAAATTTTTGGCAGACACCAAAAAGGCAGCTCTTAGAAAACGAGTTCGTACACCGAACCACACAACAAAATGGAAAGTGCTCAGCAAGAAATCGGCGAGCGAACGTCATCAGCCGCGAAGCAGCACACCCACACACACGCGTACATACCTACACTCGGACACTTACAGATACACGCACACGCGCACACGAGGGACAATTACACGTGGACACGCAGTTCTTTCGGCCAGAATCTAAAAGACACATCAAGGAAAAAAGTACAAGTTTATCACGTTGCGCCTTAACGTTAAAATTAAAAGTTGATCAAAAGAGAGGAAAAAAAGTGAAGCGTATTCTTAACCAAAATCGGCCTTAGTATATACTTTTCCAGGACGCGGGAGAGACGCGAGACGGGCGGCTTTCCAAATTTCCCTTTCTATTCCGTTTCCCTCGTACCCCTATCTATCTTATCCTCTTTCGTACCATCTTCCTAAAATGTTCACCCTCGTCTAGATAATATAAAGAAATATATATAAATATTATATATCCACCGGCGGTGGCGGGAAGTTTCGAAACCTCGCAGCTAACTCAGCAAACCACAGAACCATCGAAAAAAATAGATTCTCCGTTCCCGTCACGTCAGGTCGGAATCGAAATTTTTGGGATTCGCGTTCACGCTGAAAGAAAGGAGCTCGGCGTGAGCGCGTAACCTTCGTCCTCCTTTTTCCACGATCCTTGTTCCGTCATCCTCTCGTTACCTCGCTCTCCTTTGCTCCTTTCTTAACACCCAAAATTACAGAAAACCGCCCGTCGAGCATTCCGCGTCCCGAAACACCCCCAAGACCCCCTCCTACCCCCACCTCCCTCGGCCCCGCTAAATATCCTACCCAGAACGATAAAGAAAACGATGGAAACACACAATTCTCACTACCCATCATCCGTTGCGAGCGAGACGAAGCGTTCCTCTCGCTCGCGTAGAGAAGAAAAACACTTCCTGCATGTAACTAAACGACAACGCGAGTGGAGGCTCGTTATCGAAAAAAAAAGGAATGGTATTGGAATGGAACGAAGAAGAGTAGAATATCATCGAGATTAAAAGTGGATGAAGGAGAAGAACGGAAGAAGGAGAGAGAGAGAGAGAAAGGAAAGAATTGGAATGAAAAGGATAATCAGCGAAAGGGCGACTGAAAAGGACGACGACTGTCGACTCGCCGTTCCCCGCGGCCGGGACAAGGGAAAAATTCGCCGAAAATCCAGGAGAATCGAAAAGAGCAATAGCCTGCACGAAAAAGACACGCTCATTTTATATACATATACATATTTTTATATGTATATGTGTATATATGTGTGTGTATATATATTACATTTATATTTACCGAGGAGGAATCGACCACGTATTATCTCGTCGCGTAGATCCGCGGAATTCTATAACATCAGTCGTATTGCGATCGCATCTTTAAGAAAAATAAAAAGAAAGAATGAAATGGTAAAAAAGGAAATACATATGATAGTCGTTTTTCGCGTACGTTGCACGTCTTGGGACGTTCCGTTGGCGCATGGCTGAATAGCGTAAACGTTTAGTCGCGGCAAAATTCTTATTGAAATTTTTCAAACGAAGAATTTTAGATGTTAGCCAAATTTCAATTCATCCGTATTAGAGTTTATCGTGAAATCACGTTCGGCTTCTCGAGATCAAATTCCAACAAAAAAAATTGTCATTCTCGGTCTAGTTGGTAAAAAAAAAACAAGCCCGAGTCGAAATTTTAATCGTTATTTGACCCTCCATAATGCTCTCTTAGGAGTTTGAGATCAAAAGTGAAGTTTGTGAAATAAAAAAAATATTCAACCTCAAAGTGACTGTTATGTCAACCATTGGAGGGTCAAAACGAAGCTTACAAACTTCGATATGACCCTCCAAACCCTACAAAGGGGGGTCAAAACAAAGTTTATAAGCTTTGTTTTGACACTTAAAAATTTACATACACTCTTGTAGGGTCAAACCGAAGTTTGTATCACTCGTTAAACCCTACAAGATGCTGTCGTAGGCTTGGTAGGGTCAAACCAAAGTTTTGATCTGAAGTTTCGATTTGACTCTACTAAACCTACCACAGTGTCTCATAGGATCAAAGCGAGTCTAAATTCGAGCAGCATATAGAAACTTAAAAAAAAACTAGGTTTTACAGGGCCAAACCGATAGTTAAAATTTCGACTCGGGAAAAAAAAGGTTTGGCCACGCGACGGGAACGATCCCGTCGTCGGTGACGTCCGCGCGATCGGGCCAGCTCGTCTAACTCACATAGATATTAAATCTAAGCAATTAGATCGCGATCGTTCAGAGCAAAAATCGAGAGCAGCGTGATGTGACCATCGACGAACGACCGGATGGTGTTTCGGCAGCAATCTTCAATTCGTCATCGTTCTTTTCGTTCTACACACATAGATATATCTATTCTCTAGAGATACGCACAGGGATTCGTTAGATTCGTACAGAAAAAGGATCGCGCCAAGTGGTACGCGATTACTTTTGTTTGACATAACGCACACGAGAACCCGCCCTTAACCTTCCGAAGAACTCACGATGATCCAACCGACCCGGTCCAATCCGACAGTTGATGAAACCGAAGTTAACCGCTAAAACTGGACACACGAGGCAATAACGCTATAACGACGCAAAGGACAACAAGCAGTACTACTACTACTACTATCACATTTATAATGTACACAAATTATTTGTTGTGAACACCGCGGCACATCGCGCGCGTGTCCTACTGGGATCCGATAAATAGGAAAAAAAAAAAAAACAATTCGAGAGCGTCGAATCGTCGGAAGGCAATAAAAACAAAAAATTGTCTCTCCCTAACGAATGAGACGTTATCATGTCCCAAAAAGGATGTTAACGCCGTCTTAAAACCGTTGGATACGAAATTCGGGCTTGAAACGATACGATCGAATCGAGAGTACGATCGTTGTCATTTTACGATCCCGATTCTCTCTGATGAGACAGTATGGTCTCATCGACGAGAATAATCGTCCTAAGGAGCGCTAATGACGCTGTCTCGACGATAATTATCGGCACGATCGTACGCGAGAGCTACCTCGAGCTAAGTTCGATCGATACCAAGAGTGAAGCGTATCGCGAACTTTTTATCCTTCTTCCATCGAAGGAAGGCAATACGGTAGGTATAACTCGCTCGTTTCGATGTCGCAAGCCCCATCATGAGAAATAATAATATATTTTATCGTGATTCGAATCATCCATCGGATAAGACGGCGTTACGAAACGACGCGATGAGCATCGCTCCTCCGATGATCGATCCGTGAAGAAGCCGAACGTATGTAAATATACGATGGGGAAGAAGAAGAAAAAAAAAATAGAGGAATAAAAAAAAAAAAATGCAGAATCTCGGATGAGGATAATAACGACGAAAGGATAAAAAGGGGAGGCCACTAGCGACGAACGAGAGTCGCTGGCCCATCAGCGTGGGTAGAGCCGATCGACGTAACGTAAAACCCGAAAACGTAACACGAAACGAATAATCAACGCAACAGAACAGCACGCCGCTATATATATACATGTATAAACGCAAAACAGTGAAGGATACCAAAAAAAAAATGGTTTACATTATCGGGAAGAACAAATAAAATAACCCAAAAAAATACGTATGTAACATAAGTACTTAATGAAATAATAAAAAAATAAAAAGAAAATAAGAAAAAATAGGAATCGGACCTTGCCACTTACAATTCGTTTTTAAGACGCGACGCGTTCAAAGCAATTCGCACGACGTACATATTATACGAAATGTTCTTGTAGAAGAATCGAAAGAGATAGCAGAGAGACAAGAGAGAGAGCAAGTGCGCGAAAGATAGAAAATTGGTGAGAAAGTGGGAAAAGAAATGGAGAATGAAAGAAAGATGCAAATAGAGCGAACGTGAACGAGAGAAAGAGAGAAAGAAAGTGAGAGCGATCGGGCAATAAGTATGAAAGAGAGAAAGAAAGAGAGATAAAGAGCGCAAGGGACGGAGAGAATGGGTAATTTGTAATAAGAGATTAAAAGGAGAGAACGAAAGGGAGAGAGAGAGAGATAGAGAAAGAAAGAGAGAATTAATCGGTAAAGCTGATCCGCTAATCGACATTCTGATTTTTCGCAGATTTTCGCGCGGGACAAGAGGTGCGTCCCCTCCGACAAACCCCTCCCCTCCAAAGATCCTATCCTCACTCCCGTGATAACTATCGCCATACTTAATCCCCTCCTCCCGAGCACCCGTAATCCATCCCAGAGGAACAAGGTTTGCTTCCAAGATCCGTAAAACGCGTTATCGAAACCTAATGAAACTATAAACTACCTAAACAATAATTATTAAACGATAAAAGGGTTAAGAGTATTGAGTAATTGAATTATACCTAACGATTAATTAAAATAACTAATGACTAATGATACTTAACGATAATACGATTAATGATATATAGTATAAACGGTACGAAACAACCCGGTACATGGCGGCTAACAAACCACCCACCGTGACGGGACGGTTCTTCCTGATCGATTCTCCGACGATGATATTATAAGTGATGAGAAAGTTAGCGAGAGGAAGAGAGCGATGAGAATATGAAGTAGAGATGAATAAATAAATAAATAAACAAAAAAGGACGTCGATGATCAGGCCGCGCCATCGCGATCGTCCTGAAAACAGAGTTCCTTCGGTCTCCTGCGAGCGAGAGCGAAGTGTCCAATGAGAGACGCTTTTTTCCAGGATACGAATCGGTAGTAGAACCGTCGATCGTCCGAGTGGTCGTTTCTTACCCATCATTTATACGCTAGCTTGTAACTTGAAACTTAAGTGTAATAATGATGAAGATGATACATAGAAATCACGTACGTATGTACACGAGTATACACAAAATGAGAGAAAGAGAGCGAGAGAGAGAGAGAGTGAGAGAAAAAGAGTGCGAGAGGACACGCGAAATATGAGAAAAACACGTATTACACACACAAAAAATACACGGAGAATATACATACGACACGAGCATTAATGATACCTAATAATATAATTATATTATTGATATAAACTTACGATTATGAGCTATCCTAGCGGTATTATAACGACGACATAGTTGATTGATCTGTTTAATATTGAATGTCTGTAGATCACGGAGCGTTTGGAACTCTATGCTACACCCCCTGCGATCATCGATCGTTACGACCCCCCTACGAACCCTCAACATTTCCTCCTCCATTCTCCTCCCAAACCCCTCAATTTCGAACCCAACCATCCTCAAACAGCGACCCAAAATATTCACAAAAAACATCATTTATAAACGATCGTCGAACATCGATATTGGTATGCTATCGCGATTGGCACAAATAAACCCCCCCGAGTGAAAATGAAACATAAACGCGAAATTGAATTTAAAATAATAAAAAGTATGATCGACGAGTACACGAATAAGCACCGAGGAACAAAATACCTTTCGTTTGGAAAAAAAAAAAGGGACGAGTAAAGCTGGAGCTACCTCGAAAGTATCGCGCGAAGGATTTTTTCGAGGCTTTCGCGAAAGAGAGAGAAAGCGGCGTATGCGCGAGCAGAGAATTTCGTACTACGAGAATGACGTTTCACGAGACGCAATCTTCTCGATCTGGTTTTTCGTTCGAAATTTCCGTCATACTCGCGCGAGCTACTCGCGACAATTAAACCGTTCGCATCGAGCTGGTTTTATGTTCACGACACTGTTTACAGTTACCGGAAAGCGCGCGGCTTTCCTTCGTACTTTCGTACCGACACTCGCACGTAGTACATATACGGGGTGATAAAAAAAAAGTGTCCGTAACTTCAAGGGCTTATAGTACTAACCGAAAGGAGTAAAAAATGTCTAATAGACATGAGTGTTAAAATCAACCCTGTCGCTGTAAATTAAATTTTATTATTAATAAGTGTTCGTTACCGTAAGTGAGTGGTAACACATTGAATGCTAGCAAAGGAATTTGCTTAGAAATACACTAGGTTGTCAATGTACGTTTGTTATGAAAATAACCAAAAACTATTACTAAAATAACTTCGCAGACGCCAAACGATCACTATATCGAACATTCATTAATAATAAAAGTTAATTGACAGCGAAAGGGTTGATTTTAGGATCCATGTTTATTAGACATTTTTTAGTATTATAATCTTTTTCTTATCACCCTATATATTCCACGTACGAAAACCTGCCGAGCATACGCTACGAGTAAACGTTCGCTCGTTAGCTTCTAAAATACAAGAAGAAGATAAAAAGAGATAAAAGAGCAACTCGACGATAATCGCGTGAGATTTACAAATCGATAATAGCGCCAAAGTAACGCGCGACCACGGCTCTAAAATGATGTACAAAATCATTAAAAATAATCTTTTAATCGGCGTTCGCGAATATAGAATAAAATCGATCGATAATAATTCGATAAACCTTCGCGCGCGAGGAAGCGAAAGCACGATCGACGTAAAAGTATGAAAGAAAGAAAGTCAAAATGCAAAAGGGAAGCGAGGCCTAAAAAGAGTTACTCTGTGAAAAGAAAAACAAGTATTCCTCCAAACCCTCTGCCTCTGTTTTTTAGGCATACGTGCCGCGTGACGTCCGTCGATAAGAAATGAAAGACAGACATGTCTTACTAAATACACCGAGAATTCGTGTAAAGATGGATCCCGTTTGACACGGGACCCGAAAAGAATTCTTCTCGATCGACGTCTCCGCCTGTAGGTTCGCCTAAATTGTTGAGTTTACGTTTTATATAGCAAGAAACTTCTTCGCGTGGACCGAACTCGAAGGGTTCGTAGCCCTTCGGTACTCACCGATCCCGCGCGTTGTACCTTTGTACATTTCGCAGAAAGTTTGCGATCTCTTTTTCTCCACGAGAAAGAGAGAGCCGAACGACACTCTGTTTTTCCGTATTAACGATACGTTTTTATCGCTAGTCAATCTTTTTAACGGAATCGCGTTCAGTGCCACTCCTTCCTCATCGAGTGGCCGAGGTACAGAGATTTTTCGAAATTGGTACCTCAAGAAAGGAACGAAGCACCGTTTCCGTTCTATTCGTTACTTTGCCATTTACTGTTGACTCGTTGTCCTCGATACCGGGACACGAAAGAAAAAGAAGAGATAAAAAAATAACGAGGCTGGTCCATCGTAACGTAAAAAAGATAATGATACTTTTTTTCCTTACTTTTCTTCCTTTTGCTAACAATCTTTTTTTGGATATTTCGATTTCATTTCGTGAGGTGGAAGCGGCACTGTCACGGCTCTGATCACCGCTCGGTGATGCCCACATTGAAAAAAAAGGGGTAATCTCCAGCCGGCTATTGTATAGACGTTATCAGAGGGTAACACGGACAGTAGGGGAAAGCAGTATTAATGAATTAATTAGGGACGACCTCTATGAGCCACGCATATTTCGTGGAACGCTCGTACGAACGTATCGATTCATCGGAGACGATACCCTTTTTATAAAAAAATTTGCAAAAATGTAATTTACCTATATCATCCATCGTTTATTGGATATTCTTGACTTATCATCAAACTTAAACTTGTCGAGGACTATTCGAAGCGATCGTACGAGCCTCACTTCCTTCCAAAACAATAAGCAATGTTTCCCTCTCCGACGAAATTCTTCGAAAATTAAGAAGAATAACACGTAACAGCAAAAATATATACACACACACATACATACACCCACACGTCTAACACATACAAACATACACGCAGGTTCTAAGCGTTTTTGTCCCGGAGTCGATGTACGTACGAGAATAGCCAAACTCTATGATCTATGACGATGGATCGTGACGAACGCAAACCATCAAGGTTTCTCGTGTAAATGATGCAGCCAACGAGGTGCCGAGCAGTGCCCTCGTACAGCCTTCCCATCATTTTGACCGGATTTACGTTTCCATGAAAAAGCAAAACTTCGAGGAAGCTAGAGTCGTGGCTTGGACCGAACCGACGATGACGTTTCTCAAATAATAATCGTACAGTATCGTGATCGCCGTTGATACTCCGGTGAATTACATGTAGTACAAAATAAAAAAGACTGGTTCACTTTTTGGTCCACTGCAATGCGTGATCTTGGCCTTCATCACCGTTGTCGTCGTTATCGATCGAAAGCCACGACGCGAGCTCGTCGAACATCAAACAATCGCTCGATTTTTCCACGTCAAACAGTACAACAACCATGGTGCTTTTCCCAAGCACGTCAAACGTTTCGACCTAACCGGTTTTCATTTCTCGAAATTCCACGGTAAAACAACGTCCGATCGAAATCGCGGATCCTGGCCGTCTCGTACGAACGTCGTCGTCCAAAAACCATCTCCAATAACCCCGTATCCTACCTTATCCAAAAGATCGTTAAGTTAGACCTGGGCAAAGTCAGGCGAGCGTCGGGCCGGCTCTCAATTTTGAAATAGCCATTTCGACTAAAAGCGAAAAAATGACAGACCCCCAAAACCCGATGCAATAGAGGAAGGCAACCGGATCAAAATAACCGCCACACGAATCAACAGTTTCTCGCGCGGGGCCCGGCCGCGGCGGCCATTAGATAACTCCGCTTAGGAAAGGGAAGATAAAGGATTATCCTTGTCCATCCTTCGTCCCTTTATTCCAAATTCTTCCGCCCTGATGTTCCTATTCCCGAGACCTCGTCCCTCTTTCTCCCCATCTTTAACCTACCCCGACCAGGCTGTAAAAAGGCCAGGGACCTTAGAGGATATCCGGATAACTTTATTAGGTGCGGCTGCCCGTTAGCGCCGGGGGTGCATAAGTCCCCCGTGGGCCCGCAAAAAAACGACGCCAGGTTTGCCGCGGCCACGCAGGCTGCGTGGATTCGGGTCCCGCGCCCACTCTCACTCACAGCACACACTGGGCCGACTCGTCCGATAGAATGTGCCTTCAGTGTTGATTTTATACGAAAAAAATACTAAAATTATACAAAGGGGCCCGACATAGACCGAACGCCCACCCAAAGCCTGACTGGTGCTCGCCCGCTGCCCATTTTTTTCTTCCTCGACCGGCGATATGCAAGCGCACACACGTATATACTCACACGTACCAACATTAACAGAAACATACGCTCTTAACTAACGGACTTTGCTCTTCGACGAAGCCGATGTTTCGCGAATGCCATCAAACTACTTGATCGATTTTGAAAGATAAAAAGAAAACGCACACATACACACTCGGACATTAGTATACGTAATTTGCAATAAACTTTACGAGACGATCGCGTATACGACATCGCGATGTCTCTACCCTCGTCTTAGCGTACGAAGCGAGGTTACAGGTAATCCCTCGAGTATTTCCATCCTCGCGTCACAGGAGCTCTTAATGGGCTACCCTCGGAGACCGGCAGCACGACCTATACCAACTCGGTGAGTCGCGCGTAATATCTGCAACTTGACGCATGAAATATTCAAGCTCGAGCCATGCTCGAGAGTCCGCCGGGTCCGCACAGCGTTCTCCTCGAAGTGTCGGCTTCTACGATAGGCAAAAAGTCCGTGAACGAAGAGTAAAATAGAAAGAAATTCGAACAAGAGTGCTTAAAGATACATCGATGCACACGTACACGCGGCTAAGCATGCACGCGAGCACATACACACACACGCGCACACACACGATTCTCCAACCCACCATCCCAGCATGATAAAAGTTTTGGTTCTTGCAAGGAGTTCGGAACGCTGCTATGCACCGATAACACACACGTATATTGATTAAATGCAATTACTATGCGATAAGTATACTTACAATAATATATATGTGTACTATGGTCTCTCCCACTCCCCATCGAAAAACCCCGATCTTGTTACGATCGCGCGGCGCGCGCCGCGCGTTTCCAAGAGATCAGCCGCGGCGTTTTGCCGCGATCGATCCTAGCTCGACGGTGCCTCACACACCGCACACGTAACACCGATAAATCCCCATGAACCCTCGTACCCCCGAAGAAACTAACACCCCCCACCCCCGAGCCCCGACACCCCAGAAACTAAGCCCCCAAAACTACAAGCGTAGAATTTAACCGCATTAACTATGAATGACAAGAGCTACGTAAGAGCTAACTAACTACAATTAAACTTACTTAATTATTAACAATTAAACAAGCAGTAAAGCAGTATAAACAGTAAACGCCCAGTAATCATTGAATTGTGTGTCGACAACTACATACTAACTACCTACCGTATATCGAAGTAATAGCCGTATGTAAAACGAATGAAAAAAAAACTTGTATTCTACCAGTTGTATCAGCCAGTCCAGTTCTAATAAGCAAGCGATTAAAAATAACCCAGTGCCCGATTTTAAGCCCGAACCGTTTTAGCCCCCTGTTCCCCAACTGCTACGACCCCTTAATCCTTACCTTACCATACTTATCAGATACCTGGCCCGGTGGATTAACCGAATCGCGAGTGACGCGAGAATCGTCCTTTTACCCCAACCCACCGACTAACCCAATCCACAACCATCGTCCGATCCGAGAAACTCCCAATCACGAAATCCGCAGAACGATGAAACTCCCTCGGTTATAAAAGCAAAAAAAGCAGACAAATCCCGCTGAAACAAAAGTACTACTTGCCATTAGTGTTTTTTGCCATAAGCAGATTTTAACGGAGGACGAAGAAAGCGGAAGAACAAAAAAAGTTAAAAAAGTATCAGAAGACTTCGTATTACGCGATTGTACGCACATGTGTGGGGAGACCATGTAACTTTAGCTCCGCCGCTCACGATCGCCGCATCGGCACTCGCGATCGGCGCCTCAGGGGAGAATCTTTTCTTCAAAAAAAGAAAAGATGATCCTCGCGTGCCGACCGATCGCGAGTACGAACGCGCGAGTTTACCCCACTCCCTTAGCCCACACCCAACCGACCCATGCTAGCCGTTAATAGCGGCAGTCACGTTCCAGAACATCCTCTCTGACCCTCGAATTCCACCCACGAAAGACTACTAGTCACCACCGCCGTCACCACCTACCATCACCACGATCACCGTCCCAACCCTCTCTTTATCTACCCGCAACCCTCGATTCCCTACGTGTTGTATTATCCGTTATTTTCGATATAATATTATATATAGTATACTAATGATATTTAAAGATAATACGACGACGATAAGGTATGGGAGACGTTTGGTCACACACAAATAGGACATCACACGGATTACGCCATCCTCACATGACCATTTTGATCGACACACAGACACACAAACCACATGTTACACACGCGCGCAGACACCGAGGAGAGGTATACCTGCAGAGACACTCCCAAATCGCATACGTACATCCATAAACATATACACCCATACACATTGGATCAACAGCAGACACGTATACACCCATTTACACACACACGAGTTAATACATACGCGCACGCACACGAAACAGGTACCAGCTGTAATAGACAGACGTAACAGGAAAAGTAAAAAAAAAGTAAACATGAATAACAGAACACTAGTTGCCGTGCAGTTTGTGAAGAAATAATAATACAACAGAAATAACAAAAAAAAAAAAAACACACACACGTAATGATAACCACCGACCTACCCGCGGGTCCGCTTCGTTCTTAACAGCCCCGCGAGGCTGCAGTCGGCACACGGGCCAGCTCTGCCATCGAGATCGCTCGAGGAAGCACGTTGAGGACGATCCGCAGGGATTCCGCAGAGGTGGACGCGATGATCCCGTCCTCCTCCTCCTCCTCCTCCGCAAAACGACCTCCTCGCCGTAGCAGGATCCTCGAGCGAATCGGCGCTAAAGGGTTACGGCCGCGTACGTCGGCTCGGACTCTACGAGATCGGGGCTGAATATCTGCCTCAGCGTAGCTAAACGTTTTTGTACAGGACTCTAAATGGAGATGCATTTAACTTGATGTAAAATCTTGAGTTTACAGAGCAGCACTATACATACCACACAGATGAATGTATATATTTTTACGTTACAGAATATGCCTGAGCTTTAACAGACAGGCGCCATAAGACTGGTTCTCATTTCCCACGAACAATGCGTATATAAATGCCACATAACTTTAACAGAGAGAGAGCGAGAGAGAGAGAACGAGCGCGAGCGAGCGAAAGAGAGATTGAGAGAGGAAAGGAAGAAAAAAAAAGGATCCTATATTATAATGTAAAACCTAATGATATTTGTATACAGTAACGACCCACCTGGTACCATCGAAACGAGACACAAGGGGGTCGGATTTTAAAAAAAAAGGAACAAACACACACGTACACGCCAACGGTCAATGAGACTTGGGGCTGCCCGCTCGCAACACCGAGGTATCGCGAAAGCCGCGTCTGGTATAGATTCGAGAGGTCGATTCGCGCGATCTTTCGATCGATGAAAAATCAAAAGATGGGAATTGATAGATGAGTGGGTGGAGGGGGGTATGAGTTAGCCAAAGAAAGTTGAAGCAGCGTGCGAGTAGGTATCGCGAATCGATGCGACTCTCGAATCGATCCAAAACCGGCTACTCGGTATTACACGCGATATTAACCGTCGACGAAGAGACCGAAGGGGTGTAAAAGATTGAAATGGATAGAAAGAAAGAGAGAGGGCATGACAAACGCTATCAATTGGCATTCGAATTCGCGACGCGCAACCCGTGACGTTTTTTACACACTGTGCTAAATTAACATCCTGATTTTCACATTAGGCCGTTATCTCCGTCAAACCTTATCGAAAACTCCCGACGAAAAACCTCAAAAATAGGGCACAGAGAGTGAGAGAGAGAGATAGGGAGAAAGAACGAGTAAGAAAGAACATGAGTAAGAGGGTAACCGATAAGTCGTCGTCGTCGAGACGGTATTGTTTGTCAAGACGGTCGAGCGGTGAAGAGAAGGAGGAAGAACAAAAAGAAAGAAAGAGAGAAGGAAAGAAAGAAAGATGGCGGCGCTCGAAAATAACCCAGGACGTGTTGCCTGCGGGTACCCCGACAGAAGCATAACGCGGGTAGGAGTTTCTAAACAAGAATTCCCGATGCACTCGAGTTCCCCTGCGACTCGAGTCGAGCGGGAAGGTCCTAATTTTCAAAAAAAAAAATTAATAATAATGATAATAAAAACACTAAAACCCTCACGGCATCGTCAGTCGTAGCTCGAAGCGATCGTTGTTGGTTTTGTACGAAGGAACCGGCTAGAAAGGAGTTTAAAATGACATTTTGATAATACGATCACGAGAGAAAAAGGCAATGGGATCGAGCCAACGTCGAAGACGTTTCAAGCGAAAACTGACGATCCGGGAGGCTTTTCATGACACACGTTTGAGTTGCAGTGCAAGCGAACATCTGTAGAGCCATATACGTATAGTATGTTGTTGTATCTTTAAAGGAATAGAGTGCGGTGAGGAGATGAGATGGTAATGAATTTGCGATGGCAAAATTTAACTCCGAGACAATTGAAAAACGTAGTTCGGTGTACATTTTTTATAAAGGTCGCGGTTTGCATTTCGACAACAAAAAATGGAGTAATAATAATAATACTAATGAAACGTTCGATGCGGCAAAAAGAATAACTGAGCGAGAAAAAAAGGGAAGAGAAATCAATGGGGCGACAGATTTGTAGCGAGGAATCTTGATAATAATATTAATTCGAAACGGACGAGCGAAATGGAAAAGGAAGATAGGAAAAAAAACGGAGAATGCGTGTGTGAGTGTGTGAGAGAGAGAGAGTGCAAAAAGATGAGAAATAGCGAGAGAGAAAGATTCGTGACAACGGAACGAACGAGTGAGGGGGTGAGGAATGATAATGAGCGAGTGTACGAGCGAAAGGTAATAGAATGATGGAGAACGATGAGAGAAAGAGATAGAGGACAGAAATGATAGAGAAAGAAGATGGGAAAACGTCGAGAGGGGTCGTTACGATCCGCCATCGCGATAACGGCTTGGTCACCGGCGGCCCCGTCCGAAACGGGTGCAAGTAACTTTAGGTGTATAAAGGAAAAAAAAAAAAAGAAATGATTAAAATTTTACCTATCTCCTCGTGGTTTTTAGAAGTTATTGTAAAAAAAAAGAGGAAGAAGAAACGAAAGAACTATTATAGGTGGCGACAGCTTTATGGGTCGAATGCGAAGATGCGCGAGAGGGAGACAGAGTATGAAAGATAGGGGCTGCACAAGCTGGAATGAGTGAATGAATGGAAGAAGAAATGAAAAAGTGAGAGAGAGAACGATGAATGTATGGAGAAGAAACCGAAGAAAAAATTTATTGTAAATTTTTTAGAGTGATTTGGTCGCCCGGTGACCGCGCCTCGATCTCGATGCGCGTCGAGCAGCTTTAAGCTGCGTGTAGAATAATGCGAAAAATGAAAAAGTACGGGGAGGAACGTCAAAATCTTGAATCATCGACGTTGTATCGATCGATCATCGAGACTCCGTCACTTATTGTAAACGTTTCTCCCCGTTCGCCTACCCCCCCCTCTCGTAGAACTACGCGAGTTCCCTTCTTCTTTCTCGTTCATTACGCGCTAAGAGAAAGATGTTTCGCGACTTTTCGAGCAAAAAATCGAAATACTGACAAAAAGAGAAAAGTTAGGAGGAAGAAGAAGTAGATGAAAGAAAAAATAAAAGAACGAGATAGTCATTTCGCGGTCCAAAGAGATCACGACGCCCGTGCCACTCTCGACTAGAGCGCACTTGTTTCGATTTCGAACGAAAAAAAAATACACGTTTCTGGGGCTTTTTATATATTTTTGGCAACGATATCTCGATAAACTTTAA
This sequence comes from Ancistrocerus nigricornis, assembly GCA_916049575.1. NCBI lineage: Eukaryota > Metazoa > Arthropoda > Insecta > Hymenoptera > Vespidae > Ancistrocerus > Ancistrocerus nigricornis. Next base: position 10,085,147 of record OU696665.1, read on the forward strand.
GATATAAGCGCGACAAAATACGAGACGATAGGGGAAGGCGATGAGAAGAAGGAGGGAGTGTTATTAGAGCGAAGGCGCTTCGCTGTCGTGTATCGTTAAGTAAAATTTCGATAGACACGAACGGATAAGATAGAAAAAAAAAGAGTGTGCGCGAGTGATAAATCCAGAGAAAAGATGATCTTTGGGTGAAAGAGTAAGAAAGATTGCATAAACGAGCGTTACAGTGAAAAGTGTGATCGTATGAACGTGAACGTCTGTAAGAGCGTATGAGATACAGAGAGAGAGAGAGAGAAATATAGCGAGTTGAGGAGAATGAGAGAAAGAGGAAATAAAATGGGGAAAGCGGTGGTAAAATAATATTTAAATATTCGTATCAAAACATGAAAAAAAATGTGTAGGGCCTCGATAAACCGGTGTACGAAAATGAATGGAGCGACACGTAAAAAAAAGCGTTGCGAAACGGTAGTTGAGAAAGAGAAAAAGAGAAAGAGAGGCCGAAACTACTAAAAATATTTATAATATATGGCTACAAGTACAAATTACTTCGACTACTGAGCGTAGGTGTATTGATGTGTGAACAAAATTTGGTTGGCCGATGACCGTTTTTGAAACCATCATACTGCGTATCAAAGTATGTAAAATTTATTGAATAAACGCTAGCGTATTATGATATAATGTAATCTAATAATGTAATATTGTAATGACGAGTCTAAATGATGATGTTAATTTGAAGTTTAGGAGCGCGCGTGAGAGTGCACATGAATGAAAAAAAAGAGAGAGGACAAAAAAAATGGTTATTGTGCATACGAAAACAAAAAAAAAGATGAAGATAATGACAAATTACACCTTTATAACGATTATCAGTACGATTAACGATTATTGTATTGCGATTTAAAAAGTGAAGAGAGGAAGAAAAAAAACACGATTGTCAATCACTCGCCACATTACGTTGATGCCGCTACGCGTTTTTAAACGATTTTCGCTCTTTCGTCTCACCTTTTGTTCTTCCAAGCCTTTTACGTATGATTCCGTTCGTCAAAGTTCGTGATTATTGCGGCGATCACCGGTAAATATTATTACACGTGTATTGTACATGACAGCGAAAAATGGTATGAGTTGTTCACAATTTCGAGACACATATATGCGTTCTTGGCAAACTATACAAAGAAGAAAAAAATATGAAAGAAAGAAAGAGGGAGAGAACGAATAGATCGACTCGAGCGCTTAAAAAAAGGAAGAATATGATTGACAAGAACGATAGAGAAGCGAAAAAGGGAAAGGCTGCGAGAGAGAGTGAGAGAGAGTGCGAAAGATATCGTGTAAGCGTGAGAGAGAGAAAGATAGAGTATTCGTACAAGTGTGACGTGCATGAGAGTGTATGTGTGTGTGAAAAATTGTGAGAAAGAGAGAGTGAGAGAAAGAGAGGGAGTAAAACGAAAGAATGAGAAAACTAGCGAGGGAGAAAATTCACACGCTGAATTACTCGCACGGGAACAAAACGCTCGACGGCCCGCGCGACTAGAGAAACAAGAATAGGAGAAACGCGCACAAAGACGAAAAATTACAGAGTCTCGCGGAAATTCGATCCTCGGCGACGTTCGGCATGGATCGGCCGAGGACAAAGAAAAGGGAAACGATAAAAAAGAGGTATAGGGCTGACAGCCCAATTTTTCGGCATACCGGATCAATCCGTCGTAAAAACGGATATTTATGAAAATTCATGGTAAGCTTGCCCGCACCCGGCAGCGACGCACTTTCGGCGCCTCGCTAAATTCTATTTTTGTAAGCATATTTCTATAAAGGTATACTAACGATACGGCAAAATTTATTATTCCTAGTGTGGTGAAAATGAAAATTGAACGTTTAGATTTCGTTAGTATAGTGTAAAGATGATGAAAAAAAATTAACGATGTCTAGGTCCTATTCGTGTACTTAAAGGTGAACTATAAGAAAAAAAATAATAAAATTATATCGTCGGCGGAGTCGTAGGTTGTAAAATTGTACATAAATTATTGCAAGAGGAGGAGCGGTGGGTTGCCTCGCTGGCGCTTGGGCGCGCGGCTAGCTTTCTCCATTGATCTTTCGGCCCTGAAGAATATAAATGATGCCCCTCGTAGATGGGGTCAAGCAAGCTTTTCGGCCAAGGAATCAAAATTCGTTTTCTCGGCGCGTCGCGCGAGCTGTCGATCGTACCCGGACGTTCCTAACGACGTGTCACAACCGCGAGAACGATTAAATTTAAAAGAAAAGAAAAAAAAAACAATAACGAACCAAAAAAAAAAATCGCAAAAAATACGAGAACAAAGACGGAATAAGTATGGAGTTTCAACTGTCTCGTCACAGAGAGAAAGAGAGAGAGAGATCGGAGGAGGGATGCTTGTGCGTACGAGAGAGAATAAAACGAAAGGGAGAGAAAGCGAGAGACAAGAGACATAAGGGCTCTCCCTTCTCGATAACCGAGAGCGAATTCGACGACGATGCACTGCCGCTTTTTGAAGCAAAGAAACAAAATGATATATATAAATATAAAAATATTATATTATATATATATAAATAAATAAATAAATAGATAGATAGATAGAGGCACCAAAAATGGCAGGATGGATATCGTACGAAATTCCGCAACGCTATCGTAATGAATCGATGAAGTGGCCTTGAGTACATGTCCACTTATTATCCCAACACAATTTTTTTCACAATTCATTTCGATCTTTCTTATAGTAACATCTTAATCGAAGTGCGATATCGTTCAATGACCCCGTACAAATTCCTGTATGTTACGTCTTCCTTTTTTTTTTCTTCAAAAAATTCAATCACGTTCGATCGCACGGTTATTCGTGAAGAAGAAGGGCCACTTCGTCGAAACAGCAGCGAAGCGTCGTTGTATCGGGGGAAGGGAGTGCGAAGGGCACGCGAGAAAAAGGCAAGAAAGGGAGGGAGAGAAAGGATGAAAGGTGAGATAGGAGCGAAGGCGAGAGTGAGAGAGTAAACGACCGAAAGAGTGAGAGAGTGAGAGAGAGAGAGAGAATTCAAGCGAGAAAGAGAGTGCGAGAGAGAGCGTGAGAGAGAAAGAGACGAGAGAGGAGACACAAGAGTATCGTAGTACACGGGGACACGAATTCCATACACATTTACATACACACCACACGCGCGGACATACACGAAGGATAAAACACGCAGGATACATCCACGCGATAAAGACATACTACTGACACACAGGGACACGCAATATTATATATATACGACTCCATAGATGATGGCGCGGCACACTCACATAGTGTCTCTCGGATTGTTCCACAAAACTTTTCATTCGAGTTTGCTTCAAGAAACCTTCTGTTTTCTAATGTATGACGTGTTGTTGTCGATATATAAAATAAACTTAATAAAAAAAAATACATAACTCCTGGCGTACGATTAACTTAACTACCCTTTACCTCCCGTCGAGATGCATCGAAAGTCCAGGATAAAAAGGTAAGGAATTATGCAGGAATTATTCGAATGGACGGATATTTTTCTCCTTTTTTTTTTTTTTTGAGCTTTATCAGCTTATACAGAGTTATATAACTGTATTATATTTACGATTGACTTTATGACATACTTTGGTACATTTATAATGAACATATTAGATATCGTGTTTTCGTCGTTTAAAAAAATTCAAAATTTTCTGAATTACAAAGAAAATAAAAAAAATATTTTTTCGACTTTTTTATTTAAGTTCACAATGAAAATAAAAAAATTACCTTTTGTAGATTTAGATAAGACATATGCATATTAGAAATTTCATCCAAATTGATTAACGGATTTTTTTTTCCTTTTTTTTTTATTTTTATTTTTTTTATTTGAGCTTTATCAACTAATACAAAAATATATAGCTATATTAAATTTACGATTAACATATTAGTTATTTAATGCTCTATATCTTAATTCCACAAGATATCAAAAATGTATAAATTATTCACATTATCATTATTTCGGGCTGAGCCAGGTAACACTTTACGTCATATGGCGGAAATTTCTTAATATTGAGCGGATTCTTTATTTCACGTTCCAAGTAGACTTTGTTATTCATTTAACCATTCATTTAAGCTAACGATATTGAAAGTGTAACTCACGGATAGGGGGTGCGACTTTTTACCGCGAGCCTTCGTTACATGGTTCGTTAAGAGTGAGGCGCTTGTAAAACTAAATGCTAAACTTGACATAAATCGTGTATAACCTTTCATTATATTTATAAGCGAGTGTACGCTTGTGTTTGGTGGATATAATGGTCAGATTGAAAAGCGTAGTCGCGGTAGAGCTTAGCGGTCTAAGGCAGACCGTTTATCCGTCGAATGGGGAGGTTTCGCGTCTTAGATCGTTATTTAGAGGAAACGCTAATGACGAAGACTCGGTGAAAGGACTGAATGGGGAGTCTCATAGACATAGGAAAAGGCATTTTAGCTGAAAAGCTCGAGTACTGTTCCGTTCTTCTGTGCGACGGAGTATAGAAGAACCGCCCTGAAGCATGTAAATTCGCTTACGCGTCTCTAAGGGCCATCCACCCTTCGAACAAACATTCCACGTGAGAGAGACCTTACGCGGCGCGCTTCATTAGACCCTTAATGAAATTTCAACACTTTAACGCCCCGATGCCCCGTGAAATACATAACCAATGAACTCGTTTTCACGCACGACTGCCCCATATCTTCAACGTGGCCTCTCGGGTTCTTCTTTCACCCTCTTCGGGATCTCGTCTCGGAAGGAAAACAAGGGTAGAAATCACCCTCCGAAGAACGTTCAAGTATCCAAGACGCCCAAGTGTTGCTTTAACGCTGGCGATCCTGCAGAGAAGCGTCCGAAACTCGTTGACCCAGGCAAGTACCGTCGGTAAAACAAATTCTTTACTGACCGATGGAAACAGTTACTTCTACTAACTCAGTGGTCGGCAAACTTATTGATCACAAGAGCCCAATATCAGGGATACAATGATTCAGATTATTTTTGAGAGCCAAATTTTTTTAACGAGAACCCTATTTTTGGAAGTTGGTTGAAATTTGGTACATTGAATAAAATTAGATATCGTATTTTATAATAATATTATTTATTGTAGAGCCGCAGTTTGCCGACAACTGTACTTCTTTTTTTTTTAATTGAGAAATATATTTTAGGCTTAATTAAAGGCCCATATACAAAATATAACAACAGTCTGTGTCGGATAAACATTTGTAACAAATTTAACACTTAGTAAAATAAAGACAACTGTACTAACTTACTTGGCTGTCAATCAATTCAAGGTAATGCAGATTCTATGCTGGATAAATACGAGAAGTTCCAGGGATCAAGTTTGTGTTTCATCATTCGAGCTAATCGTGTTTAAATGTCATTCAAATCTTGGCAATTTTATTACAGCATCGATGTTTTTTCTATGTGATAGTATTTTTGCTATTGGAAACAGTTTCTACGAATGTGAAGTGAAGAATTTGTAGATATCTACTATCGTATAGTACGCTACCTTGCGTTGTGCTTTAGAAACCGAGACGAGCTTTGAGCGAGTGAGTAAGTAATTATCAATATGAGATTTAAATTTTGAGCGATATATACTTAATGATAGGAATACTACCCTTTTTTTCTTTAATACTTCGCTTTTTTTTTTTTAATTAGAAATACAAGAATCATAATTTTATGTTTCAATCAGGTTACAATTTTTGACCGCTTTAACTTTAAATGGATATCTTTAGTGCATTATGCGTTATGAAACTCAACAATTTTGACGTTTTTTTAAAAATTTGTTTAATTTTGAATATAGGCATTGAATTACATTTCAATCAATATGTGTTATAAACTAATAAACAAATTTTTGGATTTCATGGTAATGGTGGCCAGCAATTTTGACGTATTACACAGAACATATAAAAATGAATAATTTAGCAATTATAATACCTATAGGAGAGAATTTTAGAAAAATCAAAGAATAATTTTAACAATATGTTTAAATTTCAGAATTTTCTAATAATATCACATTGTCCATTGTTATTTGAAACATAATACAGTATGAAAAATTAAGCAAAAATCTAGCTTCATTTGACCTGTGAACAGTTCAATTAATAAAAGCTTTAAACGTCGATAAATTTATAAACCTGTTGCGCTTTTACCTGAAACTTTAACCTTCGTCGCCGGTAAAAGAGAGACACGAACTCTCTTTATCAATTATTCATAAATAAATGTTAAATAAATTACAAACCTGTCAATATACACAGTCGTTATCTATACGTATACTTAAATTGGTATAATATTAAAATGAATCGAATCTGTATCTACTAAATATGCAGTATTCATCATCAATATACACTGTAGACTGTTTTATCGACATTCGTACGGTAGTACGAGATCCACCACCATGAATGATTATTGCGAATGAAAACGTAACGCGTGTTTCTTCAAAATTTACGTAAGAGGGCGCTGATATACGAAAATACTTGAATACAATAATATTATTCATTATTTTCGTATAAATTTATTTCTCTGTTCTTAGCATTAAAGTATCAAATAATTGATCCGTTTTGTCCAGAATAAATTTGTCATCGATTCATTTAAAAGTAAACTAGAATAAAAAGTGAATGCATGTAATTACGAAAAAAAAAAAACGAATCCACGGTAATTTTGCTACAACCTTTGTCGAACGTCTCGAGAAGAAAGAAAAACAAAGGGAATAAGGAAAATGTAAGAGTAGCCTCAACGCGGCTACCCTTCGTACTTCTCGGGTCACTCGAGGACAAATCCTTTCTTTACATTCCACTGTTTACGATCGACTGACGAATAACATCATACGTTTGCGCTAGTAGGTTCCCTAAATCTCACGTTTCTTTCTCTTTTACTTTTTGCATTCCATCTTTTACGATCGCTCGAAGAATAATATAATGATAACAAATTCCATTTTTTCCATTCTTTCATTTATTTTTTTCTTAAAAACAGATTGAAAACGTTTAAAATTTCGATATCGTACATACAACTGACCCAATCGTGTGAACAGGTGTAATAAGAGACTAGAAGAGGTAGAAGATTTTCTACGTAAATGTGGTAGCTTCGTTCGTCGAAGAAATACGCCGAAAGTCCGCCGTTGAGAGTTCATTGAAACGAAAAAACCACATTAAAATCTGGCAATCTCAGTTGCAGAGTAGGTAGTCCATCATTAGATAAAACCGGTTTTTTCAGGCCACCCTGCAGACGTGCAGTCTACCGTTCATCGTGTATATGACCGATCTTGGTTCCTCTTTTAGATCGATTCTCGATTTCCCCTTTATCTTTTCGGCGTCCGATCGTGTATCTTCTTGACGAAAGAAAAAGAAAGGAGAGAGAAAAGGAGATAAATGGGTAAGCTACTTGCATCGATCGTTGTCAGGTAACACCGAGCGTTCTCTTCTCCATTCCCGCGCAAATTGACGACAATCGGAGGCTTTGACCATTAAATCTTTTTCTTTTCTCTCTCTCTCTCTCTCTCTCTCTCTCTTTCTTTTTTCCCTTTCCTCATCTTCGTTTCTACCACATGAAAAGAAACCACAATTCCGTATCCGTAATTTTGGTTAACCCCAACCGTACCGGAATGTTACTTTGCATCGAATTTGTATCCCAAGAAGACGTATCAATATGTAACGAATATAGTCCCCCCCCCCTCCCTACAAAAATGTGGTACGACTAATCGAACGGTAATTATACGCGAAAGAAGAAATCCAACATGTTTAACATTTTTTCACGCGAGGCTTCGTTTACGAGTATCCAAGAAGTAACTACAAGTTTAAAGGTAGGTATGTAGGAATTATCACCGTTTTTAACTTGAGGTTATCAGGCCGACTGTATTTTTTTGGTGTATGTTACCTGATATCTTCGCCGATTGTTAACCGATTTTAATGATTCTTTTTTTATTAAATAGTCTGTATCACTAGGGTGGTCCCATTTAAATATGAAAAAATAACACCCCTAAGAATGGAAAAATAGCCGAAAACCACTGAGAATTGAAAAATAAAATAAATTTTTACAAAAAAGAAAAAAACCGACTTCAAAAATTTGTCTATATGTACACTGAAACAAAAAAGTTAAAATAATTTTGTTTTAGCTGCTTGGTAGGTACCAACATTACAGATTTATTTTAAATTTGCCTTGGCATGCACCGACGACAAGAATATCTGATTAGGTAGGTATTGTAAATATTTATATAACAATAATTGTATACATTGTCCTTATAATTTTCTTTTATTTTAATTAAACTAAACTAAAAAAATATTATTTTTAAGTTTTAGTTTAAGTATACCTACATATACCTAGACAAATTTTAGAAGTCAGTTTTTTTCTTTTGTAAAAATTTATTAGAATATAAAGCATAATTCAATAATTCAAGCTGTTTATCTTGAAAATGGTATAGTGAAGTCCATTTTATGTGATTTAAATTTTACCAATTACGATTACAACCGTAATCGACGATAGGTAACGATTATACCTACTACTTTAAAAATTAACAATTCTTTCGTTCACCATAGTCGTTACTCGTCCCAATTACAGTCACTCCCGAAAATATTCGGACACTATAAAACGGAATAACTTTTTTTTATAATTAAATCAAACAATCGAGAATTTTTGCAAGAAAGTGGAAGTATTAGTTCACTAGGTATAGTGTTTCCATCGTTAAAATTCAAAATTTTCTGAATTACAAAGAAAATAAAAAAAGTTATTTTTTCAACTTTTTTTATCTGAGCTTATAATGAAAATTAAAAAATTACCTTTTCTAGATTTAAATAAGATATATGCATATTGGAAATTTCATCTAAATTGATCAATGTTCTTTCGAGCTACAAACATTTAAATATTGCAAAATAAAGTAAAAAATCGCTAAAATCGGCCGGAGTCACTGATTTTCAAACTTTTCTGTAATTTTTAAACTTTTGTAGCTCGGGAGAACATTAATAGATACATAGGATGAAATTGATAGATACGTTCCTGAAGAATACGCGTAAAAAAAATCGTGTAACAAAATATGTTGCATCTATGGAAAAATAGCAGATTGGTTCCAGTCCTAAGAGGATCTATTTTAATTTTGATTGAATTTTATAGCCATCAAAAAGATACTTTTCATTTTGAACACCAAACTCGAAATGCAGACAAAGCAGACAAAATTCGATATTGAGGTTATATTATTTGTGAAATTCTTACAAATGGAAATCGCAGTACATTCCTCGTTTCCAATGTCGCAGTTATAAAAATAAAAATAAAGCAAAATTTTCTTCTTAGAATTTGGATAGATCGTTTTAAATCAAAATAAGTTATGAAAAAAGAGAATTAGATTTTTTCCAATTCGTGTTAAATCAAAATCGTTTAAAAGGAGTTCGTATACAAACAGAATTGGGTGTATATCTTACCTAAATCTACAAAAGGTAGTTTAAAAATGTTCATTATTAGGTCGGATAAAAAAGTTGAAAAAAAAACTTTTTTTATTTAGTATATAATTTCGATTTTTTCAAACACCGAAAACACGATATCTATTAAAATAATACTTCTATTTTCTTGCAAAAATTCAAATTTTTCAGTTCAATTATAAAATAATTATTCCCGTTTATAGAGTATCCGAATATTCCGGGAGCCACTGCAGAAACGTACGAACATTTTCAAAGATCGTGTCAAAGTACGTACTACGCGAGGACTTTATCGACCACAGACCTTGTCTTTTCAATACTTCGAGAACACTTGTTTAAGAAGGCTAAAGGAGAATCTATACGAACGCACGCTATTATACGGTACAAAGTTCGTGTTATTAACACGGGCTCGTGTAGCACTTGGGGCGGCTGGTTAAATAATTTCCAGAGCTCGAGCACGTCCTCGTACATGCACGTACCTACGTATGTACAAAGATATGCGTATGTCGGGAAGAAAGCAAGTTGAACTGCGAGAAGGTAACGCGGTACGAGAGGGCTCAAAATAACCATCGGTGTGGCTGACCCCTTATACGCAGACATAACGGTGGGTATAAGCAAACCGATGTGTACTTTCGGATTATTAAAATTCTCAAAATATACTTAGCCGGCTGGTATTTTCAAACGGTTAGAGCGTAACGTTCATTTAACGAAAGACTGAAATTGATCAGTTTCTACAGCGTTTAAATCTATGATTTACCCTCATGTTATTATTCAAGAAAGTATAATATATTTTCCATAGATATATAATATACCTTAGGTAGGTACACATAAGTATATATATACTTGTCTCGTGTAGAAGAAAAGAAACAGAATCTTTTATAATTAGTTTCCCTCACCCAACTGTAATTACAGCTACCGCGTCTGTCGCAGAACTATAGCCAGGCTGTAAATTTGTAAAAACGTAGAATATCGAAGCTGTAGGATATACGACTCGGGAGAAAGGTTAACGTCGTTGTACGACCATTACAACCTATCAAAGTCCTTGTATTTATACGAGTCGTCATACTCGCATACCGTGATGTCAACTTTTCCATTATTTCGTAAGACAGCCGCGCGTGCGAGCGCGGTCTGCACCACGAAGCTTCAGGTTTGATATCCATTTGCATTTTCCCGTGCCCGCATTTTAGTTCGTTTTATATATAATATTTATTTTGTATATGTATATTTAAAATATTGCTTATCGATGTGATTTCTTTACGAGTAAAATATACGACAAAATCTGAATTCTTAAGGCTGTTCACCACTCAATACATTTTTGCGGTAACTCTCCTAGTCACAATTTTTTACCGATTTTGACAAACAAGAGCTTATTTGAAAGCTAAAAGATTTCTTAGGAAGATGATTATTTTCAAATTGTCAAAAACTACTTATTTCCTGGCCATAAACGCATCTGAAAAAAACGCATGGCGAAAAAAAACTTGTTTGAAAATTTTAAAAGGATCATTCTCATTATAAATCTTTCAGTTTTCGAATAATCCCTTGTTCGTCAAAATCGATCAAAAATTTTGACTAGGAGAGTTATCGCGAAAACGTATTAGATGGTGAATAGCCTTAAAAGGGGGGACATCACTGTGACGAACTGAAAAAAGGTCATTTTTCTCGATTTTTTCTTGGTACCTACATTATTTATTTGGGATTTGGAAAAAAGGTATGCTTTTAAGCATACGTTGAACTTATTTCATATAAATTTTTATTGAAAAAAATTAAAAATTGGCAAAGTTATTTAACTATAACCGAGCCACTGTACAATATTGGGCTGACAGGCAAGTAATTTCGGTTTTCACAAATAGGTAGCGATGTTTGCTTTGAATGATTTCTATTCATGTTGATTTTTTTATTTTTAAATGTATATTTTTATATAATTTAAGTATATATAGTACATAATTTTATAGATTTTATATAATTTATATTAAAAAATGGAGTTTTATTTCACGGTACAAAACCAAAATTACCTTCTTACCGACCCAATAAATGTGGTCCAATGGTCGGATCGATTAGTTAAGGATGGTTTCAAAGTTTTCTAATCTATATAAATGTAATTTTCATTGTACGTGATCGTTGTTTGATAAAACCATATTTCTCAAAATGGAGGTTGTTCAAACCAGAACTTTAATTTTGGCAAGACTTTAACTTATATCCAGGGGGGCTTGAAAAATACTAAATTTGCAAAAAAATAAGAAAGGCTACGTCCAACGAAAACTATGTTAATATAGATTAAGAAACTTTGTCGTTTTTATGTTTCAGACCAACCATTTTCAAGTTGAGGCACACTTTTATTAAATACAATAGTTCGGTTATAATTTAATAACTTTGCCAATTTTTTTTAATAAAAATTAATATAAAATAAGTTCAACGTATGCTTACAAATAATCTAGTTACCAAAAAAGAATTCGATAAAAAAGATCTTTTTCATTCCATCGCAATGGTGCCCCCCTTAAAAGCGATAACCAAACGTGTATTTCTTAAAAATACTATAAAGAACGGTAAGATAGCGAGAGAGGAAGAAGAAGAGAAGAAGAAAAAGACAGAGACACGTTCGATGACCGGTACGGCAGGTCGACTTTTGCACGAGCTCATCGATCGTCCGACGGCTGTGTCGAGCTTCGAAATTCGAGATCGAAAGATACGGATCGTCCTTCTTTGTGCAGCATCGGTGATCGGAGAGTCGACGGCTATGGGGTATCGAGCATCGAGCCCAATGTCGCCCGCGTGTCCCTCCTCTTTTAATGACCCTCGACGTGCCGCGAAATATATAATTTTTCCTCTCGCATCGCAACGTAACGAATTCGATAAGATAAGTCATTTGTTAGTTCGATCGAGAACACGTTGATCCAGTAAACTGGACTAACGTGTATCGAGAAGCAATAATGCGACAGCCATGCGTAACGAGTAAGTATAAGGTACGTGTGGACAGCAATGTCGATGAATGTATCTAGAAATAAATGCGAACTCGAAGAATATGTGTAGTTTATTCAAAGAACATGTGTAGGCATATTATGCCTTAGATTCTCTCTCTCTTTCTCTCTCGATTGAAACACCGTTAATCTAACATTTTATAATATAGACAATCTATTTCCTTGTAGTAGGTAGGTATGTACTCGATTTATATCATTGGCATAAATGCGACGGCCGCACCGATCCCATCGAACCTTGATGCGGAACGTTTAAGGTGAAGTAACTTTCTCTCGTACGACGTTAATTCATCGATATTTTATGGACAATGTCTTTTTGACGGCAATAGGATATAATTATGCCGTAGATCGTAAGTACGTTTCGCGTATAAATTTTGTTCTTTCTCTTTTACGTAGCGTAGGTATGGGTATAATTGAGATTTCCTGAACGTGTCGCGATCTATTTATCACGTTGAATCATTTTTTTAAATACATATTTGCCGTATGAAATGTGTAACAAAATATTGATAATTTTGAAAGTTAGGCTCTTACCACAGCCTAAACTTTAAATTATTTTAATACCTATAATAATTTAATATAGGTACATATTGGAAATATTAATTCAAATAACATGGTACTTTATCACAATGTTTGTGCTTGCGATTATGTTTGAAATAACATTATTTAAAGTATTATTTCAAATAACAGGTTATTTCACTTCATAATTATGAAATAATTGTGGAGGATTTTTTGAGGATCATATTTGTTGTTAAATTAAAAATTTTTTAAATAACTCAATTACTCATTATTTTAAACTGCTGTTATTTCAAATGAATCATATATTTTTCAAATGAATGAATAATTATGCAATCATTTTAACTAGTTATTTCTTATTTTCATTTCAAATAAAACTTGGCCAGATCTGGCACAGAGTAGGGCAAAACTGACGCCTCAATTAGGTTTGTTTATAATATTGCAACTAATGAACGATTTTTTATTATTTTTAAGTTATGTTTTTGAAGGTTAGGTTTTTGCTTGTCACAATTTCGAAAAATTATATCAACTAAATACCCGGCTTTGGCAGTTCCACGCAAATCCATTCATTGTTTTTTCATTAATACTTTCTTAAACGCTTCCATATACTTATATTTTTGTTTTTTTCGTTGAATATTGGCTCATAATTTATTCGTATACATCTATTTCTTTAAATAACCTCATAGAAAGAAGTTTCGAGCCGTTAAGGCTAATGCAAATCACCAAAACGAGAAATGAATCAATCTGGACAAAAGTCTTTCCAGATGTTTAGATCCACCGAAGGCGGACGTTTAGTCGATCTAATAATTCAAAATCGACAAACAAACAAAAAATACACTTGAGAAAAACGATATTTCAATTTCTTGTAAAATTACAAATAATCCGAATCGTGAAGTTACTTTTGTTTCACTCTGTATATAGTTGCCCCGTCATTTGGAACGACATTAAAAGCAATTTGCGTATCTACAACGCGATCGTTAATTAATACGTTTACAAAGTTACCCTACGGTAACGCACGCTATAAGAAATCTCGATGTACCGTTCTCACAGAGATACTAATGTAAGATTCTTGTAAAAGGCACAACAAGATTGTTCGTAATTTACATTTATGTATATACATAAATATATTGCGTGCGTTTGCTTCGATCTAGAAAACCGTACGCATTAGCTTGAATCTCAGCAATCGTAGATTAACGAGCAGATGTTTGTTAAGTGATAAATAATAAAGATAAAAATACAAATTAGAGCTAAATGCATACAGAAAATTAGAAAAAAAAACTAAACTATGGCATTATATTTATAATGCCAGATAAATTAAGAATATTAGAATGATTTAAGAAGCAACAAAATATGAATATGTACAGTAGCGGTCACAAACTTAGAAACACTCTTCAAAACAGAATAACTTTTTCATAAGTGAACTAAATGACTTGAGTTTATGCAAGAGGATAAAAGGATCAATTTTCGAAATATCCTATTTTGTTGTTTCGAAAAACGGAAATTTACGAAGTTACCAAAAAATAGTAAAAAGCATTTTTTTTAACTTTTTATCCGAACTTATAATCAAAATTTAAAAATATATGTAGGTATATAAGTATATAATAGTACGATAATAAAATATAAAGATAAAATATACTTGAAATACAACAGACTCAGCTTAAAAATAAGAATAATAGTAAGACATCATAACGTATGGATGTTATATATCAAATTTGTTAATAAACTTTATATTTTTCAATAAAATTATTATTATTATTGTAATTCAAAGGCAAGATTCAAGAACAAATTTCTCGTTTATACAAATTCGATATCAAGCGATATTTCGAGTATCGTTTAACCGGATTTCGCGGCGTTCTCTCGTTCACCGCGTGTTTGAACGGCTTAAAATCAACGGCAGCAGCCCTGCAGGAGTACAATGTATCTCAATTCCAAGACGAAGACCGTGGAGAAAGAAGAACTCGTTCATTCGGAAATCGTCGAATCAACGTCGAGATCGTTTCGTACGAGTCGAAGATAAACGACGCGTAAAAGGACGTCTCGAAAACAAAACAAAAAACAGCGAGAAAGAAAGGGAGTCGACCTCACATAAGCATCGGAATTTTCGTAAGCCTTCGAAATTATCTGAACGGTTCGTGATCTCATGCTGATCATGCCCGTCTGTAATTTATCAAACGCGCAGAATTATTTTACTCGTCGTTCGTACAAGTACCTTGACAAGCGGTCACATCGCACGACCGTTTACGTATATCAAGGAACGAAAAACGAGAGACAAAAATTGCAACGGCTTGCGAGTTCCTCGCCTCAAGACGGGATGGTGGTTGTCAACTTTACGCGTATCAACCCCTGTCACATGCTCTCGAGAGGAGAGGGGGGCATGTAAAAGCAAAAATGATGGTCATTATCAAGTTAATTTATCCATTCATATTCAGGTATAGCTAGGATTAGGTACCATTTCGAAATTTGAAAAGTCCGGATAAGAAGCCAGACATTTCTGCCACAAAATATCGAATAACGCTGATAGGTAAAAAAAGATTATAATTTTATGTTTGAACTAGTTGATTTTTAGTACAGATTAACATTACACATTTAAATTAGTAAAGTTAATTGTTAGAAGAGGATTAATATTTTATCTTTGAACTAGCAGTTGATTATTTTAAGTTGAGTTGGTGCTAACTAGTTGAATTGCTTGTATGTAGTTTAATGCATATTGAAGAAGGATTTAATATCTCCACTTTATTTGAAAGTGATTTAATGCGAAAATTAAACATTTGTTCAAAATTTTCCATCTAAGTAAAAAATCCGGACAAAATAAAAAGCCAAATCCAAAAAGCCAAAATAATCACCAGAGGGTATAGAGCACGACAAGAAAGTATTCCCGCGGAATTATTAACATTTAAAAAAATATGTAATTTAGCCGGACATAAAGATTGGGAGAACAAAAATGATTAAAACAGATGTATTAAACGGGTACTATATAAAAAACCTTAATTTTTCATGCCAAATTTCGTTACAACGTGAGTTCGATTATCCGACTTTCACGAACACAATTCTACTGTACATATACACATCTAAGTGTGTGTATTAACCCATTATAGCCTGAGTTTCTAAAAATATTTCTTTGCTTTTATTCATATATGGGTCGAATAACTTCCAGGTAACATCATTACGGCAAAAAAAAAGATTATAAAACTCCCAGTTTTGAGTTTTGAACTGTTGCCACATGGCAACACTAGGTTAAAAGAAGTAAAAAAAAAATCGACTACTCGCGTTGCCATGTGGCAACGCTAGGTTCTAATGGCTTAATATAATTACATATATTAGACGTATCGCACGACCTAATTATGTCAATAAATAAACTTGACAGACATTAGTAAGAAAATCTATCAGAATCAATGATAGTGGTCCGTGCATTAAAAATGCATTGACGTTAATGTTAATTGAAAGTAGTCAGGACGCGTGCGATGTTCGAAAGGTGATGGTAAGTGCTAACGATTAGAAAATTACATAGTCGATCCATCGACGTACCCGCGATCTAATTAACATCATTGTAAGATATCGCGTCTATAAGGTGATATTAGGTAGAGGCTACGCTTATGGCAAGTTCGGCCTCGAGAAAGATGGATGACCGAGGAAGAGGAGTCGTGTCTGCGACGTCGCTACTTTGTACGAGCTCGAAGAGACGTACGACGCGCGAGATCCGCTGTCGGTGCAACGCCGGGAGAACGAAATTATGCGAACGCTGAGACGTGCCTGGGGAGCCACGCTGTGCCGTGCAGTGTAATCCCGTGCAGTGCCGTGCAGTGCCGCCGTGCAGTCCCGTGCAGTGTCGTGCAGTTCGGAGGAACCTCCATCAGAATCGTCTGCGAGTTTGCTTCATTGGCGTAGGTTTCGGCGCCGTTACCAACATTTACGATCTTATCATATACAGGGTGTCCCATTCTGAGTTACCTACCGGGAAACTGCAGGTAGAGTGGACGAGTCTAATCAGAAATATTGAAAAATTTTTCAATAAATTCGGTCTCGTTAACGAGTTATTAACTAACAAAGATCTGCCAATCACGGAGAGTAGAAGCGATAGGCGAAGGAAGACAGCCCCTTGAGCTTGTTCGTACACTAAAGACAAAGCGGTAGGAGGAGAATTCTAGGAAAAACAAAGACGAGCAGCGACACGTAATCTTGTTTATTGTGGATTCCTTCTCCTATCGCTTCGTCTCTTATCTATTAAAGAGTTTGAGTGGGCCGATCTTCTTCGCGGATCGCGATTGGTGATGCAAATGCTCTCCGTGATTGGCTTATCTTTGTTAGTTAATAACTTGCTAACTAAGTCGAATTTGTTTAAACAATTTTCGATATTTCTACTTAGATTCGTCCACTTTGCCTGTAGTTTTCCGGTGAGTAAGTCGGAATGGGACACCCTTTGTAGGAGTACGTATAAAGTCCGTGAAGTTACGGTAGAGTCGGAAAGTAAGTCAACGCTTTCCTTATCGTTATAACTTTTTTATAATTGAACCCAACGATTTAAGTTTTTTGCAAAAAGATAGGATTCATTTACCATACATCACAATTTCTTTTTCCTGAAAAAATCAGAATCTTTAAAAATTGCAAAGAAAACAAAAAAAAATAGTTATTTGTTCAACTTTTTTTATTTGAGCTTATAATGAAAATTTAAAGATTGCCTTTTGCAGATTTAAGAATGATGCATGCATATTGTCAATTTCATTCAAATCGGTTAACATTGCTCAGAGTTACAAAAGTTTCAAGGTTGGAGAATAAGGCCGAAAATTGCTGAAATGTGTCAAAATCAGCGATTTCCAGCCTTATTCTGCAACATTTAAGCTTTTGTAACTCAGAGCAATGTTAACCGATTTGAATAACATTTTTAGCATGCATATATCTTACCTAAGTCTAAAAAAGGTAGTTTTCAAATTTTCATTATTAGTTCGGATAAAAAAGTTGGGAAAAGTCCTTTTTTATTTTGTTTATAATTTCGATTTTGTTGAAACAACAAAAATACGATATATAGAAAACTAATTCTTCCATCTTTTTGCAGAAACTCATGCTAACAATAAGGAAGTAGTTAACTTACTTTCCGACTCCACTGTAACACCGTAACTTTAGACTTTAAAGAAACTAATGATCGCTTTGACTCCTGTTCGAATTTAATATGACAGATAAAAATTTTCCAAATTTCTCCAATTTTTTTTCGAAAGAAGAAACACCGAAGGAACAACGATCATTTCGGTCAAGTTCTCATCGTGAAAAATTTGAAAAGATGGTTCGATCCGAGCCTGTTTACACGGTACCGTGGCAGCACGGCCCGAGAGAGGTCGATCTCGAAAAGACAAGGTCCATGGAGAGGCACCGTAAAAGGATCGGATCGCGCGTACTTGTTCTTTTTTTCCTCTTTTTTTCCAATCTCATTCGGGCAAGAATCTTTCTTACGTTTTGCCTTGTTGGACACGCCCCTGCACACGAGATTTGCGCGGCGCGCTACCGCGTGCTCGACTTATTAAAATCTTTACGCCGCGCCTGACAAGTTGTCCTGTCGCAATGTCATTGATTGCTTTCTGCGCAAAGTCGACGTACCGAGCAGGACGTCTCTCGGTGACGTGCTGCAAAAGACGAGATATCATCCGAGGAACTCGCTGTCTCTTCTTCTTCTCCGCCAAGTACCCTTACCGTCCCTTAGATAAGAGATAGATAACGAGCTATCGAAATCAATTTATTCTTCCTTCTCTCCTTCTTCTTGTTCTTCTTGTCCTTAAACATCGAACAACAACGACGACGAGGATCTCTCTCGAAAATGTAAAAGAATTTAATCTATGCGTGCGTGCATGCGTGCGTGTGTATGCGCGCGCGCGCTTCGTTGCATCCGTCAGAAACTGCACGAGTTTTGAGAGAAGGATCGAGAGAACTTGACATGTACCGGTCGATGGAGCGATCGGAAAGGAGGGTTGCTCGGGAGGAAAAGAGACCGGCCGAGTGTGTGACTGTGTGCAGGAGAGAGGTAAAGAGAGAACGATGGAGAGAATTTGTAACTTAAGACGCGGTATCGACGCATACAAAAATCCCGATGCAACGAGCTGCGCTCCGCGGGGATACGCATAAAGTTATAAAGCACCGGGCGACGGTATTTTGTTTCAGAGCACGAAGCAATTTGCAGCCGGCCTCTCCGCTCTCTTTCTTATTTTCTCTCTCTCTTTTTCTTTCTCGTGGGCTTACTCTTTCCATGCTCGCAATCACGGAATCGCGAAAGTGCGGCACCGTGGCCCCGTACCAAGGAGGCGGACGTGTGTCGGCTATCCTACGGCTCCGAGGAACTTGGATATGTGACGTAGCGTCTGAGCCGATCACGGTGCGTCATCGTCCTCTCATGCGTGAACCACGCATCCCGTACGAACCTCGCTAAATACCTTTCCCTCCTTCCCTTGCCCCTTTTCAACTAACTTACCAAACACAACCACCAATTCCCTTTTCTATCTTCTCTTATTGAGTTTTTCGTGATAATCAAAGATTCTTCATATACGTATGAGGTGGTAAAAAGAAGGATTCGATCTTTAAAAGGCTTATAATACTTAACGAGATGAGTAAAAAATGTATAATTAGCATGAGTCCTGAAGTTAACCTTTTTGATGTAAATTAATTTTTATTATTTTTGAGCGTTCGATGCCGTGAGTTGCTCGTTTGGTAACATATTGAATGTGTATAAAGAAATTTATTTAAAAATACACTAGTTCGAGATTATTATTAATGTCAACAAAAATTACCTCATAGAAGCAAAAAGACAATATTTTATTGATGTGTTTCTAAATGAATTCTTTTACGTACTATTAACTCTTTGAGGTACTGGTATTAACACTAGGTTTACGGTGGGCACATTTTAACGCATTCTCCATAAGGAAAACACTTTAACATTTTTTTCTACAACTATCTATTATCCATTTAATGCCTTAAATCCATTAAAGCTTTCCAATTTGGAAATTCCTTATGTGGTATAAGAAATGTCCGTAAACCTAGTGGTAACCCTAATCGGACCACGATGTGACTTAGAATCACATTTGACATATTTACGTAAATTTTGTTATTATTTCATATTACATTTCTAAGTTTTTAGAGGTTTTTACATTAAATTAGCAATTGAGCTATAAACAAAAACAAGAACATTTTAATAATTTCTTTTTATTCGCATAAGTGACAGAGTCACATAGTGGTATGATTCGTTATAAAACACGTGGTACAATTAGGGTTAAAAGTGTCCCACCTTTTTAATGCATAAATATGCACGATAAGATATTTTTTGACCTACCGCGAAATTTTTGCAATTTCTACGTATATATATGTTTATTTTTAGTCTCACTTATGTAAAGTGGGTGGCAATACCATCAACAAACGATATAAATGTGTTACATGTGTTAGCACGTTTCGATTTGTTTCCGTGTCTCAAAGGATTAATACACTCATTCGAAATGCTCATAAATAATAACAGTAAGTTTACATCAAATGGATTGATTTTAGGACCTGCGTTTATTAGACATTTTTTATTCATCTCGACGAGTACTATCTATCTAAAAATGATGAACCATCTTTAGGCACGACCGCAGGGAGTTCCTTATTTCATTTTCCTGTGTAAATATAGCAGAAGTAGTTCCATGCTAAACAATACAGGGTGAAAAATGTGATTAATCAATTAACTGAGGATGACGAGAGTTCAACTACATTCTTGAAAAGATTTATATATCATTCAGTTTTCATTTTCACAAATTTTATTTTACATTTTTATTTCAAATAAATAACACGCAATCCCATTTGCTGCTTGACAAATTTTTGGACTAAGGGCAATTAGCAAACGAAAAATGAATTTTTTTATTTCATTTTTCGAAAGTATTAATCTTCCTCTTTCGGATCCCGCTGGAATTATTTCGAAACTAGAAATATTCCCGATTTGGCAGTTATGAACAGGCAGGTTTCACTCTCTACTTCAGATAACACTGTCCAACAATAAAAATCTTTTCCAGTAACCACTATAAAATTCTTGTAGATTTTGACGTTCTAAAAACGAATCTGAAACCGCGTTTGTCTTATTACTCCAGTGGAGCTTATTAAACGAGGTATGCATAAGTATTCGTACGTTATTATACTTTTTTAAACTTTTAATGCGTTTATTTCGAAAACTTTTTTCTGTTTCGTTTTACAGTGATTGCGAATAAACGGAAGTTCAGATGGTCATGAAAAAATTGGAGCATGTGTAAAATATGTATAATTCTCCACGGAACCTCCAGTATAATATATAAAAACTTCTATTGTTTCAAACAAAATTCATAAATCATGACTTTTTAGTGTCGTTTTTTGTAACTTCGAATTTTCACGAGATTTTCAGGGTTACACGAGAAACTACTGATCTAAAGAATAGATTCTTCACCTGCAAAGGATTGTTACTTTTTTTGTTATTCTTGAATCACTGCAAAATCACAAAAAGAGACCGAATTATTTAAAAATCGACACAGCCATTTTGTTTTGTTATTAGTACCTACTTCAAACCAACTTTTTTGTAATCTATGTTTGGTCGATGAACACCACCTAAAAGTATTTACAAAATTCACATTCAATTTCTTTAACTAGATCAAAATCGAAACGTGAAAAATCACGAAAAATGATTGTCTATTGCCCTTAAGGGGAGATCACAGCCGAAAAATGAAAAGATACTAATTTTATTTTATTGGCTATAAAACAAACAAAAAAATTAGTCTCGAACTAGAAAATCGATCGTACTGAAAACCTACACTTTCACTGCTTTAACCTACAGTTTTCTGAGGAACCATAAGCCCGTTCGCTTCGCGGTTAACTTTAAAATGTTAAGCCAAATTAGTGCTAATCATCAATTTTCCGAATTGATTAGCACCTAACACAAAAATCCAGAATTCGGAAAAATTTTCCAAAAGTTTGTCTCTGCCAAAATTTTTTAAATTATTAATATTTAATGATTAAAGCTTAAAATATGTAACGAACTATCCTTTTCAAATAGCAAAAAGAATGCAGATAATCTGATTTCTAGTTATTTAAAAATACCTATGTATCGAAAGTGGGCGACTGTTACATAAGGAGCAACGTGATCTCCCCTATATGGATTAAGGATCGTACCAAGTTTTTCGAATTTCTGAGAATTTATATTAAAAAAAAAAAAACTTCGATCACGTAAGATGTTCGACGATCGTAGCCATTTTTTCGTACAACTCTACCGAACCAGGGTGAACGCGATAATTTATGCGATAGAATTGTCGAGCACGGTACGCATTGCCTTAATTTCTACTTACATGGAAAGTAATTATTCGCTTTACCAGATTATAGACTTATCGGAATGGGGGTACACAGACCGGAGCCGATCGTTCATTCGCACTACACGAACCAAGACACGAATTTCTGCGAACCGATCAGCCGGGTAATTTGTTAGCTTCCTCTTTTTACAACAATCTCACGGGGGCTTTGCACGCATAGCCGGTAGGCATAATTTATTAACCATTTTTGACGCTATCTTATCTTTCTTCGTAACTTTCGTCGAATACTTGTGAAGAAAAATTATCGAAGCTTTTTAATATTGTATAATAGAGATGTAAGAGTACAGCTATACCGTCGGTGACAATAAACGTTTAGTCAACGTGGAAATAGGATCGTTAAGAAATTCTCAATTTCTAAGATTGCCTTTTTTTATTCATCTATATCTCAGCTACAGGCTATCGTTAAGAAAATATATCGATCGGAAGCATAATGGATCCAATATAAATGAACGAAGAAAGCCGTATGAGATTATCTCGTTACAGAATTCCTCGAGTCATTTCTACACGCGCGACTAGAGCCGGTAGACTCTATGGATCGGATAAACGTGTTAAAGCCAATGACGTTAACTAGTTGTACCTACCCATACAAATTACCACCCTGATTCAATACCTACATAAGGTGTCGAGATAAAATTACTCGTACGATTAGAACTTAATTACAGATTTGAGAAACAAGTTCCGACATATTTGCTTCTAATCCAAGTCGTTAATAAAATAAATAAAATTTTGCTGTTAGTTCACTTTCGAAAAACGAATGTTTGGAAAAGCATAATTTCTTGCTAACCCAACCTCTTTTAAATAAATTTCCTTGATTTGCTGTCGTTCCCACTCGTAAATTTGTGATTGATAAAGTCGTTATTCGTTTCCAATTATTTGATTATGATCGCAAAAGAAAAAGTTGATACAAATTGGTATGGTTAATTTCGAACATTATTGGGATTCGTGCACGGTATATCTTACCGGACTCCCGTATAGTTTATGAAGCTCGCATTGCCACTCTTTAGATTACATTGTGTTAGATTGCACACATTGCACGCACCAGCTTGGTACACGTGTGGTATAAACTACGAGCTACGATGGGACGAGATCAGATACGATCCGATCGGCCAGCGGCCCGCTATTTCTGCCGGTACACTCCTCGACAAGATCTTTCCGAAGCCGAGGGAGCTCGGTAAAGGAGCAACGATAGGTCATTCGGTGCACATCGACCGCGAGTCACAAATAACACATTGTAATCGACTCGATACCGCCGCCATCACCGCCACCGCACGCTATCTCGTCTCGGCAAACTTTAATCGAGCAACTTCCTATAGGTATAGTTGACAATAGATTAATATTATGAATCATTAAATGGACAAAATTTGGTTATTTATAAAATTAATTTGTTTTGATTGCCAATCTGAAAAGATTAGTTGGTGATCTTATCAGATTGATGACACAGGCCAATAGCTGTTTTGATGCGAGGGTAATAGATTTAATGCTCTGAATTTAAATATGGCATTAGTTTTTGTCTAAGAGCTCAAATTTCTGAGATATAACATTTTAGTGAAATGTGATTGGCGTATTTTTAGTCGTGAGTAACTCAGCATACAGAAGGAACAAATTGTTTTCACCATATATAGAAAACGAAAGAATATTTTCCGATTTATTCCAAGACACATGAATAGCAAAATTTAATAGAACTTTAAATAATTTTTAATTCGCACATACTTCTCGCACATATTTAAATGACTTTAAATGAATAATTCTTGTATCAATCGCTTGTAAGTTTAATAAAAATTTTCATTACTTAAAATACGCCAATCACGCTACTTTACAAATTAAACAACTTAAATCGAAGAATATAACAAATTTAATTTTAATAAAATATACGTTACACTATTTTAAGTTAAATCCATGGATCCAATAAAAAAATTTAACACGAAATTATTATTATTACTTGATACAAATATTATTATATACAAAGATAGAGGAAAAAGTCATCGATGAAACCAACTAGTCACTGGACACTTCGGAAGCTTCTTTTCGGTGACATTCTTGATTTTCATTTTTTCCTTCTGATGGATTTTCCTGTAACTAACTGAACGCTAGACTGACAATAGGGCAAATATTTATGAACCGTTCCTTGTATATGTGACTTAGAATTGCACAAAATGGAGTTAGAACTGCACATTTCGTGTAGAACTGCACGTTAAAAAAATACTGATCTAAAAAAAAAGTAGAGCAGATACAGAAAAACTGATTGCATATTTAGATTCAGCGCTCCAAATATAGCTAAAATCAGTTCTAAAATCTTAGGCACCAAAAAAAAATTTGTTTCTTGTAGGCCTGTGTAATTAAAATTAATTACTGCCAGTTGTACTTTTTATAAAGACCAATAAAAACAATTTTCGAAAACATATAAAGCTATTAGAAAATTACAACATACACATATCATACAATTATCAAATTTCATGTATATAATTTACTTAACTAAACAAATATATTTTATTGTTGGATTTTTCAATAAATAATGATTAATTTTTCACATAAACTTCATCGAAGAACACACATGTAAAACATATGACATCAGTGGTATCACTTGTAGTCGTCATGGCACTCGGGGAATCACTATATTATAATAACTGTTTGCGTTCACTAATCTAAATGTGACTTCAGAGAATCACCAATTTACTAGTAGATTCAACCAGAAATCACTATTTTTGTTGTGAATTGATGACTCACTATTTGAATTAGTGAAAAATTCACTGATTCTGCTTTAGAGAGATACGACGTTACCATCTCTGCCCCTTTCCTCTTCTGCGATTCGCTCTATTTCTTACTGCAACGGGACCAAAACGATGGACAAAGTTTGTTCCGCGTAATTCGCTTTATCAATCATTGCAGCAAGATCAAACTAATGAAAAAAGTTTGCAAAATTTATCGATTAAATAAACTACTGTCATTTTATTGCCGCCCTTGTAAATAAATATTGTACATTGTTCAGTATATGAGCCATTCACAAGTCATAGTGATGAGCATCACTTTTTCAATGTTACTAAATTTTGACAAAATTCCAATATTTTACTTTTTATATTTAATATATTTAAACATTTTCTCCACCCTTCGTTTCATGAAGTTAATCGATTTCACTAATGAACAGCTCATACATGAATAATAAATATGGTACTTCAAATGACGTAGGCACAACGTAATTAATAAATGGGAATCAATCAAACGTATAAGGACAAACGTTAATGGGCCCTCCGTACAACATGAAAAACGCTATAGAATGTAGGTACTCGTTGTTGCAGCAATGACTGTGCAGAGTTCGCGAATTCCCTCTCGCGTTAATATTCGCCCTTAAGCAATTAATTTCATAATGGACGTACTGATTAACTTTCTCAAAATTTTTCGATCCCTGTTCTCCCCCTTTTCAATCACTTCATCTATCTTTCTTTACTTGTCTCCCAAACGTACCATAGTCCCGACTACTTGAGCAAGTTCTTAAAAGTCGACGTCCATCAGAGTAACAGCGTGCATAATTGATAGCGATCCAAGCGACTTGGCGCCGATATATCCGAGCGCTTGGCTTTCCCTTTATAGCGACAAGAGAGAGAGAAGAGCCAAGACTAATATAAAGGTATGGCAATGTTATAACTGGCGTGATTGAGCGCGACGGGCGCGCGAGAAAGTCTCGAGATTATCTTCCAACATGTCGCCGATTTTGTGTTCCTTCTTTCGTGAATGTCTCATGACTCATTTTCACAAAATATATGGAACTTATGTGGGTATATACGCGAAGACATGTCTCTTGCATTATTTTTTGATAATCCTGGGGATCGAGGTCTTTCACGCTCGCGCGCGTCAAGAATAAGAAATGCGTACTGCGAAAGATCGTTTAACGAGCGTCGTCGTAAGCGTTTGTAGTGGTATTAAAAGCGAGAAAATGCTGAATATACGAGCCTAAGGTGATAAATCAAAACGACACTGATTATTTTTCTTACCGAACTGAGAGGGAGAGACTACCTTCGATAATCGTTCATGAGTCGCGACTTTGCGAAATAAAGAAACGAACTTGGTTACTTTTATTGTTTGTTCGTTTCCATGACAATAAGATTTGTGATTTTTTTTTTTAATAGAAGTGGTAATACTGGTAATCTTTGGCAATGAAGGATTTCAAACATCACGCTCGGGAGGTGGCAGCACTGAGGCGTCAAATCCAAACACCTGTCAAAACGCTTTCAATTCTTGCTAATGGTGATCGATTTTAATAAATAATTTTGACAATTTATTAAGTAAGTACAGTCATATTTTATTATTGAAATGTCCTAATGTTGCTCGGTTTCTATTAGGCTGGGTCGATTTGGTACTTTTGTTTTTTAATTTTTAAACCCGAGGGGGTTTAAAAAGTTGTTTTTTAATTTGTACTTTTCTAAGATGTATTTAGTTGTTATATAGCTTATGACTTCTGGCCCTCTTTTTTTTTTAGCCCTCTGTTTTTAATAACAATATGCAACTTTTTAGACATCCTCTGTATTAAAATTCAAAAATTATAAAAAACGGTCATGCTTAGTGCCCATGTGTTAAAAAAAATAGGCGTCCATGTGTATCAAGAAAATAAAAATCGTTTTAAAAAATGGCTTCAAAACATAGTCTCGTATGTAAAAACCACTTAAATAAAGATAATAATGAGCTACCGAAAGTTGTTAATATTAAAGAAACGTAAGTATTTTTCTTTTTTCTTTGAGAACTGTTGGATTGGATTGGATTGATCATGATTCATGACCAATGATATAGCGTGGTCTAGGAACGGAAAAGAAAAAAAAAATGAAGATCGTGGCGTCTAGCTCAGCGGACGCGTACGCCGGCGAGTCAGTCGCTCATTGTTGACCGAACGATCATATCCGTGTTTCTTGTATCTCGTAACAAATATATATATATATCAGTTCCTTTTTCCTTATACTTATTAGTATACGTGTCTGATTATTATCCATAGCGAACATAAACCAGGTTAAAATTTAGCTACAGTAGCCAGTTATCCTTTTAAGACCAAGTGCGAGTAGAACTAATTTCTTTTAGTATTTGCTTCTACTCAGTAACTAGTTAATTTACTGAACTACTAAGAAAAACTAAATCTATTTCATATTTTAACCAGTGTTTTCAGTTTTCCTTGGTGTCAGTCACTTTGGCATCTCAGCATTTAATCTCAATCTTCAGTTCTGAAATCCTCTATTGCCTATAACTACATCTATTATCCATTTTAGGATAAAAATATTTAAAACGCTACAATAACTGTTTATTTTAACACTTTTTGATAGATGTTAGACCCGAAGCCTGTGTGGTGCACTCTAACGGAAAAAAAACAAAAATCCTCATTAGCATGACTATTCGGCCATGTCAAAAGGTGTAAAGTTTGTTTAAAAGACCGAATCTAATAATCTTTTTCTCGCAGATTCAATAGATTAGTTTGTCATTGCATCGATCTTATAGCGTTTACCGTTAGGTAGAGAAGAATTGACGAAAGAATCGACCTAGTTCTCGAGATTCAAGAACTACAGCTACAGACGTTGCTAAAAGATAGTTTAGACGTTCGTGAAGTTACTTCAGAAACGATCGGGTCGCATCTTTTCCTTAAGTATCCATCACACGGTTCTCATTAACCCGTTTATGTCTCGTGGTGTAAAAACTCACCAGTACAAAACTGGAAGTTCGAGGATACTTTTCTTGACCTATGATTCATCCGTTTGTTTACTTTCTGTCTCTCACGTCTCTCGAATAGTTTTTTAATACAACCCCACTCTTTTTTTTTTGCGAAAATTCACTTCAGTTTGACAATACTGATTTTTAGAATTAGTACATACCTATTTGTTGATGGATTGGACGAAATATAATTTCGAAGTTTCTAATGCCAATTACGCAATCCTTGGAAGAGTTAATAATATGTCACGGTTATACAGCGTGTCCTAAAATTCCCGAAACGGTCAGATATCTCGAAAACGAAACATTTCTGAAAAAAATTTTTCAAACAAACGTTTTATAGTTTAAAAAGTTCTCTTGACTGGCTATGTCAGTTTGACCTTGAGTCGACCCGTCAAGGTCACGTCAAAGTTAACATGATTTTTTTAAATGGAACACCCCATTTTTTTAATGCAGTGTTAGAGCTGCTAGTAATACCTTTTAAAAAATGTGGTTAATGTTTTTTTTTTTGGAAATTTTCCGAGTTATGACAGTGGGATGTAGGGTCCGACCATGCAATCTCCACGTGGTACATCCTGGATAATGCCAATGCTGGCGGCACTACATATTTGAAAGCTCATAACTCAGAAAATTCTCAAAAAACAGATCATCAACCACATTTTTGAAAAGGTATCACTATCAGCTCTAACACTGCATTAAAAAAAAGGGGTATTCCTCTTTAAAAAATCATGTTAACCTTGCCGTGACCTTGATGCATCAACTTAAGGTCAAACTGATATAATCAGTAAATAGAATTTTTTAAACCATACAACTTTTGCTTGAAAATTTTTGTTCAACAATATTTTGTTTTTGAGATATTAAACCGTTCCGAGACTTTTGGGACACACTGTATATAATAATTTTGGATAAAATTTTAATAACTATTTCTATATATACTTACATGATACGACGATTAGATATACGTTAAGGCTACACGAAAAAGGTATACATTCACAGTTTTCATTCAACATTCATTCACATTTTCACATTTTCATTCCCACATTCACACTACGGCTCCTAACTTAAGGTTACTTCCAAGAACTAGATAAATGTTTTCTTGTTCTTTCAGTTTATTTTATAACACCAATTGGTTTTAATAAATTACACCTGAAGAGGACCCACACAAGAGGGTTGAAACGTAAACCATGACATATTATTAACTCTTCCAAGGATTACGTAATTGGCACTAGAAACTTCTATATTATAATATTGATTTTTAAAAAAAAAAAGTTTCAACAAATTACTGCACATAAATAGGTTAAATCGACGTCAGATGTGTCGCACGCCCCACGTAAATTTCCCGCTTCGATAAACATGGAGTAACGTTAATTTATGATAAAACGATATATGAGATACTTTGCTCTACCCTTGCAATACGAATTTACATTAAAATGTTTCCTTAATAACATACTAAGATAGAAATATGCAATATAAATGGCACGTTTAACCATGGATGTAAGTTTAAATTATAATCGCTATACGTTATTCCTCCTCAGATACATATTTGTGAAATTTTCGAAACCAAGCCAGAGAGATTACGAATTTCTAACAGAGCACGCTAACGATAAAAAGTGTATTCAGTGCAAGTACGTTTTACGTTCCAGACCTGCCGATTAAATTTATGACTGGTTAACTAACCGCTCTTTCTCACTCTCCTTTTTCTTTTTCTCTTTTTTAGCATTTCTACATCGCGACAACCTTTAATCCCCATCGTCTGATGTAATTTTCTAATCGAGAAAGGAAACGAAGTTACGATCTGCAGATATGCCTAAAAAAAATGCATTTCCAGTCACGAACTTGAAACGCTGTGAGAGAGATTGCTACGGTTTACGATCCTTGTCACATAAATATTAGAATAAAGACGGATCGATGATTGGCGGAGAAAGCACGAAACGATACGACCCAATCAGCCATGATTACATTTCTTAAATCCTTTGCTAGATATTACGACGTGCTGAAGAAGAAGACATTGTTTGTTACAAATCACGCTCGTCGCAAATGATACAGTGGAAGCCGCTACAATCATTTGCGGTTTACGACGTTCATTTTAATGGACTGCTCGTAACTGGCCAAACTAAAGAAGAGATTTCAAGACGAAAGTCATTAAAACTGTGTTTTCAATGTTTCGTGAAACTAACGAGACCAAAATGAACTCCAATCGTCGCGAGATGTAATATTGTTTCATATAAAAAAAATTCTTTTTCTACATAACTGTTGTAAAATATCGAAAAGACTTCTTTCATGTACTAATATAGTTCAGTGGAACTAATAGATCTCGATCAAAGCGATCTACATACGTTGTGCAGTTGCCGAAGCGTTTAAATCACATTGGAACTTGGCCGGATGAAATAGACCCCTTTCTCTTTCCCCGTTTTGATTCCAGGTTCGTGGTTTCGTCCTCGCCATCAATGATTATAGTCCCGGCTAATCTTTTTCTAGCGCATATCGAGCCACGAAGATTTACAATCTCTCTCAAAACAATTTCACGCGGTCGCATCGCGTGCTGCTTTCTTGCCGGGCTCTTGTCGAGCTCTTCGTCGGCATCGACAGGACACGTAAAATCTCTTCTCACCGCAAAATTCGAAAGAAAGAAGGAGAAACCGCTTCGATCCGCGCACCCTCTCATCGACAAACGAACGAAACCAACTTCCGAGGAAAGTATCGGCCGCTTACACGCGTGTCTACCTTGCGAATCCAATTTTACGACCGTTTTACTCCTTTCCTCGACGATCCAACCTCGCGATGCACTCTTAAGAAACCCGCCGATTTTTCTGACGCGTCAGGAAATTTAACCGATTTATGGATGTTGCCGAAAGTCGGGAAGTAGAGAAGGAAGACATAAATCGTTGACTTATTATTTAATCAATCGGGTCTATAACTTCGTCAATTGATTTTAGAGTAGATTATAGGAAGCAAGAAATCTTGATTGATTGCCAACCTGATTTTACATAAACTCGTATGTCTATCTTATTTTATTTACCATTTCATTCGGAATTACAGTTTACTGTCACCCTTTTTTTATATTAAACCCTACTCTCAAAATTGACTTAGCGAAAATCAATAGTTGGCAGTGTATATTCACTCTTCTGAAATGTCAAAAAAAGATCACGCGCAAATAGTTAATATTTACAATTTGAATTAGTAGAAATAATAACATATTGAATTAGTGAATTTGTCACAATTTGAGTTAGTAGAAATAATCACATTTTGAATTAGTGAAATTTTCACTGATTGAAATAGTGAATACTTACAAATTTTCACTAACTGAAGTAGTGGAAATTTCACTAATCTAGATGTAAGCTTAGAGAATCAATAATTTACTAGTAGATCAAACCAGAAATGACTATTTGTTTAGTGATATTCAGTCTTACAAATTGAATTAGTTAAAATTTCACTAATTCAGTTTTAGATTACCTACATTTTGATCCTTGAAGGTTACATTATCATAAATATCAATAAACACACTACGTTCTTTAACCTCCTGTGAGTTCTAAACACACTTTTTTTTTATTTCCTTTTGAAACACTTGCAGCATACTAGTTGACAATGATTTAATATGGGAAAAACAGTAAAAAAAAACAAGGTAGTAACATGTCATTTGTAAAAATTTCTTACATATTATGCATAGTACCGGAGAACTAAGAAGGCTAAGTTAACATAAGAATTTCCGACTGTTACGTTCCACGTACTACGTTTCACGTAGACCTAACGGTAAACAATATTGTATAACTTCAACGAAACTATTGTATAACTTATTGAAAACATGTATAAAAGTATGGTTAAGATACTGCTTTATATCCCTTTAAAAGATTTTTCTATGTTACTTACTAATTAGGTACTCACGACAACAAAGTTTAGATTTACCAATTTCTTTAACCTTACACCGTGGTGCATCCTTCGACAGGTTAATCGTAAGATTGGATGTTAAGGTACCTCAGTATCCCGAAAATTGGGGTCTTATCAATCCCCATATGGGTCATTCTATTATACGATCAGTCGACAGGAAGTGAGATGTCATGTACTGTCGACCTTTAAAATTACGGAAATTGAATTAATAAAGAAACAAATTATAGAGTGATTTGTAGTGTAGCTAGCACTTTTATTAGTTTACACATGAATTACCACCTACAGTCCATATTTGCAAATATATCAGATTTCAAATATCAAATTTTCAAAGATTTGAAAATATGGATTGGTGGTAATTCTTTTGTAAACTAATAAAAGTGTTAGCTACATTACAAATCACTACATAATTTGTTTTTTTATCAGTTCAATTTCCGTAATTTTTAAGGTCGACAGTACATAACATGTCACGTCCCGTCGACTGTTCCTATAGTAGAATGATCCAATACAAAAAAAAACAAGTATCATTGGAAAATGTTACAGTCAGACTTGCATATATACGTACAAAAATGGAAGACTATACCCAGTGGCTTTATTCGGAGCAACGAAAGAACGCAAAAACGGACGGGTCGCGTTTTACGAGTCCGCAGGTAGTTTTAGCGCACGCAAGCACGCACGTATTCAACGTAGAATCCTTCCTTCCTTTATCTCCATCCCGTCTTACGGCTTTCGCGTATCTCTCGATGCTAACTTTAACGCAGCTATCGCGTTCTTTCATTCGCGTTCTCACGTACGATAGTAAAACGGTAGACGGTAGCGTAAACGCATTTGCCGCGTCGCAACGTCGGACGCAAGTCGGTACATTATTCAGCGATTCTTCGAAGGCGTTCAATGTTGATGTAAAAAAAGTTAAGAGCTCTTCGAGTATGATCCAAAGCGATGACAGACGTACGAACTCTCACGATCATCTTACCATCGACTGCTTTATAAATAACATCACGTAGTTAACCTTTCGTACTCGAAGTCGAGTGTGGCTCGACGCGATCACGTTCCTCGTATCGTTACATTGTACACAAGAATCATACAATTTGTCGAATCTTTTGATTACATTTTATTATCGATAGCTATGCCTCGTATATACTTATGTTAACACAGATGGATTTTTCTTCCAAATATTTGCACGAATCTTTAATTAAAAATTGTTCGATAGTTTAATTTATTTTTTGTTAATCGATGTTGATAATCGATAATGATCACGATGATTGGTAAGCTAAAATTTGAGTTACAAAGGAAGTGAGGTTGATACTGTAACTGGCAACCCAATGATTTAGTTTAAACGTAGCGTGAGA
This sequence comes from Ancistrocerus nigricornis, assembly GCA_916049575.1. Taxonomy (NCBI): domain Eukaryota; kingdom Metazoa; phylum Arthropoda; class Insecta; order Hymenoptera; family Vespidae; genus Ancistrocerus; species Ancistrocerus nigricornis. Next base: position 10,118,254 of record OU696665.1, read on the forward strand.
GCTCTTACGGAAAGCTCCACCCCTTAGCTGTTACGGAATCTCCCCGCTCGGAGGTTCACTTGGCCAACCAATTGCAGTAGCCACAGGTAGAACCGTCAATCTTGTTCGATCGCATGGCTCTGTGATAGAAAACTTTTACGAATTACGAAGGATTTTTTTTTTTTTTATCTAGAATATACCAATGCGCTTTTTTCGACCGAAGAATCTATCCTCGTTTAAGTACTCAAGGAGAACGAATTACTAATGTGACGGTGGGTACTGCGGGAAAAGGTATTCGAATTGGATGAAGACGACCGGAGATATCAGATAATGTTTAGATTATTGAAGTTTATGTTAAATATAAAGCAATATCGTATTTACTGCGAGATACAATTTTATCAGTCTTCTCGTAGAAATTGCCATTAGACATATATAACGAACCAGAAGCATTCATGTTCAGCGATTGCAACACCGAGTCCTTTCTCCAAAACCGGTATTTTCGGTATTAATATTATTTTAATACCGGTTTTCCGGTATTTTAAATATTTAAAAAAATTAATTTCTTCAGTGTAAGGAAAAGTAAACAACTGAAAAGCCATATTATTAGCATTAGAAAAGTACAAATTTTGTTTCAATTCCATTCCAGTAGGTAGTAAAAAGAATGTTAAATCTAATACTAAAATAAGAATTGCACTAATCACACTATCTATAATTTAGACTTTATAAAAACATAAATGTCTCACTTCAGACTTTCAAAATCCCACAAACAAGTACATATCAATAAATATTTTTCGATCAAAATGACGGTTTTATTTTTCAAATACCGAAAATCACGGTTTTCATTATTTTGATTCTAGGATCCAAAAGTTGTCATTTTTATCGGGTACCCCGGTATTTTCGAGAGTCGGGATCCCGGTTTGCGACCCCTATTTATGTTTGAGAAATGATACAAGAAGAAGTACAAACGGAGGTGCTATCAATTTTTGTGTTATACACAAAATGTTCGTGAAAGTATGGCTCCATGAAACAGTATACAAGAAAACACACAAGTGGACATTCGACTTTACATATACAGTGTCCCAAAATTGGGACACTATGGGAGAATAAGAAAGAAAATCTTAGCTGTTTTATTAATTAATTTATCAGATATTTTCTGAATTGGTCAACAAAAATTATTGTACACTATACCTACTAGTGATTACCCTACTCGATTCCAAGAAAAAAATAACTTTTCAACCACGAACAATCGGATAAACACTCTTAAAGTTATTTTGATTAGAAATTACTTCGTTCTCCAACTCATTTCTTTTCATGACCAATTTTCATATTTTTGCAAGTATCTATGTCGTAAATACAGAACAAAACGAGTTAACGCAGACTAGTTGAAACCACTATTTTATAAAACAAGATTTCTGCAACACCGTAATAACACCTTACATACTTAATAAGTTATAGTAATATGTAGCAGGGCTGGGCGTTATCCAAATAATTTGTTTGAAAAATAATCATTCTTATTTGATTTGGCTACATGTTATTTGAAATTCAAAGAAACTAATTTTCCAAATACTCTCTTTTTCTGTCATGCCAACATCATGTCAAGAAATCTTTTATTGTAAAAGCAAATGAGGTTACAAAATAAAAATCTCTCCTGTGACAATTATTTGTCATTTTACCTAATTGAAGTAATTGAAATAAAAAATTATTTGGAAACAATTTGTTTGAAGTACAAGCAAAAAAGAAATAATCTTCTTATGTAGTTCGTAAAATAAAAATAATAAATTATTGGAAACAATTGATTATTTCAAATAATTATTTGTTATCTTATTTCCAATAAAATGTATCCAACCCTTGTATGTAGTACATCGCACCTTTATTCAAAAAAAGAAATAGAGTGGTACCTCGGGATACGTCCTTAATCCGTTTCAGATCCTTGGACTTATACTAAACGAATTTTTCCTATAAAAAATGAAGGGAAAATGATTAATCCGCTCCCATGAAATAATCCTATTATTATTGGCATTTGTATCAAATAATTGAAACATTGTTTATTTAAACACTGTTTTTTTTCTTTTTTTTACTTCTTTCCTAAGTTGGAATTGGTTATAGCTTACCAGACTTGATTCTTACTAAAAATTTGTCTAAAGAACATTGCTTCTGCCGCGGCCGTCTCCTCGGGCTGTTTTAGAAATACAACATTCTTTGGTAATTTCAGACAATGCTATTACGGCTTTTCTGAGCTTTTTAACTCATTTTGACTAATACAAGTTCTAGACCACTAGTCGTATTCCAAACAAAGGTCGTTTACCCAGCAAAATTTGTCGCGTTCAAATAGGACGCATACCAAGTTGAAGGTACCACTATAATTCAAAATTTACATTTTTTGGAAAAACGCATTTAAAATTTGACATGTTGACATAGACGAATTCAATTTATCTCTGTCATTGTCATCTATTTCTGTCATTTTGATCGTATGGAGTTGGCTGTTGGACTGAACGTATTCTCCTAGCTCAGTTAATTCACTTTATAATAAAACCTCAAAAAAGATAAATTTTGAGTTACTTCTCTATTCGAAGAAAGATATGATAAAAATATCAACAAAAATTGTAATCTCCATAAAATAAAAATCCTGGATGGGACTTCTGTCAAGCCGTCTCCAGCAACGGTGGCACCGGTGGCGCTCGCGAGCATCCTATAGCGCTTACTCCCACTCCTTTCACTCGCTATTCGTCCCCACCACTCGAAAGAATTACCCCCACCACGGTCGCTCGCCACTCGCACGTTCGTCACGCATTTCGTCGGCGTGCCGCTGCTACCAGCGATCTTACCAGTGAGTTACGGACCGTACGAAGACGCGCATCGTTGCTGTTACTTGTCTTACGTATTTTTCCTATATCTATCTCTTTCGTTTCCTCCTGGATAAACAGACACTTTTCCAACCATATTTCCTCCTCCCGTACGCGCTCGTAGCAATCGATAACTCGATCTTTCCCGCGCGCGGACTTTGTCGGGTTTATCGCGTGCTTTTCCTCCCTCCTCCTCCTCTTTTCCACTCTTTGACACACATACATTCTCTGTAACACGCTATCACCAAGTGGCATACGTGAAGCGTGCAAAGTTTTTCCTTTTCCAACGTGTCTATTAAATGAGTCTCGGTCTTCTAACTCGTTGATCTTCCTTCCTTCTCTCCCTCGAGCAAAGTGAGTTCGAATTGCTTCGTCGCGAAACGAAAAAACGAAGAAAAAAATGCAGCTGTGATCAAGGGAGGAAGTAGAAGGTGAGAAGGAGATTAGACGATCATCCCTCTCTGTTTTCGTTTCTAAGGTGCACGAGGTGAAGAAGGTGTCGAGTGCGCGTGTCAGAGTTTCTCTCTGTTTTTCTTTCTCTTCGACCCTCCTCCTCATCCTCTTCTTTTTCTTTACGGAAGTAGTCACAGGATATTTTGGTCGTACCAAGCCCTTCTTCCCACAGTGCGAAATGTGCCACGCCAAAATACGGTGAGTGCCTTTTCTACTTGTCATTGGGTAATTTTGTTCCTTGTCACCAAGCATCACGCTACTTTTCCTCGTTAGCATAAGCAGGGATATGAATCTGTTCCAACCAAGATACACAACGTTTCTCGTGAAAACAAATCCATTTAAATGCCCGGAAGAGATTATCTACTTATTTTAGATAAAGTTACGTCGAATTATTGCGCGAAGCTTTTACTCGAGGTCATCTTACTTTTTTTAGATTTTTGTATGTAGGTATACGTCACAGATGATGTTTGATAATCGAGTCTGGACTGTGTAATCTTTGTTTCAACGACAACGTGTTAGATAATATGTAGTATGGCGAGGTAGTATTCTTGACGGGCTCCGCGCGCTTTCCGGCGGATGCGCGCGCGTGAAAACCACGAGGACTCTGTACGCGTGGTACAGCGGTTGTATATCTAGGTTGAGTTAGAAGATTTAAGAAATTTGGTGGAATCGATCTCATATTTTAGCCTTTCATACTTTTCTTAAATCAATCTTTTTTTTAATAATACGACAAAAATGTTATACGAATTTCCAACAGTCGTTTATTTTGTCCAACGTGTCTAAGTTTCTTATAAGGTTGAAAACATTTGATATAAACAAGTATTATAATGATATTATTTAATCGACCCATTTAGTATATTAAATCTATCGTTGAGACTGGTTTGTTATTCGCATCAGCGTTAGCAGCATTACTTCCATTGATAATTAGTATTACTATTGATACTCTTATTTATGTCCTCGTCACGGGTCATTACCAAAACTACCCAACCATTGACAGTAAATTTATGAAATACCTACTTGTATACCCTTTAAAAGTGAAGGACTTTTAAAAATTTTTAAACGCATGTTTGGTACCAGTGCCGGCTAATTTGTATTCTGTTTATCCGGTATCAAGCGAATCGGTACGATTTACATAGTAGGACTTGATAACATATTAAAATTGTTGTATTAGAACTCGATAAGATAACAAACTTGTGAAGCATGTTTTTTTTTTTTGTAATTCTCATATCTGTGCACGCGTTGACTGCCAACCGCCAGTACGTTTTTTTATTTCTTGACATTGTATACGTCATTCAGTCATACTACATAAAATCTTCTAAATCGTTACATAATTTTAATGCAGTAATTCATTTAACAGAAAATTATTCAGTCTTAAGCAATTAAACATCTATGCCGAGCGTGACTCGACATTTTTAGCATATTTCATGTACATTTTTTTCTAGTAAAAAAAATTCGACGTCATGGTAGAGTTTTCAGTGAATAAATAATATATTAATAAAGAGTCCGAAGGGTTAAAAGGTATACGAATACTTCTCATAAATCCACTCTATGTAAAATAAATCTTTATTTTATAAAATATATCCAATACCTCGTTATACGTATACATACCTATATCGTGACAATTGCGAGTAATGCACCTACGAGAAGCAGCGTTATAGCGACCTTGGAGATTAGCAAGGAGTTAGAAAAAAAAAACAGGGGACACTTTAAAGAGAGAGACCATCGTGATAAGAAATATCACGCGGCGAACATCGTACGGAAACAGTTCTGAGCGCGATCGTTAGAAAAAAGCTCCTTTCACCCAGACCTGGACATTTCTGAAATGAAATATTATTTCAAATAACATATTATTTTTATGCCTGAAATCATGTTTAAGATAACATTATTTTAAATATTATTTGAAATAATTGTAAAATTGTTCTTTGAAATTATATCAAATGTCGTGATTATCAGGTCTTAGTCTAGTTTATATTGACATTCTTTGATTTGCTGTTTTTTGCATCTTATTTTGAGTATTATTTTTTCGTCAGACTTAAAATTGAAAACATTATGAAATAATTCATTATTTCAAATGAATCGATAAATACATCTAATTCTGTTTTTACACGTTATGTAGGTACGTTCCCGAAGAATACGAGTAAAAAAAATATGTTGTATCTATGGAAAAATAGAAGATTGGTTCTAGTTTTAAGAAATTAGCATAAATACCACAATAAACCATGAGTTTTCATGTTAGGATCTATTTTTATTAAATTTTAGAAACATCAAAATGGTACTTTTCACTTTGAACACCAAACTCAAAATGCGGATATAGCAGACAAAATTCCATATTGAGGTTATGAAATTCGGGGAATTCTCACAAATTTTCCAATGTCGCGATTATAAAAACAAAAATAAAGCAAAATTTTCTTCCTAGAATTTATCAAAATAAGAAGAATCTTATTAAATTAGAATAGAATAGAACTTAGAATCTTCCAAAATGAGTCGTGTAAAAAAAGTATTAAATTTTTTTTTGTATAATTCGCGTTAAATTAAAATCGTGTAAAAACAGAATTTTGTAAATTTTTCTTTTCAAATAATAGTATCAGAAATAAAGGTCCAAAATCAATTACTTCAAATTGTTATTTCAAATAAAACTTGCCCAGATTTGCTTTCACCTACATCGAGAGAAACCAATTTCACGAATATCGATACGATCGACGATCCAGAAGTCTCGATCGCGAGAGTTCGCGCAAGGACTTTCGTTCGATCTAATCGTATGGGTTTAAAGTTCACGCTCTTGAATACATTCGCGCGTGTCACGGTTTCGAGGACGATGGCGTGCTCTTGGACTAGCTTTGGATCTTGATTCTCTTCTCTTACTCCGTGAAGAGGGTCGACGTACCAGCTTCGAGTTTTCACGGGCTTCGACCCTGCCATCGAAACGACCTTGAAATAAAAATGTCAATGTCAAGATTTCGCTATTTCATTTTGAAAAATTCTTGACAATTCGTCATATTGTTATCTTTGCAGTCTTTCACGTTCTCGTGTTGCCTTGCGTTATCTCTCCCTCTCTTTCTTATCCCTCTCCTTACGTACACGTATGTTCGTGCACGTCTCTCTCTCTCTCTCTCTCTCTTTCTCTCTTCCCCGCTTCTTCGTTTCTCCTATCAAGCTACCTAACGCTAGCTTAGAACTTTATGACACTGGTTTTTACGTAACCGACAGTTTCACTTCATCATCAACACTATTTTACGATTGCAACGTTCAGTCGTATCCGCGATTGGGAAAAGTCGCCGCGTTAAAGTGACGTTCGATTTTCCTTCAACAAAATCTTTACTGTAGATTACGTTCTCGAGTCGTATCCTTACGACACAATCAAGATTCTACTATCCAAAATGGTTGGTATTTGTTTTCAAAGGAAATAAACGATTCCGAATCGTTTAATTTACGGTGCTCGATGGGTAAACACCGTGCAATTTACTTCGACGAAGTTTTACCATTAAACGTTCCGAGTGAAACGGCAGAAGAATTCTGCAGGTGTACGAGTAGATATCTCGAACGTATTCGAGATTTTACGATCGACCTGGACGCCGAGCGTCTCTCGCTTTTATCGTCCAAGAGTGGTGAACCGTTCGAAGAGCTACGCCGTATTATTAATAATTATGTAACTACGTAACGTTCGCGAGGGTCCGCGGCGATCAGAGGCGACGTAACGTATCCGTGCCATATCGTTTACGATTTACGAGACTCGTGTTCCTCTCTGACCTAACTTTTTACTTCTACATTCTTAAAGGATTCTTCGTCACGCTGTGTCCGATGGAATGAAATAGATATATGTTAACATCAGATCTGGGCAAGTCTTTGTTGAAATAAAAATAAGAAATATTTCTTTGAAATAATTGATTTTGGACATTTATTTTTGATACTGTTATACACAAACCTGTTTTTGTGCGGGGGATAAGAACAAAAAAACATATTCCGGAACTTTATAAGTAACTAACCAAACTATTGTTCACAATACAGTTTGGAAAACAGTCGCACAAAAACAAGTTTGAGTGTATGTGGAAAGAAAAATTTTTATCGATTCATTTGAAAGAATGAATTATTTCGTTATTACTTTTTAATTGTAAGTTTGACAAAGAAATAATTTTCATAATAATGCATGCGGCCCGCGAAGACTTTTTATGTGGCACGCGGCCATGATGAATTCTTTTCTAAAAAATAATGTTCCTAATATTTTGAGGGGATTCAAACAGACGAAATTCCAACTTCTAAATATTTGATATTTTCTAATCTTGAAATATGTAAAAAATTTGACAATAAAAATGATCATAAATTAAAAACATAAATGATGGTAACAAAAACTTGCTACGGCCTTTCTTTTCTTTAGTTCATGTTTTACATAAATCTACTTGACTAGCCCTTTGTTGCGTTTGAGTTTGCGATCCTTGCAGTAAACAGTAAACCGAAGAATGTCATTTCATATAATTTCGAAGAACAATTTCACAATTATTTCAAATAATTATAAAATAAAATAACATGTTATTTGAAATAATATTTTAAAATAATATTATCTCAAACATAATCTCAGGCATAAACATAATTCTAATATAAGGTAATATGTTATTTGAAATAATATTTCAAATAATGTCATTTCATAAATGCCCAGGTCTGGTTAACATGTATATTATATCAAATATAATTAGATACTAGATAATAATTCTTTTCAGCGACGTATTCAATATTCTTCACGGTACAGTTAAACTCATAAGGGAACTATCCCAACCCGGAAATTCTGATTTTTATGAAACTTTGTGGGTATGTAGAGTTGAGTTGTAGAATTTATCGAGTTGTTCAAAGAACAATTTTTTTCAGCTGAAATTCACTTTATGCCCCTTTGAAGTTATCGGAAATTTCCGTTTTTTAGGATTCTGTACCTTAAAAGGAAAAACGGAACCCTTATAAGATCACTCTGGTGTACGTACGTCCGTCTGTCGAAGATGTTTTTCAGTCAACGTTAAGAAAAAAAAAAAAATATTTTAAATTAAAATGGGGGGTCAGTTTGGTCTCAAGAAAAACAAGTTTGGAATAATTTATCATGTGGGGTATCATTTGAAAGAGCTAAGGTTTCTAAGGATTCTTCAAATATTTTTATTATAATTTTAGGTCCAATGGCCTTAATGATAGCCCAAAATTTGCTAAAAATAACCGCCTCCCTCCCCCCGTTCTCCTAGATTTTTGAACCGAAATATTTGATTTTAACAGGGTTAGTAGCTATTCATTCATAGATTACTGGAAAATTGACTAGGGATGGAATTAAGTATCTTATAAGTAGGTTCGAATTTTTTATGAGTACTGCGAAAAAAAAGCAATACTTTCAAGTGGACTCGAATGCAGAAGAGATAAGTTTGAACTTTTTGTAAGTATTTGAATAAAGCAATCGGTATTTGCAAATATATTCGAACCCTGATTGAGTAGATCCGAACCTTTTACGAATATTTTGACGGGGGAAGCTAAACTTTTCAATGGTATTATAGCGAGATAACTACTGAGGATTCGGGTACTACTTGTAAAAGGTTCGAATCTTTCGAAAATCGAGCTACTTACAAGTACATTTTTGAACCTACAGGTAATCATTCTAGAGTTCGAAACCAACTTGTATAAAATGAATACGGTTCAAGTATACTCATTGAAACTCTATTGTTTTTGGCTAATAATTGAAACCCATAAAATGAAACGTGATTATTGACATTAACTTAGATTTGTAAGTACATATTGAACTTGATCCCAACCCTAACAAAACTATCGGCATTGTATAATATAACCCTTCTACGTCGATTATTATTGTAATAAATAGCATTCCTCTCGATGCAACACGTCATCGCGCAAAACGAGTATCCTAAACTTTCCGCGACTAACTCACTCCGTGATCTTTTAACGCACGAAACTCGATTTCTCGCCGAATAATCGATAAAAATCGCGCACTACGAAAAGAATATCTCGTAGGGAAAAAGCATCGCCATGGTTAAAAAGGTTTCGCTTGAAATGGCCAGCCGATGCGTTGAAAGGAAGAAAGGGAACTTCGTGGGGAGCAATAAAATGTAGATGGAAGGGGTTCGGGTCGATGGGGTTTAGGTAGAAGGTGGAAAGACGGCAGTCGATAAGAGAAGGACCGAGATAGTTACGTACAAAAGGGTGAGTGAGAGAAGGAGGAAGAGTTCCTCGCTCTCTGGACACTTCGCTTACAATTAAGCGAGATCGCTTTCGTGATTCTTGATACGGGATGACGAGTTCCACGTTAAGCATCGTCACTGCGATTCTCCTCGACACGATTCTAGAGTGAACTCGACTGGTAAGACGAAGACGGACGATACCCATAAAAATTGACTACCTCTTGTAACCTAGCGAGTCACACCGCAACTCTTCTGCCTACTCGTATATTCTTGGGGTTCTTTTTTGATGGGTAAGAAAAAAATTGAGATTGAAACGTGCATGTGAAAGTTTCTAGAATTATACTACCTTTGTCATTGAAACTATCTTGTCTCGGGGAAATATCGATCGGGGGGACGTTCAACGACACCTTTGGTTTTCTTTTTGCAATTTCCTTACGCAATAGCCAACCGAGACGAAGGAAGTTCTTATTAGGCATTCTACAGACAATTTGGCAAATTTCAAATCGAAATCCCTTATGTCCAAAGTAAAAAATAATGTTCCTAGTATTCGTTAAAAGTAAAATAAGCGAATAAAGTCCGATTAACGGTTTATGTGCCAATCGGTTTGACGTTTAATGACACATAGACGATCAATGATCCATGCAAAATATCTTTTGGTTAGACAAATTGCGGTATATCGCGTGCGGCATACGACTACTTTGTGGAAAATATAATATTCACTGGATAATCGTAGTACGCTTTCGCAATAAGATTATAATCTTTGTGGAATAATGATTGTCGGTGCGGCCATCAGCCGTGTCGGTGGTAGCGTATCGCGAATTACTCGCGCATGATGAATTATGAACAATAAGAGCGTGATCTCGCACATTCTATCAGTGTGCCTTCCAACTTTATCGCTATACTATCGTAATCTTTTTTTTTTTCTTTCTTCGTCGATCGAAGAACACCGACAGGGAACTCAATCGAACGGGTTTTGAAAAATTATGATAAAAATTTGTATTATATTACAATTATTTCTATTATATTAGAATTAGAATTAATTAGAATTTCGCGATATTAAATTTCTTATTACACGTGTTCACGTTATATGAACTAAGACGAAGAAAAGATCGGAGTACGAAGTTTGAATTGATTTTAGTCGATTTTAGAGATATCCTGATCGTTTTATAATCTCGTTTGATATCTTTTGATAAGATGAGTCTCGCGAGCGAAGTTTTAAGTTCGCTCTTAGTTAGATTCAAGACGAGATAACACGTCGAAGCGTAGTTTAACTTTAACTCAATACTTTCGAATCTTTTATGAGTACTTCGAAAAAAGGAAGCAGTACTTTCAAGTAAACTCAAATCCAGACGGGATAAGTTTGAACTTTTTATAAGTATTTGAGTAAAGTAATCGGTATTTGCAAATATACTCGAACCATGATTGAGTAGATTCGAACCTTTTATGAGTACTTTGATCAGAAGTCGAGAAAAAAAAGACTAACGCATAGTTTCTAGTGTTACAGAGAAGCTTAACTTTTCGATGGTATTTTAGCTACTGAGGATTCGGGTACTACTAGTAAAAGGTTCGAATTTTACGAAAATCTTGTATCCAACTTGTATAAAATGAGTACATTCCAAGTATACTCATTAAAACTCTATTAGTTTTGAGTAGTAATCGAAACCCATAAAATGAAACTTGATTATTGAAATTGACTTGAATTTGTAAATACATATTGAACTTGATCCCATCCCTAACTATATTGTAACCATACAAAGTGTTAATGATATATACGAGTCCTTGTGAAAAGTAAATTTTCCTTCGAAATCGATCAGTTGCTACTGGAATCTATATAAGTTCGAAAATTATGCAGTCAGTGATGTTGCATTCATGGAAGCAACGACGACAACGTCGTTATAAGGTTCGCGTTTCTACTTGGAACATTAGGTAGGGTAGGTAGACCGTAACTCGGTGATATTCATCTATTATCATATGCATCGGTTCTGTAGAGGTAGCCTTACATTTCGTATACACATAATTTCCATCGGTTAGATTTCGTTTGACGATTATCTCGGGTTCCTACTTTTACACGCCATATATTTTGGCTCGCCGATTCGTTTTGGTCAACCACAATTTCTGGTCCCATAGTCGTGTCCTCGGAAGGGAAAGAGAGACACGTGGTACAAGAAAAATGAGTCTATCGATATTCAAACTTTTCTACTTTGACTTTCTCTTTCTATCTGGGTATTTTTCATGCGTATCGATAAAAAAAATTTCATTTTCTGGCATCGAAAGAAATTTAGATTTCTCCTAGAAATAGAAGTTTCATTATCTACGGCAGTAGTTCTTAATAAGTATTTTTTGGAATATTAATATTCCCCGAACTTGTAACACCTGTTTTGCGTAATTATAAAAGCGATGTACTAACTAGGAAATTATACCTAATACTTGATTTGTAGTTCCAATCTTTACAAACATATTGCTTCCATTGTTGTTTCCTTTTCTTTTATTTAGGCAATCTGTAATTTATTATTTTTGTTAGCTTTTCGACCTTAGTGATTTAAGCAATACTTAGAATTCGAATACTAAATCATTTGTTACAAGTAATTTAAACCAAGTGAATTAATTTCTAATATCCCAGAGTGTTGTGTGATATCAGAAAGGATTATCAAAATTACATAAAGAAAAAATCGTGAAAGTTATTCAATTTTAAGAAGCATAAGAATACCTTCCGCATGCATTGTATATTTTCTCCATTTTTATTTTCTGAACAGCTACTAACTTTAGCTACTTCCATACCTCCAACATTGAATTTCATTATGCCGATATCACGTCTACTTTCTTGATGCACCTTCGCAGTGTCGTCGTAGGGATCGTCGTACACCGTCGCTTAATACTCGAGGGTCGATTATGTGCTAATCGGTGCAAAGAAACATATTGCGTTTTGCTTGTATCGATTATTCGTGAATAAGTTACTACTTCGAGAACGCTACCCGAAGACGAATCATGAATCGATCGTTCGATAAAGTTCCATACGACGCGCTACTCGGCGCCAGTGTTGCTGTTATTTGCACCGTAAGCGAAGTTAATATAGCGTCTGTGTCGGATAATCGCGTTTTACTTGCCCCGAGAGAAAGCGTTTAAACTGTTTCGACTTGGTAGGTATCAGTTTCTACGACCAAGTAATTCTCTCCCCATTTCCCCCTCTCTCTCTGTCTTTCCGTATTCTCGCATATAAATTGTAAACACGATACAGAGAGACATGAATTAGTGTCCGAGTAGGAATACAAACGTTAATTTACCTCTTCGTCTTTTCTTTGTAACAAATACAAAAAATCATGAAAGATGATCGCTCAAAATGGCAAACAAACATTATTAGAAGGAATCAGCTGGGGTTCTTTTGCTTCTTTATGGACTAAGATCATTAAATATCAAGTACCGAAACGGCAATCATTCACGGCGAATCAAATGATCGTTACTCAACGTCGAGTCTCAAAACAAGAATTAAGCGAGTTCATCATTTACATTATAATTAGACGACACGAACGTTATTTCTCTATATATATACATACATATTTGCTATATATCGAGATGATTAAGTTTCTATTGTCGATAACGTTTTTTTATGATTAGCCATCTTTAATGTAATCTCGCTCTAGTTTGTTATAAACAGTAGATTCTGGTTATTCAGGACACATCGGGACTAACATCTTTTTGCCCAATTGTACGTAATTCATTTACCAACAAGTAGAACATATTTTGTTCAGAACATAGCGAGTAATATATGTTTAGCCCTTTGCATTCAATGTTGAGTGTGACCAGAGACACAACATATGAGTTATATTTAAATTTCGTAGAAAAATCTCTATTACTCAAAATTGAAAATAACTTAGTAATTGTTAAATATTTTTGAGTAATAGATTTTAAAAATATTTTGAAAATCTATTACTCAAAAATATTTAATCATGATTAAGTTATTTTCAATTTTGAGTAATAGAGATTTTTCTACGAAATTTAAATATAACTCTTATTTCGGATCTCTGGCGTGACTCGACAGGACTGAGTTTTATAACAATACCATGTTGATTCACGTGTATTTTATGTAGATTCTTTTTTGTACATGTAGATATTTCTTCAATGCATCAACAATTTAATGAATAATATATAATTTGAAATTAAATGGTATAATTTTTTAATGCCACTTCTAAAGAAACGGTCGTATTTTTTTTTTTATCTGGTAGTTCATTTAAACAGCATTAACTGTATATATCTATAAATATATATTTATCTACATAGGTACGTATATCGTAGAGTTCATAACGATCTTAATATCGTGCGACGGTCGTGCACGCAACAGCTGGGCCGGACGGACATAGGTTTAAACCACGATAGACGTTGACTCTTGATCGTTCTATATACCCACAAGTTATTGAAATTTTTCTCGCAGAATCATGTTAACGATTGGTTACCTCCTACGCTGTTACGAACGATCGATTTATAATATTTAATATCTTTAGATGTTTTGCTCTTTTCTCATATATGTTATACATATACAGGGTGATAAAAAAATGGTCCGATATTTGAAGGGTTTATATGTAGTACTCATTGAGAGGAGTAAGAAATGTCAAATAAACATGGGTCCTAAAACCAACCTTTTTGATGTAAATTAACTTTTATTATTTACTAACTGACCCGACAGACGTTGTCTTGTCCGTTCACTTCCATTCACTTTATTGTTACTGTATAACCGCTTGTCACTTCAAAACTGTGTTAACCGACAAGACCACGTAAATACTGTACACCATGTTAATACCACAAAACTATGTGATCGATTGACTTGATTCACAATTTACAAATCGGAGAAAAAAGCACTTTCAGTTTTTCCCAAATTTTCCAATTTTTCGGGCAACTTTCCCTATTTTTCTTTCCCAAAAAACCTTATTCGGATTATTATGAACATTTAAAACAAGAATTTAGCAAAATCGGTTCAGCCGTTCTCAAATGATGCGCTTACCAACGAACAGCATTTAATTTGTATTTATTTAGATAAATAGATGAGTGTTTGATCCCGTAAGTGAGTCTCTTCACAACATATTAAGTTTAAACAGAGGAATTTGCTTAAGAATACATTAGTTCAAGGTTGCCAATATACGTTTATTATAAAAATAACCAAAAACTATTACTAATATCAACAAAGATTACTTCGTAGACTCACTTACGGTATCGAACACTCATAAATAGTACAAGTTAAGTTACATCGAAAAGTTTGATTTTAGGACACATATTTATTAGACATTTTTTACTCCTCTCGGTGAGTACTATAAGCCCTTCAAATAGCAGACCCTTTTTTATCACCTGCTATAGAGATCTATGAAAAAAAAATTTAATTTTCCTTATACATTGCTGATATTATCGATAACAGGCAACAGCTATTCCCTCGATTTTGTTTCAGAAGACGATAATATCGTCGATCGGCATAACGATGCCAAAGATCGACGGCTTCGAGAGCGAGGGAGCGGCAAGTGCGTTTTTGGACGTTTTGCGATACTACTAACACCGGTGTCAAAAGTCAACCAGGTGTTTGCCTAAAAGTTCGTGTTAGTTTATTCGCGTCTCGAAAAACAATCGAAGAGAAAAGAAAGGCAGAGAAGAGGAGGGAAGCGGAGGAGGAGTTTCTCGAGAGAATGAAATGACAGCCAAGGTGGATCGGTCATAGTGCGCGTGAGCCCAGCGTGTGATCCTGTGATTCACGCTCGGTTTAGAATAGATCACGTGGACCAGGCCGTAACTGCACGTACGGAGAATAACGCGTCCTCGAACATGTCTGTAGGTTCACGGGTATCGAGGAATTGCTCGCGTTGTCGGAATCATGGACTCAAGATCGCCCAGAAGGGCCACGGGAAGGAGTGCAAATACCGTTATTGCGAATGCGAACGGTGTAAAATCATCGCAGATCGGCGAAGCATGATGGGGAGACAAACGGCACTGAGAAGAGCCTTGGCTCACGACGAGGTACGGAGGAAACCTTTCTTTTTTTTAATCTTCTTAGAAAACCATTCTTCGATCTTTCGAATCAACTAGTTTCGCGACTCTTAGATATGGATTTCCTATCGATCTTTCCCACACTTTTTTGCTCTCTGCTGTGGTCTCCGTTTCTAATATTGTGCAATTCTGTTTCAAATTATAAAGAGTGCGACTGAATAACGTGTAGGTGGATAAAACGTTATTCTTTGGAAAAAAACCAAGAGATAAGTGTAGAACAAAATTGTTTTTTACCAAGGTGTGGTTTTTGAAAGACTCAAACTTTTTGAGTGTTTATAAAATTAAGAATATATTATTCTATCTTCGCCCGTTTGTGCATAATATTCAGTCACACTTTATATATTGTTTATTACGATGTAAAGAAAGAAATTCGAGTTGTTGATAGGTAAATTACAGAAAAATCGGTATTGCCAAAAGATCAGCCCCTGCTACTTGCAAGTTCATTGATCATTCTTCGTTGAATTTTCGATCCCACCTCGAAATCTTCTTTTTCCCCACACCATCTGAAAAAAATATAAAAACAGTATTAAAAATGATAGATCCTTAACAACAAGGTAATACATACGTCGCATGCAATAAGAATCTGGTGTTAACGCGAGAGAAACTTACATATTTTTACTTCTACTCGATTTGATTAAAAACTGATGAATTACGGATTAACTCACTTGTAGATAACATTGCCTAAACGTTTCTTTTGTGAGCGAACGAGTGATCGAAGAAAGAAAGAATGAATAAAAAGAAAGAAATTGGATGAAACGGAAATAAAAGAAACGGATTCGTCAGCGATACACGTTCGAGCACTTCGACGATATGCTCGTTTTACGATATATCAACGATCGATCTTTCAGGACTCGGCTGCGCTCTCCATGGACGGATCCTCGCTCAGCTCGATTCCGCAATCCGCGCGGAATCTCGAGGGAAGTTACGATAGTTGCAGTGGCGATTCGCCGCTCAGCAATCACGGGAGCAACGGAACGCAAGACGGAAACAGCGACATCACCGGGATCGTGTCCTCGAAGAAGGCATCGTCCTTGAATCGCTCGCCAGCGACGACGTCCTTGCCGCAAGGGCAGACCGGTGAGTTCAGACGAGATGTTCTTTTTTACACTTCGATTAGAATTTATACAGGGCGTCTCATATCAACTACTCCAGCCGAAAATTGCATGTGTACAAATGTGACTTGAGTCGAAAAGTCTAATAAACTTTTTCGAAATTCGGTCTAGTTTACGAGTTATTATTTAACAAAGATTGGCCAATCACGGTTAGGAGGAGAATTCTATGAAAAACAAAGACTTATTGCGGATTGCTCCTTATACCACTTCGTCTATCGCCTATTATCAAATTCGAGTAGGCCGTCGTTGTTTGTCGATCGCTTCTCTTCTCCGTGATTGGCCGATCTTTGTTAGTTAATAACTCGTTAACTAGATCGAATTTTTAAAAAGTTTATTAGACTTTTCGACAAAAGTTATACTTGTACAAATGTAGTTTTCCGCTCCGACACCTAGAACCGGATACCTTGAATATTAACGCCATAGGGATAATGAAAAGTATTTGGTCACACAAACGTCTAAATTAATCTGTCCAACGAAAAATGTGTAATATATAGGTCACGTGGTGAAAGCGACAAAATTTGATAGCCAGTTCTATCGTACGCCTATGTTTGAACAGCTTGAAAATTTTCTCCCATACACAACCCCTTAAAAAAATCCTTTGTCGAATTCAAACATATTTTCCGAGATTAGCCTCGAACGAATGACAAATTGGACATTTCTGCACGAGCCCAAGATTTCATTCCATCGAGAAATTGGGGATAAAAAGAACATACTTTCCTTTCGTCTTTTAATTAGACCTTCATGTCGAACATATTCGATTACCAAATTCACGGTCATTACATTGTATAATTGATCGAACTGACTCACTTATCGTTAAAAAATATTTGTGAAAAAAAAACAAACACCAGACTGTAACGTTAAACTTAGATCGATGACTAGTGAACCGTCTATGATTAAAAGTAGCAATTTTATTCTACATAGGAAACAATTTTCGAATTAATAAATTAGGTTTCTAGGAAAATTTTTAATTTTTGTCAATCTAAAAAAAGGGTTACTTATCAGTAGTTTTGAACGATCCACGCTACTCGTACGATTAAAACTCGCGACGATTTGCATGCGCGAACGTCGCCATTGCGATTGCAAAAGGAACCTTTGGCGAAAGCAGTTGGAGGTTAACCGTGCGACGAATTTGAAGTGTCGGCTTTCGATTGTTTTAGACCAGCCAGCTGGCACCTTGCCAGGAACGCATGAACGATTAGCAGTTAATTACACTGTCTCTCCTGTGTTTCTCTGATACTTTTCACTTTAGTTTTCTACGCTCGTTGATTCGTTTCCATGCGATGGATCATCGTACAGGGTGCCTTACTTTTTTCACTCTTAATAGACTTTCCCTTATTAGTCCGGTATTTTTAAATGATCTAATTTTTTCAAGCATATCCTCGTCCTGATTTCTTCTTTCCCTTTTCTTCTCATTGCTAGAAAAACCAGTACGTTAATTCAGCAAGTAGAAAAAAGTATTGTACTCGATAAAGACTAGAGAAGTAAAAGGGGATCCTGGTGCCGATAATAATATACCAAAGGGTATGTAATGAATCAAAGACGAACACCACGTGCCGAGACAGTTTTTGAGCGTTACTTCCTTAATTAACTTCTCTTCTTAAATTCATATGCGCGCCATCGCACGGGAGCTCTGTTTAATTTGCCTTCTCATCCGTTTATTACGATGCACCTGCCCATCGATGAATATACATATATAGGTTGAAAAGCAGGATTGCCTACCTGTTGCACGCTCTCATTCACCCATCTCTCTCTCTCTATTACGGCTCGCCTTTCCTCTCTCTCCTTCTCTTACACTCTATCTGCTGGTCTCCCTACTTCGATCTAAATTCACTCCAGACGTTTACAGTAGCACGATTTCCTTCGTCACTAACAAGACGAAAATTTGAACGATCGAGTGCAAAAATAGTCTCAAAGCGGTAATATTTTACGAAGTATAGAACGTATAGTAAAAAATCCAAATGCTCGGTTGATGCAAATCTCGAAAATTTCAAAGTTTTCACAATAAATTGTTCCAAGATGAAGAAGAATTACGACTTAATAGTTTTCTTCCCGTTTCTTAGTGCTTCTCTTTTTAACGTAAGATGCGCGCACACGTTTGGACGACATACGATAACTATTCTCGTAATAGCGCATAATTTACGTACCCTCGACGTCTGCAATTATTTTCTAACCAAAGAATAAAAAAAACGCATTGGTGAAGCGTACGACCGGTCGACATAAATTTAGCTATATGTTCCTATGTAGTTCTATGCAAGAACGCTTCCGGTATTTTAATTCATCCTGCGGATTTAACGCTGGCAATATTTCGAAAAAAAAAAATTCAGTAATACCAATCTCTTTCGAGTTAATTCGTAATTAGATAATATCGGACATTCGATTAACAGCTTAGGAAAATGATCCTAATCCGCTTGGCAAACGAATTCGCAGAAAAGTGAAAGAGAATGAAAAACGTAATCATGCGAGTTTTGCACGTTTTACGTGGACGTTATCCCGTGAAACTGCGTAATACCGCTGGTGAACGTATCGCATGCCTCGTTAAAATTACAATGTAAGTGGTACAACTTTTTCTGTCGATATATTTGTACCTTCCTACCAAGGACGTAATATCGTACGACGACATCTCGTATTCTTTCTTCCCTTTTCCGAAATACTTTTCTTTTTCTCCCTCGTTTCCATCATTTTTCTCGTAAACCTAACCTCTCATCCTGTCCTTCCGTGGCTAGGAACGGTAGATAATGATGAAGACTTCTCGCTTCGGTCAATACCTTTCATTCTTCTTTTTCCTTTTGTGGCTTTTTATCGTCGCCACAACGATTTTCTAATGAGTAGGATGGCTCACGGCTGCTGAAACGATATCGTGAGAACGACCATCCATCTTTCTTACAATTTTCGTGCGTCCCATCTTGTGTTCCTTGAACGATTCTAGTGAAGAAACTCGCCGACTCCCGTTCACGCGAGACAATTTCTGCTAAGTGAGACAACACGACGTAGCTACTTCTGTGAGGCTTTTTTCCTGCTCTACAAAAACTATTCTAAGTTGTGAGATTTGTTACGTTATAACACGATAAAGTGAGGCCGGCGAGCGAACTCTGCTGGATACGTTTTTGATTTATGGGAAAACGTTATTTTATTATTCTTTATTGTTTGTCACGATCTTCTCGTGAATCGGATCCCGCAGAGACGATCGTGCTTTGGTAAACGTCTCTCGTGTTCTCAGTAATATTATATTTAATATGCTTTCACGTGCGTTTATGAAAAATGATCGTCAGTGAATCATATTAATATCATAAAGTGTGCACGAGTCATAAACTATTTTTGATCTTTCGTTTCATCCGTGGGACCAATGAAAAGAAATAATTATAAAAGTAAATTATTTAGACGAGATAATGGGACCTCATCTGCTGCATCGATCAAGAACAAAGGCTGGCATTCAGTTCGCTTCAGTTGGAAGTATCTATTGATTTATACATCGTTGTATAGGGTGTTTCTGAAACGTGAAATCGAACATAAAATATTGTTACTGCGCCTGCCAAGTTTCATATGTGTCTTTTACAAGGTTTTGTAAAATAACAAAATCATATACAGGTCGGGGCAAAGATTTTTTTGGTACAGAAAACGAAAAAGTAAAAAAATGCACATATAAGCAAACATAAAATATTGTTACTGCGCCTGCCAAGTTTCATATGTGTTTTTTACAAGTCTCTGTGAAATAACAAAATCACATACAGGTCGGGGCAAAAATTTTTTTGGTGCAGAAAACGAAAAATCCAAAAATGCACATATGGAACTTGGCAGACACAGCGATGATATTTATTAAAATATTGATAAGAAAAATGAATGAAAATGATAAAAGTTTCACCCGCTTATTGATATTAATTATTAATTTCAATTTGTAAAATATTGGAAGTATAAACACATATTTAATTATTATTAATCGTTTTATGTTGTTTTGATACTATATTGATGTAACAAAAAAGTTTCAAAGTGGTTTTAATAATATCAAAAGTTATTTTTGGACTTACAATTTTATGAGATTCAGCGTAGGATACGATTATTTGCGGTTCATATATTTTTAAATGTTGAACTATTCAACAAAAGCCTTAAGCCAAAGAAAGCATCACTAATGGAAAAGTATACAAATAAGATTTAAAAAATATAAAAAAAGAGTTTATTTTTTATTTTATTTTTGTTTTCAAAGAATATATCACAAATAGGAATGACTCATGAACATAGATTCACAAAAATTGCATTTTTATGAGTTATAACTCAGAAGATTCAAACTGTGTGCGCATTTCACGAACACCCTGCAAATCTTTACCGAATTACCATATATAAAATGTCGTTTGACGTTGGTCAAACTCGACTGAAAGATCGCCATTATTCGATGGACAACGTCCGTCTTGTCTGTCCTCGGTCTTTAGCCGACGTACTCGATTCAGATTCAATTGGTCCCCTCTTTATTTTATTTCGATCGTCAGTCTTTCGCCTTGGAATCGTAAGAACGGCAAAGATTATGGAACGCGATAGCCGTACGTAAAACTGTTCACTACGTATACTAGAATATAGACCTAGAACTTTTCCACCCATTTATCGTGCCACGAAAGCCATTAACTCGTTTTATTCGATCTTACGAAATTATTCTCACACGATATCGCGAAGATAGTAAATAACATGCGGCACGGTTGCTGGAACGGTGCTATTCTTTTTACGAACCACTTTACCTCTTTTGTTACCGATAGTTTCTTTTTGGTTCGGTAGAATAGGATTAATGGATACCAGACGAAAAAAAAGACGCCTACATTACATAGATACAACGTGCAGAGTTACTTTACCGTTTTTCACGACAGCTGTATGGTTGGATATTTGTACCGAAACATCGGAAAAAATTATGTTTTGCACGTAAATCATGTTGAAATGAGGTAAATTATTATTCCAATACAGCTTGTATAATTCAAGAAACTTTTCTGCATCACGATCACATGCCTTTACCTAAGAGTTAGACCAGAAAAAAACATCAAGTTTCTCTCAGAACGATAACAAACTCGTTCATGAAATTTTATTAACATAATTATTAGGTTAGAAAGATATATCTGATAAAAAATAAAAACTGATCGAAAGTGAGGTGCATATACACTTATCTGGAGATCTTCTATAATATAAAAATATTTCATTCCTTGTTTAAAACATACAAAAATCATCAATAAATATACCATGTTTCATAAGAAAGTTAAAAAGAAAACACATGTGATAAAATATTTAAACTTTTGATAAAACTTACTGCCTCGTGTGTGTATTAATGGGAAAAAAAAGAAATTAGTACGTAGGGGAAGTGGGGGCCAAACCACATATGAGGGCACATTCCGGCACAATCGTTTTCTACCATATTAGTCGATATTTTTATTCTGTTGGCAACAATTCCGCTGTCAAATATCAGTCTGACGTAATGTCGTAGTGAGCTATCGTTGAAATGCAGCTGTGGTGTTTTGTAAAAAAAATATATGGATTTGAGTGGATTATGGTAAGAATCTTGCAATTTAAGAAAATTAATAATGTTATGACAGTATTAGTATCGTTTTTGCTGTTTGTAAAACAATAAAGAACATTCATTTAGGCATTGTTTAGTGTTTGTACGCGAGATAACCTAAAATAATTGTACGGTTAGGATTGATATTAGCTTCTCCTGATATTACCTCCACTGAATTTGGCCGGGTCGGTTGTACCCCCATATAGCGGCAAAAAGACATTTTTTCCCTTTTAGACAAAAAAATGTTATAACTTTTTTATGTTTTTTTTTTCAATTCTGATCGAGATAAAGACTAATAATTAAAGAAGCGAAATAAAGACTTCTAGTTCCTAATTTGTAGTAAATTCTATATCACTTTATTTAATGAACCTTATAGAGGCTGTTCTGTTCTCATTTCCCCTACATCGTTTTTTACGCAAAACTTCTCAAAAACTGATTTTTTCCGGATTTTCAATGCAAATATTTTATTGTTTTAAAATAATTTCTGACGATCCCTAAAAAAGATTGTCGCTTGATCACGAGCACGTTCGATTTAGGGGCGGACTCGAACGCGTCCTCCAACGCATCCACGACAT
This sequence comes from Ancistrocerus nigricornis, assembly GCA_916049575.1. NCBI lineage: Eukaryota > Metazoa > Arthropoda > Insecta > Hymenoptera > Vespidae > Ancistrocerus > Ancistrocerus nigricornis. The sequence continues at coordinate 10,140,916 of OU696665.1, forward strand.
CCAACACCGGTCTGAACCCACGCACGCCGCCAAAATGTGCGCGTTGCCGCAACCATCGCATCGTCAAAATTCTTAAGGGCCATAAGAGGTACTGCAACTTTCGCTACTGCAATTGCGACAGATGTCGGCTCACGGCTGATCGACAGAGAGAGATGGCGAGGCAAACTGCGCTTAGAAGGGCTCTCGCGCAAGACGAGGAAAGAATGCGAACCTGCGGGGCGGTAAGTCCTGTAAGAACAAATTTCTTTTTTATGAGATTTCGTTCTATTATTACCGACATCTTCGATTGCATCCAATTCTTGTCATTTAACCCTTTGCACTCGGTGTCGAGTGTGACTCGACAAGATTGATTTTGAAGATAATACGATGCCGAGTGTTCTCTGACGCTCAATTTTTTTTTTTTGTACTCGTAAATTTGTCTTCAATTCACCTACCAGAACCTTGAACATATTTTTTTTCTCAATGTAGCTAGTGATATATCACTTGAAATGTAATGGTATAGTATTGGAAATGTGTCGCCTCAGAGGCGACACTCGTGTGCAAAGGGTTAATATTTTTTCCAGTTTATTTCGTTTTTATAGAAGAGAAATTTTCAAATCTCTTGTATCTCGTAAAAGATTTAAAAAATTTCGCGAATGAATTTAAAGAATAGGGTAAACAGTACAATTGTTGGCCCCCAATAGTTATAGGCCATCTTATAAGATAACGTGAAAATTACAAATTATGTAGACTTATGCGACTTTTAAGTATGGTCATTAGTGAAAAAAAATTACTTTCTCAATTGATGACCTTACTTAAAGGTCGTTTAAATGTACATAATTAGTAATTTTCATGTTTTTATATAAGATGGCCAATAACTCAGTTTGTAGTTGGAGGGCCAACAACTGTATCTACGGTTACGCTATATATCTTATCTTCCGAAATATTTCCGTTGTAAAACAAACTTCATAGAAATGAAACATTGTTTTATTCTATTGTAAAAGGTTAACGAGATAAAAATATCAATTTCTTTTTTTTCTAACTAGAATGTTTGACATTAAACCTACCGACGGTAAACACATACTTATTCTCATCACAGTTATCTATTTCACAAATACTTATACAAAACATACTTTTTACTGTCAGTAACAAATAATGTTGAATAAAGAAAATTGATAACGGGTATCTATGAAAGTACCTTTATTATTAAGATAATCGAGAAATAAGAAACACGTAACCAGTCAAATTGACCGACTTGGTAGGTTTAGTGTTAACATAATTGGAATGACCTTCAAATATTTAATATTTGTTACCAAAACTGCTATCATTAAAAACATCATATTGAAATAAAAATTAAAAGCCATCTAAATTGGACTTTTGATGAACATCTTTTGATGGATGGATAGATGCTTTTACTGATAACAAATACGACCAATGATATTATTTGAATTATATGAGTTATTGAAACAAATATTAGGTATGTGATACATAAATAAGATTGTGAAAGGATTAACGAATAATAATTGTATAATACGATAGACTTGCCGTCTTCTATCCCAGAATGTTACTTTGCCCCACAAAAGCTAAATCGAAGATGGCATCGTATGAGGAATCGTAACCTTACGAATTTGTCGATCTAGCAGGAGGATCCTGTGGCACTTCCCGTTGAAAGCAAACATCTGCCGGCGGTCCCACAACCGGCGAGAAGTCTCGAGGGCAGCTACGACAGCAGCAGTGGCAATTCGCCGATCAGCAATCATGGCAGCAACGGTGTTCTCGGTGGTATTAGTAACGTAGTTACTATTCCCACTTCAAGGAAATTGCCCCCTGTGCATATACATACGCCGCCTTCGATTCATATGCCGCAAACGCAGCCCGGTAAGTTTTGCTCCATCTTGCTACAACTTTTTATTGTGCCTGCACGATTTTTCCGATTATTTTATGAGATATTTTACGTATCTCAGAAATTTCTTGGATTTTATAATTTAATCAAAACCAGAAGTGACTCGTTCGAAATAATTCTCTGTAACAAGTTTGAAATGAAATAAGGCTTATGAATGGATTGTGAATAAACATCGCTTTAATCCTTTTACTGTTTGAGGCACGGTGGCATTAAAAATGTCCCACCATTTTTAATGCGTATATTTTGTAATTGTTATGCATATATGTTTATTTTTAGTCTCACTTACATGGGCCTTTTTATTTTTTAAAATTCCGTGCCTCAAAGAGTTAATTAGAACTTATGTTTTTGGGACAGTTGCGGTTTAATACTATTTCTACCGAAAGTGTCAGACGACATTTTTGAAATTTTTGATTAAAATTATTATCTGTTTTTCCCCAATTAAATTGTTTACTTAATTTTAATTAATTTAACAATCATTATAAGAAAAGTAAAAGAAAATAAGGAAAAACGATTGAACTAATAATAATAATTTTTGGCGAAAATTTCAAATGGTGCCTTTTGTCACCTTTGGCAGAAATAGTATTAAAACGATCTTTTAAAGCATTTTATTAATAATTCTATTCGCACTTTCCCAGTCTTTTGAAGGGACAAATCTGACAAATCAGTTTAAGTTGCTCGTTGTGATGGATTCACGACAAGACAAAACAAGAATCGGACATACTTGTCTTGTATTGACTTTGTAAAATCGAGAATTGGTACAATAAGCATCAGATATAGCTCCTCATATCATAAAGATATAGCTCCCATATCACTTAATTATTGTCAACTTCATACTGAGGAGCTATTAATCGAGCTTAGGGTACATTGTATGTCTTGATCTGGACAATCAATGTCTTGATTCTTACCTTGATTCTTGTCTTGATTCTTGCAAGATTTTTTTATATTTACTACATATCGATTTATTATTTTTGAAAATGCTGATAAAAATTATTGAAAAAATGTTTTTCAAATTTTACTGCTTGAATTATGACATCAATGTTGTAAAAGTAGAGTGTAGAGTGACTAGTACAGTGAGAAACAAGTATATCAAGACAAGACAAGATCTTACAATTCTTGTCTTGCCGTCCATCACTAGTTGCTCTTTAAACTTCATTTCGAACCTTGTAGGCCTAACACGGATTCTTATAGCGTCAACAAAAAAATGTAATTGAGATCTTTCTTCGTGGATTCAATTAAATTATCGATCTTATATCATCGATGATATCGATAGGAAGCGATTCTCGAGCGAGCACAATCGGCTTTAATTCGAGCGGAAGTCCCGAGGCTCTCTCGGTTCGTGCGACCGAGCCGAGGGCGCACTTATAACGTCGTTCGCAGTGATCCCAACGAAATTCAAGCCACTCTTTCACTTGACAACCCGACCGAATGTTAACCCTGCTTTTACGAGCGTCCCCGTTGGTCGCGGAGTCGTTCGAAGCCGGCTAATATAATACGAACTTATAACCAAAGCCGAAACCTAGGAGCCTCGCTCTCGCTTTTACGAGCTGGCTCGTTTTTAAAAGTTATCGTTATTTTGCTCGTTCTTGGCCGAAATAGTTTGTTCACGGACATATAAACGGTCTCCTGAAGGTAGCAGAACCCGTATTCGGCGATTTCTTCGTCGCGATGCCACGAAACCTTCTTCTTCCTTCCATCGAAGATCCTTTCTTTCACGTACTACTTTTTTATCGGCTAAGATGGAAGGACTTTTTAAGATTGAGACGTTCCGACGGTATCGCTTATCGTGCGTTTTCGCTTTTAGGAATTGGAGTTCGATAGGGAACAGGTGCTTCGAGTCCTCGAAAGTCAACAAAAAAGTTTTTCTTATTATTTTTCGAATATTTCGATATAGGAATATCATATTATGTTTTTAACTCATAATTTTGTAATTTTTCACAATGGAGGAAAAGCGATACCAAAATTATTTGTCCTTTATTCTAAATCTAATAGAGGGTCCAGATACACCCCTTTCTGCTTTTAAGGGAGATTCGCTTGCGTTTAATTGCTAATAACAAGATCGGGAATGAATATGAAACTTTCTTCTTTATAGAGGTGTTTACTACGATATTAGAGAATAAGAAAATGCATTAACACGTTGAATGCCGTGCCAATTTTGAATAAACCCATGGATCTATATAATTTTATTAATAATTCTTTTCAGAATAAACATAGGTATTGAAGAATTTATTATCACATCTCTTATGTCAGATCTCACACTTTTTAGGATCAATCGTTGCAATCTCCTAAATATTGATAAATAATATCAATAAACATTTTAAACGCATCATGACAAATCGAGTGCCCGTCACCGGTGGCCCCCATGGCATTAAACGTGTTAAAATTGATTCCAAGGTCAATAATATTGATGCTACAACATATTTAGGTGAATTATGTAAAATCCCGTTCTACCACGATTCCAGTTGAATGGATGAAGATTTTTTGAAATTTCCAAAATATTTCCTCTCCCTATAGCTCCGTCTATAGATTATACCTGAAAAATAAATGATAAAAGCTTCATTGACAAGATGGCGCCCAAATACTGCAAATGTTTATATAATCGTTTTTTGGATATTTCGTAAATTTCATATTTTTATTCCCGATCTTGTTATTTACAATTAAACGCAAGCGAATTTCTTATGATTTCAAGCCTCTCTAGTCTCCTTAACAAAAGTTCGTGTAAAAACAGAATTGGGTCCATCTCACAACGCTAATAACGTGAAGATATAACCATATTCCTCGAGATTGTCGATATTATTTACACAAGTATTTGCAAACAACAATATCGATTTATTAAGGACGTTCACCCTTCTACTCGATAAGTTCACGCGACAACTCTCCTGGTTACAATTTTTGACCAATTTTGAAGACCAGAGCCTTATTCGAAAACTGAAAGATTTATTGAGATTGATCTTTTTAAAATTTTAAAAAAATACTTATTTCTTAGCAAAAAAACGTGTCTGAAAAAAAATTTGAGGAAAAGAACCCTTTTTAAAATTTTTAAAAAGATCAATCTTTCAGCTTTCGAATAAGCCCTTGTTCGCCAAAATCGGTCAAAAATTGTGACCAGGAGAGTTCGCGTAAACGTATTGAGTGGTGAACAGTCTTAACGTACAGGGTGTAAAAAAATGTTTTGTCTTGACTACCATAGTTGGATTCTACACTTTCAAATCGGTGGAGATCTACTAAAAAAACTCCCCGCAAAATTGATCTTGATCTCGAAAATCAAGGTCCAATTTTTTGTAAACCATGTGACGTTGTACTCTTCCTTAGGCCAAAATTGTCAAAAGAACCATATGTTCCAAAGCAACCCCTTCGTCAGAAATTTATGTTGAAATATTGTTATTTGCAAAATCAATTTTATGTTGCATAGCTCCATATATTGAACTTAACGCTCGTATATCATGTGTGACAAATGTGTGATATTTGTTGATTTTCGAAATGAAGGTCAATTTTGCAGGATGCTTTAATAGTAGATGTTCACCTATTTGAAAGTATAGAATCCAACTATGGTAGTCAAGACAAAACATTTTTTTACACCCTGTACATTCGCGAAAGAACGACTAATCTCGTCGCGTCGGCAAGATGCTCTTTCGAAATTCACCCGTCTGCTTTGTTTTCGGTCCTTTAAGCCATCTATCCGAAGAGAGTTTACGATAGCCGTTCATGGTAACGCTCGTAAACGGCTAATTGATTTACAGTCCACGCGTTTCCACGGATCCGTAGTGATGGAATTAATGCGCGGTCTCGATGTCTCGGTTCCTCGTATCGTCCAAGTGTAGTACAGTGGTAATGGAAAAGTGTCGAGAACGTCGATAATGCATCGAAAGGAGAGGGTAGGAAGAAAGGAAGGAAGGAAGCAACGTGCAACGTTCACGTGTCCGTTTCCTGACCCACGTAGACGCAGGCGTGTGTATTCGCGTGCGTCTGGCTGCGTGTGCTTAGCGAGTTTCGTGGGTAAAGTTGGTAGGGGTGTCGCGTAAGAGGAGAAGAAGGGAATCGAGCGCGCAAGGGGTGATTATGGCAAGGTATATGGGGCTGTAAACTTTCCATTTACGAGCTTGCATTTCGAGACATCGAGTACGCGCTTTTAATAATGCGAGACTCGTTCGTTGTTATGCGACGAATGTCGTTCTCTCTCACGAAAACGCGACTCCTGTTTGCACGTCGCTCGAATTATCGGTAATTGTTTTGAAATTTTTTTCTTCGTTCTTTCGGCTTCGAGGAAATTTACCCTTTTGAACTCAATGTCGAGTGTGACTCGACTGAAAACAATTTGGATGGCAAGATAGTGTTGTGTGGTTAATGATGGAAACAAGACAAATTTCGGGCTTACGGGCTCGTGTATTGACTTTGTAAAATTGAGAATTCCCGAGTCGAAATTTTCACTGAGATTTGACCCTCTAAAATGCTATCTTAAGGATCCTACAGACCAAGCCCGCCGGCTCGACGGGGAAGCCCGGCGGCATCAGATCGTGCCTATCGTTGCTTTTTTCATTGTTATTTTCTTAAAATAAGCTCGGCGACCCAACGCCGGGCTATGTTGCTGGACCTGCGGGTTTGGTCTGTAGAATCCTTTAGGAGTTTGAGATTAAAAGTAAAGCTTATGGAATAGGAAAAATATATGGTGAATAAACTTCAGTTTTAACCTCCAAGTGGCAGTTATATCCACTTTTAACCATTTGAGGGTCAAACCTGAGTTTATAAACTTCGATGTAAGCCTCCAAACCCTATAAATGTAGGTTTTTAAGTGTTAAAACAAGGTTTAGAACTCCCAGTCTTTAGTAGGGTTAAATCGAAGTTTACAACTCTCCTTTAGGTCTTAGTTGCACTCTACGAGCATTTTGTGGGGTCAGACCGAAGTTTAAATCACTGGTTAAACTTCGATTTGAATTTACTAAGCCTTCCACAGGCTAGAAACAACAAAAGAAAGTAGGCTTTGGAGGGCCAAATCTAGGTTACAATTTTGACTCGGGTTAGTATAGTATGCATCAGATATTAGCCTCTTTTGTATGAAGTTAGTAATAACAGAAATACTGTAAAAATTACCATATAACTCAATTATTGCCAACCTCATACTGAGGAGTCATCACACAATCAATGTCTTGATTTTTGCAAGATTCTTGATATTTTTATAAAAATTATTAAAAAAATGTTTTTTAAATTTTACCACTTGAATTATGACATCAATGTAGTGAGTATAGTGAGTACTAGAGTGAAAAAAATCAAGACAAGACAAAATCTTGAGTTTCTTGCCTTGCCATCCATCACTACCAACGTGTGGCACTCGACGTTCACTTTTGTTGCCATTCTCCTAGGGTTTTCTTCAATTCATCTACCAGTACTCAACTCAAATAAAATTTTTGGAACCCGTTTTTGCGTATATCGTTGCCCGTTAAAATATCGCATCGCGTTCCGTATAACGCGATAAACACGTTTGTGCATGGAAGGCTTTAAACGTGACTACTTTTAAGTATCTCGTATATGATTCAACGTGAGTGTTGTCGTTTCCTTCTTTCGTTCTTCCTTTTCAACATTTTAATGTTCCGTTCACACGATAGACCTTTCTAAACGTTTTCTTGGAGACACGTATTGCGAAATATACTGTATTCTATGTTTAGTAAAATGAAACGAATGGAAGTATATACGAATGTAATATTACCTATCGTCTTAGTTCGTTTAAAAAAACCGTTTGGAAAGCGAACCTAATCATCGTTGGCCCGCCTGGAAAATGGCACGCGTTTACATAATTACATCATCGTCGTTCTTAGGAGAATAATGTTAGGAAAATGGTTAGCGGTTAGCTAGGAGAAACCGTCACCCTCGTTTCCTTCTCTTTGGGTCATCTCGGAAATTTTTACGATAGCCGGCCTCCCTTTCGAAAAATCTCGCTCGTAAATCACTGGAAACCTAGAGGTCGGCTTCCTTTTTTCGACTACCGCGACGCGAGACGAAGAATTCTCGTTGACAAGCATTTGACTTTCGAAAGTTCTAGTCGTCCCTTTTATTCGACACTTTCCATGAAAGCAAAAAAAAAACAGAGGGAGAAACAGGGAGAAGGGCTGTAAACGGACTATGGTACACGAGACAACGGTATACCGCTTTCGGGAGTCGCGTGGTTACACGGGATTGTAGTATTTACGATCTTCTTGGGTTAGACGGCAAGCACTAGCGAGTTCACCAGTATGTTCGAGGGTAGGTCAAGATTTCGACCTGCTTGGAGGGTTAGACCCTCTACGACTACATATCGCTCCGGTTAGATCACAACAGATCGGCCACCGTACTATGTAAGCAAATTGTATTATGGCAGGCAACGAATACATTTAAGCCGTTTAGCGAACTACTCCTTCACATAATGTAACTCTTTCTCGATAATCGTTTGTGGTGATTGGTTAAACACGATTGTTATATTTTTTTCAAAATAATTGTGTTTATAAAACTTTCGATGAGGAATCTATATCGTTCAAAGACCGGTAAGCTCTTGATTAATTCTGCATGAATAATGATTCGACTGGTCCAACCTCTTGGTTATCTCCATAAACGAAATAATGAATACAAAGTATCATAATGTGTTCCTTTAGGCTTCGGGGCTTGATGGGATTATATGCATTAAAATACAAGCAGCCTGAACCAGTGCACCGTATAAAGATTATTTTGCACGTTACTTTCTACATAATAATTGAATATAACTCGATGCTAATAGTGTTTACGCCTTTCAAACTGTGAAACATACTGCCAACTTTTGGAACATTATGTCAGTAATTGAAAAAATGTAATAATGTTTCAAATATTTCAAAAATTTTAATCTTCTGGTATATATACTTTATGTGATTAAAATTAAAGCATATAAATAGGATGTCGTCGAAAAAAAATTCGGCGTATCGTATGCCTTATATTTCATATAATTTAAATATAGAAAGTCAATCGCGTAATGGCACTTCACGTATGGCCGTTCGAGTTTTGTTCGTGAAATGACACCTCGTGTCTCTAGAATAGAAGAATCGATGCCAAAGTGAGTTTTAACCAGAGAAACATAGCCCCGTTTGAAAGTTCCTTGCCGTTTTATAGATAGACTTTATGGTATCGCAGTGCCAGTGTATTGGTAGTGACATGTTATAGGCACCTTTTTGCAATATGTCGGCGGCTTATTACGTGAATTGGACTGTCTCTTTTACTTCAACCCATTTCCCTCTTATCTTTCGTGGAATATTTATTATTTGAAGGCGTACTTGCAAGCCTATTTCTCGATCTTGCGTCACTCGATCGGCTAGAAACGTCTACCCTCGTGTACGTGTACTTACTGAAAATAACTTGAGGGTCAACGTCTGTATCGTTTCGAAAGAACTAATTACATCGATATCAAAACTGATAATTAATACTTAATATTTATCATTAGAAGAACAATGAAATTTCTTTTTGAACTTACCTGTTTTGTAAAGTTTTTAAGTTTGTTCCTGGCCATTATAGTTGCTAATCCTGCCAAATGGAATTCTTAATTCTATCGGTTTATGATACCGATAGTAAAAATTCTAAGATCGAATCTATAGATTTTTCCTACTTGAACTACTTCTTTGCCGATCGCTCGGACATGATCGTAAGAGAAAAATCCTAGGTCTTCGTACCTCCTTGCCCGAGTATGTGTGTGTATTCGTTGGAATACGACTTTTATGTGCTCATACAGTCGCTCAAACTCGCCGGGAAGTTTAGTGCGCGCTACTCTCTTTCCCTTTTCTCTCAGACTTCGCTCCTCGTATAGTGGAACGTTCGACTTCTGGCTCAGCTTATCCCAAGAATTCAGTTTATAACCGCTGACTCCACTAAGTTTTATTACATCTTTCTCTATGTGTTTCTTTATCCTTCGTGTGCTCCACCCCTTTCTCTTTTTTTCTTTTACGTTCATCTGAACTCTCTCTTTCTCTCTTTCCTACCCTCTTCTTCGTCACTAATTAATAGTTTCCACCTATTTATCTATTCTATTTTCGTTCCTTAAAACGAAGTTATCCTATCGGCAACATTAACTCGATTTATATACCTCTTTACCTTCAAACGCAACGAATTCTTCCCCGATAATTTATCGCTCCTACGACTGGACCAATAAAGCAGTTCGCTTGGGTGATCGAAAGGATAATAAAAAAATATGTTTAAAGTGATAAAAATATTCGGCATTCGTATAATTGAATCGGTGGGATTGAGAACAGTACAAGTCCAACCTTTGCCATTTTAAGTCATCAGTTTGTTTTAAATGTGAAGCTGTATCGAATGTGTACAAGAACAATACTGGAATCTCCTTGTTAAGGCGTTTGCCAGAGTTTACCGTGTGCAATTGAGAATAATAACAGTACTTTTATTGTTCTTATTTTCAATTCTGCACGGTATGATCAAGCTGAGTTTAATTTATTATAAATCAATAACGGAATCTATTGGGAATGAAAACGGTTCAAGTCCTGGACTTGAGTCCTACTGAAAATAAAATATTTTATTTTTTGCAAACCGATATTGAGATTAAGAACAGTACAAGTCCAAATCTGTTTTTTTTTTGTCAATATATAAAGAGTGCTTGAACCGAAAAAATTTTATTTTTAGTGTAAAAGACATCTAAAATAGTACACTAAAACGTGTTTGCATATACTAATCCTGTAAGAAGCATAAAAAACACAATAAACAATTTTTTTTTATTTTCCCAACATTGATACATTTGGACTGGTACTATTCTTAACACTAAACCTACCAACGTTAAATGCATACTTATTTTCATCACAGTTATCTTTATTTCACAAATAGTTATACAAGAATATACTTTTTGCTGTCATTAATAAATAATATTGATAACGGTTATCTATGAAAGTACCTTTATTATTAAGATAATCGAGAAATAAGAAACACGTAACCGGTCAAATTGACAGGCTTGGTTGGTTCAGTGGTATTCTCACCGATTCAATTGTAGTCTAAATTCAACGATGTAATCAATTGTCATATTTCTCGAGTTTGCGACTATCCTTGCGAATCGATGAGCCGTCAATCGAATTCTCGATTCTCCGAGAAACATCTTCCTTCGGGTTTCGAAATGTGGCGTATCCCCGCTTGGAAACGTAAGATAGTCGGGATCGTTCAACCGAGCGTGAGAGACACGATCGTAGAGGCTACGCTGAGGTTTCTTTTTCAATTTTACGACGTTGCTTCGAGGCAGTTATGCGAATCCTTAGTGTTACTCACTCGACCGGGCCTTTCTTCTTCAGCTACCTCTCTCACCCTTTGTCTGGATCACCATCGGTGTCGAGGACGAAGAGGACGACGTCGACGCCGTCGTTGGCACTGATGCGAAAATTACGATCCTCTCGTCGTGCGATACAATTCGCGGGACGGGAAGAAAATTCACGGCTTTTAACGGAATAACGAGAAGCGTAACGTCAGCGACGGAGACGATGACGCGACTCCTTTCTTCCGTTTTGATTTACGTCTCATCGATCATCGACGCGAGCTGTGCTCGTAGTTGTCGTTTCGGAGTAGAACTAAACGTTTCGTTCTTTTTCTGTTTCCATTTTACGCAATTCTGTGTTTTAAGGGTATGTAGAAGAATGTATAATTGAGACGAAAGCTATGCGACTTATTGTTAATGAATGGTACGTTACATGGGCCATTGTACTTATCAATATATTCTTTGAATATCAAATGCTGACAAAAGTAAGAAAAAAAGTACACTTTTCTTTATATGCTGTTGCTGAATATTATTTAAAATAATATAACAAGTAACGTTTTTTTTTTAATAACTGTAATATCAATGAAACTTCATTTCAGCCAAAATTAAACTTGGAAAAAGTTTTGATTAGAATTAGATTCAATAATTCAACATTTATCAACATACGGCAATAGATAATCGTATTTTAAGCTTAATAACATGAGACTTAAATATATGTAGGTATTTATTTTTTAAAGTCATCGAAAGTCAGTCGGTTTAAAGTCATCGAAAACTAGAATGGCCCACCCATGTTCGTTATATACATTTTCCCAGATCTATTTCTATTTATTATTAAAATAAGAAAAACAAATCCTATCAAAGAACTCTGCCCTCCAAGCGCCACTTTTCGTATAGCTCTCGTCACGAAAAAGATCCAGCGTACTAAATCATTTTCGTCGAAGGATAGCTCGTTCGTCGAAAACTAAAATGAGGAAAAGAACCACCTTTCCGTGTCACTACGAACACGCATCCGCAAAAATTACTCACACCTGAGGGTGAAACAGCGTAATCGTTTACGCGGAAATTCTCTTCGATCGGCGCGACGGTCAGCACGAAAGCTGCCAAAAGATCGATTCCAGGGATCGTTTTCTCGTTGCAGTGACAAAATCAGTTTTGGGGACAAAAAAACAGGCGGTAAGTACGCCTGTCGAGCTTTCAATGTGACATGATCTTATTTTCATTCGAAATGAATTCCGAGGAGCGGACGCGGTCTCATCTTCTTCTTACACCTGGTCTTTATGTCCTCGTGCCACGAGACACGCAACGGTGGTAGGTTCCTGACTAAAAATTCCATTTCTATGTCGAAATAACGAGGAACTTTGAAAATACGTAAATTCTCCCACCTCTCTCGTGCCTGCGCGAATCGTTTCTACGAAAGCAGGTAATCTCCGTAGGTGAGTCAACCACGCGACATCGAGCGAGGTCAAACGAGAAAGAAGAGAAGGGGGGAGGGAGGTCGAGTAGAAGAGGTAGGAGTATTCGGAGGGTGAATAGTAAGTTGGTCACGGTCTAGCGAATTGCTTTCCTCTCTCTCTCTTTCTCTATCCGTATCTCACCCTCTCTCTCTACCTTTCTCTCTCATTTTTACGATGCACAGGGTTAAATGATCTGTCACTTTTCTTCCCTCGTATCTCCTTTCGTACTTCGGCCTGCCTACCACCATTACAAAAATGTCGTAAAATATTATGGCGCTCGGCGACGATCGTCTTCGACAACGTCCTACGCGTTAAACTAGAGTAATCTTGTCATCGAATGTATAGGTAGCGAACAAAAATTATCTTTGACTTGTTTACAGTTTACACTTTGACTGCCACGACGGTTACTCTTGATAACTACCGATTTTTGTTAGCGAGACTATGCTGGCCGTTGGTGACAGTTTTACAAGGGGAGGACCAGACTCGTGTGTCACCGATTTGGTTCAAATTTTGCACAGAGCTTCTTTAGTCGAATATATTGGACACGTGTTTTGCCAAAAGTCGCAACACTCTGCAATTTCTTTTTAATTTGAGGTCAAAAATCAAAGTTCGCCTTTCGAGGCCTCCCCAATCATTACGAATTTCTATACTTATTTTAAAAATATAATTGGATACAAAGACGTAATAATATTGCGAAGTACTGCTAAAAGGTCTCGAACCCCAAAGCAAGAAGCATAGCCTTCACAGTTGAGTACGTTGCTTGCACAGCCATACAGGATCTGTAAAAAGCTGTTAACTTTTACAGTAGATTAGCATATCCTAATTATTTAAAAAATGTTTTTCTGAATAAAAATACGTTTCGTTTAATTTTTTATTCTCCACGTGTTTGAAAGATTTCAACTTGATCGGCGAACTTGGTTTCTTTTTATCAAATTAAAAAAAAAACGGCGGAGTGTTGCGCCTTTTGGCAAAACACGTGTCCAATAGATTCAGCTAAAGAAGCTTTGTGCAAAAATTGAACAAAATCGGTGACTCACAAGTCTGGTCCTTCCCTTGTTAGATGACCATAAAAGTACTGTTAATAAGACTATAGTTTCATTTAGTCACATAATTGATGATTATGTGTTTATAATAAAGAACATTTTATTATAACTAACAATTTGATTCCCCATTAACAATCATAACAACTTAGTTACTGTGTTGCAATCGAAATGTAAGAAAATCTCATTGAAAGACGAGCGAACAGCGTCCCTCCGTTTTCATTTTCACGAAGTGTTTCTTTAGGCCAACTTTGCGTGTTCTAAAATCTTTACGGTCCTCTGTCTTTCTCTCTCTATCTCTTTCTCTTTCTCAGTTGCAATTTCTACGAGGGCAACGATCCCCGTGGCATCTCGAGCAATCTTCGGGGGTGTTTATAGTCCTCTAGCCTTTCTCTGTCTCTCGTTCTGCCTCGTTATAGGAACTTACCAACACAAGCGTTCATACACACGCACACATACACACGAATGCTCTTACGTATCGAGTGCGTGACGCCATCGTTTTCCTCCTTCGGACCAGCGATTCATATTACAGCGAGAATACGCTAGTCACAAAGTCTCCTGAGCGATCCAAGACGTTGACCGACCAATTATAACCTTCACCGATTTTGTTTCTATTCTTTTTGCTCTAATTGTCGAATTATCAACCCCTTTCAAACATTTGCAAACGTTTCAGGTTATCTTCTTTTCTACTTTTTATATCTCTTATGTTTCTTTCTTTAAAATTTTATTTTAAAGAAAGAGAATGCATAATCAAGACTTGATGAAACTTCTTAAATAAAATTGCACAAGGGAAGATAAATTTTGGATTTTACGTTAGTTTGCAGTCGATAAGAAGTTATAAAGTTCAAAACCGTAAGCTCGTCGTCGAAAGAAAAAACATGTAGGTTTGCTTGCAAGCCACTGGCCGCCCACGTTGCATGTTTTTTCTTCCCATTTCTTTTTCTCTCTCTCTCTCTTTCTCCTACATATATACATATACCAACAAACATGTCTACGTGTTAGTGCATCGAGCGGCTCTTCGTTCGCTGGCCGGCGAGCAAGGATTTTATGAGAACGCTTGACAGGATAGAATTTTACTACTTCCGAAATGTCGTGTCTCGTAAAAGCCGGCCACGCTTCACGAGCGTTTCTCCGTTCGTCGGCCACTTCCGTCGAAACTTATTCCGATTCCGTCTTGACTATTTTTATAGGCGACGTAGGATTGTTGTTGCAAAAGGATCGCCATTATCTGCAGTCCCTGGTGAATCTTCGGGAAAGATTCTATTGTTAACCCTTAATATCACTCGTGGGGGAGCAGAGTCGCTCTCTACACACATTATCGGAAATATTTGACGCTAAAAATTTCTTTTTGATGTTTAAAATTTAAATAAAACTGTCTAATTACAACTATTATATAGCTTTACTTTATTCCATAAAGAGAAATCCTAACTTTTTTTACGTTTTAGTACTTAAACGTGGCGTGAAAATAGCGAGTGGTGTTAAGGGTTAAAGCACGAGTAGCATTAATACATTTAATCGAGTTAAAAATTGATAACCACATACACAGGACCAATCCGGCCCCTCTACTAGTCCGGCGTTTTCAGAAAGGAAACCTTAAAAAGAATAATACAAATGTAGTGCAAAAATGTCATTTTTTTAAATTTTTTTTTCTAATGTGAACGTTTGCCTAGTCAAAGTTATGTAAACTATAAGAAAATGCAGTATCATCCGTCGTCATTTTTTTTATAACACTAATTTTCATATTATTATATTTAATGCAATAAACATAGGTTTTACTATTAGAATGCGTTTTTTTTTAAAAAATGAACTTCCACGAATCGGGCATTTTTGTTAATCCGGCAGTCTTTTCGTGTGATATCTGCCAGATTACTGAGAGACTACTATTCAGTCATAGTATTGTTAAAATCATTTTACTCCACAAACCATGAAGATATTGGATTACTTTATTTTATTTTTGGACTTCAGATATAATTGGATCTGCCTTAAGAATAACTATACGATTAGAACTTGAAACTCCAGGCAAATTCATTGGTAACGATAAAATTTATAATACTATTGTTACATCACATGCATTTATTATAATTCTTTTTATAGTCACACTGTATTAGGTTTTACATCGATAATAAGTTTATACCAATCGAATTTGCCCTTTTATCAAAGTACTAACGTTCGCATAAATCTAAGGATACCTACAATTAAACGAGGGAAATGTCAGTTTACGCTCTTGAAAGTACCAACACGCTTTACCGTATGTTTGTTTTGTCGACGACAAGGGACGTTTCTCTCTCTCCGTCTCTCTTTCTCTCTGTCATCGAAACGATCCCTCAGCTACGTCCAGTCAGGGAAGCGGGCAAGCAGGCTCCGATTACTCGAGTGCACAACGGTATCATTGATACAAAGCTCTGCCTGCGAGTACGGCTATCCATCCATCCCCCGTTCGCGCATAACGCAGCTCGCAGTCCGTTCGAACGGATTCGAGGCAGGCAGAGGAGAACTGCGAGGGTCAGGGGGCATGGTCTCGGGCTACGTTTATCTCGTGCAACACGAGCACCCTCTTCGGCGAGTCCCGGAAATTCTCTCTCTCTCTCTCTCTCTCGCTTGTTTGTTAATCCTTCTACGATGCTCGATATCGTCCTGTGTTTCCAAGCAGCGTCTATTCCGCGGACATGCGACTCACAACGCGATACGCTTTAAGTCCACTTTGCCTGTACCCTTTCCGTAGGTTCCTGTACGTCATGTGCTTCGGAACACGAAGAGATACGCGTCATATACGCATCTGCCTTCAATCGAGAAGAGATTGAGAGAAATGAAGTAAAACAATTGCTGATCGATTTATTTTAGTGATATTAGTTTTTCGTGTCTTGTATGATAATTTATTGCTTTTTATTATGAGGTTAACACTAGATTGCCGAATGTAAAAGATATTAAAATATGTTTTAAAACAAATTATTTGTTTTAAGTCATAAGTTGTTTAAGTTTATAAATTAAAATCGTAAATGAGTCAAATTGACTCACTCTGGCAATTTAGTGTTAAATCAAGAAGTTGAATCATATTTTAGTCCTTTAGCTACGGTAGTTCAGTACAATGTGGTTGATTCATCCCCCTAAGATTCGTTTATTCGAACTTAACGTTAAAATCGACTACAAGTACACACATTTATATAGAGTGATCCATTCAAAGAAGGCCACCTAAATATCTCTGCGGGTTAATGTGATGCAAAAAAATGTTTGTTACGTAATGGTATCAATGAACCAATATCTGACAAGAATATTTTTTCCAAAGGTCTTTTTTGTCGGAATTATCAAGGTCATCGTTGCTTTTTGACACATAACTATATATAGATATATATTTTTTTTGTAACATTGTGTAACTAATCGTAAAATACATTGAGATATGTATAATAATATGACCTGGAAATGATTTTGATCTTCGAAAATTAAATATAAATATATATAAAAATTATATTCTTGCCAGATATTAATCCATTGGCACAATGCACGCTACGTAACGAATAGTTTTTACATTACAATAACCTGAAGAGATAATTAACCCTATTTCATTCGTAAAGAATAATTCTAACGAATCCAGAGCTCTCTTTGAAATTTTTCGCGAGTCGCAACGCGTGCCGATACTTTTCATTATCCACCGTAGACGTTACGTTCAAAATTATTCGTATATAATTTTCTCTCCGTAAGAATGAGCGTGTACCCGAAAATATACACAATAGAGTGGAATCTGTCCGTCGGGCCATTCTTTTTAATACCGAACACGATTCTATAGAAGTACACCGCGAGAGAATAATAGCTTCAATTACACGGCACGACTGGTAAAGCGTACATATGACTTTTAAGCACACGCTGCTGCGTGAGCACGTGCACATCGCTCGCTTCCGTTACTTCGTCCATAAGCGGAAACGATTTTCCAAGAAATTCACAAAGTTCCACCATCGCTCGTAGGAATCGTCAGGACGATTGTTCTTTTTCTTGGACGTTAACCCGTCTCATCAACCTTTGAGCCGTGTAGCACGATTTTTAAAGTTTGCAATTACCTATGTTGCGTCGTTAAAATAAAGTCAAGTTCTTTATCTCAAAATATTCTAAAATGTCTGATATTTATTCACGTGTTTTAGTTTTCGCAAAAATTTTAATTTAACCTTCATCAGAATACTATGATTTATAACACAAACGGATAGAAGAACCTTACAGGCTCCATATAGAATGAGTACTATTAATAATTTACAAATATTTTATTTATTTAGTAAAATGGTGTTTTTAAATATATTATACCTCTTTTTCAAAATATACGAGTTTGTAGGAAATGATTTTTTTGGGGGATTCTTTTCATCATGAAATAATAAAAGAACCTCAGAGACTCTTTTATCCGAATGAAGGTTAAACAGCAAATGGCAATTGTTCGCACTAGTACACTTGCCATTCATGAGATTAAAATTTAGTCAGAAAAAGAAAAGGAGTCCATGTTTCCTAATTGCGACAAAACACAGAATGAAATCGTAGTATCGCAAAACGTTTGACACTTTGAATCGCAAACGTGGAGTGGGTCTTATCGGGAAACGTTGGTGACTACTATTTCTTCCTTCTTTAGCGCGTATTCGCTTTATCAATTCTTGAGTCGTTACAACATTCGACAATTATAAGGACGGGTTAGCGTTTTAACGTCAGGAAAGCACGAGTAGAGCAAAGTTTTATATCTTTAGGTATCAAGTGAGTTAGAAAACGGTTTGCAATTACCGGAACACGATAAAGACACGTAAGCTTTCAACACCAGTAATCCCATTATGCTCGCTTCGTTTGTGACGTCGATAACAAAGCCCTGGGTGAATAACGGTTTGACTAGAAATGAAAAATAACCTCTGTGCTTCTTCCAGAAACAAAAGTCATTTGGGAAAGACGGGAAAAGACGGTACGAGAACAGTATATTCTTGAAATTTCGTAGAGATGTAGGTAATGATGTGATTTGATACACTTTGAATCGCTTCGAATCTGGATATACAGGGTGTCCCGTAATTGGTGATACAAGTGGACAGTGGCTGATTCTACATGAAAAAATCAGTCGAAAATGTAGAATAAAATTTTTTCATATGAAGCTTTGTTTTTGAGACAATCGTCAGTTGCACGTACACTAACTTGACCATATCTCGTTATAATTGACATCGCTGTAAATCATTTTCTCGAATACATATGTTTATTTTACTATCTCACTATGGGTTATTACCGCAATTCTAGTTTGTTTTTACCACACTGACAAGTTAATAATAAACTGCGAAACAGAATATTCAAGTAACCATAAACTTTATTACCACAGAAATTGTTGGAAATGTTGCTCATTTAGTCGCATACACAATCTTGTTTTTCCTATAGTCAGATAGTAAGATAAACATATTCGAGAAAATGATCTACAATGAGGTCAGTTATAACGAGACATAGTCAAGTTAGTACACGTTCAACTGACGAATATTCAGAGTCGATTTTCTCGAAAATAAAACTTCATATGAAAAAATTTTATTCGACATTTTCGACTTAGTTTTTCATGTAGAACCAGCCACTGCCCGCTTGTACCACCAGTTACGGGACACCCGGTATAACAAAAACTTCAAAAGTCTGTTAAAAGTCTTGAAAGTCTTGGAAGTCTTGATATGTTAAATCTATCGCGCAACAACAATTACAGCTTATCAACATTGGTATGAGTAAGAGTATAATCTTGTAAAAACATAATAATATTAGTAAACACAAGACTCTCAAGACAATCAAGACTTTCAAAATATTCAAGCCATTCAAGAGTTTCAAGAATTTCTGACTTCGAATAAATATCAAATCAATTCGAAACAGTGTGATGATTGAAAACTTGCAAGACAAAATATTGAATGTCGATCACTAGATACAGACTCCTTTGATTTATTGGTACATACACCCACGAGATCCAGAGTTTCTCCGGTATTTGTTTACTCGAGACAGTCGTACCGAGATCGACGACGTCGGATTATATCCTGATGTAGAACTTCATACCGGACGTTCAAACAAACGAAATAATATACGCGAGAGGTTTATCGCGATCTTTATTGGAGAACGAGCTCGAATGAATGACAGAGTTGTATTTTATAAACATTATCCCAGTCATGCATTCTCTAATATTTATCGTTGAAACATTTCGCCGAACGTTGTCGACCACGTCACATGACTCTTGGTTTATCTTTAGAAGAAAAGATTTATTTATCTCTTGCTTTAAAAACTTTCTTTACGATAAGTAGAAAGGGTTAATAGCGGTCACGGTGCACCATAACTACCCGAGAAATTCTATTTCCAAAGATTTATTTCAAAAATTTCAAAAAAAAAAAAAAATATAAACCGATTTTAAAAATTTGTCTATATGTACACTTATACTAACAAGTTGAAAATAATATTTATATATATATTAATACGTATTATTTAATATTTACAATTCCTACCTAATCAGTCATTTCTTGAGTAGATACCAACATTACAGGTTTATGTTAAACTTGGCTTGGCTGACACCGGCTCCAAAAATAACTACATTTAAGCAAATTTTTGAAGTCTGTTTATTACTATTATAGTAATAGTATATAGTATTTTTATTATAGTGTTATAGTAATACTAGTGAGAGAGTATTATAGTGTTTTATAGTAACATAGTAGTTTTTTGTAAAAATTTACTTTATTTGTCAATTTTTTGTTTTTGTTTTGGCATTTTCTGGCTCTCGAGATACAGCCTATTTAATAAAAAAAATCATTGAAATCAGTTCACAATCGATGAAGATATCGCGTAACATACGCCAAAAAAATACAGTCGACTCGATAACCTCCTTCTTTTCGAAGTCGGTTAAAAATGAAATCCAAGCACGAAAGGGAAACGAAGTCGCGGGAACTATCGATTTTCATTGAAATTCTCCAAGAATTATCGCACCGCGGTTAAGTAAAAGCGAATAAAAAGCGAGGGAGTTAAAACGCGTTTCTACTGTGAATAAAGAACGGAGGGAAGGCTCGCGACCAAAGGAAAATAATGCGCGGCCTATGAAACTAATAACGCGAAATACATAGGAGAGAAAGAAAAGGGGAGAGGAAGAAAGGCGTGCACGCAAGAGAGACATAATGTGGATATAAATTATAACCAGCCGGTATTCTAGCGAGTAAAGGGAACGAGCGAGCAGATCGTGTCGCATGTTGAACGAAATGTAATAAGTGTGGGGTGTAAAACCCGTAACGCGAAAGGCGAGAAGGGTAGCGTGCACTTTAGAATAATGTGAACAGTTCGAGTAGGTGGGTATATCTATAGCTACGTCCCGACGAGAATCTCAACATTTTTCTATTCTAGTTTGACCCTTTGCACTCCGTGTCGAATCTGGCTGACCGATTTTTAAGGTAATACGATGTCGAGTGTTCCTCGACGCTCAATTTTGGTTCTATTGTCAGATTTGTCTCCAATTGACCCAGATCTGGGCAAGTTTTATTTGAAATGATAAAATTTTTCTTTTATTTTATTCTATTTTATTTATTTTTATTTTATTTATTTTATTTCATTCATTCATTTGAATAGTATTTGATTAATATGAAATAGTAGCAATTTGACATAATTACTTATTTCGCTATTTTTTAAAATTTAAAATTTGATAATAGTAAAAGAATATAAAATAAGATAAGATTCAGATCTAATAATATAAGATACAGTTGACAGTAATAAACAATAAACCAAAGAATGTCAATACAATAAACCAGACTCAAACTTGATAATCACTAGATTTTATACAATTTCACAATTATTTCAAATCTAATTATAAAATAAAATAACATGTTATTTGAATTAATATTTCAAATAATGTTAGTTCAGAAATGACCAGGCCCGAATTCACGTACCACCAACTCGAATATATATTTTTTTTTAACAATATAAATAGTTAATATATAAATTGAAATGAAATGATATAATATTGAAAATATGTCGCCTCAGCGGCGACACTGCAGTGCAAAGGGTTTATACCACAGAAAAAAAAAAACGAAAAGTCTTGCAAGAAATATTATCAACTATAGAAATCGACAATTAACGTTACGTGCCACGATATAGCTAAAGAAAGAAGCGGACATATCGGCTTGTATCGGGGAAAGGGTTAATAACGCGTTCGTCAAGTTACGATCGCACGTACGTACGGCTCGTGCATACGATAAGGTTTACCGTGCGACGTTAACGTGACACGAACGTATTTGTTCGCAGTTACTTTTTAAAGGCTGTTCTTTGAAACGTGCACAATTTAGCGACGTATAATAATAAAGACGAAAGGTAATAGCATTGGACGGAAAGAGGGCAGATCGCTCGTTTGGTATTCTTCGTGAGGCGTGAAGAAATTCAGACGATTGTGCAGAAGAGAATGAGAGAATGCAAATCAACGACATTTTGGTGGTGCTCATTAATGTCGTTGATACGTCCCATTGTGGTCCGGCAATACGAAATTATTTTTCTCGAAGCTGAGAGAAATAATGGTAATCAGAAGTCACGAAATGCCGATAAGTATTCTCTCGTTAGTTCGTTTCCGTGACGGAATATATCGTTGGGCTGAAAGGCGTGGTAGGGCCGTTTAAATATTGCCCCTCCATGTCGCGAAACTTCCAAATACCGTAATTACGTAATGGGAATGCGCCGAATAATATTGGTGGAACCGGAATCTCGTGCGAAGATAATGACAAAAGATAATGGCACCTCCGACGCACAGCTTTCGACCAGGTAAATTTGCGCGTTAAAACGACGAATGTTCAAACAACGACACCAACGATTTCTTTTCAAAAAAATCTCCCAAAAGAACCAATTCGTTTTCAAGTTGATGTTCAAATCATTTTGAAGAATTGTGTTCTTGTTCTCTAATAGGTTTTCTGTAGACATACTTTATTGAAAAGCTATAGCCGACTTTTCTGTCAAATATTTGACACTTCTCAAGGCTGTGGAAAGGTCAATCGGTAAGTCGCAATCAGTAATTCAACAAAGAGTTTCTTTTCGTTATTTCGCGCATACCACGTATGTTTATACCTATGGCTATGTATTGACCTTTCCACAGCCTTGAAAAGGGTCAAATATTTGACCGAAACGTCGGCTATAACTTTTCAATAAAGCATGTCTACAATGTTCTAAAATTGCCACTACCTACAACCTCGTTCAAATCATTTCTCAAAAAACAAACTGCGTCTTCTATCTGAATTCTACAACATAATTCTAGTTTTTTTTTTCTTAAATTACTTAAATAAATATTTTACTTTTATTACGCTAAACTCGAAAGACACTTGCGTGTAGTCTCTATTACTATCCAAGAACAATGTAAAAAAACACGAACAAGAAAAAATAAATCCAATCCATCTACTCCATGTCAAATCGTCGAAACAATTTTTTTTTTAAATAATATTACCTACCGCGTTCTCACTTTCCCGGATACCCTTTTCGCGCTACGACCATCGGCTCGACAGTCCGTACGGGTGACGTACTGCTAAAAAAATGGCGCCTGGCGCTAAACTATAGTCGTGTCAGAAGAAACAGTGGAGCGTAAAGTGTGTCGTAGGAAGAGAGGTGGAGGAACTTGACAAAAATATGTAGGAAGGGGTGAAGGAAATGACAGAACAAAAGGGAGGGAAAGAGATGGGAAATGAGTTGGAGTAGAGAGAGAGAGAGAGGTGGGTACCAAAGGAACGGGCACACTATAGACTCCCGTCTCTTCGTCCTCTCCTCCATGTTGCCTCTCTCCCCTCTACCTTCTCCCTTCCCAAGTTATTCCCTTTCTCTTTCTCGCTTTCTTCATCTCTCTCTCTCTCTCTTTCTCATTCCAACACTCCTTCTCCCTCCTTTAGTCGGACTAGAAGGAAGAGAACGGATCTAGTGAACGGAGTCCGAAAAGGAGAGGGAGAGAGGTTTCCACCTGCTAGACAAAAAGGATTTGGAGTAGGGGTGAAAAGAGAAAGAAGGAGAGAGAGAATGAGAAAAGGGCGGGAAATAGCGTCCCGGCGCAACGCCGTCGTCTATACGACGCCCCTCGACGCGGTACCAGCAACGAGGAACGTACGGCATTTCCGCCTTTTCAAAAGGTTAGCGGGAGCAAGCACGTGGGCGGGGCTGCGCCGACGCGCTGCCTGCCTATTGGTCGACCTAATGTCTAATATATCATGTCATAACGACCGGAGAACCGTTGCTATCATTCCCTTCCCTTTCCTTACCCTCTCTCTTACTTACCCTCACTCTCGATGTCTTTCACTCTCTCCCTCCCCCCTTTAACTTATCTTTGTTTTCCCGTCATTGATTGGGAGTTGAATACTTGTAGGCATGCACGTATGTACCTACGTACCCCTTCGATCCAGCATACGTGTCTCGAAAGAGTTAGGAAATCGAATAATAGAGGTGCGCGCGCATCGGAAAGTAGACCCGTCGGATGAGTACACGCCCTTTTCGCTCTGATCCACGTGTTACTATTGTAGAAAGCTGGTCAATTTTTTTTATTATTCCGCTTGAACGAGGGCTGATGGGGGTGAATTATTATTTATTGATCGTTTTTGCAACGAATTTCGTTCGACGGATCGTCGTCGTTCGGATTATTGTTGTAACCCTTTAGTCTATAATTACTTTCCTAGTTTGTTCTCGGCCAACTGTGATTTAGTTTTTCTGGTTTTGATATCACATATTAGGTATGAAGTAATTGTTTGCAGTTATTTAAAGTTTAATGTTTTATTAACAAAACGATTGTTCTTCAAGAATGTATGATATCAAAATACGAATATTTAGTTTATTGTTATTTATATTTTTTTAAAGTATAGTACTTTTTACAACAATCCCCTACATATCAAAATGACTAATTTTACTAATATTATTTTATGCTGAGAAGTTTATAATACAATACTTTCATGTACATACACATAATTTCAAAGCATTGTTAAATAAAACTGTTGCCCACTAATTTGTTTTATTAACCGTATGAAATGTCACACCAGAAGTGACCTCATAGTGCGAAGGGTTAAAATTGAGAGTCACGTATACTATAATAATAGTTTTGATCAAAGATAATTTTTGTTATACACAGGATGAATCACGAATCGTGATCAGTAGGAATTACTGTTATTAGCAGTCTGATCGAAAATGTGTTAATCACCTTTTGCATAGTTTTAAGAGAGCTTTAATGTGATTATAAAAAATTATTTGTCCATTCTTTATTTTTATGTTTTTTCAAGGTTATTTTTAATTTTTTGCAAATAAACATATAATATTTTTACGCCAATCTGTTAAAATATTTTAAGACGAATTCGGTAAATATCGTATCAGAATATTTTTTTCATCTGGGTCGAGAGAAAATGTACAAACTTTGTATTACAAAGAGCTACATTGTTCGATAAAATACTATTTAGCAGTGATGCGACGAGTCGAGTAGATTCGTCAATAGACTCTCTTCTCAACACTACTCGAGTCTTAAATAACGAGTACTGGCCGAGTACTGAGTATTTCGTATTGAATACTGAGTCAAGAATACAACACGAGTTGTGTACTCGTATATGATACTCGAATAGTGATGCAACGAGTCATTTATTTGGAAAATCGAAGTGAATCGTACTCGTTTAAAAAAGAATCGGGTCTAGACTCGAATCTTACACTCGAATTTCCCACTCCATTCCAGACTCGATCCTAAGCAGACCCAAGTCTATTTCAAAAGTCAGACTCTTGCCTGGTATTCGAATCAGATTTGCGTCTAGAACTTGATTCTGACTCCCTTACCTTTCTTATCTGATTTTTTTAACTTCGATACAACATCCTACTACGTATTTGTCAACTTTAATTTAAGAGTCCTCGGACATTATGGTATGCTTGAAAATGTGTGTGCGTGTACATATGTACGAACATTTTATTTATCACGTGTTTGACAGCATATAAAAGTAACACTATTTGGAAAGTTTGAAAATCCAAACATCATTTACTATCAGTTATACTAATTGCAAAGCGTTGTTTATAAATTTAGAATTTTTTACAATAGTCTTCTTTGAAATAAATTTCATTTGAAGTTGTCTTTTGTTGCTCGAGTAAATCGAGCATCATGGTCGGTGATCGGTGCTCTCATAGAATAATGTTCTCGATGTTCTTTTATAGAAGTACGAATCGACTCGATTCTCAAAATAAATGACTCATCACATCACTTGTTTAGACTCAAGTGCGGTCCCGAGTACGAGACTCGAGTTCAGATTCAAGTGCGAAATTCGAGTCCAGACTCGATTCTTTTCTAAATGAGTACAAGTCAATTCGATTCTCAAAAAAAAGTGACTCATCGCTTACTTATCGAATTACTTACTTTCTTAATCGAAATCCGTTCGATTGTACTATATAGTCAAGGCCTTGCATACTCGGTTTCCTTTGGCTTATAGAACTCTTTGGATTTCTTTAACTTTTCACGAGCTAAGTGGGGTGCGATATACCCTACATAGTTTGCTATGCTGTTTCCTTTCACCTCGTTCGTGGAAACTTGATATAAGATTGTCAATATCCGTGTCTCTTCTTCCTTTTTTTTTTCTGTCTCTTTTTTGTCAACCGTTACGAGAAGCCGGGTCACTTCTACCTCACCTCAATACATAAGAACATAACATCGACATACCAATCAGTACAATATATGAATTGTAAATTTGCGAAAAGAATATAAGAAATAACGTATCTTTGAATTTCTTTTCTTCCAGGCGACAGCGTTGAAATCCTGATGGAATGCAGCACGAAACTCCTGGAACGATTCCAATATCCTTGGGAGATGTTAACGCTGATGTACGTTATAGTGAAATACGCCGGAGCGAATCTCGAAGAGGCTGCCGCGCGTATCATCGAAGGTTAGATTAAAATTGGTTAATTACATTTCCAAGGGTAATCTTTTCTCTGTCGGTTTTCTCTCTTTAATTCGATAATCAGCCGACGTTGGATACCACACGATGACCGGTACATGGATAACATGAATAACGGAGGATCTTTTCTTTTTTTTCTTTTACACAGTGCTGGTTTCTTCTTGTCTGGACCTTATTCGGAGGCTGACAAGGATACCGGACGCGATTTTAAGATATCATTTAATAACGTCACCATCGTCGATACTTTCTAACGAAACGTTGGATCGATCGATTTTTTTCAATTTATATTGTTATACATCGTAAAAAACATGTTTACGTGCACCAAAATGAAGATAATAACGTTCGTGTATTCAACAAAGTCGTTACGTATCGAAACAATCGTGAAACGAGTCGATGCATTATACGTGATGGAAAAGATTTTCAGTCGGCTTAGAGCCGATGCTAAAATTGCGATCGTTGTTGAAGTTGGCAAGTTGATATCTTCTGCGATTCGTCTAAACTTATTAATGGGTAGCTAATAAAAATAAACCTTATTCGCGAAATACAATAAATGCCCTTCTGAACTCGTACTTTACTCGTGCCCGCATCAAGAGTGATTTTGATCTTATCACTTTGAAAAGAACATTTCGTGCGATACAGGGTACTTACTTGGAAGTTTCGAAATTAGTCAGGTCTCATCGTCTTATCACGATTCGAATAAACATGCATGCTAATTACCCTCTTATTTATATTTTTATTATATATTTATATCAAAATGTCGTTGCTAATGGACGCGGGTACGAGCTTACAGTAACGTGACAATATTAAAGGCACCGAAGGCTACGACGAATAACATATCTACGCTCTATTAAAGATGCAGTTATTGAGATATTCGCATGAATTTTATACCGTGATAATATCGTAAAATTGCAAAAAAAAATAAATTACTCGTACGTGACAAACACTCATAAATATGCTTACTTGGAAATATGGGTTAGATCTTATACATTTACATTGATTCATTTATTTCTTTATGACGGTATAAATAATATTGTTACGACGTAATCGAATCGGGAATATGGTTAACCCTTTGCACCCGGTGACGAGTTTTACACGAGAAATCCGATTTTTATGACTTTTGATAATTTTCATTGTCGAGTGACACTCAATATTTGTTTTTTTTGTTGCAACATGCTATATAATTTAAAATTAAATAATATAATGTTGGGAATCCCTTCGGAGGGAAGGGCCATTCGAATGCAAAGGGTTAAATCTTCGAAGCAACATTGTACAGGTATTAAACGAGGCGTAATAGGTCGGTATCGAATAACGATAGGTTTATCACGTGCATTAGTCGAAACGTAATATTAGATTAGATATATAAGCCTATCTGTTTTACCGCGAACGATTCACGTAATACTTATATATGTATATACATGAATACACGCGTTGAACGAGTATGCATCGCGCGCATCTCGAGTTTTGCTCGAAAGTCGAGTCCATGAAAGAAGATTTGATCAACGTGATAGTCTTTCATTATTTATTATTTCTCAATATTTTTTACTATATTACATTTCTAAGCTTGTCCTAAATTCTTTATTCTTATTTGATGTCTATTATCGTGCATGCGAGTAAAAATTCGAAATTATTTTTCATTCGATGGACGATAGTTAAATCGAGTATCTGTACGATCTGGAAGTGGCCGAAGAAAACGCGACGAATCGAGCTTTAATAATGTATATAACGTTCGAGTTAGGAACGACGACGTACGGATACGTATCTCATTCTGTCATAATGCATGCCAGAAAATAGTTCATGCCAACTTCAATGCGATCGAAATTTGCATTGGTTCGTAACAGCCAACGAATGAAATTGTTGCTTAATTCGTTCGACGATCGCACAAATTTAACGCCCATCAAATTCGACGTTTGGAAGATCTATAAGCTGCCACTGGATTATTCGTCTTCTCTCGAAAATCATGCACCCAACTCCATTAAAACCTGATCCATGATCTTTCGATATCATCACTGAAGATACGTCAACAGAATCAACGACAATTCTAACGTGATTCGAACGAATTATTCGGAATTTTTCTTTTCAATTTATGAATATAGTTCTTTTTTTGCAATAAATACTTTGCTACGTTCGGTCGTACAATAAAATTATAACGATGGCAGCGATAAATAGCGCAGGGAAAGACTCTCAACGCTCGAAGATCCCAGTTGCCAAAGTGCGAGGAACTTGACATTGGGATAAAGGTATGCTTACAGTGTTGATATCTAATTTTCAATGCCGATGCATTTCTTTAAATAAAGGGAAAACAATGGGATATTTTGTGGTCAAAAGAATTGAGTGATCTTAACGTTAGACTGACAGGAGTGTTTTTGACTTTATGTATAATGACTTGATGAACTGTAGGATGGATAAGAAGGGATAGAATTTCTGTGATTTGATAGATCAATTTTAAATCGATAATACTTATCGCAACGACGACTTGTGCTATCGACGTTTTAAATTCACAGTGGCGAAGTCGTCCAAAATACCTAAGACGCTTGCGTCGAATCCGAGCCAAGCAGAAGTTGTTACAGGATATTTCTGCGATTATTATGTAGACGTTATTACCGTCCCGCCTTACTCTTCTAACAGTAGCTAAGTGCTCGCATTGGAAACTAGCCAATCGAGCCGAAAATGCGCGCCTTGCTTTCCCCTCCATCGGTGCGATTTATTTCGTTCAGGGTTATCTCAATAAAATACAGAAAAATCGATGCCAGGACACGTGTCGATCCTTTTTTTTAAACAAACAATTTGAATTTTTGTAAAAAAATAGAAGGATTAGTTTACTAGATATTATGTTTTCGTTGCTTATAAAAAAATTGAAATTTTTGAAATTACAAAAAAAAAATAAAAAATGGCAGTTTTCAACTTTTTTATCTGAGCCTATACTGCAAATTTTTAAATTGCCTTTTTTTATTTAGGTAAGATATATGCATACATATATCCAAATTGGTTAAAATTATTCCAAGCTACAAATGCTTAACCCTTTCCAGCCCAAATTATTTGATTAAAAAGAAAAGAATTTTTTTATGCAAAACGTTATAAAAACACTTATTTTATCATAAAAATATCTTATCTCATCTTTTTTATTGTTCCCTTAAAAAAAGAAGTACAATTCCATTTGGCAACATTGGGCCCATACTATGTATAAATATGGAAAGATAAACAATAAAATCTGAATAAAGGTCGAAAATCAGTGATTTCGGTTTATTTCAGCGATTTTTTACCTTATTCCGCAATCTTTAAAAATGTATAACTCTGAAGCATGTTAACCGATTTAGATAAAATTTTGAGCTTGAAAATATCTTACTGGAATCTATGAATGATTTTTTTTTAAATTTTTGTTATAAGGTCAGAAAAAAAGATTTGAAAAAGTGACCTTTACTATTTTCTTTGTAGTTAGAAACATTCCGATTTTTTCGAAACTACGAAAATACGATATATAGGAACCTAATTCTTCTATTATCTTGCAAAAACTCAAATTATTTGGTTCAATTATAACAAAGTTATTCTGACAGATATATAAAGGGTGGTAAAAAGATTGAATATTCTGTCTTC
Source organism: Ancistrocerus nigricornis (assembly GCA_916049575.1). Lineage (NCBI taxonomy): Eukaryota > Metazoa > Arthropoda > Insecta > Hymenoptera > Vespidae > Ancistrocerus > Ancistrocerus nigricornis. Next base: position 10,170,981 of record OU696665.1, read on the forward strand.
AAAATATCGTATCTTCTTTTCTTAATGCACTATACATACGTTAATTTTCTATTACATATTATGTTCTCAGACATATGCTGGGAAAACGTAAAATACAAAAAAGTAGACTAACACGACCAACAAGTCCATCATTACTATGATTTTGACTTAACCACTTGCCATATGATTTAATTTGTCACTCAATCAAGTTAATACTAAAAATTTAGACAAAAATGAGTCCCAAGCTCTTCTAAACAAAGACTAATGGACACTAGAAAGCAAATAAATAAAATATAAACTTGTAACAATTGAACCATGAATTTGACTCCTTGTTTTTATCCTCGCCTCGGAATTTATACCACGAGTCTCACACGATATTATAAGGCAAATGGTTCAATTTTAAATTACGTATATATTTTTATTATGTTTTACGTGTTTATGCTTAAATTATACAAGTATCTACGACTCGTACTAGAATAACCGTAACGAGAGAAAGACGTTACGGTAAGAAAAATGAAAAAAAGTAAAAAACGAAGGGGTTGGAGAAACGTAAGAAAGGGAACCCAAGTTACTTCGAAAGGCCAGCTACACGGTAGTTCAGTCATGGCAATACGCGCACGCATCGGCCATAAGAAAAGCTTGGGAGGGAAAAACGTTATAAGTACAACGTTGAATGCCGCGTTCACGGTTCGCCGCATCGCGAAAAAGTTCCAGCCGGTCGAACGAGCGGAGAAGGTTTTTTTTTCTCCAAATTTCAAGGAGATTCGATACGCTCGAAATATTTTTACGAGAAGTTTCTCCGCGTTAATCTCCGACTTTTGCGAAAATAATGTCATTGTCGATTGGCTTAAGTGTGATATAATAACGCGTAAATAATGTGTAGACGGCCTTATTTACGATTTATTATTATCTCTTCGAAGAGAGAAAGAGAGAGACGTTTCCAAACGATAAGATCAACACAGAAATTTGAGGCCTTTATACATTAAACGATTTACCGTCAGATTTATCTTTTAATTTATCGTTAATTAATCGTTAGATATCTAATTTCTACGTGTATACACAAATCGTTGTCAATTTTTGAAATTTTTTATGCTCATATTTTTTTTAGAGATATCAGCTGATATTCGAAGATCGAGCGACAAATTGTGTCGTGTATTGGCGGTATCTTTCAGCTCAATACAACTATATATCTGACTATAAATCGATAGATGTATTACCTGCTTTACGTATTTTTTTCCAAACTTTGTGAGTGACATATACCTAAAAATGTATCGTACCTACAAGAAAGTTCGATCGTAGCTTGTTTTTTTCCAATTTCATCCCGAAATCTTACCAAGAGTCGAAGCGTCCGTCGCTTCGAGACGTGCCAAACCGCCTCGCGAATTCTCATCTCGGATAAAATGCTGGAGGATAACCCAACGTGATAACCTTATACGATATCACGTGTGAACGTTTACGTAATTTCCTTTCAATAAAGCGATAAGCTATGTTACTTTGTCACAATACTTCATTAATGCGAATTACGGGATTATTAGTGTCAGTCATACCGTTGTGGTTTGTAAAAGAGGAAATTTAGACATATTCCTAGAATTTATCGTGTTGAATGCACGATAATGAACAATAATCATTTACTGTTCCGACTCAAAACACTTTGTCAGATATTTGCCAGTGAATTTAAAATAAAGCAAACGAGATCTTGCTCGGATTAACGGACGAGGGGGTACTTAAAAGAGCGTGAAAAATGTAGGTGAATAATTGGTTAAGATAAACGGTTGCCCGTTGCCTGGCACCGAAACAAACGAGCCAATAATTAGTGATGGGATTAAGTGTCTTATAAGTAGGTTTGAGTCTAACTGAATAGTTTCGAATATTTTATGAGTACTTCGAAAAAAGAAAGTAGACTCGAATTCCGATGAGTTAAGTTCGAACTTTTTGTAAGTATTTGAGTAAAGTACTGACTAAAGTATAACTGATCGAGTTAATTCGAATATTTTATGAGTACTTTAATCAGAGAAGCTTAACTTTTAGCGGGAAGCGTGAAAACTACTGAGGATTCGAGTACTATTTGTAAAAGGTTCGAATCTTTTGAGAATCGAACTACTTATAAGTACATTTTTGAACCTACAGGTATTCATTGTAGAGTTCGAAACCAACTTGTATAAAATGAGTACATTCCAAGTATACTCATGGATTGTACTCATTTTATACAAGTTGGTTTATACTCATTGAAACTTTATCGTTTTTAAGTAGTAATCGAAACTCATGAAATGAAACTTGTTTACTAGAATTGACTTGGATTTGTAAGTATATATTGAACTTGAACCCATCCCTACCAATAGTGCTTCTTTGAATATGCGAGAAATTATAACGAAACGAAAAGAATGTAAGTTTAGAGTAATCTACACGCAGAACCTAACGCAAATGTTGTTATAAGTTATTTATTACTAACCGGTTATTATCTAATGAATTATATTATGCGTCAATAAAGCGAGTAATATTCACAATTAATTGAGCAGTAACGTCTACGATATCATAGTTATGTAGCCTACCTTCTTAATTACGCTTTAGAAATTAATGAGCTAGTCATTAACACTAAACTAGCCGTTTCATCGACATGTCGAAAGAAAATAATTAATGCAAGATAAGTATATTCCTCGTATATCATGCTCACGTGTGCTCTATATAAAGTAACTCGAAGTTAACGTTAGAATATAACGTTCACGATGAGGAACGAGTAAGTTAGAAGGATAAACTAGACTTATATGCCGTGGAATTAATGAATTATTTTTAAACAACTCTAATTAAAAAGATTTTTTTTCCTAACGAAGGTCGTGAATTTCAGAGATAAAATTTCTCATCTTAGTATTTGACTTTCCGATATGACTACTATCGTGTTTTATCAAGAGCAACAATCGACAATTTATTACACAAGTGTGTCTTTCGCGGGACGTACATATTTGTGATGCACATGTAATTACGAATAGCTCGAAGTGTGAAGCGCTTCGCATTGGATAGTTTCGCGGCTCGAAAGGTGTCTCAACGGCAGTCGCGTGCGACAAGGAACGACTTCCGCGAACGTACACGCGAGCTACCGTGCGTTTCAATAACGGACAGTAAATCGTTCAATAAACGGACAAAAGATTTATTTAAATATTAAGCGATCTAGAATATTCATCGGGAATAGAGACTAAATGGAATCTGAATTAGAGAGAAATCACTAATTGACAGTAAATATTCACTATTTTGAAATGTGGAAAGTATACCACCAGTAAATAATGAATAGCCACTATTTGAATTAGTTGACTTAACCACATCTTGAAGTAGTCAAATTTTCACTAATTGAGTCAGTAAAAATTCTTTTAATTGAAGAAGTCAAAATTTAACTTATTGAATTGACAGTGTCAATGTGATGACTTTATCGGATTTATAATAAAAATTAATCAATTAGTGTCAGTTGTACTTTTTATAAGGACCAGTAAAAATAATTATCTAAAACATAAAGCAAAGATAATAAAATTTCATGTATATAATCTACTTAATTAAACAAATATATTTTGTTGTCTGATTTTTCAATAAACAATAATTAATTTTTCACATTAGCTTCATTGAAGAAAACACAATGTAAAACATATCTTGTTACTTCACTGGCGCCACTTGTAATTGTCATAGTACTCGAGGAATCACTAATTTACTAGTGAAAATTTCACTAATGTACCTAGATGTAATGCTGAAAGCATCACTAACTTACTCGTACATCCAACACGAAATCACTATTCTTGTAGTGAATTTCAAACTCACTATTCGAATAAGTGAAAATTTCACTAACTCAGCTTTAGAGAGTAGGCAAAAACGAGGGTAGCCATTGCATGATCCATAATATTTTTTAAGAATAAAGACTAGATCGATGTAAAAACGAGAGTAGGACGTCAATCGAAAGAAAAAAGGGAAAAAAGAAGAGAAAATTATTAGATCTGTTTGACCTGTCGAGAAAATGTTAACATGCGAGCGGGTGCTCACTAAACTCCATCATTTATAACGTACTTGAGAAGAAACGACCGAGAAACATTCGACCTTGCGCAAGTGCATCGAAGCTCGTGCCTCACGTGCACGTGCAACGTATCGTCGACTGTGCGCGCGAGCGGAGACAACGTACACGAAGAACATGAAACACGTTAGTTGACGTACGCCTACTCATCGACGATAACTCGCGAACTCGTTCGTGATCACTCTCGGGCGTTTACCGAGACGTCATAGAAATGTCGTAAGTCTACGACGAAATGACAAAATCTATTCATTTCATTCAATATTATTAGGGGTAGGAACCAATAAGTAATCCATTATTGGGTTGGCAAGAAAGTAATTTCGGCTTTCACAAATAAATAGGGTTATATTTTTTTTAAGGACTTCTGTCAATATTACGATTTTTTTGTTTTGAAAATTTTATTTTCATATAATTTATAAATGCATAATTTTATATATTTTATGTAATTTATATATACCACCGGCGTTAGTCCTATTTTTTTGCGACGAACAGGCCTAACTGCCGTTAGTAGTGTAACAATTTTTAAGGATTTCTGTCAATATTACGATTTTTTTTTGTTTTGAAAATTTTATTTTCATATAATTTATAAATGCATAATTTTATATATTTTATGTAATAAACTACAAAACACACACTACAAAACCAAAATTCATTTTTTGGCAACTCAATATCTTGCATTCATAGACAAAAGTCTTTTTTTAATAATATTTTTATTTTTTAATCGTTTCTGCAAATGTTCAATCCCTTGTTTGTAGAAGTCTGGCGGACGATTGTCACAAAACTAATGAGAAATAAGGTCTTGAGAAAATAATTTAGTACTTATGGATACCCTTAATATTTCGTGAAGTATGAATTTATCTATGTTAAATGGGAATATGCATTTATGTACCACCAACCACGTTTCTTATTTCCTGCCTCTGCCACATCTTCGGTTCGTTCCTTATTTTTGCATAATGACAGCGTTGGAAAGTAGTCGATCCAGTGTACTTAATCCGGTTGAGAGCCGAAGCTCCGCGTACCGATTCCTCTTCCTAAATGCAAGTAGAAAGTTAACTTCGTGGTAAGATGAAATTCATCGAAAGTTATTTGGGGAAATGTTCCACACGATGAATATTTCTTTTCTTGGAACTAAATGCAATATGTATATATACATAGGTAAATATGTATATATATCGATATGCGTGCGAACCCAATGGGAAACGCGACAAAGTAGGCATTTCGGTCGAGCATCTGCTAATAAATTAGGGAAAAATATACATTTCTGAGTGGTCGAGACTGCATTAGCCAGTGGCAAAGAGTCAAATAATGAAGCAGCTTATGGATAATTTGTAGAAAAAAATAATGATCCTAATGAGGAGCCGGGGCCAGATTGCACGAAAACGCACGAGATCTAGGAATCTATTGGCGCAGCTGAACCACGAAACAGCCTTGGGCGATGCTCGCAACAATAATTTAGTCAAATTACTTAATACCTAAAATACGAAGGCGCCCGATGGTGAAAGCAACGGGTTACGCCGAACTTTTTCCATCGTAATTCGTCCTACACACGAATCTGCGTCTTTCATCGATCTCGCGGGACGCATTCGTTTTTTTTTTTGTTAATATTCTTTTATAACAATCGGTTGGATCATTTTACTTTTCGATTACCTCAAATTTATCACTTATTAACTTATATTTATAAAATTCGTATGATTTGGGCGAACCGTAAGTATAAAAAAAATTCTTAAAAAGGTTTGAATTTTACACAAAATGTTTGCATTTTTCTGCAAAAGACTTTACAAGTAAGACAAAATATTTCTTCTATTGCAAAGAACTTCGCCGGTATCATATTTCCTATGCATTTTTAACGGCTTGCAAGGATGTTGACATCACGTGATATTTAATGAAAAGTGTCACACTTTACAGTTTTGTCATATCCATCGGAATTACGGCAAGACAATAGAGCGAAAAACGGATAAATTTGATGACTTGTTATCATTTTTAGATTGTTCCTATAGAATTTCTGAAATCTTATGATTAATTTTCGTTCCGTTATTTATTTTGGTGGGAAGACTGCTACTCCCGAAGGTGAAACCCGGTGAGATCGTATTCTCATAACCGGATCGGTAAAAATGCATAGTATGACACCGGCCTAAGTGCCAGGTTGATGAACTTTTTCGTTGCTCCAGGCGGATGAGTGTTTGCAAGCAGTTTTGATACCGCTTCTTGCACAACCGGAATACATATGTCGGTCGACCCTTATAAATAATTTACCATTCTTTATATATTTCTCTATTCTACTTTTCTTGCTTCCGAACATTTTCATTAGAATAAAAATTTATTACAGATTCGTATGAGCTCAGCTTGGAATACACAAATATTACACGCGATAAAAATATATCAAAACAACGAAATAAAGCAATCGACGAACACAATTTTCGTCTTAGCTTATCTATAGTGACACCTATAAGTAGACCCCGAATATTTATGTAAATGCATATTTAAAAAAAAAAACAGATAAAGCGATGAGACTAAGGCACAAATACTTTTCATGACCAGGAGGTAATAAAAATTCATTTTTTATTTTGCATTTTTTGCATAATGCATATGTTCTGCACATTTATGTTTAAAAACATATGCAGTAGGTATATCAATGCATAAATTATTAGTCTTATTTATGCATGTTTCATGCTTACGATGAATATCTTTGTTAAAATAATTCAATGTGTCATATATTTTTTTTTAAATTCATTCCCAAATATTTCGTGTATACTTACATATTTTCATATTTTCATATTTTTTCGTGTCCCTATAAATATCATATGCTTCTTACATATTTATCATGCATAAACATTCGGAGTCTACCTATAAGTATTCGGACACCCCGTAAGGCAGAATAACTGTTCTATAATTGAATTAAACACTTTGAATTTTTGCAAGAAAATAAAAGTATTAATTTACTAGATATCGTGTTTTTGTTGTTTAAAAAAAATTGCAATTTCCGAAATTACAACGAAAATAAAAAGTTATTTTTCAACTTTTTAATCAAAATTGAAAAATAGCCTTTTATAGATTTAGGTAAGATATATGCATATTATAAATTTCATCTAAATCGGTTAACGTTGTTCCGAGCTACAAACGTCCAACAATTCTAAAGTAAGATCGAAAATCGAAATTGCAGATTTTCGAACTTTCTTACAATCTTTAGACATTTGTAGCTTGAAACAAGGTTAACCGATTTGGATGAAATTTATAATATGCGTATATCTTACCGAAATCAACAAAAAGCGATTTTTTAAATTTTAATATAAGCAAACATTCAATTTGTTTATTTCAAATATAAAAACGTTATTTTTCTTTACATGGTTTCCGAATACTTATGGGAGTCATTGCACGTGACCATTCGTAAACACTACATTAGTTGTCTTCAGAAATATCGTATTGCACGAATTACAATTTCGAGGAGGAATTTGTTGATATACAAGAAATTTCGCGGAAAAATGTGTGCACCCAAAAGAATTCTTTAATTTTACCGTTTTGTTCGATTCCGATATTGGATTTTAATACGTGGATGATTAATGTTCGACAGTATCCCAATTGGTATTGGTAATAACTCCTTGAAAGAACATAGGCTCCATTAAGACTGGTAATAAAGAAAATTGCTTGCATTAATAACGGGAAAGTGAGAAAGAAGGATATAGTGATTGAACGAGTGGGAGGGCAAGAAAGATGGCAGCGGAAACTGGTGCTTTCTCTCCCTCTCCCACTTTTTCTTTCCCTCTCCGAGCTTCTCTCATACTAGATACACGATCGTCGTCAAACGTACAGTAATATGAAAGTATTTAAAATTCAACATGATGCGACTATATTCAAATCGCACCTATATTCAGTAGCTGGACAAAAATAAAGACACACTCTTTAAAATAAAATAATCTTTTTATAATTGAAGGAAAACAAGAACATAAAAGGACTAATTTTCTATATATCGTATATTTGTTGTTTTGAAAAAAACAGGATCTTCAAAATTACAAAAAAAAAATTGAAAAGTCATTTTTTTTATCTGAGCTTATAGTGAAAATTTAAAGATTGCCTTTTGCGGAGTTAGGTAGGATATATCTATATTGTAAATATTCAAAATTATTACATACTTTGAATAGACTTAACCGCAAATTATTGTTTATGACAGCTAACTTCAAATTATAAACGTTACTACCTACTACAGTAAAAAAAACAATTGACAAATGGACCTAGGTCACTTTCAAAATAAAAAATGTATGTCATTCTATTAACCAGCTAATTTTCTTTTTACGACATCTTAGTGATTTTAAATATATTACTTAAAATTTACTTCAATATACAAAGATAACGTAGAAATGTGAATTAAAAAATAGCTAGCCTAATTTTTTTGAAAAATGGACTTAGGCCACTTTCGAAATAAACGGCTCAAACATAGGAACTTAGCTTGTATAATAATGCGAATATAAATAGCACTAATTCTATCCTTTTCTATATGTCTATCAATCGATCCATTGGAATATTTATCAAACTTTCGAAATGACTACTTAAACTTTAATAACGAATATCAAACAGATCAAATCAAATGATGGCAGGTTACAATCTAAAGATCTAACAATACAAACGGTCGATGTTTAAAGGATCGATCGAATCCCAATCGGATCGTCTTCGATCATCGACGTTGCCTTTATCGCGACAAGTAAAAAACAAAGGAACGAATCGTTCGTCGATCGAGTAGGCTCTCTCGAGAAGGATTGTCCTTGAAACGGACTTTAAGACGGCGAGTAGCAACCCTCGTGAAACGTGATGGCGCGTAAATTTTTGTTTCATTTTTTCTTCCTTTTTTTTCCATCATTGCCCATCTCTCGCACTCACTCTTTCTTTCTTTTTCCCTTTTCTCGTTCCTTCGTATCTCCGAGATATCCAAAGATGCTGGACCACCGCATCTTCCCCTCGGCAACGTGCTTGACGTTTCCGATGAAAAGATCGGGCGCCGTTTTTTCTTTCCTTTCTTCCCTTTTTTTTCTCTCTCTTTACCTTTTGCATGATGCCATTCGCCGTGATGCAAGGCTGTTTCCGTGTAAAATACGTACGAACGTGAGATCCCTGGAGCATGACCGCGCGAAGATCGTAATCTCGTTGGACGGAAGTTCACGTTAACGCCAAAGCAAGAAATATTTTTATATCGAGAAAGTGGCTTTTATTGTATAGAAATCAAGCGAGTAATCGACAATTTTCCGAAGGATTTTGTACCCTTTCTTCTTCCTTCTTTCCATTCACACCCGGTTCCTTCGATTTCTCCTGTGTCGGCGACGATGAGGTTTTAAGTACATCAATTTAAGCACGCGACCAGCAATTACGATAATTCTGAAGTAAAGTTCTGCAATTATGCGTAATTGATCGTCGGATAATTATAAAATATTTTCTACATCGAAAGAGTGACTCAACTGCTTCCAACGTTTACCATATGTAACGTGAAACGTCTTGCCGCTTTGTACAATCTAGATAATTTTCTTGAAAAGGTATTGTCGCGTTACCGGTAAAAATTATAAGTCGTAAATCATCCGAGTGTCAACCGCGAGGAACATAAAATTATACAGTATCTATCTGATGAATGTACCAGCTGTCTTGTAATACATCTACCAGAAACACGATACTTTCCAATACGTTATAGTCTTCGATCGAGACGATACTGACTCCAATGTTCTTCGTAATTAAAAGACACCACGAGGAGTTGGATTATGTAAAATAAAATTACAAAAATCAGTGTATCCATTACCAGTTGCTACCTAACCACGTTCAACCTTCCGAACGATGGGAATTGAAGAAAACGGTAATAACAATCGTTTCGTGATTATATCGAGACTCTTCGTGGAAAAGTACTTACACGAGTGGATATAGAAGCCTTTATGATACTACCTACTAAGAAAAAAAGCGTTGTTCGCTCAGAAATTAATTTTACATCGTGCGCCCATTAGCTTATGCAACCGTGACAAATAATTCTCGTGCAATTAAACGTTGTTGCATTACTAGAAAGAACAAGTCTAGTAAAGGTGTTTCATTACCAGTGTGCTACCAATGCACTGTCCGTGTCGGCGATGAGAGTACGAAAAAAGAAGCGATTACGACATTTACGTTGTAGATACAATGTCAAAGTCAAGTCCAAGAACGATTCGCAATGCGGTATAATTACTGATGTCATGCAAATATACGAAGAGAACAACGTACCGCTTATCGAACGCGATAGATGTTAGAAATACCGAAGCCGCAAAGTGACGGATGCTATGATGCTTATTTCACAATTTTTCAAATTTATTTATTTAATTAATGGGAAAAACCTTTAGTGAATTAAATTAATAATATGATCGAGTTACATAACTTAGTTAGCGCTATACATAGTATTCGTAGGAAAAAAAGAAACAATTCGATAGAGAAGATTTCAATTAGGTAGACTGATCTGAGGAGACAAATCGACAAATCGAAATTTGCTTTTGTAGAAATGTATTTTATTTATTCAATATTATTTATTAGTGAGAGGGAATTAAATGTTGACTAGTAATTTTTTAATACATTGTCAGGGTTATCGCGTTGGGTAGTTTTATCAGAGATATTTATTGAATAATTATTGCTAAAAAAAGTTTATTTCAAATTTTTCAGAGACCATTTGCATTTATTAGATTATACTTAATCATATTCCTCTATTTATGTATAGTAAGGAGCAAAAGTGAGAACACGCACTTTAAAATCTTGATTTGAATTTTTGCAAAAATATAGACGAATTAGTTTACTACATCGTATTTTTTTTTTGTTTTAAAAAAATTAGAATCTTCAAAATTACAAAGAAAATATAAAAGGTCATTTTATCAATTGTTTTTTCTCGATTTTTTTCAGAAAAAAATTCTAAAAATGGCTCAAATCGATCAAAATCACTGCTTTTCGACCTTTTTTCGCAATCTATAAGCATTTATAGTTTGAAGCTGAGCTGTAGCTGAGCTGAAATTGGCCGAAATCACTATTTTTCGAAAATTGTTGCAATCTTTAAACGTTCGTAGCTCAATTTACAATATACATATGTATATCGTACCCAGATATACAATAAATAGTTTTTTTTAAATTTTCATTATAAGCTCAGATAAAAAAGTTGAAAAATGACCTTTTTTTAAATTTTTTTTTGTATTAATTTTAAAGATTCTGGTTTTATTACAACAAAAAAACTACGATGTATAGTAAACTAATTCGTCCATATTTTTGCAAAAATTCAAGTAGTTTAGTTCAATTATAAAAAAGTTATTCTATATTAAAATGCGTGGACTCACGTTTGCTTTTTATTGTATATTAAATCAAACATAAATAACATTAAAAATGTAAAGTGGGCCGTCGCTGTAGTTAATATAAAAAATAAATTGTGCTTTTCCTTGTTACATAAAGATATTATATCAATGATGCGTCGCATCTTTCTTAATAACTTTTTATGAAAAATCTACAATTTCCATTTCAACATTGGATCCTTAGACATTTTTTAAATTGTTGACTTAGATAGTCAACGAGATTATATAGTCGCAATGTTAATTAAAAGGTCGAAAAAAAAGACTGATAAAATTGATATTTCAAAACACATAATTTTAATTATTAACTTATTGGAAACCGCGATCCTAATAAATTATATATCAAAGAAAGAGAAAAAGTTCCAGGCTTATGATGAAACAAACCAAAATTATGTAGCACTTTGCGTCGATGAGATATTAGTATTTTAAGGTTTCCCCCGCCCTTGAAATTTCGATTTTGCTGTAAATATACCAACGGCAACAGAGTTCGTCCTATTTTTTTACGACGGACAGCCTAACTGCCGTTAGTCCGTAATCGGAGTTGCGTCTGGTTCGTATACCATTTGCATTTAGTAGCGTATATTGAATCAGAATTTTTTAATTTCTGTATAATAAGTCGAACGATCATGTTTGATTCTGCATATTTACCTGTTTTTTTAAGTACTTGTCACAAATGCATCCAATGAAAATAACTATACGTTTAACGTCAATAATTTCAGTGTCAAACCGGTGACAGACTTTCACGTTTACTTGTAGCAAAAAAAACAAGAACGCTCTAATATGTAGGTACAAGTTCCACCAAGTTGTCGCATTTTTTGACAAATCTCCTTGTGTGTTTCGATGTAATCAATTTAATGAACATTTATATGCAATGTACCTAATATTCGTTAGAACTCTTAGTTACAAACGAATGCTCTGGTCTGTCATGTCTGGATTTCACTCTTTCTAATTTCCTGCTTATTTTAACACTAGAACTACTTACGTTAAACCTATATTTATTTTCATCGCATGCAGCTGTTGGATAAATACTAAAAAAGAAATATTTTATTTCCCATCATAAACGAATAAAAATCAAATAAATTAAATAGATAATTGATTTCTATAAAAGTTGTTTTATTATTAAAAAAATTGCGAAATAAGAATTACGTAACAAGTCATTTTGACTGCTTCGGTAGTTCCAGTGTTAAGCGATAGTCATGAAAATAATAAAAGTTTGTAAATTCACCGAGGCAGAACCGTTTCTATAAATCGCGTTCGATCATGTATGATAAATAAATTCTAGCCAGGTGATACATTTTCAACGTGGGCAACTGCATCGAATTAATGCACGTTCTTTATAAGTGGATATTAAAGAAAATCTATCGATGCATATTCGTACGTACAAGAACACTAAATTAATATTCAATGAGTTAAAGAGTAATATTAACACGTTCGCGAACGTGAATGCTATATCATTCATTGTCAGTGTGATGCAGAATGGCATGAATGTTATAGCATTCAAATTTAAAAGCAGTTATTATTCATTTAATCTTAAATGAAAAATTGTTTTTATTTCATGGATGCTATAGCATTCATTGTATATAACTATTAAAATATGATATTCTGACTACTTTTACAAAATGTGTCTAGATATCGCAATTAATTAAAAAAAAAATCGCTTATCTATTTTTTAAGTTCACGGAAATTTTCACTATCCGCGAACGTGTTAATGATTCTCTGTCGTAAAAGTCGTTAATATTTCAAGACATCGATCGTGCCGAAGTTAGTTGGAGTTGAAGAATAAAAAAAAAATGAATGCACGCATGGCTTACTATGTGTCACTCTGTAAAAAAAATGATCGAACGCGAATACAAAGTCAAGAAGTCACGTTCGTTTATGCATTATAGATCGTAGGTGACTTATGTAAAGCTAACGTGGAGTCGCTTTTAAATATGAGTGTGACCAATGAAGCGATAAGAATAATTCCTCGACCACTCGCTATCCCCCACTTCCACCGTCATGCACGTCGTCTCTCCACTCCTCTTTTTACCCGACTACGGTGAAGCTAAAAGAAAGGTTATGATTTACACCTCTCTTATTTCCTCGTCTAAACGCATCGCCGATTTAACTAAATAATTGGCAAAGTCGAATGTAGCTTTTCACGAATTCTTCCTGTGCATTCCTTGGAAAGAAATAACTATTGGGTTGACAAGAAAGTAATTTCGGTTTTTACAAATAGATGGCGCTGTTTGTTTTGAAGGACTTTTTTTGTTTTGAAATTTATATTTTGGTATAATATACAGGGTGTCTAGTTCCAGGTGTCCAAGCGGAGAACTACATGTGCACATCAATGATTTAAGTCGAAAAGTCTGATACCATTTTTCGAAATTCGACTTAGTTTACGAGTTAATAATTAACAAAATTCAGCCAATTATGGTGATTAGCGAAAAAAGGCAGGTTACTCGAGCTTCCAGCTAATCAAGAAACGAAGCAATAGGAGGAACAATCTACAATAAACAACGTTACATGTCGCTTCTCGCCGTGATTGGCCGATTTTTGTTAGTTAATAACTACTTAATTGTGCCGAATTTTGGAAAATAGTATTAGACTTTTCGACTCAAATCATTGATTTGCACATGTAATTTTCCGCTCGGACACCTGGAACCAGACACTCTGTATATATACATAATTTAAAAAAATTTTTAAAAATTGAGTTTTATTTGACACTACAAAACCGAAATCACTTTCTTCCCAACCCAAAACATGCGAGAGAGCATAATTGCCACAACAATAATTTTCTTTAAATTAAACCAAGCTTTATTTGTCTTTAAAATCATAATTTATAAGGTGAGAAATTAATTATTTTTTATTGAAAAATCTAACAACAAAATGTACATATTTGTTCAGTTAATTAAATTATATAAATGACATTTTATAACTGCATGATAGATATAGTTGTAATTTTTCATGTGAATAAATACATTTTGCTGTTGGATTTTACTTATTGAATCTTTACATATTCAATAAGTTAAATTTCACGAGTTCAATTAGTGTAACTCACTAATTCAAGTAGTGATTCAATATGTGAAATTTCACTATTTTAATATGGGGCTACTTCATACTAATTCGAATAGTGAATATTCACTACTATTGGCTGGTGGTCTACTTTGAACATTTCAGAATAGTGAATATACACTTTTAATTAGTGGTTTTTCTCTAATACAGGTTTAGAGAGTACACGTAATTAGCGATAGAATCTACCGAAGTAAAAGAAGCAAGTATCATGTTCTAACAACGACTCAACGATTTGTTAAGCTCTAACAGTTAAGGATACGTTGCAACAATGTCGTACTCGTACGATCAGATTGCAATTAATTAGAACGCTTACAGTGTATAAGTAATTATCTGATTGCCATGAGGCGTTCGATCGGGTCGGTGTTGCGGCAACGCACCAATTAAACGGACACGCGTTCAAATATTTACGGGTTTTCCTCTTGCTCGTGCCTCGACAAATTTGTATACCGACGAGGCCGCATATCGATGTGCTTATTTTTTTCCACCTGTGACGGGTGTTACGGAAGAGAACATTAAATTTATCTCGAAACCCGTGAAAAGGCGATACGTGCACTTACAGAACGAGTTTGTGTCGTGGTTTACTTAATCACATAGATGGGAATTACTTTTACATCGGATAGGAGTATTCATTTCTGACAAACAAATTGTAATGCCAATGGCAGCAAATAAATAGAGATAAATGATACGACGTGTATCTACCTGGGAAATTGATGTACACGAGATCGATTACCGTTGATAAGAATGAAATGCGTTAAGGCTTGCATAAGCTACGGCCATACATCGTAAACTTGGTCGCAGAGTCGTGTCTAATTAGACTTCTATGTAAATTAAACAGTACAGATTCTATCCCTTTTAACTACATTCCATTTTAACTCCATATAAATTTACTAAACGGAAATTACTCGTTTTGAGTAGTATTAAACAGCAGGTGAGGATAATAATATAGCGAACAAAAATATACTGTGACTCCTGGAGATATTCAGACAGTCTATAAACCGGAATAACTTTTTTATAATTGAACCCAATAATTTGAGTTTTTGTAAGGAAATAGAAGTATTAGTTTACTAGACATCCTGTTTTCGTTGTTTAAAGAAAATCGAAATTTCTGAAATTATAAAGAAAATAGTCATTTTTTTAAATTTTTAATAAAAATTAAAAAATTGCATTTTGTAGATTTTGGTAAGATATATACATATTGTAAATTTCATTCAAATCGGTTAATGTTCTTCCGAGCAACAAACATTTAAAGTTTGCAAAATAAGGTCCATAATCGCTAAAATCGGCCCAAATCACTGATTTTCGACTTTACTTTGCAAACTTTAAATGTTTGAAACTCGGAAGAACGTTAACCGAATTGGATGAAATTTACAATGTGCATATATCGTACTTTTATTTAAAAAAAAAATAAATGACTCAAAATTTACTTTTTTCGAGTTTTTACCCTAAAGTGAATTAACTTTGCTTGGAGAGTACATTCGGTCCAACAGTCAACTCGATACGATGGAAATGATAGAGATAGATTGAACTCGTCTAAGTCAACATGTCAAACTTTAAATGCGTTTTCCCACAAAATAAAAATTTTGAATTATTTTTTTTAATAAAGGTGCAATATCTTACCAAAATCTACAAAATGTAATTTTACAATTTTCTTTATAAGCTCAGATAAAAAAAGTTGAAAAATTGATTTTTTCATTTCCTTTGTAATTCCCAAAATTACGAATTTTTTTAAACAACGAAAATACGATATCTAGTAAACTAATACTTCTATTTTCTTGTAAACATTCAAATTGCTTGGATATTTTTTCCGAAAAAATGCCGTGTTATACGAAACAAAAAACTAATGCAAAAAAGGGGGCTCGGTTCCGAAAATTAGAGAAACATAGGTACTATTGACATACTATTAAAGCAATTTTCATAAAAGTATTACGTATTAATATGCATTAAATGTTTTCTTCGTCATCACTACTAAGCATCATTAACCGAGGGCCTTTTTTTTTTTTGACAAGATATGTACACACTCAAATAATAAATTTCTAAAGAGATATCTTGTGTATTTAAAAGCTCTTATTTCGTTCCGTATTGTAGTGAAATTTCTGTAATTTTGCTCTTAAAAACGTTAAACATAGTACGGGAATTTATTTAATTCTGAAACTGTGTTAGAGTGAATGAATAGAATGCTGTGTCGAATGAGGGTTTTGCCCAATTCTCGAACTGTGTTATACATTTTTTAATAAGACTGAATAATTTTTCTTTGCCGAAAAAACTTGTTGGGAGTAAGAGAATAATTTTTTTAAATAATTATACACGACATTGATAAGTAATAATTCAAATAATGAGAATTTGCGAGGAATGAAGGCCTCGACGATCTCTTTTTTCTTTTCTTCTCAACTCTCATTGCATTCATAACTCTGTCGCGTCTTGGAATCAGTTGCGAACAGAATTAGACGGACTCGTGATTTTCTTGACCGACTGTACCTCGGCGCACTCTCTATCCGGATCCTCCTCGTATCTTATATAGTGCCCACTGACGAGTGGCACTTGCAACTTTTGCACACTGTTGCAAACTGCCGCGTGCCCGTCCGTGCGGCGCGCGGTAAAGGAAGAGGTAGATAGTTAGACTGATGAAGATTGCGTGGATGCAGGGCCGCAGTTACCGTCCTTCCACGACTAATCGACTTTTATTCTTAGCTCATATTTTACCTTGACGGATGATCGTGATCATTTAAAACCGATAATCGCATATAATCGAACTATCTCTCTAAAGCTGAATTAATTAAAATTGCACATTTCTGGTTGGATTTATTAGTAAATTAGTGATTATCTAAACTTTACATCTAGAGTAGCCAACTTTTCACTACGAAATTAGTGATTTTGAATTTGACTCACTAATAAATTAGTGATTTCTCCAGTGCTATGGCAACTGCAAGTATCGCTACAAAAGTAACAACATATGTTTTACATGTGTTCTTCGATGAAGCTAATGTGAGAAGTGAATCATTGTTTGACAAATCTAACAACAAAATATATTTATTAAATTAAGTAAATAATGTACATGAAATTTTATAACTGCATGATATATATATTTTGTAATTTTTTTATAGCTTTGTTTTCGATAGTTGTTTTTACTGGTCTTTATAAAAAGTACAGCTGACAACAATTAATTAACTTTTATTATCCATCTACTAAGATCACCAACTGATCTTTTCAGATTGACAATCAAAATTAATTAATTGTTAGAAATAACAACATTTTTTTATTTAATGATTCATAACCTTAATATATTGTCAACTGTACTGTTTAGAAAGATCTGTGGGGACTACTCCTATACGGCGCTAGACGTCGCAGATTGGGAACGCAACGCGTGGTTTCTCGCAAACACTAGAATAACAGCTAATTAGCATATATAGGAATTCTGAACATCAAATCTTCACCCCACTTCAAGCACATAGTTAGCCCTACTGTGACGAATCTTCTAACGGACCTAGCACGAAACTAGCTCCTTCATATTCAAATCATCCTCACGAATCGCTACAGACCACTTTCTAGATCTGTATTAGTGAAAAACCACTAATTGAAAGTGTATATTCACTATTCTGAAATGTCCAAAGTAGACCACCAGCCAATAGTAGTGAATATTCACTATACGAATTAGTAGGAAGTAGCTACTTATTGAAGTAGTGAAATTTTACATATTGAATCACTACTTGAATTAGAGAGTTACACTAATTGAACTAGTGAAATTCAACTTATTGAATATGTAAAGATTCAATAAGTAAAATCCAACAGCAAAATATATATTTATTCACGTGAAAAATCATAACGTACATATATCTGTCATGCAGTTATAAAATGTCATATATATAATTTACTTAACTGAACAAATATGTGCATTTTGTTGTTGGATTTTTCAATAAACAATAATTAATTTCTCACATTAGCTTCTTCGAAGAACACACATCTAAAGCATATGTTGTTACTTCAATGGCGCAACTTGCCGTTACCATAGCACTCCGGGAATCACTAATTTCATAGTGACAGTTCGCTAATCTAGATGTAACCTTAGAGAATCACTTATTTACTAGTAGATTCAGCCACAAATTACTATTTTAGTTCTGAATTGAAGACTCACCATTTGAATTAATGAAAAATTCACCTTTTCGACTTCAGAGATCAGTAAAAAACAATTATCGAAAACCCAAAGCTATTACTGGACACAATTGCGAGATATATCATGCAGTTAATAAAATTTCATGTATATAATCTACACTCGCCGGAATAAATATATTTTGTTGTTGGATTTTACTTATTGTGAATGTTCACTAATTCAATTTGTGAAATGTCACTAATTCAAGATGTGGCTATTTTCTACTAATTCGAATCGTGAATATTCACTATTTACTGATAGTATACATTTCAGAATAGTAAATATTCACTGTCAATTATCGATCGATCACTAATTCAGATTTAGAGAGTACCAAGCTTGAAACGTTCATCGATCTTATCTCGTCGTAAGAAGTTGCGATATTACTATAAAATCGATTAGAATGGGACACCTTATATATACGAAGATGCTAACGAAACCACACACGATTTCGAGCCTCTCTCGATGAATCCAGTTTTCCAACATCGACGATAATATTCGAACGACGTTCGATCGATTAAAGGTGATAATCCTAAAAACATACACCTTGGTTTCGTTCGCGTCCCGTTGATAATCGACGTTTTAAAAAAACTCGTCCAATATTAAACTAATCGACCATGGTATCATCCTAACGATAAAATAATTTCAACGTGAATATTCGGATCATCTCGAGAGACGGTCATTTCGTACGTGGTTGTATTCCGAGCTGGTCTCTAATTACCACTGGAAAAACAACTCACGCTCGATCCATGCAGCGAGTGCATTTCCGTTGATACCTCCCTGAGCAAGGAGCGAGAGAAAGATAGAGTGGTTCAGTTAGCGAAAGAAGGAGAAAGGAAGAGGGAAAACGGGCCGGTATATTCTCAAATAAAGACAGATGGAATGTGGTCGTGTGGACGCATAAATAGATGTGGTAAGGAGAGAACACCTTGGGAGCGGCTGAGAGAGACAGATAGAAAGCGAATAAGAGAAAAAGAGAGGGTTGGAAAAGGAAGCAAACGGGGAAAGGCTTCTGAACGAAGAGAGACACGAAGTAAATGGTCGACTCGCGAGAGGGAGAGATGCGATTATGCTGTAGGAACGAAGTGGATGGATTGATATGTCAATACAAATATACGCCACCCTTAAGAATTTATCGGCTGATCGTGCTCCTATTCGTCCGTGAAAGAAAATAAACGAATATACGCCCGAGTCGAAATTTCAACTTCGGTTTGGCCCTCCAAAGCCTACTTTCCTTTGTTATTTCTATATGCCATACTCTAGGAGATGCTGTGGGAAGTTTAGTAGGTTCAAATCGAAGTTTAACGAGTGATCTAAACTTTAGTTTGACTCTACCAAGCCTACCACAGCATCTTAGAGGGTTTAACGACTGATCTAAACTTCGGTTTGACCCTACAAGATATTGTGGTAGGCTTGGGAGGGTCAAACTGAAGTTTAGATCACTCGTTAAACTTCGATTTGAACCTACTAAGCCCACCACAGCATCTTATAGGGTTTAACGAATGATCTAAACTTCGGTTTGACCCTACAAGATATTGTTGTAGGCTTGGTAGGGTCAAGTAGAAGTTTAACGAGTGATCTAAACTTCGGTTTGGCCCTAAGCCTATCACAGCATCTTTAGTTTGACCCTACAAGATGCTCGACGAGTGCGAATAGGAACTAAGCGGGATTTTTAAACTTTTTTTTGACATTCAAAAACCCATATTCATAGGGTTTGGAGGGTCACATCGAGGTTTATAAACTCAATGCTACTTGGAGGTTAAAACTGAAGTTTATTCACCATATATTTTTCGTGTTCCATAAGCTTCATTTTTAATCTAAAAACTTCAAAGAGAGCATTTCGGAGAGTCAAATCACGGTTAAAATTTCGATTCGGGCGGGACCCTCAAACTTTCGGCAAATTTGCGCCTCGACTTTCGAAGTATGCGCACGCCTCGTTTCAACGCGGCCAACTTTTGCTCAAATTTAGCAAACTTCTTTTTTATTATTCCTTATTTTATCTTATTCTTCATAATTAATTTCACGAAATGCCAAAGATTGTTATTATTTCGAAAAGTAATTGAAATTATTAACAGTCTAGTCCCGGTTTGAAATAGAAATGGCGGCGAGGGAACTTTATAACAGGACGGTGCAACAGGATGCGCATAGCAGAAACTTGGCGCTCCTTTTCGAAATGAATTATGTGCCAGGTGCGTCGCATTTTCGCGTCTTTGTAGCATCTTCTTTAAATAGTTTGAATACGACGTTTGCAAGAACGTGTTCCGTTTCGTCTCCGATCTCATCCTTCATCTCCTCTTTTTCTCACGAGAATACTGTATCGTTTTAATATCCGTATGTTTCACCGTTGACCACGCATGTCGTGACTTGTAATAACGCCAACAAACGTTAAACGTTGAACTAGCCTGTGATATTAATACGACCGGCGTAAGACCGGCTATATTTCTCTTTCTCATTCTTATACGTCCACAAGCACGTATATACACTTGTTCTCTTTCCTTGTTCCATCTTTCCGAACGATATCACAGAAAATTTCATTGGAAAGTCACGTTTACCGATTTCTGCGGCCCTGTAAGCGGTGCAGCAGCTCTCTCGATCGTGCGAGTGAGACAGTTTAATATGTAGATAGAGATCGATGATGCACACCGACAACGATACATCGCAGTTTAACATGCAATACCGCGATGAAGATCGCAAGGGCGAATCAGATAGAGAAAGAGAGAGAAAGAGAGAAGTATGCGTGCGTATATGTTTATGACTATAGTAGAGGGGGAATTTTATTCAGGCAGGCACGGTGGAATGCATCGATGCAAGAACGTATACACTTAAATGAAATGCTGTGATAAAACTCGGCTCGAAGAACTCCAGACATCTCGTTCTAAATTTTGCAGAAAATTACGAAACATTTAGATTGTCTATACGTTGACTTGAAAAGACCAAAGTAGTGTATACATTTGGATCGTAGATAAAATGAGATTTTATAGGAAAAGAGTTATAACAAATATTGTTTAACTTTAGCTATTTGTAAGTTTTGTATTATTGATATTCGTTTAGCTTTACAATGTAGACACTGATCGTAACAGACGAGCGCGTTATTAGAATTATGAACTAACAAGAGCAGCTAACTCCGAGCTTGGCGCATGTACCAATGCCGTATCAATTACCAATCGAAAACCGGTTTTCCATCGATCAATGCGTTGGCTTTCGTGACGGACGAGAGGAAATCTATTGTCGCGATTATCTTTGAATTGTCAATGACTCGCACCGAGACAAGCGTAAAGGTAATCAATTTTACAAAGAAGTTGTTAATCGTTTTATAATATACCAACGTTTCCTTTAATTCGTTTGAAAAGTATTGTTTTTCTGAATTTCATTCAGATATCATTGACATTAGAGTCGGAAAGTAAGTTAACTCTTTCCTTATTGTTATAACTTTTTTATAATTTAACCAAACAATTTGAGTTTTTGCTAAAAGAAATGAGGATTTATTTTTGTTGTTTCGAAAAAATCGAAATTTTCAAAATTATAAACAAAAAAAGAAAAGTCATTTTTTATTAACTTTTTTATTCGAACTGTTTTGAGTTACAACAGCTTAAAAGTTGCAGTATAAGGTCGAAAACATTTAAGTCAGAGCAGTTCAGATAAAAAAAAATGGAAAAAGTTGGGTGTACACTCAAACCTGTTTTTGTGCGGAGGCCATGAACCGCATAAAAGAAAATGCACATCAAAATATTCCGAAATTTCATAAGTAGCTAACCACAATACATTTTTGAAAAAATTAAAAAAATACCTATCGCATAAAAAAAATCGCACAAAAACAGGTTTGAGTGTACTTTGATGTAATAAAAAAAAGTGTGAGAAGGTTACTATAAATCAGTGATTTGTAGTAATAACTAAGTAAACACTAATGATCCAAATAGGTTAATATGGCATTAATTCGCAGTAAGGCACATCATATTTGTTAATTACGAACGTTTTCAGCCGTTCTAAGAAAAAATACAGAAATCCCATTTCCTACGTACACACGTACGTACCCCATGTCTAATTAGAGAAGCGTCTTTCCTTTTGTGGCACGCGCAGAAGTACGATCTAGGTAATGCTTTGATCGTGAAATACCACTCCATGTATCATCGCGCCCACGTAATTTTCCTCACTCTTTACGTTAGAAAATGAGAAACATTATTATAAGATAAGCGTAGCCGCAAGTGCGCAGCACGAATTTCGTGCTTGTTACTTCTAACGTTTTGATTTATTGCTTTTGCCGTACTATCGCCCACCTATCCGTCGACTCGTAATGAAAATAACTTTTGAAACTCTATCGTGGCCTTTCGGTCGTTTCGAACTAAACTTGAACGGGTTCCGATAGGAAATAAATGCACTTCGATTCCATGTATGTATACAGAGTGAATCACGAACCGTGATCTGTAAAGATTACTCTATTATCAGCAGTCCGATCGAAAATGTTTTTATCAGCTTTTGCATAATTTCAAGAGAGTTTTAACGTGATTATAAACAAATTATTTGTCAACTCTTTTTTTATATTTTGTCAAGGTCATCTTGAATATTTTGCAAATAATCATATACTTTTTGTACACATATCTGTTAGAGGATTTCAAGACGAATTCGGTAAATATCGGAAAATAATTTTTTTGCATGTAAGTCGAAAAAAAATTATTAACTATATATTACAAGAAGCTTCATTTTACGATAAAGTACTTTTTACGGACGAATCGACCTTTACAAATCATGTTATAACTCTCTTGAAACTATGCAAAAGCTGATAAAAACATTTTCGATCGGACTGCTAAGAACAGACTGTGACGAGTTACCGCATAGATGCATGAGGCACATGCCTGGGGCCTCACCAAAGCAGGGGCCTCAGAATCGTTGGGTGCCTCATCCTCAAAAACCCAAATTAAATTTGTATTGTTTGCTAATATGAAAATTATAAATAGTAAGTAGGCAAATTGTAGTATCTTCTCAAACTTATTCTCATAGTGGATATTGAATAATAGTCATTGAGGCCAATTAACAAAAACATGGAAAATTAAATAAAAAAGATAGCTAATTTGGTTCCAAATCACCAAAACATGTAACCCTGCTTGCATCTGATTACAGTGCACTGATTTTCTGCATTGTTCGTTTTAATGAATCATTCCATACTTGATAGGGTCAATAGGGGGCCTCCAGATTAGTTTGCACCTGGGGCCTCACAAAATCAAGATCCACCACTGATAACAGAGTAATCTCTACTGATCACAATTCGTGATTTACCCTGTATACGGGCATAATACATTTGTGGATGAGTTGACGAAGAACATATGACAAAAATGACACTATTGTATAATGCTATTTAGAAACACTGCATTCCCAGACTCGCATGTTGTTCGATTAGGTACACAAGGGTTTTTTGTTTTCTCGAAAGACTAGATTGACATTAGCTCTTCTTTATATCAATAAATAAATGAAAAGCTTAGTAGATTAAAAAATCGAGATTCTCGGATAGAATTACACCTTATGGTCAGCTTTAAATATGAAACGTTCATTGGTTCTACCAAGTCTTCTAAGAAAAGCGGTTTTTAGTGGAAGAAAATAAAATAATAACAATACCTGGCATGGCATTCTAATAACTTTATAGCTGATTTTCTCAAGTTCACTAAATTTTTACTTAACATATTCATCCACTGAAATCTTCAATTGTGTACAATTTGGTTGATTGATTTGTACAAATTTTATATTGTTACAAATTAACATTGGCCTCTCTTAAACTGATCCACAGATATATGTACTTATGTATGTACATACTTTAGATATTTGTCCCATTTTAGATGAAATTTAATTATACGTTTAAGATTCGAGTAAACAACTTTCCTAAGAAACCGGAGTTAGCCATGTCAAGAAGGTGTGCGTGAAACGCTCGCGTTGTCGTATAAGCCACTTTTTCGTCGCGTTCCGCATCTTTCTCAATAGGTTTCTTACGGTGCCGAAGGAGAACGCGTATCTCCGGGTAACTTCGTTTCGAGAGCCTCGCGGCCGTTCCCCTTAGCGTAAAGCTGTATTCTTCATGCAGGGACTCATTATCGATGATGGAATGATGTACTTCCTTGTCCTTTCTTCGATCTCTTCTTTGCCCTCATTTTTTGTGGCTGTATCGAGCAACTTTATCGAAGTAGGTAGAAAACTTTTATATTAACCTGTTTTGCGTTATTGCGCGATCATTTTGCAAGAAGAAGATGAGAAAACGTGGTACAACGTGCGATAACTTTCTACCTTATCTCGAAGTGTCATTTTGAGCTCGCATAATTGACCGATAGGTAGAGAAAGTTAGATCTTGTCGATATCCAACTTTAACATGGAAAGTATTGCTTTTTTTTTATTAAATTGCTTATATAAATGATTTGGTCTAGATATTCTATCGAATTCTTCTCGACTTTTACCAAGTGTGCCTTGTAGTTGACAAGTAAATTAAATCTCTTTTCTTAATATTGTAGGAATTGGATTCTTCAGTTTTACTAAATATGAAACGATTATCGCTTATACATATATTAATTTTCTTTTAATTGAATGTAACAGTAGAGTAAGTCCAAGAAATTGGACCTACTCCATTTATTCAAGATATTTTTACAGTCACTTCATTTATAATGTAAAATTGGCTTTTTTTTATTAACATGAAACAAAGTATACACAAATTAATGTGTTGAATAAAACAAGTATTCTTAATACTTACTATTTTTTTAAAAACTCAATTTTTTGTAATTTTGGATTTATGGCACTTCTCCACTAAGGGGTTCAAGTAATTTTGAACTCCTCCGTCAAAAGAATTTGGCAATGGACAATTTTTTTCAAGCCCTTAACTCTAAACTCGTTAAATGAGTCATTGAATCTTACTTACTCTCGATAGGGTGTACAAAAAGTTGAAAAAATAATCTCACTCGCTTCCTCGGGAATGATCGATGTTTCATTTGCCAGCCATTAGGTATCCTAAACAAAGTCGAAGAATTGACTTAGCAAAGATAGATTTGTGTATGCTTGGCTTCTTCAAGGCTAGGCCTCTCCGGTTCTGCTTATGGTTCTCTTTCCAAGGTCTCGCAAAAGAGAGAAAATGATAAATATAAGTAGAAAGGTGGCGAACAAGAAACAGAAGGAGAGAAAGAGAGAGACGTCTCGTAAAGGAGGGTCGAAGGAGGGAAGCTCGAAGGTCCCAAGAGCATAAAATGGTAAACGGCCCTTTGCACGCGGGAGACATAACAGCAGGGCAGCCGATTTATACTCGCTCCTTAGCTATTGCATGCGCTTTACGATATGTAAAACCACCGGAGCTCTCGACCATTGTTCGTCTTTGCTTCGTCGTTGCTTCGCAATCGTAAAATATTGGCAGTTCGAAATTTACTTTGAAAGACTTCTGAATATAATATTGCAAAGCTGCTGTTGCTCTCGTTTCTCGAGGTAGATGTTAACCGAAAGTGCGATTGACACTCACTGATTATACATGAAAGGTTACTGACAGAGCTTCACCGTTAGAAGGACTTTTTTAACCGAATGTCTACTCTAGCTTTTTATTAATAATATATTGTCAAATCGAAGCGTGAAGAATTATTTTATGAATTTTACGATTCATTGTAACCCTTACTAAGGGCAAACGATCAGGGAAATTTCTTTCAGATTATTTCATTAACCACATTAGCAGGGCTTGAAAAAGTTCTCAAAATAACTGTTTCAAACGGTTATATAAAGGTTCTGATCGAAACGGTTATGAAGAACTTTTATTTGGAATAACCGTTTCGAAAAACCTAAATCTCACAATATAAAAGTAAAAGTTAAGGTTCTGACGTCACCTTCTATATAAGTGATATAAAAGTTCTATAACTTTTATTTTTTAGGTTCTTTATAAAAGTTCTGAAACGGTTATAGAATCGACGTATAGTATAGAGAAGGGCTCATAAAAAATAGTTTAAGAGTTTTAAGTTTTAAATTATTTTGAACTTTTTGAAGCATTCAATAGACATTGCTTTGTACATAAATCCAAGAAAAACAAAATTGAGCCTCGGTCTCTACGCGTAACCGCCTTGACGCGATCGTCGTCTTTCGACCGTTCGCACGTGGCCGCTGAATTCACAGAATTGGTCTGCGTCGAAATTTTCTTTATTCGGCTAGAAGAACAACGAAACGGGCCTAGGGGCCACGAGTCTAATCGTAAAATTTTGTGCTCTTGATGATTCAAATTTGGTGAAACACCCTGTAGATTCTGAAGTGGATGTAGCTATTGCACCACGGCTATTCGACAATTGACTGCGACCACTACTACAGCGAAGACAATTGTATTAGTTACGTCCTTATAGGTAGAATTCGACGTATTATACTGAAAAATTTTAATTAATACGCCGAAAACTAACAGACTTGCACATATCAGAAAATACGATTTTTCCGAACTATATACAATATTTTTACGGGAATCGATTCTACCTATAACCGTTTCAGAACTTTTATAAAGAACCTAAAAAATAACAGTTATAGAACTTTTATTTCACTTATATAGTAGGTGACGTCAGAACCTTAACTTTTACTTTTATATTGTGATATTTAGGTTCTTCAAAACGGTTATTCCAAATAAAAGTTCTTCATAACCGTTTCGAGAACCTAAACCTTTATTATAACCGTTTTAAAGCCCTGCACATTAGTGATGGATTCAAGACAAGAATCGGACATACTTGCCTTGTTTTGATTTTTTCCAATCGAAGATTAGTTTGTTTTGGTTCTTACAAGATTCTTGATATTTTTATAATATCTATAGATGTTCATTTACTAATTCCCGATTTAGTATTTTTGAGAATTTGTATACAAATTATTTAAAAAATTAGTTTTTAAATTTTAACGCTTGAATTATGACATCAATGTAGTGTGAGTTGCATGTTGGCAAGCATGGCATTATTACGTGACACGTTATGATCGGCAAATGTTTGAAAAACAAAATTCAGTCGTTAACTTGGCCTTCCGAAATATCCACTCATTGTGAACCGTGAATCTTTTCGTGTGAAGAAACTTTACAATATAGAATCTACAAATATTTCAACTTTTATGAATATTTAACTTCCAATAGTTACTGTCATTATTTACATATTACATAGTATTACATTACATATATATAATTGTAGTTTCAGCTATCAAGAATCAAGAATCTTGATTGATTTTTCTTGCCTTGTCTTGTCTCAATTTTATCAAGAAAAAGAAATTTGTAGTCTTGTCTTGAAAAATCAAGATCTTGAGATCAAATCTTAAAATTCTTATCTTACCGTCTATCACTATAACTACATAATTTTCTTTCACAGTACGATTTACCTAGCAATTTCTTATCGATATCCTAATCCGATTTGACGTTCGACAATCTACGAAACTGTTCGTTCATGCGAAGAATGAAAAGATCGGTGATACGAGAAAACCAACTTAGCAATTTGAATTTCATGATCAAACTATTCATTAGGATTTAACATCCGTGAAAATTTTTATTGGAAATATTTAAATTTTACCGTCTTTTGAATCAAAAAATGAACAAATCGGTAACAGAACATTAATGTTTGCATAAATTCACCTGGAATGCAAGAACAGCAGACTCACGGAATCACTCGTTATAATCAAAAGATCATATATCATTAATTCCAATCTTTTCGTTCTCTAATCAAACATATAAGACTTTCTATATTACCAGACACGTTGGTGGAACGAAAGCCATGCGTAAACAAATGCTCTGAGTACCGGTGTAAAGTGGGGAATTACCGATGTCACTACGAAAGGCAACAGGCCAGTCTTTTGAATATCGCCAAGTGAAGTGCATGTCGAGTGACAGGAACGCACGACGTGTAAACCAACGTTGATTTAATTGTACCTACACATAGCTAATGAGATAGAACTAGTGCGATGAAACAGTGGTATTTACTAGCATCAAGTAAAAATGTGACTATCGGAAACTATTCCTTTGACGAGTATCTAAGTTAGTAATATTAGATACTCTCGGAAAAGGGAAGAAAAGAACGTAGTCGTATGAGGACAAGCCGAGAGAATACGATGGGTCATTAGACAGGCAATTTTGTTCTCGAGCCAAAAATTCCCGTGTGGTGGTCGCTTTGTAAGTCAACGCATTGTCGTATGGTAAAAAGCAGGTGCTTTAGGTTCCGAGATATTCGGGTCTTAAGCTCGTGCTACTTTTCCAATTAGTTTCCTCATTTTCAACATCGATTCAAATAGGCATATGTACGTAATAAAACGGTTTGCTACTTCGCCATCTTATTATACTTATAGGAACATATTGTGTAAAGGATGCTGGACGTGACGTCAAACTTTCGTAAGAGGAACGGAAGTTGTGGCAATTAAAGCGAGTCATACGTTAGGCGACGGTGCGCAGCTGCAAATACTATTTCTGTGATCGTTTAGCAGACTTTAACACCAAATCCCTCCTCCGGTCTTGCGATTAGTTGTAATATTCGCATTGAAAACCACATCACTCGTCCTAAAACGAGAAATTTCAATCTTCGTTTCCTTTCGCCAAAATGATGTTACACTTCCTTTTTTTTTTACAGAAATTGACATTTCCGCTTGACCGATGAATTTCTCGTACACCTTATATACAATATAGGATGTTAAGCAAATAAGAAAATTCGCACGTCGAACGTAAATACGGTAAACCGCGTGAAGTTTCGCTTATTATAAGATCTGACCGACAAATTACATATAAGCTCAGCGAATGATA
Source organism: Ancistrocerus nigricornis (assembly GCA_916049575.1). Lineage (NCBI taxonomy): Eukaryota > Metazoa > Arthropoda > Insecta > Hymenoptera > Vespidae > Ancistrocerus > Ancistrocerus nigricornis. The sequence continues at coordinate 10,200,254 of OU696665.1, forward strand.
GGACTAAAGACAGGGAGAAGTATTTTCTTAGGAATTAGAGAACTCTTTAGAAATCAAAGTACTTCTTCGGAATATGAATAAAGGTGCCGCATCGGCTAATTATTGTTCGTGAAGAGAAGGGCGGATCGATGGACGGACACGCGAGGTTGTACCATGAAATATGACTTACAAGTGAAACTACGTATTTGCGTTTAACTTTTAAACTGTTCCTTTAGAGGTTAGATTTCTCTTTTTCTATTTACCTTGATTCTTTTCTTTATTTCTTTAACTATACGACATATAAATGAATTAAATGTTCGAATCCACAGGTAAAACGAAATTTCTTCTTTGTATGGAGATTATATGACAAAGGCGGCCGCAGGAATTTTTTTAGAGTAGTGGGGAGCATAACATAAAATGTCACCTAAATTGACTAATATATGCTTTGATATTTATACATCTTTTACTATTAATGCTTTTTCACCGCGACAAGGTAGTGTTTTTTATTTTTTTAAATTGTTTGAACATTTTTTATAAAATAAAAGTAACAAAATAATTTAGTTTTTTAAAGCTTGAAATAATAAAGTAAATTGCAAGGATTTAAGTAAATTTAAATCGAAAAAAAAACAGTTTTCTTTCATTTTGGTCGAATTTATCTATAACTTTAATTACAAATGTAGGCATTGAAATTACGAAATAAATTATAATTATGAATTTTGTTGTTCATATTCCGAGAGGTGGAGGGGGGGAGACAAATGTATATACAGGGTGTCCGGTTCCAGGTAGTCAAGCGACGGACTACATGTACATATCAATGACTTGAATCGAAATGTCTAATACCAGTTTTCGACTTAGTTAACGAATTATTAATTAACAAAGATTGGTCAATTACAGCGATTAGCGAAGAAAGGTGGTTCACTCGAGCTCGCAGCTAGGCAAGAGATGAAGCGGTAGAAGGAGCAATCTACAATAAACAACGTTACATGTCGCTGCTCGCCGTGATTGGCCGATTTTTGTTAATTAATAACTATTTAACTGAGCTAAATTTCGGAAAATATTATTAGACTTTTCGACTCAAGTTATTGATATGTACATGTAGTTTTCCGCTTGACCACCTGGAACTGGACACTCTGTATACATAAGTATACCTAGGTACACTTTTTTATTTCCCGATTATTATCTTGTAATTTAACTATGTCTTCTACTTTTAAATGTTCGGTAAGAATTTTATGGCGAATGAACAGTCGTCTTTTTTTCTACAAATTTCGAAAAGAAACTTTTCTACCTGATATGTAGGTACGTATATGCGTGCACAAATGGCACGATATTTCGAACGTCACTTATATGTAAATGCAAAAGAGTCGTTAACGAGAAAATTGTCCTGATTATGACGGGCGGTACGATCATCAGAGGAGTCTAAATGCGGGCTGGAGCTTTGAATCGAGACAGTGACATGAGTCACGTTAATGCGTTTCATGGAAGCAGCATACTCGTCAGAATAAACTTTCTCTAAAATATTTCGAGAAAGGGTTTTCGTTGTATTCTGTTTAAAAATTGAGTAAAATAAGTTCCTATGTAAGATTTATCATCTAACAATGTCAAGAAACTAGATTTCAGCCCTTTTCACTGGTCATTGTATATCAACATTGTACCATTTTCTTCAAAAATTAGTTAACACGTCACAAAATATGTTCGATTTGTTGACAGTGTCAAGTGCCTGCTCGACATAGTTTTACCATAAAAATTGATCTTGTCGAGTCACACCAGAGACCCGAAATAAGAGTTATATTTCAATTTCGTAGAAAAATCCCTATTACTCAAAATTGAAAATAATTTAAAGTTATCAATAAATATTTTTGAGTAATAGATTTGCAAAATATTTAATTTTGAAGTAATAGATTTTCAAAATACTTAATGATGATTTTAAATTATTTTCAATTTTGAGTAATAGATTTTTTTCTACGAGATTTAAATATAACTCTTATTTTGGGTCTCTGGTCACACTCGACACCGTGAATCGATATCCTCGTGCCTTCTATAAATCTGGTACAGAAATGTAGGAACTGTTTTGAGAGGATATTTTCTTTGTAACGACAATAAGAAAAAAAAAGAGCTAAGACTTTGTTTAATCAACTAGTACGGACCGTGGCAGAAGAAAGTGCTGGTATTTGTATAGTTAATGGAGCACGATGACGAGCATACGCCACTGCGGCATACGGACGTGTAGAAACGGACCGTTGAAACGTTAAGTCAGACCAGAGAGTAAATATATCCACGCGCAGTGGCGCGCAAAACAAAAAGAAAAAAATGCCCGTGAGATACGGCAAAGTTTGCCCTCGAAAAACGTATTATCGTAGATTTTGCTTTTTGACGATCGAGAGCGCGTTTTAATTATCCCTAATTTTAATATAAAATTCACCGATCATTAGGGATCTTGCTAAGTCATCGCGAAGGAAGGTTTCCCTACGTTGGAACCAGCCGTTCGTTTAATATTTTTACCTGCACGCTGGAGGATATACGCGTTCGTGATCAAAACGTTATGCAGGACGGCACAGTGCGTCGAATCAATGGGAATTGCGGATAAAAATCTTATCTTGAGTTTCAATGCTTTATTCACGCATATTCTTATGAATTGTTATATTTTATTTATTTTTTTTATTAATAATTAATGAAATTGTGGGGCTGAATACATAAACCAGGTGTAGGGACTTACAAATACAGTGGCCGTTAAATGAAAGGAACACTGCCATTTCGTGAAAATTTTGCTCATACTCAAACGGCTATATCTCCGTAAAAACTGGGCGCAAAATAACTTCGAAAAGTACCTCTTAGAACATGTATATCATAGTATTTTAATTTTCTATCGAAATTTGTTTTATCATCCATTATAATAGTTTTTTTCAAAGAGAAAGAGACAAAAGCAAAATTACACCAATTTTCTTCAATTTCGCAAAGCTTCAGGGGGCGAAATAAATTTTGTTGACTGAACCTGATAAATGACTTTTTTAGAACATTCTTTTCTCTTTAATTTGCACTCTCATTTATTATCGTATGCTTTTTTTGACCGTGTTATCGTCGATCGCAGCAAAAAACGCTCTTTTAAGGCTACAGCACATACCAGCATAAGTTCAAGAATGCGAAAGCCACTGATGAATATTTGTTTGTAATAGCATTTGTACCTATATTTAAAATTAATTAATTGTGATAGTGGAATAGAACAAAGCTGGACGTCCTCTAATTAACTTATTTGAAAAATAATCGTTAATATAATAAGTTATTTTATTTGGCTACATGTTATTTAAAACAATCGTGTATTAGTTCATTTGAGCAGTCGAATGATTTGTTGGGAATTATTTTATTATTTCAAATTAAAATAAAATAATTTTACATTTTATTTTTTATTTGATCAAATATTTACTCAAATAATTTGTCAAATAGGTAGGTACTCTCTATTTTTATCGTGTGAACTTCATATCCAGAAAACTTCTATTGGAAAAGCAAATGAAGTTACGGAATAAACGTTCCTCGTCCGATGACAATTATGTGTTATTTTATTTAATTGAAGTAATTGAAATAAAAAATTATTTGGAAAGATGATACTTAAAGTACACGCAAAATAAAAATAATAAAGTATTTGAAATAAGTGAATATTTCAAATAATTATTTGTTATCTTATTTCAATAAAAATGTGCCCAACTATTGAATGGAATTGTGGACAAATGCTCGGCTTAGATTAGAAATAAATCTGTTCGTAATAAATCGTCGCAGACTTAGAAAAGAATTATTATAAATTAAAGGGCAGCTAGGGGCAGACAATTCTTTCGTGATTAGTTTGAGGATACATGTACGTACATTGTCAGTAAATATCATGAAGGAGTTTTGAGGAATATTTTAGAAAAGCTTATTTTAAGGTTACCAGAAGCTTATGATTTTACATTAGATATTAGTTTGACTTCATGGAAGCGAGAATAAAAAGCGAAAATATATCAAAATAAAGATTACTTACTTTTTTTCAAATGATTGTTGATGAAAAGTAATTATTTTTTCAATAATTTTTATACAAATGTTCAAAAATAATAAACTAAAATCTAATAAATATTTATAGATATTATAAAATTTGTAAGAATCTTGCAGGAATCAGGACAAGACATTGATTGTTGAGATCAAGACGTACCAATTCTCAAATTTAAAAAATCTAGACAAGACTAGTAGGCATGTCCGATTCTTGTCTTGTGTTGAATCCATCACTATTAGCGATGAGAGCGAGAAAATTGCTTGCTTAGTAAACGGGTACTAAATATAAACTCCGAGCTCAACCCAGAGCTGCTATAAACCTGTTCGGAGGTGCAAGGGAGAAATTATCGTTTTGGAAAAGCGGATTGCTTATTGGTTATAACCGAAAGGATGTGCTCAATGACACACACGCCATCTTAAAATCTTCCACCGTGAATAAATCGTAAAGCGCGGTTGTGAAACCTACTATCAAGTAGAGAATTTGCACATTTTCCATTCGCCTTTTTGTAATCATTTCTTATATAGCCTAATAATGAGGGAGTTGCAAGGATTTTCTCGCAAAAACCTTAACTTCCCTCGAATATTCTTTCGTTAGTTTCTATTAAAAATCTTGCTTCTAACAATTGAATAATTTATATTCAATACAACGTGCGACAAATTATTCGTACAAAATCTACAAGCGTAAAAATGAACGAAGAAATTCTTCCGTGATAAGCGAGAAAAAATTGAAATCAATGACCGACCTTCATAAATCTAGCAAAAGAAAATTAATTAACCAACGATTGACGAATGAAAACGCATTGAACGGTAATTCGATGTTCATTAGCAACCGTCAGACAGCTGAGTAGGTTCCAGGCGTTCCTCTCAGGCCGTAAGACCGACTCACGTTTATATGCTAGGCTTGTGAAAACCACGCCTCAAGGGGTCGGCCATTTTGATACGCGAACGGACGAATTCCCATTGGCTATGTCTCCGCGCGAATTCACGCTACTCCGCTTACCAGGCTATCGTGATTCTTTCCACGAGGTGCAGCCGGTTTAAATGTAAAAATTTCCGTCCTTCGCGATCTTCGAGTTCGTGTTTTTTCACGACATGCCGAAGCTGTATTTTCCTCGAGAAGACGCGAAACAAGTCCTCCCAAATGATTTTCGCTTGGCGAAGCGTGATAAATCAATTCCAAAACGATAAAACAAAATGTTATATTAACTAAAACTTATAGGTAACATCGAACTATATTTTAAAATTGATAAATGCCATACCAGTATATGATAAGAACCTTGAATTGAATAATACTTATGCTTAGGGATGGGATTAAGTTACCTACTTATAAGTAGGTTCGAATCAAACTGAATAGTTTCGAATCTTTCGTGAGTACTTCGAAAAAAGAAAGCAGTACTTTCAAGTTGACTCGAATCCAGACAAAATAAGTTCGAACTTTTTATAAGTATTTGAGTAAAGTAATCGGTATTTGCAAATATACTCGAACCCTGATTGAGTTGATTCGAACCTTTTATGAGTACTTTGATCAGAGTAGCTTAACTTTTCAACGATGTAGCATGACAACTATTGAGGATTCGAGTATTCCTTATAAAAGGTTCGAATCTTTCGAAAATCGAACTACTTACAAGTATATTTTTGAATCTACACCTTGTATAAAATGAGTACATTCCAAGTATACTCGTTGAAACTCTATTGTTTTTGAGTAGTAATCGAACCCCATGAAATGAAACGTGGTTACTGAAATTGACTTGGATTTGTAAATACATATTGAACTTGATAGTATCCCTACTCATGCTTCGATATATCGGTATAGCATTTGTCTCGTTTATTAACGAAACTTCAAAATATGAAATGATAATAAAAGTAGTTTATCTGGGACAGCACACAATGACATACGGACGTTGCGCTTCTGGAATACGGTGCGGATGCTTCAGAACGCCAGCATGCTGTGTTGTCCGGGGTACACGGCAACGGCAGGCATCATTGGCGCACCAACCTACGAGGGACAAGTACCGTATATCGGGGTGCCGCCTCCTCCAGGCGCGGAACACTTCAGGCCACCTCCGCACCCCCTAAACGCCCACATACCGACGACCGACAGCCCCCCGGAACATCCTGCCACGTAGCCCTGGTGAGTCCTATATTCTTTAAAGCTTCTATCTATCTACCTGCCTTATTTCGCATAATAACCTCCCACGTGCCGTACGATCCCTTTCGATGGAAGGTACCTAACGCAAGCAACGTTTCCTTGAAAACTTGGCAGGTGGCAATGAACGTGCCGCGAGTATATCTCCAATTGCAAGCTTCTTGTTCGTTTCATCTCCGAGATAGTTGATTCGAATAGCCATAGTAAACCGGGCCTTATAAAGTGATTCGCTCGCACTCTTGTTATTTACAAGCGATACACATTTGGAATATCGTCAATTCCGTTCCGTGCATTCTAGTTGCTCGTACTAACCAATTTTTGCGATCTGTGTCTGCTATCTGCGAAAATTGTTCTTAATCGCTTACAAAATTCTTTATGTTTCTATTTAAAGTGAACATATATCTGGGCATTTCTGAAATGACATAATTTGAAATATTATTTGATTTTATAATTATTTTGATGCCTGAGATTATGTTTGAGATAACATTATTTCAAATAACATGTTATTTTATTTTATAATTATTTTAAATAATTGTGAAATTGTTCTTCGAAATGCCGTGATTATCGGGTCTGAGTCGAGTTTATATTGACATTCTTTGGTTTATTGTTTCCTAAATCTTATTTTGAGGATTATTTTTTTGTTAAACTTAACGTTCAAAAAAATAGCGAAATAATTCGTAATTTCAAATGAATCGATAAATATTTTTCTTTTCAAATAATGGTATCGGAAATAAAGGTCCAAAATCAATTATTCTTATTTTTATTTCAAATAAAACTTGCCCAGATCTGAAAGTGACAGTAAAGAACAACTGTTATAATTAACAATGTACTGAATATTTTGATATGTAACTTTAACACATATATAGATATGTTTTCTTTCCTCGTTTACGTCGAATACAAGGAATCAATTTATTCATACTTTCGTCGTAGTAAGTATACGATGTTTCCTCGACACTCTTACAAGTTTTTTACCGTATATCACTACAGATCGTGTACTTTCAAACACATTTTTACGTTAAAATAGAAACATAAACGTCGTTTCGCCACTCGATAGTCCACGTCCGTAATTTTAATCAAACATTTATGACCCAACGATCAGGAAAAAAAGAATAGAAATAAATACGAACCAGTTGGATGGAAAATAGTCATAAATCAGGGACCATAAAATTACGTAAGAAAAATACGAGCAACTATAAAGAAAAATAAGGAAGGTAACTCGCGATATTATTTTTTTTCTTAACGTCTCATCGATTCCACGCGAAGAAAAGGATCTTCCGCGTAACGGTCCGGAGCGGCGAGAAGCAGAATTTTTACGAGTCACATAATCGTTTTCTTTAGGATTTCGAACGTCTTCAACGCGAATGCCACGCGGAGAAATCGCTCGAGATTCGAGAAGTCGTCAATTTTGCCTCCCCTTTTTTTCGGGACATTCGCCGTCCCCCTACAGACTCTTTTACAGAGGAGAAAAAAAAAGTCTTACTAATTTTCATCGTGGAATATAAAAAAAAAGGTCGAGTATCGACGTCGTTCCGTGGCTTAATAAGAAAATAGGTGTGACATTCGTCAGTGGAACGTCATCAAAAGCGCCGCGCCTAATCGGCTACTATATCACGTTTTATGTGATTTTTACGTTCCCCCAGAAGTAGGGCCACGAGTTTCTGTCTTTCTTAACGGCACCTTTTTTCCATGAAAGTCTCGAAATTCCATTCTAGGATATACCGGGAACATCTGTATCTTTCTTTGTCAGATCGATGTGTGAGGTCGTTCTTGCTAATCCAGTGCTATCTAAAGTCTTCCCTAAAAAGAAACGAAAAAGATCGTTCGATTTTTTTTTCATAAAAAATACATACCAGTAACATCTTTTTTATTACTTTCTATTCCTCGACGATTGGACAAAGAAACGAATTGAATTTGGGCCGAAACGTTTATCCCACGATCGACTTGAATGAAACGATATAAGGAGAAAGATGGGCGGGAAAAGGATTAGTCTTCGTTTCAGGATATAAATCCAATCCCCAATCTCTTTCTCTCTTCTCCTATTTCTCTTCTAATCGCTCGTCGGAGAATTCTTCCTTTGCCCGGGACGTTCCTAGTCGGAATCGTAATCGCAAATACGGCGCACATAAAACAGATTCTAACCCATAAAATGGGCCTCCTTCCGAGAGGTAGTCAGACCGCGGCGCTTAGAGCAACAAACCGTAGCCCATTCTCCAACGGCACAGCTCTCCTTTGCCGACACTTCTCTAATTATCTACCATGGTCTATCGGGAATTCGTCTCTTTACTTCAATGTTTAATCGTCTTTTACGATTCCTCTTGACGTTTTCACTCCTTTACCTTCGTGGAAAGATTTCCGAGCAAGGGAATTCTTGCAACTTGGAAGATTCGTCGTGCTCCAAGCAAACTGAGAACGTTTATCTAAATTGTGCTTAGGGACAAGGATTTTGAGAAAGTCTCAGGTAGTGAGGTATCATTTTTGCATGGAACTTCATCAAAGCAGCCGCCTCTCGCGTCAATCGAAGGGGGAACGCGGAGTTTGAAGGCTTTAACGGCTCGGCTTTAACGATGACAACACTATAAAGAATCGAATTTACGAGTGCTGGCCATCCTCCAGACCATCTTTGTTCACGAGGATGGTCGACTACCTTGCTCGTTAAACGGGTTAAAGGAAACTGCTACGTTTCTCCTTCGTTCGGTCTCTTCGTCTTCTCTTCTCGTGAGAAAGTATCGACTCTCTTTACGTGTTATCATCGAAGTGTTTTTTAACAATCGTCTATTACTTTCTGAATTTCAAATTTAGAAGATAACTATTTTTTCGAAAATGATCGAATTATTAAAAAGTACTATTACTTGGGAAAATGTCTGTTTTGAATCAGTTGAAAGAGAATAGTAAGCGAGGTTGGAGTAGTGATGGGCATTCAATACTTTGTCTTGCAAGTCTTCAATCACCACACAGAAGTCAGAAATTCTTGAAACTCTTAAATATTTTTAAAGTTCTGATTGTCTTAAAAGTGTTTCCTAATAAAATTATTCCTAATATTATTATGTTTATACTATACTCTTACTCATACCAATGTTGATAAGCTGTAATTGTTGTTTCGCATTAGATTTAATATATCAAGGCTTTCAAGACCTATGGAAGTTCGAACCATATTCCAAGTGATTCGAAATTTTTAGTATCACGTCACATAACTAGGTTGGAGTTCTACCGGAAAGTTGATTTAGAAAACGAACGATCGGCAACTCTCGAGAAAGGACACAAGGATTGTCGTCTATCCGAGTTTCAAAGTTTTCACGGCTCCTTCGAAAGATTTTCCCGCGTGGCAAGCTATACGATGGATCAATCTCGTTCGGTTTATAGACGAAATTGATGCTCTGTTTAAGAGAGTCGGTAACTCAGCGAGCCATAAACGATGTTGCCACGCTGGCACTCATCGTCCTTCCTCTCGCGGATAAAGGATACGGTCGGTAAGAGAGGTAAAATAATGGGTAGTTTTCATTAACGAAAGCACATTCCGAAAAGGGGGGGACCGGAATAATTCATCGTAAACAGTTTCCTCTTTCTCCCAACCCGATAAAACGAACATTTTTTTTCTTCTTATAGTCTTATATAGGTATACGTTTATTTAAGGCGGTGATTATCAATGCGATGTAAGTGAAAAATTCAATTTATCACTTATTTCATGTTGTATCGATTCTCGTATGAATCCATGAACAAATAGTTTATTTTTGGGTAATAGTAGGAATAATTCCTTTCTTGATATTCAGAAAAATTTATATCTGTTTAAAAGAAAATATAAGTATAAATAATAGCAATCGTAAATAATGAAATTAAATAGAATTCGGATAATACAAAATTTAGATAAGGGGTTAGGATAAACAAGATTTTACTGTACTTGAACTCACAATAGGATGGCCAGACCTGTGGATCGCCAATTTTGATCGAATTTTGTACAGAGCTTTAGCCATATCTATTGCATACATGTTTTGCCAAAAGTGGCGACACTCCGCTGTTTGTTTTTAAGTTTGAGGTAAAATATTAAATAATAATTTTGCACAGTGTGATAAAATTCCAAACAATGTGGTATGTGCAATGCAATGATACATTTCTTACATTCTCAGGAAGTTCTACCTTTGTTGCCTTCCTTTACTTTGAGTAGGAGCAATATTACTAGAACCATGTTCCCAAGACATGGTATTAGTGATGGGTATTCGGTACTTTGTCTTGCAAGTTTTCAATCAATTCAATCACCACACGGTTTTGAATCAATTCGATATTTATTCCAAGTCAGAAATTCTTGAAAGTCTTGAAGTCTTGTGTTTCCTAATAAAATGATTCCTAATATTATTATGTTTATACAGGGTGTCCGCTTCCATGTAGTCAAGCGGAGGACTACATGTACACATCAATGACTTGAATCGAAATGTCTAATACCATTTTTTCGAAATTCGACTTAGTTAACGAATTATTAACTAACAAAAATCGGCCAATTACGGCGATTAGCAAAGGAAGGCGGTTCACTCGAGCTCGCAACTAGGCAAGAGACGAAGCGGTAGGAGAAGTAATCCACAATAAACAACGTTACATGTCGCTGCTCGCCGTAATTGACCGATTTTTGTTAGTTAATAATTCGTTAACTAAGTCGAATTTCGAAAAATGGTATTAGACATTTCGATTTAAGTCATTGATGTGTACATGTAGTCCTCCGCTTGACTACATGGAACCGGACACCCTGTATACATTTAGCAATATACGTTTATACTTTTACTCATCCCAATGTTAATAAGCTGCAATTGTTGTTTCGCGATAGATTTAGCATATCTATTTATTTATTCAATTTACGGGAATACCTATTAGTACAATACAATAAAGAAAACAATTAAGTTCAGAAAGACAAACACACAAACAGAGACCTAACGCATACAAATCGCCCTCAGGAAAGATTGCAATGCCGATTGTTCAGAGCATCCAAAAAGGTCGATGCTATCTTTATAGTCATTAGCTAGTTTACAAATTCTATCTATCTATCAATTCAATTCTTTCTATCTATCGTATACTGATTTGTAACAAAAGGTTGCATCTGTCTTAAGTATCTAGGCGGAATGGTGAAATTAATTAACTCAAATAATTGAGGATTAAAGTTAAGTCCCCTTATAATATTAAATAAAAACTTTCAAAATATCAAAACTTTCAAAACTTTTGAGATTCAAATCATATTCAAAGTGTATAACATCACATCACTACATGGCATCACCTACAAATGCCGTTCTGTAATCAAAGACTAAAATCAATCGACGTGTATTCCAACACAAGACATTAATCTCGAATGAAACAAAAACGTTTGTCACGATTTTAAGGAGATTGCAAGGGTGTCGTAAGGAAATAATTCTTCGGGGTAAAAACGAGAGGAGTGGCGGGTAAGAGAGCCAACAGATTGTTTTTACAGAACATGGATGTCTCGCAGGCTAGTAAGAGGGGCGCGATTCACGGATACCAAGTCCCATCGGGTACGAAATCAAAATTTATCGGCCGTATATCCGTCCGAGTAAAAGTCGTTGAAGTCGAAGAGGTATCAAGCGTGCGTCGTCGCACAAATGCGCTCGTAAAAGCGGCCTAAAAATGTTTGGAATCGCTAAGCGACGTACGACTGTGACCGTAGAAAGAACGAAAGAGAGAGATAGAGAGCGAGAGGAAGAAAGATATGGAAATAAAAGTGTCTCTCTTTCCCTCTCGCGTATCCTCGGCTATCTCGGATACAGATTGCAAAGGCTTACGAGCGATTAGGGCCGTTAAAAAGGAGAGACGATCTTAAAAGGCGGCCGTACGTACTAGGTACAAGAACCAACTACGTCCTTACGAGAATACCTTCGATCTAAGGTACTATCACCGGCTCGGAGACTCTTCTAACGATGGAATCTGGTAGCGAATGATCATACGCTCCGCTATTAACCTATAAAACAATTAACGACGTTGGGCCGGCCGGTCCCGCTCAGGGTTAACTATTCGGACCCCGCTGTTGTAAACGCTTAACGATTATGATTATTCGAGAGGCCTCTCTTGGCTTGTGTTTATACGTACAGCGAGAAGAAATAATAGCGTCTGGTGGGCGTACGCCTTTCAGTTTTTCGCCTTTACACGCGTCCTTTCTTACCCTTCCACTTTTATATACCGCAAAAAAGACGTTTTTATATTACATCGAAGGCAAGATTTCCAAGCACGAAAATACCTATCGTGCTAAACAATTTGTTTAAATGAAATGGAACTCGTAAAAAATGGAAGGGTTATCTCTCTTTCGCGATTTCTTTGTCAAGCTTGCCGAACGATCACCCGAACGTCGTTGTCCCGATCGTTCGACCGGTTTTTGACGGATCGTTCAAGCGGTTCGGTCCCGAGTCTTCGCGGTAAGTAGCATCAATGTAATCAGATAGGCCGCTCAGAGCGAGCTTAACGACGCTCGTAAACGCGGTACGCTTTACAACCAGCAGATTTTTTCGGAGTCTCTTCTTTCTTCGTACCTTCTTCTTCATCCTCTACCATCCCCTACTCTTTCTCCTCTTCCTTGTCAGCGTCTTTTTATTCGTTCCTCAGACGTTCTTTCTATTTCTTCTCTTTTGTCTCTCTCACGGACACGTATCACCCTCGCCTTTAACGCGAATTCACAGACGCATCCCCCTCGCTTTTATTCTTTCTTTCGCTTCATCCTACTTCCCTCGTCATAAACTAGCCGATTTTACGCGGCTTACTTCTCCGGTTACTTTCAAAGTCAATGTCGACTCGAGAAATATCCTACCGAGTAGAACTAGATACGCGATAACTTTTATCGTGAAGTTAGCGTTAATACCTTTCTAATAACGATATGATGAGTCATTTCTAGTGATGCGATGAGTCGAGTAGACTCGATTCTCAAAACTACTCGAGTGACTCGAGTACAAATATCAATTGATTCGAGTCTTAAATAACGAGTACTGGCCGAGTATTGAGTATTGAGTAGTGAGTACCGAGTCAAGAATACAGCAAGAGTTGTGTACTTGAGTATTCGTTTGTGAGACTCGAATAGTGATGCGACGAGTCACTTTTTTGAGAATCGAGTTGACTGGTATTCATTTAGAAAAAAATCGAGTCTGAACTCGAATTTCGCACTTGAGTCTCGTACTTGGATCTCGCACTGGAGTCTAAACGAGTGATGTGACGAGTCATTTATTTTGAGAATCGAGTCTGAGTTTTAGTCTCGCTATCCAATTTCATACTCGAGTGCAGTCTCGAATCTGGACAGATCTGAGTTCTGATTCAAACCATTACTACATTAGAGCATCGATCATCGTGCACTATGCTCGATTTACTCGGGCAACAAAAGACAACTTCACATGAAATTTATTTCAAAGAAGACTATTTACCAAAATTCTAAATCTATAAACAACGCTTTATAATTAGTAGAAATGATAGTAGATGATGATGTTTGGATTTCCAAACTTTTTAAATAGTGATACTTTCTTTTTTTTTTTTTTTTTCATTTCGTATTTATAGTTGCATCAACTACTCGGTTATTAGCGACTTGAAACGATATTGTACGCTATTTATTACAGTTTTTCTTTGAGAGTCTTATATTACATTTATATTTCATTATATAAATTGATTGCTTTGATGTATCTTATTATATTACCGTTGTATTTAGGTATAGTGAGGGCTGTCTCGATATCAGGGGGGATTTGGCATCTTATACGTTCAGTTTCATACTTTCTGCAATGTAGTAGAAGGTGCTTGATTGTGACAGTTTCGTTACACGTTTCGCATAATCGTGGTGGCTTTCTATTAAAAAGATGGCTATGTGTGTACTTGGTATGTCCTATTTTTAAAGTGATACTTTTATATGCTGTTAAACACGTGATATATGCACGCAGACACATTTTCGAGCATACCTTAATGTCCGAGGACTCTTAAATTAAAGTTGACAAATACGTAGTACGATGTTGTATTGAAGTTAAACAAAATCAGATAAGAATAATAAGAGAGTCAGAATCAAGTTTTAGACGCAAATCTGATTCGAATACCAAGCATGAGTCTGACTTATGAAATTGACTTGGATCTGCCTAGAATTGAGTCTGGGCCTGATTCTTTTTTAAACGAGTATGATTCACTTCGATTACCAAAATAAGTGACTCGTTGCATCACTATTCCAGTATCATATACGAGTACTCAAATACGAAACTTGTGCTGTATTCTTGACGCGGTACTCGCTACGAAATACTCAGTACTCGGCCCGTACTCGTTATTTAAGATTCGAGTTCTTCTGATATTTGTACTCGAGTCACTCGAGTAGTTTTGAGAATCGAGTCTACTCGACTCGTCGCATCACTACTTTCTATCGTTTAATTAATCAGTATCGTTCAGATCTTTTCGGTTCAAGTGGTAGATGATGTAAAGATTCTAAACTAATTAAATCACGATGTGAGGCATAATAAATAAAGGTGAAAAAAGGGCAAGATACGATGGAACGTCCGTTAAGAATAATAAAACTTTAGAAAGGTGAGTCAATCCCTTATTCTCATATTTGAAATATTCTACGCTAGATATACCATCGTATATTCAATTCACTGCCGGTAATTAGCGAAGAATTTTATATCGCACATTATTATAAAAATATATACTTACCTTCGTGTAGATACCTTGACGGTAGCTACTACCTGTATGAAAACTAAACAGGCTAAATAGAATTATGTACATGGCGGAGAGACTCCGTTTCTCTTATGCCTTATTCTCTCCACGGAACAGACTCGCAACTTTTTAATCTAAACAAGAGCGATATGGTGGAAGAAACGGTGGAAAGATGACAAATTGACACAATTGAAAAAAGAATGACTCGTCAAGAATATGAAATTTTTAATGATGGACGGCAAGACAAGAGTTTCAAGATCTTGTCTTGTTTTGTCTTGATTTTTCAAGACAAGACCGCAAATTTCTTGTTCGTGACAAAATTGAGAGAAAACACGATTTGTGCTTCGAGATCAAGGCAAGGCAAGAAAAATTAATCAAGATTCTTGATTCTTGATAACTGGAACTATAATTATACGTATTTAATTATAATTATATATTATGTAATTGTAATTTTATATACATATATGTCGGGGTTATTTAACATTATAATCCTGTTGAAATCCTTCCGTCTATTTTCAATTTTAAATAATTAAATGTAAAATTTAAATTGCTACGAAATAATAAGCTTTATAATTTTACTGAAAACTGAGCTATTTTTATTTTATTTTGAATATAGGAAATCTTTATTTATCAAAATTTATTATATTTGTAGTATATGTTTATAACATAATAATAAAAATTTGTGTAGTATAATTAATAATATCACAGTTCACAATGAGTAGATGTTTCGGAAGATCAAGTTAACGACTGAACTTTATTTGTTTTTTAAACATTTGCCGATCATAACGTGTCGCGCTATAATGCCATGCCTATCAACATCCAACTCACACTACATTGATGTCAGAATTAGAGCTGTAAAATTTATAAAACTAATTTTTTCAATAATTGTTATACAAATTTTTAAAAATAATAAATCGACATGTAGTAAATAAATATTTATATATATTATGAGATATTATAAGACATATTAGTTCTCGATTTAAAAAAATCTTCTTGTCTTGAATCCATCACTAGAAATGTTTTATTTTACGATACAAAGGAATTCGTTCTGCTTCGAAAAGACGCGACGGCAAGGGCGATCTCGTGGGTACATACGTTAGTTCGCAAGATCGAACGATATAAAAAGGAAGGCACCCCATTAAACAGCGTTCATTGATAGGCGCGAATCCATTAAGAGATATTATCGCATCATGTTGTCCGTTTCGTGCGTAGTTGGGGGTACGCGGTAGCGTGAAGCGCCTATCACTGCCGGAGAATATGAAGAGGAGAAAGGCGAGGGAACAAATTTCATTGGCACTATCGCGATAAAAGCAAATAAAAGAAGAAGCGAGAAATATACGTGCTAAAGTGTTGTAATATTTTTCAATCACAGTAGAACCTCCATTATCAGAACTAATAGAGAGGAATAACTGTTCGGATAATAGAATGATAATATTCATCACATGAAATTACACCTACACTTTAAACAAAACAGTACAAACAAGCAAAAAATTATACTTTCTATTATGGTTTATGGGTCTCATATATTTTTAGCTACTAAATCGCATAAATTTTCTAACACATGTAATTCCGTTCAATTGCTTTATTTTTGTACCTCAAACCATCTAAATCCTCTTTTAAGGGACATGAATCCTTTGAAATTAAGAGATGCTACGTAGAATGTAGTTTTTATAGCGACTTATTGTGAGGAGATTTTGAATTGGATCGCTATGTAGTTAACCTCTAAAAAGACGAATTTTTTTTAAAGTTAGAAAGAAATTATCGAATTTCTCGTGTAGTTAGATTTGATTAATTTTCAATCGATAGTAATTAAATAATAAAAAATACGCTGGAAGGGATCCAGAATATTAAAAAAAAATAATATATACTTATGTGGCTAGTCGTCGTTATTGTAAATTAAAATTAAATGTACACATATGTGGCCAAGGGCGTGAAGAGGTTAATAAACTTTAAACATTGCATGAAATACTTACATTCGAATTTTCAAGTACAATATTCGGATAATAGAATGTTCCGATGAATAGAACTCTAATGTACTTTTAATTAGAATAGAGGTTTCACTGTACTTTATATTCTTAGGACTAAAACTATCAAAGCCGTCAAAATAACAGATCGTAATGTTTCTTATATCATAATAGTTTTTAATAATAAAATCACTTTTATTGAATTTATTATATATAAGTTCGATATTATTTATTAATGGGAGCTAATAGCTAATAAAATGTTTTTTTTTTTTAAATAGTTGTCAAATAGATGCTTATGCTTCTTGTTTTGGGGTTCGACTCCTTTTGGCAGTACTTCCCAATATTACTTCGTCTTTGTATCGAATTATATTTTTAACATAAGTACAAAAATTATTAATGATAGGTATAAATCTTGGGGGAGTCTCGATTGGCGAGCTTTGATTTTTGAGCTCAAATTTTTAGAAAACGGCGGAGTGTTGTCACTTTTGGAAAAACACGTGTCCGATAGATTCGGCTAAAGAAGCTCTGTGCAAAAATTTAGCAAAATCGGTGACTCACAAGTCTGGTACTCCCCTGAGGGATGCAATGAAAAAACAACTATACGTTAAACATCGGTTGTTCTAGTGTTAATTGTCAAATAATTTTATATCCTTATGCAGTAAAATAAAACTTGGTTAATCGGTAGTACTAATTTTCACTCCACTTTTAATGGCAAAACTTTAAACCTTAAACCCAGTTTTACCCTTTAAAATCCAAAACGCACGAAAAAAAACTCTTATAAATCAAAAAAGAAAAGAGTAATAAAGCAAAGAAGAATTTTCTCAGAGACATGTGTAACATTGATGCAACGAATATCGACGCATTACTGATGTACCTATAATGTAGTTTGACCGCAAGAAAGACAAGGGGAAAGAGAACGTAGAGAAAGAAGAAGAAAAGAGAGGAAAAAGAAGAAAAAGAACAAGAACAAGAAAAATGAGAAAAAGAAAGAAGAAGAAGAAAAAGAAGGTAAAGAAGAGCGAAACAATATCCATGGCCTTGATGGCGAACGTCGGCTTTATTCCACGAGGATGAGGGTGCAATTTCCGAGACAAAGCAATAATTAGCAGCGCCGAAGTGCGTGTGCTGCCGTCGTTTCTCTTCTTCTTCTGCTTCTCTTCCTCCTTCTTCGAGCAAGTCTCGTTTTTTCGCTTCATCATCACCGTCATCTTCGTCGTCGTCGTCGTCGGCGTCGTCTTCGTCTTCACCGTCGTCCCATTCCTTCTCTTTCTCCGAAACGTCGAGAGCAAGGGCCGACGAGCGTTAAGCAGCATAGTAACAGGCCGGGTTCTCTTGGCAAAAGGAGTTTTACTACTTTCTAACCACAGTCGCGGGCTACAATTAAACCCCCATAAACCTCGTCGTAACTTTTTTAAAAGCGTCCGACCGTTCTCTCTCTTTCTTTCTCTCACGCGTATTCCGCTCCCTTCGTTTACCCAGCAAAAAATCCGCCATATTGCATTCTTAATGAAGCCTCGAGACGATACGGGCGCCGTCTTCCGGTTGACCCCCGCGATTCCCTTCTCCCTTGCTCCTCTACCTAATGCACGTTCCTCGAAAAGAGGGCGAATCGTCGATTTTCGACCTTTTCTAAGTGTCTTCGATTTACGTCTAACGATAATACCCGGCTCTAATTTGAAAGACGAAGAAGGCACAAAAGAGAACAAAGTGAATTCTTTCCTTTCGAGACGGTCACGATCATCCCTCGTAACACTTATTTTCAAAAATTGTTTTCCGGTGACACCACGAACCGAAGAAACATCGTCGGTTGATGAAGGAGAGGAACAGTGAAATGAAAAGAAAACAAAACAAAGTTTAGGGGTGAAGGTAGTGGGGAAAGAAAGTAGAAAAGAAAAAGATCCGAGTAAGACCGAGTACAGGAAGGAGAGAGGGTAGAGGGTGAAGAAGTAGGAGAGAGAGAGGGGGTGGAAGAGCCGACGAGGCAGCCGTGCAGGGGCTTTAGCGGAGACTGACGTTTACGGCTCGGTGCGGTCGACCTAGCGCCAGTAAAACTTGAGAAGAAATACAAGCGAAGTCCGCATCGACAGTTAAAGTCATACGCGCGAAAATACAGCCGGGCTTCTATGAAATACGACGTACCTACCTCCGGCGAACGAAGCCACCGGGGTCCACCCAGGATACGCGCGTCTCGTTAATGAAAAGGATTCCACCTCCTACCGATCCTCCAACCAACGATAAACAAATGCTATGCCATGGTGTAGCACGTTCAACGATGTGCTACCTTTCCCGCTTTCGTAATCCATTATTTCGCGAGTACCTTCTTCCTTCCTAACTTTAGCATTACTTCGATCGAGAATCTTTCGGCAAAGAATCTCCGTGTTTCGAGAAGGTTGTCGTAACGCGAGCTATAAATTTATCTATCCGCTTTCCCTAAATTTTAACTGCGATTTGACCTCAAACTGCTGTCTTAGGAGTTTGAGATTCAGAATGAAGCTCATGGAATAGGAAAAATATATGGTGAATAAACTTCGGTTTCAACCTCCAAGTAGCAGTTATGTCCACTTTTAACCATTTGAGGGTTAAAAAGAAGTTTATAAACTTCGATGTGATCCTCCAAACCTTACGAATGTAGGTTTTTAAATGTCAAAACAAAGTTTAGAAATCACGCTTAGCTCCTATTAGATCACTCGTTAAACTTTGATTTGGACCTACCAAGCATACCAAAACACCATGTAGGGTTAAACCAAAGATGCTGTGGTAGGCTTGGTAGGGTCTAAACTTAGGATTGACCCTACAAGATTCTTTGGTAGGTTTGGTAGGGTCTAAATTTCGGTTTGACCTTACAAGATTCTTTGGTGGGCCTGGTAGGGTCTAAATTTCGGTTTGACCTTACAAGATTCCTTGGTGGGCCTGGTAGGGTCTAAACTTCGGTTTGACCCTACAAGATTCTTTGGTAGGTTTGGTAGGGTCTAAACTTCGGTTTCACCTTACAAGATTCTTTGGTCGGCCTGGTAGAGTCTAAACTTCGGTTTGACCTTACAAGATGCCAAGGTAGGCTTGGTAGGATATAAACTTCAATTTGAACCTACTAAGCCTACCACAGCATCTCGTAGAGTAACAGCGAATTTTCAAGCGGCATGAAGAAACAACAAAAGAAAGTAGGCTTTGAAGGGCCAAACCAAGGTTAAATTTTCGACTCGGTTCCTGCTAAACACGGCTACCGGTTATCCTTTTGGATATTTAATCGTTGTTTTTAGCAACGGGAAGTTCTATCGCCTCTACCGGAGATTTAGCTTTTCTTCCTCTCTCTTCTCTTCTCTCGAATAGAAAGGCATTATCCGAAGTATCCACGGTGATTTTACGAGCCACCCCTTCCAGCCTCGGGCGAGGGTTGGAAAGGTGGTGCCGAAGAGGTGTGAGAAGCCGCGAAGCACTTTACCGGCGAACGATAAACCTCCACCACCTTCGTCTCGACCCAAGTCCGCGAACGCTCCTGCCCGTTTCCATTTTAGATACGTGCCTGGATACGTTTCTCTCTTTCTCCTTAGACCACAGCTCCTTTACGACCATCGGAGCCAAGTCTCGCCGCCTAGAATGCCTAGATCATTCGCGGAAAGAGTTTCGACTAGGAGAAGCTTTCGAACTCATCGTATTACGATTTTACTTACTTCCTTTTCTGTCTTTCAAAGTCTTCGAATTTTACGTAGCTTTAGTTAGTATGATCTAAAGATAATTTATAAATATTGTGCGACGTCGTTAGAATTTTGCTGTTCCAGAAAAAGAAGAAAGAGAAGGAGAGATAGGGCTAATAGCAGAAATTTGACCTTGAAGTTAAATATGAACTTTCGCATTACGCGTATAATTCTTAAACAATAAAGGTAGGAAATAGTGCAAAGTGAAAATTTAATGATTTTGTTCTGGCCTATAAAATAACGCAAACGAAATTTTCCCCCAAAAATGTTCCAAACAATTTTGTTTGCTCGGGTTTGGGTTGCGCTATTTAACATTAAATATTTTACTTTGAAATATCTTCGTATCTTTTATAGTTTAAAAGTTATACGCGTACCATGCAAAAGTTTATATTTAATTTCAAAGTCAAATTTCTGGCCCTACAGGACGATTGGGCACGAATCTAATATATCGTTATTCTTGACTTGAATCACTCTAAAAACTCACGAAGTTTCATGCAAATCCGTGAGTTCGGGTTCGCGGTGCTCCCTTGTAAAGATATGCCTAAGATAAAATGAAAAAGTCCGTTCGCGAAAAGGAAGAGATAAATAGATTATTTTATCCATGCTCATAGCCGTATTGGGCAAGTAATAGAGATAACACAAAAATATGCAAAATACAGAAAAATATACAAGAGATCGAGAGAGAGGAGTAAGAGCACTAAGTTATAAGATAAAATGCAAAAGTAACGTTAATATAAAGCAACGTAAGAAGGTAAAACGCAAATATTCTTAAACTAGAGTGAAACGAAGCTTGAAGTTAAACCAAATGAAGAAAAGAGTTAGGGAAATTAAAAAAAAAATAAAATCCAAGCTGTATTTGACTCGAAAACTTCCAGGAGTCACAAAGTTAACAAAGTGATGAGATCATTCGAAAGAGAATAAGAGCAACGCGAGATCCGGTGATTCTCAAGAAGAAAGGCCAAAGAGACGGAATAACAGATCAAGGCGAAATAAACGCATCAATGTATCTGCACGTATACACGCTGTCGGTGGTAAAGATGCAACCCACGCATGAAACGGAAACCCAAACATCGTAAAGCGTCGGTATTTTTGAAGACACGCCTAGACTCATGCCGCTGGCTATCGCTATCGGCTTCTCACGGAATCCTCGAGATGGTTCTTCGCTTTCATTATTTATATAATTCGTATCTTTATAGGATATAAAAAGGATAAAAGAAGAATATTACCGATAAAAGGATAAGGATGTCGCTTCGTTCGAGCGTCTATTCATAGTTATAAATATACATTCGTGCGAGTGAATGAGAAAAATTTTTTCGCGAACTTTCGAGCTTAGAATCGACTTCTCTTCCTTGGTTATAAATCATTCTCTTTTATTTTTGTTATCCATCGCGAATTCTCGTCATAAGACAATATCCACTTCAACGTTCGCTCGACTTGGAAAGCGTTGATGAACTTTGGTGAAAAGGTAAAAGATGTGCTGGAAGAAGAGCGAGGGAGAGAGAGGGAAGGAGGTAGAACGTGTACCGCGAGGATCACGTGGCTAAGGAGATTGCAAGGCGGTATAGTTGTAAATCATACTTTTATGAGGCACCCCACGGTCAATCGGGAGAACAAGGCAGCTCTTCGAGAAAGAATGGAACATGAACTGTGAACCGATGCGTGCACCTCTCTCTTTCTTTCTTTCCCTCTTTTGCGCCTCACACGCCATTTTTCTCCCCCTGTTACTTTTCCATGGCTAGCTCGTGCAGACATTGATCGGTCTTTTACGACTTTGTAATTACGACGGCCAATTTCGAAGTTCTATCGGTCGTTTCCACCACATACGCGCGAGTCAACGATCTTTGAAAAAAACCGAGTCGAAATTTTAACCTCGGTTTGGCCCTCAAACATGAACGGATTAACCCTATAGATAAATAAAACAAATACCTAGGGCCCATCATTCGGAGGGGCCCGGATTCAATCGAGCCTCACGCTTGTGAAAATTTATGCATATAAGTAATTTTTTAAAAATGTATATTATATTTATTATCAAATGTCGAAATTATGTTGTCTCATTATAGTTTTGGAATTAACGCGCGATATCATATGTTTGTGTTCATATTACAACATACCGCATCCTCGGTGCAACACTGTCACTTTTGCAAATTTTTAAAAAATGAGCTAAATATGTACTATTTAGCCTAAAGTACCCGTGAACTTGGATGTCAGTGGTTTGGTACGCATAGTTTCCGTATAAGGACATCGTTGTAAGTGATCGTAAAAATAATTAGGGTTATTTTTTATACTTCAATGCGAAGATAAAAGTATCTGTAAAGATACAGTCTATCCATCTTGCCTAAATCAGGAAGTGCCCTAATTTTATACGATATTAAAGTCTATAAATGCTTCTCCTGGAAAAATCGTTTTTTGCAAAAGTGAGAGTTGGACCGCAGGTGCAATATGTTATTAATACAAATTTTTCATTATTTTCACTCATTGGATCATTATTAAAACTTATACAGCCGGTCACCGTAGAGTAATGATCAGTATTCCTGACTATTATTAACTATGAGAACCGATTCAAATCCCGGCAATGGCATGACATTTTTCATATGTCATTTTCATTCATGAAATCATACGAAAATCTGATTACTTTGATAACAAACACTCATCTGATTGTTGACCAGGAACCAAAATAAAAATTATATAAATGGGTCCCCGATTTACATTTTAGGGCCCGCTGGATGCTTAATCCTGTGCTGCTTTCAAAAACCTAGTTTCTTTTGACGTTTCTATATGCTATACAAATTACGACTCGCTTTTATTCTACAAAATGTTGTAGTGCCTAGGCTTAGTAGGTTTAAATCGAAGTTTAACTAGGAATCTCCACTTGGGTTTGATCTTACAGAAAAGCTAGGAAAATGTGAATTGAAGTTAAGAACTGGGAGAGTCATATGGAATTTTATAAATCTCATTTTAATACTTATAAACCAATTTTAGGTTTTGGGGGCGGGGGCGGCTATAAAAACCGTTTTGACACTCAAAAACCTACATTTGTAATTAAATTTATAAAGAATTTACAAATTTTGTTTCTACAGGCTATCAATCGCTTCGTAAGTTTATTCACTTTTTTCCTTTCAAGGATGGCACAGGCCACGTGCCGAAACATCAAGGCTTGAACAATATTTTAAACTTATTAACGAATCAAAATAGTTACTAATTTCAACCCCTACTGCTACAGGTGGGTCTGTCAGGCACCTAAGTATATTTACTTTGCATTTGTCGACAAGTACCTGTGACATAGGGGTTAATTTTTCGATGGTTTAAGAATTTTCCTTACAAGAATTTTGTTAAATTTCTGTTTCAATACGACTTGAAAACATGCCAATAATGATTAATATCTAAATTGAAATAATTTCGGTCGAAATCAAAATCAAATATCTACTACATTTGTAGGGTACAGTTAGTCATATTTTAAACATTGTTTTGAACCTCAAATGTTCAAAAGCAAATATAACTACCACTTGGACGTTGAAACCGATGTTCATACAACATATAATTTTCCTATTCCATAAGCTTCAATGTTAATCTCAGACACCTAAAAAAGCATTCTGGAGGGTCAAATCAAGGTTAAAATTCCGATTCGGAAAACAAGAAAAGATATCTCATACGGCAATTCTCGCTCCTAAAAAAAGGCATAGATCATAAATTGTATTCGTCCCTCGTTCGAGCATGATCCAGTAGTGCGAAAATAATAAAAATGTTTCTCGATATGACGTTTCATTAAAAAGCATCCTCGTGAAATTAAGTCGATGGTTCGTTTTAAGGAAGTTCGTCTCGTCATAACTGCGAACCGTATGGCGATAAAACGAGGAGAAACGCGTTCCTATCTTCTCCCTTCTCACAGAGAAGTCTCCTCCCGCGTCAAAGTAATCGCCGATCGTTTCGTTTTACGGTCGGGAAGGAAATAATACTTTCGACAACGTTGACGGGTTAAATATGTGTAACATTTTAATGGGGCACTCTCGCGTAAAACTTCCGAGTATTATGACGAATCTCGTGTCTCTCGTTCTCACCGATCACCTGCGACATCCAGCTTGATCCATCTTTGACAACGAGTCTTGGTGGTCCCTTAAAAGATTAGTATTCGAAAGAACGAGGAACGACGGGCATGTAAAAGGTAGGATTAATGTCGACTACGAATGGCCCTGTCGTTTCGCCAGAGCGCGAATACTTTTTACGGTCGTCGATAAAGTTATCGCCGGAAGGGTCGCTCGAGGAAGTGACAATTTGTCTCTTCGATTTAACTTTCTATTCGCACGGGCGAAACATCGATGCCGTTTCTCTTCACGATGGCCGGACCCCGACCGATATCGACAATAAATTTAAATCGATTACTTCAAAAGCAACATTTGTCACATTTTTTGGGTAATCCTTTTTTTTTAATTAACATCTCTGGTTGTTGACCTACACGTCAGTGCTAAGGAAACATATGTCCTGATAAGCTCCACAGAGTTACGTAGACTTTAAAATGTGGATTGTTGCAAAAACAAAATTTGTCGTGGACAAATAAATATTCTTTTGATTATGATGAAGCATATACCAATGTGGTAACATTAAATAAAAAAAATATTGTTGGCATCAAGAAGTTGAAACCCTATATTCCTGAAGCATATCTGGACTACTATAATACAATTTTTTGTTAGCCAACTACAGTAACTGAAGAGAAAGAAGAATTGTATGCATTTTTTGATCTCTCGCATGTTCTTGTTGCAATAAAACTATAATAAACATTTTTCTATTATTTAATGCTAAGACCCAGTCTCTGCAGGTTGGCTATAAAAATAACATATGTCCACTTTTATTGCAAAGACAAACCTTGTCTACAGTTTTAAAGTCTAAATATATTAATAAATAATATTGCTTAATAAAAAAATAATACTCTTATTGAATGTAAAATAAAAATTGTTATAGGGTAGGCTGGTCTATGAGTATGCATCCGATAAGAGTACGCAATCCCAAAAATCATGAATTTGTTTGCGGCTAAGTTCAGTACTGTTTTCACGTGCAAGCTAGTGACTATGGAGGGTAGAGGCAAGGAGGACAATCTCTTATGGCGTTTCAACTGAAAAAGTGTCCGAGAAATAAAGGAAAATATGGGTTCGAATTATGACCAAGTGCAGCGCTCGTGATGCTAAAAACACATTATGAAGTTAGCCGATGTTCAGAACTACCCTATCAAATTGTTGCGCCTTCTTTTTAATATGTACCCTTCATGTTCGCAACGCCACCTGTAATTTCCTTCGTAAGACGGACACTTTCCATATACATAGATTGTCCTCCTTACCTCTACCCTCCATACTAGTGACAAGTGCTGTGCGAAAAAAATTGCAATTAAAAACAGCACTGAATTTAGCCGCGTATCGCAAACAACTTCATGATTTTTGGGATTGTGTACTCATGGACCAGCCTACCCTACTCTGTAAATAAGAAAAATATTATTTTTTTTTTTTGCTAGATCAGCATGAACAACGTTTTTTGTCCTTCCTGTAAACTTATTTCAATTTGGCTAATGTTGTTGTTGAAATAATTGATTCATTTATCAAAAGCAACTTTGGAAGTACATAGACGACGTACGACGCCCAATGTAGTTGAGAATAACGAGTTAACTCTATCTCTCTTTCTTCTGTAAAAGAGAAGGATTTTAAACGATAGAGAAAGCACTCTCGAAGTCGATCCCTTCCTTGCGCGGATTCAACCTTTATCTCGACGATACTTTCGAGACGCGCGTGTCTACGGTGTTTTACGACGCGACCACGTTTTAGTACCGGACGAGGTTTCGCTTGGCCGAGCTTTTCAAGGCCTATCTCGTTTTGCTCTTCGTTTCTAAGTTATCGCTCGCGCGCTCGCGCCGAGCAAAGCAAAATTTTTCCGAAAAATATTATAGGCACGTACTCTCGCTAGTTTCGTTGGTTGTGACGAAAATGTTCCCTGCTTTCCTGCAAAGACCAACATTGGTATAGAAAAATGAAATACCGTACATCTTTTCCATTTCTCATCATCTTTTTCCACCAAGTTACTCTGCCAATAGTAATTGAAGAGTTTGGTGCAATAACTTGACAGCTCCATTTTTTAAAAATTGTACAGTATTAAAGAGAGAAACAAGAGATTCTAATATAGTTCCTATTATGAACCATGTAACTGTCAGCTTTTTATTCCAAACGATTCAGTGTAACAAGAAGACTAAAATCCACCGAAAAAGTAATCTTTAGAGAAAAATAGAGCTGACCGGTTTGTGCACCAAACCCTTCAATTATTCTCACTCTCTATATCTATGTATCAATATGTCTTTTGTTACATACCCATTCTTGCTATTTGTCTTGAACCTAACGACAATCTCGCCAAGTAGTCTTACGATTTTCAGTTTTTTCTATTATGTTCAAACCGTTACACTTGTATCGGCATCCGCATCGAGTAAATATAAGTTTCCCTGTATGTAACCATCCAAAAGAGATAAAGTTTTTTTGTTTGTCATTAACCTTGTTATTAACTACCTACGATTCAAAAGAATAGTATACAATACCACGTGTGGTCTAATATTCTGAATACCAGATGCACGAGAAAACACAATCGGACCTAACTCAAACCTAACTCAAATCTTGACCGTCGCGATTATCGAAAAGGATCGTGAGATAGACAAAGCAAAAGGAGATCCAACGAAGACGCTACCATCGTCGCCAACGACGACGACGACGGCGAAAAGCGGCGACGGCGGCGACGGTGGGTGCACGTATGAAAACTAAGTCCGGGTTTCATTTGACTGGCTTTACGAGGGAGACATAAAATGGATTTTACTGTCGGCTAGTTCGCCAGTTCTCGAGTTGGTAACATTGCTTTAGCGAACATAATATACCCCCTTTCCTCTTGACCCCCTGTCTTCGCCCCCCTTTCCTCTTCCGTTTCGTCTCTCTTTCCTTCCAGCATCCTCTTCGACTCCTAGAAAGAGCGGGTTGACTGTTCTCGTTTACGTCGTCTTTCGCGACGATTGTCCCCTACCCCCCCCCCCCCCCCTAACTCTGTCTCTCTTTCTGATTTTCTTCTTTCTTTCGAGCACGTCATCCCCTTCTCGTGAATTGTGAAATCCTCTCGTAGACTTTCCGCGGACCCTCGACGTTTCACGAATCTTCGCGAAACTTTTCGCACGAGATGCGTCCTGCCACCGGATTTAATATCCGTTGGATATAACGTCACGACGATCGTTAACCCTCTCTTTCCGACTTCGTTTCCTTCTTCCCGTATACTACTTCGAACGTGAACGTGGCTGATGCGTCGTCTCGACGCAAATCCTCGCCATCTCGTTTCCTCGGAGCGACAGTGTCCGCGTATATGCGTTGCATGTCGTCAAGAAGCGTCACGAACGTGTCCAGTACTTAGTCACGAACGTGCAACTATTTTAACGAGCGGATCTATGGACGTCGGAGTTTTCGTATCGTGGGAGAATTCGTGATAGTAGCGGATAAACTTGAGCGAAATCGCGGAGTTGGATGAAATATCGAGAAAAAATGTTGCTTAGAAGATTTGTACCGAACATGCAAACTAAACTATTGGGTTGACAAGAGAGTCATTTCGGTTTTGTACCGTGAAATAAAACTCCATTTTTTTATATAAATTATGTCAAATATATAAAATTATCCACTATATATAAATTATATAAAAATATACATTTCAAAATAAAAAAATAAAATCAACATTGACAGAAGGCTTTCAAGACGAACATAACGCTATCTACTTGTGAAAACCGAAATTACTTTCTTGCCATCCCCATAAATGAAAGCTTGGAAAACTAGAGTGAGAAGGTGCCGTTAAATATGTAGTTTGTCTCTCGTATTTATAATTTTCAAACCATAACTTTTAACCTAATTTCGAATGTAATCGAGATGATTTCCATATTTGGATTACGAGTATTATGATTTTTCCTTTCTACGCGAATGGGAAATCTTAAACGTTCCGAGTGCTGTGAGATCACCGTTATACAAAGTGATTTAGTGATGGATTCAAGACAAGACAAGAATCAGACATTCTTGTCTCGACTATCAATGTCTTGTCTTGATTCTTGCAAGATCCTTGATATTTTTATAATATCTATAAATATTTATTTACTACATCTTATCTCATTATTTTTTTAAATTTGTATGAAAATTATTGAAAAAATTAGTTTTTTCACATTTTACTGCTCGAATTATGACATCAATGTAGTGTCAGTTGCATGTTGGCACGCATGGCATTATTACGCGACACGTTATGATCGACAAATGTTTGAAAAACAAATAAAGTTCAGTCGTTAACTTGGTCTTCCGAAATATCTACTCACTGTGAATTATGAGTCATTTCGTGTGAAGAAATTATACAATATAGAATCTACTAATATGTCAATATTTGTGAATATTTAACTTCCAATAGTTACTTTCATGATTATATTATTATTTATACTACAAACAT
The DNA here is from genome assembly GCA_916049575.1 of Ancistrocerus nigricornis. Classification (NCBI taxonomy): domain Eukaryota; kingdom Metazoa; phylum Arthropoda; class Insecta; order Hymenoptera; family Vespidae; genus Ancistrocerus; species Ancistrocerus nigricornis. The sequence goes on from OU696665.1 coordinate 10,229,179, forward strand.
TTTCCAAAATTTAAATTTAGCATTTAATAACATTTATAATATAAATATATTATACTACAAATATAATAAATTTTAATGAATAAAGATTATATTCATAATAAAAGTAGACTTCAATTTTCAGTAAAATTTTAAAGTTTATTGTTTCGTAGCAATTTAAATTTAGCATTTAATTATTTCGAATTGAAAATAGACGGAATATATCAACATGATTATAATGTTAAATACCCCTATATATAAAATTACAATTAAATAATATATAACTATAATTACATACATATAATTGTAGTTTCAGTTATCAAAAATAAAGAATCTTAATTGATTTTTATTTTTTTGCCTTGATCTCGAAAAACAAGTCTTGTCTCAATTTTATCAAGAACAAGAAATTTATAGTCCTGCCTTGAAAAATCACAAGATCTTGAAATGCTTGTCTTGCCGTCCACCGCTAATAAAAAAGTAGTAACACAGTTGTCGTATTTCCACTTATTTATGTAAACTTAGATATTCATGGTGTCATTTATTTACTGAAAGTTCAGTTAAGTACTTTATTGCCTTCATTGATTTCTTTTATGAATTAGTTGGTAACTCAGATATCTCGAAGTAAATTACGTCTGCCACGTTATGTCTTTGCTGCATTGCTTAAAAGCCAAAATTTTAAATAAATCATACCACGAATACATAAATGTACATAAATAAATAGAAATAAGAAAACTGTTTTGTTTTTCTTTGATTTTCTTTAAAGCTGTACAAAAATGTCGAGTGTAACTCAACAATACAGATTTGTATGATAATACAACGTCAAGTGACACTCGATGTTCATTGTACTCATAAATTATTCTGTAATTCATTTACCAATAAGTAAAACATTTTTTTTCACAACATAGCAAGCAATATATGTTCAACCCTTTGCATTCAATGTCAAGTTTGACTCGACGAGACTGATTTTTATAACAATACCATGTTGATTAACGTGAATTCCATGTAGATTATTTTTTATACTTGTAGATCTTTCTTCAATTCACCCACTCGCAACGCGAATATTTTCTTTTTTTTTAACAATATAGTGATTATTTTTTTTAACAAAGGGTTAATTTGAAGACATTGTATAAACACATATGCAATCATATTTCAAAATTTTCTAATTACAAGCTACAAAATCTCTTTCTTTTTCTAATAAGAACAAAAGTTCCAATAAAAGTATACGAGATGCACGATTCGGTTTTCCTTGACAGAGACGCGAGTTTTATGTGCCCGGCACGTTGCGCAAAACGAAGAGAGTTGCGTAAGACAGTACGCGATCAATTTGTTTGCGTTACCGCAATTACGTGCCATCTATAATAAGCGCTACGTCTACAAATCATCGACTATGAAAGTAGGCATTAGACATTGTGCATACATAGCGTTCTTTCCCCGACGAGGAACGGGCTACGCAGTAGCGCGTAATTAGATCTCGAAATTAGATCGTCGCGCGATAGATCAAATTCTTACCATCGTTCTAATGCACGGCATCGAAACGTTGTCATCGAATCGTCATCGTCGTTCATTGTCATCGTCATTGAAATCGTTCACGTAAGGTACACGCGTGTAGGGTAAAATGGGGTAATAACGTATATCGATACCAATTGTCTAAGATGTTGTATCCCAAAACTAGGACAAATTAATTTTTTTTTGTGAAAAGGAATCATAATAATATTGTGCAATTTATGCTTAAGTTTTAGAGGTCAAATTGTTTTTTTTCTATCTTCAAATCAATATTCTAATATATCATATCTCACATCAGGTTGGGTTAGGCTTAACTTTACGATGTGACAGTTACATTGACTGTGTGATTAGTTTGAAGTAAATTTTACCAAATTACCCAATCAATTGAGCAGAAAAGCAATTAATGTCCGTGAAGTTAGTAGAACTACTTTTTAATTTCGAAAAATTAAGAGTTGTGCTAGGTTTGTGCTGACTTATGCCGTAAATAAAAATTCTAAAAATATTTCCAACTTTTTTTACATTGAAAAATAAAAATTTTTTTTAAATTACATAAATTTAAAAGTTATGCTGGGTTGTGCTTGCCGAGTGGAACAAAATGAGTCGTTATAAAAATCTTGTAGCAAAGTTTCCCGGGATCAGAATATTTTGCTCCACTAATAAAAAACCTTGGAAAATTTAATCTACTCACACTTGGAGCAAAGATAACCAGTCTAGAAAAATAGAAGATCAAAAATCTTTTATTTTAAACAAGTAATTAAACAAAACTCTAGAAAGCTGCAGAGAACACTTTTTTGGGAGCGTGAATGACACAAAACATTTAGAATTGCGATCAGCTGGTAGGTAACCACGAAGTAACCTTCTTTCCCGCCTTTTTGCGATATCGGTTGTTGCTTTTACATTTCAACATTCTAACGCCAGGTAGCGCGGTCATTTCGGACACTAATTGTGTCTCTATTATATCATCAATTTTTTTTGCATTTAAGGGGCACAGTTATTCTAAAGAGAGCAAAATAACACTGATACTTTACATTAGGATGTACAAAGCCACATATGCTATATAATAGAAATGTGGTAGAAATAAGAAGATACATTGCTAAATATTGTACCCAAAGGCAATTTGAACTTCGAATGAGATAGATAAACAAATTATTTAACACCCACCCATTGGTATCGAAGCACAAGATTTTTATTCTAGTCATTTTATTTACATATAAAATATGGCGGATCTTGAAGGTCCGCAAGTAAAAAAGCCCACCATGATTATCTCTTAAATTAAAGGAATTTTGTAATATTGCGTCACATGGTAAGAAATGGGGAACGTCAGAACGATTACCGCCATGTGGTCAGTTTCTTCGTGACAATGAGTGTCTTGCTACACAACTCCTTACGCGTGCACGGTCCGAAAAATACACTTGAGTAACATTTTCCAGTCGCGAATATTTTAGCATTGCGGTCTTAGTAATGGTGTTTCGCTACTATCGATGTTGTTTAATTTATTATTACTAGTTTTGTTTATATTACCTTCAAAACCTCTCTTATATTTGAAAATCTCTTGATTATGAAAATAAGCAATTTAGTAATCGTGCTTTTTTGAATACATCGATTACTCTAAACCAGATATGGACGTTATCCAAATAAATTATTTGAAAAATAATCGTTAAGATAATAAATTATTTGATTTTGCTACATGTTATTTGAAATAATCATGTGTTAGTTTATTTGAACAGTCAAATGATTTTTTGCTAATTATTCTGTTATTTGAAATGCAAATAAAATCATTTTTCAAATACTCTCTATTTCTATAATGTCAATATCATGTGAAGAACACTTTACTTACACGTTTACTTCTATTGTGAAAGCAAATGAAGCTACAGAATAAAAATTTCTTCTCCTATGGCACTTATTTGTTATTTTATTTAATTGAAATAATTGAACAAAAAATTGTTTGGAAAGATTTTATTTGAAGTACACGCAAAATAAAAATAATTGTCTTGTTACTTGTTAAATAAAAATAATACATTATTTGAAATAGCTGAGTATTTCAAATAATTATTTGTTATCTTATTTCAAATAAAATGCGCCCAACCCTGCTGTAAATGTCTATATCAGGCAATTGTCGTTATTAAACTATTATAATTATTAAAATATAACTCGACAAAAAATGAGCCATTTGTGCTCCAGCCATCTCTAGATGCAAGGTTTGACGAGAAACGTTCCTTCATTTTTGATTTCAGATCGAAGAGCGACTAAACGGTAGAGTGAAGCGGCGAGAGACGAAAGGCCAAATCCAAAGAGGATTCAATGCTATGCTTCTGCTCGGAAAATCATCGGAATGCTTACCGCATCCGTATTATCTTTGATCCTCATCGATATTTCCCGCATGCTGGATGGAAAAGAAGAAAGTAAAAGAGAAAGCAAAGATGGAAGACATGCGAGAAGAAGACGTGTAACTTTCGAGAAGAAAAGTGAAAGAGGGACGTTTATATCGAGCGAGTTTCCTCTTTTTTTCTTAATTTCGTTCGCACGATTGTAAAACTATATATAAGATCGTATGTACTAGATACCGAATACGAAAGACTGAACAATACGCGGGATGTTTGAATTTTGCGAACGAAATACGAAACTCGATCAGTTTAACGATACGAGATAGTAAGAAAGTATGTATGTATATTCAATATCTCCCCTTCTCCTCTCTCTTGACGTGTCAACGTCACTGTTCACAACCTTATTTCCCTCTTCGTCTCTCCGAAACGGTAATGAAGGCAGCTCGACTGTCAAATTATCCGATAAGTATACGTGTATATTAAGGTGATTCAAAAAAAACTTTTTTTTTCTTTCGAAACAAGCTCAAAAGTTTCATTTTAGCCTAAAAGGACGTCTGTTGAGAGACGAGGTCTTAATATTAATATTAACATGTACCTCATCGCACTTTTTTATTTCCATAAGATTAACATGGGAAAAATTGTATTTGTTTCTTTGGAATTTTATTACTCGTCAAGAAATTAATTTGCAGATATGAACACGACACATTTTTGTAGAGAATTGAACGCTCTACAAAAAAGGTCTTTTATCATTTTTTGATAAATGTAGAGGTTTCAAAGTCAAAATTGAATCTCATGATTTTTGGACTTTTGTGGCAAAACTACCAAGCTTAAAAATAAAACTTATGATTTATTTTAACAACTATTTAATTCTCAACATATTTCATTAATAAGTTTTGGAAAGTTCCTCGTCAAAGAGAAACTGTTGTCATTTTAAGGTAAACTTATTGAGATTTTGTCAACTATTTTACTTTAGTAGTTAAGTACTAGTAAAATAATTGAGATTTTGTCAACAATTTTACTTTTAAATGACAACAGTTTCTCTTTGACGAGGAACTTTCTAAATTTTTTAATGAAACTTGTTGAAAATTAAATAGTTTTTAAAATAAATCATAAGTTTTATTTTTTAGCTCGATAATTTTGCCACAAAAGTCCAAAAATCATGAAATTTACCATAAATTCAACTTTGACCTTGAATAACTTCCTTAGACCTTTTTTGTAGAGCGTTCAATTCTCTACAAAAATGTGTCTTGATCATATCTGTAAATTAATTTCTTGGTGAGTTATAAAATACAAACGCACCAAATAAAAGTTTTCCCATGTTAATCTTATGGAAAATAAAAAAGTGTGATGAAGTACATATTAATATTAATATTAAGACCTCATCTCTTAACAGGCGTCTTTTTAGACTGAAATGAAAAAATGAAAGAAAAAAAACAAATTTTTTTCCGAAACACCCTAGTGTATCTGCATTAGTAATGTAAGCGTGTAGCTCCGTCAGTGTAAAGACGGCTGTCGTGTCGTCCACTTTTAAATCACGGTCAGACTACTAGCTATCAAAAGGGCTATAGAAATCTAATGAGAACTATTGCCAGACGTCAGAATAAAATTACCCGAGGAAATCTCAAAATATACCTCGCCAGTCGCTTATAAACGTTAGCGAGAGATGCCATATGCAATTGCGAGGAACGAATCCGTGGCATGAGAGGATCTTGGGATTACTAAGAATACTAAATTACAGATCGATCTGTAAAGCAATCTAGTTGGAAAGAGAGAGAGAGAGAAAGAGAAGAGAAACTCGATATTATTAGCACTTTTCTCTGGAGAAAAGTCAAAAGCGATCAAAGTAACGATCCCTGACGAGTCAATCGATCGATCGATCGATTCTTGACTGCTTTTGAGATTATTCTCAATAAATTCGAGTTAATATTGTACTTGGAAGAATTTAGAGTAACCGGTGCTTCTTGCACGCGTGCAAGATCGATTCTTTATCGATGACACGTAGCGTCCATTTACTATGACAAGAATCGAAAAAGAAACTTTAGAATATGGTAAGATTAAAATAATGATAAGACCACGGAAGCTACGTTCCTAAAACGCAGAAACAAGCCTGAAAGTAAGGTGAGTTTCTCTCAGCGTGTCACGCATCTGTCTCACTCTGGTAAACTGTGCGTGCCGTTGCCATATTCTTTTTTGTTAAAGACAATTTAACCACACTGTAACCTCCGTTATTATCTGTAAGCGTATGCATTTTGGAGAGGTCGGTTTAAGGAAAAGAGAAAAGAATTTAAAATAAGACAAAAGAAAACAGGATGCGAGGAGAGAGCGATTACTCGCGAGGACGATAGAGAATGGGGCGGAAGGAACGAAAAAGGGAATGGATATTTCTTTCTTATGACTTACTAATATTTTAAATTGCTTACTGCAAAACCGTAAAAAAGTTTTCCAACGACGAAACGATTCATTCGTCGATTTCTGTTAAAAATAAAGAAATACTTCTTTTGCACAAAAATATAGAAATTTATAAAGTATTGTTCCCGTTCCGATCTCGTATCTCCACGCAAATCAGTTCCGAATGAACCTGCTCTCTAAATAAAGAAAAGAAAATCCTCGATCGAACGTATGTCCTGTTTCGTTAACCTTATATCTGATTTAATGCCAAGTAAAACAGAAAAAAAATGTTTTAGGGAATAACAAGATCATCTCGAGTCAACGAATATTTTTTTCGATAAATATTTAAAACATATACGAATAAAATAATAATAGATATTAAATAAAGATGAAGAGCAAGGAGACATTGTATTTGAATAGAATTACTTCAAATGGATTTGTTAATGAAGCCCGTTTACACGCTACGTGTGACCATAAATGTAACGTTTTTTTTTTTTTTTTTTTTCTTTTCAACGGTTATAAACCGTTGGTAAACGGATAACAGCATATAAATAACCGTGCGAAAATTTGGATCAATCAATGGGTACTATACCGCAGAAAAAGGTTTTTTTTTTGTTATTTTTGTTCTTCCTTCCACGTGTGCAATACGTATGAACGACACACGGCACGTGCGTCGAACGTAAAAAGAAGCGAATGAATGTTATGCGAGAGGACTTTGCACGTCGTAAAACCGTGCCCGTTTTTTTTTTTTTTTTTTTGTTTTTATAGCTTGTAACCGACCGACAAAAATGTGGTGACCTAAGCGAAAGGAAGAAGGATCCGTGTTGTACCTCTACTTAATACGATCTTGCCTACCTGTATTCATAAATTTTTGTCCGTTGTAGTTATTTATTCGAAGATCTTCGAAGGGAGATCTTGCGTGTCACGGGGTAAAAAGAGACCGCTAAGAGAGCTGCTGTAAAAAGTGGAGCGTTGAAGTAATAAGGAAAGATGGGAAAAGAAAAAAAAAAAAAAGCAAATTTAAGCGGTAAAATCTTGTGACATACACCGATCGTTCTTCGAAGATCGACCCCACTTGACGTACTTCTAATTGTTATACATATTATAGCGTACAAATAAATGCTGATAGCATCAAGCGTGTTCAACGTAAGGTCTCTGATTTTATTCCCTGTAGTGGACGAACGGCCGAAAGGGTGAGTAAGCGTTTCAATCTTTATTTTTATGCGATTTTTTTTTTCGGCGTCTCGCATAGGCGGAAATTATCAAAAAATTGGCCAAAATTTGAATTAATAAAATCGCACGAAAATTCATAAAACTGTCCTCGATTATTTAAAAGGTCTAATTAAATAATCGCTATTTAACATTTAAAACGTCTTCCGTAGATGAGCTCCGACTGTGTATATTTTATGGTGTGTACATCTACATAGCTATACATATATATACTCATGGAAAAGTTCGCTAGAGGGTGTCTTTTATAGTTACTGTCATATCTCTTCTTCGTGCATTCTAGTTATCGTTTCACCCTTCACACGCGTATATCTATAAAGAATCCGTAATACCGATAATAATAGTGATTTGTACTTTCGACAATGAAGAATGTACCACGGGAAGAATTGAAAAATCTTGACGGTTTCCGATGTTTGACACAGGAGATAGTATCATTCCCGACACGAGTTCACGGGAAACACCGAGGTAGGATTCATCGATGTATACTCGACCTTACTTTCTTGTGCCATCATCTGCACGCGACGGCTTCCCTACGACGATCACGATAATACACGAACCTCTTTCTAGTACACGAACATCTTAGCGGGCGGCGAAACACTTACATGGAAATGATTATACCTTCGATACAATATTTTCCCTTTTGTTACGATTTATTTCACAAAGTCCTGGGATATTCGACGAGCGAGAGGTGCTCGAGTAGACACGTTTTAACTGAAGAACTACCAACGTTCGATATACAGTCTGTCAAAAAAGTCTTCGTACACGTTTTAAAGCAGTATAATTTTTTTATCATTGAACTAAACGACTTGAAATTTGGCAAGCACATAGGAGGATTAGTTTACTATATATCGTACCTTTTTTGTTTGACAAAAATCAGAATCCTCAAAATTATAAAGAAAATAAGAAAAAGTTATTTTTCAACTTTTTTTATCTGAGCTAATAATGGAAATTAAAAGACTGTCTTTTGTAGATTGAGGTAAGATATCATCAATGATTTTTTATCTGAATCTACAATCTTTAACGCGTTGACTGCCAGCGAATTTTTTATGAATCTTACCCCGTAATAAAATTTTCATCATTTCAAGTATATAATAATAAATTATGTATAATATAGCTAGATAAAACTACATTCTTATTATTCATGCATTTATATCATTGGTGATTATCTATGACCAACGTTGGTAATAACCACAGTCTCATTGAAAAAATAGGTGGTGGTCACCAGTGACCAGTAAACATTTGTAGCTCGAAACAACGTTAACTAAATTGGATTCAATTTACAGTATGCATTTATCATACTTACATCTACAAAAAGCAATTTTTTAATTTTTATTAAAAAGTTGAAAAAATGACTTTTTTCTTTTCTTTTTCATTTTCGAAATTTCGATTGTTTTTAAATAACGAAAACAGTATATTTAGGAAACTAATCCTTCTATTTTTATGCAAAAATTCAAATTGTTTGGTTCAATTATAAAAAAGTTATTCTACTAAAGGTGTACGGAGATTTTTCTGACACACTGTATACCTTAGTTTTACACGGTCGACCATTTGAAAAAGACAATAAATTTCGATTATACGTAATAAGGTTATTTTAGATTATTTTAAAAGTAATATTTAAAAATAAAAATTTTTAAGTAATTATTTAAAAGTAATATGTAGTTAAAACGATATTATCCGACGTTTAGGTTCGAACAGTTACAACTAAGAAAAAAAAGACAACAGCAAAGAATAAATAATACCACAGTGTTCTATAACCAAATCTTCATTAATAACAAGGCAAACTAGGAACTCACAATCATTAGTAGATTTTTCAAAGAAATAACGAGAAGCCTTTTACAAATTCTTATATACATATTGCAACTGATTATATGAACTTATTAAAATAACTGCCTTTAATATCATTCGGGTAGCATAAAAAATATTAAAAGTATATTTAAATGGCTACTTTTCGACGGACCATCCTGTAAATCTGGTTTTCTATCTCATTTTTTAAGTTTTGACCATCTTGATAGTTCTAATTTTAAATCAAACTTCATTTGCATCATAATTAGTGAGACACGTGATTAGAGAGACCGGAGCTTTCGTCATTGTCATCTCGTTTTCTGTATAGTCAGAAAAGCCCAACGGTTTCTCGGCTACGATTAAATTATTTACACGTTTACCGCCGCAGAGGTAAACGCGTGAACCGATAGGCGATCTAATTACGACTATATATGTGTCGCATAAAATACGATAACGCTAAAATGTATTCGAGCTTATCTCACCGTCTCAACGGCATTGCGAGCCCCGAGGGATCGAATGCACGCAAGCGATCACGCTACAAAGTTTGTAAGGAAAATTGACCGAGTCGACGCCTATGTCATCGAGCCATTCTACGGGACACCGTCTCATACAACACGTTCGTGGTCGTTTCTTCCGATCATCGTTCGACCGTCATCGTGAATAACCTTGCTTCGATCATATCGATCACGGCCCTATACAAGTTGCAACGAACTTTTCGATTATTTCATCAATGATTTGCAGATTTTGGGTCGTGTATTGTATTAGTTAACGTTAATGTGCATTTTTAAATACTTTGAAATATTCTTTGACGTCTCCTCGAAATCATTCGATTAAATAAAATAATAAATAACATAGCTGGCAATCAATGAAAGCCGATGAATCGTACTGCCAGTTGACACCGGCGATACTTTCACGAAAGCTGAAACCAAATACCGTAGGGTTCTGATATTATCAGAGTAAAAACAAAAAAAATATTATTTTATAATATTATTACTGTTATTTCATTTGAAACAAGATATTAGAGTCGCCCATAACTTAGTTGTCGACACGACTTTAAACCTCGAAAAAAAAAAAAAAAAAATTTCTCAAAAAAAAATTTACTCCAATTGAAATAAAATCAGTTGTTTAAAATTGCCAAATATGTATACGTTATAAACGCAAATCGAACAAAATAACAAAACGTTTCTAAAATTTGTCAAATAGTTTAAAAAAAAAAAAAACCAATAAATGACGTAGAAGTACATCGGCGATCGTTAATGTATATGAATCAAGGACGACGATATTTCCAAGAATGCTAAATCTCTTGAATCGATAGCTAAATAAACTGAAAATCAAAAAATGCTATGGTCTCGAAACGTTACGTTATTTACGAGCAAAAGTTGCCGAGGGTTACTTTAGATTGGCACGGCATAGCATGGCGTGACGTGGCGTGGCGTGGCCATCCAGTCTGTTATCTCTCGTCGATCAACCAAAGCCCGAGATTACCGAATACATTCCCACAAAATGTGCATACTCAGTGAAGGTAGCATCACGGATACAACAAATGCGAGACGGCAAATGCGATTTCTCGGTGGGCGTCAATGATTTAATTCATTGCCTCGAGCGAACCAACAGAGTCTTACCTGTTAAACCTGCTTCGTAGGCGAGAAACGCTGAAGCCTTCAGCGTCGATCCGAAATGTACTTTTAATTTCACACATTGTAAACAATAAGACCAACCAGTAAACTCTCGTGGTAAATTCCCCCCCCAAGTAAAATCTTTTGCTATCGACTGTGTAAATGGGTAGATAATATAGTAAACGATGATTTCAAACCGAATGGATCTTGACATTTTCTAAATTATTAGCTTGCTACTGTATACGTCTAACGGGATTATTATACGGTCTACCACATAAAGTTAAACACTGAATAGAACGCTTACCAGTATCATTCTCGGTTATGTTACGCCAACGATACGTGTACTCATAAATCATTCAGCTATTATATTGAGTACCGTTCCTAAGTGATTTATTATTTATGGTGGGTACAATAAAAGCAAAGATTGTACCCTTTGTTTGTACGTACCTTTCCATTTTTTAAGAATGAAACGTTCCTACGATAGAATCTACATTTTTCTCGACGATGCGTATCGTTTATCATATCAAGTTTTATGCGAATGTCTTAATGTTTTCATTTTAACCGATACCGTAACTACTATGCATAAATGTATTTATTTTGGCAAAAATGATGTTTCTTTACCATAATCAGGTAAGTTTTCTTAAAGGATGTAATAAATTGTTAGTAGGGTTACCAACTGTCCCAGATAAACCGGGACGGCCCGTTTCTAGGTTACCTTTGGTATTGTCCCGATTATTTAAATAGGAATAAAATAAATGTGCTTTTAAAAAGTAAAATTTGTACTTTGTAATATCTCTACTGTTTTTGAAGCACGGTTTATGTCATAGAATTTTTTCGTTTTATTATGTGAAATATTTAACTGTTCTGAAAAAAGTAAGACTTTAATTTTTGTTTCATATTTGTAAATTGTAACTTGTTAAAAGTTTATTTTTGTGTGTTCTTATTTGTTAACTTCTTAAAGATAGTGTAAAAATTGACATTTCTAATATGTGTTCTATATTGTAAAACTCTTGTATAATAAAAGATAAAAGGTTAAAATAAAGCTGTGATTTGGATGAAGTGAAATTATTTTATTTTTAATGTAGATCCCAAAAGAAATTATGCAGAAAAAATTCTATATTATAGTATTGATTATATTTTACTCATATAGTTTCGTTTATTTATGTTATCATTGATAAATGTAAATAGGCAAGATTTTGCCGAGTCCCACTTTTTTTAGTCGTGTCCTGCGTTAAATTGCTATTTTCTCACAAATCAAGATTTTAAAGTTGGCTATCCTAATTGTGAGATTAATAATTAAAGATTTCGCGCGCCAGCCTGTTTTATTGACCGAGTTGCTACCTACAAAGGTCACCACCAATTACCACAAGGTGGTAGCTCCGATCGTTTTTCGTGATTGTATGTATATTTATACAGTAACCTCCTTGTTTCTTTCAGTTGAGACGAATTCAATCTGAAAAATAATAATATTCTTATTTGTACAATTTGGTTAATGAAACAGCGATACTACATAAAATGTTTTAAAGCTTGGAGATATATTTTCACACAGTGAATCTCATTTGTAGCTGGCATTATGTTGTTAAATGGGAGTGTAAAATATTCGTGATATATCTTAACCTTTAAGAGAATTGTTAATATACTTTGCATAACAGCCAACCGGTAAATAGACATATTAAGTTTTGTTTCAATATTAATGTAAGAAGGTACAGCCTGATGGCAATGTATGTGGTGGTTTATAGCTTAGTAATTTTTTCTTTAATTGCAGAAGCTATGAATCCAGAAATTCAGAAGAAAATTGTGCAGTTCGAAGCCTTTATAAATAATGTGTTGAGGACGGATCTTGCAAAATTCGAAGAAAAACTTGATAGTAAAAATACAGACGTCGCTGAATTTAATCAGTTGAAGAACGTTATTACTACTTTGCAGTCCACGGATCTGAGTAAAAGTGGATTTAAAACGCAAGTAGATATCGGGAACAATTTTTATATTCAAGCTCAAGTTCAAGATGCTTCTCATATACTTTTAGATGTTGGTTTAGGACACTACGTAGAATTTACTTTGGCTGAAGCTTTGATAGTGATCAATGTCAGGATTAAACTTTTCGAGAAACAGATAGCTCATATACGAAAGCAAATTGCAAAAACAAATGCTCACATAAAGGTAATTTTATTAGGTATTAGGGACTTGCAAGGACTAAATTAGTAAACTATATTATAAATAGTACAAATCTTCGAGCAGGTTTTCCTCTGTGACACGTGTATATAATATTACTCTTTTGTATTTTGTACAAAGTGTATTCCTACAAATAAACTTATGTTTCTATTTCAAATATTCCACAGAAATGGTCTATGCGCTATTGTTTCCGTATTTACCAATTTTTACAATTATTTAGAATACAGAATCATGAGAAAAAGGTCTTTGCAAACGTATTCATGAAAGTAGTATTCAAGAAAGTAACTTGCATACATCGTAATATATAAAAAAAACATTTACTTGCTATATATGTATATATATACATATATATATTAGCGACATTGATTTAGTAGCTATGGGGCTGTGCTTTGTTCCCCTGTTAAGTGTAATTGTGGAACTTTATGAAGACCTTGTAGCTAGTTTATATATACCAGAGGTTTGATAAAAATGAATCAGTTTATTCTGCGTCGCTGGGTTATATATTTTACAACGCTTATAAGGCCTGGTATACGACATAATGTTTCATTCTGCTCAAGATACTCAAAAACGAATCATTAATGTCTGACTGGCGTAGCATACCTTGTGAAGATAAGCATAGAGAATTTCTCGAGAAATTCAGTGCTATCCTCATTGATTTTGCGTTCGAAAGCGTATTTCGAGATAATCCTGTGTCAAGATGGAGAGACGCGAGTTATTTACAAGAAATAATAAATTTCGATTTGTTGGAGGAACCAAAAGCTCAAAAAGATCTCTTATCGGCAGCAAAGAAGATCTTGAAATACAGCGTTAAAACTGGTCATCCGTATTTTATGAATCAACTTTTTTCCGGGTAAGAGTTTCATTCAAAATTCCAATACTATTACTACGCAACAAAATACGATAGGATAGTAAAGGAATAGCTGCATATACTACTAATACACTTGAATTATTTGAACTCATGCTGCGTCTTTCAGAGTTACGAATCTTTAGTATTACGTGATTATTAATTATCACAACATAATTATTTATTCGTGCAGATTGGATCCTTATGGTTTGGCAGGACAATGGTTGACCGATGTTCTGAACGCTTCCGTATACACGTACGAAGTAGCACCTGTGCTAACACTGATGGAAAAAGAATTGACTAAAAAGTTATTGCATATGTTTTACAAAAACGATAATGGATTCAAAACAGGTGATGGATTATTTTGTCCAGGCGGGTCTTTTGCTAATGGGACGGCTATCAATTTAGCTAGATTTTCTTTTAGACGTAGAAAGAAGGTAAACATTTTGTTTTCATTGATCGACCGATAAGAATATGCTAATTAAAAATAATAATGTTCTTTCCTTTTTCAAGGATTCGGATGATAAAACGGTTAAGCCAATTCTTTTTGCCTCGGAAGATGCTCATTACTCGGTATTGAAATGGGCTAATGTTTGCGACGTGGAAGTTGTCCTCGTGCAAACTGACGAATTAGGTCGTATGAGCATCGACGATTTGAAGATTCGCATTCAAGAGGAACAAGCAAAAGGAAATCCTGTGTTCATGGTGCTTGCTACCGCAGGTAGTTGATTTTATTAGGAATACATCGAAAATGGTGCGTCGACTGCGCGGGAGGATCTGAAAGAAATTTTCAAAATTTTAGGAACAACGGTACTCGGGGCATTCGATCCATTGATCGAAATAGCGGATATCTGTCAAGATTTAAACATGTGGTTACACGTTGACGCAGCCTGGGGTGGTGGTTTAATATTTAGTAAAAAACATTGTGGACTTTTGAGAGGAATAGAAAGAGCAGATTCTATATTGTTTAACCCGCACAAGTTATTAGCCGTTCCGCAGCAGTGTTCTTTATTTTTGACGAAGCACGATAATATTCTGACTGAAGCACATTCTAAGGGTGCTACATATTTATTTCAAAAAGATAAATTTTATTCCACTGATTTGGATCCTGGTGACAAATATCTACAATGTGGTCGCAGGGCAGACGTTTTGAAGTTTTGGTTCATGTGGCAGGCAAAGGTAATAGCATCGCTTTTATTAATTGAATAATTTTGAGTATCAATGATAGTGTTGCGTTGAATTTTGCTGTAAAATTCCTTTCAAGTTGCTAGTAGCATTAAATCTATAGTCCAACCATTTCTCAAGTATCTTCATCGACACGAACCTAAGACTTATATGCATGCTAGAGTAGCGGTCCTCTTTTCCTCATATCACATTCTGAATACAACCACTTATGCAAATAATGTAGAAAACTAGCCTCCATAGCACTTTTTTCCCCTGCCTTCCTTTAAGCGTGCATCTTGTACTTTGACATTTAAGCCGTTACGGTTGAGGTGCACTGCGTTGAACTAAAGGGTCTCCATGTTCTGCATAGAGTGTTTGCTGGTGTACTTATGCATACATTAATCTCCCCTGTAGGGATTCAGAATTGTCCATACCTTATTCGCTCAGTGCCTTTTTAAGATCCAAGAAGATGCGGCTGAATTTCTCAAGAGCTCAGCCGATGACAGTACCTTTGAGCCAATATTTCTTAGAGATCCTTTCAAGGGAAGCAAGCAAGGGTGCATAAAACGACTAACTTACTTGACTCTTTTATCATAATAATAATTAGAACAATTTTTTTTTAAACATACATATAGTATTCATATCATCATAAATACAATTTTAATGAACTTAAATTTTGGCTACTCTTCTTATTCCATCTTTGCTTTTATTCTGAAAATAGACTACTTTTTTAACTTTGAACCTTATTAGAATTATATTAACAATTGAAATACAACATTTACTTTTTATGTAAATTTAGTATTGTAGAAAAAACTATATCCAGATACAATTGTCTTGAAGAAATAATATAAATTTAGATAAGGATACTATCAATAAAAATACATATATGCAGATAGTGCATGTCTTTTGTCGGGATATATCATTTACTGGGATTTAGATAGATTCATTATTTCAATTGTCTTATTTACCCAAATTTCTTTTTTCAGGGTTCATCAGGTTTTGAGAAACATGTTGACCATCTAATGTCGTTATCGGCTTTCTTCAAAGATGAAATTGAGAAAAGAGATGGTTTTGAGTTGGTTACGCAGCCATGCTTCATAAATGTGTGTTTCTGGTTCATGCCTTTGCATTTGAGAGATAAACATTCTATATGCGATTATGAGAAAGAGTTAAGTAAGGTGAGCATAAACCATTATGTTTGATATAATAGTTAAGATTTCTAAAATGCATGTTATCATCATAAACTAGTTCTCAGTTTTTCTGGTATTAATATAAACATGGATATACAATTGAGATTTATTAATGGATATCAGACGCAGTTGAAATTGGAAAATTATAAATTCGTGTATCTTATTATTATTTATCGCGTTTTATTCGAATGTTATGGAGTAAATTGGTTCTTATATCGAAAGGTATTAAACAACAATTTTTTATTTCATGATAGAAGCACACTTTTTAATAAAAAAATGAATTTATCTGGGTAAATACATTCTCGTGACTTTATCTGGTATTAGATAGAAAAATTATGTTTTATAAATTTGTATTCGTATAAATATTTATATCTCTAGTATACAACAAAAATACAAATCTAATAAGTAATGAAATATTTCACGCACGATGCAACATTCTGTTGAACTCTTTCATAATAGCCGCCAAAAAACAGCAAATAGATCGTCGCTACAATGTTTGTAGGAATTCGAACTGTTGGAACTAAAAATTGTTTAGAATTTTCTAATCGTGAAATATAATAAAAATTAAATTCGATTGGATAGATTTGTAATATAGAAAATAAACATTAATATTTTCTATATTATTGTAAATATTATATAAGAAACGTAAAAAACGAAATATATTTGATACAAGTGTATAATACATATAAAAATATATGAAATGCACTCTTAATATTTATATTTAAAATAACATAAATGAATTTTATTCATATATCGTTGTATAATAGATATTTTTTCCAAATCAGGCTTTCTTCTGTAATACGCAATTAATTGATTAGCAATGTATTTACACGGAATGTTACCTAGTGTCACTATTTTGTACGTGATTATCCTCGTGCGTTAATGTAGAGCATGATTTAAGTTAGAATCAGATTTGTCAACCGTTGGTAAGGTAGATATCATCGGTACGTTAACTCTCACGAGTCGTACTTTACCGACTGCCATAAATATTATCGATGAACATACATTTATAAATTACACATATAAATTATTGTTTAAAAAATTAAGAGAATAATTATGCTTTTCATTGCAGGTAGCTCCAAAATTGAAAGGACAAATGACGAAAAGGGGTAGCTTAATGATCGGCTATCAACCATTACGCGATAAACCAAATTTTTTTCGATTCGTCGTACAAAATTCTGGAACAGACATGGGAGACATTAATTATGTATTAGAAGAGCTCGAAAATCTTGGGGAGTCTCTGTGAATTTCAGTGTGAGAACTTATGTACAATTAGGCAATTTAAAACAATAGCTTCCCTTGGTTTCTTCTATCTTTGATGCACTTGTCGCTTTTAACCGAGTATGCGATAACAAGTAGAATTATGCAATCACCTTCCCAACTTTTTTTCTTTTTCAAACTTCCTCAAATATTGGTAAATCGTATACCTTTAAAAATACTTATCGGACAAGCACGTGACCTAAAAAAATGAGTATGAATAGACATTCACTATATAAATGAGCTAAACGGTAATATAAACGTTTCACACGTCCATCGTTCAAAGGAGTAATTGAATCGGTGGGATAAAAAACAGTAAAAGCCCAAATATCTGAATGCTGGGAGAATAAAAAAAACTGTTTATTATGTTTCTTATACTTATTGGGTCAGTATATAGAGACAAATTTTAATGTATTATTTTAGACGTCCTTTAAACTAAAAATAAAATTTATCGGTTTATATATTAACAAAAAACCGATTTGGACTTTTTTTACTATATCTTAACATTGCTTTTATTAGAATTTAAAACAAGAATAGCAAAAATTAAAATAATACTGATTTTCGTACGGTTCTTGTACTCACTCCATGCAACATCACATTTAAAACAAAATGACTATGACGAATGAAAATATCAAATTTTTCAACTTGTACAGTTTTTAATCTCACCGATTCAATTAAGTCTACCGATTCTACACTAAAAATGCCGAAATATCGTCTATGGTATAGGATAGTAATAAAAACATTTTAGAAAATTTTCGTTAACTTTCACATCGAAGTTCGAGCATTTCTTTATCTTGGAGCGTATCTTCGATCGATTCCATTATATTTGTATATATGTTAGACAGTCAGTTAATGAGACGGACATTAATTTTGTCATACCAAGGCAGGAGGTCATTTCGTGACTGCATTTGTCCTACAGCCCTAGCGGCCCGCGTCGTATGCGAACGAGCCGGGCTAATCCTGATACAATTGACAGCACACGGGGAAGCCGTATATTCATACTACTTCGCTCGTACTGACTTGCCATGACTGTACAACGTCATGGTAGGCCTTCGAATACTCATGAAAAAGGGTTTAACAATACCATCATTTTTTTTCTCAATTAAATCTATCCACTAGAATTATTTTGCGTGATAGGGTTAAACTTAGGAAATTGTAAATGGACGGATAAAAGGAGAGTCTTCGTTTCCTCGTCCATTATTAATTTCGATAGACTTAGATGAGTCCTATATTCATCGGATTTAACGATTTTACCTTCAACGTATTACTCTATTTTTGCCTTTGGCACGATTACTTGGCCGATGTGATCCAAAAGTTCGCGCTTGCGTTGGCTCGTTGCAGAAATTGATCGTTTCACAAAAATGGAAATATTTCAGTCATTCATTATAATAACGACTGAAAGAAATCTGTAAAGTATGAAGAGTTGTATAGAAAATATAACGAGTAAACTATCGAAGGAAACAATTACCTCTTGTCAAAAGCGCTAATCGTAAAAACAGCTGTTAACGTCATTTGCTTCTAATCGTTGAGACATAAATGTTTAGATAAGATGACGGTGTTTATCATCGGTGGAAGATAACAAAATGTCATTTATATATTTACATACTTTATATTTTTTCCCATTGTAAACTTTATTTTGATCTAATCGAACCAATTTATACAATTTCTAACGATCGAAGTTCAAGAAAATATTTTGCTCCAACGAATCTTTGGATCTTAGCAAATATTTAAACAGATTTTAAATAAATAAATTATCTCTCGAGAAATTCATATAAAAATGAAATAAAAAGGGATTAATATTAATAAGATCGATCATAGTCCGTATGTTCGCTAAAGCGATTGCGTCGTATCGCGTAATAACGTCGTTTGACAATGATAGGACCATCTATCTCGATATCGAACGGCTCGTATAATAGAATAATAAGGAAGAATGGTAATAAAGAGTAAAAGAACGATCGTTCGTTTCGAATCGTATATCTCGCGTGGCATCGCGCCCGTTCGTTACGCTCCTGAGCGTAAGCCTCTACTAGGGGTGCTTGCCCTGTGGATGAACGTAAGTTGGACAGTAGTCTAGTGCCCTGAAAGACGGTGATAACGTCGGCATACGCGGGTTAGAGAATCTAACGAGAGAAATCGAAATAATCTAGTCGAATAATTTTTGTCAAATGTCATCGGACATTTACAGGCTCGAGGCGCAAGATGCGAAAAGTTTACCGGCTTGCGGATCGCAGGTGCGTCACTTTTTTTCTCCACCCCTTTTTACGAAAAGCTACACCCAACGCGATCGAGTCGTTGGTATCCATCGAATATTTTACCGTCGAACGAAATCGTAGCGATTTTTCATTTTCTACATTTCGGAACTCTGCCTATTGGAGGAGACGGAGCCGAGTTTGGACGGCATCGATCGAATGCGGTCAAGTAAACGGGCACAAGCTCCTATCTAATCGCTGTAAAATGGTGAGATGCCGATCTAGTTTATACTCGTGTAACTCGAGATATCGAAATTCATTAAACCTAGTCAAACGTATACTTCGAAATTTCTAAAGCTTTCGGGATACACGATATCGCTTTTCTCTGTCTTCGTCGTTCTACATATTTTCGCTATATCCGATAAACGGTTTATATGCGTCAATGCGGCTTTTCTTTTTATCTGGAAGAAATTTTCTTCGCGTCGTGTCTGTAATATATCGAACAACCGAGAAAGTTTTCTTAATATTTATCTACAGTTACATTTTTGCATAGTAACTTTATTGATCAAAATTGTTATTAGGTTGCAGTACTTTTCCTTGGGAGGGTAATTTATACATTCTATTTTTACAAAACTAAACGATTACGTCGGTACCAAAACGGTAGAACTTTTGGTAACCTAATATTATCTTTCTACCTTGTGTCGAACATTTTCCCGCCGTTTTACTGCTTACGTAGATGCTAACCAATAATCGTGAAGATAAAATGTCATTATTTTTAAAGTAGAAGAAACATATAGCTTATTCGAAGGTATTATACGTTAAAATGTACATCAAATTTTAATTGGTTGCTACCGCGGCAAAGACGAATAAGAATTCATTATTTTTGTCGTGTCTCGTATCTCCGATCGATCCCTTACACGAATATTTTCGAGTTATACATACAGGGTGGTTCATCTAAATGTAGCCTCTTATTATCTCCTTTATTTGTGATGGCAATAAATATTTTTAACATTTGACCTACCGACGTTAAATTCATATACTTATTTTCATCACATTTTTCTACTTGACAAATACTCAAATGAAAACATACTATCATTAATAAATAATATTGAAAAAATAAAATTAATACTACATTGTCATAAAAGTAACTTTGTTATTAAAAAAAAAAAAAAAAATGGGGTAACAAGAAACTTACAATCGGTCATGGTAGGCTTAGTGTTAATACAATGTAAATGCCGTAGCTAAGTGAATGCTTTGCATATGTCATTTTTTGTAGAGTTTTCATGGTGATGGAAAGAAAGAAATGTAAATTTACAAGAAAAAAAAAATATCTGACCTTGAAAACAATCGAAAAAAATAACATTTGTAAAACATTCACCTTACAATACCATTTACACAGCATTACAAATATTTGTTACGTTATCGCAAATAAAGGAAATAGTAGGTAGACCACCCTGTATATATACATGTATATACCTAACGTAGTAACGACTAAACACCAGGATAAAAAGTTTAAGAACAACTTTAGCGTCGTTATTCCGAGCATCGTAGGCGAATGCGGACTCGTTCTCGAGAGCCGTACTTCCGTAGTAGTAACTACATATATCTCGGAAGCGCTATAGTCTTCGTGGAGATGGTCGATGAACGGTAGAAGATCGGAATCGTAAATCGGTTCTAAAATTACAGTCAAGGTTTTACTTCTCGTATTCCGCATACGTAGGTTCAAAGCAATGGATATTTCCATAAGTTTTATCAGCCCGGCGTTCGGTCAAAAGTCCATCGATATTATTACGAAAATTTGGTCGCGTGTTTGTACCTTAGAGACGTCCGAGTTCGTTTTTCTTTAGCGTAATTTGGCTTAACTTGGCAGTCAACCACGAGAAATCATCCTAATGGTAGAAGCATTATACGAAATCAATCTTAAGGAGCGTATTATGTAACACATCGAGTATATTACTTCGTTACATCAAGAGAATCAAAAGAAACTTTTTGTAATACTAACGTTTTTATTTTTTAACATTTTCACCTTTTCATACGGCATTAGAAGATCGAAATGACGCATGCTACGCGTTCGTGTTTCTCTCATTAACTAAATTTCATCTTTTTATAGCTTAGTTAGACACGCATCGTGACCGAGAAAAATGTCACGAAAGTTTTTTCTCGTGATTAAATGCTTTCGCTGCTTTTGTATTTTCTCGATGTCAAGCGTAGGTAGGTAGGCGAATGAAGTCATTTTTTTTCTCATGAAGTTTTTAAATATATTGCTGTTTCTTCCGCTGTTAAACAATTGTGACCTTGTCTATCACAGAAGAACCTTATAAGTAGAATGCGGATATTTATGCAAACACATATTTTTTTTTATTGAGTATGCTTTTCAAATTGTACATATAAGACAAATTATTGAATATGTTACATTTATCCTTTATATTTGACATATTTTTATTCAGTTATCAATTCTCTTTGCAATATTTGATAAATCATGAATTATAATTCATATGCATTTGCATAAATATCCGCAGTTTACTTATAAGATACAATAGTAGACTATTGTGTGTTGGGTATTTTGATATCAAACGAATGAGTCTTATTTCTTTCAACAGTAATTTTGTTGAGACTTTTGAGTAATCAAGTTTTGTTTTTCAATGTCATAATAATTACAAAATGCGTAAGTTTAATTTTTTTTAAAAAGAAATTTGTAAAACGTGTATAGGATCAATTCACCAGTGAATGAACGGTTAAGCCGATTGTACACTTCATGGACAATTATAAAATCGAATAAGTTACTAATATTTAATTTAAATGCAGGAATGTTATAGAAAATAATTCATAAAATTGCAAAGTAACCTTTAATGGGTACATTTTCGTACATTTATAGAAATAAAGAATAGAAACTCCTGGAAAGCCTAAAAACACCAGTTAATAAACATTTACGATTATCAATGAAAAGTTTTCTACTAATGAATGAACGCATTATGTTATACAAAAAAAATGTAAATGTTTTGTTTAAAAAATAAGAAGTGTTCATTCACTGGTGTGTTTACCCTATTTGTTTCGTGATCACTTAATCATTAGTTATTTCTAAAGCATTCTGGACACATATTATTTATTAAATTAAATTTTCTAGTCGTGTTGAGTATATTTAAGCATTTGGTCCACTTAAAAAAAATGATTTTTTTTTTCTTCTAAAAATGAAAAAAAATGTTAGTGCGTAGAAATGTCGTATTTTAATCGTCTAATATTTATATAAATTATCGACAAGAAGTTCGTCAATAAACGATTAGTCTTCGTAACGTAGCACATACAATATATCTACGTCGTAGAGTCGCGAGCGAGCCGTGTAGGTCAAGGGTGAATTTTCGCGTCGAGTCCAGGAAATTTCGGTAACGACCCGACTTCCTTGGCCTCTAGGTATCACGGCTGGACGACGATACAATAACTCGCCGATCCGTATTTTCTTTCTCCTTTACGATTTCTCAAGTTTTCCAGGAAACTTTTAATGAAACGGCTAACGTACGGCTCCCTTCTTCACCGCATAGAAACTTTACACATTACATGTAATTACGTTCCACGCTCCATCTTCTTGCCCGACCACGATATGATATATGGCGATCTTGAAGAAAGAATTACGCGGAAAGGAGAACCATTTTGAAATTATAAATTGCATCTTACTCGAGAGAAATAATTCTAACCTTAAATCGAGAATGATCAACCCTTGTCCTTAACCCCTTGCCTAATAATATTAAATGAGACTCGTGGTACGGATCAGGGCTGGGCGTTATCCAAGTAAATTCTTTGAAGAATAATCGTTGAGATAATAAATTGTTTGATTTGGCTACGTGTTATTTGAAATAATCATGTGTTAGTTTATTTAAACAGTCAAATAATATTTTGTTAATTATTTTGTTACTTTAAATTTAAAAAAAAAATCTTTTATTTGATCAAATATTTATTCAAATAATTTTTTAAATACTCTCTATTTCTATCGTGTCAATATCGCGTCAAGAACACTTCTATTGTAAAAGCAAATGAGGTTACGGAATAAACATTTCTCTCCCAATGACAATTATTTGTTATTTAAAATAAAATATGCCCAACCTTGGTACGGATGTCATACCAAAAATATAAAGCACGAGTCGGACATTGTTAAATTTTTACAAATTTTGTTCAGTCTTCGTTACTCTCAGCTTGGACAAGCTCGTGAACGGTATTGCTTGTTATTACATCCGTTTTTCTTTACAATTTTTATTATTAATTTTATTAAATATAAAATTAAATCTTAGGGCAAGGGATTAGCTCGAAAGCGATGTAGGTATAAAAGAACGTCGTGCCTCTTCATTGCGTAGCTTCTTCCCCACTTTGGTTCCCGCAGAACGCATGACATTGCAAGGTGTTATCTGTACTCGTTAACTCGTTACTCTGTCATTCTCCCGTTGGTGACCATCGACGACGATCGCCGTTGCACCGGTATCCTGCCTCCTGGGAACGGACCTACTACTCATTCCTTTCGCTTCTTCTTCGGCGTTCACCACGACGACGGCTCGACGACGCTACCATTGTTGTTGTTGGTCCTCTCCTTGGAACATCGGGTCTTTCTCTTCTCGACCGATAGACCATGGATATTGCGAAGGCCTACCATTACCTCTTCGACGAGATCGCAGGTGAACGAACGTTATAAATATTTTCATCCTCGTAGAATTCCCTTTGTCCGTTAACGGCCTTAGACCGTTGCTCGATAAATTTTTGCCAGCATAAAATTGGCTCGTAAAACGATCTCTTGTTCTAACGGCTCTTGCGGGATTCTGAGTGATTTTTTTTCATTATATCTTCTGGTTTTTGGAGTGCAAGAGATTCGGGATGAAATTATATCGATAGAAAAATTGTTGTTTTATTTAAGAAACTTTTTCTTTAAAGACGATTCGACGTCGTTTTTTTCTAGATTTCTTTATATTGACTTTAAACGTTAGTTGATACCTATAGTCACCTCTTGTTTATATTTTACGTAACCTTGCAATGAAAAATTTTAATTTTTTGCCAAATTTTATTGCAGATCCCAGAGTGGCAAACTTCCCTCTAATGCGAGACCCCTTTCCAACGCTGTTAATCCTGCTCGCTTATTTATTGTTCGTTCTACATATCGGACCTCGTTATATGAAAAATCGGAAACCTTTCCAACTGAACAATTTTTTGATTGCGTATAACATTCTACTCACGGTCACAAATGGACTTGTGTCTTATGGAGTAAGCGAAAAATTTGTTACGTTAATTTTTCTCTTTCTTTTTTTTACGTGTACTGGTAACGTAATTGTATGTACTTATATGCAACTATGTAGCGTAGATATAATTAATATCTACCAAATTGTAGCGTTTAAAAATAACTTTTTTTTTTCGTAGCTGCTCACATCGGGCTATACGACGAATCTTTCACTGGGGTGCGAGCCCCTTCGTATATCTTACGATCCAGAACCCCTCAGGGTGAGTACAGTATTATTTGAAAATAATTATTACTATATGGATATAAATATCTAATAATTAGACTGTGGATATCTATGCAAATGCATATGAATTATAATTAATGATTCGTCAAATATTGCAAAGAGAACTAATAACTGAATAAAAAAATATGTAAAATATAAAAGGCATATGTAACATGTTCAATGATCTATCTTATATGTAAATAAACTTTTCGGAAAAATTTTTAAACGGGACCGATGGGAGACCCAAACCTACCAATTGGAAGTAGATTCATGTCGATTGGTCAATTCGTTGCGAAACTATAGCTGGACAAACAAACAAAAAAAGCAACATCGCCCACTGTCGAATAGAGTAACCTCCTCCTCTTTCGAGGTCGGTTAAAAAATATGCAAAACTTATGCAATATGAAAAATATGCATTTGCATAAATATCCGCAGTCTACTAGTAATAGTAATCGTCAGTGAATAACACCTAACAATAGATGTTGTATTACGTTAACGATTTAACGTCATACTACTTTTTACACTACTTTGAAACACAGAAGTGTAGAACATAAAAAAAATGTTGTACAGAAATCGTATTCTTATAACATTTTACAAAGGATGTTTAATGAAATTTTAGTTTAATTATTAAGAAAGCACCGATATGTTAGGAGCAATTATAATTTTCCGAGGTTCTACAAAAAATAGCGCACTTTGCATATTTAGGTGTCTATTAAAAAGTTGTAATATTTTTTATTCCATCGTGTTTGAGAGAATTAAAATATGAATGAAGGAACTGATCGGTTTTAAACTACTTAGAAAATTATCTAGGAAAAATGTATCATTCAAGATATCATCAATAATATCGTGTTCTATTCGATCGTTAAAATAGAGAAAGCTAATGTTAGAGTAGATATATCAGAATAATAAATGATCTATCTAAAAACTTTTCTTTTATTAACGATTCGTCCGTTATCGAAGTTTGATGAATAATTTAGGGTTAACACTTTAATAGCCGCATGGTTTCACAAAAATAGTAGGGGCCGGCGTTTTTTCTTGGATTAAACTGTTATTTTATAAATAAATAAAATTATCATTTTACTATAGTTTGTAAATCCATTGAAACTGATAAATAACGACGCATGATACACATGTTGTATCGGTGACCGTTAACGTTAGTTCATACCAGGGCTGACCGTTATCCAAATATATTATTTAAAAAATAATCGTTAAGATACCTAATAAATTATTTATTTGGCCACATGTTACAAGAAATAATCATGTATTAGTTTATTTGAGCAGTCAAATAATTGTTTGCTAATTATTTTGTTATTGAAATTGCAAACAAAATTTGTATTCAAATACTCTCTATTTATATCATGTCAACATCACGTCCAGAACACTTCTATTGTAATAGCAAAGGAGATTACGGAATAAAAATTCCTAATTAAAGTAATTGAATTAAAAAATCATTTGGAAATAATCTACTTGAAGTACCTACACGCAAAATAAAAATAATCTTGTGTTATTTGTAAAATTAAAGTAATAAATTATTTCAAATAAGATGTGCTCAACCCTGGTTTACAACATAGTACAACTGTTGTACCAGCGGCCAACAAATTGTTAATATCTTTTTCATTGGTTCACAGATGGCTTCTTGGGTTTGGTGGGTTTTTGTATTAAAGATCGTCGAACTAGGTGACACGATCATTTTTGTCCTACGAAAGAAGTACAATCAAACGTCTTTTCTTCATCTGTATCATCATTCTTCAACACTTTTCCTCGCATGGATAGCCTGCAAATACGCTCCAGGTTTGTTGCATTATTTTTTTCATCACTTTATGTACGTATTTACCTCTCGCCTTCGTCAAAAAGTAATGATTTTTTATTACGACGCGTAAAAACGAAACCGCAAGGCGGCCGAGCTAGTCTCACGTGCGAGCCGCGATGAATAATCGAATGAATTCATGTTCCTCGTGTTCATATTATTCAAGGACACCGGCAACGATTTTCTTTGGCTCGGGCCTTCTATCCCGGCAATCGTTTTTCATGCTAATCAGGACTCGGATTAGATTTCATGTACCTGGAAAGGTCTAAAACGTATGAGACGTCTTCGAAATAATGCGAACTTGTTTTTGCGTATACACACGTTATGAGTTTCGTCATGCGGTGACTCGCATTAATATTCGGACACCCTATAAGACAGAATAACTTTTTTGTACTTGAACAAAACAATTTGAATTTTTGCAAGAAAATAGAAGTATTAGTTTACGTGATATCGTGTTTTTGTTGTTTAAAGAAAATCGAAATTTCCGAAATGACAAAGAAAATAGAAAAGTCATTTTTTCCAACTTTTTTATTACAGACTAACGGCAGTTAGGCTGTCCGTCGCAAAAAATCGGACTAACGCCGGTGGTATATTTACAGCAAAATCGTAAATTTGAAGGGAGGGGGAAACCTTAAAATGCTAATATCTCATCGACGCGAAGTGCTACATAATTTTGGTTTGTTTCATCAAAATCCTGGAACTTTTTCCCTTTCGTTGATATATAAGTTATTAGGATCGCGGCTTCCAATAAGTTAATAATCTAATTTATGTGTTTTGAAATTTTATGAAATATCAATTTTATCAGTCTTTTTTTTTCCGACCTTTTTCGTTAACATTGCGAGTATATCTATATATATAGAATTTTGTCCAGTTTCCTAATTTCGCCGTTAGTAAAGCCAGTGGAGTTAGCGTCGATATCAGGTGGGAATCTAGCTAGCGCTGGAATGTTTGATATGTCGATATTCTTAACCTATCACATTTTATTTATTTATTGTACCCGTCAGTACTATCGCAATCTTCCTTGTCTATAGAAACGTAGAGGATATGTGTGGTTAGAAGGGATAATTAAGGAAGGCAGTAGACTTCTTTCTTATTAATTGAGAACGTGGTTAATTCTATCGAAGATTTTAGATAACAAGAAGTTGCTAATTTTTCGTTATAACGTCCGTCACACGCAGGAGATACAGGGTAGTGGTTATCAAGCAGGTTAGAAAAACCCGTACTTACTAATTTTAATCCCATTCGACATATTAATAAAGATATGAACTAACTATTCTTTATGTAATCATTTTTCAGATAATTTTAATTTTTTACTTCATTAGAAGATTCGAATTAGTAATAAGTAAAATTCGCTGTGTGTAAATGTATAGATGAGTTCATATGGATACGTTCCGGGAGTTTCTCAGAGCGAACTATCATATCTTCGTAGACGTTTTTATGAATAATATTGCAACAAGTCTGAATGTATACCACATCTGTTATGTACTTTTTCGGTAAATTTTTCCATCATTGTACACCTATTACATCGATTATACACATTGTAATATAATATAACATGTCCTCTAGTTAACCTGGTCCCCTCGAAAAAGGTCGTAGTATACGACTGGAACGCCGGCAATCTTCCTCGAAATGTATAATTTTAATTTGGAATCGCATGGATTTCTTTGCTCTAAAAGCATCCAATTTCGGATCCCTAAGAGTTTTCTAGTGAGTACGCACTCAAGAACACTATTAAGTATGAAAGTAGCTAAAAAATCGCCAAAGATCGTCAAATGGAGCTTAGGTATGTACTTTTCTTGGAGAGACAATAAAAAATAATAACATCATAGTCTACGTATGTCGAAAAATAAAAAACAATAGGAATGTTACGTGGGCCGTCGCTGTAATTTATAATTGCTCTTGTTTTTAAATTGAAACAAGGATTTTTTATTATAACAAAATTATGTAAAATCATACACAAATAACATTAAAAATGTAAAGTGGGCCGTCGCTGTAGTTAATATAAACAATAAAGTGCTTTTTCTTGCTACATAAAGATATTAAATCAATGATGCGTCGCATCTTTATTAATAACTTTTTATCAAATATCTATAATTTTAATTTCCATATTAGTTCTTTAGACTTTGTTAAACATTGTTGACTTCATAAATTACACATTCTCCTTCAAACAATTTTACTAAAATAACAATCTCTGTAAAAAACCTTGTACAAAGTACGCGACGGCCCGCTTTTTTTCGAAAAATGAAAAAATACAACCTGGCAATATGCGAAGCCAACTTTTTTGTATTTTTTAATTGAATGAATGGAAGCATGGGGTGGAGCAACTCTAGCGCAGGAAAATGAATTATGTACTTGATTCAGGTTATTAGACGGTTGTTATACGGTTATTTATGAACTAGGAAACAATAAAAATTGAATAAATTCATTAAAATGTTTAATAAATTAAATGTTATCATAAATTCACCGATTGATTTAAATTTTAGATTAAAGATTAGTAAAATAAATTTTTGTATCCCTACTGTATCTACATAAACAATTTTCAAAAATTATCTAAAAATTGTATATGGATAACCTTCGAAAAATTAGAATTATTTATTATCTATACAAACATGTTAAATATTGTTCCTGGATTGATAGACGTACCAAAATGTTATATTATATTTAACGTTTACGAAGAAAGCGGGCCGTCGCGTACTTTGTACAAGGTTTTTTACAGAGATTGTTATTTTAGTAAAATTGTTTGAAGGAGAATGTGTAATTTATGAAGTCAACAATGTTTAACAAAGTCTAAAGAACTAATATGGAAATTAAAATTATAGATATTTGATAAAAAGTTATTAATAAAGATGCGACGCATCATTGATTTAATATCTTTATGTAGCAAGAAAAAGCACTTTATTGTTTATATTAACTACAGCGACGGCCCACTTTACATTTTTAATGTTATTTGTGTATGATTTTATATGAGCTTATAATAAAAATTAAAAAATTGCCTTTTGTAGATTTAGGTAAGATATATGCATATTGTAAATTTTATCTAAATTGATTAACGTTGTTCCGAGTTACAAACGTTTAAACATTGCAGAAAAGTTCGAAAATCAATAAGTTCAGCCAATTTCTGCGATTTTCTACCTTATTTTGCAATCTTTTAATGTTATTAAAATTGATTATTAATATATTTTAATTATTATATATAAAAATATATTTTATTAATTAAAAAAGACAATTTTTTACTTTTCATTATAAGTCCAGATAAGAAAAATTGAAAAAATGACTTTTTATTTTATTGTAATTCCGGACATTTTTATTTTTTCTATACAACGAAAACTATTCTTTCTATTTTCTTGCAAAAATTGTAATTGTTTGGTTCAATTACAAAAAAAGTCACTTTGCTTTATACGGTGTTCGAATATTTATACGAGTCACTGTAGATAACTAATGTTTTGTTCGTTCTTTATCCCTCATAAGTAAATGATCTATTCTTTTTTTTCAGGCGGCATGTGGACATTCATAATGATTCCAAATTGTATTGTGCACGTAATCATGTATTCTTATTATCTATTGGCCGCTCTTGGACCGGAAGTGCAGGAAAGGATCGTGCCGTGGAAGAAATATATCACGAGGTTACAAATGGTATAGACGAATACAATTGTGTAATTAGTTTAATTCGTTTTTTTTTTCCTCTTCTATATCTTTTAGATTAGACGTTTTACTTCTTATAACTAATGGTTACATTCTCGCGAATAGCGATAAACGATACTTACGAACGTTTCACAGATGCATTGTGATAGTTTCTGGTAACCTTCACGGTTTTCAACATGTGAATAATAACGACAAGAGCGATAAAGGTTGAAATTCCAGATAAAATTTAAAAAAATTTTTGGTCACTCGTGAAAATGGACAAAAATTGCATGTATAAAAAAGAAAAAAACATTTGATTTCTAGTAGTATAACCAAATGGTTTCGCAATTCGTACTACTCAGTTCGCTTCCATTTTTCCCTCCTTTAGTACTACTCTCTTTCTCGCTCTTACCTATCGTGTTCGAAGTTTACGAAAAAGCAACGCTTTCTCGGTGAGCGCTCGACTGGAAGATGCATATATTGCACTTTGTCCCGATACCCGCGTATTGCAATGTGCACTTTCTTGAAAGTAGAAATCGACGTCGATAAAGGTACTTTACTCTCGATAACGTCGCCCTTTTTCCTTGGAGAGCTTGCACGACTATAAGTGCGTCTTTTACGTTCTTGAATTTTTCGACGACTGTTTTTTAATCAAATAGCTTTTGCATTGAGTTATATTTTCTATGAAAATAATATTTTATAAGAAATGTTCGTATAAAAAAAGAACATTTCCATTCAAACATATTTTTGTGATTTCAGATACAATTCACCATCATGCTGTTACACTCGTCTCAGGCATTGATGCCCTCGTGCGATCCTAGTAGAAAGGTTTTAGCGTTCCTTTACCTTATGCAAGAGGGCTTAATATTCTATATGTTCTGGGGATTTTACAAGAAGGCTTATTTAAGAAAGAAGGTCGCGTAAGAAATCTTTGGCGATACTTTCAAAAGCTTGTAAGAATGGAAGATAAGATTTATTAAACATTTCTTTTTCATGGAGTAGTTCCTAGACGGATGAATATTTTCTGCACATGCGTATACATGTACATACACTTATCGACATAAGTTAAGAAACGAAACGATTCTTCGAGTTTCGAATAGGTATATCTTGTCTTTTAAGATAGGTACATTCGAAATATTATTTATCATTAAAATGCATCAGTTATGTTACATATAAATAGGAGTCTTTTTAAACAGACATTTGTGAAGATTATATTTTGCATAAAAACTAAGAAATTAATGTAGAGTAAAAAATTATGAAACTAATTTTAATAGTATGGATCTTAGAGGTTTAAAATTTTATTTTTATTTGCGAAACATTGATTTTAATTATATTATAAAATATGCTGTCATTTGTAAGAATAGAACAGTGGAAATGTTGGAATGTTGACGCGACAAAGTGGTCAAGTCAGTCACAAGACTTGAGTCCTATAAAATATTTACCGGACGACGTTGCTCGATAATTAAAGCCCCACTTTCTTATTAATGAAACTGAATTCGCGGAAGAGATTCGTAAGATATGGTTCGAAATAGTCACCGATATTTCTATAAAATGGATTGAGTTTATGTCTCGTATGTGTCTTAAATTTTTTAAATCAAATAGGTTTTCAGCATTTTATTGGGATAAAAATAAAGTTACCAACGTTTGAGACTCATATTTTTTATTAAAATTCGTTTTATATTCGCTTCTTGACATTTTCCCCTAATTACCTTTTTCTCTCATATACTGAATGTTATTTTCGCAAATGTTTATTTAAAAGAGCTTCCACTCGTTTATTCTATAAGCGATGTATTTCCACCATAAAAATCATCATTCGAATGCATTTATTTCAAAAGATAGGATATATTAAAAACGTATCAAAAAATTGCTTTATTTCTTAACATTTGTCGGTAAGTCTACATACATATGTATATCGATTAGACTTTTCGATATAGTCAAGATTTCGTGTGAACTTCTGAAAACCGAATACCTCCGATTGGACTGAAATTTTGTATTGGCCTTCTATTAGTGATTACAAGGTCACATTTAAATGGTTTTTTGGCAATTAGCATTCGCTCGTGAGTTATCGCGTTTTTTTAGGTCCGAATTTGATATCTTTAGAATTTCCTTATCTTCATATACAGGGTGTCCGGTTTCAGGTGTCCAAGCGGAAAACTACATGTGCATATCAATGATTTAAGTCGAAAAGTCTAATACCATTTTTTGAAATTTGACTTAGTTAACGAGTTATTAACTAACAAAGATCGGCCAATTACGGCGATTAGCGAAGGAAAGCGTTCACTCGAGCTCGCAGCTAGGCAAGAGACGAAGCAGTAGGAGAACAATCCACAATAAACGACGTTACATGTCACTGCTCGCCGTGATTGGTCGATCTTTGTTATCTAATAACTCATTAACTAAGTCAAATTTCGAAAAATGGCATTAGACTTTTCTACTCAAGTCATTGATGTGTACATGTAGTTTTCCGCTTTGAAACTTGAAACTGAACACCTTGTATATCTCCGATTGGGCTGAAATTGTGTACATACCTTCGTACATACGTTTCTGTGTATACGTTAAAACAATGTGAAAATAGTTAATTACGGAAGATATTAAACGTGGACCTAAAAAAACGCGATAACTCGCGAACGGATGGTAGTTGTCAAAAAGCCGTTTATCAGTAACCATGCAGTAACTAATACAAGTTCTGTACAAAATTTCAGCCCAATCTAAAATATCCAATTTTCGGAAGTTTATCCAAAATTTCTTTCGTATCGATCGCGAGAAGATCGATTAGATAGGATCGATGTCCGCTGCGAGATAATTTTGTATTTTCTTAAAAGTACGTGTAACTATTAAAAATCATTCATTACGTCTTACTTTACACTTAGCAATACAGTCTTTGCGTATACCACTCGTGGGTTATTTTATTTAGCTTATAAATATAAGTTTAGAGAACTTCACTCTTACGGATAAGTGTGAAATTCCGAAAACAATTTCTTGATATGTTCCATCAGCGAATCATTTCGAAAGGTATGAGGTAGAAGTAATAATAATATTTTTCCAATTTATTGAATATTCTTCCTTGTAACTATACCACAACAGCTTTCAAGTAAAAAAACATCATTTCGTTAATTGTCTAATAACGTGCAATTACTACTTTCACATAGTTTAGTACAAAAAACTAAGTCAAAATGTTTACTACGACAAAGATCAACTATTATAAATAGTCAAAGCACGGTTTTCCTCACTATCGAGAGCTTCGAATTTGTCGGAATTGTTAGAAATTTATTAAAAAAAAAAAAAAAGAAAAATGGTGGAACCTACGTAGCTAATAGCTTCTTATCCAAAACGAATATATATAGCTATCGACTCGTATCGGTGTCAGCGAGAAGGGATGGGTGGTATATAGAGTTCCATCGTTTTCACACTCCGAAATTAGCATAGCGGATTAGTGTGTTCGTGGCTTTAAGTCGACACGCATGGCGTCCCACCGATAAGACTTTATTAACGCGAACGCGTATTTATCCCGACCCTCGAGGTCTCGCGCGCTTCCTATCCCCCATGTATCCTTCGTCCTTCTCTCGCTCTTCCCACTTGGCCCATCTAAACGCGCTCACGCACCAGCTTTCTCCTTTCAACGGTACCTCGACACGCGGCCTTAATAAATTATTAAGTAGCATTTTGATTAAATAATCTCGAATATCTCTTCGACTCGGCGATGTTAAAACGAGTTGCTGAAAAAGTAACGATGTATATGCGGTAGTGGAACAAACGATGCGAAGTTTTTTCGAAATGAAAGACATTGTCGTGTATTTTTAAATAAATAATGTCGGTTTCTTATTATGCTCCAACGTGTGTTTAATTTAAAATACATATCATGCGAGTACTATCACGTATTCGAAACATTTATATCCCAAATACACACGTACATTATTTTAAAAATACTGCTTTTTGCAGCGTTGAGTTTTTCTTTTTCTTTTAAGTACCACAGAATGTTTCGTATTACCTCGACGCATTAATTAACGTCTTACTTTATGTCAACAAAAATTTAAGTATGCTTTCAACCCGAAGAAGAATCTGTAGCTTCCAAGTTTGATATAACAATCATGCGAAAATTGTCTGAAGATCCTAATGGATTCCAGGTAACCCAATAAAGAGTAAAATACGATATTATTAATTTTATTTTTAATTAAATTCGTATTCACTCGTCGGCCGAAGGTATTAATCAAAAATTTTAACGCGGATCAAAAGTCGTCGAAAAGCGCGTTTAAATTCGATTTTCTTCGAAGTGATTTTCGACAAAATAGATTCCATTATCGATGCTCGCCGGATATAATCTACCTATATAAAATTTATCCATACGAGCTACCTTATACATGGCATTTGATTAAAAATTGATGCAAAAAATATTCAATAGCCCTATTTAAAATTCTTCCAGAATTTTTGTTTCGAAAATTCTAATAAAATCCTGGTCTCATCGCGGAAGGTTCGCGCAAAGGCGAGCTTGTACTCGGTTGCAGTCGAAAACCAATTGACACAAAGTTGTTGCTGCTGTTACTGCTTCTACTAGGTACTGCTACGTTCGCGAAACTAACGATCGAACCGGAACGCGTGCAGCCTATGCAAATTGCAATTGCGAAGGTCGCGTAAACTAGTTGCACCGAACGTGCTGCTCAACGAAGAGGCGGAATAGTAGGGATTAGTACCGTAGGAGGGAGTCATTTTTTCTTTCTTTCTCGAAAATTTTCATTCCCTATCCGGTCTCATTATTGCCGGCCATGCGTAGCCGGTAACTCTCGAATTAACGGCTCGGCCAATTTCGTGAAATTTATAAGGTGGGGTAATGGCACAGACGCCATTGCCATATTACGATCCTCCATTACGATCGCACGGTATACGACATAATTGCTTGCTTAAATAGCGGAGTTTACGCACACAGACTTGTGTCTACATACATATATGTATATTCTATTCGTTCGTACGAAAGCTCAGAGGTCGTACGAACGCAGCCAACTCTTTGATAGGACGATCCCAAAGCTTCTTCGGATTGTCTGTCGTAATCGTATATCTCTTTACGCACCGGAACTTCTCTTGTCTTGCCATTTACAACGACTAGAAGGCATCCTCGTCTGGGATTTCGGCTTTTATCGTTAAAACATCGAACGAATGATATCGATTTTTTTTCGAGCTTCCCTTAACTCTACATCTATGAAATTATTTATTGGTATTTTAAGCAAGTGTAACGAGTATGTTTTAATAAATAATACAAACGATAACCAGGTTATTCTTTATGTAAAAATATATGCAGGGCCAAGCTGCAAAAGTCTTTTAATCTATTTAAGGACTTTTTTATCCGATACCACCAACACATAGAACATGTTAAATTTAGTTTAACCTATTATGTTTTTTTTCTGCAGAAAGGTATTTGTTTTACAATATTGAATTTACAGGTTAAGAAGTTCCTTTGTAATTTAGAAGTCTCCAAGTGCAACTTTTTTATAGCTAAAAAGTCACTAATTGCTACCATTTTATCTCATTAAGTCACTATGTGCAACTAATTTGTAAAGACATAGCTTTAAGTTTGTTAAAAATATCTTGTTTCCAAACCTTAAAATATTAAAAAAATCTCATAACCTTATAAAGTGATCGTTTTATGATGAATAAGTCTTGGAGTCCATCATATTTTATTAGTTAAGTATTGAGTCCAATAAATACTCCACCAAAGTCCACAAAATTTTTGTAAAAGAGGCTAACCAGTAAATCCAATTTTGGGACCTAAGTCCATTACATTTAAAGTTGGTTTATTTAAAGATAAGTGATAAAAATAAGTTAATTTTGTATGTCAAATATAAGTTGATTTATTCTTTATATAATGACCTTTCAATTATACCTTTTTTCCTGTTAGTATTATTTCCAATTGATTTTAAAGTCTTTTTTTCTTTTTACTCAAAACTTCATTATTGGACTAAGGGACTTTTGCAACTTGGCCCTTCAAATTGAAAATGCGAGATAAAATTTGTTTCTGACAAACCTGTATGTTTTTATCTTCAAATCAAATAAATTGATGTGTAGGGGAGACTGGGGCAAGTTGATACGTTTTCTAGTTTTTAATTTTTGTAATTTTTATTTGAATTAATTATAAAATGAAAAATATGCTATAATATACTTTGAACCTTCCTCTTTATATAGTAAAAATTAAGATTTAAAAAAATAATTAGAAAATAAATTAAAGAAGGTTTATGTGAAGAAACCAAAATGTAAATGTGATGCAGCTCTGGAAAAACGATAACTAGGAGAAACCAAATTAACAATAAACAAACAATCACTTTATAAATCAGAATAACAATTAATGCATGTATAATTTTGAACATATCTGATAGAGCTAGATCTTTTGCGATATTAAACCTTCTTTTACAGAATTATAAGCTTCTTCCAAAATTTCTTGTGATATTTCACTACAATTCGTTTTTTTAATAGAATTTCGTACCATTTATCTATAAATAGAAAGAAAGAATCAAATTAGAAATGGTCAGGGCAAATTAATACACTGTATCAACTTACCCCACAAGGAGTCATTGTATAAAAATAGCTCCATACATAAAAGTAGAGCATATAAATGAAGTAAAAAAACGTAATTTTTTACTTTCGAATGAGTCAATGAGACGTCAAATTAATTTACGATGTAAAGTTTTATATAGCGTCTCCAGACGGTTCCAGAAGTTGACATGAATATTTACTTTGTAGGGGAAAGTGGGATAAAACCGGATAGCTAAGGAAAATCGTTTGTAAAATTAATGTTTCTTCCTTGAAAACAAAATTTCTTATCTTATATTAATATGTGGTCTTTAAACTTGGATGTAAAATTAAAAAAGCAAACTCAGTTAAGAATATGAAATAAATCAAATTTAGAAAATGTTGCATTTTTCCGGTTGGGCCCCGTGGGTGGTCCAAAACCGGATATTATACTTGAATTGATCTCATTGTAAATAAACTTTATAATAACCAATTTAACTTATAACGACATTAATTAAAACATAAAAATATCATTTTAGGTACATTTATAACATATAAACAATATTAGTTCACTTTTAGATAGTTTGGTACAGCCCTCATGAGCCCATTTTGTGCAACGCATGAATTGCACCTATTTTTGCTTAGAACATAGTCTTCTTTACGATACAAATATTGTTCACTATCATCACTCATAGCTGTCTTTGCGTATTTTCTAGTTTATTATATCTGATTTTTTCCCTGCGCGGTAGGTTTAACAAAAATAGTAATCTTGAATTTGTTATGACTTATACTACTAAACGTTTTTCGTGCAATTCATACTTTATTGTCTGCTAATTACTAAGCAGTTCTCAAAAATTACTTACCTTCATGTTTTTTTACCTGAAGATTTTTAACCCTTACTAGTCATATCACGCCACCAAAAAATCAATTTTTGTTATAATTTGAACGCAACGCGTGTAATTCACTTGAATATTTGCTGAATTATTAACACGTTCAGTGTAGTAAATAAGTTTTTATAGGCAAATCAGACACCAATTCATGTCGACCGTACTGAATGTGTCAAACAACATGGCAGTATACTTACATGAAACGAAGTCCTGAATCTCTACCATTTCTTAGAATTACGTCCATACGGGTGTCCGGTTTTACCCACCTATCCAGTTTTGTACAACTCTCCTCTACTCGTGA
Organism: Ancistrocerus nigricornis; assembly: GCA_916049575.1. Taxonomy (NCBI): domain Eukaryota; kingdom Metazoa; phylum Arthropoda; class Insecta; order Hymenoptera; family Vespidae; genus Ancistrocerus; species Ancistrocerus nigricornis. The sequence continues at coordinate 10,267,396 of OU696665.1, forward strand.
AAACGAAAAATATGAATAGCAAGTGCTAATGTCATAGTACATAGACGTATGCTTTATACTAGTAAACAGTGAAGTAAAATACTCGAAATAGTTTGCAGAAATCGAAAAACATGTACCCAATGTCCTGATAATCACATTGTATCAACGTGCCCCAGTATCGACCTGCTCCAGTCTCCCCTAAATGATTAAAAATTTCGCAAAGTAGACTTTGCCGTGGAATATTATGTTTGTTCGTAAATACCTACAGTGACACTACGGTACATCTTCAAATAATACCTACATTTATCTATCATAACGATAACTAATTTCAGCAGAAATGATTTAAATCGTTTAAATCCGTTTAGAACAGTTTGACTAAATTGTATACATACTCAATGGATATTAAACATTGAGAACGACAACTCGGTCTAATAAATTGTGTATATGTATTTGTATTTAATAGATTAACGAAATCTATTTGCATTAAAGCAGAACTTAGTGAATTTAATATTGAATATTTTCGCGAAAGGACCGGCGAAAGATTAGATTTGAATACTAGTTTGAAAGAGATTAGTTTCATATCCTGTGCTAGACAAGGATCACCGGTCGTTCTGTCTACCGCTGCTCCTTTTCACCACAGGGCTAGAGTTTCGGGCACCGTAAATAGGAACAGAAGCGGAGTTCCCACGGGGGAAGCGGCTTAATTAATTGAACTTAATCTAAATTTAATTTCATTTCTCCTACCCCATATCTACCGACGTTGATGGCCGTGTTCTATCAGCGTCCTGTGTGTCTTTCGAATTGAACGTTAAAAAGAACACTACGGACGAAACAAGATGGAAGGAAAATGCGTTCTCTTTCTTTGATGGAACCGCGCGATTTCCTTTGAAATCCGGATTACGTCGAATGAATTAAAGCGATGGGGATAAAAGAGAAAAGAAAGAGAAATAGAAAGAAAGAGAACGAGGACGCGATGAGTCGGGAACTATTCTCAAAAGTAATCCATGTAGGTATACAGGGTGTCCCATACCGAGTTACCCACAGGGAAACTACAGATAAAGTGGACGAATCTAAGTCGAAATATCCAAAATTGTTTAAACAAATTCGGCCTAGGTAACGAGTTATTAACTAATAAAGATCGGCCAATCACGCAGAGCAGAAGCTATCCGCGAAGGTTGGTTCACTCGAACTCGCTAATAGGTGAGAGACGAAGTGATAGGAGGAGGAATTAACAATAAACAACATTACGTGTTGCTGCTCGTTTTCCATGGAATTCTCCTCCTACCGCTTCCTTCGCTGATCGCCGTAATTGGCCAATCTTTGTTAGTGAATAACTCGTTAACTAGGCCGAATTTGTTTAAACAATTTTCGATATTTCGACTTAGATTCGTCCACTTTACCTGTAGTTCCCCGGTGGGTAACTCGGTATTGGACACCCCGTATACGAACATTTTGTTCTGAGAGCTTCGGCAAGTTTGCATTAATTCTATGCGAGACATTTAAAACGAGGCAAGGAACGGCTGTTTTATTTCTAAATCATGCAGAGTCGTTTATCGAGGAAGAAGGATTCTCAACGTCGAAAGCGATCATTATTACATCGTTTTTCCTTTGATCCTTCCGTCCGTACTTGTTCGTGATACGCTGGTGCTCGTGTCGGTGACGTCACGCCGACGGAAATTTATCAAAACGATTATCTCTTGCATAAGATCGATCCGCCTTCGGTGGGACAATGCATCTGCAATTTCTCAGGCAACGCGTTAGCACGTGGAACTTAAGCAAATGGTGGACCCGGAAGATTAATGAGTGTAAGAAGAGAAAGACTGGCAGGCGGAGAGGACACCCCGTTGGCGTGGGGTACGGAAAAAAGAGGAAGAACTTGGAAGAGGGAGAGAGGAACGAAGGAGGAAAGAAGTTGAACGAGATAGAGAGAGAGAGAACGATATCCCCTTTTTTAAAAAAGAAAATCTCTCGTAAGAGAAGGCAGTTCCAGTTTTCCATACTATTTTTCCTTCTCGCTCGTCAAACGTGCGTTTCAATATTTCAAGTGGCGAACGGTGAGAAAGAGAGAAGGGGAGTGAGAGAGACAAGTGAAGTTCGAGCCACGTGTAATCTTGGATGATTTACTTCGGGTGTAAATCATCGTTGCTACAGATGCCACGCTCGAAATGTACCACGCGCTTCGTTCCTCTCGAGAATTTCGTGAGATCGTTCGCGGTCCGAAGACAGCTCCCGGACCTTCGCGTATGTCGAAAACTTTCCCTAGCTTATCTTTCCTTTCATTTTCTGTTTTCTGCCTCTTTCTGTGCATGGGACTTTATTTCAAAATAAAAGGAAAACGATATATGATTCGGGTATACTTGGTCTCTTACGTTTTTAATACGAGAAAAAGGGTCATGCAAAAAACAAGCAGGGAAAAGAACTTTGAATACTTAGAGACGCGTCGCTCTTGGAGCCGTCCTTTAAAATTTATTAGCGAATATCGATGAAATTCGCGCGAAGCTAGACAAACTCGACGACTGAGATAAAGTCGGGAGGAAAGAGGAAAAATAGGATAAAGGGAGAAGACGAGGAAGGAGGAAAAAAGAATTGCGAAGGTTTATTGAATTCCGAGATTTGCCTCGTATGTGGAATACGTGCGGGGATTCGCAAAAGTATTCGTAAAATCTGATTGGCGAATGAATAATATTGTTTTTAAAGAATTGTAGACAATATTGCTCTATAGTTAAAGCAATTATCGTTTTCAGTATATTTGTTAGATGTAAAGATTACAATTGAATCAATAATGCGTGGCAAGAACCTCGACGTAACTTTTATTGAATATTTATTGTACCTACTGGTAGGACTGGAGAGAAATTATTACCGTGTAAATTCTTCAAAGGACGCAATAGTCAATCTTCTTTTTACGCTGGATGTTTTTCGTGTAAAAGAGAAATCAAGTTATTTCGAAAAATTGCGTAAAGAAATGGTACTATTTACAGAGAATCTTTTTATGAGTGTTTTTTTTTTTATTCAGTATGTACCTACTCAAGTCTACCATTTAAAAATAAAACCCTTGTAATATGTAAGCAGCACAAGAAGAAACCTGAAACAACTGCGTAGACTTTTAAGCGCGATATGCTAATATGAGAAAACGAGTCACGTCGAAAATGTTCTTATTTTTTTAGAATGAAAATTCATTTTTACATATTATATTACACGCTCAGAGTTACAAAAGTCGCGTTAAACGATAGTCGAGTTTACATTGTATTTAAAAAGAAAACGTTTTTTTTTGCCATTTCGATTCTGTACTTATTTCAAGAGCACCGCATTAAAGCAAGCACGTTTCTTCACAGAATCCGGCTCTTCGGTCTGGAGAACTCTGCTATTTGTTCGTCGAGTTTTACATATCGACTCGTGAATATTCATCAGCGAAGAGGGATAAAGAAAGTTTTATTCGCAAGAAGCTGCGCGACCTACTTTATTACGTTACTGTTTTTCGATCGAAACTTTGGCGACTCTCTCGCTGGAATTCTATCCAAACTTTAAACGGGGATTAATTTTGTTACTATCAAAGGAGCTGAGAGCTTGATCCAAAAGATTTGTCGTATCGAGTATGGTTCACGTAACTGGAACACCGAATCGCTAGAAGGTCAACGCGATGAGAAGAAAAGCGTGAAAGTACGGAGTCCAATCTTTATTCTTAAAGTCGTTGGCAAGAACGAAGAAGGTGCAAAGATAAAAAATAAAAAAAGAGACGAAAAAAAGTAAAGAAGAAAAGAGAAGAGAAGGAGAAAGAGAGGAAGATTTGAAAGGGAACACCGTTGATGAGCTAACTAATGAGGAAAGGGGAGGGATAATATCGTTATAATAAGTATCCCCGATAGAGGTGTTAAAGCAGTGCTTTATAGCTTGAACCGCACTAGCAACGATTTTAAATGATCTCACAGACGTTAAGTGACTCCAAGTGGAAGTCAGATAACGCTTTATTGCCATCAACTCATCCCTTCCACGTTGGGAGTCGATGTCTGGTATACCGTCATTTCTCCAGACACTGGTCACTCATTTTCTTGATAAATTCGAAGAAGACTCGCTGGAAATATTTCTTTGCTTTTTATGTAGACATTTTTTTTTCTCGCGTCTCTTGTAAACTAGGTCATAGACAATAGTCTTTTCCTAATTGGTTTTCGGATACACGTTCAACAAGAGGTTATTAAAAATCTTTGGTGCGTCATTTTCATATTTATAGATAGGGTGGGGCATATGAATGGGAATACCAGAATATCTTCCATATTTATGGCCCTATATACAAACTCGAAAGGGAGAAGTTACTTAACATTAACTCATTTGCATCCAAATGAAACTAAGCAGTAAAAAACATTTTTTCGTTTACAAGTAGCCAGATACGTCTCTACTTATGAAAGATGTGAAAGTTTAAAACTTACGTGTTTCAGCCTGAATTAAGTATTTTTTACGTTGTCGTTAACACTTATTGTTTTACAAATCACAATAAATGTTCGAAATGGAATTTTCTCTAATAGTGCGTTCCTTGTATCTTTTACGTTAGTGTGTTATTGGCAGTAAATTGCATTGATGGCTTTCACTATATATGAACACCATATTAATTCGCTCCTGTATAGTATAACTCATTGTAATCACTTTGAAATTTTTACTTCCAATATTAAAGAAGGAAAAACATTCATTCTAATTGATTAACTTTCTGCTAACACTCTCAATGACACGTATCATAACATAAACATACGATATTTACCACCATTAACCAGGAACATATTATTAGAGAATATACCATTTCGAACATTTATTATAATTTGCAAAGCTATAGGGATCAACAACGACATCAAAATACATGATTATTTTTGCTCAAGGTCATGTCAAGATCAAAAATGATATCCACCGAATTTGGCTTTTTACTATCTATCATTTTCTCGTAACAAAATATACGTTCTATTAAAATATAGTATAGTATATATTATAAATATATGTAGTATAGTATAACATATAAAATATATGTTCTATTAAAAAAAATTAGCAAAGTCCTTGAAATCTCGTTAAAAAAATGGCCTAAAGAAATTTGTTGCTAACCATTACATTTGCCCCTTATGGTAGAGTAATTTCGTCTTTTGGAGTTTTTCCATAGGACCATAAATAGGGAAGATATTTAGGTCCTCCCATTTATACAGGATGAGCCACGAATCGTGATCAGTAGAGATTACTCTGTTATCAGCAGTCCGATCGAAAATGTTTTTATCATCTTCTGCATGATTTCAAGAAAGTTTAAACATGATTTGTAAACGTCGATTCGCCCGTAAAAAGTACTTTATTGAAAAGTGAAGCTCCTTGTAATACAAAGTTTGTAAATTTTATCTCGACCTAGATGAAAAAAAAGTTCTGTTCCTATATTTACCGAATTCGTCTTAAAATCTTATAACAGATTGGCGTAAAAAATTATGTTTATTTGCAAACAATTCAAAATAACCCTGAAAAAACATAAAAAAAAGAATTAACAAATAATTTCTATAATCGCATTAACGCTCTTTTAAAACTATGCAAAAGCTGATGGAAACATTTTCGATCGGACTGTTAATAACAGAGTAATCTTTACTGATCACGATTCGTGGTTCACCCTGTATGCCCCACCCTGTATATTATAAGATCGAGTCAGAAGGCAGTGAAAAGGGAAAGATATCGATGCATCTTTTCAACCGATTCGAAAACAAATAACGGTATCATGGGAAAGCTTACTGGAGATAAGTGCGTCCATCCTTCGATACCGTTCGCTATATCCGGTGTAAATGCATCGCGGCGATCGTTCTGGGGAATCTTTAACGCGGGACAAGTGTCCTTTTTCCTCGCTATTGGAGAAATCGTAGAATCTTCCCACGAGCATCGAACGATTCCTTGTGCTGCACAAATGCGCACTCACGCTCACCGGCCATTTCCAGGAGGTTCTTTTTCCCGATTGCATATTTCAGAAAGTATGCGGACATTTTTCCGAGAGGTTACCGACCGAATAAACGGCTGACATATGCGATGGTAATGCGGCTCTATTCCTTTCCTTTCTCTCACTTTGGTATTCCCCTTCTTCGAACGCAGACCGGTGCGCTCCGGGTACGCAGGGGTAGTTGATGTTCAACGTATTGTATCTACCGAGGTTCCGTATGGTATAGAGCAAGAAATAGACCGGAGTCAATTTCCCAAGTGCATTCCTTTATGGCTATACCTTAAACGTGAAGCATAACGTCGAATGGGAAAACATAGCGACATTTCTCAAAACCTAGGATCAGCACTGGATTAAGCCTCCAACGGGCCCTAGATGAAACGTAAATCGGGGCTTCATTTATATCATTTCTTCTTTGGTTCTTGGCAACTTACGCCATCAACTGGAGGAATGGGTCCTAGACATTTGTCTTATTTGTCTATAAGGTTAATCCAGCCGTGTCTAGGACAGCTAAGTAAAACTTCTATTTCGTATCTTAGCCTTAGAATCTTGATCTTATCTGGTCGAAGAGTCGCGGTAAGGTTTTTACAACATCGAACCTTACAACCAAGCACTTCTCTTTCGACTTTCCTCACCATGTATTCTTCGAAGAACGCAAAGTTTCCCAAGCGAACGGAATTGATAACGTTTGGAAGATCCAATAGCATGTTAAAACGTCGTCGAGTCTCTCGTGGTTCGATTCGCACGAGGAGTCACGCTCCTCGGCACGCGCTAGACGTAATAGAAAGCGGAAGAATGGAAAGATAACATATGGTAAGGGTTGGAGATGAGGGTACATTGGGTGGGGATAACGGTGGTCGCGGATATCCGCTCACTTCGGGCTCTCTTCGTCATCCTGCGGCTTGCCAGAGACAGCCGCAGAAACTTGGAAATTTATGGTTTTGCGGCCGGCGGATTTTCGTTTTCAACCGAACGACCCGTCGTTGGAAATTCCTAGCTATCGTACGACGAGAAGAGGACGCCGATGGGGACTCAATTAATATTTATGGGAACGCTGCCATTTCGTTTTGTCCTTTTCTTCTTTCCCTTCTCTCTATTTCGGTCTCTATCTACCTTTATCTTCTTTTCTGTCTTGTAACTTCCTCTCTGCAACCGTTGATTTTATACGAACGAGCTGCGGGATTGGCCAAGCTTTATAGACAGACACGCTGGAAGGGGAAATGAATTACGCCTCGCGATCGGTCCCAAGTTCCAACGCGTTTATTTTATCCCTCCAGAGAAGCTAACCGCATTCACGCGTATACTAGGTACCTACACGTTGCTTCTTGCAACTCCACGTTGCTTTGAGAATCTATTGGAGAATTGGTTAAGTTTTCAAAGGGAATCGTAGGACGTGAGCTTTCACGTTCGGACGATCGCTTCGATATCGCCATGAAATTAGCCTTTAAAGCTTTACGTTTTATACCTTCTCCTTTTTCTTCCACGTTTTATCACTCTCTCTCTCTCTTCTCGCTTCCTTTTCATTTTCGATAGGCAGACAAACAACCGCGTTGCAACAGTTCAAATAGATTGGACTCTTTTTTATACTCTTGTTTCGTATATTTCCTTTAGAGGGTACGATCAATAAGCACTGTTAAATGTACATGGATACTTTTTTCATTAGCTAACGGGGTATTTTAATACTTGTACCAGAGTTGAGAAAACGATATTGATGGATGTTGTACCGATGAATGAAGAAAAATGAACTGGACTGTTCGTGGTTTGAAAGACAAATGAAGGTAAAAATAAATCAAACACAAATAACATTAAAATGTAAAATAGGCCGTCACTGAAGTTAATATAAACAATAAATCGTGCTTTTTCTTGCTACATAAAGATATTAAATCAATAATACGTCGCATCTTTATTAATAAAGTTTTATCAAACATCTATAATTTCAATTTCCATATGGGTTCTTTAGACCATGTTAAACATTGTTGACTTCATAAATTACACATTATCCTTTAAACACTTTTACTAAAATAACAATCTGTTTAAAAAACCTTGTACAAAGTACGCGACGGCCCGCTTTCTTTGTAAACGTTAAATATAACATTTTGGTACACCTATCAATCCAGGTTCAATATTTAACATGTATGTATAAATAAATAAATAAAAAAATTCCCCAAGGGACGGGAAAAAGTTTTCGCCTCCCTTGAAATTTCGATTTTGCTGTAAATATACCAACGGTGCTAGTCCTATTTTTTTGCGACGGACGGCCTAACTGCCGTTAGTCTGTAATAATATGGTGTTTAAACTAGAGCAAATAACGATTTATCTAATCAGTGAAACCGTTTAATCTCATTTATCAACAGCGAAACTTGACCAGTTCATTGGTAATTACTCATATATGAGCAGAAAAAAAAGTGCCACGACTTATATTCACTCATGTATGAGCACTATGAATATTTCTGTCAATTTTAATCGGATTTGCGTCAACCTTTATGTATTGATGTTTTTTTGTGACCCTGGTGACGAATCCATGGTTACAATTTTTCAATTCAAAATGGCGGATCCAAAATGCAAAAAGTTATTCTATTTGGGTTAAGCTCGATACTCGAAGGTTTTTAACCCTTACATGGCCGGCATGACACCATATGGCGTCAAGGCCTATTTGACCTTTGTTTGGTTTTATTTTCTCAGAAATAATAAATTTCAAATTTGTGTACATTTATAGGTAAAAGATTCCAGCAAAACCCCGATCTACTTTCAGAATTTCGAAATTCAAAATTACGGATGTAATATAGAAAAGAAGGTTGATTCTATATTTTTTAGTTTGTAAAAAACAATCTTTTTTGTTTGTTTTGTATATACATACATAAAAACTTTGTTTCCGAAAAATTTCAATCGAACGTGTGCTTTACCGTACCGGGCCGGCATGACGCCATATGGCGTCAAGCTCCATTTGACCTGTATTTGTCCCTAACTTGGGGACTTAAGATACTTTTTCAATGGAAATAATGCACTTTTTTTTGCAATCCCGGCCCTCTAAGGGTTAAAGTTGCAGGTTATGAATCTGAATTCGAAAGTCAACCATATTGAATCCGCCATTTTGATTTTCTCAATATGGAGTTCAGATTCGTAACCAGCGAGATTGTAAACCCACCCAGCATCGAGTTTAATCCAAATCGTGTGACTTTTTCATTTTTGTCCATATTCACCACGAGCAAGAAGCTCTCACGAGTGTACAGTATTCTTTCGTTCGTTAAAATTTGTGAATAATATAAAGCTTGAAAGGGATACGATATAAATATTTTGCATTATTTTTAGGTATTTAATATCATTATCCTTTCGGCGAAGCGCTTTCACTGTTTCGTCCGTATTTTCTTTGACAGGTGGAATGCGGTATAACCAGGCTACTGGGCGAATCATACGAAGAAAACATCGGTACGCGGTCTTGCTTTAAATTCCCAGCACGACGACTGGGAAAACCGGAAGCTCTGGGAAATTGAGAATAAAAAGACGAGTGAGGTTGCTCGAAGGATTCTTTTTTCATCTCGCTTGGTGCAACCACCGCGTCCGTTATTTGTATATGCATGGGGTAGTATGTGTGTGCGTGCACGACTCGGTCCGGTTATAAAGCTCTAGGAGAAGCTCGCAACGAAAAATTCCCCGGACGGAAATAAAAATAAATTAAAGCGGTCGTGTCGTTGGTTATTTAAAATGTAACAGCCAATTACTGGCTTTCCGCTATCACGGGGTCGTCGATCGCACGAACGATCAAAGCTCCAACCCCTCCTCTCATCTTTCTTCGTGATTTTCTTCGAGAAAAGCACGCATCCTGGAAGCTCGTCTTCTTTTTCAACGAATCTCTTCGTTCGTTTAGCTCAACGAGGTTGCATACATTTACGTGTTACGTAAAACTAGTTTGGTATACGGGAAATAAAAATGGAAGGTAATGCACGAGAGTTAAAAGGACGTATTTGATAAAAGTGAAGCAATAAGGGCACTTCCGAAGGATCTTTACGGAAGTCGCGTAGGTATAAACTTCAAGACCTGCTGCTCTTTACGATCATAACGACTATGACGTAAAAGACATAATTTTAGAGAAGACCGAAGGTAGGTACATACACGAGGGAGAGGAAGGTATAGATAGCAAAAGACAGAGAAAAAGGGAAGAGTGAGAGAGAGAAGACAATCTTTGTCATCTCATTGCGTTCTCGTCATTTTTTTTCACCTTTTCCTCGAGCATCCTCAAAAGCTTTATTTTCGCGTTCTTTTTATCTCCTTGATCATCCTCTCTCCTTCTCAACAACGCTTTCCCTTAAAGCCCGCCAATTCACTGGCCGAACGAGAAAGTCGACGGTTCGACTGCAGGAAGGGCTCGGGAATTATCCGCTTTCCAGCGGATAGCCAGTTTTCCAAGGTACGATTACGCTCGAGCTATGCCCGGATATCCTGGCGACGTCGGGACGCCGCCACCAGGCACTTTCCTTCTCTCTTTCCTACTCGTTACCTCTCTTTCTTCTTCTCTGTCCCTTTTTCATCCTTTCTTTCTTTCACCACCATTAGTACGCAGCCCGTCCTCGCCTTTTCTCTGGTGCGAATCGGGGAAATTGTTTCGCTACTGACGGCCTTGAACGCATCCAGCCACGGATGATAATCCAAAATTTCGTTCCTGGATAGAGCAAGAGAAGATAACGAAACGAAGGTAGGAGGGTAAAGGTTTTACCGTTAAACCGTTAGCTTTGTGCAGGCTCTGTGTTTCCTCGAGTACACGTACATGCCAGTAGTAATATAAATGTGTAGGAAGACACAGGTAAAGATCTTGGTTATGTTATCATATTCAGGACCTGATTTCAGGGCATTTAAACACAGTGGTAAAATTTGTGAAAAATAAAAGTTAAAATAAAAAATAAAACTTTTTGAGACAGCGGTAAAAATGTTTGGATTTCGTGTCAAACTTATAGGGAAAGGTTTTCTAATTTACTTACAATTAGATATAGTTTTTATAAATAAAAGGCTTGCGTTACTCAACAAACACTTACAAAATATTTGTAAGTATACTCACCGTCAAAACTTATACTTTTAAGGAATTATTTATAGTTAACCAATTCACTAATGGATCTGCAATCAACGTTTTGTGGCATAACTGGTGAAAGCCAATAATCTCGTATTCTACAGGGTGTCTGGTTCCAGATGTCCAAGCGGAAAACTACACGTGCACATCAATGATTTGAGTCGAAAAGTCTAATACTATTTTCCGAAATTCAACACTATTAAGTAGTTATTAACAAACAAAGATAGGCTAATCACGGCAAGCAGTGACATGTAACGTTGTTTATTGTGGATTTTTCCTCCTACTGCTTCGTTTTTTTATTAGGTTCAAACTCAAGTAAACCGCCTTTTTTCGCTAATCGCCGTAATTGGCTGATCTTTGTTAATTATTAACTCGTTAACTAAGTCGAATTTCGAAAAATGGTATCAGATTTTTCGACTCAAGTCATTGATGTGTACCTACATGTAGTTCTCCGCTTGGACACCTGGAACTGGACACCCTGTATATGGAAGCCTATCTATAAAGGGTTTTTTCTTTCGCTGGTGACGAATCAATGATCGGAATTTCAAAATTCAAATAACGGATCCAATATGGTAAATATGGACTAAAATGGGAAAAAGTCACACGATTTTGATTAAATTCGATGCTGGGTGGGTTTTCAAAGTCGCTGGTTACGAATCTGAACTCGAAATTGAGAAAATCAAAATGGCGGATTCAATATGGCAGTCATTTGAATTTATACTTATTGACTTTCGAATTCAGATTCATAACTAGCAACTTTAAAAACTCCCGAGTATCGAGCTTAACCCAAGTAGAGTGACTTTGTGAATTTTGGATCCGCCATTGTGAATTAAAAAATTTTAATCATGGATTTATCACCAGGGATACAAAAAACATCAGTAGGTACATAAAGTTCAATGAAAATCTGTTTAAAATTGATAGAAATATTCATGGTGCTCATATATGAGTGATTACTAGTTATGGCATTTTTTTTCTGCTCATATATGAGTAATTACCAGTGAACTGGTTAAATATAAATCGTACCAAAAACTATTTTTACCTAGAAAGATGGAAGTTTGATCGGAGCCTGATCATATTTTTCGATAGGAAAAAGAATAGGGAAACCTTTTGACAACAACTTATCTGATAAGCCACTATTGACTTTTGGTGTACGTAGTAGGTATATCTCACGCTCATACACTACCAAAGCCGAAGAAAGCACGTTCGCTCGTACTATTGAGTAGAAACAACATGCGCTGTGATAGTTTAGTTATGTAAATAGTAAACTTCCGCTGCAAGCAGAGAAACGGAGAGAGGAAGGCTCGTTTCATTGTTGCATCAATGTTAAATCCCTTATCTCCAGTTTCTCGACTCCTTCCGTTTCCCTTACTTACTCCGACTGGTCCAAGTTTCGACTTCAGAAATCCATGCATAATCGGAATTAATTACCGATCGAGTTGTCAAGGAGAGGAGAAGATGTTCCCGTTACCTCGAGAGACGATCTAGTTTGACAACGGAGACGTATATTACGACTAATTGCTCGTTAAATCTTTCTCCTCTTATAAATCTTTCAATTTAGCACATTACATTTTTATAAAACGAACTTACCTGCGTATCGACTTGAATGTTCATCAAATGCATTTTTAATTAAATTAAATCTAAAAGGCAAAGATACCCAATATCGCTTTTTGTCCTAATTTCCTGCCCTTTAATATATATATAAATTAATTAGCAATTAATTAGTATCCACGTACGGAGTCAATGCAATTTCATTACTTTTGGCCATATTGGTTAGAAGAGTCGGTTAAATAATAATTGAATCATAATGTCAACGATTAGTTTTTAAAAATATTGATAGATAGGATTATTAAAAGGTTTAATACATGCACGATCATTGTTATATGGCAGTTTTATCTGATATTTCCTATAATGAAAGAAGGTTAGTTCAGTTTACGGTTATTTAGATTTTTATAAGTACATGATTTTGAGTGGTTACGTAATAAAAGTCTTAATACCGTACTCTACAGCATGCTTAATATCGCCCACGGATAAGGCGCACGAAGTGCTTTACGTGATGTCACGAAGACTGTGTAAAACGAGTTGGTCTTAAAATTTTGTTTTACCTGTTTAGAGAAATCTGATTGATTAGAATAAGTAAAGTTCGAACAGCTCAGTGTGGCAAATACCGGTATCGGGAGGAAAAAATGGCTTCGTTTTATATTTTGTAATAAAAACTGGTTGCTAAATGTTTAGGATTTGTGCTAATTTTTTAATAAGAATATAAATTAAGCTTATAACGATGTTTTTGTTAATGTCAAGATCAATAAGAAGAATTTTGTAAACCTAAAAGATAAAGTAGGGTTTGATATTTACCTTATATGTGTATTTTATAACGACGGATAATTGTTTAAACTTTATTTATGTAATTACGTAGACGATCGAGCAGTCTATAATATGTAACAATATGAAATTATGATGTCGTGTCCCGTCAACTTATCAATTATATTTCTCCGAAGCAATGAATAGGTATCCCGTAAAACCGCACGTGTTCGAGCAATAAATTTCCCGATTACGCTCTTCGACGAAACGAAATCGCCGTCGGTTTGACGGCACTGATTTGTTTATTCAATAACGGTCACCCTATCTCACCGAAATGGGCATTTCGTGTGATATTTCGGTAATACTCCTCTCTGCTCGCTCGAAGAAGGGCGACATCGTAAATCCCCAGAGGCACGAGCGTCTCTTCTCTTTTCGCAGGCCTGCGTCAAACCACTTTTCCCCTTTTAAAGAATCCTTGAACGATTCGCTATCTGTATAGATGAAACTTACTAGTTAAAAATCTTCATTTCTCTCTCGTTACATTCTTGTCGAGGGAAAAGTATAAAAGTGGTATTAAAAAAAAAGTTTTTTAATTTTAAAAACCAGTTATCGAATTTTACAAATTTATTAAAATAAGTTGGTTTTAACCGATAAACCCTAATCCTGGATTATGTTATCACGAGACGTGGACGGAGAGATGTCGAGCCTGCGTCAAAACTAGAGTGAGACACTTTGAAAATCTTCCATACCACGTATCTTTGACTAGGGATGGGATTAAGTATTTTATAAGTAGGTTCGAATTTAACTGAATAGTTTCGAATATTTTTTGAGTACTTCGAAAAAAGAAAGTACTCGAATCTAGACGAGATAAGTTCGAACTTTTTGTAAGTATTTGAATAAAGTAAACGGTATTTGCAAATATACTTGAACCCTAATTGAGTTGATTCGATTCTTTTATGAGTATTTTTATGAGTGACAACTACTGAGAATTCGAGTACTATTTGTGAAAGTTTCGAATCTTTCAAAAATCGAACTACTTACAAGTATATTTTTGAGCCTACAGGTAATTATTCTAGAGTTCGAAACCAACTTGTATAAAATGAGTACATTCCAAGTATACTCATTGAAACTACATAGTGTTTGAGTAGTAACCGAACCCCATGAAATGAAACTTGGTTATTGAAATTGACTTGGATTTGTAAGTACATACTGAACTTGTCCCCATCCCTATCTTTGACCTAAACAAATATTTATTTACAACTTAAAAAATATTTATTTCTCAACGCACGTTTATCAGAACTTTTCCCTTCATTTAGCGAATACTATCTACCCTAAAAGTTATAAACCCTTCTTTTATCACTCCTATATAAATTGTTACTAAATTTAGCGTTACATGAAGTAACCTCGTTTCTACTTTACTTCATAGCAAAAGAAACGCAAGTATACACGAGCACGAATTAAAACTCCTCGAGTTTGATCCAACTTTTCTCTATCTTATTCCTCTCAGCAACTTAATTTTATCCACGGGCATAGAAAACGCGGTAGGTATCTAGGACGTTAGAAAAGGATTTAATGCTTCTACGTCCGTCGTTAGAGAATAGTATTAAACTTGTTACGAACCAGTGACTCGATCGCGTAGAGGAATACCGACGATTCTCTTCCCCCGTCACCCCAGACTACCTAACTAGCTCGCTATCGAACGGATGATGAGAGAAACGAATGGACGGACCGAGAGCTGGAACAAAGGGTACCTTTATTTGACGTGATAGGGGTCGTGAATCCTTTATAACAAGATAAAGCAAATTGTAAGGTGAACCTTGGCCGTCCGCGGATACATCTCAAATGGGATTTCGTAGCGCAAAAAAGCTTCTATTACCTTGAACCGTTCCGTGGTTGGCCAATCGCCTCTAACGATAAATCGAAACTAAAAAAACAGAGGGAAAAGAAAAACAAAGGCACGAGGGAGAAGATTGCGAAAGTGGAGTCCATTGCATCGGAACGTTCGGATCCGCGTATGTGTTATACGTACGGTACGTTTCGAGTCTCGTGGGATCGAATTTTCCGTATATTCCGGCACTTAACGCGACAAGTCGCGCGGAAAAGTTTACGGTGCTTGTTAGTTTCGCTGCAGTAGTACCTTAAAAGTGATGTAGAGATGCCGAGCGGTTTCTCTCTCTCTCTCTCTCTTTCTCTATCCTTTCTATCCCTTTACGACGACGCCCCGTAGTAGTTGATAATATCTGGTAAGCCATTACTTCCGTTTTCCGGGCGGACTTCGTAGCTTATCTTAAAGCTGGGAGGCGGAGGAGGAATCATCCGAGAGATTTAAAGTAAACTGCATCGAGCTATGAGCTAGTACTACGCTTTCCCGACCCTTGCCTCCTTTACTTCTCCTTCCTTTCCAACCCATTCACCTTTGTTCCTTCTCTTCCACTATCGAACGTTGCACGTTTGGATTACGATATAGCTATGTGTGCGCAAATATGATATTCGAGCATCAGTAACCTGTGTTCGGTGTTAGCCAGACGTTTTTATCCTAGAATATTTATATAATGTAAGTTACACGAGGATGTAATCATTTGATAGAGAATATTTTCTAAAATATCGGAACGATTCTTTGGAATTTCGTTTTCTAACCCAGACCCAACCCAGGCCCAATCCAGCCAAAAAACAGGAAACTCGGTTTCTTGTTTAATTTGATCAAACTTTTAACTGTTACATATTTCATGAAAAATCTGGAAGAAAAAAGGTCTGAAAATCATCATTCGGAGAGTCTCTTTCACGATCTCGATGAGCAGACATTGTTACATTTCGCTCGGAGACATTTCCATGCGGTCAAGGGGGTTTAGAAAAGGGTAAAAGCGTGGTCGCTTAATAAGCAAGAGCAAACCACCGTACAACTTTAATGGTTAGTTAACAGAGATGGAGATATCAGTCCGTTTGCCCTTCCGGAGTCGAACCTGAAAAGGGAAGTCATAGAAACTCGCGAATGAGTACGGGGAAGCGAGAGCCTGTTTGCATTACGGCTTCGCTATCTTTATTCCATCTGCAAAGGAACGCGCCGTAAAACCTTAGATCTCGAATTATAATTCGACGATGGAGGGAAGCCGAAACTGGTCGAGAAAAAAAAAAAAGAGGGACAAGAACGGTCCTCGATGACGAGATACGGTTGAAAGTGGGGGGTGAGGGTGCAAAACGGAGAGCTCGAGGTGGGAAAAGGGCGCGACTCTCCGAGCTCTTTCAAAAGTGTATTTGCGAAACTCTTTTCGCGCGAGGCAGTCGCGTTAGTTTTCAAGAGTGGGTATCAGTCCTGAAACGTATTCCGAGAAAGTCCAATATCGCGCGATCAAACACATCGTCGAGATTTTCCAAAGCCGCTCACCTCGATAACTCGGAACAGTATTCGAATTCATGAATTGCTCTTACGCCTTGCGAACTTTACTTGACACGATCGCTTTTTGAAATGTATTTAACGTTATGTTTTGTTTTTTTTATCACCTAATGTATTCCATGTTTTATGAAAATGTTAGAAACGAACAAATGCATCGTTCGGGACACATAGCTCGTTAGGTCAGTAGCCAAGTAGAAGTGAATCTTACCTTGTTTTCGTAGATTGCAGCGGTCGGCTCGGTCAGGCGAGTACCTTCCAGACCACGAAATTCCAAACTAAATCCATTTCCAGTTTGCACAGTGCTCTTTACCATCGTCGACAGTCGGCTATTCTCGGACAGTTAGCAACTTTATAACGCTATCCTCAAATAATTAGAAGCCATTAAAACAATCGTGTGACATGTCGACCGAGCCAACTGAGTGCACGAGTTAATATAATTAGGAATCTTAAAGCTCGCACCTTGTCCGAATGAAATTTTTACTTGGAAGTAAATTAGTTTATGATATTTGTGGTTTGTCCAAAATGTCGAATCTAGTTATTTTTTTCATTTGTTTTAGGAAACATTGTATAGAAGTTGTATTACAACGGAAATATTTCCAGTGATAAAGTTAAGTGATATGCTCTATACAGAGTGGCCCACGAAGCGTGATCAGCTTAGATTATTCGATTGCTAGTTGTCCGATTGAAAATTGTATTCATTTATATAACATGGTACAAAGGGAACTTTAAGATGATTATAGTAAATTTTGTTTTCAGAGTTTCAGGGGGCATTTTTAATTTTATATAGATAAATTTCTAATGTTTTCATACCTATCTTGTAGCAGATATTGAGACGAATTCAGCAAGTACGTGTTTCCATCATACAAAAATTATCAGAAAATTCAAAATGAATCATACAAAAGTGTACTCGAATAATTTTAAAGCACCCTTTGAACCATGTTAGACTAAAAATAATGTTCAATCGAACCACTAGCAACAGAATTATCTAACCTGATCACACTTCACGGGCCACCCGATATAGTCGCATAAATTGCTTGGTTTTCGGAAACCGGTAGAGGTTTTAAATACACTATTAGAAATAAAATATAAAAAGTCCCCACGAATCTCACCTGTGCAAAAATTTTATTCGAGGTTAAAGGTAAAAAATATGAGTTTTTCGCATATTTCTCTTAAACGGTAAGTGTTATCGTAAAAATAGGTCAGACAGAAGTTGTAGATCATGCAACTGTCTACAAAAATTGTCTAGCTACTTTTTACTTAAAATGCTAATTTGATTGGACTATATTAGTGGTAAAAATTGAAGTAAAAAATCGAAGTTCGCTGATCAAACTGAAATTTTGTAAACACATTGAGAATAAAAAATTAAGCGAAACGAATTTTTATTCGAAAAAACAATTTTTAACTAATTAAGATATGCTGATTTACCATAAAAGCGAACAGCTTGTTACAAATCCGGTGTGGCTGTGGAAGCCGTGTACTCGACTGCGAAGGTTTATTTTTTTTGTTTTGGGGTTCGAGTCATTTGACAGTAATTCGCAATATTATTTCGTCTTTCTAATGAATTATTTTTTTAACATAAACACAGAAATTAGTAATGATAAGTATCAGTTGTGGAGGGGCCTCGATTAGCAAACTTTGATTTTTTATCTCGAATTTTTCAAAAAGCGGCGTAGTATTGTCACTTTTGGCAAAACGCGTATCCAATAGATTCGGCTAAAGAAACTTTGTGCAAAAATTAAGTAAAATCGGTGACCCACATTGTCTGGGGTCCTCCTCTTGAAAGCTTGCTTGGTATTAAACTTTTCCAGTATTCTTCCCAATGAGATAATGTTACGGTTACAAGCTTTCCTTATAACAATTTGTGGAGCGGGAGAGGTATTTTCAATTTTACTCAGGTTGAGTGCTTCTTTTAGCGGTACTAGCAGCAGCTTCATTGCCAGGAATATTATGGTGTGAGCGTACCCAGACGATATGGACTTCTTTTATTTTAGTATATTTATCAAGTATACATTTTTGTTTCATTGTCAAAGTTTCTATTTCGAATAGCTAAAATAACTCTCATTCAGTGAGTGAAAATATTGAATTTTTCTTTATTTGAAAAATGATATTATCTCTCATCGATTCCTTTACTCTCCGGAAAATTGTAGAAAATGAAGATGTACGAGAGCCGAAATGCCTGAAAGTAAGTTCAGCCTCGTACTCCGATTTTCAATAATACGATTTAAATTGGTATAGCAAAGCGCTTGCATACCGTACGAAATCCAATAGCGGGCTGCTATTGTATGTATGTGTATAGAGGGACGGTTTGGGAATCGGGCACGTCTTTGCGGCGGCGCAGGGAACGAAACTGCGGCCGGTCCAAACTTCGCACGGAGTTACACGGCTAGCCGTTAATCATGGTTCTTAATTGGTTCGCGGGCACCTACATCGAGCCGAACGAACAATTTAGGATCCGCCCCATTGATTTATCAAATAAATTGTCGCGCCGCTTCCGAGATCGCAAAACGGATTCCCATGGCCCCCACCCTATTCGCTTCCCAATCGTCCATGGCACTCAAATCCTTTTACTAACCTTTAACCCATTTATGCACGGTTTTGTGTAAATGCACACATTATTTTTAACCCTTTGCACTCCGCTGTCCCCTCTGAGGCACCATATTTCCAACATCATATCATTTCATTTCATGTGGTATATCATTACTTATATTGTAAAAAAAATTATTCGAGTTGTTGGTAAGTGAATTGGAGTAAAATCTGTAAGTATACAAAAAATTGAGCGTCGAGGACCATTCGACATCGTATTATCCTAAAAATCGGTCTTGTCGAGTCAGACTCGACGCTGAGTGCAAAGGGTTAAAAGTTGTAAGTTTTATCCGCTTCCTAGAAATGGCAAAAAAGGCAAAAAGGCAAAATGGCAAAAAAGGCAAAAATGGCAAAAAAGGCCATTTTTGCGCGTGCTTGAACCCTAAATCTAAAGCTGGGTACAGACATAACGAGCCGAGCCTGTAATGTAACATGTAATGTAATGCTCGCATCGCGCTCGTTACCAAATTCCCAGAAAAAAGCACGTCCAAATAACGCGAATTTGGTGACGAGCGCGATGCGAGCATTACATTACACGTTACATTACAGGCTCGGCTCGTCATGGCTGTACTCACCTTTATAATAGGGTATGAACAATCCCCTTCCACCGCAACAAACATCAAATTTTACTCCACCCCCCGGCCCCCTCACGTTTGCCTGTTCTCAGTTGCATGCTAAATAACTATTTAAATTTTTTTGGACATTTTTTCTAGCCCAAGTAAGGTAATAAGGGTAGTTTCTTAGAATATTGTTCGATAATTCATAAAATAAATAGTGGGCATAAATTATGGTTAATGATTCGATTGAAAAAAATATTGTTTAATTTCGGTTAACTCGTTATTAGTTATCGGTGTCAGTGATCAGCGATCTAGATATATTGAGAAAAAAAAAACGGTGTAAAAGATGTTGCAGAAATGTTTTCCGGGAATGATTCCATGAAAAAAGGTCGTGCGAGCGACGTACGTGAATAAGGAGAAGATATGGGAGCAAGGCGAGTAGAGCTGAAAAGGGAGAAAGAAAAGGATGATATCAGTAGAGAAACGGTAGGATGAGGAGAAGAAGAAGAAGAAGAAGAAGAGGCAGGAGAAGTAAGAGGAAGAGGGTAACGGTGTTGGAGTAGGACAGACGATTCAGGCGAATCGCAACCGCTTATGAAAAACGAGGCATTTGAACGTCGGTGGAGGCCTTTCGGAAAAAGATGGATATCAGTGAATCTATTTGCCGCTCTCGTGAGTCGTGGAGTGTCTCATTAAAATGCTAGCTTCATTTTCTTTCAAACGAGCCCATACAACCGTGGCTCACTCCGGCTTCCTCGCGCGGGATCTCCACTTCATTCACGTTCTCTTTTCTCTCTTCCTTCTCAACGTCGTTGGACATCGACATCCTCCGCTTCCTCTCTCCACCTCTTTCACTCTTATTCTTCCTCTCTTACTCTCCTTTCTCTTTTTCCACGAAATCACTCGACTCTCCATGCGACTATGGTCGCTCGCGGTCGACGCTGCCGACATTCTTCAGCGGAAATGGAAAATAAAACGGGGCAAATGGCACAAAGAGAGATGGCAAATACGACAAGCTCTTTCCACTGGTTAGGTGAGCAGGGCTGAGCAGTGTGGACGGACAAACCAAGTGACGAAGAAACGTAGCACATTGAATCGTCCGGTTTGTCCGAGATTAGTCATTCCATGAATAACCAGACGAGGACGAACCGCCTTTCCTAAAGTCTACCGTCCCGACTCGAAGACTGTCTCTAGTAGGCCAAGATACGGCAATGGGAACGAGAGAAGAAAGGTAGGTACGCTCGGTTCGAATGACGTATGGTAAAGTAATCCGTCCAATAAAAATGAATTTATAATCGACTCGTCGTAACTCGGCTACTTGGTATTATAAAATATTTAAAAAAAGAAAGAAGGGGCGGTTTTAAAAATTATGAAACCCTTCTGAAATCTACTTAGCGATCTCATGCTTCGTCCCTTTCATCGTAATTAGTACCGAAAAAGAACGCGGCTGCTTCGGTCTGTGCTAACTCGACTCGCCGTGCATATAAACGTTTAAACGGGTAACATAACGCGTAGCAAGTTTGAATAATATTTCGAGCATTTATCTTTGTAAAGATTATATATTCGTAAATTGCTTATGGTCGTTCCCGCACACGCGCGCCCGTGCCTTCCATACATTATGCATTTATGACTCGCATTTTTCCCTTTTCCCCTTTCTTCCCTTCTTTTCTTTATTTTCAACCGAAATGGTTCCCTCGTATTTTACACGCCATCTTCTTCCGCGTTTGCAAAGCGACTGTCCTACGGGTCCCTTTAACCGCGTTACCTTTCGTAATAAGATGTGGTAAGAAATAATTTATCTTGGGAAGGATTATATCGCCAAAGGGTTGCTCGAAATAAAGATAAAAATGTGCAGGTATACCGTATTATAAGGGGTGGCCCATTTAAATCGAACCGCTTAAATATTTTCGAAACAATGCCGTCCCAGGAGAAATCTTTCGTGATCCCTACAGTACCTACATGTGAGCCAGTTATTTCGAAAGTGGTATAAATACATTTTTTATGGAAAAATAACATGATCAGTTCTGAATACAATCATAAATATCATTCAAACGTTTTTTTCTGAACTTATATCACTTTCGGCTTATGTATTAGTACTTACAGTCTGTCACGAAAACATTCGGACGCTGTAAGTTAAATAACTTTTTTATAATTTAATCAAACGACTTGAGTCTTTGCAAACATATAGAAGGATTAGTTTACTTTATATCACATTTTTGTTGTATTGAAAAAATTATAATCTTCGAAGTTCAGAGAAAATAAAAAAACTTATTTTTTGAGCTTGTAATGAACATTTAAAAACTGCATTCCCTAAATATGAGTAAGATATATGCATATTGTAAATTTCATAAAAATCGGGTAACCTGGTTCCGAGCTACAAATTTTTAAACATTGCAACATACGGTAGAAAATCGCTGAAATCCGCCCAAATCGGTGATTCTCGACCTTTTTTTTTGGAATCTTTAAATGTTTGAAATTCGGGATTTGGATAAAATTTACAATAAGCATATATCTTATATCTATGGAATGCAGTTTTTCAATTTTCATTACAAGCTCAGATAAAAAATTAAAAAAAATAAGTTTTTTTATTTTCTCTGTAACTTCGAAGATTGTAATTTTTTCAATACAACGAAAATATGATATATAGTAAATTACTCCTTCTATATGTTTGCAAAAACTCAAGTCGTTTGATTAAATTATAAAAAAGTTATTTAACTTTATACAGCGTCCGAATGTTTTCGTGACAGACTGTATCTTTCTAAAGTTGGTGTTCAAAAGTACTACAACACACTTACGTTTGTTTACAAATATCCATTTGAGCACACTCTATTCTATGTGCTGCACTTAGATCTGTGCAATAAAAAATATACAATTCCATTAAAAAAAACCGAAGTTGATCTTCACATGACCTTTACGCGTACACCTACAATCAAACTAATAATATCAGATAATGTGAACCCTTCAACCATTCAACTTTTGTTTGAGACATTTTTTTTCTATCATCAACAGTTTCAAAAATATGTAAGTGGTTCGATTTTAATTGGTCACCCAGTATATGTTCCGTTCTTTAAAGCCTACTCGACGAGGAAAGAAAGATATTTGGTACTAAGTATGCGCTTATATTATCGTCTCGCATCCCCCTAATGTCAAGTCTAATAAAGATCGGTGCTATCGTCAGTGCCATAAGAATACGGCGACATTGTAGCTTAACAGCGATAGCGTTAGGAGAGACTGGTCACGAAGCTCTTTTTAACCCCCAGTCTAGATACTAGCCTGGCGAATTTACTTTCCCAGAGTCAAATCGTTGTTCCCGTGGGCCCAAGATAGTTGCGAAAGCTCCGTTGGCGGCGAGTAGCTTGGCTTCGTAGAGCTTACCGTGTTAGAGCTAGTTTCGCATGAACTACCTTCCGAAAGTACACCAACTCGAACTCGATAAAAATATTCCCTTATCGGGAGTCGTTTAGCTCCGTTTGGCATGGTAACCCTTGGTTAAGTGTCGAATCTTAAAAATAAAAGATAACCGAATGTTGAATCCAAAAAGAAATAATGACGGGACGCTGACTAGTCATATTAATTGTTCCAACTTTATGAAAACGATAGGATTTCGCTATGAATTAAGACCTTTGAATGGTTTATCCTCGACAAAGGAGCCGGCAAAGGGAACCGTTTTCATCCATCTACCGATAATCCTGAAATGGCGTTCCATCTTCAAACGGAAAAGCGCACAAAGGCGTCCGCGCACCTCCGAACGTCGCGAATGACCATTGGTCAAACCGGAAGACTTGCTACGATCGAGGAAGTGGTGGTGGAGGTAAAGAGAAGAGGAAGGAGAAAGAGAGGAGAAAGAGGGAAAAGAGAGGAAGAGTTCTCAGACTCATGAAGGGGGTCCGTTATAGGAACACTTCCGGCGTGTTGACACTGCAGCCAGTTGACCCGGTTGGTTCAAAGGGAAACAAGCAACCCTGATCGCCGCTCCAGATAACAGCAATAGAGTCTAGATTACTTCAGGGGTGCTCACGAGCCTCCTTCCATAGCGAAGAACGTGGCCCTCGCAGGAAACGAGTCCTCGAAGTGTCGTCTAGTCGATTCGAAGCGACGTTCCCTCCGACGCTAATCGGGAGCACCTCTGACCGACGACGTTCATCGCTGTCAACGTCAGAGTCGACCGCATAATTTGAAATGCATGTTCCTAGACGAATCTAAAATGATATAGACTCTCCCCTTGGCCGTTTGATCTACGTCTTCTCGTTCGCTTCGACTCGACCTCCTGACTTTGAAGAACCCTCCAAGTATTCAACTTACTTTGCGAACCAACCTACGATTTCTTTACAACGCCAGGAACATCGGTTAGGGTACACGAATTTCCAAAGTTTCCCTTGCTCTGGAAATATACGAAATGTATTTAAAAACAAAACTAGAAAATCTTGGTGACTCTCAACGGGCTAAGCTTATCTACGCGGAACGCGTATAAGGACAGTTTGGAAAAACGTCGGTATTTCCTTTCCACTTCACGCCGTAACCCAAAAGCGGCGGTTTCGTTTTAATCAGAAAAAATCCGATAACCGTGCGAAAGCTTGGAACTTTCTTTCCAGTAGTTTTCCTCCCTTTTCCGTAAAACATTTTTCTCGAGTTCGTGCTGCCAGAGACAAAGCTGCTATTTTACACAACTTCGAGGGATGCAACAAAGTCGGACAATTTAAAAAAAGTTTTTACCCCGCGTCTATAGTATTAGTACGTTTATCTTCGCTTCGTAATCCATTTTTCAAACAATTATCTTTAATATTTCTACCTGGAAAATCACTCGGTCCAGTTATTTACCCAGTGAATCCATTAGTTCCGGTCATACGTCTTCGAATCTTTGTCGAGCAAAGAAGGAACATCGAACTCTTCCAATTTCGTTTTATCTCAAAACTGCCATAAGGTCGAAGTCACGAAAGAGAGACTGTCCATTCACGGGGCGATAGCATTCCAGAAACGATTCGTCTTTCGACTGTTACACATATGTATACCTGTATATATTACATACAGGATGGTACAATGTTTCTCGAAGCAAACGAAAGGTCCGCTTGTTTGGGAAGAAGTTCCTACGAAAAGAGGGTGTGTCCTCGAGGAGAAACTCGGTCGCGCGTTGATGGAGAGTGGGAGTAAGGGTAAAGATAGAAGGCAGTGGTAGGGGTGAAGATAGGAGAGGAAATCGTTTCGTCGTCCCTCCTTCGAAGCGGCATAAATCTTTGGTCCAGCTCGGACTTCCATGCGGTTATGAGGTCCCGCGAACGATGATGTATCGCGTTCGAATGTTGGTATGGGTCGGACCGATAAAGATGTAATTGGTGCCTCGAGTCCAGCGACTCGTCGCAACGTAGGTATACCGAACGATCCATCATTTTGTCCACATCGATATCCCACCCTTTCTCGTTGGTCCGATTATCTTCCTTTCCCTTCTCTACCATCTTTTACTTTATAAGCGTACTCACTCTCCGAGCCCTCCTTCTTCTATCTATCGCTTCCACTATTCCTTTTCCTCCGGTAATTGAAAAACTTCACGGATTACAACGATTCCCTAACCTTCGTTCCCATCGACGGTTCTGAAATCATCTCTGACCAGGTTCGACTTGACGACTCGCTCGCTCCTTCCTCTTATTTCCTTCAAAAGAAGAAAGATGATCGATCGATCTAGAGAAGGGTAACTCTCTTTTTATGTATTTCCCCGAGATCGCTGCTTTTCTCGTTTACAGTGAACTCGACACGGGCGATCATCCTTCCGCATAGGAGCCTGTAACCAATCCAGGTTCACCGTTAGCAAAAAGTACGAGAAGCGAACTAAAACGTTTGGAATATAGGGCAGGTATGTTAGTCAGTCGCGTATGTCATAGAGAAAAGATCGGAATTTCGGGACTATCGTGTACGATAGCACTCGACTCCAAGCGATATCCTCGATATCCGCTTGGAGAGCCAAAACGAGAGAAATGGTCCGTTCCACAATGGCCATGTATCGAGACAATGCGAAGACCCGAGCATCGTAGGTAGCTACTGTTTAGTCGAAGTACCATCACAATGACGCCGTCACTGTTTTCGGCTTTCGCCTCCACCTAGGGAGAGCTGAAAGAGAGTCGAGATCTCGTCGAGGACGAAGCTGGTGGGTTGTATTCGTCGATCCGTTGGAACAACTCCCTGCGTTTCAGCATATTGACCCCGCGTTGCGAAAACACGATACAATGGAGCAGGCATATCGGTAGGCGTGTACGAGCGAGTGAGAGAAAGAGAGATACAGATGGCGAGGGAAAGAGAAAGAAAGAGGAGACTAGATAGACAGACGGGAATAAGAGAGAAGGACACAAAGACGGGGATTTTAGGAGAGGATTTCAGAGTTTCGAGCTTCGTAACAATGGCCCCGTGGCTGTCTCGCCTCTCCTCTACATTGTCACATCTCCGTGGATTAGGTAGAAAATGTCTACTCAACTATTCCTCCCTGATAAATAGTTTCCTCCTTCTTCGTATAATTCCTCCGGATTCCACGCTTACCCCCGGAAGAATCCGTGGCTCTTCGCCGAGCGTAAACCGGCTGCGAAAGCTTCCCCGAAGTCGTTCCTCGCGGCTTACACTTTCCATCCCCCACCACTTCGCCCTCTCGCTATACCTTCTAACGGGTCACGCCTTCAGCAGAAGAAAGTGCAGCAGCTCCGCCCGAACGAGCTGCCCGAAAAGAGAGCGGAATTGCACTTTGGGTGCTGGTGGGTGGCTAATAAATTGCGGTTTTATGCACGGTAGCGAATGAGACGATGAGAAAGATGGAGGTTAGAGAGAAAGAGAGAAGGTCTTTCACAACTCGGAATACGACGATGGTACTTCCTTATTGCGGGATGTAATACGAAGTAATGCGTACGAGAAGGTTGCCTGCCGAGGAATAAGGAAATTAGGAATTCTCTTCCCTACCACCGCTGTTATAAATGCCACCACCACTCGCATAGGTATGAGGTCATACTGTTAGATATGCACAAATTTTTGCCCCTTACAAAAAATGGTTCCTCGTCGTCGCTGGGATAAATAATCTACTGTATTGTTGGATTTGCGGGCATTTGTACTCGATGACGTTAAAATGGATTGAATATTTGTTAGTCGATTAAGCTAATTGTAATGTAATTTATTGTGATTTAGACTTTTGTCCAGGCGATGACAAATTCGGTGGTACAGTTTCGTTACGGTGGAAGAAGATCGTGTCATGATTAAAACATTTATAATCTGGTATTTTCATAGAGATTTTTGAAACGTGTCTTTTCACATACGTGCCTCAAAGCAAAATTGATCTCTCGACTTGCTTCTGTTGATTCTGATTAATGGAATGGAATACGGGCATCGATGCAATCTGGGGAAGTATAGGAAAATGAAGAGGGGTGTGGTGAGTTGGAGCAAAATTATTTGGAAAACAATGACTACAATGATACGTTCTAAAGTTATTACATAGAAGAGAAGTCTGGCATTTCGAAAATTCAACAATATTTGAGATTCTACATAAATGTAATTCGCGTGATGCTAAGAACGGAATAACCTTTTTTTTTTGTTGAAAATGGTATTAAGGGTGAACATATTCTCCCAAAGCAATCTTGATTTTTTATATCGAATCTGAACAAATTGGTTACCGTGTGTTCACCTGATACGTTCTTGATTTTCTGGGACTGCGAAAAATTAGGACTTCTAATAGGAAATTGTAATGCGTGAAAAGGTGGCACAAAAAGTTTTTATAATTTAGTCGTGATGCTTGCATAGAAGTTTTGAACGTTATTTTTCAGAAACTCTTCTAGTTCCGAGACTGTAATCGTAGCTTGGTAAATGCCATTTTTAAATGTTGGAGACTCCTATATTTTAATGTAGGGTATGGTTGCTCAAGTCGTACCTGTTCTGTATTTGGGGTCTTTTTTTTTAATTTAGATTAATTTATATGACAACACAAAGATTTTTCAGATTTGTTCTAATAAATAAAAACAATATTTACACTAGAATCGAATAGCAAATATAGTTTTTACATATTTGTTACATACTCATTGTTATGCAAGTTTCTTCTTAGGGGGTACGACTTAAGCAACCTTACCCTATAGCGCATTATGCGAGAGTCTACAGTATTTAATTACCATGTCAACAGTATACAGTGATGTCACCAGTATAAAGTAAGAGCTATGTCTTAGTATACTAATAATAGTGCAACATAACAATTATTTAATAATTCCAATCAGCCGTAATTTTGGATAACGCTCCAGGGACATAAACACCAAATAAGAAATTGCATTGCAAGTAATCCAGTGCATTAACAATTATCGATTACATTTGTTTCTCGAAATGATTCGAAAAACCATGATAAACAAAGGAATGTTAAATGGCAAAGTCTTTTTGCCGAAGATACTAAAAAGTAATGTCATTTTAGTTTCGGTAGTACTTGCATTCAGATGAACCCTTAAATAAACTGTTCTTTCTTTCCTATTCTCGTTCCTTTAAATTTTTCATATCGTTCTACGCAGTAACTTCACAAAACTTTATGCTTGTAAGTCGACTGGGAAGTTTGAAGTTATAACAAACTTGCGAATATATTTCCATACTTATAGCAGACCCTACTAAATAATAAACGATCGAGAGACTGCTTTCACTTTTAGTATGTTCAAAAAATTCCTCCAAGAGAGATGTACTCGTCATATCCTTACCGGCATTAATACATAGCGAGTAGTACGACAATGCGTTTAGAATTGATTCGATACTAGTAGACCTATATGTATCGATTTTCATTTGACATGGATATTTTTCTTCGGATAATTATTAACTGTACCTAATTAGAGAAATATAAAGTTAAGGTCTTTGATTTTTGTATGTTAATGAATAAAAAAATCCATATTTTAACCCTGTTTGTTATTGTCATGTACTGTATATATATTGCTTTGTCCCTGTCAGAAAATAATTGATCAACGATCTCTTTGCCCGCGATCAACATGACCGCAAAGAATTAGCAAAAATAAATGTCTTGTAACTTACAGTTTTGGATTTCCTTTTTTATGATTGAATGCAGTAATTGTTATTGGATAGTAGAATGTGTCCAAATGCTATATCAATTCGAACTTGCTCCTATAAAAGCTAACGAACATTCATGGCTTGTTCGATAATCGGACGCGAACGATAAGCAGGGTGTAGGCTCAGAGACTATCTGCAATTCAATTTCTGAATATGCCAAACCGACCGTACCTTCTCTGATATCCATGTCTGAGTACTGAGCAGCCAACTGTGTAGTCTTTACATCAATCGATACTAGTTTCGAAGACTATTTAATTCATTATACTTATATATTGATTTTTAACAGACTTCAAAAAGAAGGAGGCTTTTAATGATTCTTTTTTTATTGAATAGACTGTATCTTGAGGGTGGCCCCATTTAAATTTGAAAAAAAATTCTATCTCCCCCCAAAAATAAGGAAAAGGATGGAAAAATAGCCGGAAACCACTAAAATTTAAAACTAAAGTAGATTTAAAAAAATATATATAAACTAACTTCAAAAATTCGCCTATATGTATACTTAACAGGTTTGTTAACAGGTTTATGTTAAACTTGACTTGGCTGACACCGACTCCAAAAATAACTGATTAGATAGGTATTGTAAATATTAAATAATACGTAATAATAAATAAAAGTATTATTTTTAACTTTTTAGTTTAAGTGTACCTACATATGGGCAAATTTTTTAGGTCGGTTTATATTTTTTTTTTTTCGTGAAAAATTTACTTTACATAGTAGCAGCTTCACAGACCATTTATTTTAACTTGTATTCGTTAAACCCTATCTGAAGAACTAACATCTTTTTTTTCGCAATGCTAAAAAATTATTTATATTTTTAACCCTAATCGGACCATGGTGCGACTTTAAGTTACACTTCAAATCTGTACTTAAATTCTTTGATTATTTCATATTGCATTTCCAAAAGTTTTTTGGGACTTTTACATTAAATTAACAATTAGCACTAATAAAAGAAATATTTGTAAATTTAGAGTTAGTCATAATATCAAAATTATCGTGGTATGATTCGTTATAAAAACGCGTGATACGGTTAGGGTTAAGGCAATACATAAGTAGGCACTGATACTTTATTTTTCATCGTTTTTCATGCATCATGAAAAATACAACAATTTAAGTAACAACTTTATTGTGCAACTCTTGAAGATGTCGATGTGAAAGAAATATTATGTCATTTCATATAATAAAATTATCGTTATAAATAAGAACTAATATGGTATGCCTTACATATATGAGTAGTATTGTCATCCATCCATCAGAATATAACTTGAAATAATTTTTTCTCCAGATAAAACAGTTTAATTTAACGTGTCATAATCTTTTTAAATAATTTACCACGTTTCTTCATCTCGTCATTTTCCCCTTTTTCCTCCATCTCCCCGTCACTTTCCTCTTAACGCTTCGTTTTCATAAAATTCGCGCGATATTAAGTTACCCTTCACACAGGGCGATCGCATCGAGGAGAATGACTCGATCTCGGAGCATCGTTTGACGTTCGGCGATATTGGTCCATGTAATTTGGATTTTTCTCTTATCCCTTTTTACCTTTACTCGAACATCGATTATCGAAAAATGCGAGCCACGCGAGGGAAAGAGGTACTCGCGTCTCGGGAAAACCTTATTCGTCCCGCGAGAAAATCGAGCCACGTCGGTGCTTGGCCGAACCATAAATTTTTACTAAGGATGTTCGGTACGTCATCCAATATCCAGAACTCGAGGTTGCAAGCTCAGAGATTGCGAGATGCCGTTTGCCAGCTGATTAATGGACCGTGCTTATGTACCGTAGACCTTTATCCACTTGAACGTCGAGGATCGTATTCTCAAATCGTTCCTCCTCTTGGATATTTTCGTAATATGCGTCCTCATCCAGAATTTCACTCTGCTTCTCTCTCTCCTCTTCTATCTTCGACCTGATTTGCCACGTTCACCGGTGTTTCGCTTCTACTCTTCCACCTTCCTCCCCAAGTCTCGTTTCCCAAGTTACGCGGACTATACAAGTAAACCGTTTAGTTTGGCAACGCGAGTATTAAGTGTTAAGTTACGCGTGAATAAGGGAGCTCTAAATAGCGAAAACTCGAGTATCACCGTAGTTGGATCTACCATAGCGTTGCACCACGATGTTTAGAACCTCTCTCGTAAGATTTTGTCGCTCGATTTATCTCGTGATTAATTATGACGACGAGGTATTGATTTATTACGGGATTTATTATTAATAAGACCTCCTCTACTTTGGCTCACTCGAATTTCTAATATTAAAGAACGACGAGGAGAAGGCACCGTCGTGGCGTAAATAACGTGGATTATTGCTGCGATTATTAAGTTTAACCGAAGGAAGAAGGATTGCGGTCGAGGAGTAGTACGGTCGAAATCGCACGAGGTATTCGCGGTATTACCAGTAGGATTACACGCGTGGCTGGAACGGCGGGAGAGATATTTAATCTCGGGTTAATCCGTCCTCGCCTCGCGATTGGCTTAAAACCCGCGGTGTTATCAGTAGCCGCGGATTTAGCCAAGCGTTTGATAGTACCGACCGGCCTCGGATGAAGAAATTGCATACTTGCACGAATGAATATACCTACCTACGTTCGCGCAGATTTAAAAAGCTTTCAAATAGAAAATCGTCTTGCTAGGGAAAAAGAGAGAAAAAAAAAAGAACGAGAGTAGTAAATAACTTAGTCATTTCTCTTCCCATCTTTCCACGACTCTCCATAAAAGTTATACCATTTCTTTTAACGTCGAGTAGGTACCTCTCAGGAATAATGATATTTTAATTAGGGATTTAACCTCTTGACGTCAAAAAGTGAATCGAATAGTTCTCGAGAAGTTTTTTATTCGAAATCCGAATACCGTCATCGATCTACCAGTAAGCTTTTGATAAATACAATTTCAGACTTTTCTAACATAGAGAAATGGAAAGGGGGGGCTGAGTTTAACGACGCACTTTCTTATCTTTCTTGGTAAGAGAACTTGTTTAAGTCTTGCGTACGAAGCTCATTAGCATTCGTGAACAAAGGAAACGGTGAGGGGGGAAAAGTTGGGGAGAAAGAAGTAGAAATCGAAGGGTATCGAACGCGGGAGTCGTTGATTTCCACGGCGAACGACGTTAATAAAATTAACGTTAAAGTAATGTACGAGTCGAGACAAAGCCGGAGCTTCGGGATAATGCGTCCCTCGTTGCATGCAAAAGAAAGAGAGGGGAAGAGGGCAAATTGGATGCAAAGAGAAGAAGGAAGAGAAAGAGAGAGAGACTGCTAGGGGAGGGGGTAAGAGTCTGAGACCTCAAAAGATTACGCGGCCTTTAACCGTGAGTAAACGTCGAGGGAAGCCTTTTGTTTCACCCACGCCGGTTCATTAAGCCAAGGACGAATAGGTAGGTACTTGGAAGCTCTGATCGCCGTCGACGTCGACGAACCTTTCGAACACAATGCTTCCTGCAGACCGGATATTGCGCCGTCCCCAACGTACGAACGGAACGACGGCGAATTCGTTCGTTCGATCGTTCGTTCGTTCGTTCCTTCCTTCGACGACGACAACGGCGAGACTGCGCCGATCGTTCGACGTCCTCTGCAATTTTAGTCTGCCTTCTCGTAAACTACGAAAGGACTTTGTATTGCCACGAAGGAAATATAAGAAATAATTTATACCTCCCTATAATATTCTTCCGTTTGGATGCAGATGCCACCCTAGAATGTTTCATTAATCGATCGATATTTATTTTCAAGATGTTTCTTCGCTGTCGTCGATATTACAAGTACCTAACAGTCTACTTCGGTGTGATGTACTATAAATGCAGCATTAAATGGAAATTGTTAATTTAATCAGAAGTTTGGTAAACAAAAATGAAGTAATAAATTTAATGGAACGAATGGGTCAGATTCGGAAATCTACATCAATTTATTTTAAAAAGTAGCTCTATTTTTAAGACGAATTAATTTTGGCATATTATTAATAAAAAACACATATGACTTTTCTCTTTATACACGTATCATTTTTTTATACATAAATATGTTTTTTTATATTGTAATTGATTCGAGTAGCTGGCAATATCAGTAAAACAAAACCTTCGAGCGCGAAGTGTAAATCGATGGGCCTCAAAGAGTACTTAACCACTAGGTGGTTGAAAGGTGTTTTCTTCCTTCTCCTCGTATTACCATATTTAACAATTTGTAACGTTGAATTAAGTGAATCTTAACTTAAAGAGTCATATATGCATCCATTTACTCATTATATACAGTCGTCCCGTGACTAGTGGTACGAGCAGGCAGTGGCTGATTCTACATAAAAAATTAGGTCAAAAAATAGAAAATTGTGTCATCTGTAGCTTTGTTGTCGAGTAAATTGACTTTGAATATTCATCAGTTGCACGTGCACTTGATTCTGTTTCGTTATAATTGTCCTCACTGTAGATAATTTTCTCGAATATGTTCACCTTATTATCTAACTATAGGAAAAACAGGATTATGTATGTAGTTAAATGGGCAATATTTCCAACAATTCTTGTAGTAATAAAGTTGATGGTTACTTGAATATTCTGTTTAGTAGCATATTCTTGACCCGCCAGTACGGTAAAAACAAATTAGAATTGCGATAATAACCCATAGTGAGATAGTAAGATAAATTTATGAACTCGAGAAAATGATCTACAGTGAGATCAATTATAATGAGACATAGTCAACTGCACCTGTACCGTACGAATATTAAAAGTAAATTTTCTCGGAAACAAAGCTTCATATGAAAAAATGTTATTCTATATTTTCGACTTAGTTTTACATGTAGAATCAACCACTGCCCGCTTGTACCACCAGTTATGGGACATCCTGTATACACTTTTTTCATAATCGTTTTTCTATTACTTAAACAGATTATTCTCAATCTCGTTTTCACTTCATATATATACAACCAACGGTACGTTTTTTGCTCATGATCGAAAAAACGAATAAGAGTAATCGAAAATTCGGAAATTCGGAAGACCAACGCATTGCCAGTGCGGATGGAGATAAAACGCGAGCGGAAAGCTACGACGATGGTAATGAAACAAATGAGTTGCCGTATTTTGCGCGCCAAGGACAGA
Source organism: Ancistrocerus nigricornis (assembly GCA_916049575.1). Lineage (NCBI taxonomy): Eukaryota > Metazoa > Arthropoda > Insecta > Hymenoptera > Vespidae > Ancistrocerus > Ancistrocerus nigricornis. Next base: position 10,301,314 of record OU696665.1, read on the forward strand.
AGAAAGAGATACTCCGCGAAGCGGACGGTAATTGGAGCATTTTAAAACTCATCACCATCACTCTGGACCGCTCGTCCATTGCGGTCGCGGCTTGTTCGTTTTGGTCCGAGCAGCCGCACTAATGAACGACTCCGACCCCTGGTTAAACTCGTTTTAAATACCTGATAGCCGCGGCTTTTCCCCGGTGTGCAGTCAAAACAACGATGTTAACGCCCGCGGACCGTTTTGCTACGATAAAAAGGTCAGGTTGTTAGGGACGCGATCATGCACTTTACTTAACGCTTTTTGTCATTTTACGATTAAATGCATCGACGTTGACACGTGTGTCCAATACTATTTCATTCATTACTTTTTTCATAGGGGAGACTGGGTACGGTTGTAACAGGTTGCGGTTGTAACAAATCGATTATCTGTGAAACTATAAGTGCTACGATGATGAGTCCAAGGAAAAAAATGAGCATCTTGCTTATCTGGATGTACTTTAGAGTGTTAGATCAGTCATCGCACGCTGTAACTGCTTCCAGGAGGCCTTATTGTATTTTGGTAACCAAAAGTAAGTATTTTCAGTTGATTTCTTTGTCGAATTGCTGCTATAATTATATAGATAGAGTATTGAGTTTTTTTGTGGGTGTTTATTAGACTTATGTGAGTAAATAAAAATTGTAACTTTTTGTCTAGGTTAGTTTTTCTCGATACTATGAATATTTTTCTAACGACAGACGGGATGGGTACGGTTGTAACAATTTTCGTGGGTACGGTTGTAACACAAGTAACTCTTTTCTTTTGTCTTGTAGATGCCCAGAAAACGAGAAAGAAAAACTTTAAGAGGTCGGTGCGATATAGTTGACTATGTGCACGCTACAGATACACAGATACAGATACACAGATACACAGAGAAAGAGGCTGTAAGGAAAGAATATGAAAAAAAACAAAGAGGATTAAAGAATAAACAGGTAAAAAGAAATATTATTATAAACTTTGATGAAAAAAAAAGCAAAGGGAAAGCAAAGAAAAGGAAAGCCAGTACACCACCAGTCTCATTAGATGAAGAAGAATTTTTCTGTCTCGGTTGTGGAGGACCATATTCTGAGAGTAGGCCTGGGGAAAAATGGGTGCAATGTCAAGGAAACTGTCGACTGTGGTCTCACGTAGAGTGCACAGATGGTAAGCGACATTACATCTGTTATAACTGTGAGGAGTCCGAATAGATATTTAATCCAGGATCTCATAATTATTAAGATATTTATTTAATTCTTATTTAACTATTTGTTTAACAGAGGTGCTCTTTAATTTTATGTGAAAAATATTTATTTGTGTTATGAACAAAGAACTAAGATTAAAAAAAATTAAAAAAACTGATTTAAATATACGTATTGAGTATTTTTTATGCGTGTTACAACCGACCCCAATCACTGTTACAACCGCCCCTGGTATGGGGGCCGGTTGTAACAGAGACAGACCTTTACTAAAACTGCTCCTGTGAGAAAACTATTGTGTGTGGGCATAAAATTCCAATTTCCATTTCAAGACAGATGTATAGTCTAACATTTAAGACATTTTTCATAAAGCTCACTAGTATAATGTTGATATTATCGGCATTCAAAGCAAAATTGTTACAACCGTACCCAGTCTCCCCTACTGTTACCAGTATTCTCTAAAGCAGCAAACGGAAATCGAATTTTGTACAAGAGCAACGATGTACGCGACCATATGCTCCGTCTTTAAGAGGGTTTGTCACATAGTCTTTGCCAGGGGATAAACACTTTTTTCCCCTTCTGGGCTTTTATTTGACGCAGGAGGACAGGTCTATACAAACTATACAAAACAAAAACCAAAAAAATAGTTGGCAGCTTTGAATTAATTATGTTGCCCCTAGTACTACTTCCAGGTTCTTATTGGATACCTTAGTAGATTCATAATTTAAATCGAGTGAGAGCTACATTTGTTTGGAGTATTTTAAAGAAATCATGGATGGTTAGGATTAAATAAGTCCAAAAACATTACTTATGTAGGTGTTACGTCCTGCGTACGTGACTTTCCTCATTTTCCTCGTCGAAACTTAAGACTAACAATTATACAATAGACCAGACTGTCTGCCAGTGGTCCCGTTGAAAATTTTTCTCTTTTCTCAAGTACCCCCTTCAGAGCGCGCCTGACCGTCGCATATCTGTATATTAGGGGTCACTTTTCAACACATGCCCTGGCGCTCAGTCGTCCTAAAACTAACCCATAAATACCAAATTTACGGCTTCCACTCGACAACGCATCTTTCCATCACCCGACACTCACTTTTACCTCCAACTCACCTCACACAGAAGGAACACTGTTTCCCAAACGTACGAATAGGAAAATCCGAAGCTTTTTCAAAGCAAATAGAAAATTGTCCACTCCAAAATCAAAAAACTAGCCAACCAATAGAGCAGTGGAACACCCACTCACTAAGGCTTTAAAATAAGCAGCACGCACCCCGACAAACACTCGGTTTTTAGCCTGCAACCTGAAAGGTTATCAGTGTTATTTCTTAAACTACACTGACCTAACCAACCACGTCTTGAAAAATCGAGAGAGGTCCGGCAACCCAAGACCAAATACGCTACTTCCAAAGAAGGAAGTTTCTATATTCTGCATCAAGGTAAGTGCATCAACTGTAACATTTGCACACACCATTCCTGAAATCACATCCTTAAGCATTAAAAAGGGGGAAACTTAAGAGGGGGGGGGGGCGCTTAAGAAAGGTTCTAGAAAGCGACAAGCGCTTTAGCAAAGACTAGAAGCAGCTTGGCGCTAGAATCCAACTTCTAGGAGCGACTTAGAGAAGTTACCGTCAAAGAGTGAAATCAATGGGTTTATTAAATAATTAATAAGAAAATTCGTTTATTTTTCTCTACCTCTGGCAACCTGGACGCTATTGGGAAGCGAACGAAAGCGACAAGCGCTGTAGCAAAATCTTGAAGCAGCTTGGCGCTAGGTTTGCTCCTGAAGCCGCCTATTTGCAAAGGGTTAAGTTGATCTATTGAGCTCAGGGAGGAATAACGAAGTAATTGAAAAATACAATTTTAACTCGAACCATCCATTGGTAAATGGTCAAAGGGATCAGAAAGAGGGGACGGCGAGCTGGACGACGTGTTCGAGAGAACAGGCGCCGTGCACTCTTACGAGTAGAAGCTCGTCAGCAACGCCAGCGAGAACCTGAATTTACCCAGCCATTCATCTCTCCGGAACAACCGCAACAATCAGAAAACCCTCTAGTTGTAGATCTTATTCCTACGGAGGTGATTGAGGAGCCTAACCAGGTTATATTTAGAGACGGCGTAAATACAAATACGTTCGAACCTCCTCCACCATCTCCTGAATCAATTGTGATTATTGAAGAGATTAGGGTACCTGAAGTCATAACTCTCGATTGACAATATACTTCTTCACCCTTAACTCATGCATTTCTTTACTCGCCCTGCCATAGCTAATTAACGTTCCTTAGGTCTATCCCCGGTAAAGGTCGGAAGGCCTGACCGAAAAAGACCGTTTTAATTTTATTACGCCACTGGACGTAACATAGGGATGTCTACCAAAAATTAGAATTCTGAAATTGCTAGCTGTAGTTTGATTATTATAATAAATTTCTTAATTGATAATAAACAATATGAAAAAATCAATCTATCTAACTATTTACTTAACACATGACTTTAGAATTTTGTTGTCACATTTTATTGTCAATTGATTTTATATTTTTAAACACGGTACCTAATACTACAGTAGTATATACAAAACTCAGAGAGCGCCACTATTTGTCAAGCCATCGTTACCAATGTATCATGTCCGTAAAGTTAGCATCGCAACTTTTTGTATCAGTACAAAATATACTCCATAGTTCAGATAAAATCATTCCTGTAGGTTAGTATTGTCGAGTCCTCCGGGCAAATAAGGTTCCTATCCCAAAGCATTGAATGCCCATACTCTGGTCTTTACGCCGTAAATTCTCCTGGCTACAATTTTTAGCCGGTTCTGATAAACAAGAGCTGGCTAGAAACATACAAAGTAAAATTTAACACTAGATTTACGGACTGAGCCAATTTGACTCATTAAAAATTTGATTACTATATATTTATGCAACTTTACAATTATTTAAAAAAAAATCATACGTGGCTTTTTAGTTAAGTAATGAAATATATGTAAATGTTGATTCCTCTTCTTTTCTTTCCTCTTTATATTCTTCCTCTTTTACTTAAGTAAAAATAGGTATATAAACAACATCCGTAAATCTAGTGTTAAGAGTGAATTTTTTTTTAAGTTTTAATATTATATCAAATGCTTCCCATTCCCATGGTAACATTCTTTATTTCTTAATTACCAAAACTCCTCACGTGTTCAACATTAGATCTATTAGAACAAAATCGTTATTCAGTAGAACTGAACATAATATCACGACGGACCGTTTATTTTCCAACGAAAAAGCGATAATATAATTTTCCTGAATAAGCGAGATACGCCTTACATCCTCGAGTATGTAAGCCAAACTATATAGAATACGACGGACCAATGGCCGAGCATGAACCACCAGCGCCAATTTTAATTCCAATTTCGGGCATAAATCTGTCGGAGCGTTTACAACCGCGGAATCATAAAACTCTGTTGGAAGAGCGCCGTCATAAATTTAATATGAAACTTCCATAAAGCATAAACATAAACCGGCTAGCGGGGAGGAGGGTGGCTCGGTTATAGGGTTGGTTGAGGCGACAAGTGACAACAGCAGGCCGGAGAGGCCAGACGCTCGTTCGCTAGCTCGGGGGCTTTCGGTTGGAGGGTTCGGTGTCGTTGAAAAGTTGCTCTCAAAATTAAAATTCGAGCCGTCCTATATTAAATATCACACGACTACCTTCCGTGCGTCTCTTCCCGTACGGTCAACGATTTTCCCGGCGCGTTCAACGATTTCATATAGGCATATCGCTGCTCGTTCTGCCTTTGAACGGTTATCATCCCGCGAACGAACGCGATTTTATCTATACGTCCGTTCGTACCTTTCGATAAGAGATCCAACGACGAAATTACTCCCTTTAAATCTTTGGCATTTCGTTTTTATATTGCGTACCGAATATCGTATAGTTTTTCAGGGACATTCGCGACTGAAAAATGTTTATTGCGACGTAATAACGCGGGGTTGCGTATCTCTGGATATAGTGGCTGTATTACGATGTCAAAAAGATCCGTAGAAATTCCGATTTATGACGATACTAATAATTCAAATGTAAATCACGATATCGTAGTATTATGCACAATTAGCTACCAAATACGTTAACGTCCAACATTTTAATGTTAAATTTTGGCTAATCTCGTTTGACTCTACAACAACGGAATATTACATTATAACGTAATATCGTTTCTCGCGATAACGTTTAATATCATTTGACCATGCGTGCTAAATATTCGCTAAAGGTAGACTTTTTCGATCACAAATTAATGAGCTTTTACGATATTAACCGTGAATATTGTATACTACCAGCGTATCCTTTCGACACCATTTTCAGAAAATAATGAATGGCATTAAATATCAGTAAATTTGATAAGAGGAACTATTTGACCTAACCCAGATCTATAAGATGTATCACGTTACGGAACGGTACTTCGGTACTTGTAATAAAATCATTTTTATCCATTAAATTTACTTACTACCAGTCAAGAAGAGATTGTAAGTAAATGGATGTAGAAAAGAAGGTAAAAAAGAGGCGTACGTTGACGTATCTTATCCCTTTTCCGTTACCACAAAGGACTTAACGAGCTTCGAAGATTGTCCTCCTCTCGTTGCAATGTACAGAGAGCAGCACGTATAGACGTATACATCCGTTTCTTCTAGCTTGGTCTTTGTTAACGTTTCTCCTTTGTAAATGTACGAGCATCTCTCAAAGTAGTCGTAATTTCGTCTACCGGCAACCCGAGCCTCGTCCTCCGTCCATTTCCGACGTGAAAATCTCGTTCCTCTTTTGAAAAGTAGAAGAGGAAGGAAGACAGAAAAAGATGTCCAAAACGTTGGTCGATTTTGCTCGTACCAAGAAAGATCCGTTCTTCTCTCACATGAAAATCCGTGTGTCGATGTAGTCCCGAAAGAAACGCGCGACGAAAGTAACTGGAAAAAGATGATAGAGAGAGAAAGAAGATACGTTTATGCGCGTATCGCTGTTACCGAAACGAGACAGATGGATAGTACGACAGTAGCGTTACAATTTTCCTATTACATCGACTATTCTATTACACATACGTCATCTTCTCGTAGAATTTTATTACCGAGCTGCGAACTTCATGGCTTCTGGGAACTTTATTTCGTCGTTTCGTGCTTCACCGTGGTATTCGTATTTTACAGACGGTAGAGAAGCGAAATTTTTCGAATTCAAAGCGGGACTGCTAGGTACGTGCCTCCGCAAAGAAATGGAAACAATGACAGGATTATTTTAGGAATTTTAAATAGGAGATGTAAGTACCAATAGGAGACACAACAAAAGAATAATTGGAATGCTCATTAATGTTTATAGGGTCATCTCAGTGGCGGCTACCTGGGGTCTAAGCAAAATAAGGGCCTTAGAATTATTGGATACCTCATCCTCAGAAACCAAAACTACATTTTTATTGTCTGTTATATGTGAATTATAAAATAATAATTGTAGGCAAATTTTTACACGTTGAATGCCGAGCAAATTTTGAATCAACCCATGTATCTATATAATTTTGTTAATAATTCTTTCTAGAATAAACATATTGAAGAATTCACTATCACATCTCTTATATTAGACCTCACACTTTTTATGACTAATGTTTACAATCTCCTAAATATTGATAAATAATTTTAAAAAACATTTCAAACGCATCATGACAAATCGAGTGGCATTTAACGTGTTAATATATTCTAAAACATATTTTCATAGTGGATATTGAGTAATAGTCATTAATTCCAATTAAAAAAAAAACATGGTAAATCAAACAAAAAAGATAGCCAATTTGGCTCAAAATCACCAAAACTTGCAACCATGTTTGCATCTGATTACAGTGCACTCATTTTTCGTTTGAGTGAATCATCCCATTCTTAGTAGGGTCAATAGGGGACCTCTAGATCAAGTTGCGCCTGGGGTTTCACAAAATCAAGATTCGCCATTGGGTCATCCAAAAAAATTTGATCAAACGTTTTGATCTTTCGAATGGAAATTTCTACGAGAAAGCAAAATCGATCGAGGGCGGGAGTACCGATGGAGAGATAATTTCGACTGTGTTTCTCGTTTTCGGTCATTCTCTCGTTCTCCTCTTTTTTCTCTCTCTCCTCGTTTTTTTTAACACCGCCTGTCTCTTTTCCTCTTTACCTCTAACCATGGAATTTTTAATCCACTGAAAGAATTATTTCGAGTCGGTGAACGTACCGCGCGAATATAATCGGATTTATCGATCGAAACGATGAAGAATAAGCGCGGTCGTTTCGCTGACCACTTTCCGCTCGACTCCCCCAGAGAAGATCGGTCTCGCATACCCTGTTAAATCATCTTCCACGTTGATCGCTAATTATTTGGAGGAAGTGAGAAAACCTGGCCGGTAACGAGCAGGGAGGACAGCTTTATGAGCACGGGGCCACAGGAGATTTCCACCTTTACGATCACATTAAATTGGAATTAGTACGGCGATATGTAATTTCGATCTTCCTTAAATTGGCAGAAATTAATGGTGGAAAGGTGTAAATAAAATCTTATCTTGTAAAACGAGTCGTTTCTTATCCAGAAACATTCCCCGTGCACGAGTAGACGGTAAACGCAAATACGAATTGTAGGTTTTAACATGGTTGAAAATATTTTTCCAAAATAAGATAACAAATAATTATTTGAGGTACTCAATTATTTTTGTTTCACGAATAACATAAGGAAATTATTTTTATTTTGCTTCTATGTCAAATAAATTATTCCAAATAATTTTTTATTACAGACTAACGGCAGTTAGGCTGTCCGTCGCAAAAAATTGGACTAACGCCGGTGGTATATTTACAGCAAAATCGTAAATTTGAAGGGAGGGGGAAACCTTAAAATGCTAATATCTCATCGACGCGAAGTGCTACATAATTTTGGTTTGTTTCATCAAAATCCTGGAACTTTTTCCCTTTCGTTGATATATAAGTTATTAGGATCGCGGCTTCCAATAAGTTAATAATCTAATTTATGTGTTTTGAAATTTTATGAAATATCAATTTTATCAGTCTTTTTTTATCCGACCTTTTTCGTTAACATTGCGAGTATATCTATATATATAGAATTTTGTCCAGTTTCCTAATTTCGCCGTTAGTGAAGCCAGTGGAGTTAGCGTCGATATCAGGTGGGAATCTAGCTAGCGCTGGAATGTTTGACATGTCGATATTCTTAACCTATCACATTTTATTTATTTATTGTACCCGTCAGTACTATCGCAATCTTCCTTGTCTATAGAAACGTAGAGGATATGTGTGGTTAGAAGGGATAATTAAGGAAGGCAGTAGACTTCTTTCTCATTAATTGAGAACGTGGTTAATTCTATCGAAGATTTTAGATAACAAGAAGTTGCTAATTTTTCGTTATAACGTCCGTCACACGCAGGAGATACAGGGTAGTGGTTATCAAGCAGGTTAGAAAAACCCGTACTTACTAATTTTAATCCCATTCGACATATTAATAAAGATATGAACTAACTATTCTTCATGTAATCATTTTTCAGATAATTTTAATTTTTTACTTCATTAGAAGATTCGAATTAGTAATAAGTAAAATTCGCTGTGTGTAAATGTATAGATGAGTTCATATGGATACGTTCCGGGAGTTTCTCAGAGCGAACTATCATATCTTCGTAGATGTTTTTATGAATAATATTGCAACAAGTCTGAATGTATACCACATCTGTTATGTACTTTTTCGGTAAATTTTTCCATCATTGTACACCTATTACATCGATTATACACATTGTAATATAATATAACATGTCCTCTAGTTAACCTGGTCCCCTCGAAAAAGGTCGTAGTATACGACTGGAACGCCGGCAATCTTCCTCGAAATGTATAATTTTAATTTGGAATCGCATGGATTTCTTTGCTCTAAAAGCATCCAATTTCGGATCCCTAAGAGTTTTCTAGTGAGTACGCACTCAAGAACACTATTAAGTATGAAAGTAGCTAAAAAATCGCCAAAGATCGTCAAATGGAGCTTAGGTATGTACTTTTCTTGGAGAGACAATAGAAAATAATAACATCATAGTCTACGTATGTCGAAAAATAAAAAACAATAGGAATGTTACGTGGGCCGTCGCTGTAATTTATAATTGCTCTTATTTTTAAATTGAAACAAGGATTTTTTATTATAACAAAATTATGTAAAATCATACACAAATAACATTAAAAATGTAAAGTGGGCCGTCGCTGTAGTTAATATAAACAATAAATCGTGCTTTTTCTTGCTACATAAAGATATTAAATCAATGATGCGTCGCATCTTTATTAATAACTTTTTATCAAATATCTATAATTTTAATTTCCATATTAGTTCTTTAGACTTTGTTAAACATTGTTGACTTCATAAATTACACATTCTCCTTCAAACAATTTTACTAAAATAACAATCTCTGTAAAAAACCTTGTACAAAGTACGCGACGGCCCGCTTTTTTTCGAAAAATGAAAAAATACAACCTGGCAATATGCGAAGCCAACTTTTTTGTATTTTTTAATTGAATGAATGGAAGCATGGGGTGGAGCAACTCTAACGCAGGAAAATGAATTATGTACTTGATTCAGGTTATTAGACGGTTGTTATACGGTTATTTATGAACTAGGAAGCAATAAAAATTGAATAAATTCATTAAAATGTTTAATAAATTAAATGTTATCATAAATTCACCGATTGATTTAAATTTTAGATTAACCCTTAACCGCCTACCTACCGTCTCACAGACACCAGCAAAATTATTTTGTCAAATTACTTAGCGTGTGCGCATCATTTATTTTCGGGCGTCTATGTACCTTCTCGCTACCTCGGCCAATGCCGTCCCAGTCGTCGTCAACGTTGCACGCGCCAGCGTTCGCCTTTGGTGAGTATAAAACTATCGTCAGACGTCCGTGAGACGGGTGGTAGGCGGTTAAGTAACTTTCTAATACTTCATAAATTTTATTGTGTGAAAGAATGTATTATATTTTTATGCGTGCTTTTCAGTATATGTGTGTTATGTAGGTATGTAGAGTAAATTTAGAAAAAGAGCTTCACATGGAGCGCCGTGAAAATAATGTGCATGTGCAGCGAGATATTAGAATCGCTCTTCGCCGGGTCCTGCAACCTACTGAGAATATTTCACTAGTTGCAGATAGCAACTCAGATTCTGATAGGTTGATGGTTCGCAAGACCTGCTCTACGTGCGATTACAAGAAAAAACGCAGGACCCAATATCTATGTTTTGTATGTAGAGCACCAATTTGCCTTGAATGCTCAAATAAGATGTGCATTTACTGCCGTGACAAGCTATAAATTGAGTGTTTGCAATTTTGTATAATTTGTGATATTTCTATTCAAATTAATGTCTTTTTGTGTTCGTCAATTGTTCATTTTATGAAAATTAATATGAAGGAGAGTTTAATTATGTTCCTATTTTTGTAGATTTCACTTTAGAAGTATATTACTTTTCTTTGCTCAAATAAAGAGTTTATTCAGAATTGTTGATTTATTTAGCATTAGGATTGATTATTTATTGTTTTTTGTTCCTTTAATAAACAGTTAAATGTACCTGTATACTTATATTTATTCCATATAACCTCTCACTTTAATAGATTTTGTTAGCGAGAGCGATATTACGCTGATGTCTCCTGGACGGGTGGTAGGTGGTTACGTGACAGAAACAGGTGGTAGGTGGCTAAGGGTTAAAGATTAGTAAAATAAATTTTTGTATCCCTACTGTATCTACATAAACAATTTTCAAAAATTATCTAAAAATTGTATATGGATAACCTTCGAAAAATTAGAATTATTTATTATCTATACAAACATGTTAAATATTGTTCCTGGATTGCTAGACGTACCAAAATGTTATATTATATTTAACGTTTACGAAGAAAGCGGGCCGTCGCGTACTTTGTACAAGGTTTTTTACAGAGATTGTTATTTTAGTAAAATTGTTTGAAGGAGAATATGTAATTTATGAAGTCAACAATGTTTAACAAAGTCTAAAGAACTAATATGGAAATTAAAATTATAGATATTTGATAAAAAGTTATTAATAAAGATGCGACGCATCATTGATTTAATATCTTTATGTAGCAAGAAAAAGCACGATTTATTGTTTATATTAACTACAGCGACGGCCCACTTTACATTTTTAATGTTATTTGTGTATGATTTCAATTACTTCGATTAAATAAAATAACAAATAATTGTCATAGGAACAGGAATTTTTATTGTGTAAATTTATTTGCTTTTAGAATAGAAGTGTTCTTGACGTGATATTGACATGGTGGAGATAGAGAGTACCTACTTGAAAAATTATTTAAATAAATATTTGATAAAAAAAAAAAAACTAAAATGAAGACTTTTTTTTCCTGAATTTTTTAAGTAGCATCAACATCATGGTTATTAGCAACTTCTTCCGCTGTTAAACAATTGTGACCTAAAGTAACAACGGGGTATATGATAAAAGAACTTTATAAAATACGATAGTAGACTATTGTGTGTTCAGTATTCCCATTTCCATCAATAGTTTTTCGATTTTGGTATAATTTATTAGTTCCTTCAATAGTTTTTGGTTTATTTGAATTTCAAATAACAAAATAATTAGCAAAAAAAATCGTGTGAGTGCTTAAATAAACTAATACATTATTATTTCAAATAACATGTAGCCAAATAAAATAATTGATTAACTTAACGATTATTTTAAATAATTTATTTGGATAACACCCACCTTGGTTTCTAATACAATGATGCACAGTCATCAAGATGTTGATGCAAAAAGAAACTTATTTACACATTTATCATTATAGTTTTTTTTTTCACGATAAGAACACACCAAGTAACCTCATTTTCAAAATAGCGGTCATCCGGTTTATTTCACTGTACCGTAATGTTGCTTGGAAAATCGTTAATTGAAAGCGGAGATATGGGTGTGCGTCTCTTCACAACGGTGTATGTGCTATCCACGTATAATGAGGAACCAAAAGCGATGCTAATTAATACCGGTTAGTAATTGCAATTGTTCGTTGGACGATAGCATTTCCATCGTAATATCGGCGTTATCTTGACAGATAAAACGAAAATATATATACTTTATTTCCCCACTCTAAAACGATTACGCATGAATGACTACAATAAAATTCTTGCAGCGATATTAACACTTTAAGCCCTATAGACATTTCGTATTTAACAATCTCGCAAAAATCGATATCTATCTCAAATACAATAGAAATGAGATTTTTTTTTTTTTTTATTAAGGTTCAAACTGGTCAGGTCATGGTACTCAATACAGTCGATTGTACCAGAGATCAGTGTTAACTTCATAGGATCCTTAATGGCTCTACTTTTGGGTGATGTCGATGTGTTTCTTGAATGGGCGGACAAAGATGAAAGTTTTTTTTAACAAGCTGCTCTCGAATGAAGCGGTGATGCATCTGCTTGGAAAATTATCCGGTATAGTGACAACAGTGTTCAGGATCAAGGGAAAAGCCTGTAGTGACGCTCTAATTAATCGGCGCCTGTCGGCCATAATTAATGAGACTTGTTGAGGCGAGCAGACTACGACGACGCCGAAGAGGAGAATGACGTGGGGAGAAGAGGAGGAGGAGGAAGAGAGCGGCAAAGTTCTCGAACGGGCAGAGTGATTCTGAAGAAAGTTATTTACACGCATGCCTCGGGGGATAGGAAGCGTGTACGCAAGCATAAGTTGGATAGTAAGAGGGAGACGTTCGATGTTTCGACGGTGAAAAATGATTATAGCGATTAATCGGTTAATTGGCTCGATGACGAGATACTCCCGAGGCTTACATCCTCATCTTCTTATGAATTTCCATTAGGGAAAGTATTTCAACAAATACTAATTAGATTATTGCTTATCATAATTTGACAGGGTAAAGTTATTCGATTCCATTGTTTATGTGTAAGGTAATTTCGGGTGAGATGGCACCATTTCTAATATGTTTTAACCCTTTACACTCGGATGTCCATATACCATTTAATTTCGAATTTGTATATTACTTACTACATTGTTAAAAAAACAGGAAAAAACTTCCGAAAAGCCCACCCCTCCGATTGATCTGAATTTTGGTACAGACATGTATTTTGACTCGCTGATTACGAATATGATAAGAAAAATACCCGCAAACGTAATTTTCAAGGTCAAAACTAGAAAAAAGTGCTATTTTTCTAAGTTTTTCACGTTTATTGCACTAAATATTGATCTTAGAGAAAAATGTTTCTTGCAAAAAGCATAAAATATCTAAATAAATCTCTCACTAATGTATAACAATAATAATAATAATCATAACAATAATAACAATAATACCAATCTGGCCTGAGTTTGGTCGACTTGACGCACATTTTGACGCCGCCGTAAACACCTGTCTGCTCGCAACATAAGACCCACCCCCACCCAGATCACCTTTATTCTCCATTTGTTTCGCGTAGAATACCTTTTATTTTAAAATACATTTCTACTCGCAACATAGATCCACCCCCACCCGGACTACATTTAGTGGTGGGAGTAGTAGGGTGCGGGGAAGATTATAATATCGAAACTAATGGAGTTTGGCAAAATATACACATTTTGGAGCATTATCCCATTTTTCAAAAAAATGACTGGTTTTACGCGAAAAATGCATAGAACAAAAAATGTCCGTCTTTTTATGGGCTACAATTTTTGCAGGAAACATTTTTTTCTAAGATCAATATTTAGTGCAATAAACGTACAAAACTTAGAAAAATAGCACTTTTTTCTAGTTTTGACCTTGAAAATGACGTTTGCGTGTATTTTTCTTATCATATTCGTAATCAGCGAGTCATAATACATGTCTTTACTAAAATTCAGATCAATCGGAGGTGTGGGCTTTTTGGAAATACAGCCAAAAACAGTAACATATTCGCGTTGCGAGTAGGTGAATTGAAGAAAGATCTACAAGTACAAAAAAGAATCTACATGGAATACACGTAAATCAACATGGTATTGTTATAAAAACCAGTCCAGTCGAATCACACTGGGCATTGAACACAAAGGACTAAACATATTACTTACTATGTTATGAAAAAAAATATGTTCTACTTATTGCTAAATAATTTACAGAATAATCAGCGAGTTCAATAAACGTCATCTGACGTCGTATTATCATAAAAATCTGTATTGTCAAGTAATACACGACGCCGAGTGCAAAGAGTTAAAATGTTTTGATTTTAGACTGCCTTTAGTTGTATACTGACAATGAGTATTGTTTACAAACCGCATAAACTTTCTCTCTGTTTGTTTTAACTCAAAGAATCAGGTAAGCTATTTGTAATATAAATATTGAGTGCTCTTAAAAGTTTTCTACCTCTTCTTTAAAAAATTTACCAAGATATTCTTAAAAAATAATTGCTTTATCTGAATGCAGTGCATTGATATAACGTTTAGAGGTTACATTTATATTCGTGTAATGAAATATTACTACATAATATGTATGTTTTACCTGGGCCATGAATCATCTCAACCAGACACTCTGGGGGAAATGGCCTTATGTATAGGCTACAATTTCTTTTATTTTGTTTAAACTTATAATTGTTTTTCATATATTTTATTGATATGTGTTTCACCTTGCAAATATATTTTGTTACTTTTAATATTGATAAATTTACAATGTACTACTACTTTAAAAAAAACTGGAACATTACTCCCCGACTTACCCTAATTAAAAATGCATAAACGAATCTATAAGTAGAGAATAACCAACCTTTTCGGCTGGTAGAAACCTCTGCCGGACCCTCGACGAAAGCTGCGTTTTTCAAGTACCAATTTGTTAGTTTTATTTTTTTATTGTCATTATGTATATTAAATATATCAGAAGATTTGTAATATAAGCAATTTTGAAAATCCGATTGAAATTCTTAGCGATATTTTTCAATAAATTCTAAGTAAGTCTATAAAGGTGTTCTAACGTTAGGATCGATACGAATTAATGCGACAAAAAACGAAATAAAATATGTATTATTTGCTAACACTATTTTATCTGGCCCTATAAGGTTCGAATTCTTTACTTTGCTTACGCTATTTTTGTAATTTCCGAAATAGTAACCATTTCGAAACCGGAGATTGCATCGGGCCAAAATTGTTGGTATATCCTCGTTACGTGTTACTCGATATTTCGTACAAATGTCAGTTTATCTAGTCGTTTAACTACCACGAATGGATACACGTAAACTCACGCGTTTGCATTTAAACTTGAAACGTAAAGATCAAAAGGTTTTTTTAGCTATCCCAAGTAGTTTTCTAGATAATTATGTGTTAGTCTTTTAGCTTTACCATGAGCATAAGGGACTTCTTCTGTTGTACCAAAAAAAGACTTTAGAAAAATCTTGAAAAACTACACATCGTTAAAGTTTTTAGCAAGTGAGAAGCAACGAGTTACGAGATTATTTCTTTTTCAAATTTTATGAAAGAGTTATATGAAAACACACACATGCATCCCCATGTATCATTCGCATAAATAACGCATATATACCTACCATTGTACATTTTAATCGCGTGATATCATAGCGAGTTTAATTCTGGACCGCGTACCACCGATTTATAAGAAACACCCACCTTTAATTCGCTCGTTGGGCATAGAATTTTTGCATATTAATGCGTAAAGATTTTCGATGGCGCATTCGAATTCGGACGATCGTTATGTAGAAACGGGGGATAACGCGTATGCAAATAACACGGAGGACACGGTGTACCTATTCGAATAAACTGCTTCGCGTCCTAGATAATTTGTCACTGCGAAATCCGCGGGGATTATTTGTCGAGCTAATAATGCGGGTCCACAGTCCCAGGCCGGCGCGCAAACGATAAAATCAGCGAAAATGCGCTCGCCACGAATAATTGCGCGTGCAAGTAGCCGTGCTCCCATCTTCTCTCTTGTATAATTATTAATGAAAATGAGAGGGATTATACGGACGTGTCGTTCAACCGTACGTATCTATTTATAGTTTCCGCTTGGCTTCTCTGTAATTACGGATACATCGATGCGATAACAAAGATGGCTTTCAAGCTACACGATCGACAATGATAACCTAGCGAGCAAACCCTTCGCGTAAAACGTATTTTTCTTTCGAAAGTATACAGGGTAAGTTACCTAAGGGTAGAAACTTATCGAAGATGCATCGCTGCGAACGGTTATGTATCGATATAAAACAATAGTATCAATAAAACCCTTTGGACTTATCTGGCTTCTTGGAGAGTACATAGTTTCAATGTTAGTTATACTGTTTTATGCACAAAGGGAAAAGGGGTTGATTCTACGGAAGAAAAGTAGGTCAGAAATGTACCCAGACAAAAATTTGTTCATACGAAGCTTGGTTTGGGGAATAATCAATTTTATTTTTCCTGATTGTTGTATGTTGATCTGACGGTAGATTGAGGAATACTGATTGTTTATGAAGGTAGGAGCGTGAGGTTGAAAGTAAGGTAAACATAGAATGACTTTTAGAAATATTCGGACATCCTATAAGGCAACAAAATTTTTTTATAATTAAACCAAATAATGTGAATTTTTGCAAGAAAATAGATGGTTTAGTTTACTAGATACCTTGTTTTCGTTGTTTTAAAAAAAATTGCAATTTCCGAAATTACAAATAAAATAAAATACATCATTTTTTCAACTTTTTTTATCTGAGGTTATAGTGAAAATATACAAACTACCTTTTTTAAATAATAAAATACATTGTTATATATAATAATTAAAATACATTAATAACAAATTGTATTTTGCGCCTCTTCCTCAGATCACAAGTAGATTGATCTTCGGAAGAGGCGCTACATACAATCATGATCGAACTTTACTTACAGGTAAGTTTAATCATTCGATTTTATTAAAAGATTGCAAAATAAGATCGAAAATCGCTGAAATCGTGCCTAGATGTTTTCTTTTTTTTTGAAGGAATGTAATTTACAAATCTAAAAAGTATGCCTTATAGTAAACCTAAGTATATACCATTATGTTAGACTTAATGTAAGACTTAAACTAATGTAGTTTAATTTTCGACACACTCACACTTGTACTTATAAACATCCAATGGGGTTTAAATATTAAAAAAAATAAAAATAAATCGAATCGAAATTTTCGACTTTTTTTCCAATCTTTAAACGTTTGTAGCCCGGAACAACGTTAACCGATTTTGATAAAATTTACAATAAGCATATAACTTATCTAAGACTACAAAAGACAATATTTTAATTTTCATTATAGGCTCAGATAAAAAAGTTGAAAAAATGTTTTTTTACTTTGTAATTTCAAAAACTTCGATTTTTTTGGACAACAAAAATAGGATATCTAGTAAACTAACCCTTCCATTTTCTTGCAAAAATATCAAATAGTTTGATTAAATTATAAAAAAGTTATTCTGCTTTAGATGCTGTCCAAATACTTCTGAAAGTCACCGTATTCGTGACATTGAAAGTTTGTATCAAGATAAACTTGAATCGAGGCAATAATCTACGATAAGATCTCTTATAACGAGACATGGTCAAGTGCACGTGTAGCGGACGAATATTAAAAGTAAATTTTCTCGAAAAACTCACGAGCAAGCTATACCGAGATTAAGTTAAAAATAAATCCTCAAATCATTTCACGATTTAATATCAGTGGGGTGATTTACATTCACGTTTGGTGTGACAAGGGTTAAAACAAAGGCTCTTTGCTTCCTAGAGGGGAGAAGACATTACGAGGTAAACAAAACGTTTTTCCAAGCAGAAGTAACCTTGACTTTCTCTACAATTATAGAAGTTATTCGGGTAGCTTATTCCCCTTTAACTCACCCTGTATGTCCTCGAGGAATATTGCGATCGCTCGAGTAAACTGGCCAGGTTTCGTTGTTGTAATTTTCAACATTTTAATATCGCTTGTGCCTTCTGTAGAGTACCTACTATCCTCGCGTGGTCATAAGAGCGAAGTAGAGAGGTCGAGGAGAAGGATCGTGGCTACAAAGAAAGGGAATACCGAGCGATGGGCGAGCCGCGACCACTCGAGTAGAGGCTATCGGTGGTCAAAGCGAGAGAGTACGGCCGTCATCTCAAAAGCGACTTTTCCAATTTACCTTCGTTCTCGCTCTTCTTCCCAGCTTTTCACAGTTTCATTTTTCTCTTACGGACACGTAGATACTCAACCCCTTTTTCGAGTCGTTCTCTCGAACGCGGTATAGAGGATATATCCGCCTTTCCTCTCGTTTTCCACGCAGATTAAGATTATCCACGCGAACTACACGAGAGGTTGTACATACAGGGTGAGTCGTGGACTATTAGCAGGTGAAGAAGATTCTTATACTTTTACTGCCATTTACGCTAAACGAATAAAATGCGATGTTTTACACGAAACTATTAACGTATTTGCTCGTTAATATAATTATTGGATGTATAAAGTATTTGTTTTTATAATAAAAAAAAAATTAAGTGTCACTCCAGATCGTTAAGGTTATCGACTCACCCCGTATACATGTAGAGTATTGCACTCGACTCGAGATATTAGCGACAGCCATTCACTTGACCTTTGCTAGAAACTCCTCCTCTTTCACTTCTTTTGTTCACTCCGTAAGTCATCTCTTCGGAATATCCCGAGTACTCGTATACGATGATATCGAGTGCCGAGGAGTGGAAGAGGGAAAAGAGGATGGAAAGAGAGATGTCACGATCGAAGCAAATTAAAAAGGAACTGACCTGGTTCCCTTTTCGATTTTTCTTCTACAATTCGTTGGATCGGGAAGAGGTTCAACTATTCATCGGTACACACGGTAGATAATAACGATTAGCGTTGTCATCCGACCGTTTCGCATCCGTCCTCGTGCATCGTTCGTTAACGTCAAATTATTCTCTAGTGGCCTCTAGAAAATGAAAATAAAGATGGAAGGGAACGAGGGCGCTCGGATCACAAAGTATATTCGTTAATGACGATTTTTGATAGATTGGGATTGAAAAAACGTTCGTCGATCAAACGTACCGCGAATTTGATTGAAAGTGCAATCGATGAGACACTTCTAACGTTGACGAAGATTTATAATGGACTAATCAAAAATAGAAAAATTTTATAATATGAGAAAAGCACTGTCATAAGGATTCCATTATTATTCATTGTTCATGTAAATGCATATTTTTATAAAAAAAAAAAAAAAACAGATAAAGCAATGAGACTAAGGGATAAGCACTTATCATGATCAGGAGGTACCTGAGTCGAAATTTTAACTTCGGTTTGACCCTTCAAAGTAGTTAGATTATTAGTTTGACCCCTCTTGAAGTATAAGCTTTGTTTTGACACTGAAACCAACATCTGTAGGGTTTGAAGGGCCACATCGAAGTTTATAAACTTCGTATTGACCCTCCAATGGTTAAAAGCGGACAAAACAGTCACTTGGAGGTTGAAACCGAAGTTTATTGACAATATACTATTTTTCTGATTCCATGAGCTTCACTTTTAATCTCAAACTCCTAAGAGAACATTATGGAGGGTCAACTCACAATTAAAATTTCGACTCGGGTACCAACAATACATTTTTTATTTTTTGTATAATGCATATGCTCTGGATATTTATGTTTAGAAACATATGCAGTATAATAATGCATATATTATTTGTCTTATTTATGCATATCCCATGCTTACGGTGAATATGTTTATCAAAATATTTTAATTTATCATCCATCTGTAAACTCATCCCGAATATTTCGTGTATGTTTGCATATCTTTTATCTATATTTGCATGCTTGCATATTTTTTCGTGCATAAATATCGTATGCTTCTTACATATTTATCGTGCATAAACATTCGGAGTCTGTCCATTATGAATATAAAGAGAGAGCATGTTCGAATTATAATTTTATTTTGAAATAAAACACCCTGTACAACCAATACGTACAAGCAATACGTATGATCGAATCATGCAATTTCAATCTTTCAAATCGTATCCATCAAACGTGCAATTCATTATACGATTTTCTGCATTAATGGGAAGAGCGAGGAGGTATAATCGCGCGAGCGTATCGGTGATACAGAAAATAATGGTGCGGAAAGTGCTATCATAGCCATCATCGGCCGGTAGTTTGGTGAACGAGCAGCCCCACGTAGTATCCGAAGAACTCCTTTCATTCGGCTTAACGCTTTTATTAGAAGTTTAATGCTCGAGCGAATAAGGAAACGAGGAAGAAGGAAGGGAAAGGAATAATGGCCGAGTGACGCATTGCGGGCTCGCTTACTATTATCAAGCATTTCGCCTAATCTCCTGTAATATCGTCGTCAGACAGGGTGACTATGGACTTCCCTTTGTCGTTCTCGCGCCTTCCTTCTCGTAAGTGTTCCCTCGCTGCGTCCACGACGGTTTGTCGTGTTGGTAGAGAACACGTCCGTCCCTTCGACCTCCCTCCTCATTAATTACGCCCTCCCCACCACCTACGAAATAAACGCATTCCTCTCATTAATTCCGTCCACGACGATTAATCTCTCCCCGTCCACTCGCTCCTCCCGCTCCCGCCCCCTTTCTCCCGGTCTTGCATCTTTCGCTTCTCTACACTTTTCCTTCGACGATTAAATTGTTTACCGCAGTGTTTCCCAATTCCTTGTACGCTTATCCCACGGGAGTAAACGGCGAGTCATTGAAAGGTAACAAATATATTTTTAGAAATATCGATACTAGTTTTTTTGTATCATTTTTCCTTGTGCCAATGTAGATAAATATGACTATGTGTGTTTAACCAGTAAATTGGTGAACCCGTGATTAGGGGATTGTGGGATTAGGGGATTAGGAGATAAAAAGGATTATAATAAATTAACAAATATTTAAAAAAAATATATTTAACAAAATGTTTTAACCAGTTCACTAGTAGACTCGCCAGCAACGTTTTGTACTAAAACTGATTAGAGGCAATAATTTCGTATTCTACAAGAAAGCCTATTCATAAAGGATTTTTCTTATTGCTGGTGACGAATCCATGGTCGAAATTTCAAAATTCACATGCTGGTTACGAATCTGAACTCGTAATTAAGAAAATAAAAATGGCGGATGCAATACAGCGGACTTTTGAATTTTAATTTTCTCAATTTCGAGTTCAGATTTGTAACCAGCGACCTTGAGAAACCCCGAGTATCGAGTTTAATTGAAATAGTGTGACTTCTTTCATCTGGATCCATATTTTTGAATTTCGAAATTTCGACCATGGATTCATTACCAACGATACAAAAAACATGTGTATATCAAGTTTGATGCAAATCCATTTTAAATTGATAGAGATATTCATAGTGCTCATATATGACTGACTATCTTTTGCCCGAGGCTTCGCCCGCGTAAACTACAAAATTTGCGAAAACTCTTCTGAAAACTCATGTAATATCGGTTAGACAGTTATCTCGCGGGAACCACTTGCTGAAACGGGAGAAAAAGTAGTCTATGTGTTACCCCAGGTCTCAAACTATCTTCATGCCAAATTTTATCACGATTGGTTGATGCGTTGAGGCGTGAGAGGGGAACAAGCAAACGCATATTCGCATTTATAATATTAAGTTAGGATTACCAGTTTTGGCACTTTTTGTACCTCCGACGTCAAAAAACGGGGGTTGTCAGTGTTGTAAGTTTGACGGCTATGTCTGTCTTCCTGTGTGTCTGTTTGTGTCATCGTAGCTCCAAAACGGATGGACCGATTCCAATGCAGTTTTTTTTAAATTGAAAGCTAGTTACATCGGGATGGCATTTGATGAAAATCTGTCCAGCTGTTTAAAAATTATGAGCTTTTTTCCGAAATGGGTTAAGGATTTTCAGAGACGAAATAAAGTTTAGAAAGATACAAATAAAACTTAAATTAAAAATTTTCAAAACTCCCGACACATAAAATGATCCTTTAAAAAGTAAACATTAACAGTTTTAAATTATTGTGGACCATAAATGCGTCGGGGGATTGCTAAGTAACCAACTAGGGAGTGAACTGTCGGCGAACTTAGTGTCCCCCGACACATTTAAGGGTCAACAATAATTTAAAACTATTATTTTTTACTTTATAAGGGATCGTTTCATATGTCGGTTTTTTTTTTTTTTAATTTTTAATTAAAGTTTTTTTTTCTACTCATGTATTAATTACCAATGAACTGGTTAAGATGCGTTCATCCTTTACGGATACAAATAAATTGATTATAATGTAGTATGGACGAAAAAGTTTGGGAAACACTGTTTTTTTCTAAATGAGAACGAGAAAAGAACAGATAAGAAGGGCCGAGAGAAGAAAACGATTCTTATGAGTAATGGAAAGGAAATAAATGGACATGTAGCTTCTGGACAGCGCGAATACTCGTTAGCGACATGAGAATTCGGTTTCCAGCCTTCCATTTGCTTTCTATGAAAATTGCAGGACACTCGATCGTAATGCTTCCATCGCTCTCGAGATCTTAATGCATACTCCCAATGCGTTCTCCCCTCCTTCCGGAATTATGTTTCAACGCGGACGCGTAATGCTTCCACGCGCATAATGCCTACCGCATTTCCCACCTATAATCGTATCTACATCGGGACATTATTCCGATAGGCGCGTCAGTGTTTACGAGTCGAATATAAAGCCCGAGATATTCGCCATGCATCTCATCAAATCGTTCCTCGGGAATATCATGCTCGAGGATCGACGAGCCATTCGAGAGTCTCTCGTCACCGAACTTTTCTTCTCGTTTTTCTTTCTCGATGGAAACATTCGTTTGGACTGTTCTCGATTCGAGTGTTATTCCTTCTGAAGAAATCAGTATACAGATTGGTCCACCTAAATGTCTTCTTTATTTGTGATTTCAATGAAGAATCTAGATACCCATTTTTACATATGTTACATCTTCGGTTTCTGAGATATAGGTATTCTTATACAAAAAAAAATTCACCACCTTTTCACTTCCTAGGAACGGAATTTCCAAAAATCTTTCCTTGGTGGGTGCCTATACCATGAAATAACTGTACTTGCCAAATTTCATGTTCCCAGGTTGAACGGTTTAAGCTGTATCTTGATGAGTCAGTATGTCAGGACACTTTCTTTTATATATATGCAGATGACATAACAATTATTTTGAGAAAAAAATCATGACCTTGAAAAAAAATATTCACCTTGTGATACCATCTACATTGCATTAAAAATATTTGTTATGTAATAACAAATAAAGAAAATATTAAGGTTGCTACATTTAGCCACTTAAATATCTTCTTTATTTGTGATGACAGAACAAATATTTTTAATGGCTAAATGTAGCCACCTTAATATTTTCTTTACCTATTTGTTATTACATAACAAACATTTTTAATGCAACGTAAATGGTATCACAAGTTGAGTGCTTTAGAACTATTATTTTTTTCCAAAGTTTTCAATGTCATCGAGATATAGGTGACTGAAGTTATTTAGGTAGACCATCCTGTATAACAGAATATGTTAAACCTTTGCACTTAACTATCGTCTCTAAAACGACATATTTCTGACATTATACTATGTCATTTTTAAATTATATATTAATCACTAAGTTGTGAACAAAAATTTGTGAGTATAAAGTGAACGTTGAGTCACATCAGAGACCCGAAATAAAAGTTATATTTAAATTTTGTAGAAAAATCGCTATTACTCAAAATTGGAAAGAACTTAGTCATCATTAAATATTTTTGAGTAATAGATTCTGATAGATTTCAAAATATTTTCAAAATCTATTACTCAAAAATATTTAATGATGACTAAGTTCTTTCTAATTTTGAGTAATAGGTAGAGATTTTCTACGAAATTTAAATATAACTTTCATTTCGGGTCTCTGGTCACATTCGACACAGAATACAAAGGGTTCAGTTGCACATTCACTGTTCTAGACTGATCTTCCTTTAACCCCACTTAGCTTCCACTCTCCAAGTTAGTCAATTTAAAAGTCATGAATATTTGCATCTGAGCTTGACAGTATCTCGTATATATTTCGCGGGAAAAATTGTCGAAATAAATAACGGCAATAACGTTCCCGTATCGAGATTCCTCCTTCCCTCTTCTCTTTCTATCCATCGAATCTCGCCGAGAAACGGCGTATAGTAAAGTTTAAGAAGTTTTCTCGAGCAAAGAAAATTGGTGGCAGGTTTAACGTGTATGCTCGCGCATATACACACGTGCGAAAAGAAAAACGCGTGGGAATGCGTTGAAGAGAGAAAGAGAGAGAGGGAAAAAGAAAGCAGAAAGAGAAAAAAAAACGGAGAAAATTTGCGAATCGGTTATAGACGAGCGAGAGGGGACTGTCACCAACAGCCATAACCCGGTGACTGAGTGACTTCCTGAAAAAGAAAGGCTTCCTTTCTTTCTTCCTCTCCTTTCTGCCTTCCTCCTCTTTCGAGCGAGTAAGCGAGCGTGGTGTGTCGTGGCAGGCAGGAAAGGCACGGCGCACCCTGTATTTGTCACTCGGTGCTAAGGGGTTGTCGGCTTGTCGCCACATAACTCTCCTAGCACCCCATACCGCACTCTCGTGCCTTAACTTCGTCCTCTAACCCTCTCTCTCACACACACAAACACACTTTTAGAACGTAACCGGAATTTACATTCGGCTTGGAATATTTCGTGAAACCGAGGATAAGGCGGAATTCGTTTCGTTCCATATGCGTGATAGGTAAACACGGTGAACCGTCTTACGTGACCAATTGGAAATTAATTGTTCCAACGTTTCCATCAGGTGTAGGGTTTAGAAATACAGAAAATTCGTAGTATTCTTGTGGTAAAAGTGAAAATGTTTTATCTTTTTGGGAAACAAGAATAGTACGATCCGTTTGGTTTTCGTGCGATTTACCGATCGATTTCATGGAAAATCGGCTAGGGGTTCCTCGCAGAGATTTTCGAGAAATCGCGAATGACAAATATGATAGTGAAAGAGCTATCTTCCTCTCGGCGTTTTCCTGGAAAACGCAGACTTTAAATTTGCATTTTGCCCCGTCATATCGTATTTCTATCCGAAGATATCTAGTTTTGGATCCGATCTTTTGCGATGGGCCAACGATTTTCGATTTCGTTTGGCTTTTTTATCCCTCGCATTTTTACCTGGCGTCCTTCAATTTTTATTCGTGTCACATATTTTCCAACGTTTCAAATGACAACGACTTTCACGTTTGATAAAAGTATTTCTATGAAGATGCAAGTATCCTTAAAGATACGTCGATTATATTTTCGTCGGAGCCTTTGAAGCCGATGTTCCAGCTGGAAGTTCACGCTTATCTGCGTAAGCTATCGTCTTTTAACTCTTATACTCGCTCCCAACTTGGATTCTCTTAAAATTTCTTACGGCATTATATGGAAAATTGTGGAAACTAAAAGCTAGCGCGGGCGGTTTAATTCAGGAACACGCGAAAGAAATAAAAGGATGCTTGCTGGGAGTTTAAAGCGCCGCGTTGCTGCATGCATCGCATATAATGGTAATACTTAATATCGAGGTATTATAGATCATTTTAGAAAACGATTATGAGCGGTCAGCAAAGAAAAACTTTTATCTCGCGTAATTTATAACTTTATACAAAATTATTTAAGAAGTTGTTTAGACTCCTCGTCCGTCGTGCCTACAAACCTCTTTTAACTCTACAAAGCCTGAGTTTTTCTCTGTGGATGAAATATATGCGATGTAGTTAATGATTAGTAGTTAGGGAAAAATAATTTAACAAATCAAAATTAAATATTTTACTAGAAAATAAATTTTTTAATTCAGTTCCCCATGTGGTACATACACTGAGCTTTAACTCTCCTGTTTTTCTTTTAACCATTGTTCAAACACAAAATGCTTTTCCAATATTTTTTTTCGGGTCAAACGCTGCAGTACCTAACTATTTTTTGTACATTTTTGAATTTACACAAACGGCTAACGCAAGACCACGGTGCAATTTCCGAACTTTTTTGACACTAGTTGGATCAGTAACGACATCTATACGTAATGTTTGTGTTATACACTTGCTATGTTCGCAGAATTTCTTTTTAAATTCAACAGATGTTTATACCAGTATTTTATCGAGCTGTAGGAACGATTGAACTGGTGCTTCCACATGTGGTACCGAGTGCTTTGTAGGGTTAAAAATCCAAACGCGAGAATCTGAGTTAGGTCTGGTTAGGTTTTCTCATCGAAATATAATTCGGCATGATTATGAAGTGGTCAGTAGCGAGAACTAACGATACGCTAACTAATTTTTTTACGATTCATTAACACGTTCACGGACAGTAAAAATTTGAGTGAACTACAAAAATAGACAGGCAATTCTTTTAAAATTAATTGCGATATCTGTAATTTGATTAGAAATATTTTGTAAGATTAGTCAGAATATCACATTTTAATAATTATATACAAATCATGCTATAGAATCCATGAAAAGAAAAAAAATTACATCATTTAACATTAAATGAATAATAACATGCTATAGCATTCATGTCATTCTGCATCACAATGAAAATGGATGCTATAGCATTCACGTCCGCTCGTGTTAAGAAGGTATACAGGCTGGTCGGCCTAGATGTAGCCTCCTAAATATCTTTAGTCACTTATATCTCGATGACATTGAACATTTTTTTGAGAAATGACCTGAACTAAAGAATAACGTTTGCAAAGCATTCAACTTGTGATACCATTTAAGGGATATGGGGACAAAACAGTCCCTATAAGGTTCATTAAATGGAACGATATAGAATTTACTACAAATTAGGAACCAGAAGTCTTTATTTCACTTCTTCAATTATTAGTCTTTATCTTGATGAGAACTAAGAACTAAAAAATAAACTTAAAAAAAGTTATAACATTTTTTTTAAAGCGAAAAAGGCGGTTTTGTTCCTATATGGGACATAACTGACCTGGCCAATTTCAGTGGGGATAATGTTAGAGGGAGCTAATATCAATCCTAACGATACAATTATTTTAGGTTATCTTGCGTACAAACACTGTAAACAAAGCCTAAATGAATGTTCTTTATTGTTGTATTTAATAATCCTATGACTGTAACACTGTCATAGGATTATTAAATTTGTTCGTGTAAGGCATACATATCATCTTTCAATTATTCAATTTCTTCAATTACAAAATATTTATCGCAGTCCACTTAAATCCATATATGTTTTTTACAAAACACCACAGCTGCGTTTCAACAACAGCTCACTACGACATTACGTCAGACTAATATTTGACAGCGGAATTGTTGCCAACGAAATAAAAAAATATCGACTGATATGGTAGAAAACGGTTGTACCCTCACTTCCCTTACATTGCATTAAAAATATTTGTTCTGGCAAAGTCTATTATTCAGATATTCCACAGAATATCTAGTTATTCTATACAATACCAGCTTCGTTTAGGCAATACATCAAATATTCTATCTTTTTTTAACTATTAGGTACATACTTTACCTAGGTATTGTATGAAATGCTTAGGGATTCTCTAGAATGCCGTTAGGGCATCAGGTAAAATATCTTGACAGCGGAATTGTTGCTAACGGAATAAAAATATCGATTGATATGGTAGAAAACGGTTGTACCCCCACTTTCCCTACATTGCATTTAAAATATTTGTTACGAATAAGAAATAAAGAAGATATTAAGTTGGCTATATTTACGTAGAACATCTTGTATAGGTCCGTTCGTCCGGCACGCGCCCAGACTCGTAGATCGTAAGAGACGCGCGAGTGTGAGATAAGGTAGGGTTGATAAGAGAAATATAAGGAAACTGAAGGAAGAGAGATCGCAGCTCTGGAGGAGGAAGAATGTAAGCAAGAACGAGAAGAGAAAGAGAAGAAGGAAGAAAGAGATGAAGATGGTTAAAGGTGGAATGGCGTCGAGGACTGGAGGGAGGTCAGATCCAAGATATCTCGAGATTACGAGAGATGAAACTTTCATAAAACACACTGCTCACGACTCGTTCGCGGACTTTCAGCAGTCGGTCGCGGCTCACGGGGAATTTAAAAGCGAAGGGAGAGCACAGATACGTAGGTAGGCAAGTACGCGGATATTAAAGGAGTTTAGGAGAAGGGGTGCTAGCTAGTGTAAGAGTATCACCCTCCTTCTTCTCTCTCTCCCTTCCGCCTTGCACGTGTCTAGACTGTTAACGTTTTCGTACTTAACTCATTGAGTCTAGGTGATTAGATGTATTCATCACCTACGAACGATTCGAAATGGAACACGTAATTCCCTAATTGCTACAGTGGTGGCTAGCTCTCAACTGACAATTTTATGTCTTGAAAATCTTAAAAAGAGTATGAATAATTCTTAAATTTATATTATTATTTATATTAATCATTAAATTTACATTAACTTCATGAAGTAGATCTGTACATTAACGTGAGTGAACAAAAGTTTTTTTAATCATACGTAATTCGAAAATGAAGGTATAGTGAACCATATTAGTATTCGGATACCTTATAAAGCAGAATAACTTTTTTATAATTAAACCAAACAATTTGTATCCTGATGTCCTGTTTTCATTGTTAAAAAACTAGTTGTTTAAAAAATTCTTCTTTTTAATTTTCTCTGTATTTCCTGAAATTCTGTTTCTTTTTTAAACAACCTAAACCGGATATCTAATAAACTAATCCTTCTATTTTCTTGCAAAAGTTCAAATTGTTTGATTCACTTATAAAAAGGTTATTCTACTATATAGTGTCGAAATATGAATGCGGCCCATTGTATATAGTACAATAAGTCCGTACGAAGGGAGTCGTACCGTGTGACCGGTTCAAAAAATTCATACAAATTTTGTTATTTAATAAATTGCTTCTATAATATGTGTAGAATATGTGGTATAAAGGATCTTTCAAAATTCGAATTCCTAAAGAAATTATAGACGTAAAACCAGTAAAAAAATATTCGTAACTTTTTGTTCAAAACCGTGCTACAATTTTAATTTTCAATATTTTCGAAAATCAATAGCTCATGATATAGCCACATGTTTACAGATTAAAATGCCATTTCATTTTTTGATGTTAGATGAACAGGACAGCTGGAATCATGTCAGCCATGACCCTCCGTTTTTGCAACATATGTTTGTTTGTAACACTATAACAGCGTATAAATTGTATAAACTATAATAAATAAACTGTAAAAGTTTCAAGATGATACCTTTTCATAGTTCGCCAGAAAAAAATCCTAAAAAAAGCATAAAATTTCAGCCATCACACGGTACAACTTTCTTAACATAGTTCTGTAAATCACCCTGGCTAAAGGATCTTTCTTAACTCTCTTTCGTGGAAATTGTCATTTTCGATACTATAAAAACAATATTCGATAACAAACTATTTAGTTTATCGAACGTTAGCGAATATCACACTACAGAGGAAAAACAAGAGGAATCTAGATCGTAGCACCTAGTATATTGTAGCGAGTCTCGTAGCGAAGGAGAGTGGTAAGTTGATTTTCGTGTATCGAGTGGATCCTCTAGGACTCACCGTCTAGAGTCCGACGGAAATAGTTATGTCGATTTATATTTCAGTGGTAGCATGGAAGAGGGTGAGAAGGAGGGGGGGGGGCAACTTCGAGTACGTTCGCATCGATCTCAGGAGACTTTGGTGCACTCGAGAACGCTCGCGTCTCCTCGCTGAATCTTCTGCTAACGTTCTCGATCGGTCGTAGGTTTACTGAAGCGAAGACGGGACGATTTCACGAATCGATCCCAATCTTCTTTAAGCGAAGATCTTATTCCATCTCCGATGGATTTCACGAGAATAGGCGAAATGTCGTGAGACTCGTGCGTACATGACAACGTTCGTGCTTCAAGATCTTCTCGGTGATGGACCGTATGGAAGGAAAGAAGTAAGCTATAGGAATGTCTTTGGTCGTGTCCTCGGGCAAGAAAAGATACGAAGGAAGCTTCTAATCTAATTTGGCAGTCGAAAGAGAAGAGACACGCAGACGGAAAAAAGTGTATGGACGAGCCAAGTAAAAGAGTTTCAATAATTTCTAAGAACGGGGAGCACGTACCTTCGACGACGATACCGATAACTTTTTCTTCTGAAAGTAAATAGGAAAGTTCATAAGAGAGGTGGATAGAGAGATACTTCCCACAGAATAAATAGTATGGCAAAGTCGATAAGAAGTCGAAGAAAATCTATAATCGGTTGGTTCGTGTCTGGGATTCCAGTTGGCTTACAAACACGCAGATCGAACTTTAAGAACTACCGGAATACTTCTTGTCTCTTTCGATAGAAAATTCTTGAAGTAACCGAGACGGTCGGTAGCTTACGGTGCTCGCTCCTTAAATAAATAAGAAGGGTACGCTCGCTAAGCATTTCGCGCGTCTTTTAAATCTTTCCACCTCGCTTGAGTACATCCATGAATATTTCGAGAATTCCGTCCTGTACTTTGAACGGATAGACTTTTCAAGTCGAGTCGAGTACTTTTTACTCTCCCCTTAATCTGCTGGTCGATACGTCATATTCACGGGCAGTGAAACTTTTTCCGATGGACCGGCCAATCGAAGTCGCCCGCTGGCGACGATACCTGCGAGCCCGAGATATTACGGATTTCTTTCTACCTACCCGAGCGACGTATCGCTTTCTTTTTTCCCTTTACGGTTCCACGGGCTAGTTGATATATATCTGAATATCGGGAGAATCGAAAAGAGATTGTCATATTTCTATATATCCGTAACGAAAATTTATATAACAGATTATCTCGTATATTCGAGAAACCAGAGGAGTAATATTTTACAATGAAGTCTAATATGAACTTTTCACAGCATTGAAAAGTAGGTTTCGGACTATTAATTATTACGAGGTATCGATCGATCCACGTAATCTCGCGCGTCATTTCGGAAGACTCAACAAGATACTAGATCCCCTTGGATATCGAGGGTGAGAAACGGGACAAGAGGAGGGGATTTCGACACGATGATTCCGTGAAGCGACGTTCCTTTTTTTACAGGAATTATGAATGCTCGTCTTAATTAATAAGGGAAGAAATGTTTCGTTGTCATTCTCGATTAATTACGCTGTCGAACGATAATGCATTAATTATTATCGTCGTAAGAGGTGCTACTATAGTGCTGATTCGATCATTGTCGATTTAACCCTTAAAAAGCCTATAAGAAACAGTTTCTGTTATTGTAGTACTTTATTTGATTTTTATATTTTCTGTAAAAGTAATAAATATTAATTAACGCTAAATCTATCATGACGGGTCCAGTAACCTATTATATGTTTTTCGTTTCTCGATTTTTTAAATAATAAAGTTATTTTCATAGAAATTTATTGGCATTAATAGTTATTAATGATTGCAAATATCATGTTTTTGTTTATCCATTTGTAAAATATATAAATGTGATGGACATAACTATGCGTTTAACGTCGTTGGTAAATCTAGTGTTAACAAATATACTTGTTTTTTTCTTTTCAATACCTTCTAATTTATCATAAATTAAAAAAGAAGTTGGCTATTTTGCTAAGGCGTCCACTTTAGGGTCATTAACAAATATAGGTACCTGTTAACTGAGTTAGGAAAAGGAAGAGGTTACTCAATCTGACAGTCAGCGATGTTACTTTATTTTATTTATTGCACCTTTTGATTTATCATAAATTAAAAAAGAGGTTAGCGATTTTGTTACGGCTTCCACTTAAGGGTCATTAACAAATAAACTTGTTAATCGACTTAGAAAGATGAGGAGGTTACTCAATTTGACAATCAGCAATGTTGCTTTTTTTTACTTATTGCACCTTTTAATTTATCACAAATCAAAAAAGAGGTTAGCAATTTTGTTAGGGCTTCCACTTGAGGGTCATTAATAAATATACTTGTTAACCGACTTAGAAAGAGGAGGAGGTTACTCAATTCGACAGTCAGCGATGTTGCTTTTTCTTACTTATTACACCTTTTGATTTATCCCAAATCAAAAAAGAGGTAAGCAATTTTGTTAGGGCTTCCACTTAACACTTAACATACGGGCCCCGTAGATTTACGTTTTTCCGTTGTGACTTCCTAGGACGGGCCACGTAGATCTACTATATTCCATGAATTTTTAGTATGTTGCATTAGGGTTTTCTTAAAACTACAACGCTTTAAATCCATATATTCATGTTTATTTAATTCTCCTGAAAAATGCCCGGAAACTAGAAAAGACAGTGTTAAGGGTCATTAACAAATATACTTGTTAACCGACTTAAAAAAAGGAAGAGGTAACTCAATTCGACAGTCAGCGATGTTGCTTTTTTTACTTATTGCACCTTTTGATTTATCATAAATTAACAAAGAAATTAACAATTTTGTTAGGTCGTTCACTTAAGAATTAACATAAAATTCATGTGCGTATCTATCTACTATGGTTTTCTCGTCTCACGACACCCATTGAAAAAGAGATATACAGTAACGATCGAAAAGACGAAGTCGCCCGACGGAATGATGTATGCTGCAAACGACGTTTCTTTACCGGCTGCCGAAAAAAGTAGCGCGGAGTATCGAAAGGAAGCGTTCGAGTGGAAGTCTTTTCTGGAAGCAGCCGGCGACGTTCGTATGATCTTTCTTTTGTCATTTGCCGTTCCGTACCGGCAAACGAGTTCGAGCGCTCGGCCTCGCACGTCGAAGAACAATTTTTCCATTTCGCTCCGGTAATCACGAACTGCCACTGGTCCGACCGATGTCGATTCATTATCTCCTCTTTCTCTCACGCATCATTTTCATGTCTCTCCTAAGCGACGACAATGCGGTTTTCTTTTCTTCCAGTAAGAAAAGAGTATCGCGGGAACGAAAACAAAACCCGAATCGCGTCTCTCCCGGCCTCTATTCGATTGTCGTTTTTACGCTACGGCGACGTCCTTGAATGGATTAGCGTTCCTAATGATTTATGGTTGCTTCTTCTTTCGAGGGATGAAAAACGAAGTCTTACTCGGTCGCACTTTGTAAGATCGCATCAAAAGATCGTAGGGAATTACAATTATTTCATTAATCAAGACGATACTTCTCTTTACACCCTAGAATTATTTCCTCGTCGTTTTGAAACTCTTAATATTGAGAAATTATTAATGACGTTGTCGCTATCACAAGGCCAGGATTATTGAGTAAATAAAAAACGAAAGACAATAAATTATTACGATCGTTTAAAGCCAATTCCTTCGCTCGGAAGATGATGGAAGGACACGAGGTAGTCGGAAGTAGCCGGTAAAACGGGCCGCGAACGGTACAGAGCTAATTTTCCCTGGAGAGAGATTAAATCGCTTTGACAAAGAGAAAGAAAAAGAGAGTAAAGGAAAGACGAAGAGAATCTCGAGAAGAAGGCTCTTCTGGGTGGGTAAGATACACGGAAGAAGAAGGGCTTGCGGTTTTGAGAAGAAGAGAGCCTGAAGACGGTCGCTCGACCGGCGGAAGAAGTTGCTGGAAGAAGGACGTGTCGCGAGTGAGGCGGAGCAAGAGGAAGAGGGACTATCTTTCCTCTCTTCTTTCCTCTCGTTCTCTACTTTGCATTTCGTTGTTATTCAGAAATAGTCGCAAACCGGCGCGTACTTTCGCCTACCGTCTCTTCTACCATCAGCCCGACTCCTCTCTAGCCTCTTACCACCCCTTTACGCTGGTTCCTCCCGTCCCCCTTACTCCTCCACCTTTCCGTACCCAACGAGATGTTTTATTAATGAAAATGAAGGAGCTTCTTATATCTTCCACCACCCATCTTCCTTCCACCCATTTCTGTCCTTTCCTTCTCGTTTCTTTCGGCGCTGCTCTTCCTTCCGCCCACGACTGTTTCCATTTTCTCCGACGTTCTCCCTACACCTACCAACCCTCTCTCTCACTCATTCTCCTTTCCTATATCTTGTTCTCTCTCTCTCTCTCTTTCTCTCCGTCGTTGGCTCTTTGTATCTATCCTCCAACGGTTCCCACCCCCTCCTCTTCTGTCTTCCTCGTACACCCCCGTCCTCGCTCCCACGCTTCACCACGGGGTGGTAATATTACTTTTCGTATACCGGACCGACCCCCGGGGAATGCGACAACGAGCTCTGCGCGAAATTAATTCAGGCTCCTCTCCCGTATCATGCATGCCTCGGTAGGTCGACTCTCAGAATTCGCGGAAAAGGACTGAAAAGTCCTGGATATCAAAATAGAAGTAATAATCTCGCGCCGCGTGTACCACGCGAGCACCCCCCACCCTCCCAGCAGGGAGAACCACGCTCTCTGTACTTTGATCTCGAACTTCGTTAATCCAACGAGATAAAACTTTCTAACCGCGCACGGCTAATTTCGTTTCCCTTCGATTGGTCGCGTTCTCTCTCTCTCTTCCCCATCCGCTTCGCAAATCGACAATCCCATGCGTCGGAGGAGTGTACAAGCGTCGAGGGAATCGTAGGAAGGGTTATCCGCTCTGATCTCAACAAACTCACTGGATTCCTCTGTATATCCACACCGTGTACTTTTTTTTCTCAACGAGATGTTGAACTTTGCGGCTATCTGCGAAACGCTATGTATTTTTATTCACGCGGCCTTAATCGAATAGATAAGTCACCGGCAAAGTGTATTGACATTATTTAGATATTCCACAGAATAGTTAGTCGTTCTATACAATACCAGCTTCGTTTAGGCAATGCATAAAATATTGTATCTTTTTTTAACCTTTCGTGTACCAGGTGACTAAAAAGCCTGTCCTATACTAGGTGCGGTGTGACATACCCAAAAATGTAAGATGTCATAAAACTAGTTTGTTTCAATTATTTGAGTGTTTTGTTTATGGAATAATATTTGTACATTGTGATCAATAGGTTTAAATAAAAAAACGAAGTAATTTAATATTTTTATTAGTTTTATCAATAAAAAAACAGAAACATTTTTCAAATAATTATGAATTTTCGAGGACTGGGGTTTGTCATACGCCACATAGTACACGAAAGGTTAACTATTAGGTACATACTTTACCTAGGTATTGTATGAAATGCCTAGGGATTCTCTAGAATGCCGTTAGGGCATCAGGTAAAATATAAAATGATACCGAACTTACAATTGTTTAAGCAATGTGTATATGTATGGTGTTATTTTACACCATCTTTGTGCTTGCAACCAAGACACAGCCCCACCCAAAACACTTTATTGTCAACACCTACGGCCGGATTAACCCTATAGACAAATAAGTCAAAAGTCTATGGCCCATTTCCATGGTTGATGGCCTAAGTTGCCAAGAACCAAAAAAAAAAATGATATAAATAGGCCCAGATTTTCTAGGGCTCGTTGGAGGCTTAATCCAGTGGTATTAACACCTATCTAAACAATAGAATTATTCGGGTGTCTTCATTGCGAGTAGAAAGTTGGTTTACAATAAAGAAATTATACACATTGCCCAAAAAATTATCCATTCTATACAATGCCCGATCGTTTCACAAAATGTTCACATTAACCCTCTCGTTACCGAGGATGAAATATCTCGCAACCACTTTGTTATTTGCGAATGTCGTTCATAGTAACTAAAGGCTTAAACACATTGACCGTAATATAATGTGTCACAATTCTAAACAAAAGTAAATCAGGTCACAATTCACCACCCGGCCGCCCGTGCCGTGCTTGTCCACTAACCGCAGCACAAATGACAAATACTATCTATTACATACATACCGGCTGTACGTTCGGTATTGTATAGATTGCCTAGGCAAAGTATAGAATAAATGATATTTTATACATTGCCTGAATGTTTTAGGCATTCTATACAATTACGGATTATACAGATTGCTGGTAACAGGTACACTACATACATACATATTTCATTGTCGATATTCTAATATTCTGATCCTTTTTGATTCCCTGAGCGCATTTATGCTCTAAATCCCAAGAAGTCATGGAAGCTTGCACGAACGATATAAACTAGCGAAAGTAACATTATCCATCCATAATTAAAGCACGCGTCCACTGACGCGATCGCATGGAAGCGTTAATTCGCGCGACGTCGTCGTCGACCAGCTTCCGGATAGCCGTGTTTTAGTTATGACGCAAAAGCCCGATGTTCGTATCGAGGCCGGTTATACTAGGCGAAATATCAGGGCCGACGCGTTTGCGGTCTACTAGAATATTCATTTATACAGAATATGCGCAACAATATATTATTCTAACGGGAAAGCGGAACACGGGGTCCATTGAGACATAGTTGCGAGTACAAATGGCTCGACGTTGCGCCGGAGAAAATTCTCCTTTACCTTTTTCCATCCCCTTATACCCCCTGGGAGCTGACTTTTCTTAGGGTCATCGCGACGATACGTTCCTATCGCTTTTTATCCCCGTCTTATACAGCGTAACGCGCAAATGAAGATAAAACGGATACCAACGAGGAACGTTGTATCTACATCGTACTACCTATCTTCGACCAAGTCCGATAATAAGTTTGAGTAAAACGGAGTAAGGTATTCCGAAGGTACGAAGCGTCGTAATCTCGATAAACGACAGAATAAATAGCGAGTACGGACAAATAGCGATGGCTCGACAAATATCATAACTTGGATAAACATCAGTGACGTCACTAAATACCCATTCGTTGTGTAAATCTTGGATCTTCCGTAAATATCAAATACGGTCTGTATTCCTTCGGAATTCGATTTATTTACCTTTGTTGGCGATCTACAGAATTTTTCAACTATCGGAATTCTTAGAGAAATTCGACTGGAAGCAATTTATCGTAATACTTCTCCGTTAAAGGGATAACGCTGAAAAATGTTCGATGGGTCTCGATAGATCAGCGAGGATCAGGATAATTTGCTCCTTTGTAACGCCTAAATCGAATCGCCGAGCGCGTAATTGAAGCGGCATGATAATGAACGTCGCGTTTCCGGGTATCGTTTTTCGAAAATGAAAAGGGTTCGCCTAGCGAGATAACGCGTGCGTCGGGTAGCAGTAATTACAATGGTCGAAGAGCAAACGCGCAAACCGCAATGTTTTGCAGAGAGTTAATTACGGAAACAGAGTCTATTATCCTGGCACAATGTCAACTCATAGCAACGTCTACCGACTGCACGGTTAATACCTAAATTTAATTTCCACGGCAGCAGCTTCAATTTCCGAATACCTCTCTTCCCCTCTCTCTCTCTCTTCAACCTTCTGCGGTGCGCGAAATTTTATTGGCCATAAACATCAATTGCCTTGAACGTTATCTGCGATTTTAGGCGACCCACCTCCGTCGTTTGATAATCTTCTCCGGCGACTTTGCATTAACCCCCTCGAAGGATTAAAATTTAAACGCTCGCCGCGCGCGCTACACTCCCATAAATGAGATATCGTATTTTAATCGCCCTATTTCGTTCCTCCTCCTTTATAGTTAGCCAATCTAATAAACCAAAGTAGTCTAATAAATAAAAGTCTGGCACGCGAGCTAGAGACCGTTATCAATTTTCCAGATCACAAATGCGTTTCTTAAGCCTAGTACACACGTAGCAACAAAGTCGCGCGACATTGAATAGCTACAGTCTAGAGACAATGTATAACAATTGTCCAGACCAAGAAGTCAGTTGTGCTACAGAAATAGGAACGAGGTGTCTCAAAAAGTTGCTGTGTGTGCATTTAATTTGTGCCTGAATAATTTAATATTAGTAGATAAAAAAAATTTTAAAGTTAAACGGTATTGGAAAACTTTATTGTACGGAGGCATTACTGTTTGGTGTTGGCAACATGAAGATGCCATGGGGTTGCCATGGGTTTCAGAAATTTCGTAAGAATAAGCCTTACGGATTTCGAAACCCTTTTACAGATGGTCGGAGAAAGTATTTCGAAACAGTGCATTATATGCAGGGAAACCATTCCGGTCGTATTTTTTGACCAGACACCCCATGGCATGCGGCATCTTGCCTTTTATCCCTATTTTTATATTCCGCACAAGTTTCATCCCAAAGATATGGGAGGGATCAAAAATTGTCTATGATTTTTAATGTAGTTTCCATTGGGGACGATTTATTAACAGAACTCTAAATTATACACTGTCTCGAAACACGTACAAACTACGTAATGTTTTGATGGGAACCAACAGAATTGAGACATTTGCATCGCAACTGTCCCGGAACACGCAAAAAATGTCACGGAACAGTCCACAGACTTGTCCCGAGACACGTGTTCCGCAACTTTGTCGCAAGGTGTGTACTAGAGAACAAAAGAATCCAACGACTTTCTTTGCAAAAACCGAGAATAGAGAGATGTCAGGATGCATTCGCACGCTATTGTCTTTTCCATTACCTCGGGCAAGACTCCCGTTACCTAAGGACTTACTCGTGTTTTTCGAGATGCACGCGAGCGTACTTAAATCCGTGTATCCTCATGCTTGTCCTCGTCGTCGTCATCGTAATCCAGCTCTCCTCGTTCTTACCATCTTCCGCGTGTCGTTACTCCGCACGTCCAAATAATTCCACATGCTGCGTTATGCGCTGGAGCACAAATAGGTTCGTGGAAAGTTCGAGCGCGGAGGACCAACGAGCATTGTGTTTGTCCTTTGGCACAAGAAGCGAACGACGTGAGAAACGGCGAGGGGAGGTAGAGAGCTGGAGAATAGGAGAGATACATGAACGAGGATGAGATCACGGAAACGTGAGAGAGAAAGGTAGAAAGGAGAGACCGAGAGGGTAAACTACTCGACTCTGGGTAGGTGGATGGTTCCATCCACTCGTCGTGCTCACCCTTGCCTCCCGGTGCCCCTGACGCTCTCCATCTGGCATCGTTTTAGCGAGTTGAACGAGGCAACTGCTTATGGCGTCATAAGCAAACTCGCGAAACGTCCGTCGCTACCGTCGTCGTCGTCGTCGTCGTCGTCGTCGTCGAGCGAACGAGCAGGAACGTGTGCGA
This sequence comes from Ancistrocerus nigricornis, assembly GCA_916049575.1. Taxonomy (NCBI): domain Eukaryota; kingdom Metazoa; phylum Arthropoda; class Insecta; order Hymenoptera; family Vespidae; genus Ancistrocerus; species Ancistrocerus nigricornis. The sequence continues at coordinate 10,340,237 of OU696665.1, forward strand.
GAAGAGAGACCTTCCCGGAGGTAGAAGGCACCAGCTCCGAGTTGGCTGTTAACGTCCTTCACTCGTGGTACATGAGCCCGTGCGCTCGTCCAGCCGTGCACAGCCGGATGAAGACCTTTAACGTGTCTCAGGCTCGACGCCTTCAACGAGTTTTCCCGGCTTGTGTGCGCTCGCTCGTGCGTAAGCTCGTTCGCTTCTCTCTCTCGCACTTTCTTGCATTCATGGGAGCTGTCCTATGTAGACGCCTATTCGTGTAAGCGCATGCGACCGTGCCACCACGCGGCAAAACTGTCTGCTGCAAGTCGTATGATTTTAAGGCAAGAATCTCGCGAGGCAACGCAACCGCGAAAGACGACGGCGAATTTTACTCAAGTGCACGCTCCCGGCTACGAAACTTTCTACCCCCGTGCCTCCAGAGTGCGGGGGAGCGATTCTTGAGAAACACGAAACGTGCTCCCTGTACTTGCTATGGATTTGGAACGTTTAAGTTAACATATTCGCGGAGACAGCCGTGGGTTGAGGTGGCCACGGGAAATTCCTTCCAGTCGGTAGAGTAACGTTCAATGAGATTTGTTTTTCCTTGTATCTTCTGTTGTTTATTACAAACGTGTCGTGCACTACCGGTGGATTTATTGGATTGTACATACATATATACTTATACAGGGTGCGGCCGAATAACATGGACCAGCGGGCACGTGGTGGTTCCTTACGACGAAATAAGAAGAAAATATAGAAGAAAATTTTGTGATTTAAGGCTTAGTTTTCGAGAAATTCAAATTTGAAAATCCGCTGTGTATGTATGCTGTTACGAATAATATAAGTTGCGGTCTGTCTAGTAACGTATAACACATATCGTATCGTTAAAAGTCTTCTTGTCTTTTTTTCTTGATCTCAGTAGCTTTTAAATGCTGTGTAGACATTGTTTATAAACACGATACGCTGCAAATTAATGTTATAATAGCATACATACACAGCGGATTTAAAAACTCGAGTTTCTCGAAAATTAAACCTTAAATCAAAAAATTTTACTCTAAATTATTTCTTTATTTCTTCGTAAGGAATCACCGTGTGTCCGTTTGTCCATGATATTCGGCCGCATCCTGTATATAGACGTTGATAAAATGTATTCTGGAAACGCTAGATAGTTCTAAGCCAGTTCTCTATTTGGCATGTCAGGGTTTCGGATGTAGTCAAAATATTTTATATCACTACTCCTGTTATTAATTATTTAAGAGAGCGAAAAGCGACAGATGCGTTTAATGGCTCCGATTTATCGGAGTCACTTGACTTTGAATTAATTAAGAGATATCGAGTATGTCCTCGGAACGGAGAAGAGCTATATACTGTATCTTTCTTGGAGAATTTGCAGACAAGGACTGTGAAGACGTTCGTACAAGAGAAGAGATATCCTCGCGCGATAGGTGAAGCGATGTACAGTCCATCAAAAAATTATCTATCTTGCCGTTAAATATAATCTCCTATTTATTTGAAAATTTGATAATTACATATATTATATTACACATTTTAATGATATTTATTCGCGTTGCGTATCGTTCGTACGATTAAAAACATTTCAACGAAGCCTCCGTAATTAAATTTGATTGAATTTGTGGAATAAATTATATTAATGATATTACGTGCAGGTTTAATAATAACAAATAGGGCGGAAACCATTGAAAGCAACCTCCTACACAATTTCCCAAATATTTCTCGCAAAGAACGCGCCGTTTTAACATAATTCGTAAGCGTGACTGTACACCGAAAGTTCTACGGCGCAAGTTCGGTCTCGGGCGAGGGGCGAGAGCATATTGCACAGCTGCAAAGTACCGCATTTTCCAAATCCCACGGGTCGAAAGCCGCAAAATTCCCTCTGACGAAACGGCGAAGAAGAATGTGTGGCTGTACCGGCGGCCCGTTTTGAATTTTTCAAAGTGGCCGATAAATACGCGCGGAAATCTCGAGATTACGAGTAAAGCGTTGCAAATATATATACGAGACGTATATATACGTGGTGAAAATTTTCACGTGGTGGCACCGTTTCATCTGTCCTCCTTTCGTATCATTTCATATATATATATATATATATATATATACATATATATATTGCATTTACCGTGAGCTAGAGAGTCGTCTAAGGGCGAGAGAAGGAACTGGAGTACGTCCCAACATAATATAATTACGTAGTAATTTTATTTAAGGGCGATTAATGTTTAGAACGTTGTGGGTTTCGCTCTAGTAAAGTAACTTCTTCAACTCATGGAAAAGCTTTCACCTATATTCGCTTCTTTAAAGGGGTGCCCTTTCAAGCATATTTAATATTATTCCAGGCGTAGTGCTCATCGCTACGCTACTATATTCTTATATCGTTCATTATTTTCCTTTTTAACTGAGAAGTTACTACAGACGCTATTATTGTCGCTTATTCTGAAAGGAGGAACGAAAGGGCGGAAAAAGCGTAGAAAAGATAAGCGACTTCTCGGAGGGAAAGAGGGACGGAATGGGAGCGAGTGGCGCGGCAAGATTGAAAGGGTTACTACGAAGAATATAATAATGCAGGATCAAAGAAGGAAAGCATCGTGAATCGATAGAAGCGAAATCGCGTTCACCAGGGTGCAATGCGGCAATGGCTCGAACCCTCTCGAATCCTTTTGCCTCTATCCTCCTATTCGCTTTACTCGCGCGTTCCACTATTCACCTTACGTGATGTTAGATCCTTTCGTCGTCCTTTTTTCATTTGGCTTTTTTTGTGAGGAAAATAATACGGTAATTAAGGAGATAATTGTTTGAAATAGGGGTTTAATAAAAGTTTTTGGCAAGTATCGCAGAAAATAAGGGTGTCCAGTTGATCATGGGTAATATTTAAATGGAAGATAGAGCAAATTTGAAAAACGATGATAGAAAAATGTGTAGTATTTGAACCACAGTTTGTATTTCTTCTCTCTATAATTTCCTTTATTGATTAGACCTGAAAAATAAACAATTAAAGCATGATTAAAAAATGGCGACCAAATACTGCAAACTTTTCTATAATAGTTTTTTAGACGGACGCCATTTTGCCAATAATGCTTTTATTGCTTATTTTCCAGGTATAACTTATGGAGGGGATTATAGGGAGACGAAATATTTTTGAAATTTCAAAAAATCCCATACATATGACATTTTCGTACCTGGTCGTCATTCTCCGGATGCCACCGTATTGTAGACAAACGACGATTTCGGTTCTTATGGAAAACAAACTGCAACTGTTATATATCCTTTTGGATTCTGCATAAAATGCACAATTTTTTAAGATAGATGTACATTTTCGTTCATGATGGTCTTTGATAATACGAAAGCTTAAAATTCCATGATGTAAACTAGTGTCAGTATAGCTTCAAACTGATAAAAAATCTAATTCCTGAGAAAACTGTAGTCGATATAAAAAAATTGTTTCCTACATTTGATAACAGCACTCTTCAGAAGTATTTAGAAAAAAAAAAAAAAATAACGAAGCCTTCATTTACCTTTTTACCACAAAATCGTACCAAGGTAGAGATTTTTCACATTTTCAAAGAAGTGCCTGTATCTTGGAAACCGTGAGGAATTACATTATAGCATTTGTTGTTATTTCGATCACTCTTGATCTGCTCTATCTCCCATTTCAATATTATCCATGATCAACTAAACACCCTGTATGACCGAGCGACGATAACTTCTATATGAACAAGTTATTCCGAATGATGACTTTAACAAAATTTTTAACCCTTTGCACTCCGTGTCGAGTCTGACTCGACAAGACCGATTTTGAGCATAATACGACGTCGAGTGGTCCTCGACGCTCAATTTTTGTTATACTCATAGATTTTACTCCAATTCACCTACCAATAACTCGAACAATTTTTTTTTTATAAATAACTAATAATATATCACTTGAAATGAAATAATATGATGTTGGAAATATGGTGCCTCAGAGGGGACAGCGGAGTGCAAAGGGTTAAAGGTTATATAATTACAATTAAGGAATTGGTTTCATCGAATGGCAATTAATTGGAAAAAGAATTTCATTTGAAGCCATTTGAACGATGTCACGGAAGCACGATATTAACGAAAAGGTCGAAGGTAATTTGTCACGGATTAGGCTGCCGTACTTAATACGTTTGCGGGTACCTATATCTATGTTCGAGAACGCTGTAGGAATTTCTTAGGACCAACTAAGGGTGCTTTTGACGTCACGTTCGTAGGGGTTGGCGATCGTGGCGATGCTTCGTCGCAGGTCCGTCATTTGTGGGCGCCGTTGAAACTTTGGCTCGTAAAGCCGAACGGTCGAACTTGGTGCCGGCCGGGGGCGAGTCGAGAGCGGCAACGTTTCGGGATCAGCTTCAGTGCTGTATAAAATACCGTAATGCCCCGGGCACGTCGATCGAAATCAGGTGCAGCCAATTTGGCTGGCTTCCAAAAGCCGTGACATGTAAATCCAGTTTGGATGCATCAAATGTTGTCAGTAACGTTTTGGAGATCGACCGGAGCGAGCCATATCTGGTAGCTAACTCTCACCCCGTCCGCTGCTATAGATTACAAAGAAAAAAGTACCTTTTAATGGACCGGCTACAGGTCGATAATTGCCCGACCACTGTTCGACACCTGATTTGGCCGATTCCACTTGGAATATTCATGACGCGTGAGAGAGGACTTGTATCGAGTTTTCGATGAATTTTGAAGGATGTCTAGGGTAAGTATAGATATATCTATCTTCCAGACATCATGTGCCACGAACACAAGTTTATCTGTCATCGAAGAACGACTCTTCCCTTCGATCAATTTCGATTCGCAAAGATTTTCTAAAAGTGACAGAATATCTTCAAATATGCGTGACTTCGTTGGGCCAAGAAGTTTGGTTTAAGAAAGAGAGAGAGAGAGAGAGAGAGAGAGAAGGTGCGAAAGGGACAGAGAAAGGAAAGGAAAAAGGAATTTATTTTCCAGTACATTTGCCTATCGAGGTGGAGAAGGGAGAGAACGCGTTCACAGCTGACAGGGATTGATAAATCGCGGTGGATCGACCGTGATTGGATTCATATCGGACGTATCGAAAGGAACGGGACGATTTATGTCGGGATATAATTTATATTTCTTCTTTTTTTTTTTTGTTGAACTTTTACCAACACGACTGGTATTGGTTCTTATTATACCTTTTTTGTTATTAATCGATGTTAGTCAATATTCGAGCTCTTTTTATTCATATATGCAGCAAAACATCCATTCGTTAAAGGGCTATTGCGATAAAGTTCGCATAGCTCGGTACGTCGAATGAGCTGTCTGTTCATTTCAGTCAGTATTCAAAGCTATCCTCTTTTTGAACATCAAGTTTCTCTTTCATTTTCACCTTTTGGTACAGTACGGCATTTCGATTTATATATGTACGCATGATGTACACGCATCGGTGTATCCAAGTATATAACGTGTATAAAGCATATTTGAAAGACACGAATAAAAAAAAAAAAATGTACGATGGATCGATCAACTTGCATTCATTCATTCGTAAAATTGTAACCTTTCCATCTGCGCTTGTAAAAACATATATAATATCGTAAAGTTGCGACGTGCTCTAGGCAAATGCGATACGCATTCGTTTGAAATCGAAGTTAAAAATATTCCACGAAAAATTTCTCCACTTAGCAAAATGGTTGTCTCGTTTTCCAATATATGCACGTAAATATATTTCCCCATAGAAATGAAATTCCGCTTTTCATATTTTGACGTTCGAAATGCGCGAATAGCGTGATAAGAGCCGCTTGAAAATTTTCGAGAAAGGGAAGAGCGTATAGACGGTACGTAGCCGTTGTGAATCATCTCAAATGGACCGCACAGAGGACGTACAATGCGCGTACGAATGTTTTTCAAGTGGACTTTGAATGGCTTCGACCCTCATCTCGAAGAAACGACTCGCGCGAATGCACGACAATTTCGCTAAAATTTGCACCAGTAAGTGGACGCGGTTAAGCTGGACGCGTTAGAGGTCTCTCTCTCTCTCTTTCCCCCTTTCCATTTCCTCTTTCCTACTCGTTACATCGGCCACTTTATTTTATTGCTCGGGGCTCTTCTTGGTACGGAACAAGAGAAGCGTGGTATAGCTTCCTTTGTCCCTTCGGGACACGCAAACGAAGGCGGTGCGAACGATTAGCACCCCGTTTCTGAATGGTTATTATTCTTCGCCGTACACCACACCCTTCCTCTCTCTCTTTCTCTCTTGAGAATTTCGAGTACAGCAGTATGTTACAGAATGCACTTTGTCCGATGGCCATTAAGTGCTCCTAGAGTTTTGTCGATTTTTTTTTTTTATTACTCTTATGGGAATAATAATTTTGAGAAGTTCTATGTAGATTAGTTGAATATAATATTTTATAGGGTCTCGATGATAAACTCGAAGTATAAACTTTGTGCTTTACTATAATTTTGAATTTTACATGTTTAGAGAAAGAAATAAAACACATTCATTGCGATACACCTTTTTTGTCAAACAAATATTGTAGAAAATTTATTATCTTCCATGAGTAATTTAGACGGCTCCTACGTAAGTTGTCGTAACTAAGAAAATTCAGAATTTTGTTTTATTTCATGAAATGGCAACTATTATATTATACAGGGTGTCCGCTTCCATGTAGTCAAGCGGAGGACTACATGTACACATCAATGACTTGAATCGAAATGTCTAATACCATTTTTCGAAATTCGACTCAGTTAAATTGTTATTAACTAACAAAAATCGGCCAATTACGGCGATTAGCAAAGGAAGGCGATTCACTCGAGCTCGCAGCTAGGCAAGAGATGAAGCGGTAGGAGGAGCAATCCACAATAAACAACGTTACATGTCGCTGCTCGTCGTAATTGACCGATCTTTGTTAGTTAATAATTCGTTAACTAAGTCGAATTTCGAAAAATGGTATTAGACATTTCGATTCAAGTTATTGATGTGTACATGTAGTCCTCCGCTTGACTGCATGGAAGCGGACACCCTGTAGATACTATTATTGTTAATGTTATAATTGTTAATAAATCTGTTGCAAAATGCAATCACGGTGCACATTTCAAACTTTGAATTGTTCTCCTGTAAAGTTGCAATTTTCAACATACGACAACTGACATAGGAGCTGTTGATTTGCTTGGGAGACAGATTGTCTCTTTAGCGAGGAAACACCCATTAAGAATCGTTCCATGATACGAAGAACAAATTAAATCAGATACGTTTTGATGTTCAATGGTCCTGTGCACGAAGCAATTAAATCTCCTTATTAGAACTTGTATCGTGTCATTAATTGGACATCCGGATACTGGTTCAATACAGAAAGTAGATTCACTTGAGACGTTAACGCGGCTAACGCTACGAGTTGGCGTGCGATAACGCAAGGCAGATGCTCAAAATTGCCAGTATCTTCTCTATGCATCTTGAAAATTACGTCGCTATGAGATCATGATGGCTTTCGAGTGGCTAATAACAATAACAAGTTTGGCGATGCTTCCGGACTATGGGAAAGGTAGTTTGCGTTGTTGCAGGTTCACAGATAAGCCAGATTTATGCTTCAAACGGAGTTCTCCAGATTACGATCGATACCCCGATATTCGCAATTATTGCACCGCAACACGGGGATTTATGAAAAAGTAAAATACGGCTCGTACCGTTTTATTCTCTTCCCTCTAACCTTTTTTCCCTCTTTTATTTTTGTGGCCTTGCCTCTTTTTATTTTTATCGTTACAGTCTATCGCCCAAATATATAAAACGAAAATTTCCAATCGATGATAGAATTATGCGTCTCGCGTAATTATAGACGCGAAATAATTATTTTCTTACTTTTAAGTAATATTTTAATTAATCATTGATTGGCGTTATGTTTACGTCGTCTTGAAACAGAAAATTTTATAAATAAAGAAGAATTTTAATTGGTAAACCGTTAATATTTTCAAATATGCCAATGTAGTTTTTTTACTTTGTAATTTCAAACTTGACGTTTCGGCAATTGTTTCTTGCCCTCTTCATAAGGAGAATTTGCAATGTAACTAATTTATCATTTACAAGAATAATAAAGATCGTAATGTTATGTTGAAAACAGTGAGTCATTAAAAGTCATCGGGTGAATCAACTGTGCGAAGGTTCATAACTCCCGCAATCGTTTAAACGGTGGTGAGGGTGGTGTATTGCTTTGTTAGATAAGAGAAGAGCTTCAACCAATAGTAATCGCTTATTTTTAAACCACATCAGGGTAAATGATTATTTTACCAACATCATCAAACTTTTTGTTTGATTTGACAGATAATGGTTTCATATGATACCTCACTAATATCTATCCATATTTTTTATATTAATCATTCCATACCTTAATATTTAAAATATTAACTCTTTTTCAATTAAAATTCCTCTTTATTGTTAAAAAGTGTTAGTTTCAAACCGACCTAAACATAACACTAATCAATGAGTAATTATAGTTAAAATTATTTTCTTACGTAATTAATACAAAAAAAATAGAGAAGCGCGCGTAATCCTATCAGATAATAATGGGGAAACGCTTTTCATTTGCGGGAAATTTGATATTTCGGAAAAATAGAATTATTCTCAACATTAATATCACTTCGGTTGGATTCGGTTGAGGGCATTTAAACGAATGCATTTACCGTAGCACGATAAAGCTAATTCATTTTTCTAATTACTTATTGTCGTACCAGAGCTCTGTAATATATCCCGAATTCACATTTTCTGCACACTTCCAGCCACGTGTATTTTAATGTTGCAGATAGCCGACTGTATTACATTACATATCAATTAATACGTCTACTCGTACACATTTTATACTAAACGTTATACCGAAGTAATATCAACGTTAAAGGCAGCTTTGGAAAAATTTGTCGTTAATCTTCCTCTCTTTCAGCTTGAAAAAATACGTATAGGGAGAGCATAAAACGAGTAGCTGTATTTTCGGAATGCATCGAGAAATCTGCCCGAAGCGATAATTCTGGAGTCCTCGCAAAATGCACGATTCGTCAAACGCGTCGCGAATTTAACGTCGACCATTCTATGTGCGTACGCAAAAGCGTACGTGCGTACGAGGAACGAACCGAATTCATATATGCGACAATGCAGTAGAACTTGGGCGTCGACGATCATTGTAAAGTTTTAACGCAAACGTTATCGTCCAACATACAGGCTCATTCGTTATTCCGCACTGATCCTGTCACATGGTGGGAATGACGTTCGCCGATAGGAGTATCTTCGTTCTCGAAATAGCTTTAGCGGATAAGTAGGGCTTACGCGTGAATCCCGACGCGCTGATGTATCGCTAAACCCTAGAATTCTCGACGTTCTCGTAAAATTATGTCATATTTATAGAAGTTAAGCCATGTTAGTTTTTGACAACAAGGTCTGTTGGGTATATTCCCAAGGTATGGCAAAAAAGTTCTTAAAGATGCTTCGATGGTTACACGAAATAAGATATGAAGATGTACCGTAAGATGGGGTTATTTGGAACAAATTTTGTCGTTTCAAGTCGCCTAACTTAGCAAGATAATGTATTTAAACGCGGTAAACCTACAAAATGGATTGAATTTGGCGTCAACAATTACCTCTAAATGTTTTTTTTAAACTTAAAACAAACTCCACAAAAAAAATACAAACTGATGTGTTCCAAATAGCCTCCATATGGGGCTTTTCGGGACGACAACATATTATAGGCTTCATTTTCTAAATTAAACAAAATTATTTAAATACGTTTGCTCTGGCGGTATTGGGACATCACTTCTTAGAACACACATACATTTTATTTAAATATCTTAATCAGAAACTGAAAAAAAGGTTGAAAAACAAACTAAGACAATTTTTTGGGTGTCAACAGTTTTGTTTTTTTTTTTTTCTTATTTTCAGTTGAGTTCATATTACGCTCGTTCTCTTTCTCACTCGTGGCTACAATCTTTGTAAAAAAATGCTTCCGTGCATAACTTCGTGTCATTACTGCAATCAACTTATAAAGTAAAATTTAAGAAAAAGTTAGTTGTTACCAATATTTATCAATAATTTACGTGTCCCAAAAAGCCCCATATGGCTACCCGTCTACTCACCTAATTAGTTGTTGTACAATAAGTTTAAACGTTATATTCTCTAGTTAAATAAACATGCATGACAATATATAGGAGCATAAATCACTTATCTATTGGATTAAAACAAATACGACTAAAGTTTTTCCATCCAATTTTTCAACAAATTTGCCGACTAATTTTCTGAGCACTTGGTGTAATGGGAAGTCGCGTTAAGTGTCATTGTTTTTTTTCTTGAATTTTCTATCGTACTGTTACCATATTTCAATTATTTTTTGCTACCCATACCAATAACAAAAAAACTAAGGAATAACACTTTGTGCACCATTCGTCCCAAATAGCTCCCAAAGTCCTGAATATCCCTTACGGCACTGTCTCGTACAAAAAAATAGACGAATTTTTCCACTTCGAAATTTCCAATATCCATACACGTTCTTTTTATTACAATTCACTCTCCATAAAGTAGCATATTTACGAGAAGAATGAAATCGCGGGAATCTTTAGAAGCAAAGATGTATCGCGCTGCGTGTTTGGATTTCCGATGGGACGTGGTGGTTCGTTGAACGCTTGGAAGGAAAAGCTTTGCGCGTGGTTGGCGTGGGAAACAGTATTACGATGCCTCTCCAATCAGGGAGACAATCGATGCGAAGATGATTGAAGTGGTACGATGGAAAAGCAGAATGATCGTCGATTTCAAAGGAAGTCGGCCGATTCCGGCATCGATATTATGCCGGTGGAAGTTACGTGCACGCGTTCCCCCGCATTTCATTTACGTCGTTTCATCGTCCTATCACTCGGCACTCCCTCAAATGCCAACTCCGTTTGCTCTTTGAATTTTATACCTAAAATGTACGGATGTGTCTGCAAATTTGAAGACATTTTTTATTTTTTTATTGAACCCTTAAAGTCACGTGTATCTTCTCAGCTTATTAGTGACCATAGTTTTACAACTATGATATTAACATATGGATTTTATATTTAATTAATAAAGCTATGCAACTTTTGTTTAAACCTTTTTCAGATACCTATCACTGTTCTTGATATATTTCACAGAGAAAATAATTCCGACATTTTTTCAAGAGATGATTTCTTCTCCTAGAAGAGTATTCTGCACCAGTGGAAAGTGGGGTTGTATAAAGCATAACTTAATCTACTTATAAAGTTTTATAATTTTTTGGATGTTCGGGTTGCCTAACCTTCCTTGTTAGTGTGTTTGATATATTGTATTTTATTCTTTTGACGTAGTAGTTTGGGCATTGGTAAACGATATGATCGATTAGAATTAGTGTGTCACATATATCACAGATCATCGGATTTGATTTTGTTATGAGGCAGAATGTTTCAAGTTAGTGTGGCCTATTCTCAACCTGGTTAATACTGCTTGATCTTTTCGATTCATAGAAACTGTTGGACTTATGTCATTTATATTGTTTCGAAGTTTGTATAGGGCAGTAGGTCTGGTTCCAAAATCCTGTGGTGACTTTGATAAAATATTTGTGTATATCTTTGTGAAAATTGGGTATCGACTGTGTTTCGGATGCACTAGAGCTTGCTTGTTTTGCTATTAAATCCGCTTCTTCGTTTCTTTGGATGTCAATGTGTGAAGGAATCCATGAATACAAGATAGAAGACATTTTTCTGTTCACTCACTCAAGATCTATTTAACAAATCTTTCGTCCAACGGAACCCTCGTTATTTACCATTATAACAAAATATGGTGCTCTTAAAAAAAGATTTTCCAACTCGATTACCGAAATCGAGCAGCGAAAGAAATCGGATAATCGTCGTGTTCTTCGTTTAGACTAAAGTTTTAGGCAAAAAAAAAGAGAGAGAAAGTGAGTTGGATAAAAATGGATCGTGGATTGGAAGCTATACTCCCTGGAATAATGACAACTGTAACGTTCAGCCGGCTAGACGCGAGAAGCTTCGGTCTGCTGGAAAAATTACTCCTTGATCTGAGCGGATTTCGTGAGACATCGTCACCGGTTCTTCACGGATTTGTCGAGGATAAGAGGTTTTCCCACGTTGTCTTTATGAGACTCTCTTTTCAGCCAGCGAAAGGCTCGCTAATCGTTTCGTACGGATCGTTAAGACGAGAGTTTAAAAAGAGAAATCGTTTCGGTATAATCCGGCTTTGCTCGTCGATAAGCACCGGTATAAATCGAGCTTATATCACGCTCAAGGTATATCGCTTACCTGCATTTTATGTAAATTTAATTTAACAATAGATCGGACTATCCAGCTTTTTTTTTTACTCTCACGTGTATGCTTCGTATTTTATCATGTATTTAATATAGCTAGTTTACCCCATTCTTATCATTTTTCCTGCAACATAGTAGAAGACAATATAGTAGGTACTATACGTTTCTGTGTAGTAAAGTGAATTATATGACCTATATATCTGAAGAAAAAACATACTTTCGGAAATAATAAAAAGAGATTTACGACACCACAGGGTAGGAGAGGGGGGATAGGGGGTGGAGGAAAGCTTTGCTACGTGTTTACGACCGACAACGTTTCGGTAATGCGGTCAGCGTCGGTGCAATGAATCCCGAAAAGCCGAAGACGCCGCGAAGTGTCGGCCCTGTTTCATAAATGAGTATTCTTTTCATCACGAAAGTTTAAACTCCGTGCTATTCTCTTGAAAGCAAGAATAACAAGGAAATTATTACTTGGAGTATCACGGAACGACGCGCCGGATTAATCGTATTTTAAAGCGAGGATCGTAAGGTAGGAGTCTTGCTCACCTTTCTCGTCATTTTCTAGCGGCGCCCGCTCGTTAAGTGGTAGAATAGTTCGCGTGTCAGGAGGTACTTCCATAGGCTACGAGCGAGATATTTACTTATTAAACTCGAGATGGCCACGTAAGGAAGCCATGTTTATTACAAGCATAAATAAGATCTCTATTACATTTTACGAAATGGGTGAAAGTGCTTCGTGTTTTCGACCTACAAGCTTTTCGACAACGCAACTTGTTACGAGGATCCCATTATTATTATATTACACTCTAGGTTGGTACATTTTCGTGTTGGCTTTAAATCGTGATACTCGATGATACAAAGAATGCAATCAAAAGTCTTATGAACGAAATCAGATAATCTTTGGTATGTAATGAATCAAATCCTGCAGGATGATCCAAATGTTCTTTTCGTTTTGGAAGTAAGACAAACTAGGAAATCATATCATATATTGGAACATCATTATCAGAAAGGGAGTGACGGATTGATCAGCAGACACAATTAATGGGAGGATTCCAAGTTCTCATTGCGTCATAAGTAATGCTGTAAGCAGTACTCGAGTCAGCAAATTAACCCCTTTATGCACATTATTTTTTTTAGGAATTATCAGACAATATTCTAGGAAAATACCCTTATTGCCTTACTTGGGTTGGGTAAAATGTCCAAAAAAATTTAAATAGTCATTTATTTATTTATTTATTTATTGATGATGAACGGGAACAACCCATTAATATAGATAAAGTTCCCAGATAATGCACAGAAGTAACAGTAGAATATCGAAATTATAGAAAATTATTTTACAAAAAATAATTACTTAAAATATTATTACAGAAAATAAAAAGAAAAAAAAAGAGAAGATAAAGTAAAAGGAAGCAAATATTATTACCGCTTACATATAGCTAAACGGAAAGAGCGCAAGGCAGTTTGTTCGGTGCAGCCGTTAAGAACAATGGTGTTGGTATAAAGTCATTTAGTATGCCATTGAGAACAAGCAAAAAGGGGATTGTTTACACCCTATTCTAAAATTGAAAGTCTAAGCTTGGGCAAAAATGACCTTTCTAGGAAGCGGATAAAACTTAACAATTTAAAAAAATTTGTGCTTTTCGCAACACGGGGTATAAATGAGTTAATTCACAGAAATGTTTACTGATTGTTAATATAATAATATATTCGTAACATGAAATAAGGAAAAAATTGAAGAAATATTGTTCTAGTGATGGACGGCAAGACAAGAATTTCAAGATCTTGACAAGACAAGACTTGATTTTTCAAGACAAGATTACCAATTTCTTGTTCTTGATAAAATCGAGACAAGACAAGATTTGTCCTTCAAGATCAAGACAAGACAAGAAAAATCTATCAAGATTCTTGATTCTTGATAACTGAAACTACAATTATACATATGTAATTATAATTGTGTAATTATAATTATATATTATGTAATTATAATTTTATGTATAGGGCCATATATATCGGGGTTATGTAATATTATAATCATGTTGAGATCCTTCCGTCTATTTTCGATTTTAAATAATTAAATGCAAAATTTAAATTAATTCGAAACAAGACTTTATAATTTTACTGAAAACTGCAGTTTATTTTTATTGTAAATATAGGAAATCTCTATTTTGTAATGATGTGTCCTCAAACGTGCTCTTAAGTGCGTGCGTTTAGTAGACTAGAGACCTTAAGCTTCGAAATAGTTTAAAAAATTTTCTACTACGAACATTTGTAGCTGATATAGAGTAATTTGAAAATGACCTAAAAATTTCAAGAATTTTCTTGTTCCTTTAATATTTATGACCAGTAGAATTTTAAAAAAAAATTTTTTAATAATTTTTATACAAATTTTCAAAAATAATAAATCAAGGTGTGGTAAATAATGTATTTATAGATATTATAAAAATATCAAGAATCTTGCAAGAATCAAGACAAGAAATTGATTGTCAAGATCAAGACATACTAATTCTCGATTGTACAAAATCAAGACAAGACAAGTATGTTCGATTCTTGTCTTGTCTTGTCTTGAATCCATCACTATATTGTTCCACTTGGATATACACAAACCACAATATCAACTCAACATTTATGACTTTCCAGAAATTCCCTTAATGAAACACTGTCAAGCTTCTTATTCAATTATTTCAAGCGTATATGGTAACCAGCAGATGTTCGGGTCTGGGCCAACGTCGCGCGGCGATTTGCCCTTTTTGCGATTACATCGCAGAACGATGAATCTCATTTTGAAGAGCTGAGCGACGAAAACGAGATCGAAATTGCAAAGTCAGCCGAGTACGGCGAGCAAAGCGTGTACGGCACGTGGAGCGTGTACGAAGCGCACGGGAAACGCGACTCTCTCGCGGGATTAGCTTCCTGGGTAGCTACAATATCAGCTAAAAGAGAGAGAAGGAGAGAAATAGAGAAAATCTCTTTCTCCTTCGGGGCTTCTCTCTTCGACCGAAGACTTTCGACGATGGCTCCTCAGGTATTCCCGACCCGTCTCATTTACGATCGTGTTACAGGCTCGTTTCACGTTCGAACAGTACGCTCCTGTCTTTCTTGCTTCTCGTTAACGCGACGTTTCTCACCGAACGCTCTGGGGCACGCCACTGTATCCCTGACGTTCCTTTTGGACATTGCCTTAGGTAAAGAAATTTCGGAAATCGTCGTCTAATATCGAAACTTTCCTACCTTCAAGCGTATCGATTTTATAAGAGATGTAAGCTTACCCAGAATACCGCAGGGTAAATATCTCTTTCACGGTTTGCGATAGATTTACATAACGCATCTGCTTGACGTAATTGAAACGATATTGAGTCGCAACAAATATATCGCGTACTATGAAGAATGGAAAAATTCGTCGAATTTATCGAACAACCAACGAGGTCAGCGTAAATTCGATATGTTGCGCATGTTTGGTCTACGAGTTTCTCATTTTTTGTATTTTGATCCCAATATAAAAGGCGTTAATGGCTAAAAAAAAGAGTGGCCAGTTTCTACCACGATGAATCGCGTTATCGATTTCTTGATAAACACGTGAACGATGAAGAGAAATCGATCATGAGAGAGAATGGAAATGTTTTAAAAAGAGAGCAAGGACGAACACACCCTGCTTCGAGAAGTTTTCAACAGCGTTACCGGGTCCTGTAGATTATTTTGAAATCTAGGAGAACGGTACGGTGGGAATTATATCAGTAGTGATCACCTGCTTTATTAACAGCCACCTCTCGGCGTCCTCTGTTCACGAGCATATTAACTAGCGACCCCGCAACGAGGTTTACTGGCCTCTCCTGTGGTATTTGTAGGTGTGCGTGCTAGTCCACATCCTCTCTCTCTCTCTCCCTCTGACGATCTCCCTCCTCCCTCTACGCGTCTCGTTCCCCCTCGTTTCCAAAACGCGTTAGCACGCGGCCGAGTATGTTGCAGCATGTATCACGGACGGGCGAGTCGACGCTAGCGAATAACTCAATTCAGCGATGAGTTAACGAATTTTTCGAGCTCCAACCATCGCGTCCCCTTTTGCCGAAAAGGCCTGGTATACGAGTACAGAGCATGCTCATGGATACAACAATAACGACTTTTGATAAGAGTTTCCAAGCAACGTTCGATACATGCGTTACACCATGCTTTACAATATTTTTTCAACCGACTTTTCTGAGATTTCTATCATTTTTATTCGACTTAAAAAAAGAAGGAGGTTATCAAGTCAATTGTATTTTTGTGTGTGTAGATATGTTACGCGATATCTTCGCCGATTGTTAATCGATTTTAATGATTCTTTTTTTATTAAATAGGCTGTATCTCAGGGGTGGTCACATTCAAGTCTAAGAAAAATTTTACCCTTAACCACTACAAATCGAAAAATAAAGTAAATTTTTTACAAAGAAAAATATAAACCGACTTCAAAACTTTGCCTATATGTAGTACACTTAAACAAAACATTAATAAATTATATTTTTATTTGTTATTTAATATTTACAATACATACCTAAGGTTTATATTTTTATTTTTTTTTGTAAGAATTTATGTTGTTTTACATTTATAGTTTGATTGTATTTAGTAACGATTATGGATTGAGATATTGTCATTAAATATTTCGAAAGAACGATATCACGGTCCGGACACTTTGACGATGTTACTATCTCCGTTACACGTGACTAAACGTCACTCTTGGAAACATTCATCACATCTAAAACGAGAGGATGATGTGTACACCTTTATTAAATACGGGAAGTCCAGGTGATGGATTTTTTTGACGCTCGGCTAACGTCATTTCGCTGGACTGCCTGACGTCATTAGCCGTTTTTCGCTTCTCGCCAGAAACTCATTTCAGGTCTTGCACGCCGCTCGTTGATTTTGACATTTACGAGGTGACTATCTTCGTCTCTTTCACTCTTTTTCTCTCCCTCGACCCTTCGCTCTCTCACTCTCCCGTTTCTGTCTCGCCCCCTTCGCGTACCTTCTACTTCTAGGGTAAGAACTCGTCTGCCTATCCCGGTTATCATGTATCCAGCAATCTAGCAAACGGAAAAATGAATTTCAGAAAATCGATTTCCCGAATTTCCTTCGTCTCATTTTCCTCACAGTTCGTCATGAATATACTCCTCAAATCGATTTCGAATTCTATTTCTCTGTTCAATTAATTGTTCGTTGTATTTTTCAATTACCGGTGGATACCGCGATACAGTTTAATTCACAACGAAGGCAAGTTCTCGGCCAACGATATAATTCCGTTGCTTCCTCGAACACATTCCGATGATAACTACTGGCACGTGTTTCTCCTGTTTGCAAGTTCACAGGCGAATTAGCCGATGGCTATGTCTTTGTACTGTATTCTGTAACAAGGAGTTTATCGTTGCCCTGCAGTTCCGCACTTATATCAAGATTATATAAACTTGGGATTCAATTGAAATGTAACTAGAGCAATGCAGTGGTTTGATTTGAGGAAGCTTCTGATTTTATAAAGTCCTAGAAAAATCAGCTACTAATGCATTTATGCAATTTTTAGTGCGGCTACTTTATCTATGCTATGTTAGTATACGTTTTTGCCTAGTACTTTTTTGCATTATGGGATGTGAAAAGGGCACAATGAGAGAGTCCAATTTTCCTTTACATATGCGATTCATTCTGAATTTACATTTTATGAATATTATTTGTTCAAGTGATTACCATGCTCCAGCCAACGAGAATTATGTCAGAAACGAAAGAAAAATTTTATGTCGCACGAATGTTAGACGATAGCACGTTCGTTGTAAAGTTTGACAGATGGAGGTGTCAGGATCTACAGTTAACATTTCATTTTACTTTGTTTTTTATATTGATCCTTGTAATTTATAGCATAACTCTTAGTAGTTGCTCGATAAAAAAAGATTTATAAAATAGGTGCTATGTTAATTTATAAATTAACATATAAAAAACCAACATAAACAGAAGCATTGCTCTTATTCCTTTGGAATAAAGTTATACAGAGTGTTCAAAAAGTATCGGAACGATCAAATATCTCGAAAACGAAACATTTCTGAACAAAATTTTTCAGACTAAAATTGTAAGGTTTAAAAAGTTTTATAGACTGGCCGTATCAGTTTGACCCTGAGTTGAGCCGTCAAGATCACGTCAAGATCAACATGATTTTTTTAAATGGAACGCGTCAGTTTTTTTAATGCGGTGTTAGAGCTGATAGTAATACCTTTTTAAAAATGTGGTTGGTGTTCCTTTTTTTTGAAAATTTTCCGAGTTATGAGTTATAAAAAGGGGTATTCCTCTTATAAAAATAATGTTGACCTTGACGTGACCTTGACGGGTCAACTCAAGGTCAAACTGATACGGCCAGTCAACAGAACTTTTCAAACCTTACAACTTTTGTCTGAAAAATTTTTTTCAGAAATGTTTCGTTTTCGAGATATTTGACCGTTCCGATACTTCTTGGACACTCTGTATAATATTACATGACAAATATTGGAGTTTGTTGCCTTTCGCAAATTACTGTTTTTCTCTAGGACTTCTTTTACTGTCAATTCTTTATCTTGACTAGTCATAAATTTTGCTGTCAACTACTTTCGATCGTTTCCAGAATTATCTTCCTTTATAACATCCAAGGAAAGACACATGATGTAGAACGTTATTAATAATTAATGTAATTGACAATGAATTTGTCATAAACTGAGAATTATTACCTTGGTAATTTTACCTCCTGTTTCTGCTAATTTACTTTGTCGCGTTCCCGTAAAAATGTTCAGCCATTTCTTTGTATCTAAAGTTAGTAAGCGTTTGATATTTTTCACGAGCATTACTATTTTTGAAATTCCCTCGACAAATGTACAAAACGTGCTTATCGGAGCTCAGAATTTCTTATTGTTAGAAAAAGTACGCGTCTTTAGGTTCTTCGATATAAAATTTATTGTAACTCGTTCGGAAAGGTGTTCGCGTACGAAATTTTGAGATTTGAAGCGCACTCTCCCATACTTGAATTCAGGAGTTTCCTAACCCACAAAACTCTTACTTCGACCAGAGCCTCCCTCTAGACTCGTAGTTCTGCAGCCGCCACGAACATCGATATTGTTGAAACTTTCTTGCGCGGTACGTCGTGTTATAGCTTATATCTCTACGCATCGCGGACGTTAGCAGCCTCGAATGTATTTAGCGAAATATATTTTATGTCTGGAATTAATGAAAATGAAAGATTTACGAAGGATCTTTGTATTCTATATGTAAAGCTTTTACTCTCTAAAACCGAATTAGTAAGTTTGAAATTCACTACAAAAATAGTGATTTCTGGTTGGATGTGTTAGTTGTTTAGTAATTCTCTAAGCTTTTGAGAAAATTTTACTAATTCAAGATGTGGTTATTTTTACTAATTGAAATAGCGAATATTCACTATTTGCTGGTGGTATACTTTAGACATTTCTAAATAGTTAATATTCAGATTTACAGAGTACATAAGATTTAACACAGCGTGAGTGAGGTCTGATATATCATACCCGGATGTTTATAAAACATTTGATTTCCATTTCAGTTATTTCATTATAATAATGTATTGTCAACAAGATAAGGTATATATAAAAAATATTTAAAAATAGCTTAAGTTATTTTTTTAATCAAATTATTCAATTTTATATATGGGTATGTAACAATTATTCACAATTGGATGTTGTACATTTCACATCAGTTAGACTGGATTAATATTAAGAATAAAATTAGAAGAGATCCTAATCCTTGGTATAAGTTTTAATTCTATTTGGGTTAGAATAATATGTACTTGAAGTCTTAAATACTTTGGTACATCACGAACTAAATCCTGAAACGCGTATAGGAAGAAAATCGCGAACTAGTCAGTTCTCCGTCGAAGGATTCCCTCGGCAAAGAAAATCTTTAACGTTTTATGAAAGTAGTTCGAAGTCATAAATGAGTTTCGACGCCTCGATTAAGGACAGTCTCGTTTGCAGCGCTCGGAAATCCACTTCGAAGGAAATTAGGTGGTGATTTGAACAAGAAAAGTTGATCGAATTCTTAAGGTTAATATTCCTACCTGAGTTCGAGTTGCTCCGTTGAACGTTTTCCTAACTCTTAAAGAAACTATCGCTACAAATTTCTTCCGTGCGTTGTACCGTAACGCTTTTTTCCTTTCTTTCTTCTATTTATACGTCGATGTAATTATAAAACGCGAAGATAGGAAACGCGTACGTGTTAAAACCTTAAAACCGGGGATATTCTCGATGGAGCGTTTGTTTTAATACGATTATCGTCGGCTTAAGTGTTTCGCTGCTTAATGATGAATAAATTATACTTTCGAGACTACAAAGGCATAATGGTCTGTTCTGTTTCCAACAGCATAACGCGGAAGAAAGTTGTTCGAACGGATTGCAACTGTTTTCGATGTATGGATATTTCAAAGCAAAAGTACCAAAGTCGATTTCGCATAATGTAAAGAAATGCATACGATCCATATTACCTTCCAAACGAAAGTATATTCTTATGAGAAAAAAGTAACCTTATCTCAAATTCGCTCATAGCAAAGACAGAACGGTTTAATGTTAATAATTAGAATAACGTACCAACTTGTAACACGAAACACCACCAATAGGTATAGCATTTCCACGACGATATAGTGCCTCATGGCCGATAACACGATCACAAATTGTGAACCTTAATGAGGGGATCAAGAAAATGGCCCGTTTTCAAGCAAACAATAAAGTAGATCTTTCTTTATGCAAAGATATCGTGAGATACGTCACGTAGATTGAACGTTTCGTTAGTAAGGTAATAAACAATGACGATGACATAATGTATATTCAAGTGTGTTGATGTAAGTCGAGTTAATTGAATGAAAGTTTAAATTCAAGGACGTCGGGAAATTCGCCGTTCTCGTTTTGGCAGAATGCATCCGGTGGAGAGGTTGGCAGGGTGTGGCCACAGAGTTTGTCGGATGTTTAGGTATAATCAGGATGGATATGGCTAGGTGATAATGAGGGGTCACCACCCCGGTACTGCCACGTGGGACCGAATGAAGACAAATAGCCGCTCTCTACACATTTACAAGCTAGCTCGGCGTGCCTGTCGGTGTTGATGGTCGTTGTAATATTCGCTGTAAACCCTCGACGTGTCTCGTTACGCACGTATGCCCGCGAAGTGGGCGAACGACACGCGTATAGTAGGTACATACCTACCGGCATCATCATTTTAAATGTCCTACGACGACGACGACGTCTCGCGTTTCTACGTTATCTCTCAATCAAAACTAATCGATCGCGTTCTCTTTCTTTCTTGTTCGCTTTATGACCTATCTGGACACGGTTGCTTTAGCTGTTTTACCATTAATATTATTTGGATTGATATACTCATTCTATTAGCAGTTACAATGAATTTCGATGATCTGCCAAGTGAACTGTCTTAATCGAGACCAGCTGATTTTTATGTAACTTTGCTTTATAGTACAGATGAAAATGTGGGGTATGTTTTTTTTTTAACCAGTTCACTGGTAATTACTCATATATGAGTAAAAAATTAGTGACACAACTGGTAATTACTAATAACCAATTCACTGATAATTACTCATATAGGAGTCCCATGAATATCTCTGCCAATTTTAAACGGATTTGCATCAAACTTGATATCCTCAAGATTTTTGTATCGCTGGTGATGAATCCATGGTCGAAATTGCAAAATTCCAAATGGCGGATCAAAATGTAAAAAGTCACACTATTTGGATTAAACTCGGTACTCGGGGGTTCTCAAGGTTACTGATTACTAATCGGAATTTGAAATTAAGAAAATCAAAATTCTAAAGTCAAAAGGTAAAAATTCAAAAGTCCGCCATATTGTATCTGCCATTTTGATTTTCTTAATTACGAGTTCAGATTCGTAACCAGTGACTTTGAAAATCCATTCAGTATTGAGTTTAATCCAAATCCTATGGCTTTATATTTTGGGACACCATATTGAATTTTGAAATTTGGACCATGGATTCGTTACCAGTGATAAAAAAAATTCCTAATGGATAAGCTTCCATGTAGAATGCGAGATTATTGACTCTCACCAGTTTGTTGCGAGTCCTCCAGTGAACTGGTTAAAGGTAAAACATTCCTTTAAGGTAGATTATTGTCAAAAAGACAATAAATGTCTCGTATTTTCGCCTGCTTAATAATTACGAATAAAATTGAAAGGGTTTCATTTGGGACGGTTCCCTTGTAAGAAAGTTGCAGAATATATGAGTTTTCTTCGACGTTTCCGTCACAAAGTGAATCTTTCTTAAGTGCAACAAGGAAGGTCGACTACCCTGTGCTTTTCTTTCGTGGAACTCGCCAGCGAGTTCTCAGAAGAGGGTGGT
The DNA here is from genome assembly GCA_916049575.1 of Ancistrocerus nigricornis. Taxonomy (NCBI): domain Eukaryota; kingdom Metazoa; phylum Arthropoda; class Insecta; order Hymenoptera; family Vespidae; genus Ancistrocerus; species Ancistrocerus nigricornis. Next base: position 10,362,851 of record OU696665.1, read on the forward strand.
GGATGGTCACGGAATAGAGTATACGTGGAGCTTACGCGGCTAAGCTTTGCGAAGCACCTTGATTACTAGTTCTCTATCCCTAACTCTCTAATAATAGGATTATATACCTTCGAGCATTCTCCTCGGAGGTCATTCGCGCCTCCCTCATCTCCTCGCCTTCTTCGTTTTTACCTTTGGCGATATCACGTTCGTGGCGATACGTTAACTTTATCTCCGTTCGATAATTCAACGTTGCCAAAGACTCGTGAAAGACAGTTGACATGATGCTTAATGTCGTTTCTTTTATCGCTTTTCGCCGAAGGTAATATATTTTTCGTCAATTTAAAGTTCACCTCGCGTCACGTCGACTTTGTAGACTGTCGTAATATTACCTACCGTAACACGTGGCAAGGGTCGAGTGAATTTTAAAATACACCTTGTTCCCTTGTGAAGATAAGAACGCGAATACGATTTCTTTTTGCAGGGTTAATAACAATACACGAACATACAATCATTTTACGTATAATAATCATAATCTATATGTATTTAATATAGAATTTCTCACTGTGTATTCCCCATTGTTTCCGGAATCCTTTGATCCATCAGAATCAGATTGCGCAGAGCTAATCTCTTTCATTAAACCTGGATATCCCATTCCCAGTTTCCGACTTCTATGAATGAATGGCAATCGTTTGATTTACATACTACCACAAATACTGATCTCGTAGATATGAAAGAGCTCGGGCAACACCTGGTAGCTTGATCCAGTAAATAATAATAGATTTTTATTATCATCCAATGACAGGTTCGAATGTCGAGAGATACGAAAGACGCCAGGAAATTTGTCCTCCCTCGTTATATTCAACTCCCTAGATATTTCCTCGAAAATGGATAAACGGCAGGAAGAATTCCACGAAGCACAGACTACCGGAGGCTCTTTATTTCCCCAGCATTGTTAAATTTCGCGTCCTAAACCTGGAGAGACTGCGGCGTGCGATTTATCATTTTTTTTTCTTTTTTTTCTGTCCATTTCCCCTCTCTTCTTCCGCCACTTCTCTCCCTTTCCTTCTACCTCATTCTCTCACGCTTTTTCCAGTTTTTACGGAGAGGACTCGGGTAATTGTTCGCTCGCGGTGCGAACAACACGCATGTCAAATGCCGGACGAGCCGATGGATTCGTTAGGTGAGCATTTAGCGAAAACCAACGTGGGGAATCCGAAATCGTTTTTTCCCTTCGATGCGATCCAAAGCGTCTTGGTGTGCGCGTATGCGTGTCTGTATGCGTGCTCGAAAGCGGATCTATACGAACGGAGATCGAATGCAACGGAATTGCAGGATTTACGCGCGATTTTGCGTGACATTTCGTTTTTCGGCCATCTCACTTTCTCCTTCGATCTGCATCACAAATTCCCGATCCACGATTCTCACCCTCTTTCCGTATCCCCTATTTACCGGGACTTTGCTCGTTCGTTTTTCCTTCTCCCATGGCGCCAGCTATCGTTCTTCGATACTTTTCTTACTGTAAAGAAGACTGCGAGCAGATCTTTTTCTTCAATCTGTTTCTCGTCTTGCTCTTTGTGTTCCCGTAAAGCGAACGAAATTATTTAAATTTTTCCATTTGTTATGGTGATCTTTTTTTTGTTAACGTTGACATATTTGCTACCATGTCGCGAAGAAGAAAACCCTATTACTGCCTAATGTTTGTTTTTCGAATTTGTACAAAATGTACTGCAGATTCGTATTTATAATTTAAATTTTGCAAATGTGTGAATATATTATATCCAGTTATCGTCATATACAGTGACTCCCAGAAATATTGGGACACCATATAAAGCAGAATAACTCTTTTATAATTAAACGAAATAATTTGAATTTTTGCAATAGTCGAATCCTTTATTGTTCGTCAAAGCTACAAAAGGCAATTTTTAACTTTTCATTATACCTAAGCTCAGATAAAAAAGTTAAAAAAATTACTTTTTTATTTTCTTTGTAATTCCGAGAATTTCGAATTTTTTTAAACGACAAAAATACGATATAAAGTAAATTAATCCTTCTATTCTCTTGCAAAAACTCAAATCATTTGGTACAATTATAAAAAAGTTATTCCGCTTTATAGGGTTTCTGAATATTAATGTGGCTCACTGTATGTAATACTGCGTTCTGAATGTTAATTTTAAAGAAAGTTTTAAAAACTAACGTATACTATTTTCTCATTTTAATTCGGTTCTAGTTCGTGAAGTTAATCACTTTGGTTCGCGAACGGCAATTGGCTAAGGAACGCTTTTTAGCAAACCATAAATTATTAGAAACGATGAGAAATAATTGAAGAATTAAAACGATGTGATCACTTTTTTTATACTCCTCTCCTTTAAACGAATTTAATCGATTCGATAGTCGCTCGTACTTCATTGTGGGCCAACTTTAACATCGTAAACGGATTTGTTGAATTTATTTTTGAGCGAGCCGTTTGAGAGGAATTCTGAATGATGTTGGCGGAAGTTAGGTGAAAACGTGTACCGCCTCTCTACGTGGAGGTACTTGTCTAAACACACACGGCTGTTTTCATATCTCACTTTCCATTTGAAACATGCCCCGCCTATTCTGTTACCTTTTATGAAACTACTCCGGTATTTGCATTCGCACGAACGAAGCGCGGAGTAAGAAATTTTTTACGTTAAAAGCCTGTAGTACAAAATGGTGTATACGCCACGGTAAAATGTATGTGCGTTCATGTAACTTTATAAATGGTTTTTGTATTATTCGAGCTTTCGAGTGGACCCAATAACGGTCCGACATCGTAAAACGATTAAAGTCAATGAGGCTGATTAAATAAAAGAGTCGACAATGGCTCATTGCATAATGATAGTCATTAATAAATTTTGTCGGAAATATTACATTTCACTCTGTTTATTTTCATTTATTCAAGAAAATGTTTGAGAAACGAGAATGGGTTATATTGATTATTTTACACAGAATATTACTATAATTTGACGAAAAAAGGATTATAATAAATTAACAAATATTTTAAAAAATATATATTTAATAGAATGTTTTAACCAGTTCACTGGTGGACTCGTAAGCAACGTTTCGTGGCAAAACTGGTGAGAGTCAATAATCTCGCATTCTATAAGGAAGCTTATGCATAAAGGGTTTTACCTATCGTTGGTGACGAATAATCCATAATCGAAATTTCATAATTCAAAATGGCGGATCCAATATGGTAAATATGGTCCAAAATGTAAAGTCACACGATTTGGATTAAACTCAATAATGCGTGAGTTTTCAAAGTCGCTGGTTACGGATCTGAACTCGTAATTGAGAAAATAAAAATGGCAGATGTAATAAAAGGCGGAATTTTGAATTTTTTCTTTTGGACTTTGGAATTTGGATTTTCTCAATTTCGAGTTCAGCCAATATTAGATCCGCCAGTTTGAATTTTCAAATTTCGACCATGGATCACCAACTATACAAAAAATGAGTATATCAAGTTTGATGCAAATCCGTTTCAAATTGGCAGAGATATTCATGATACCCATATAACATGAGTAATTACCAGTTGTGGCACTGTTTTTTTTTTTCTTTTTTTTTTTTTCATATATGATTAAAAAAAGTAATACCTGAGAATAAGAAATATACCTACATGAGTAAAAGAAGTACTAGGTACAGGGTGTAAAAAAATGTTTTGTCTTGACTACCATAGTTGGATTCTACGCTTTCAAATCGGTGAAGATCTGTTAAAAAAACTCCCCGCAAAATTGACTTTGACCTCGAAAATCAGGAGCAAAATTTTTTTTAACCATATTACGTTCTACTCCTCTTTAGAGCCAAAATCGTCAAAAGAAACATATGTTTCCAAAGCAACCCTTTCGTCAGAAATTTATGTTGAAATATTGTTATTTGCAAAATGAATTTTGTGTTGTATAGCTTCATATATTGAACTTAACTGGCCTTAAGGAAGAGTATATGGTTAAAAAAAACTTTGACCAATTTTACGGGGAGTTTTCTTAGCAGATCTCCACCCATTTGAAACTGTAGAATCCAACTATGGTAGTCAAGACAAAACATTACATGAGAAAAAGAAATACCTTAAGCTCAAGTTACTTTGGTAATGAAACTAAATAAGAAGGCAAAAAAAAGAGATAAATATTTTTAAGAAAGGAAATATTTAGTATCTCACGGTTGAAATTGTTCCTTGGATTCCGCCGTCTCCGAGCCGACACTGATATACGCTTTTGATATTCGCGGTATCGAATCTCCACAGTGCATACACCCTCGAGCAGTTTCCTCGAATTTAATCGACGCCATTATGCCGACAGTTAATCTTGTTGCATGGCGCGAGTGTCGTGCTCGTAAATGTGTAATACGACGACGGGTAGTTCCGCAAACTGGTACTACGAACGGAGAACATTTCGCAGTTCCCGATTACTCGTCCTCCTTCCGTCGATAGCAAGAAACAAAAATTTCATTCTTTCGTGTCAACATCGTCGATTGGTTCGAACGGGAAATTAATGGAAATTTAATCAAGATAAAACGGAAGGGATATTATTGAAAACGAATATAATAGGTAGCTTTATTAGTGGCCATCTTTTGTGATCATCGATCGCAATATAATACTGACAGTTGCCTCGATACGGCCGACGATGGTTATTTGAAACGCCGTAGCCGTCAAAACATCATTCGAGCTTTCTCTAGCTCTGCGTAGAGAGAGAGAGAGAGTCGCTATAAAGCTCGTTCGCTCCTGCCCACGGGGTTTCCAACATCATTAACCACGTATTATTATAAACAATAGCTCTACCGGACGGTTTGGTGGAAAACTCGTTTAACTAGAAGCGTTTCTGACGCTTAGATGCTTGTGGCAACGGCACAGAGTAGTCTATTCGTGAGAATTTTGTGACATAAAACTTATGTTTTCGATTTTGATAATTTTTTTGCGGGTTTGTGCTTTTATAGTAGGTAATTAGAAACAACGTGTTTATCCTTGATAAAATGATTGGAATTATTCGACTTCTATACAGGGTGTCCGGTTCCATGTAGCCAAGCGGAGGACTACGTGTACACATCAATGACTTGAATCGAAATGTCTAATACTATTTTTCGAAATTCGTCTCAGTTAAATAGTTATTAACTAACAAAGATCGGCCAATCACGGCGAGCAGCGACATGTAACGTCATTTATTGTAAATTGCTCCTCCTACCGTTTCATATCTTGTCTAGCTGCGAGCTCGAGTGAACCGCCTTCCTTTACTAATCGCTGTAATTTATCGATCTTTGTTAGCTAATGATTCGTTAACTAAGTCCAATTTCGAAAAATGGTATTAGACATTTCGATTCAAGTCATTGATGTGTACATGTAGTACTCCGCTTGACTACCTGGAACCGGACACCCTGTATATTTAAATACACTGGAAACACGATTATTTGGCGAATGTTTAGGACGTACAACGTGTTTATTTTTCATTTTTCTGTAAAAGTATATAATAGCAAATTTTGTATGGGATGTATGTGGTTATCGATTTTCCTCGAAACGTATTCGAAAAGAATCCTATTAAAAATGTCATATTATCATTTGATTTTTAGAAAGAATTTTTTTCGAATTTTCAAACAACCATCTTTACTAAGTTTACTGGTAGCGTCATTTCGATGCATTCTTCATGAGGAAAAATTACGAAAACTGTAAAAAACGTAACATTGTTTAACACTATCATTTTTTTTTCTATCACTTGTACTAACTATTATCTATAACGCCTTAAATCCATTAATACCTTCCAATTTTGAAATTCTTTATGTGGTATAAAAAATGTCCGTAAACCTAATGTTAAACTTAACACGTTAGTTGGAATGATCGACCCGAAAAATTGAATGAATTAATGGAACATTGAATTATAGTTGATGTAATTAGATTAACCTTCGGCCCTTAACCCTAGGGCCAATTGTTGTGGCCCTATTTAATAGAAAAAAATTATTACATCGCACTTTTAATTTTCTGTAATAAAAATTAAACAGTAGATGTAATGTATTATTTACTCAGAATAGTATTAAGTAATATAATCAATAAATAGTACTTACTAATTTTAAAAATAACGTGGATATATTTAAATTAGAAAAAATCTCTTTCATTGTTGATTAGAACGTTTAACTGCCATTGCCGTCTACTTGGACACTGAATAAGGGATTATGATTATATTACTTCTACTGTTTAATTTTTATTACAGAAAGTTAAAGGGTGATGTAATTAGTTAACAATTGTTCTCCTTTGAAGAGGCGCAGCGAGTGTGGCCTGTTTCTAAACTTGATTGTTTTGTTGCTCAAGTTGATTTTGATCTTAATGATGATTATAAGGTGAGTACAGATATTTTTATGTAAAATGTTTCACTTAGGCCGTTGACTACCAATTCGCTTTCGAAAAAACCCTTGTTCGTCAAACTCGGTCAAAAATTGTGACCAGAAGTGGTGAACGAGTGGTGAACGACCTTAATAAAGATGACAATTTGATTGTAAAAAATCGTTGTTTTTCATTTAATTCCATGTATAATGCAGAAAATATTAATTATTTTTATCAAAATGATGTCCAAGTAACCCTTACGTTTTGGATCTTTGAAATAAGTTACGTTTCAATGCCTTGTTAAAGAAACCCCACACTCGAGGTTACTGTACTCAATGCCTTGTTAAAGAAACCCCACACTCGAGGTTACTTTGACACTCTAAAAAAAAATATATATAATTGTGGGGGGCTGATGGGACTTCAATTTCTTATACATTTAATAGCCAAAAGTCACATTGTTTTATTGGAGCAAAAAAAGTTTGAATTTAGGATGTTAAAAAAAGTTACCTAGAAAAAACTTCCAAAACCTGTAAAAGTATTACCCATTTTACAGTAAAGTTTGAAAAGAAAGTTAATCTAATTACATTAACTATAATTCCAATGTTCCATGAATTCACAAAATTTGATTAAATTTCAAAGTTTATAAACGTCTTGAACAAATTCCAAATACTCGCTCAGACTATATTTTAAACTTAACGTTCGTTGAATTCGACGATCGGTGCTTTAGTTAGAGAATTTACGCGAGTCTCTTATCGAGCGAGCGTTAGCTCGGAAAGGCTTTGGTACTCTCACCGATCTCACGATGTTTCGTAGTAAAAACGAAAAGAAAAGGAAAAAAAAACGAATGTAACTAGCTTTCTTCTTCGAGAGAGTAAGGGATTTCTTCGGTAGGAACTTTCAGAGATGCGCAGCTGCAAGAAGTTAAGGCGGAGTGGGTTGCGGCACTTTCGCGCGCTCACTTCCGGCTCGCTTCTGACTCTTGTGTTTCTTGTATTTGAATTTCAATACCGTTGGTACTTTCAGCGAGTTGTATCCAAGAACCTCTTCGGACGTTCCTGCATCGTATCCTCGCTCTCGATGCACGCTCGTGTTCGAAAGCCGGCACCGATCGGTCTAGCGGTTGTACATGATCGTAAACGTTCGAGAAAGTCTTCGGGAAAAGGGAAAGAATACACGAGAGAGTACACGCCAGACTCAAACTTCTATTCGCATGCATATTTCACGCGGACGGCTTCTCATCTTTTCGTCGACGAATCGAAATGAAAAAAGATCAGAAGACAAAGTCGAATTTCCGTTCGTTTAGTTCATCTTCGTGAGATAGACCAAAGGATAGGCGTGTTGGTTTCGATTCAGAGATATCTTGGTCGAGGAATATCAAGAACGAAAGGCGTTGGAAATTTTTCGGTCGATCGGGCGTCCGCAGAAAACCACCGTCGAAAACTTTTTCCATCCATCTTTATATACCTTCTCCCACTCGCTTTTCCCTTCTTCTCTTCGAAATGTAGAGCAAAATTGAATTATTCCTACGTATGTAAAAAGAACCAGTCGAGAAGCTTCGTGAGCGATAAAGGAAGAACCATGACTGTCACGAGACCGTGCGACGTTTTTACAGTTTTTCGTTTTAGTCATCGAACATGAGAGAAATCTACGAGACGCATTCTGTGTAAATAGCGGTTCTTTGAAAGGCAAAGTTTAAAGAGTACGCTAGAGTTAACGAGTTTTATAACGGCCACAGGAACGTCGTTGTCGTTGTCTTCTTCGTCGTCGTCTCGGCATCCCACGTTGCTGCTGTGCCGGCGACAACAGTGTGGCAAATTAAATTAAATCCGCCTACGGGGCACCGACCGATCGATAGATTTTCATTTGGCGTGCTGCGAGCATCCCGATCGGAGGTGGGGATGAAGGTGGAAGGAGAAGAGAGGTCGGTAATACGAGAACAGCCGATGAAAGGATAGCAGCCGAGAGCCTGCCGAAGAGGATGGTGGAGAGGACTGGAGATGAAAAAAAAAAAAAAGAAAAGAAAGCGACGAGGGCAAAGTGAAAATATTGCCCTCGCGACCCGCAAACCAACCTTCCAAGCCCCTTTTTGCCCCACCGAACCGTTTCCACTGCTAGTCGCAACTTCCCTGCACTCTTTTCCCTCCTCTTCCGTTTCTTCCTCATTCTCCATTCCTCGATCGAAGAATATCCCCCGCTTAATCAACCGATTTATGCGCCAATCACGCGATCCGTCTTGAATTCTTTCTCACCGTCACACCTTCTTTTCCTTCGACTATGGAAAACGGTGCGAAGAGTGGAAAACGTTCGTGCAATTAATAAAACGTTCGCTTGCTCCTTCCTCACGAATCTTCTTCCTTTGTCAGCTGTTGCCACGTTTAAATTACTCACGATGATATTCGATTCTGCACGCGACAAATGTCGATATATCTATTTGGGTTGAACGGAAGGTACGTGAGTTTTGCCATATCTTTCGATGGAGATGACATTTTTCAATTTGGTTAGATGTTCTACATATATTGCAACGTTTTGTATATTATGCGTGTGTATTTACGCGTTCACTGATGATAACGCAAAATTGGTTAACACTGACTGCCACTGAATTTTGTAAGAATTTGGCCCCGAGTACTTATAATAAAATTTTCATTATTTTAAGTATATAATAATAAATGATGTGTAATATGGTTATATTAGAGTATATTCTTATCACTAGTACCTTTATATCATTGGTAGTTATCCATGATTATCGATGGTAATCACCACAGTCTCACTGAAAAAATAAGTGGGTAAAAATAAGTCATAGTGTTAATCAAAACGAAACGAAATTTTACAAGTCTCCTCAACCAACAAAAAAGTATTTTCTAAAATTGTTTCGAAGTTAATTGGTAATTATTCGAAGTTACACATTATAATTGTTATTGTATGTATATTAACAGATATATTCTTTCGGCATTTTTCGTTCGATATAGGGTGAAGGCCGTATCTGGGTTGCGTTTACCTAGAATCTGGATGTGTCCAACAAGACGCAAACCAGATACAACGCAGAATCAAGTGTGCTCATAAACAGTAAAACTTGTTTAAAACGGAATACAGTGGTGTAGTACAAATTGGATAAAACGGAAACCTTGGTGAATGGAACAAAAATTTAGAAATCATAAGGTTTTTTATAGATATGTATTTGTTTTTTTATTAAAACGAATCAATTGATTGGTACCACAAGATTCCGTTTTAGACAGATTTTACTGCATATAGATATATGTATATCACTATGATAGAATGGCGGTAATATTTGTGAGGAAAATTGTTCAGAATATTGACCTTAACAACATACTTGAATATATTTGAAAGCTCGATAATAGTTATTTGGCAAGGTTGGGCAAAGTTTGGCATTGGGTTGACAAGAAAGTAATTTCGGTTTTGTAGTGTGAAATAGAACTCAATTTTGTTATACACATTATATAAAATTATGTGTAGGTATATGAATTTAATAAAAATATAAGTTTCAAGACCAAAAAAATTATAAAATTGACAGAAGTCCTTCAATACAAACATATCGCTATCTATTTGTGAAAACCGAGATTACTTTCTTGCCAATCTAATATAATACTAGATAAGGTTGTAAAAGCGAGACAATAATTGAAGAGCTTAGTGGATAAAGATGTTAAGTAACAATTTAGTGAATTCGAAAAAAATCAGCTTTAAAGTAATCAGGATGCCATGCTATGCCTTTTTATTGTTGTTTTCTTCTACTGAAAATCGCCTAATTAGAAGACTTGGCAGAACCAATGAACTTTCCATATTTAAAGCTGACCATCTGATGTAATTTCATCCGGAAATCTCAATTTTTTTCGAAAATATAACTTAACATGTTCATCCATTAAGCTCTTCAATTAAGAAACAGTTAGGGGAAGGTTACATTTTTGTATTTTTCTGACTACCTATTAACTATTACGCAAAAATCGGTGTATATGTGTATTCTACAATATGTTAGCAACGAAATTTTGCAAGTTGGAACTTAATATCTGTTATACAACATAATTTATAGCTTATTTTCCAAATGCTTCCATGTGGTCCAATCGAGGAAACTATTGGGTTGTTTGGAAAGTAATTTCGCTTTGTTCCGAACAGAGGACTTAATTGTATTTTTTCAAAGCCAACTTTACACTTAAGCCGCATGGTCATTATAAATTTTGACAGCTGATATAGTAAGGCTAGTTTGTGAAAAAGTTTGTTTGATTCTGCGCAATAGTTTTTGTTGAACGTGTTGCATATTTAACATCGAAACTGTCGGAACGAAAATTGCAAACCATTTTTGGCACTGGCGTTCTATCAATACATCTTCTCCATACACATCGGATCATTTTATTCTTGCCTAAACAGCATTTTTACCTTTTCGATAGTAAAAAAGTAAAATATGCCAAATATGCTTCTTTCGCCTTTCCATATTTGACAGGACACCAAATAAAAACTATTACGCAGAATTAAACAAATTTTTTAACAAACAAGCCTTGCTATATCAGCTCTCAAAATATATAATGACAATCCGGATTAAGTGTGAAGTTGGCTATGAAAAAATACAATTAAGTCCTTTGTTGGGAAAAAAGAAAATTACTTTCCGATCAACCCAATAGTTTCCTCGATTGCACCACCGGGTTCTTCAATTGGACCGCTTATTATAATTTGTTCTACAGACAAGTACTAGACGGTATTTTTCAGAAGTTTTATGGAAAATGAATTGAGAGTAATATTATGTACAAAATTTTATTTGAAATTTTTTAAACCTAAACAAAACGAGCGGTAATAAAATTCTCTTAACCTGTTAACCGAGCGGAACGTATAAATACGTCCCTAATACGTAATTAAAAAGGGAATTCCCCGGTTAACAGGTTAAAGAGCGTCTATTTATAACATTGTTGATAGAGAATCACATCTAATTGTTCATCTCTCACACAGAAGATACAATACCACGATTCCTTATTTTGGACAAAGAAACCTGATGTTCCTCTGGAAAGCAACGCCTCCTAAATACTCATAAAATGCTCATACCTCAACCTTTCTAGATATGGTTGTAAAAGCAAGAGAATAATTAAGAAACAATTATATAGCACAACAAGTCAAAGACATCTCTACAAAAGGTATTAAAAGTCTATTCAATCCAATACCACGGATGACTGGTAAATATTGTAATTAATCGCGATCAAGGATTATCATCATCTCTAAACCATAGAACCGTTATTGCAACAAAATGAAAGGACGCGTTGACGATGATGAAAATGTGAAAAAGATACGCGAGAGTTTATAAAAGCCGGTAGGACGTCTGGTGCAAAGAACGATGAGCAAGCGGTAAAAACAAGAGGGGCATCGTAGAAGCGATGAGCGAAGGCTTTTACTTGATTGGATTTTACCAATAAACGAACGTCGGTCGATCGTCGATTTATTTCTTCCGCCGATCGATCTATCGCCCCGAGTGAACTTTTCCGAATTACGCCGGAATCCGTATGAAAGAGCATCGAATCGTACGTTACGAACGTTATCGATCTTGTTAATAACCGCGAGTAGTCTACCTCTATCACTTTGCGATATTAATGCCCGATTTCGGAAGCGCGGACCTGCAAATTGTGATACGATTATCGTGCAATCGGTTCACGTTCGATAACTCGACAGTTATTCCATGTTTCGAACGAACGCAGCACGATGACCTTTTACCCCTCTTGCACGAGAGGCAAAATCGTTTTCATTCGTTATTTTATCCGTCAGTCATCTCGACAATGCCCGGTTGCAATTTCGTAGCGCATCGGAATTCAAACTTCTGGAGTAGAGAGAAAAATAAGCGGCCGTTCGTTTCCCGAGTCAAGCAGGAATTTCGTTTTCTCGCGTGAACTGTATATGGCTGGGAATAAAAGTACGCCCGTTGGAAATATTCGAAGCCCCCAACGAATTCTGTATTCGCCCGGGTAACGTTTTACAAGCATCGAGCGAGGGTACTCGCGCGTGTTCGGTACGATAGAAAAGTGCAGGTAAAGGGCTTCGTCTTGGATCGAAGGGAGGAATTTGAACTTGTTGGTACTTGAGTTCAGTGTGTTTGTACTTAGAAACTGAGTGCCGGCTGAAGTTCGAAGCGCGAACTTCGGGTACTGCTCGAGGAGCTGCTCGAGTTGAAGACTAATAAAGGCGAGAACCTTGTAGGGTAAGAAGGTAAACGCAGTCGAGGTAAGGAGAGGCCGACTAGTCGCAGAGGCATCGTGCGTGTCGTGCATCTTTTGGTCTAGTATATGTTCAAACAAATGGGAAGAGAGAGAGAGGCCGAAGTCCTTGCCTCGTGAAAGTAATTAACTTGGGTGAACCTCAGCTCGAACGGTAAAACACGTCGTTGTTGGCCCGAATAATCGTATTTCCTGAGAAGCTACGCGACCATTCCGATGCGAGCAACGAGGGTAACATAGTTTTACGAGAGTCTGTTCGCGAAATCTCAAAGAAATCGTTTAGGAAGTTTTCCGAAGGAGGAAACTGTCCAACATGGAACGGTTCGAATCCCGTCGAATAAATTTCAATGACCGCAAAGATGCTTTTTCCGTTGGGTACCTACTCGTTCCAGTTTCCTGGGATACGCTAGGATTATTCAAATTTCAGAGAACCCGATGTCCGTTTGAACTAAAGTGCCAGAAAAAAGGGGACAGTGGACCTTCGAGGACTCGGAATATATAGAATAATGCAATTCCGGTATGCTTCGAAGAGATCGTCTAAGACAGTGGTCTTTACCCGGACCTCCGAACTGGATACTTTAGGAAGTTCTGACACAGCCTTACCGTGCAGAAACGTATCAGCCTTCGTCAACCCCTCGTACTTGAATCCCATACTTACGGGACACGCGTAGCGATCGAAAATTTAGCATTTTCTTCGAGGGGACCGTCGAGGTCCTTCTCATACCCGTAAGATAAACTGGTAGAGACGATGAGATCGTCCAATAATTCTAACCTTCGAATTCAATTATCGATACGCCAAGTGGAGCAATGAGCTAATGGAACATATAAAGTCGAGATGATGGCCAAAGAAGGTGATGGCTACGGAAATAAACGGAGAAATACGATAGGGAAGAGCTAACGAGAAAGAGAAAGATTGAAACTAACAACCCCTTTATTAAGAAAATACGCGATTGCCCTTACAGGTAGCGCGATGAGAGCTCGAAGAAATCCAAGAAGACGGCTAGTGGACTTAATTACGAAGATGATTCGAAACATCGTTAAGATCGGAAACGAACGGAAGCGCACTTATTGTTCGCGAAGTCGAAGGTCGATGTTATCCTCCTTTCCTAAGGATCATTATTTTCTACGACTATGGAAGTTCAACTACGGTCGCAAGGAACTTAAAGAAGACGATAAAACAGTATCGACTGTATCTTTCTTATCGTGAAGTAGTGCTTCTCTACTTTTGCTTACGAAATATCCCAATTTAACTTCGAATGTTTGCCTTGGAATAGAAGTTACAGCTTACTGTTATTTCTGTGAATTTGTAACGAGCGTTCCTTCGTAATGAAACGACGTCAAAGTTTCAAGACATTGTCTCGATGAGTGCTATTGGATAACAATGACATTGATGCTTTGAAATTTACGTAAGTGACAGTGACGTAGCATAGCCTCGGACGTGGTTATTTTTTATTCGAACGATGACAAAGACTCATACTTATTTGTTAGTTAGCATCTAACAGGATACTCGAGTCGTAAGCAATTATAACGGTTCTCGAGTGTAACTGTCGCGAACCATTGCCAACCGGTCCGGACAAGCTGCCGCGTTTTGTAGGTCAGCACCGGTTGGACCGCTTGACAGTTTCACGGAACAGACGAAGAGGGAGGAGTCAGTAAAGGAAAGGGGGGGGGGGGTGAGGTTAAAGCCGGTGGCGGTGGCAGCGGCGATGGTGGTGATGCTACTGAATTCGGAGGAGGGTCGAGAAGCCGGTTGTATGTACGTGTCGCGAACAATGGCTCCGAGAGTACACGGCAACCTGATGTCACTTCCTGCGTTGGCGAAGCCACCCTAATTGTCTCCAACCGTAGTCCGTCGAGGTACCGGCAGCCTGCGGCAACGCGCGTTACGTTTCTTCGCGCTATTCGCCTTTAATTCGAGATTTTCCTTCCACCGGTGCGCGAATGCCGTAGTTCTATTACGAATGGACGGAGATTTTGAAAAAAAGAAAAGCAAAGGAAACAAAAGGAGACCTTAACGAGAATTAGCAGGTACCGTGGCCACCTTTTTAATGGCTTTTTCTCTCGAAGAGTCCTCGGAACAAAGCGCTCTCCCGCGGTGCGTGTTCCTTTTTTTTTTTTTCTTATGCTCGGGTGCTGCCCGGGAACAACGACTAGGTTAATTTTGAAAACTTTCAAACGCGTGGAGTTTACGTCGTATGAATGGAACATTTTCTGAGACTCGATCGATATCGAAACTACCGTCTTTAGCAGCCATTCGCGAGCTTCCGTACCGAGTGCGATGCAATTAAATTTCACCCTCTCTCTTTCTCTCTCTATTTCTCTCTGTTTCAGTCGCTTTAATGGTTGCCAGGTTGGTATGTAAATATCAACAAAGAAGCCTTGATCGAGAGAACGGGTAACAATGGCGGCGAGAGTAGCGGAGGGTGACGCGTGGTGCCAAGCGATTTTGATGTCGTTTCGCTCGATAATATCGTATTCATGAACCGATTATGACAACGGGGAGGTGTATAAGTAGGTGGAAGGGTCGTCACCGATGAGTTATTAACTTCCATAATCCGGCGTTGAGCGTCGATGCCGACGTCGGGATATCACAATCGGCTGCAGATACTTCTGCGTGTGTCGTTCCTAGATTAGCATCGCCGTTCAATTAACGGCCCGTTATCACGCGGGTTAATTACTTTACCGGATTACCGCGATCATCTTCCTTCTCGCGTGCCACCAACGGCATAATCGCATTTGCCCGTCACGTACGCTTTTTTTCTCTTCTCGTTCTCTCTCCTCGGAAAACAACGTTCAATTTTTTGCAGTCTTAAGGGAGACACTATTGTGACGGGCTGAAAAAAGGTAGTTTTTCTCAAGTTTTTTTTAGTAACTAGATTATTTATTTGGGATTTGGCAATAAGGTATGTTATTAGCATACATTAAACTTATATTATGTAAATTTTTATTGCTGTTAAAGCTATAACCGAGCCACTGTATAATAAATGTGGTCCAACGGACGGATCGATTGGTTAAGAATGGCTGGTCTGACAAATAAAAACGGCACAGTTTTTTAATCTATATAGACGTAGTTTTCGTTATACGTGGTCGTTTTCCGATTAAACAATTTT
The DNA here is from genome assembly GCA_916049575.1 of Ancistrocerus nigricornis. Taxonomy (NCBI): domain Eukaryota; kingdom Metazoa; phylum Arthropoda; class Insecta; order Hymenoptera; family Vespidae; genus Ancistrocerus; species Ancistrocerus nigricornis. The sequence goes on from OU696665.1 coordinate 10,378,462, forward strand.
TAACAAATTAGCGGTTGTTCAACCAAACATTTTTATTTTGGCAAAATTTTTACTTATATTTGAGCGGCTTAAAAAATACTAAACTAATAAAAAATAAAACGGCTACGTACAATGAAAACTACGTTTATAGAGATTACGGAATTTTTTCGTTTTTATGTTTCAGACCAACCATTCTTAACTAATCGATCCGGCCTATGGACACACTTTTATTATAGAGTCGTTCGGTTATAATTCAATACCTTCGCCAATTTTTAACTTTTTTAATAAAAATTTATATAAAATAAATTCAATGTATGCTTAATAACATACCTTTTTCCAAATCCAAAATAAACAATTGAGTTACAAAAAAAAAAAAATCGTGAAAAACGACCTTTTTTACGTCACAGTGGTGCCTGCCCTTCAGGGTCTACATCTACCTAGAGACCCGGAAAAAATGGCACAAATTCCGAATTTTTTTTCTAGGAAACGATTGGTCAACAAGAAACGCTTTTTTAACACAAAGGTAAATAAATTGAGAACCTTTTAAAAAATCACTAAAAAAATACAAAAAAACCGCCGACAGATGATGGAATTTTTTGCGACATTTGGCAGTGCACACTCTCCAGCTTAAGCGGTCCATCTCAAAACCAAACGGGTATTCAAATTAACAATAAATATAATTCGTTGACGATCGTCGATTTTTAAAATCATTTTTTTTTAACAAAGTGTCGATAAATTGAAACTAGCATACAAAATCTATGAAAAAAATCGTCACTTTTACTGAACTATTAAAAAATGAAGATCAAGTTTAGAATGGTGAGATTGCCAACGACCTTCGAATATTTCTCATCGTATCTTCTGTGAATTTGGTAATAATCCATCAAGTGGTTTTTGAAGTATGGTGCTGCTATATTTAAGTGGAAAATTTGTAACTTTATCTCTAGTCATTAATTGCAGGGTCATACAAGGTACCCTCAGCAGCAATAGCAGTTTCATTGGAAGAGGATCACCTTCAAAATAAAAATAACTTGCAAATCATGCCAACTTGTTACGACTGTTAGAAGCTGTAGCTCATTCAATTTTAGGAATATTTCAATGAAATTTTCAGGAACGATAGCTAAAAGGTAATACTATCAAATAAAAATATTTTTGTAAAATGCAATTTGTTGTCCCACCTAGGTAGCTCCTTAACACCGTTCCGGTTTTCCGAAAAAACATAACATAGACAAGTTTTTCTCGGCGTTGTCATTATCGTTAAGGACGAACAAGCCGATGTAATGCGAGGGAAGCCTTATTAATATTTCTTAGCCATTAGTGTTGCTGGTTTAGGGAAGTCGAGCCACTCACCGTGACCTTATATTAAATGCAAATTGAATCGATCGGCGTAGTTGCTTTTGGGAATACTTATCCTTATCGAAGTTCCTAAATCATGCCTAACACGAGACCCTTCGTGTCTTTACGATATCTTGGCCAACGTTGTTCTTACCTATTGGCTTATTTCTTTAAAGATAAAACTATACTTTATAATTCACCCGAATTGAAAATTTGCAAAAAAAATCGTTTTATCCACGAAAATAACTATCTCGAAAAAGAGTAAGACGAGTAGCTCTTTGTAAACGAACGATAATAGAGCTCACCAACGTCGTAACGTCTTAAAGTTGTAACGTTGCCTTAACGCCTCCTTATTTTTCATCGTATTCCACTACGGTGAACATCGGGCTAGACCGAGGCCTCGGCCCTTCTCCCTTTATCTCTCCACTTTCTCTACCTTCTCATTTTCTGAACGGCCCATCTAACCTTCCACGACGTTCAACGTTCGTGTCCACGCTTTCACGGAGAGGATATTGCGCGCTCAATTTTCAAATGGAACCTCGCGTGCGAGAGAAAGGAAATTTTATAAAACGGAGCTTGAATATTTCATAGAACGTATATAATGCTATCTAATTGAAGAGGAGCGAAGCAGTGTGCGTTAGAGAAAAAGAGAGAGAGAGATAGTACCTCTTTGAATATCTCTCCTGCAAGCACGATATCGGCTAATTCGATAGAAAAACACCGAAGAAAAATCCCTTCCTAATGAGCGATGAAATCGGCTAGACAACGGGGCAGATGAATTTCGGTTAAATCACTCTAAAGCGGTCCTTCAATAACCTGAGAGATTAACGATCGATGGCTGGATTGCTTCATTGAATTCGAACGTACCACGTTGATACCATCGCGAAACTTTAATCCCGGATGGAGATTCTTTCGAATAGTTGGGTAAGCATCTTAAGCTGCACGTTAAGCCACGCGATATTGGCACTGATCTTGACGCAAATCGGGATACGAGTAACGAATTCTTCTCCATCGCTCGCCGATTAGCAGCTAGGTCAACCTCGAATTCGTCTCGCGGAGCTAGCATAGACACTCGATATATAAACCGTTTCATCGGCGATGAATGGAACTCTGCGGGATTAACTACGCTTCGGTTCATTTCCCTACGCTTCTAAGCCTTATTTCTACCCCCTCTTAGAACTCTCTCTCTCGTTCTTGCTCCAACGACGATCCCCTTTAGAGTCTTATGTGTTTATTAAACTTCAACTGGAAAGGGAACGACATTGATTCTAAATACGCGAGCTAGTGATGGGAAGACGCCTCGTGGATCCTCTAATCCCTCATCTTCGATATTATGCCCTCGCTTTGAAAAGTCCCTACCTACCTACCTACCTACCTACCTGTCGTCTTTTACGTTATCCTGTCGAAAATGCGATCGAAGTTTCGCATCGAGCGATGGTAGTTTTCGAGCCCTTTTCCAATCGCACGAGAAAAGATCGAATTGAAATGCAAATAAGAATGTTAAATAAAAATGAAAATGCAAAATCACGATGAAACGAACTCTAGTCCGTTTTGTTTGGCTTTCGGAAAGAGAAAAAAAAAAGGAATCATTGAAAATTCGATTGAAACGGGATCGACCTATACCTTTCGATGAAATTTTTGGAATAAGATTCTATATACCTAGCGCTACCGGAAAATATTATGAAGCTATACAATTTTTTTTCTTATTTTTAAAAAAAAAATCGATTTGTTATATAACGAATAGGTTTTAGGTTTATTACTATTGGTTTTTTCTTCTTTTTCTTCTTCACTTTTCTTGTAAGGAAATTGCATTGAGAACTTAATATCGTTGGTGCGCGAACTCGAACGTATAACGGAAGAAGGATTTAATTACGTTTGAGAATTTCGCTAGAATTGCTTCGTTCCTAGTCCTCTAGTAGCAGACATTAATAAGTTTCTATTTCGAGTAAGGTAATTAGAATGTTCTATTTTATAAGATATAAAATTACGGTGTAATAATCGTATCATTTATAATACCGAAATTGAATTTCCAAGATAGCAGTGAAAATAGAGGCAATTATTCCTATCTACATTTAAATACGTTTCACAATATGTTGACTTGTAAAATAAACGTTCCGAGTAATTCGATATCTCCTTTTAACACTCAAAGAAAGAAAGGAGAAAACAAATAGATAATTCTTATTTCAAATGCGTCACGTTATTCATTTTATTCGTGAAATCAATATCATTCATCCTTATAATCAGACCTGAGCATTTCTGAATTGACATTATTTGAAATATTAATTGAAATAACATTTTATTTTATGTCAGCATTATTTTTATGCCTGCCATTTTGTTTAATATAATATTATTTCAAATATTATTTCAAATAGCATGTTATTTTATTTTATAATTATTGGAAATAATTGTGAAATTGTTCTTCGAAATTGTAAAAAATGTCGTGATTATCAAGTTTGAGTCTGATTTAGTATATTATCATTCTTTGCTTTACTGTTTATTGTTTACCACAGCTTATTATGAGGATTATTTTATTTGTCAAATTAAAAGTTAAATAATTAATTTAAACAAATTTAAAATTAAATAAATAATTAAAATTTTTTAAATTACTCATTATATCAAATGAATCGATACATATTTTTCTTTTCAAATAGTAGTACTAGAAATGAAAGTCCGAAACCAATTATTTCAAATAGTTGTTTCTTATTTTCATTTTAAATAAAACTTGCAAGATCTGTTTATAATTTGCGATTGAGAAATGTTTTTCTTTCTATCATTTAATTCCTTCACGAACATTACTCAATAGTAGTTAATTTTTCTCAGTATGCGAAATTTCTAAAAAATAGTTCAACATTCCTAACGCTTTATCGTTTTCTTCTCCGTCTCATACTTGCTTCTTGTAAACATATTAATAATAACAGTATTAAAATAATTATTAATAAAAGATAACAATTCTAAACGGATAGTCGAGAGTAATCACGATTCACCGTTCGCTCAAGAGTCTCCAAATCGATCAACCGGGTTCGAGACACGAAAACTCGCCGAGAAAAAAAATATAGTGCCAATTAAACGTCCATCGAGTGCATCGTTTTAGCAGATAAAACGAGTGTTCGACGTTCCACTTGACGCCGTTCGCTAAAACGCTTATTAAAGCAGCCGCCTGTCGTCTGATCACGTGACAAACATCGAAACTGATTAAAACAGATCGACGTGTACACGGCAATTAGCGAGAACGAGACGTTCCGTGATCGCAGCGATCCGTTTCGAGATACGCCTCTCGAACTAGCACGACAATCATTGAAGGGATTGGTCAGCGTCCAAGAGAAATACGACGTGTTGTCTTGTAGTCAAGATTTGGTAAAACAGAACTGAGAAAGGAAGGAAAATACTACGAGTTGCTAAGGATATACAGAAAGAATGTTATCTCAACAAAATTTTTGTTACAGTAAAATAAGTGATTTTTTATGTTACTTTTCTCATAATTTCCGGGTAGAATCAAATGATATTTTTTTCTTGTTGAGTGTAAACTTGGAATAAGTTTTTATAAAATATTTTACAAACGGGACCAATGGGAAAACCAAATGTGCATACTAGAATCAGTTTCATCCCGATTGTTCCATCTATCGCGAAGCTGTAGCCGGACAAACAAAATATACTATAATATGAGATAAAAATTTGAATATAGCAATAATTAACGAATTTTTTCCAAAAAATGAATATCTACTTACTATTTGTAACAAGTTTCATTACAAATAATCCACCCAATCCAAAGATAAATCACTAGAAGTCTGCATTCCTGGCACTACCCGGAACTAATTTGGCAATAACTTTGTTAATAATAAGTTTGTCAACAAAATTTTTCAAACGGGACCACTGGGTAACCCAAACCAACAAACTAGAAAAGTTTCCACCGAGATTTAACTACCTTCTTTTTCGAAGTCGGTTAAAAACTTTTCAAAATTATAATTTTTTTATTACTCAGTTATATGAGATTCTCGACCACGAAATAGTTAATATATGTTAATTAATTTTTTGTGGCAAACGTTTAGATCGTCTAGAAACTGAAATTCAGTTGAAGTATGCACAATAGTTGGTACGCTATTACTGTTAATATGGAACACCTTAACGTTTCAGCAACTTTGTGACATCCTCAAAAGAAAAATTCAAAGACTGTAATTGTAACTGTTAACAAATATTTCACGTAAATTTATCATTTTGAAAAAAATTTAACGATTGATTGTCCCTTTCAGGCACTCGATCGCTGTAACAGTTTTTGAATTTTCCTTTTGAAGATGGCACAAACAAAGCTGCCCAAACGTTAAGGTGTTCCATATTTTAACAGTAATAGCCTATCAACTATTGTCCATACTTAAACTTAATTTATTTTACAATGACGTCATTACCCGACTAAAAACCCCAAAAAATGAGTATCACCTATTATCATATTTTTGATACGAAGCACATATCTCACCCATGATAGCGTTTAAGAGTTAAACGAATCGATGATAAAACTTCACGAGCGAAGAAAGTGTCGGCAAACCTAAAGATAGCAACCATGGCACTGAGTTATCTCTCCTTCCCTCTTTTTTTTTCTTCGGATGGTTCGGCAGTCTCCTTCCCGGTGACTTAAATCTTAAATAGAAGGGTCGCGGACCGTCTGCCGGGTGGTACGCCGGTTATATGAGTCATTAGTCACTGTCCCCCGCAGAGGTGACTTACTTGGATTTAAAATTAATGGCGCGGCTTTTGCGATACTCACGACGAAGATTTTTGCAGCACTTACGCTTCGCGAACGTCCGAGTGCGCCTGAATGAAGGAGGAAGAAGAAGTCGTGCCGTAGTGGCAGGAATGGAAGGAGTCACGGTAGGAGAGCGAAACTGCGCTCTTCCTAAAGAGCCGGAGAGTGAAAGAAGAGAAAAGAAGAGTGGGGCCATCGTCGGAGTTAGCTCGCGTTATCCCCGTTTACGAGGGTTGGTCGGGAAAGAATAAAACCGGGGAAATTTTTATTAATAACCCAACGGCCAACCGGAGCCCGACGCAACCACCCCCTCGTCTGTAAAAATGAAATTAACATGGCGGAGATACCGAAGCATCTGAGAGTGTCACGAGGCGTATATCTCTCCTTAAACGATCTTACGACCTTTATCTAAACCCCCTGTCTCTCCCTCTTTATCTCTTCCCCTTTCTCCATGCTTCCTCCGCGTTCTTTTTGACTTTTACGAGCGAATACCTCCCGGCCATTCCACCTGGGCAACCAGTAGTTCCTTCGTGTTTCTCTTCACCGTATAATCCACGCACGCGTTACGCTAAATTTCAACGGTTTACAGTTTCCTCGTTAACTTTCTTGGGCGTAACTTTACCCAATGCGCTTGCAATTTAACCTACCTTTCAATTTATAGATCGAGGTTCTTTCGAACGCAAAAGTAGTCTCGGTTTGGAAGGAATGTTCGTGGTAACCTTTGTAAGAAAAAGCTCGCGAACCGTCCAACGCAAAGTTACCATCACAGGGCGAATATTTTCTTCGTGGGAAATGTTCCGAGTTACGTACCGTGTGCGCTTCGATACGTTTTTTCGCTATGACGTCTAGAAGATCTAAAGAAGTTGATATCGTGCGAAGACACGTTCACAGAATTACCGGACATTGGGAGCGTGGCGTGAGTAAAAAGCGGAGGCGCAGCTTCCACGTCCGACCATTTCATCACCGAGATTTACGACGCGGTATGCTTTTCTTTTTTATCCTTGCGTATATTTCTCTTCCGCTTCACTTTTTACGTACGACCGTCGCGCGGCTGTGACTTATGTATCCTTTGGTGCGATGACTTCGTACATTTGCGGATAATTCCTTTGAGAAATCGATAAAAATTATCGCGAGCAAGTGTTTTATAGGGTAATTCCGGGTGAGATGGCTACATTTCTAAAATGCTTTAATTTATGCAATGCGCAACCGTTGCAATGCAAATTTTTTTTTTCTAAAGATTGATTGTCTTTCTAATTTCATATAAAGAGCAAATAAACTATTGAAGAAACAAAAAAGGGGAGGGGGGTTCGAGTGTGCCACATAAGTAAAACGCCGACTCGATCCGGGGGTGAGGTCTGGGTTAGTTCTTTGTGTTTGAATGGGTTAAAATGTTCTGATTTTCAACTGCCTCTAGTGGTATACTGAATGTTGTTTACAAACCGCATGAACCATTCTCTCTGTTTGTTTTAAATTAAAGAATCAGGTAAGTTATTTGTAATATAAATATTGAGAACTGTTTAAAGTTTTCTACTTGTTCTTCAAATTATAATTTACTAATATATTCTTTAAAAATAACGCTTTTATCTGAATGCAGCGCATTAATGGGGTTAGGGTCAACTAGGACACTAAAAACAACGCCTTTTTATGACTTTTTTTACGGCTGGTTTATTTACATTCATGCCAGTATTTTTTCAAGAAAATAAAGCATATTTGAAGAAATTCCAATAATTTTTTCATGACAAAATATTGATTCGCAGCCGAATTATAAGCGATCTCCGAGATGTCGTTAAATAGAAAGGTTTTTTTGCAGTGTTCACATCTGCCCAAGACTGGATCATCTGTAACCAAAAAGAATCTTTTCTTTCGCTCAAAAAGGGCGAAAAAAAAAATTTTTTTTGCACACCCGCCATTTTGTGAAAAATCTAAATTAGCCTAAACCCTTCGCCCACCCAAAAGCTAGTGCTGTTAACTAACGACCCCATTCAAATTTTTCATTACAGAAGATCCAGTCTTGAGCAGGTTTGAACACCGCAAAATGCCTTTCTTTTTAACGACATCTTGGAGATCACTTATAATTCGGTTGCAAATCAATATTTTGTCATGAAAAAATTATTGGAACTTCTTCAAATATGCTTCATTTTTTTGAAAAAATACTGGCATGATAATAAATAAACCAACCGTAAAAAAAATAAAAAAAGGCGTTGTTTTTGGCGTCCTAATTGACCCTAACACCTTAATATAACGTTTAAAGGTTACACTTACATTCATGTAATGAAATATTAGTGTAGAATATGTATTTTTTATCTGGGCGATGAAACCGTGAACCAACAGTCATTTAACCCGGATAGTCCAGATGAGATGGTTTTATGTATAGAATGCAGTTTTTTTTTTTACCTATGATTGTTTTTCATATTTTTTGTTGATATTAGGGGAGATCCTTGTACCTTGGGACACTTTTCTTTGAACGCTTATATTTAAGTCAATATTAATATATTACTATCAATCAATGTATATTTCCATTAATACTAAATAACATTACAATGTCACGTTGCAACAAACCACATATTTAGTGTAGTTTTTTAATAAATGACAGTAAAGTATTTAGGCATATTTGTCCCAAGGTACAAGATGTGCTTGTACCTTGGGACACTAATTTAAAAGGAATTTTAGTGCTAATAAGTGTTATTATTTTAATGCTAATAAGACTTTAATACAATATAACAAGAATTTAACACAATATAACAAGAATTTAATACAACAAACCAATGTTCGTATGGCTACTTTTTTTTTTTGCTTTAACACCACATTTGTTACAATAATGATCAAAAAAAGTACAATCTTCATGAACCCAGCAAGGGCAGGTGATTGGGACTGTCCCAAGGTACAAATATTCATATGTCCCAAGGTACAATTATCGGCTTGTAATAATGAAACAAGCGTAAAAATTAAAGAAACTCAAATACAATGATTTCTATAAAAGAATGAAGTTATAAAAGAGCATACTAACTAATTAAAACTTATAGCAATCACTTACATCGAAATATTTGAAGTAGAACGATGATTAGGTATAGCAGATCACTAAAAATACAATGCACCCACAAAAACCGATTTTTAAGCATAATCTCGAAATAAGTCAAAATGGGCAACTTCACGGTATGCATAATAAATGTTAGACTCGATGCGATAATAGATGGCGCTACGAGAAGTTTCTAAAAACAATAATGTCAAATAAATAAGCTTGTCCCAAGGTACAAGGTGTCCCAAGGTACAAGGATCTCCCCTACATATCCTGATGTGTTTAATTTTGCAAGTATATTTTGCTACTTTAAATATTGATTAAATTTCCATTGTACTACTCCTTTTAAAAGAAGTGGGCCATCACTCGCCGACTTACCCTAAATTTCCGCGTGTAACGGGGGATGTAGGTAGTGTTTCTTATCTCGGAGCTCGAGGTTTAATTGCTAGGATACGGTCTAATTAAAAGTAAATTATATTTAATGCAAGGATTACGGCATGAAGGACGAAAAGTAGCTAATAATCAGAATTACAAACTTTTCATCCCCATTAGACATGAACGCGAGCGCGGCCGAGACCGCAAAAATCGTGGATCGACCGTCGAGTGGCTTCTACAATCAAGTTACTTTGTTAATTATTTAAAAATCATAACTTCTACAATCTACCATCAACTATATCCTCAAAAATTTCTCTTTCACTTTCTTTCTCCATACCTCCCTCCCCTCCCTCTCTGTTTCCCTCTCTCTCTCTCTAAAATGCTTAAAGTATACTAGGAAGGAACTTTTTAAACTCTCGCTAATTATTCTGGCCCCTTACTTAGCAAGTAGTTATAGAAGTAGTCTTGTAAACTTACCTTACTCGTTCCACTCTGGAAAGCTCTCTCACGTAAAAGATTCGAGCGTGGCGGAAGAAATCTGTCGATATCAGCGAGAGAGAACTTTTCCATACCGAGTTATATAAAACCGAGACTCTGGTCAAATTCGCAATATATGCAAGGCGAGAAAGGGAGTGGGAGAGACGAAAAGAGGCAATTGACAGCTTTCCGCTTGAACTCTTTTTCCGTGCTTTCGGTTCCAAGCCACAGCGACCTTACGTTTCTGGGTCTTGCAATTTATTCCTCTTCTTTCTTTCGCACGATCCGTCCAACTCCGCTAACCTTGCGTTTCTATGTCGATCCTGGTCTCGAGACTGAAATTCTTTCCTATTCACAACGATAGAATCGTATTAAAGATTTCATAAATAAAGGTACGATTGTGTGAGATGGCCATTAGTTTTTTCCAATGATTTCTCACATAACCTTGAATCTTTAATTGAATTAAAAAAAAAACAGAGAAATAACAAAATTAGCTTGTCACACAAAACGGTCTCCTACCTCTGGCTACCTTTCCTAACTAACCGAATGAGATTGTCATATAAAATATTCATTTACGCTATTGGCTTCTCAAGATTTTAAAGATCTTAAGGCATTCGTTGAAATAAATTAATGAAATAAGTGTCAAGAATGGTCGAAAAATTTTATCCTCATATTATAACGATAAAGAATAATAAAAATAAATTCTTACCTTACCAGACAAAACAGGAAAACAGCTTTTTGTCTTATCTCCATGCGCCATGGTTTCGCAATATCGCCGTCTACAAAATAAACTACAATGAACAATTCACGGAACAACTTTATATTTAATCGTGGGGCTAGTCCCTTCCGAGTAACGTTCCCGATAACCCTTGACCCTTCGTCCTACACCCTTCCAACGCGCGACACTCAACGCTAACCGTTGAAACAACGTGGGAAACTACGATAAGTCGTAGGAACTACGTAATCCGCACTGAAGTTTCTTGAAACAGTGACAACGTAGCTGAAACATCGCGACTAGGTGAATTTATACGTCGAACAATTTGTTGGCATTATTACAGACTAACGGCAGTTAGGCCTGTCCGTCGCAGAAAAATAGGACTAACGCCGATGGTGGTATATTTACAGCAAAATCGAAATTTCAAGGGAGGGGGAAACCTGAAAATACTAATATCTCATCGACACAAAGTGCTACATAATTTTGGTTTGTTTCATCATAATCCTGAAACTTTTTCCCATCCGTTGATATATAATTTATTAGGATCGCGGCTTCCGATAAGTTAATAATCTAACTGATGTGTTTTAAAGTATCAATTTATTGCAATTGCGAGTATATCTATATATTACGAATATATATCACTTTCGTCCACTTTCCCAAATTCGCCACTAGCAGCCGGTAGTGCTAGCGTTGACATCAGGTGGAAATCTTGCCAGCGCTGGAATGTTTGACATGTCGATATCATTAACCTATCACATTTTATTTATTTATTGTACTCGTCGGTACTGTCACGATCTTCCTTGTCTATATAAACGTAGAAGATATGTGTGTTTAGAAGAAATAATTAAGGAAAGTAATAAACTTCTATCTCATTAATTGAGAACGTGGTTAATTCTATCGAAGTTTTTAGATAACAAGAAGTTGCTAATTTTTCGTTATAACGTCCTTCACACGCAGGAGGTACAAGGTGGTGGTTATCAAGCAGGTTAGAAACACGTACTTACTAATTTTATTAGAATAGGATTCAAATAGAGCGGGCAAACAATACACCGCGAGATTAGTAGTATTGTATTATAGGTTAAGAGTGCGCTGTCGTTTGTCACTATCCTTACCTCACTTCCGGGCGATACTTCGACGAGTGCAATACATAAAGGAAAGAGCGTGTCCTATATTCCTTATATAATTTATTTGTATACTTATATAGAATAAAACTATTGAGCCACAACGAGTCGTTACATAATCCTTAACAAATTTTAATTTCATTCGTCATATTAATAAAGATATGAACTAACAATTACTTATTTAATGACTTTTCAGATAATTGAAATGTTTTACTTCATTAGAAGATTTTAATTAGTAATAAGTAAAATTCGCTATGTGTAAACGTATAGAGTTCATGTGGTTACGTCGTTCCGGGAGTTTCTCAGAGCGAACTGTCATAGGTATCTTCGTAGATATTTTTATGTATAATATTGCAACGAGTCTGCATATATACCATATCTGTTATGTACTTTTTCGGTAAGTTTTTCCATCATTGTACATCTATTCCATCGATTATACACATTGTATTATAATATATCATGTCCTCCAGTTGACCTGGTACCCTCGAAAAGGGTTGTAGTATACGACCGAAACGTCGGCAATTTTCCTCGAAATGCATAATTTTCATTTGGAAACGTATGGATTTCTTTGCTCTAAAAGCATACAATTTCGTATCCCTAAGAGTTTTCTAGTGAGTACGAACTCGAGAACACTATCTAGTATGAAAGTAGCTTAAAAATCGCCAAAGATCGTCAAATGGAGCTTAGGTATGTATTTTTCTTCGAGAGACAATAGAAAATAATATCATCATAGTCTACGTATGTGGACAAATAAAAGATAATAGGAATGTCGCGTGGGTAGTCGTTATAGTTTATAATTGCTGTTATTTTTTAATTGAAACAAGAATTTTTTATTATAACAAAATTATGTAAAATCATACACAAATAACATTAAAAATGTAAAGTGGGCCGTCGCTGTAGTTAATATAAACAATAAATCGTTTTTTTTCTTGCTACATAAAGATATTAAATCAATGATGCGTCGCATCTTTATTAATAACTTTTTATCAAATATCTATAATTTCAATTTCCACATTGGTTCTTTAGACCATGTTAAACATTGTTGACTTCACGAATTACACATTCTCCTTCAAACAATTTTACTAAAATAACAATCTCTGTAAAAAACCTTGTACAAAGTACGCGACGGCCCGCTTTCTTCGTAAACGTTAAATATAATATAACATTTTGGTACATCTATCAATCCAGGAACGATATTTAACATGTTTCTATAGATAATAAATAATTTTAATTTTTCGAAGGTTAGGCGTATCTAATTTTTAGATAATTTTTGAAAATTGTTTATGTACAGTAGGAAAAAAAAATTTATTTTACTAATCTTTAATCTCAAATTTAAACCAATCGGTGCATTTATGATAACATTTAATTTATTAAACATTTTAATGAATTTATTCAAATACTATTGTTTCCTAGTTCATAGATAACCGTATAACGTAGGATGATTCTTTTAGTATGATAATGACCTGAATCAAGTTCATAGTTCATTTTCCTGCGCTAGAGTTGCTTAACCCGATGTTTCCAATTCAATTATTAAATACCAAAAAGTAGGCTTCGCAGACTGCCAGGTTGTATTTTTTCATTTTTCAAAAAAAGCGGGCCGTCGCGTACTTTGTACAAGGTTTTTTACAGATATTGTTATTTTAGTAAAATTGTTTTAAGGAGAATGTGTAATTTACGAAGTCAACAATGTTTAACATGGTCTAAAGAACCAATGTGGAAATTGAAATTATAGATATTTGAAAGAAAGTTATTAATAAAGATGCGACGCATCATTGATTTAATATCTTTATGTAACAAGAAAAAGCACAATTTATTTTTTATATTAACTACAGCGACGGCCCACTTTACATTTTTAATGTTATTTGTGTTTGTCGAATTTACATTAATTCTATGGACAATCGAAAAACTACCAAATCGCATTTGGGAATAGAGCTTACGTTCTTCGAAGAGAAAGTGTATCTTAACCGCTTTGTCAACATTTAATTCCAAGTAATACACATCACTTTTGTCATTAACTTTTTATGGTTATCGTAAAATTTTGCATATTATGAATTGAATAATACCATTTCGTGAATTTATATAAATAGAGTAAATAATATTTTTTCATTTTTCTCCACAAGAAATACGGAAACATTTTTTGTAGTATTTCTATCACGCCCCGAGTCGATAGTACTAAAATTTTCCATACGGAATGAAATACAGTAGAACGTCGATTATCCGAACATTGATTAAGCAATCGCAGCATTAGAAATAATCATCAGAAGGTATGAAACACAACAAGAAAGCATTCCCGCGGAATTATTAACATTAAAAACAACTATGCAATTTAGAAGAACAGAAACATTGGGAGAACAAAGATGATTACAACAGATGTGCTAAATGGGTAATATACAAGGTGACCCATTTAAATATTTTCGAAACTGTTGGTGATAGAAAAATAATGTGTCAGACAAAAGTTGAATGGTTTAAGGGGGCACATTATCTGACCTCTACGCATACACTTACAAGATAAGTAATAATATCAAATAAAGTGCCTCCTTAAAACATTCAACTTGAGTCTGACACATTTTTTTCTATCATCAACAGTTTCAAAAATATTTAAGTGGTTCGATTTAAATGGGTTACCCTGTATAAAAAATCATAATTTTTTTATGTGAAATTTAGTTATAACGTGAGTCGTTCGATTATCCAAAAAATTCGATTATCCGATTTTTATGAACACAATTAATATAGATAATCGAGGTTCTACTGTAACTTTCTTGCAAAAATTCTTTACCGCAAAGTTGCTTACCTTCTTAACGGTAGTTTAAATTCGATACTTCGGCTTACGTCGAAACGAAACGGTCCAATTTCGAGAAAGGATATGAGATAGCTAGAGGTGAGGAGGGAACGGAGGAGGAAGGACAATAATGAGAAGGGAGTAAGAGAAGGAAGAAGAGAGAAGTCGCGCAGGAAGGATGAGAAAAATGAAAAAGCGTAGCGCAATTTCCGCAATGTGAAAGTTTCTAGGAAGGTGGGATGAAGTAGAGGGAGGGGAGGGGGTAGAGGGCGGACAAGTGATGCAGATATGGCTCGCAACGTACAGATTTCTCGTTTGGTGCAGCTTTCGATTATCATGCTCCTTTGATATCATCGTCGTTATTTCTTTTTTTTTTTTTTTTTGCTGAGGAGAAAAATTCTTTACTCGGTTTCCACTAACAATAGTAATAGCCCTACATCAATGGCAGATATCTGTATAGGGTAGAAAAGAACATTCGATAAGATTCCTTCCCAAACAAATTAGTGATAAACGGTAAGACAAGAATTTCAAGATCTTGTCTTGTCTTGATTTTTTAAGACAATATTACAAATTTCTTGTTCTTGATAAAATTGAGACAAGATAAGATTTGTGTCCCGAGATCAAGGCAAGACAGGAAAGATCAATCAAGATTCTTGATAACTGAAACTACAATTATATGTATATAATAATATAATTGTGCAATTATAATTATATATTATGTAATTGTAATTTCATATATCGGGGTTATTTGACATTAGGGTAAGGTTGCTTAAGTCGTACCCCCTAAGAAGAAACCTGCATAACAATGAGTATTTAGCAAATATGTAAAAACTATATTTGCTATTCGATTCTAGTGTAAATATTGTTTTTATTTATTAGAACAACTCTGAAAAATTTTTTTGTTATCATATAATCGGAACAGGTACGACTTGAGCAACCTTACCCTATAATCATGTTGACATCATTCCGTCTATTTTCAATTTTAAATAATTAAATGCAAAATTTAAATTGCTACAAAATAATAAACTTTATAAATATAGGTACTGAAAACGGAATTTTATTTTTATTTTGAATATAAGAAAATTTTTATTTAACAAATTGTATTATATTTGTAGTATAATATACATACACAAATAACATTAAAAATGTAAAGTGGGCCGTCGCTGTAGTTAATATAAACAATAAATCGTGCTTTTTCTAGCTACATAAAGATATCAAATCAATGATGCGTCGCATTATTATTAATAACTTTTTATCAAATATCTATAATTTCAATTTCCATATTGGTTCTGTAGACCATGTTAAACATTGTTGACTTCATAAATTACACATTCTCCTTCAAACAATTTTACTAAAATAACAATCTCTGTAAAAAACCTTGTACAAAGTACGCGACGGCCCGCTTTCTTCGTAAACGTTAAATATAATATAACATTTTGGTACATCTATCAATCCAGGAACAATATTTAACATGTTTGTATAGATAATAAATAATTTTTATTTTTCGAAGGTTATGCATATACAATTTTTAGATAATTTTTGAAAATTGTTTATGTAGGTACAGTAGGGATAAAAAAATTAATTTTACTTATCTTCAATCTAAAATTTAAACCAATCGGTGCATTTATGATAACATTTTATTTATTAAACATTTTAATGAATTTATTTAATTTTTATTGTTTCCTAGTTCATAAATAACCGTATAATAACCTGAATCAAGTACATAGTTCATTTTCCTGCGCTTGAGTTGCTCCACTTCATGCTTCCATTCATTCCATTATTAAATACAAAAAAGTAGGCTTCGCAGGTTGCCAGGTTGTATTTTTTCATTTTTCGAAAAAAAGCGGGCCGTCGCGTACTTTGTACAAGGTTTTTTACAGAGATTGTTATTTTAGTAAAATTGTTTGAAGGAGAATGTGTAATTTATGAAGTCAACAATGTTTAACATGGTCTACAGAACCAATATGGAAATTGAAATTATAGATATTTGATAAAAAGTTATTAATAATAATGCGACGCATCATTGATTTGATATCTTTATGTAGCTAGAAAAAGCACGATTTATTGTTTATATTAACTACAGCGACGGCCCACTTTACATTTTTAATGTTATTTGTGTATGATTTTACATAATTTTGTTATAATAAAAAATTCTTGTTTCAATTTAAAAATAAGAACAATTATAAATTACAGCGACGGCCCACGTAACATTCCTATTGTTTTTTATTTTTCTACATACGTAGACTAGGATGTTATTATTTTCTATTGTCTCTCCAAGAAAAGTACATACCTAAGCTCCATTTGACGATTTTTGAGCTACTTTCATACTTAATAGTGTTCTTGAGTGCGTACTTACTAGAAAACTCTTAGGGATCCGAAATTGGATGCTTTTAGAGCAAAGAAATCCATGCGATTCCAAATGAAAATTATGCATTTCGAGGAAGATTGCCGACGTTCCGGTCGTACACTACGACCTTTTTCGAGGGTGCCAGGTTAACTAGAGGACATGATATATTATATTACAATGTGTATAATCGATGGAATAGATGTACAATGATGGAAAAATTTACCGAAAAAGTACATAACAGATGTGGTATAGATTCAGACTTGTTGCAATATTATTCTTAAAAACGTCTACGAAGATATGATAGTTCGCTCTGAGAAACTCCCGGAACGTATCCACATGAACTCATCTATACGTTTACACACAACGAATTTTACTTATTACTAATTCGAATCTTCTAATGAAGTAAAAAATTAGAATTATCTGAAAAATGATTACATAAGGAACAGTTAGTTCCTTATGTAATCATTTCATATCACAAGTTCATATCTTTATGATTATGTCGAATGGGATTAAAATTAGTAAGTACGTGTTTCTAACCTGCTTGATAACCACTACCCTGTACCTCCTGCGTGTGAAGGACGTTATAATGAAAAATTAGCAACTTCTTGTTATCTAAAAACTTCGATAGAATTAACCACGTTCTCAATTAATGAGATAGAAGTCTACTGCCTTCCTTAATTATCCCTTCTAACCACAAATATCCTCTACGTTTCTATAGACAAGGAAGATTGCGATAGTACTGACGGGTACAATAAATAAATAAAATGTGATAGGTTAAGAATATCGACATGTCAAACATTCCAGCGCTAGCTAGATTTCTACCTGATATCGACGCTAACTCCACTGGCTTCACTGACGGCGAATTTAGAAAACTGGACAAAATTCTATATATATAGATATACTCGCAATGTTAACGAAAAAGGTCGGAAAAAAAAGACTGATAAAATTGATATTTCATAAAATTTAAAAACACATTATTTAGATTATTAACTTATTGGAAGCCGCGATCCTAATAAATTATATATCAACGAAAGGGATAAAGTTCCAGGATTATGATGAAACAAACCAAAATTATGTAGCACTTCGCGTCGATGAGATATTAGCATTTTAAGATTTCCCCCTCCCTTCAAATTTACGATTTTGCTGTAAATATACCACCGGCGTTAGTCCGATTTTTTTGCGACGGACAGGCCTAACTGCCGTTAGTCTGTAATTTATAACGCAACGTTACACATACATATAATCATGACAGTAACTATTGGAAGTTAAACAATCATAAAATTTGAAATATTGCTAGATTCTATATTGTATAGTTTCTTCACACGAAAAGACTCACAATTTACAATGAGTGGATGTTTCGGAGACCTAGCTAAATAAATATTTATAGATATTATAAAGATATCAACAATCTTGCAAGAATCTTGCTAGAATCAAGAATCAAGACGAGACACTTATTGTCGAAACATACTAATTAAATAATTCACGATTTTAAAAAGTCAATACAAAGCAAGTATGTTCGATTCTTGTCTCGAATCCATCACTAAAAAAAATTGAATTATTTTTCAAGCAAATCGCCCGAACTACAAAAAAAAACAGTGTAGAACTTTGTACATATATACGTGGAACATTGGATAGTGAGCAGCAGATATCTACACGTCAACGATGAGACACAATTATGAAGTGGTAGGTACGCGCCGCGTCGACGATTTGAATATTCAACGAAACGTGCTATTAGCTCCTTCTCGCTAGTGAAGCCTGACGATGCGAGTTAGAACGGCGAAGAGTCACTCCTCGGACTATTCATCAAAGTGACGTAGTTAAGGGTACCATAGCGCGTTTCAGTCAGTGAGGGAATCAAGAAGAAGGAGGTAGACAGAGAGAGAGAGAGGGACAGACAGATAGAGAGCACGCATGATCATCCAATTAATCAGTGCCACTACGGCGGCGCTTGATTACTATTTATGCGTTTCAAGCTCGATGCCGACGACGTATCAAGACGCATTATCACGCATAATTATGATCTCCTTATAATTAAATTCAAGACGTCCTGTCGTAGGTATACTACGAATTACCGATGCTCTTGAGATAGTTGTATTATTTTCTTTTCTCGATTACCTCGTTAAAGGATCTCTCTTCGTCCAGTTGTAGTTAAAAGTTGGATATATAAATCACAGTGTGTAGCAAAGTAGACGAGGAAACAGATGTATCTCGCAAATAGCCGAGGGTATAGTTGCAGGTAAGGTGAAAGGGGTTGTAGAAAAGGAGAAGAGACGAAATGAGAAACAGAGATAAAGAGAAAGGATAGAGGAAGCGGGACACGATATACCTACAGTGACACTACCCAGAGAAGGCAAGAGAAAGGTAGAAGAAATAAAGGGAAGGCGATACGCAGGGGGTCGTAAAACAGGGTCGGCCCGCCGCAATGTTGTTACTCACTGCTTCCGAGCGTGGAATTAATTAAAATGCATATAAAATGACCCAACGGCGACCGTCGAGAAGCCTTGACTCGTTCACCAAATTGAACTGAACTTATCTCGACGCACCCTACTCACCCACCTCTCTCTTCCTCCGTTTAGGTACATACCTACAATGCCTTTTACGAGAGATCGTCTTTCTCGAAAAGCCATATCGAATAGCGTCGAGCGTATAAATTTTCGAGATCTACCTTCGAACTGGGTTAGGTCTGGGTTATTCTAGCTTCGTTCTTGACGATAGGGACTAGCCAAGACGGGTTCCGATGTTCCCAGGGAAGAAATCGTTCCAGTTTCGCGCGAGAGCAGCGCAGATGCGATGAACGAGGGTATGCAAGACGCGTCTCTCGATAAAACGTTATAATTCATCGTTCGCCACAACGAAAGGAGGAGAAGGATAGAGGATACGAGACAGTTCTAGCACGGTCGCTATGAAAGTGCACTCAGCAGTACCGAGACTCATGCATAATCATATATTTACAGTGCCGTACCGAAGACCCTCTCCTCCTACCCGTTCGCTTCCACTTCTACTAGCGAAGCTGCGTTCACCCCTTCCGACGCATCAACGAGCGTACACGCACGGACGCACGGATGATAGAGAGAGAGAGAGAGAGAGAGAGAGAGAGAGAGAGAGAGAGAGAGAGAGAATAGAAGAGAGGGAGAAGAACGACATGTGCTACCGTCTCCGACTGCTTTAATTAAATATTTGCATACAAGTGCACCTACGTATATATACCTTCGAGAACGTATATACATGTACACATACGCGCATAGACATCCGTTGCCTCTTCAAGCGCGGAATGCGCTGCGAAACGAGAAAAGACGCATAACAGAACCTCGCACCCACACTCTCTCTCTCTCTCTCTCTCTATTTTCCTTACTCTTTCTCTCTTTGGATATGTATATGCGTGTATAATATACGTATACGGGGCGTAAAATTAAAAGGGATATGACTCAACGGATTTAATTGGAAGTGGAGGATCGATGTATACGTATTTTTTATGTGCTTCGTAGTAATGTTAACAAGAATAGAAAAGATTTCATCTCGATTGGTCCATACACTACGGAGTTATGGGAGGACATATAAAAAAATAACAGAAAGTGCAGCAATAATACCACCTACAGGAGACATCTTCTACTGTCGAATTGAGTAACATTCTCCTTTTTCGAAGTTGTTTAAAAATAAATAAATCTGAAACACTATCTTCCTCCAGGGTCCATGATTAGATCAGCTCGATGGTACCAAATTATTGTATTGTCATCCTAATTACATGTACTTGTAAAATTTCAAATCAATACGACAATTAGAAGTAGGTTAAAATCGATTTCCAGGATTTCCGTAAAGGTAGGTATATAAAAATTGCCCGTAAACGGAGTGTTAATTTGCACCGGATTAAGCCTTCAGCAGGCCCAGGTAACAATATAAATTGGGCCCTATTTAAATAATCGTTTTTGGGCTTGGTAATTTGGGCCATCAACCAGAGAAGTGTTTGTAATCTAGTAATCAGATTTTTATATTAGGGTAAGGTTGCTCAAGTCGTACCTGTTCTGTATTTGGGGTCTTTTTTTTTAATTTCGATTAATTTATATGACAACACAAAGATTTTTCAGATTTGTTCACATAAATAAAAACAATATTTACACTAGAATCGAATAGCAAATATAGTTTTTACATATTTGCTAAATACTCATTGTTATGCAAGTTTCTTCTTAGGGGGTACGACTTAAGCAACCTTACCCTATTTCATGAATGAAAATGAAATATATCATGCTTAGTGAGGCAACATAATTTTGACATTTTGATAATAAAAGTCACATAAATTTAAAGAAATATATAAATATTTACAAGCATGGGGCTCGATCGAATCCGGGCCCTAGATATTTGTCATATTTATTTATTGGTTAATTAAGTCCTGGTTTTAATAAATCATTAGACAGTTCAATTGAAAATAAATGAATAGAACAAACGTATGGGTAATGTCCTGCAAAAGAATGGACATGTTATAAAAGTTCGTCCGCTCTTGGAGCAATATCCGTGTACAGGTGGAAGCCAAGTTTGTAGCTTAGGTCGTCTCGCTCACGCCTGGATCCGAGGATCTTGAGAGATTAACCGCAAAATCGCGCCGTTGTTCGCTCCTAAGCATGGACATATGGACTACGTAAAGAGCGTTGTCTCTGTCTTCTCGTGTGCGCGTACATGTGACTCTAAACAATACATCTCTACTCACGTGCCCGACTAAATTACGGACCGCTGCTGTTATACTTGATCCTTTTCACCATTTTACCTCGTACTACGCGTTTTCTCCCACGAGACTTTCTTTTTCTTTCAGTTTATTCTCTCGCTTCTCTTCTTTTATTCTCTTTATCTCGATGATAAAACGCGACATCGTTGCCAACGCGTTGATGCAAAGCTAACGCAGATTTGGCCTTTTGGTTGTTCGCACCCCTTGAAAACGAGATGGGAATCCTAGTCGCGAGAATCGCGTGTCCGACTCGTTTACATTGGATTATGTTACACAGACGGGATTAGCGTCTGTTACTTTACACGATTGAGTAAAGTTAAATTAATACCGCTTCGGGAGTGTTTTGTAGGCAATCTGCTAGACTGCGTGAAGACATTCTCAGCAACGAGGATATATTTAAAAAAACTGCTTACAAAAATGATAACGCAAGATTATCGCGAACGTTTTTACAACTGGAGGGATTTTAGCTTGTTTGCTGGATTACAGCGTTGGAGATAATTTATATGATAATGGAACTGTAGTATTAAACCAGTCGACATGGCAGAGCTACGTTGAACTTTGATAGCACTGAAAAAGTATCGTTTAAGAAAAATAATATTTAACCCTGTGAACTTGGCTATCCCCTCTGAGACGAGACATAATATTTTAGGTGAAATTAGATATTATTTAGTAGGTATATTATGAAGAAAATGTTGAAATTGCTGGTAGATAGATTTGAAGAAAATCTTAGAGAGCAAAGGGTTAATCCTTTGATTGATGTTTGAGTTAATAAATATGAATAAAAGCTAAGCTATATTCAACGATAGTGAGTGACAAAAATGTAACTGAAAAACTCGATTTAGTGTACAGCCTGAGAAAATTGTTACGAGGTGATAGGGAAACTAAATTTGACTAAAAGTTCCGTTTTCCTTCATGTTTATAACAATTAGGATCCCCCTCGGCGACTGATACGAAAAAAATGGGGCCATCCTCGACACGAACGGTCGAGGATAGCCCTTGGGTCGGTAATGTTTTATGACTAGCGTGGTTTTTCTTCGTGTCAAAGAGTAGGTACTTGAAGACTCGATGGTTAGGATAAAAACTTGAGAAAACGAGATTCAAGTACCTACAATGTGTAAAACTGAAAAAGCTATCGAATATGATAAATTATTGTCCACGTTCGAGAAAATGCTCAATTTTTACTAATTTTCAAAAGTAATGTTAATATCAAATACAAATAACATTAAAAATGTAAAGTGGGCCGTCAATGTAGTTAATATAAAAAATAAATTGTGCTTTTTTAGGCACGACCGCAGGGAGTTCCTTATGCTCTCGATCGAGCAAAAAGTGTAACGGACGATTATCTCCGAAACTATTCGAGATATCCAAAAATCCTTTTGGATCTTTACGTTTCATAACAAGATCTAAATGTATGTGTGTGTGTGTGTGTGTGTGTGTGTGTGTGTGTGTGTGTGTGTGTGTGTGTGTGTGTGTGTGTGTGTGTGTGTGTGTGTGTGTGTGTGTGTGTGTGTGTGTGTGTGTGTGTGTGTGTGTGTGTGTGTGTGTGTGTGTGTGTGTGTGTGTGTGTGTGTGTATGTGTGTATCCACTCTAGCGTCTAAACGGCTGAACGGATCGGAGTAAAATTTACACGGAAAATCCACTTACACCCGACGAGGATCCACTAACAATTTCGATTCGATCCGATTTCCGGTTTCAAAATGGCGGGCATTTTAAAAATTAAAAAATTCCTAAAAAATCTGTTATAAGAGCAAAACAATTAAAACTTTGCACAAATATGTAAAATAGTGACAACTAATAACATGAATTTTCTTTTAATTTTTCATAGAAACAATACAAAATGGCGGACAAATCAATATTTGTATCCATTCTAGCGCCTAAACAGCTGAACGAATAAAGCTGAAATTTATACGAAAAATCTAATTACACTCAACGTATATCCTCTAACAATTTCGATTCGATCCGACTTCCGGTTTCAAAATGGCGGGCATTTTAAAAATAAAAAATTCATAAAAAATTTGTTATAAGAACAAAACAATTAAAACTTTGCACAAATATGTAAAATAGTGACAACTAAAAAGGGACAGGCGAGCGCAGCGAGCCGACTTCCTATGCGAATCATTACCGCGGTCGTGCCTAATACGAAACAGCAAGGCTGTTTCGTTCGGGGGGCCCCAGCCGCCCTATAGCTGGTTTGTTACATAAAGATATTAAATCAATGATGCGTCACATCTTTATTAATAACTTTTTATCAAACATCTATAATTTCAATTTCCACATTGGTTCTTTAGACCATGTTAAACATTGTTGACTTGATAAATTACACATTCTCTTTCAAACAATTTTACGAAAATAACAATCTCTGTAAAAAAATCTTGTACAAAGTACGCGACGGCCCGCTTTTTTCGAAAAATGAAAAAATACAACCTGGCAATCTGCGAAGCCTATTTTTTTGTATTTAATAAATGAATTGAAATGATTACATTCAGGTCATTATCATACTAGAAGAATCATCCTAATACGGTTGTTTTTGAACTAGGAAACAATAAAAATTGAATAAATTCATTAAAATGTTTGATTCGAATACAGCACGCATCAAAAGGATGCGTCTTATTCTTTTTACCGTGATCATAAATGTACCGATTGGTTTAAATTTTGGATTAAAGATTAGTAAAATGAATTTTTATATCCCTACTGCACATAAACAATTTTCAAAAATTATCTAAAAATTGTTTTAATGTTATTTGTGTTTGATTGATATTTTAAAACACATAATTTATATTATTAACTTATTAGAAGCCGCGATGCTAATAAATTATATTTCAACGGATGGAGAAAGTTCCAGGATTATGATGAAACAAACCAAAATTATGTTGCACTTCACGTCGATGAGATATTAGCATTTTAAGGTTTCCCCCTCCCTTGAAATTTCTGTAATAAAAAAAAACATTTTTCGAAATTCAGAAAAAGTTATTTTATAAGTTAATCCTTTATCAATAAGACATAATAGTGCTTGCTCGTCCATCTTCTAATTAATTAAGGAAGTAGTGGCAATTTAGAGCATAATTTTATTTTCATGAATATGCTTCATTATTGTTACGCCGTAACAAAGGACGAAATACCCTTATGCACTTTCTATTTCTTTGCAGGTCTCGAAAATATACTCAATGCTAAAAGCTAATAAATTGTTTCTCGTACATCTTCAGTGGATCAGCATCTGCGCTGCAGATGAAGGTCTATCGACGTTTCAAAGAAATAGCAGAAAACTAAAACTCGACAAATAAAGCAATTCAAGGGTCTTACTTTCAATCGTGAACGTAGGTCCCATCAATAAACATTATCTTTCGCCGCCGGGGTTCTTAGTTCTAAAGCATCTAGCAAGAACTTCGACGGTCCTAAACATCGCGAAACAATAGAGACCCTTTTTGAAGCGTCGAACGGTCAAACCTAGGTACATGTGGCATGCCGCCGGTGACTCTGGACGCTCGAGACGCTAGCCAGGCCCCGCCATAAAATATCAAGGGAAAACCGAGGACCTCCGTGTTAGTCACGAAAAAGTGCATAGCGGTAAACATGCCCCCTCCCTCGCGTCTAGCTCTGATGGAGTGGAGACAGGTCAACCAATTAGACTGCGATTTGCTCTTCACCCCCATTAGACTTTTCCTCGTAGAGAGGGAAATTTGTCTTCCTCCGGAGGAATCGCCTTCCAAGGAAGTTAGATACTCAACAAATTTCGCCTCGATCACCTCGATACTCGCACGGCTAATCCTTCTTCTAAGGTAGCCAAACTCACAGAAATACTTACAATATCTCGGCTCGACTCTCGAGTTACGTACGGCAATCCCTTATCTTAAAGGTAGCCAATATTCAGTTTAAATTCAACTCATCAGTGTACAAAGTGTAAATATACCAGCTTATACTCTAGACGCGTACAATTTCTTAATAGTGCTGCAAGTCTCCATCCATCGTCAAGTTACGAAAAGAATCAGTTGTCGTCCGATTAAATTTGCACGACGAAGTGAACGTATTCCTCAAGTACATCGATATCGTTTGATAGTCGCTTGAGTCGGACTGCTCCACCTTCACGGCGTTACTTTGACGAACGAGTCGGAATACGATGAAACGCACGAGCGAGTAGATAACCACCCGCTCGGCGCACAACATTATATGGTCCTTCGAGCCGGATAATCGGCATCTCTCGGCTGGTCAGCAGCAAGGCATTAGCAACAATCAGCAGTGACTACGACGATATTGGAATAATTGAAGATCAATAAGTTGATCCAGTTCACGGACGCAGCACACCAGGGATTAACATCTCATCTCGATACACGCAAGAAGGTGATCACCATTGCAGCAGCCAGCAACGCGATCTCGTCCAGCCGGCAGCATCACGCATTGTACGAGCATCACCTTCAGCGACCTCGCAGGCGAACAACGACCAAGGTAGGCTCAGTTTTGTCTGCGAACCATCGCATCCTTTCTCGATCTTATAACTTCCTCGTATATTCCTCCATTCATAATGGCAACTTCGATCGAACAAACACTTAAAACATTAAAATCAAAGCGAACTGCATACAAAGCTCGTCTCACGTGGTTCCGAAACGCGATCGACAATTATCGCGATGATAGAGCGTTAAGGGCGGGGTAAAGTTAATTCGTGCAAGAAAAGGCACATTTTCGTGAATTTTTTTTGACGACACAGTTAAAATCTATTTATTAAAACCAATGGTACATTAAAGTATAACATTCAAAGCATATTGTGTAAAATTTTCATGAAGAAACATTACAAAATACGGCAATGACAGCAATTATTCGGAACCGTCTCGGAAAAAAGTAGAATTACAGTGCCCCTCATAACTTTGTGCTGGATCATTTGAAATAAAAAAATCAAAATTCTTTCGTTAGATAATCGCTTACCCCAGGTAACGCTGGGAGGATTTTTCGAAATTTCAATTTTTCACTTTTTGGGAACATTTTGAAGTAAAAAACGCGATTTTTGCGAAAAAAATCGACTAATTTGTTATTATAACATAAAAAATATTAACCCATAATATTGAAATATTATGCATTCAGTTAAAAAAAATGCAAAAAAAAAAATTTTAATACCTTACCCCGCCCTTAAGTGTGTTCAAAATCAAGACTGATCGTATAGTCGAATTTTTTACGGCGCATGACGAACTTCAATAACAACTAGAAACTCTAGATGATGTAGATCTTCACCTAAAAGAACGAAGCGCGATCAAAGACAATTACCTAAATTTATTAGCCTCCGCGCGCAAAAGAATCGATGCGCAAGAATCTCGAAGCGATACAGACGCGAACGCAGTAATGATAGCGCCAACTCGAAACACATCGCGACGGTCCAATACGGATGATAACGACATCCATTTGCCCAGAATAAATTTCCCGACGTTTGGCGGATCGTACGAGGACTGGTCGGGATTCGTGGATCAATTCAAATCAATCGTACACGAAAACCGGCACCTTAACGATTGCAAGCGATTAACGTATCTTCGGTCGTTTCTTACCGGAGAGGCAATAAAGAGAATAGCTTCGTTAAGAACCTCATCGTCAAATTATGCGGTCGCGTGGGCAATTCTCGAAAAACGCTACAACGAACCATCGGTAATCGTCAATCAACATTTAACACTAGAACTACCGACGTTAAACCTATATTTATTTTGATCACGTGTAATGATTTGATAAATATTAAAAAATCATATGATAAAAAAAACTTTTTAAAAACAAGCTTTTATTTAGTGTACTAAAAAGACAATAATAACAATATATTTGGATTAAGACAGTGCTGAATGCTATTTATAAGTGGTTATAGTTCGAATGGGTGGATCCTCGTAAAAAGTAGTATCAAAGTTATGGCTGTAACACATATAATAGATTATGTTGAATTATTTGTCTTAAAAGCTTGTCGCGCGCGAGAAGGCAAATATTGTTCGACAGAGATTATTAGTATCTAAATATATATCTTTATTTTTCATTCACGCGACAAGCTTTTATCACAAATAATTCAACATAATCTATTATATGTGTTACAGCCATAACTTTGATACTACTTTTTACGAGGATGCACCCATTCGAGTAAAGGGTTATTTCGAGTAAAGTATAACAGGGTTTGGGGTTTGAGGTTAAGCTGTCAAACATTTAAAAAAAAAGGAATTCGTAAGAGATCCATCGGGACGCGAACCTCCCACGTCGGAAACAAAAAGCAAAGACGCTAGCATCTCGGCTACTCGTTCAATTGATATACGATAGTACTTTTCGCTATGTAAGTAGCTTCAAATTTCTCGAGAAAACCCTTTACTTTTTCGAAATTTTTTTTGAAAAAAATGTATTGTCATCCGAGTTACATATGTGTGCAAAGTTTCAAGTCGATTGCATATGTAGAAGTGGGTCAAATTAAGCTTACAAGATTTGTACAGGACATGGATACATACATACGGACAAGTGAAATTAAATAAAAGCTTGTAACTTGTAATAAAAGTAACATTTTCTATCCAATTTCTAATGAATAAATATCAAATAAATAAAATAGACAATAAATTTCAACGAACATTGTTTTATTATTCGAAAAATGGTGAGATTAAAAGCACGTAACCAGTCATTTTGACTGCTTCGGTAGTTCTAGTGTTAAGGGCACTATTCGAGATTCCTAAAGTTCATAAGCCATCTCACCACAAGCTAACGACATATTTAAATATCGCGGAATCTCACACGGGGGCACTCGAAGCCTTAGAGCAACCGTCTAAGGATACAATATTAATATAGGTATCTATTAGCATCGCGTCTAGACTCAGAAACGGGAATGAAATAGCGCGGGTTTACTTAGATCACACACTTTCCTAATATAAAACAATTTCTGCAGTTCATCAACGATCGCCGACGTCTTTTAATACCGTCAGGCTCCGAACAACGTAATAATCAGCAAAACGCGTCAACAAAACCTCCGATAAACGCGAATACGCAAAAGCCTGTACGAAAGCAGCCACGAACGAATAATTGCGACAATCGTGTTCAATCGAAAAACACCTTCGTCGTAAACGCGATCGTACGTTGTAGCATATGTCAGGACGCTCATTTCACCTCAAGTTGCAAAAACTACACGACGCGAATCTCGAAGAACGAAAGGCACTCGTTAATATGTTCAAATTATGCGCAAATTGCTTACGGCCGAACTATAACGGAAACGAATGCCAATCAAGCAAATGCAAGAAATGTCACGCGACCATCTCACTATGCTACACGAAGAGACATCCACGACCAACACTCCAGTGCTGGCAAAAATAAGTAACTTATCGGCAAGGGGTTCATACGCAGGAATCCTATCAACCGCGATTATAGACGTCCGGGATTGTCAAGGAAACTTTCACCCGTATACAGGGTGTCCGCTTCCATGTAGTCAAGCGGAGGACTACATGAACACATCAATAACTTGAATTGAAATGTCTAATACCATTTTTCGAAATTCGACTTAGTTAACGAATTATTAACTAACAAAGATCGGTCAATTACGGCGATTAGCAAAGGAAGGCGGTTCACTAGAGCTCGTAGCTAGGCAAGAGATGAAGCGGTAAGAGGAGCAATCCACAATAAATAACGTTACATGTCGCTGCTCGTCGTGATTGGCCGATCTTTGTTAGTTAATAACAATTTAACTGAGACGAATTTCGAAAAATGGTATTAGACATTTCGATTCAAGTAATTGATGTGTACATGTAGTCCTCCGCTTGACTACATGGAAGCGGACACCCTGTATAGTTTCAATTGATACCGAATCGCAGCTACACTTCGTGAGCAAGGAAATGGCGGAAAAATTACGTTTACAGTAGAACTCCATTTATATGAACACGTCGGTGGACAAGTCGGTTCTTATAATCAGCGACGCTAGGTGGTTCTCTCTCGTCTCCTATGTAAACTCCTTTTCTTGTTCGTAGTTTAGGTATGTATCCTTCTTTCATATCGTCGTTTTTTATACGCACGTAAAATATGCATTTACATCTCGGAGGTATGATGATTATTTCTTGAGTGTAAAAGGTTATGGATTTGTCGAACACTTTAAGGCAATTTTTTGCGTAGTATATTTGTACTCCGGTTTGTTGGAAGAAGTCATTCCTTATTATTCCGGCTTGTTGAATAGGAAAATATTTATCGACAATATGGAAAGCTACTAGTGTATCTAAGATTGTTAATTCTACTTTTCCTAAAGTATATACTGCGTAATTATTAATCCCGTTTAATTTTAATATATCCGTTTGATTAATGTGCAAAAACGCAAGTACGTAATCTTCTTTGATTAGATTGGGTCTTGACCCTGTGTCGAGCATGAGCGTTATCGGTAATTTCATTTCCTTAATATTTATTTGGATTGTTGGCACTCTACTTTGTGTATTTAGCTGGATTTCTACAGTTCTAATAAATTTGTTGTTTTTGTATCTTCTGCAATTAACATCGCAGGGTGTGTCTGAGCTTGAGTCCCTCGTTGCACACCGGTTATCGAAGGACTATTGTAGTTTCCCTGTTCTCGACGTAAATTGTTTTGGATACGAACTTGACAATCTTTTAATTCATGTCCTTGTTTTTTACAATAAGAACATGTGTTCCGCGGTAGATACTCGCGTACTGGTTTACTAATTTCTTGTGCTTTATTTGCCAGAAAGTTTCCGGTTCTCTTAAAACAATTACTTGCAGTATGCCCGATTTTATCGCAAAATTGGCACGCTGTGCCTGATGTACCTTGCCCTTGACGGCATGCTTTCGCCGTGTGTCCTACTTTATTACAGATTTGACATGTAACGTGTGAATCCTGAACTATAGCTACTTGTTGTGAGTTCGCATTCTGAAATCTGCATCGAGTGTTACGTCCCGGGGAACAATAATAATAATTATATTAATAATTTGATAAATCAACAAGGAAAGGAGAAATAGAGAATTTTAGCCTCTTTTGGGGTTGTGGCGTCTACGCGACGCTACCCTGGGATGAGGAAAAGAAGAATTAAAATAGGGAGATTTACCTCTATTTGTTTGCAAATTTTTGTAACGCTGCCTCGAACTCCTTTACAAAATCCTTATAAGGATGTTCCGTGGCCAAATACTCCTCTAACAATGAAGTGGGGGAAGAAACGGGGGAGTTTTTCGATACGGGCCACGGCTTTTTAAAATAGTTATTCCTCCTGAATGAGGTCTTTTTCCCGGATCGCCTTGACCTTCCCATAGCTTTTTAGATCGAGTTGCGGTGAATCAAAGAAAAGAAACTCCTCGAGTCTTGAACTAGCTAAGCTCTTAATATCCTTTGCGAGAAAACAAAAATGAAAACTGAATTTTAAAGTTAAGAAAATGATCTTACAAAACTCCTAGCGTACGAATGGTGGCAATGGTTTTTAGCGGGATGGCTAAGGAAAATTTGGTGAGGTGATCTTGGATGGTTAAGATATATTCATGCTCTTTAGAAGTTTTAGGTAATGGCCCTACTATATCCATTGAGACCTTTTCAAACGCGGAATACGGAGTGTCAGTAATCACCATGGGTTGGCGTGTCTTTACTCTTACCAGCTTCTTCAATTGGCACGGTAAACAACGTTGTATGTAGGTTTGAATATCGCTTTTCATATTCTTCCAAGTATAAGAATGGCGGATACGTTTATATGTATTGTTCACGCCCTTGTGACCTCCTACCACGGATGAATGGGCCTCTTCTACAATGTCTTGGCGTCTGTCCCTTTCGGGTACCTGCACTAGCCCATGGCAGACGATGATTTTACAATGGAGTCCAGTTAAGGCTGCCCTTAAGTTGGTAATTATTGTATTCCAACCCAAGTCATCAATTTTTTCGCTTTTGGCGATGCTTATGGTTTCTAAATTTTTCCTTTTAATTTCTTCGCGGAGTTCCTTCAAAGCGTCATCTAAATTGCTCATGGTTAGTTTATCCTCTTTAGTTTCTTTACACGTTAATGCTATATGGTATTTATCGGCGTTTTTGTATACTCGAAGGAATTTAGACTCTTGGCTGCGGAAATTCGGTAACGTTTTATATTTCATAATCTGTTGTGAACCTACATCACACGGGTGCATAGTGGGGACTAGGTTTTCCCTATGATCTAGGCAGGAGTGGGAGTTGGTGCATTCGCAGCTAAGCGTAGGCGTAAGCGTGCTCCCAAATCCCCTCCCTTCTCTCTTTGGTCGCATCTTACTTATTAGTTTTTTCTTAATAATTAATTTACTTAATTAACTAATTAACATTTACATGCGTTCATGCAACATTACATTTCCTCACTCATACTACACTAAATCACACATACACTCTCATGCTTCTATTCTTATTGTTTAATTATTATTTAAAATATTGAATAGTAATAGTAGCCTACTGCTCACTCTCAGTTTTCTGCAACATGCATACTACATTCTACTTCTTCATGCATCTATACCTTCACCTTAGATTTAATCTTATTATTAACATTATTTATTTATACGTGTTGCTTATTCCTTCCTTATTTAATGGTATATTTTATTACGTGGAATTTTAAATTACTTTAATAATCAACATGATAATATTCATTTGTTTTAACATTATTTAACCATTTATAAGGAAGAAAAATACCAACATTATTATTTACGAAATGCATTCTCCTAATTTTCTGTAGCGGACTGTACCGCGTGCCTTGTATGGCGCCTTTGTTCGAGGGGTTGCGTACGTGACTTAGGCGATGTGCGTTCGAGAGTTTGTATACATTGAGAAAAACTAAGCTCCGGTGGTGTCCGGTTTGACGGATAGGTGCATGGTTTGTTTCTTCTTCCGTGGGATCTCGATGCATTATTCGACGCCACACGGAAAATTCCAACGCCTGTGCCTCGCACTCTTTACGAGATTTTATGACCGTCAATGACCTGAGAGTTTTTAACCCGTCTGCCGCGCAGACTTTTACTTTATTAAATTGAAATTCGAAATATTCCTCAGGTAATTGGCGGACATAACACTAGGAAGTCGGTGAGGCCCATTCTTTGGGTTAGGACCCCTTGTATTAATTCTTTCTGTTGCGGACTGTACCGCGTGCCCTGTATGGCGCCTTTGTTCGAGGGGTTGGGTACGTGACTTAGGCGATGTGCGTTCGAGAGTTTGTATATATGTTGCTATAATAAAATTATGCAGGTTTGAAGTTAGTTGGTTGTTCGAGACGGCAACATGTTGGATATATACAGAGTGAATCTTGGAACGGGGACAAGTTATAACTTTTTTTTAAGTAACAATAGAAAAAAATGATAAAGGAAAAAGTCACATGGCACAATACGTGTCACCTTCCTATGACCTTATTTTTTATGTGGATGCACCGATGCACCCGCCAGCTGCAATTGCACTTTATTTTTTAACGCAACCCTATTTTTTTTTTCAACCAACCGATTCCTTTTATTATTCTGCGTATAAAAGTATTAACCCAAGGTCATCGAAAAGTCAATAGTTTACGAGATATTTTATATTTTATATCAGTTATGTATTTTATTACAATAAGTGTTCGAATGTTCCTCCATTGCACTCTAAACATTTTCGAATACGTTTTTTTACATTTCTCATTACATTTTTTAATTGATTCGCATTGACATTGGAGCAATGCATTATTATACGCTCCTTTAAATGTATGTTAAATGTATGTTAACTTATTGTAATAAAATACATAACTGATATAAAATATCAAAGACGCACCCCCCACTGAGAGGGTTCGGTTTGCCAACATTGATACTAGGTATTTTTATTACCTCTCGCATTTAAGATGGGTTAAAAAAGATTGGGATCCATTGTTTCGTATTTGCTTGAGGTAGCCACCCAAGATGACAATCAACCCTTCGAATTTCCTAGTTTTCGTTGCGGATAGCAGGTGTTTTTTCACACTTGAGACGGACCACCCCCTGAGAGGGTTCGGTTTGCCAACATTGCTACTAGGTATTTTATATATTTTATTACCTCTCGCATTTAAGATGCGTTAAAAAAATTGGGATACATTGTTTCGCATTTGCTTGAGGTAGCCACCCAAGACGGTAGTTAAAAAAGATATTATCAGATGAGCGAAATAACGAACGCTGTGTTAAATGTATGGACTGTTTTATGCACATGTTGGAAATACTTTTTCGCGCTCAGAAACATAAAAGGTATGACGATGAGTGGTTGCAGTAAAGATAAGGTGAAATTAGTTGATGAGCTACATGCACCAGCGAGACGTAACTTTGGACGCAGACAAGTCATTGTGCGTGGATTCGACGATCTCTGGCAGGCGGACTTGGTTGATGTTCATTCTTACGCCAAACAAAACCGTGGACATCCATACATACTTACCGTTATCGATGTCTTCAGCAAGTACGCATGGGCGATCCCCCTAAAGAGTAAAAACGGAGGTGATACGACCAAGGCCTTCGCAACTATTATACGGATGGATGGACGAATTCCAAAAAATTTACAAACCGATATGGGAAAAGAATTTTATAATACAGATTTTCAATCTCTCATGAAGAAGCATAATATTAATCATTACTCCACGCACAGCATCATGAAGGCCTCCGTAGTGGAACGCTTCAATCGCACGCTCAAGAACGCGATGTGGAAGTCGTTCTCATTGAATGGTACCTATCGCTGGATCAGCACCCTTCCCACACTAGTGCTCGATTACAATCAACGAAAACATCGAACTATAGGAATGCGACCTATCGATGTGACTCGCGATAGTGAGAATCATCTCCTATCGAACGTATACACCTACAGCAAGCTTAAAAACATTGAAGTGGCGAAATACCGAGTTGGTGATAAAGTGCGTGTGAGCAAGTTCAAGACGGTGTTTGACAAAGGATACACCCCGAATTGGTCGGCAGAGGTGTTTGAAGTTATAACGATAAAACGAACGATTCCGGTTACGTACCTGCTAAAGGATTACAGGGTAAATTCTAATTTCGATTTTGCTGTAAATATACCACCGGCGTTAGTCCTACTTTTTTGCGACGGACAGGCCTAACTGCCGTTAGTCTGTAATTGCCGGAGGATTTTATGAGCATGAACTACGCGCAACCACTTGTCCGGACGTGCATCTCATTGAAAAGGTGTTGCGTAAAAAAGGAAGTAAGATGTATGTGAAGTGGTTAGGATTTGATACGTCTCATAATTCATGGATCGATAAGAAGGATGTATTGTAATAATGCACAAATAAATTTATATTACTGATATATATATATGTATTTACAAACAATCATTTTCTTCCCTTATCCCTACCAAAGCATGCGAGTGGAGCATATATGTATTTTTACAAACTATAAAAAAAATATCTATGTATTTACAAACTATAAAAATATATATTTCCTATTTTTCTATGTACATATCGATTGCGTAATGCCCCCAAGGAAGCGTGCTGGTGGAGCCGGGTATAACGAATCTTTTATTATCGTATGGACTAAGTGCCAGTTTTCGCTCACGAATCGTATAAACGTTATGTCGTTTGGATGCGATTCGATTTTTGCTAACTACCTTTTCCGCTCTATCATTTAAGCATCGAAGATAGTCATCGAACTGTATAGACTTAGCTGTAACGTTTCTCTTAACACCTATTATTTTTTTGGTTATGTTGTCAATACCTCCGTCACCACTCACATGAAAGGCGTACATCTTCGCTCGAAGACCAACAAATTCGGTCATAACCGCGCCATTATTCTCGTCCTTCATCATACCCAATACTTTTTTATTTACACGTGGGATATGATAAGGATTATTTTCAGCGTAATCGCTGGTGTCGAAACGATCTACGTCAGGCTTTATTATTTCGGTATAAGCATCATCACACTCAAGCTCGTAAATAAGACTATCCGTATCCGTATATAATATTTTACATTTATCCTGGAGAAAGTCATACAAACATACTTTCGATATGTCTAGTATGGACATTCCTACATATGCAGGCTTGCACAGCGCGACGTTTAATTTATTTAATTCTACGGCTACAACATTTTCTGAAAATATCGTACGACTGTGGAAATTAGGTTTCGCTATCAGCGCTTCCGCGCCGAATCTTCCATCCCATTGCGTAATTAATTTAACATCACGATGATTGCGCACATTCTCCATTGTTTTGCCAAACACCGCGTTGTTCATTAATTTAAATAGATTTTTTTGGAAGTCGTTGGTGGCACGAATACGAAATTTCGTATTAAGATCAATGTATTCGCGTAACCAACATGACTGTTCGAATTCTAAAATGCGATGTATCTTTGTTAATTTCAAGCCATGGTATAGACACTGTTGAAGGTATCGATAGTGTACCACATATCGTTCTTTTGATTTTAATGTTACAAGTAACTTTTGCTCGCGTTTGCCCGGTGGCTTATCCTGGATGGGACAAAATGGAAGATCGGCGTGTGAATCGTGAAGCTCACGCGGGTATTCAATATCAACCTCCAAGATGTATCCCGTGGGACCGTCCACCGAAACTGAATTTATGTCGAAATCGAGCAACGCTTGCCCTTCGATCCATCGAAAACCTCTATGAGGAAGAGGTTGCGACATCGCCCAACCATATAAATTATTAACATCAAAATACATGAGATATGTTGAGGGTTTCGATGGATCGTACGTAGGTACGTATTTGTTATTCGCACGAGCATACCTATGGGAACATTGACTTAACCCACCGCGTATCCCCCGCTCGACGAACATAAACATATCTACATCTGTTAACAGTTCGAGTTCGACATTGGTATATTTCAGCATCACGTCCCACGCGAAACCTGGCAGAGTGAAATAATGAGCCGGATCTAAATTGTAACTCTGAAGACAATCGTCACGAAAATGTTCAAAAATATCAGCCAATAATAATACGTCGATTTTCAAATACAAGTCGCTGTACTGGCCCAACGTTTCAATGTCAAAGCGTGTCCAAACGTTAACGGCGTGCGCGTAATCTGTGTCGGATATATCACAATCAATCAGCCTACTATAAAACGCATCACGTTCAGGTAAATGCGTCTCGCATAACTTATCATATGATGTTAAATAGTCGTATGGGAAAACGCCCTTCCTAGTAAGAAGATTGAAGTCATCGTCGTTAAGAGAATGAAATTCTTTTCTTAAAATTTTCAATTTATCTTTCTCAAGATAAGAAGCTAATTTATCAAGGCTGGCACTCAGAAATTTAAATGAATCTATAAATCTAAATTTAACATAATCCATATTCTTACTTTTCGGGGCGTTTTCACTATTTCTACGCGTTTCATCCATATGTTTTGTGAAGGAGATGTACTTTTCCTTCGTTATGGGTAATAGATCTACTTTACCCTTGAACGCGGTTGCGAGTTTCTCTATGACAAAGTGCGCGTCGTAGCCGGACAAATTATGAAATACCACCGGTACCACGAACGGTGTTTGATAATTTAAATTGCAACTTGAGTGTGCAGGACCTCTATATGCGCCCGTAAAATGACAATGATCGCGCACTTTGGTGGTGTCAGTATCATGAAAAGGTTTTTCACAAACGTGGCAAATGGTAGATCTACGAAAATCCCTTTCCTGTTCCTCGCTAAGTTGCTTCATCGGAATAATAGTGCGAAAAATTGAATTAAGCCGATGTCCCAACTTGCGCATCTCCTTCACAAACCACTCGATACAGTCTGACTCATTGCGATATGATCGGTATCCACACAGTGATGAGTCGTAAGAGCAGTGCATGTAATAACCTACACTAAACGCATGATGACGCTGATACGGCTGCGTACGCTGTTGATGTCCATCAGCAGTGAGGTTTGCGAGCAGACATTCAAAATCTGCATATACTGCAAATGGGGTGCGCTCCTTACGTGAAGAATTCTTGAAGCGCAGCCATTTATCTTCTTCCGTGGGAAGCGTTACCGCACAATCATTGATTTGTTGGCAATCGACGATGTGGTCCTTCAGCTTCTTTTCGGCGTTGAAGTAGTGCAGACACCTAAAAATTGGAAATAATTAATATCTATTGCGATAGTCAATTGTACACGATGAATAAAAAAATTCTCTAACTTACCGATCACAAATGTGCTTCGTTTGTTTGTGCTTGTTAATTTGTCTTGAGACCAATCGGGAAAGATTCCGTATGCATACGAAATGGCTCCGAGTTGAACATTGGATGAGAAGCAGATTCACGTGCCTGCCACGTTTTCTCGAAGTGAGATGTAGCGGTGTGCAGAGTTTCTTATCCCACATGTACACATTAACCGAAACATCATTGTGACGCTCAAATTTTCCAATTTGCTTGAGCGTCATAGGCATCTGAAAGCCATTGGTACGAAGTACGGTGGTGTAATGTGGATATGAAGATTCTCTGTCCACATGATCGGTGGCTGGGTAGAGGCTCGCCACAACTGCTCGGAAGAAGCACGCATCGTCGCTGGACCTCACGTTAATAATCGCCTTCTTCAGCGCCAGTTCCCGTGGAATCGGAACGTTGCAACCTGCATGCATTGGTTGGCACTTGTTGATATTCATCATCAGACGCAATATCTTCACTAATGCCCATCCGCTGTCACGCTCTTGAAATTCTTCAATTGCCGTTAAAATTGGTTGCGTCACGTCTCCGGAGTACCAACGACGCAAATTTTATGTCGAGTATAGCTCACGATTACGCGTGCTGAAACTCTTGACGTCCACATTCCCGTTCATCATGAACTCGGCTTCTAATGTCGCGTTAATTTTAATGCAATTATTTGTAGTGATCGCGTCTGTAATTCGACTCGTCACCATACGACGCGCGTCATTTAGAAATTGTCGTGGGTCGATGTGTTCGACGTTGACGACAGCACCCGTAAAAATACGATTTTCGAATGCCGATTCAATCTTCTCCCAGACAAGGGAAGATGCTCTCGCGCCGCGATTTCTCTCATATAGTCCACGACCCACTCACGAAAAGCGTTTCCGCACTAAAACTTTCATGCTGTCACGTCCGGATCACTTTGAATTTACGGGCTCCCCGCGAATCGGTATAATCTCTTGTCGTCGGAGAGGAGGAAAAAGAGAAGGAGAGGAAGAAGAACTGAAATTGAGGGACTCAGGGAGGAAAAGATCTGAAGGTGGACCGAGATCGGGAAATTCGTCGAATAAAATTAGACTATCCAAGTCTTCCCTGCACACTGGGACTCGGACTTCTTTGAGAAGCCGATTTAACCTTTTAAGTTGGCGTTTGCGACCCGCTCGCTTACCCATAAAAACCAAGAATTTTAGAGGAAGAGGGAGTGATGATTTCGCGCTTACTAAGACGCCTCGGTTTCAAGCGTGCGAGTAAGACGACGAAAGTCACTTCTTTCCTTGAAATCTGCGTGGGACGCTCAACTAAAAAGGTCACGCCTCGGTTTCAAGCGGTTTCCCAGTTAATTGAACGATCACGGGTATTTTTTTATTTTTACTCGTGTGCAAAGAAAATTTGAATTCCTCTTTTAAGCTATTGCGCCTATGCGACGCAGCTAGGGATGAGGAAAAGGAGTTTTGGTGATGAATGATTGTAAATATGGACTCTGAATTTAAGTTAAACTTACTGGTTTTTAATAATCACTTTTTGAAGATTAATACAAGTAACTTTTTGAAGCACAGGGCTTATACTTTGATATGATATGATATGATATTTATTTATTTCGTGCTGGGGCAAAGCCCCCTGGCACGTTAAAATATATACATATGAAAATACATATATATATTGTTACGTCTAGTGGCGTAATAAATTAGAACGGTCTTTTTTGGTCAGGCCTTTCGACCTTTACCTGGGATAGACCTGAGGAACGCTGATTAGGTATGGCAGGGTTAGTGAAGAAATACAGCAAGTTTACGTTTTAATCTAATGTAATTACTTCTGGATCTGTTATCTCTTCTATTACTACAGTGGGTGGTGGTGGAGGTTGTATTATGTGCGTGTAAATGTAGGTATGAGTTTGGTCTTTAAAAACTACTTCGTTTTCATTCTCAATGATTTCTGTTGGATAGAAATCTAGCAGCAAGGAAAAATCTGCTTCCTCTAGGTTGGGTGGAGGTGGTGGATGTTCTGTTTGGGTGGTAGGGACTTCCAATAAACCACGCCGTTCGTTCTCCTCTCTGAGACGAGCTCGTAGCTGTCTCTCTCGGACCTTTCGTCCACCGCGTTTCCCTCTTTTTCTTATACCAATAGGCATCTACCAGGGAATTTCTATTTTAGTTAAGATTGTAAATTTTATTGACTACCCTTCTTAATTCGCCGGTGCAGGCGAAGTCGCAGCAGGTAGGCAACTTGAGAGGTGTCGTAACGAGAGCGCCAGCGTCCAGATTGGCGCTTGTCGCTTCCCGATAACTTTCCTCAAAAGCGCTGAGTATGCGTAGCGTTAAGAAGGGTGGTATAGTTAAATGTTTAAATTTCTAGTTTTTGTTAGTTATTGTTCTATCAGTTAAGCAATGGGCTGCTTCTTGGAAGTAATAACGTGAGCGCCAGCGTCCAGATTGGCGCTTGTCGCCTTTCGCTATTTCCCGTAAGCACCACTATGCTTACCGTTAGAACGATAATCAACCAATGTATTTAATCGTGGTTTATAAAAACAGGAGTAGCAGGTGGAAAGGTATAAAATATTAAGCTGTGCTTACCTTTCTTTAAGTGATGGAGTGGAGTGTTGGTTGTCGTTAACAATTCACTTACTTTTTATATTTGAGATTTATTAGTTAATTAAAATCAACAAGATTACAAATGCCGAATGCCGACTACCGAACTTTACTGATTGCAGGATAAATGCAGAATACAGAGTGTGTATAAAATTATATTTTAAGTTCTGAGACTAAGTATCAGAACGCCGATGCCAACTACCGAACTTAACTGATGCAGGATAAAAACTAAGTACAGAATGTGTCGTCGGGGTGCGTGCAGCTTGTTTTAAAAGATTTGGTCAGTGGGTGTTCGTTATCCTATTGGTTAGTTAGTTTTAGTTTCGGGGGTGGACAGTTTCTTATTGGTTTAGGAAAAGTTTAGATTTTTCCTATTCGTGGATTTAGGAACAATCTTTCTTCTATATGGAGTGAGTTGGAGGTGGAAGTGGGTGTCGGGTAAAGGAAAGATGCATTTTCAAGTGGAAGCCGTAAATTTGGTATTTATGGGTTAGTTTTAGGACGACTGAGTGCCAGAGCATGTTTAGAAATCTGATTCCTAGTATACAGATATGCGACGATCTGGCGCACTCTGAAGGAGGTACTTGAAAAAAGGAAAAATTTAGAATGGGACCACTGGCAGACAGTCTGGTCTATTGTCTAATTGTTAGTCTTAGGTTTCGACGAGGAAAATGAGAAAAAGTCACGTACGCAGGACGTAACAATATAAACATATAAAATATATAAAAATACACAGACTTGACGATAAAATCGCCAAGGCACTCTCTCATTCATTCAATCACACATTCATTCAATCCACACTCATTCCATTCGAGTTACAATAATGCGACGACACGTAGAATGAAATATAAGAAAGAAATATATACATTAGTGAGATGAAGGTGAAGTCAGTCACACTCGTGTTTATACACATCACGCACGCTCCCGAGATGCACACCGGCACGAAGCCTATCACAAGCATTCATAATCTCAAACAGCCAATCGGAAAGTTTCGCCTTCGCGCAGGCGCATTCACACTCGAGTCCACGTGCATACAAAGAGGCCCATTCTCACAATGAATATGAATGAAACGCGCGTCGCCGCGCGCCACCTGGGGGGTCCGCTCAGGCCTAAATTTCGCCATCTAACCAATCACGTGCCGCGTCGCCTCACGATGAAATTGCACCACTCAGTAACGAGTGGTGCAACTCACGCTTGAACGACGCGACAGTGCGCGCTTCGCGAATCTGCAAAGGAATTAAAGGAGGCTTTCATTGCTTTCGTTTCATGATTGTATTTTATTGTATTAAAGTATTTTAGTCTTCGTTATTTTATTCTAAGACGAAAGCATTGAATTACCTTAACTTAAATAATATTTTGTTCTAAAGTAAGGAAAGCGTTTCGTCTATTTCGGAGACACGGAACAAGGAAGCCTTGTCTCTGGTCGTCTGTTTATCTCTAGCCACATGTGGCTTTTATGGCTTAGCCCGCTCGCCTTGCGAAGGGAAAGTTCCGTGGGCAAGGGTATGGTTCGAAGTTATTTGAAATTAAAAGGAATTCGAAAAAAGATTTTAATCCAAGAATTTGCTACAGACGTAACACCTCCCTCCTTCAGTCGAACGCATAGGTGTACCTACGCG
Source organism: Ancistrocerus nigricornis (assembly GCA_916049575.1). NCBI lineage: Eukaryota > Metazoa > Arthropoda > Insecta > Hymenoptera > Vespidae > Ancistrocerus > Ancistrocerus nigricornis. Next base: position 10,420,288 of record OU696665.1, read on the forward strand.
TTCGGATCGCTGTTTTTTTAATATTTTAACTTATTCCTATTTGGAGGGTGATTACGCAATGATTTGTTAAATGGTTAGTCACTAAATATAACATTTATTAAGTATGTATATATGTATATATGTATATATGTGTTTATATGAAGGGAATACAAAAATAGTGTTGGTCCGGGCCTCATTGGTCGATAAATCTCTGGTAGAATATGCGTGGCTCCCCTGGTCACCGCCGTCCAATTGGTACCCATTTACTATCCAGGAGTGCTGGATAGTAACGGTGGTGATGCTGCCTGCACTCGTGGCAGTCAGCGGCAATTCCCTTCCACCAAAGCATTACCCGGTAGCAACACCGGCAGGCCGCTTTGTCCACCGACCAATCTCTCCTTTGGCATACCCCGTGCCATGAGGTATACTTTCGGAATGTACCGAGGTGAGAGTAGAGGTGCCCCTCACGTTGATAGCAGGCCCGGCATAGTATCCCTTCTGACCAGCTGGTCATCCATACCTCTTTTACCAATTCCATCAATCCTAGGCAGAGTGAATCTTCCAGGATAGCCATGTCTGTAAAAGAGAGTATCATGGCTTGTATGAGTGGTTGACCTCCTTAAAGCTGGCGATATGTGGGGATGTTGGAGATGTCCGGTGGAAAACTTTCCCGCGGAGGATATATTTGTCCGGGGTTGGTTTCCGCTTTCATATACGGCGCTTGTGAAAGGCTTTCCCGCGGAGTCTCACCGGGGTTGGCCTCCTCTTGTAAATCGGCGCAGTACTGTTTCGAATATGGTGAAGATGTCCCAGAATTTCTTCCAGGTATCCCTGACCATTTTATGGATGATGGCCTTGCCTAGGAAATCGGCGAGGCCCATTCTTTGGGTTGGAACCCCTTGTTCGACGTTCCCTCGAGCTACCGTGTTTGGTACTGCCGGTCCTTCCACCGGGGGAAGGGAAAGTTCCGTGCGCAAGGGTATGGTTCGAAGTTATTTGAAATTAAAAGGAATTCGAAAAAAGATTTTAATCCAAGAATTTGCTACAGACGTAACACCTTAATGCAGTGTAATATTCTTCCTTCTTTGGAACTGGAGTATCTGGTCGTAGTTACCGGAACTCACTCGATCGTTCAGATGTGATTGGATTGATTATTAAGAAATAACCAGAATGTTTAGTAAATATAGTTTAATAAAATCTCAATACTGACTTCTGAACTTTTCAGAGATATACAGAATAAAACGCCGATGCCGACTACCGAACTTAACTGATCGCAGGATGAAAGTAGAAACAAGAATGTGTCGTCGGGGTGCGTGCAGCTTGTTTTAAAGATTTAGTAAGTGGGTAGTTCGTTATCCTATTGGTTAGTTAGTTTTAGTTTCGGGGGTGGACAGTTTCTTATTGGTTTAGGAAAAGTTTAGATTTTTCCTATTCGTGGATTTAGGAAACAATGTTCCTTCTATGTGGAGTGAGTTGGGGGTGGAAGTGGGTGTCGGGTGAAGGAAAGATGCGTTTTCGAGTGGAAGCCGTAAATTTGGTATTTATGGGTTAGTTTTAGGACGACTGAGTGCCAGGGCATGTTTAGAAATCTGACTCCTAGTATACAGATATGCGACGATCTGGCGCACTCTGAAGGAGGTACTTGAAAAAAAGGAAAAATTTTCAATGGGACCACTGGCAGACAGTCTGGTCTATTGTCTAATTGTTAGTCTTAGGTTTCGACGAGGAAAATGAGAAAAGTCACGTACGCAGGACGTAACACCTCCTGCCTTAGACAAAGGTTAGGGGAAGCCTAACGTTTGTAAAAAGAGAGAAAAAAAAGAAAGAATAGGAGACGCAGTTTCCTCGTAGAAACAACCTTAATGTTAACTTAAATTTTACATTACAAAATTATCTTGAGCCTAGAGTTAAAATACATATATATAAAAAAAGAAAATTAGTGAAATAGAAAGAAAATTGTACAGAGATTCCTCTTGAGTCTAAATTTAAATACAATTATAAGAATAATATTAGACTTATAAGTATGTGTGTGTTTGTATGAAAGTGTGTTCGTATTAATAAGGGTAGGGTCCGTAGTGTGAGACGGGGTTAGAGGGTGTCTGTCTTCTCCATTCTACGGAAGTCGTAGGCCATCTCCTCTAGCCTGACGTGCGTCGTCTCCATAAATTCGGCGCGGGTAGTTAGTCGTAGGGTTTTCCCTTTTTGTTGGTGCAGTGTTTTATTTCGTAATTCATCTTCTAGGACTAATTGTTTTATCCTTTGCACGATTTCCTCCAATGGTTTTGGTTGCTGGTGAGCCAATCGCCAGATGTTCGTTGTCTCCATCGGTTTTGTGTTTTCCAATATTCCGCCTGGTCCGTAGCAATGCTTATGCGGGGGTTTACCAGGGGTTTGCAGAAGGGGTACCCCTAAATCGGCTGGTCGGAGAATTTTCCCTGCTGTGTTCATGTTGGTTCCGGTACTTTCCCTTGTTACTTCCTAGTCTCCTGGGATATGCGAGATTTTAAGTCGGTTAGGATGGACTATTCGCGTGTTTTTCTTTATTTTAATTCTAATATTTCCTTTATTTAATATTTCTATTATTTCATGAGGACCCGTATACTGATCTCCAAGTTTTCCAGGTTTGGGTCCTTTGAGTAGAAATACGTAATCTCCAGGTTTGAATTGTTTGGGGTTAATCCTCTTGTCGTATCGTTCCTTTGATTTGTGTTTGGAATCGATTAAGTTTTCTCTTGCATTATTTTGTAATTCGTGAAGGGTCGTTACTAATTTAATTAAGTAGTCGTCGTAGGTATCTAATTTATCGGCTTGCGTTAACGGTTCGCTGCTGGGAATTCTTGCGATTTTTCCAAAGATTAATTCGTACGGAGTGTGTCGAGTTCCTTCATGTACATTTGTATTGTAATTATAAATAGCTAGATCGACCCAATCGTCCCATTCTACCTTTTCAGATGCAAATTGTTTCAAGTATTCTCCTAGAACGTGATGTGAACGTTCTAGAGATCCATTAGATTGCGGATGGAATGCTGTAGTTCTAATTTTTTTAATTCTGAATTGTTTCGCTACCTTTCGCATAAGATCGCTTATAAAATTCCTTCCTTGGTCGGTTAAAACCGCTTTTGGTGCACCAAAAATACATATGAATCTCCTTACAAAGTTATCGGCTATAGTTGTAGCAGTCTGATCTTGTAACGGAATGGCTAGGCAGTATTTGGTTAATTGATCTTGTATAGTAAGTATATATTCATTCCCCTTCTTTGTCTTGGGTAATGGTCCTACTATATCCATAGCTATTTTGTCGAAGGCAACTCCCGGTGTATCAGTTATTAGCATTGGTTGCTTGGTTTTTACACGTACGAGTTTTTTCAATTGACATTGTAAACACCGTTGTATATATTCTTGTATATCGGCTTTCATATTTTCCCAGAAGTATTTCTGTTTAATACGATTATAAGTCTTAGTAACTCCTTTATGTCCTCCGCTCGGAGTGCTATGCATTTCCTCTATGATTGATAGTCTCAAATCTGTAGGTGGATATTTAATTCGGTTATTGCATATTATCACTTTCGTTGCAGAGTTCAAGAATTGTTTAATTATTAAAGCATGTATATCCTTCCAAGGTATGTTACTAATGTCTTCACTGGCAGATAAACTAATACTTGCTAACTTTAAATCTTCTGTGACCTTGCACAAGTTGATTAACGCCTTACGAGTATTTTGCAGGATAAGTGTGGGTCCATCTGTTTCTGTTTCTCTAATAGGTAAAACTAAGTGATATTTCTTTGGTTTTTTAATAACCTTAACAGTTCCCAATTCCAAATGGTGAAATTGCGGTAGTAGATTTTTATTGAATAATCTTTTGGATCCTTCATCAAGTGGTGTGCCATCAGTACTAACAAAGTAGACTAAATTATCTTTGCGAAATTGAAAGATATCTCTCGACTCTATTACGTTTAAGTTTCTTATTGTATCAGTTTCTTGTAATTCATTATTTGATTCATTCACTTCCTCTTCTGAATCGGTTTCAGATCCATGTTCATTGTCTGAATTTTCTTCGTCAGATTCGTCTAAGATTTTCTGTGGATTTTTCTTTTTGACCTGTATGGGTATTTGACCTGTGTCTGGGTCTTCGGATCCTTGTAAAGGTTCCGTTGTTTTGTCTGGTTCCTTGGGATTTTCTTTAGTCGTATGGCTCCTGGTCATTATGGGTTGTGGTGACTCCGGATAATCGTCGTCGTCTCGTAACTCAGGCCCCCTGTTGTGGGGTCCCATCTGGTTATCTTCTATGATTGGAGGATTATCTTCGGGTAACGCTTCAAGATCGTCGTCATCCGATAGATACAAACCATCGTATGCATCATCCTCTGTGTCTTCGTCTGATTCGTTTAATAATTCTGCGATCCTGTCGGGATCGTTGGCTAAGTTTTTCTTTATATTTACGACGTTGCAATTCATCTCATGGAGATTGATAGGATTTCTAGATAATGCATCCGCATTTACATTGGTTTTTCCTGCTTTATAAACGACTTCATAATCGTATTCTGACAATTTCAATCTCCAACGTAATATTCGCATGTTTGCATCTTTTGCATGTTTAAACCACATCAATGGTTTATGATCGGTCACAAGGGTAAACTTGCGTCCGTATAAGTATGGTCTAAAGTGTTTTACGCAATATACTATGGCGAGTGCTTCCTTTTCGTAAGTGTCATATTTTAATTCGTTATCTGTCAGAGTTCTAGAAGTGTAAGCTATAGGTTGATCGTGATTTATTTGTCCTTGAGAAAGTATTCCACCTATCGCGTATCCCGATGCGTCTGTTGTTAATATAAAGGGTTTCTGGAAATCCGGATATTGCAGTATAGGTTCTCTGCATAAACGTTCCTTTAATGTTTCGAATGATATGTGTTGATCTTTAGTCCAATTAAAAGGTTCGTCATTTTTCAAGAGTTTAGTTAGTGGTTTGGCTAAGTGTGAAAATTGCGAAATAAAACGCCTGTAATATCCAGCCAGTCCGAGGAATTGTTTTATATTTTTAGGAGTTTCGGGTACTGGAAATTCTCGAACCGCTTCTAATTTTTTAGGATCGGGTCTTACTCCCTCTCTACTAATAATATGTCCGAGGTAAGTAACTTCTCTTTTTAAGAATTCACATTTATCAGGTTGAAGCTGAAGATTAGCTTTACGTAGGGTAAAAGAGGGTAATGGGAGTCACTTAAGCGAAAATTTAAATATTAACTTATTTCAAAATATAATCTTTATTAAAACAATGTAAAAACAAAATTTACTTATATAGCTATGATTTGAGATCCATTTTGGTAACTTTGGTAATCAACTTTGGAAATAATTAAAGTTTTAAAAAAAAAGGGATTTGATCCCCATTGCACCGACGTGAGGGCAATGGTGGTCACTCTGCGGGTAATCAGAGTCAAACAAATTTCAACACATATCGCAGACATAATCTTTGGCTGAGTCCCACCCAGTGCAGTCCGCGTGAGCCCATAGTCCACATGAAGTACATCTGTACCATATCTCATTTTTTCCAAATTCATTACATATTGGACATCTGTCTCCTGCGTCTTCTGCACCATCATTCTCACCATCCTGGCATAACTCATCAGTATTCACGTCCGACATAAAAGTATTGTTTAATTCTTGGAGTACTTGCCTCTTTGCTCTTTCAGGGCCCTCCTTCTGCACCTTAATATTCTTTCCTTGGCCCTTACCTTTCCATTTCTTTGTTTCTTTCTCCTTTCCTTTGCCCTGCTGAGATTTTCTAATTTTCCTATTTTCCTTTTCTATCAGGTCTCTTTTTTTTGGTGTTGAAGTTAACAGTGTAGCGTGCTGCTTCTTTCGGCCCTGTCTTCTATTGAGGATATGTACTTTACCTGGTAACTTGATAATATCTCGGATTGTCACCTTATGTGACGTTTCGGTTGGAGGTGTTGATCCAATATTTGGTTCAGGAACTGATGAGTCGATCTGACAGGCTTGCTTCGATGTGCTAGGAATAGGTCTTATATCTGGCACTGCATTAGGTGCAACAACTGAAACAGATTTATCACAATCTTGAACTGCGCTAGATTCAGGTTGGAGAATTTCAGCTGCAACAAAGTCCTCTTCTGAAAACACTTTGGGATTAATCGGAAAAATGCCAGTTGCTCTAAATCCAGATTCTCCTTTGCTAATAGACGCAACATTATTAAAGGCTTTCCTCACCAAAGATGCTACGTCATAAGGAGTTATTTTTTCTGCGAGATGGCTTTTCAGGAATAAGTCACATTCTTTATTGTAGGCTTTTTTTAGTGGTCCAAAAAAAGAAACATCCAGGGGCTGCATTCTATGAGACGTATGTGGTGGCAAAGACAGCATGTGGATATTGTTGTGCTTGGAAAATTCGTAGATGGCAAGTGAAATATGACTAGCATGATTATCTAGTACCAGCAAGACGGGTTCATCCGCAGACGGCTTGGCGTGCTGATTAAAGTGCAAAAGCCATTCTAGAAAAAGATTTTCATTGATCCAACCGTTTTCTGAGCATTTGTAAACAGCTCCTGCTGGGCCATCTTTCTCGAGTAGTGGAGTCCACCTCTTCCTAGGAAATATAAACATTGGCGGGATGAATCCTCCAGCAGCACTCATTGCACACATCAAAGTGATGTTTTTTCCCCTCTCCCAGCTTGTGATTGATCCTACTCTCTTCTGCCCTTTTGTGGCTAGTATTTTTCCCGGGGTTTGCACAGTTGAAATCCCTGTTTCGTCGCAATTATAAATGTTTTTTGGGACAAATCTATGCTTTTCCATCAGTTCTCCTAGCAACTTATAAAACAACTGCACCTCCGTTTTATTAAAAGCTTCGATTCTGTTTATACTTGTTGCTTGTGGCTTTCTAACAGAAATATTATTTCTGATCATAAACCCATTTAGCCAATCACGTCCAGCCATTTTTGAAGACTTGTTGAAGTTGTGCTTTAAATTCAACTTTTCAGCATATTCGAACGCTACTTTTCTTATCTGATTAGCAGTACATCCGCAGAAAATATTAGCCATATTTTTCACCACATTTGCTACTTCGCTTTCTATTTCGGAACTGAAGACAGTAAGTCGTCCAAGACGTGGTCCCGATTTAGATTGATTTTTATATCTTTTTTGTAGACTTGAAAATGGAATGCCTACAGTTTTAGCAGCTTTTCGTATGGAATAACCCCGTTGTTCAATGAGCTGCACAGCTTTTTTTAAACTATCAGTAGACCAGGCAGCCTTTTCGGTAATTCTGACCCGTACTTTCGGCATCTTGAAAAAAAAAAATATAATGTTCAAAGGAATGCGCGTGGTAAGGTTAACTAATAAAAATCCTTCCATTACTTTTCTGTCCAAATACTTACTTTAATTTATTTCGTATATCGCCCAAGTCGTTCACTCTTCGGGAGTCGAAGTCTATCTGAAGAAAAAGCAACTAGCACGGCAGCATCGTAGCGCAGAACAAAAGCGATCCAATTCGTTGAATTGAACGCGCAACGGGCGCAAAAGAAATCCATGAATTTACGTATATCGGATTACTCGGAAATATATCGGACAATGATCGAGGCGACGTAGTATTCAGCCTCCGGACACATCATAAAGCACCGCGTAGCAATAGATATCAAGTTTACAATACAGGCACATTACTTTGCGGGTAATGGTGATCACTTGTGGGCAGTCGGAATCACCTGACTCCGATTGCCCACAACTACGCTAATGAGAAAAAAGTAAAAAATAAAGCAAAATAGTAATCATTTTCGCAATCTAAGGTGCATATCATTATCTTGATTGTCAGACTAAATATACATAAAAGTCTTATTTAGATACATTATGAAATTAGAGACTTATCGTTTATTTTATGACGACGAAAATTTACATCGGCGAGGCGCGAAAACGAAATTTGGCTGTCATTTCGAAACGCGGCGGCTTTGGTGCCAGTCTTTCGTAATAGTAGCAGAGGGGTACAGAGCTGGGCGGGGAGAGCTTTTACGCGATTTTCGGATGTGCAGTTTTGTAGATATATGGGTGACCACCATTGCCCGCTGACTCCCATTACCCGCTCTTACCCTAATCTATCCATAAGCATTTCAAATTTCCTTTGATGTTCTAAAAGTGAGGATGCGTAAATTACGATATCATCCATGTATACAAATAATTCTTTGCCTTGTAATCCAGATAAAACAAGGTCCATTAGACGTTGAAAAGTAGCAGGAGCATTCTTCAATCCAAAGGGCATTCTGTCGAACTCATAATGTCCATAAGGTGTGGTGAATGCCGTTTTATGACCATCTCTGGGATCCATTTTAATTTGGTGAAATCCGGAAGTTAAATCAAAAGTGGAGAAATATCGCGCTCCTCCTAGTTGGTCGAGTATATCAGTTATATTTGGTAGAGGATAAGCATCACCTATTGTTTTATCATTTAGGATACGGTAATCGAGTACCATTCGCCATTTTTTATTACCCTGAGAATCCGCCTTCTTGGGAACAATCCATATGGGATGTTACGTCCCAGGGGGACAATAACGACAATAATATTAATAAATGAGATAGATTTGCAAGGAAAAGGAAAAACAAGATTTTACCTCTTTTTGGGATTGAAACATCTACGCGATGCAACCCTGGGATGAGGACAGAGTGTCGCGAGAGGGAGATAAAAACAAAGGAAAAGAAATAGAGAGGGGTTTACCTTTACTTCTTTGCAAATTTTTGTAATGCTGCTTCGAACTCTTTGACGAAATCCTTATACGGATGCTCCGTGGCCAAATACTCCTCTAGCAATGAAGTGGGGGGAGAAACGGGGGAGTTTTTGGTTACAGGCCACGGTTTTTTAAAATAATTACTCCTCCTGAATGAGATTTTCTTTCCCGATCGCCTTGACCTTCCCATCTGCAGGAAAACTCAAATTATACCCTTTCTTTCTGCTAGGAATTTATCCTCACGAGAACGACAGATTTACAGCGCGCTCGTGACGGAATAAAATATCGCAGAAAGAGAGAGACAAAACTAATATCCAAAGAGAACGCAAAGTTACTGCGCGCTCAATGGGATGAACGCAGAAAAATGCGCGCATCAAAACTCAATGAAGCTAATTATAATTATTATTGAAGGAGGTCAAGGGAAATGAATCTACTTAATTAGATATAGGAAAAAGGGAACGCAAAATGACTGCGCGCTCTTTAAATTATTTTGAGGAAATGGTTGGAAGAAAGGAAGAAGCATTTATAATAATGAACAACAAATTTCACACGAAAATTTAATTAGAAAGATAAAGAAACAACTTACAATTTCTTAGATGGTTTTTGATGAACCAAGAAAAATCTCTTCAAGTCTCTGGCTAGTTAGCTTCTTAATACGTTTAAGAGTAAAACGAAGTCAATTTATTTTTAAGTTCAAAGAAAATGCTTTTAAGAAAACTTCTTGCGTACGAATGGTGGCGAGCCGCGCTCGGCCATCGCTTTTAAAAACTAGCCCTCCACTAAAACCCCTCCTAATTTCCAAAATTAGGCCCTTCATTGGCTATGGACCTTTGAACTTCGGGGGTGCATAGTGGGGACTAGGTTTTCCCTATGACCTAGGCAGGAGTGGGAGTTGGTGCTGTTACGTCCCAGGGGGACAATAACGACAATAATATTAATAAATGAGATAGATTTGCATGGAAAAGGAAAATAAGATTTTACCTCTTTTTGGGATTGAAACATCTACGCGATGCAACCCTGGGATGAGGACAGAGTGTCGTGAGAGGGAGATAAAAACAAAGGAAAAGAAATAGAGAGGGGTTTACCTTTACTTCTTTGCGAATTTTTGTAATGCTGCTTCGAACTCTTTGACGAAATCCTTATAAGGATGCTCCGCGGCAAGATACTCTTCTACCAATGAAGCGGGGAGAGAATTTGGAGAGTATCTTTGAACGGGTCGTAGTGTTTTAAAATAAATATCCCTCCTGATTGAGGTTACTTTTCCAGATCTCCTTGACCTTCCCATCTACCAGAAAAACTCTAATTAGACCCTTTCCTTCCGTTGATTAATTTTAATCTTCACAAGAACGACAGACTGACAGCGCGCTCGTGAATGAACAAAATATCACGGAAAAAGAGGGCAAAATCTAAATTCCATAGAGAACGCAAACTTACTGCGCGCTCAATGGGATGAACGCAGATGAATGCGCGCATCGAAATATTAACGAATATCGATTACTAATTCATTTGAGGAGGTCAAGGGAATGTCTCTATTTAATTAGGTATAGAAAAAGGGAACGCAAACTGAGTGCGCGCTCTTTAACCAATACCCCCGGGAATCGAGAGAACGCAGATGAATGCGCGCTCTTTATAATTATTAGAGGTAAACAAGAGAACGCAATCGAGTGCGCGCTCTTATTCTATAAGGAAGAACGCAGATTGAATGCGCGCTTCCTGAATTATGGAAAAGGTTAGAAAAAGGTAAAAGCATTTACAATGGGAAAACAACAATTTTCACACAAGAAATTTAATAGAAGAAAGAATAAAATGAAATAGCAACTTACAATTATAAACTCCTTGGGTTTTGTTAAAAAAAACAAGTAAAATTCTTCAGAAGTTTCCGTTTAGTGGCTTCTCGAGTTGGTTAATAAAACGTTTAATAAGGAACGCAAAATGTTTTAATGTAACTTCAGAAAACGAACGGTCTTAGGTTTTACGAAGTAAAAAATGTCTAAGTGAACTTTTTGAATACGAATGGTGTCGGGCCGCGCTCGGCCATTGCTTTTAAAAACTAGCCACCCACTAAAACCCCTCCTAATTTCCGAATTTTGGCCCTTCATTGGCTATGAGTCTTTGAACTTCGGGGGTGCATAGCGGGGACTAGGGTTTCCCTATGATCTAGGCAGGAGTGGGAGTTGGTGCATTCGCGGTAAATATGCTGTTTAGGGGAACCACCTCCAATGACCTTGACCTTGATATATATTGTCAAGGTCACCCTCCTGAGTAACCTTCAAAAGATTTTAGCCGTCGCTCGTTGTTTGTTAAAAAGTTATTAACAAAATAACTTTAATAAGTAAAATCGATCTTTTTCGAGACTGGGTTTGGTTTAATGACTTTGTACAGGACAAGTTAAAAAGTTTATTCCGTATTAAGTGGTATCAACGGGTACATCAAGCTCATAATTTCGACAAAAGCGTTGATACGTTCATTGAAATTGTATTTTCTTTTAAATAAGAATTTCGCAATATAGTGCGTAAAGTGATGATCGCGAATAACATACCAAGTACGAATCTCGACAGAAAATATCAAAACAAGATGATAGGTGTTGGAATATTTGTATACAACACGTATATGCTGCTCAAATCAAAACAAGATGATAAGTGTATACTACACCCACCTATAATTATATTTTAAATTACTCGGGTAATAACATATTAAACCAGCTATAGGGGGGCTGGGGCCCCCGAACGAAACAGCCTTGCTGTTTCGTATTAGGCACGACCGCGGTAATGATTCGTACAGGAAGTCGGCTCGCTGCGCTCGCCTATCCCTGTTCTTATGAGAGTACAGGATAGCTGATTGCGGCCGTTTGACTATCGCTATCTGGCCGTCGGGATAATTTTTTTAAAAATACCGATTACATTAAAACTCGTTTCTGGTCATAAAAAAAAAAAATGTTTTTTCGTTCTGGTTGTATTGCTTCCCTGAAAAATTTTGAAAAAAATTACGTTATTAGTTATCACTATTTTACATACTTTTGCAAAGTTTGAATTGTTTGCCTATTATAGAGAATTTTTTATGAATTTTTTAATGTTTAAAATGACCGCCATTTTGAAACCGGAAGTTGAATCAATTCGAAATTGTTAGTGGATCTATGTTTGGAAGAACTGGATTTTTCGTATAAATTTCAGCCTTATCCGTTCAGCCGTTTAGGCGCTAGAGTAGATACAAATTTTTACTAGTCCGCCATTTTGTACTGTTTCGCTGAAAAATTTTGAAAAAATTCATGTTATTAGTTGTCACTACCTTACATATTTGTGCAAAGTTTTAATTGTTTTGCTCTTATAACATAATTTTTATGAATTTTTTAATTTTTAAAATGCCCGCCATTTTGAAACCGGAAATCGGATCGAATCGAAATTGTTAGTGGATCCTCGTCGGGTGTAACTGGATTTTCCGTGTAAATTTTACTTCGATCCGTTCAGCCGTTTAGACGCTAGAGTGGATATACACACACACACACACACACACACACACACACACACACACACACACACACACACACACACACACACACACACACACACACACACACACACACACACACACACACACACACACACACACACACACACACACACACACACACACACACACACACACACACACACACACACACACACACACACACACACACACACACACACACACACACACACATTTAGATCTTGTTATGAAACGTAAAGATCCAAAAGGATTTTTGGATATCTCGAATAGTTTCGGAGATAATCGTCCGTTACACTTTTTGCTCGATCGAGAGCATAAGGAACTCCCTGCGGTCGTGCCTAAAAATTACCGTTTGATCAGTGACGTGTGGCCGCGGCCGTTAGGCTAAGACCCACCCCCAACTGAACCACCTTTCTATCTTCCTTCTTTCTGTAAAATACATTTGACATAAAATTATGATATATATGTATACATATATATAAGGTGGTTAAAGATAAAAAGGTGGTTCAGTTGGGGGCGGGTCTTGGCCTAACGGCCGCGGCAACACGTCACTGATCAAACGGCAAAAAAAGTGTGTTTACGCAACCCAGACTCAAATTTTACGCTAAATAAGTGTTACGTTTTGCAAATTTCTTTTGTTAATAACTTTTTAACGAACAATGAGCGACGGCTAAAACCTTCTAAAGGTCACTCAGGAGAGTGACCTTGACAACATATGTCAAGGTCAAAGTCATTGGAGGTGGTTCCCCTAAACAGCATATTTACCTGGTAAGGAAAGGAAAAACGAAGATATTTTACAGGGGGGGGTAGGATCTCGCGCGCTAATCTCTCATATGCGACGATGCACGCAGCGTTACTTCCGCAAAAACATCACGTTACGACGCTAATCATACAACACGCGCATATCTCGAATTATCACGCCGGAGTTCAAGCTATACTGGCCTGACTTCGGAAGGAATACTGGGTGATCAATGGCAAATCATCCATTCAGAACGTTTTACGTAAATGTGAACGTTTCACCGCGCCAAACCGCGTATACCTGAACATCTAATTGGCAACTTACCGAAGGGTCAGGTCACGTAAATCCATTCGACCATTCGAGTCAGTCGGTATCGATTACTGTGGTCCGATCTTCATCAAAGAAAAGCGTCTGCGTAATCGTAATCGGGTGAAGATCTACATCGCGATTTTCGTCTGCCTCGCGATAAAAGCGGTACACATTGAAATAGTAAGAAATCTCACTACGGAAGTACTTATCGCCGCATTGAAACGATTTCGGTCGCTCGGAGAGGACGACCCTCTCACATATATAGCGATAATGCGACCAACTTTGTTGGCGCTAACTGCGAACTTAAAGAACTGTACGAATCAGTCTCGAAAAACTCACGCTCGATTAACGACAATCTCGCGAAACTCGGAATCACGTGGCACTTCATACCACCGCGATCACCTCACTTCGGCGGACCTTGGGAAGCCGCTGTAAAGGGTTTTAAATATAATTTTCCTCGAGTCATCGGTAAACGTTGCTCACGTACGAAGCCCGTGCATTACCGAAATCGAAGCCATTATGAATTCGCGTCCTCTGACTCCACTCTCCTCCAATCCAAACGATCTGAATCCGTTGACTCCTGCTTATCTCCTAATCGGTGGTTCGCTCACAAGCATCGCTGAGCCTGACCTCCCAGATATACATCCATCGTTACGTGACCGTAACGAGTATTCCACACGTAGGAATTGGATATTTAGTTATAACACGTTGGTTTCTTCAAACTAATTCTTTAATTTAATGTGATGTTTAAGGATGAATGGTAGGTTTGATGTGTAATTTGGAGAGATCTTAATAGTTCCTTTTAGAAGGATAGGGGTAGAATGTTTCGCCTTCGTTTTCCTTCCTAACACGAAGGTTCTGGAAAATGGAAAATGGATGTGGTGGGGATGGCTGTACCTGCCAAGGGCCAGCCGGGAGAGTGGGGATAGTGGGGCTTGGGATTTTATACAGTTATGGGGTGGAGTGGAACGTAACAGACCACGTCAAATAAATGAGAGAACGTTTTTGGAAACGGTGGCACAAGAAGTATCTACACGAGCTCACCGTACGCAACAAATAGAACACGGGTCACGTAACCAACGTCCAGGTAGAAACGATGGTTATCCTGCATGAGGATAACACACCACCAATCCGCTGGCATCTCGGACGAGTCATCGAGACCAATCCAGGGGAAGACGACGTAACACGTGTGGTTACAGTGAGAACCGCGTACGGGACCTATAAACGTAGTATAAAGAAACTCTACTAATTAGTTGTAAGCACTGAACATCAACTGTCGTAGGCTTAAATAGTAGTAATAAGTACGAACTACAACATTGATCGTTAAAATACGAATAATCCTAGCAAACTCGTAGCTCATAAGTCATCACATTTCTCTCGATCATCAATCTCGATCATTTTCATCATTGGGACTATTCCTCGTAGAGAGAAAAATTTGTCTTCCTCCGGAGGAATCGTCTTACGAGGAAGTTAGATGCCCAACAAATCTTGCCTCGATCACCCCGATACTCGCGCGGCGAACCCTTCTTCTAAGGTCGCCGAAAATAGATATTTATCACATCTCGCCTCGATCACTTCGACACTCGCACGGCTAATTCATTTTTCTAAGGTAGCTAAACTCACCAAGATACTTACATCTCGATATACGTACGGCGATCCCTTATCTTAAAGGTAGCCAATATTCAGTTTAAATTCAGTGTACAAAGTGTAAATATATTAGCTTATACTTTACACGCTGTGACGTTGCATCATGAGAAAAGTCAGCGGTGTTTCGCTCGTAGTGCGACACAGGTCAATATTACGAATTTTTAACGTATAACTAATGCTACCGGTACGCGTTTCATGAACTATCGGTCGCCTGGAGTAACCAGAGCATCCTCGCCATCTCTTGGAGGAAAAGTCAGCTGAGACATAGCAACGAAAGGAGCAAAGAAGGCAAAACGTAGCGAGACCGTCATCGTCCAGCTACCGCCAAGTTAGAAGCGTACCTTCGTCGAAGACCAACGAGAAACGCGATCCAGGAGACCGAAGGATCGATAATATAGGGTATCGACGTAGCTACCGAACTATATTTTCTGTTCATTGCGCCTAATTTAGGAGAAGGCGCCCGTGACGTGTGTCACGTGACGTCTCACGACGAGAAGACTGGTATCGCGAAGCGTGCTCGTCACTTAGCGCAGGGAGTTCGTACCGTTAACACCTTTATGTCTGAATTTTAAGTTTTGTAGCGCACGTAGCGCAGGGATACCGTAGGTCAACCGCTTGCGAGCCACGGGAGAGTAGTAGCCGCATATTTCGTGGAACTCCGTCGTAGTGATCATCGTCAGTAGGGACCAGTAAGCTACCATGTCTATTGGGGCTTCTGCGAACCAAAGCAGTCCGAGGAGCAAGGACGATCAAAGAACGTTGAGTGAGGACGCGGAGACCTCCCAGATTTGTAGTCTATTAGTGGCAAAAGGGTTGACCGGTAAGGCCTCATTCCGTAGTTGCGTAGAAGAGCCTCGGTTTTATCCAACAGAAGAAGCACGACTTGTCTTTCGTATTTTGGGATATATTTCGATTTCGGTATTTTGTGGATTAGGCTAAGGTATCGTTGGGAATTCTGTAACGCCAGCAGCGGCCACGTTACCAATCTCTTCGTACGAATTTTGTGGTTAATATTAAGATAGGAATAGCATTAAGTTCTGTACAGTTTTGGTTTGTTGGGGGAAGCTACTGTTCTGAGATTGGGATAGAACAGATTACCGCGAACTAAATGATCGGTGCGTTAAGTCAACTATCTTGTATTGTGTTTTGTGTTTTTATGGATTTCTAATTATGGTGTATTGTATATTTTATGGAAATCGTCGAATATCGATTGTGTAAATTACCGTTCGGATATATGACTGCATTATATGAATAGGTGTCGAATATAATGTTCGAATCGATTCGCGTTTCGGGTAGAATGTAATGTTAATGAGTAGGGACTTCGTTACCGTCGCCTTGTAATTTCGATTCGTTCGTAAGATAATTTTTGTTGTAACCTCTTTCTACATTCGTCTCTGAGTTATTGAATAAATTGCTATTTTGTTTGGGTACGTAACTGATCTCGTTTCGTAGTGAGATTCTATTACCCCGCCCCTCTCCGTTACCACCTTGGTGGGCTGAGCTGCCGGTTTCGGTTCCGCTTCACGCACCTACACGGGAGATTCTTTGGTGGGACATTTTTTGAAATAAAATAGGCTCGAGTGGTACCCGGCGCCCAATAACTTTAATTATTTCTAACAGACCAACAGTTAAGCCTAAAATCTAAGATCCCCTGTAGGAGAGCGTGGCGAAGGGTGTTGCTCACGCTTTCGACGAAGTAAACAGCGCGTCACAACGTGTACGGGGTGTAAACAAATGTTTTGTTTTGACTACCATAGTTGGATTCTACACTTTCAAATCGGTGGAGATCTCCTAAAAAAACTCTCCCCGCAAAATTGATCTTGATCTCGAAAATCAAGGTCCAATTTTTTGTAAACCATGTGACGTTCTACTCTTCCTTAGGCCAAAATCGTCAAAAGAACCATATGTTCCAAAGCAACCCTTTCGTTAGAAATTTATGTTGAAATATTGTTATTTTCAAAATGAATTTTATGTTGCATAGCTTCATATATTGAACTTAAGGCACGTATATCATGTATGACAAATTGGTGTGATGTTTGTTGATTTTCGAGATGAAGGTCAATTTTGCGGGGAGTTTCATTAGTAGATCTTCACCGATTCGAAAGTATAGAATCCAACTATGGTTGTCAAGACAAAACATTTTTTTACACCCTGTACAATTTCTCAATCCTGCTGCAAGTCTCCATCCATCGTCAAGTTACGAAAAGAATCAGTCGTCGTCCGATTAAATTTGCACGGCGAAGTGGACGTATTCCTCAAGGACATCGATATCGTTTGATGGTTGCTTGAGTCGGCAAATGCTGCTCCACCTTCACGGCGTTACTCTGACGAACGAGTGGGAATAGGACACAACAATCATCACAAGCCGACGTTTCGGTCAATTATTTGACCCTTTTCAAGGCTGTAGGGGTTACAATAATACATAGGGTAAGTATAGGATAAGATGTTATGTTCGTAAAAACTTACCAAAGGAATTAACAATGCATATTCTTATGTCGAACTATATCTCATCAAATAAGTATACAGGGTGTCCGCTTCCATGTAGTCAAGAAGAGGACTACATGTATACATCAATGATTTGAATCGAAATGTCTAATACCATTTTTCGAAATTCGACTTAGTTAAATAGTTATTAACTAACAAAGATCGGCCAATCACGGTGAGCAGCGACATGTAACGTTGTTTATTGTGGATTGTTCCTCCTACCGCTTCATCTCTTGCCTAGCTGCGAGTTCGAGTGAACCGCCTTCCTTTGCTAATCGCCGTAATTGGCCGATCTTTGTTAGTTAATAATTCGTTAACTAAGTCGAATTTCGAAAAATGGTATTAGACATTTCGATTCAAGTCATTGATGTGTACCTGTAGTCTTCCACTTGACTACATGGAAGCGGACACCCTGTATAAGAGTACAAAAGGTTTTTTATATGGAAATTGGTACCGGATAGACTTATGTTATTCATTAAACTATTTCGTTGGTTGGAAAGAGGTTACTTCTTGAAACTCGGAAGAATTTTCTAAAAATTATAAAACTGTGTAAAATATTGTTGTGAACAATCATAACATATGATCGGAAGAAGGAACGAATAAGGTTTGCTGTGATTAAACTTAATCCTTTATCTTTCGGGTGAGTACTTACTTATCAAAACCAGTAAAAAACTACAGCAAGGACAGTTCATCATACAAATCGTTAAATATGCAACGAGTAGAGAACCCCGTTTAATTGAAGTCCGTGAACAATATCAAAAGAGAATGTAAATTTTCCCAGCCCAAACAGTGAATACACTTTCGCGATTTTCGTTTATCCTCCTTTTACATTTTCTTTTGTTTTCATATTTCGGCGTCTCCTACCTCCTTCCTTTAAAAGACTCACCACGGTAATAGTAACGTTTCTCACCAATTAAGACGCTTATCAGTAAAAGCACGGTTACCGCGAAGTATTTGCCGCTTCCGAGCACGACTCGTTAAATCAGCGCGAAGTATCTCGTTGGTGGCGAACACACGGTAGAAACGGGAGCAAAAATTGCTTCAAGTGCTTCAATTAAGAGGCATTAAATCATTCTGATGGGATCTACATCGGTTTAGAGGAAACATATCGCGTGCGTCTAGCTCGTGTCATGGGGTAAGAAAAAAATGTGTCGAAAAGAATTTTCTCGACTTAATATCTTCATTTCGATTGGTCCAGCGCATATTTCCACATTTTCTCGTCCGTTCTTTCCCTCAAAAAGCATCGACCTTCCGTCTGACCGAAGAAAATCCCGAAAGGATAGAGAAGGTCGACTCGAGGAGAGAAAAATGAATAGAAGGAAGGATGATATGATGGAAAGGGAGGAAATAGAAGGGATAAAGAAGGGGGAAAGGGTAAAGGACATCGTTCTCCGATGCGTGCTCGGTGAAGAGGTAACCGAAAGGATCCTTGAAACGAGAACCGCGTTGGACGTTGGACTCCTGACGGGAAACGCCGCTTATGCATGCGGCATAAACTAAAACTACCGGTGTCACCGGTGATACACCGTCGGTAGACGCTGGGCGGGGACGGTTTATTGTCCATTTGTATTCCACGACCCGCATTCTCTCTTTCTCTTACTTTCTTTCTCTCCGCTCATACTTCCCTCTCTTTTTTTTTTTTCTTTCTGTCTCTCCCTATTTCTTTCTTTCCGGCTCTCTCTCTCTCTTTCCCTCACGCTTTTTGCTTCTCAACATCAGCTTTCGCCCGGCTCTCCGTCTACCAACGTTCCCTTTTCGTATCAAGAGGAAAGGATTGTATTGCCTGCGTTGTTTTTTCTCCGTCCGGCGTATTTTCCTGCTTTAGACGGCGACCGAGTGCAGTCAACGAGATGGTGCGAGCTCTGCTTTTAGCGGCCTGTCCGAGGGCATCAGTATCTCTAAACGACCGACCGTCCCTCTCAAACCCTTTCATTGCTTAACGCCGGGTCCACTCTTCCTCTCTTGCTACTCTCTCTCTCTCTCTCTCTCTCTCTCCTTTCCACTTCTTTCCTCTTCGCTTCTCATCTCTCTCCGTGCGAGAACGCGTTCCGCTTCCGACTTTTAGAGCCGGCCGTTATGTAAAACACGACGCCCAGCGAGTCTTTTGATTAATCTAGAAGAAGAAAGGAAAAAAGAAGTAACTTCGTTAGAGACTGGCTGGTACACTGAACGAGTGAGACGGAGACAGAAGAGGAAAAAGGTCGAGGAAAAGAGAGAGAAAGAAAAGTCTGAGATTGAATGAACGCGGCCTCGCGTTTGCTCGTTTTGACTCGCATAAAAAAGATTGATGTAGCCTAGCTCGAAGCTTCGTTACGCCTGTCATACGAAAGCGGGGAAAAACTCTATGATTTTTTCGACCATCCTTGGCTTTACCTCTAGCATGACTAAATTTACGACTATCTACCGCTCTTATGACGGTAATACGATTTTTCCTGAACGAATGACAATCAAGATACTTTTATAGAAAAATAAATTGTGCTAAAGAATACGATATAATTCAAGTATTTATAACGGTTTGGTATAAATATGTTAAATGACGGATATGAGACAGGCCGGTACGTCGCGTCGTTTGGAAAAATTATGCTTGGCCGTTCACACAGCGTCTATCTTGTAGAGCGGGGCATGAAGGTCCATTTTTCATATTTCGTTGAATATCTCCAAAAGTATAAATTATGCATGAACAAAAATTAACACACTAGTAGCTTCATAGTCAGTTTTAAGTCTATAGTTACGCATCCTAAAATAATAAAATGTTCAGAAGATTTTTGAAAAAGTAATAGAAATGACGAGCAAGAAAGATTTACTCTGAGGCACCATAGAACCACCACGGACCTTTTTACCCCAACCGTAGGTGGGTTAACTTTCAAAGTTAAATCCACAAAAATAATGCGTACACGTCAAATGTCGTGATATCACATGAAAGCTTACATACCAACTCATACTAATGTAGTACAAAACGAGATTCCTATACCAAAATGAAGCCAAACCAAAAAAGTTACTTTCACGTATTTTTCAACCCATAAACTTGTACCTTTTTTTCAGCTGTTATGATCGCACTACACAGGGCGTCATATTGTTTCTTCCCCACACCTCATTCTACCCATATGACAAATCAACTAATTGGACTGTTAGTTTTAAAGATAAGGATGGTAGACCTTTTTACCCGCGGACCTTCTAGCCCCGCTCTACCCTACCGTGCTTTAAATGGAAAATCAATCACGGCACTTCCGTGGTGTAAGAATTATCATGCACCTTTACATTTAAGCCGATTATTAAGCCGAATAGATTGTATTATATAATTTCATGCGCGTCAAAACAGCTAGAACGGCGGAAAAATTAATTTACGTCACTCTGATTTTCAATGGCTCGTATTATTTATAGATACGTCATGGGGTAAAGCGAGGCGTTATTCGAAATGTCGGCCGACACGTCGAAAATTACAGCAAGTCAATATTACACGCTTAATCGTTGTTTGGATAATCGAGCGCGAAGAGGATTCGCGTTTAAACGGGGTCCGGCTTTCTCTCTCTGTGCTTCACGATCTCTATCCCTCCCCCCTCTCGACCGTATTAACTCGTACAAACGTTTAAACGCGTTCGTTCTTAATTAACTCGCGATGTTATTCCCTTTGACGTGCAATTCTCGTGGATCGCAAAATGAGGATTTGCCTAATTTAATATTATTGATTCGCGAAAATCATTATAAATCAGAAAACACGGGAATTTTTCTTGTGGATTTGTTAGCTCTATCTGCTTTAGGGTATTATGCATTTTGAAGTTAAAATGATCCAGTAGAATTGTATTAGTTTAGACTGAATCGTTGTTTTGCTAAGAAACTACGACGTTGCTGTAGTTTCAGACAGGGATGGCAACGATATATCGATGTGATATTTAAAATATCTCGATATATCGGAAACCTTATTAACTTTTCCTTCTAGGTTATGTTGAATGTCAATGTCCATGCCCAAACAATTGTTTTTGTTTGGATACATTCTTTCAATGATCTCGATCTCTTCGATCTCTTACGCAGCCACATACGAAGAAGAAAGAGTGGGTTACAAGATATTTGATAAAAAGTTATTAATGAAGATGCGACGCATCATTGATTTAATATCTTTATGTAGCAAGAAAAAGCACGATTTATTGAATAAAACATATTATACCGAATTCATTCTTGGTTGTAACTTGTGCAAGCCAGCTGTCAAATTTGTACACGATAAATTTGAATTGTGTTTGACCTGTACGCCTAATTCGTACTCGAAGCATTGTCTTAAATCGTACCGGTACAAATTTGTAATAGCGAGGTTATTTAATCTAAATTCGAAGTTTGTATTTGGTTGACATGGTTACACGACAAATATAATTAAATAAATAAATATAAATAAATAAATAAAAAAAATATGAATAAATAAAAAGTTTCTAATTAAATTAAAAAAGAAAAGGAAAGTTGGTTTTGTAATGTATGTGAAGAAAATAAAAAAAAAGATATATGATTCAATGTACCCAGTGCCAAATCTGAATACACGAACTTCGCGCTGGTGTTGATAAAAGCAGCTTCAAGTACTTATGCGATGATTGCGAAGAATTGGAGAAGACTATTAAAATGCTTGCCTGATTTAAAAGACCAAAAATTGTAAATAAGATGGTAAATAAGACTGAAAAGTAAAGATTAGATCTCTAAGTACGATTTAGGAATATACAGGTACGATATAGGAACAATTGTTCTTAAATCGTACTTTTGTAACGTTTTTAAAAATTATTATTTTCTCAGAAGTTTAGGTTATGTTTGTTTAAGTTGATTAAGATGTTTATTAGTTACTAAATAAACATTTGATTACCATATTTTAAATTCATTTTTCTTTGTTTTTCTCCCAAATATAAATATTAGTTCTTAAGTGATACGAATAAGGCAAGTTTCCCCTATATATTTTCTTTTTACATAAAGACTGACGAGCTTAGCACATCTACAAGGATCTCTTTCTTTAGATTTCGGTTTTGAGTTTGGATGACAGAATAATTTCTGAAGAGAGGCGTGCGACTTTCTTCTAACCCAGATAATGCGGGAACAAAACACAATACCTTAAGTAACGCTTCGACAATAATTGTCGGATGTTAGAATTATATAAAAAAAAATAACAATACTTAATTCGGACATCCTCGCTAAGACGGGACCGCTCGCGAAACGCGATTATAACTCTGCTCCTTCTACGAGAATTACAATGGTGACACTTTAAAGATACTCGTTACAAAATTTCACGTTAAGGATATGAGAAGTACGGCAATACGCTGGAGCAATAAATTACGGTTGACTGAATTTAATTAATCGGTAGCACGTCTTCTGTATTCGAACTAGAAGAAATCGTACTCCGTGTATCGTGCGTGACCGTGAATGCCCCAAGCCGAAAAGTCGGGCATATACAAGATAATATGAAAGAAAAACAAACAATTCGTACGTCCGATAGTTTGGCAGTTGATCTCTTTTGATTTTACTGACGCGGATACTTTACCGAAAATTCGACATACGAGGTACCATTACGTTGTTTGTATGCTTCATAAGATTAAATTATTTAAAATATTTAAATTATTAAGTATTTAAATTATACATGCGCTTGTTAAGTAATACTGAAGAAAAGGAAGACGATTGGCCAGAGGATACAATGAGCCAGGGACCAAACCTTGCCTCTTCAATATTACGAGATATTCGATACTTTATTAACTAATTAACACCCAGAACGAACTATAGCGCGGAGGATATCAATTAAAATAAAGCATTTAATATTAATATACGATTGGTTGGATGTTCCTCTATCGAAAGAAGGAAAATCGTTCATAGGTACTTAGAGCTGAGAAACAATTCTTTCTTCGATAAATTTACATTAACGTTACTTTATTGAACAATTAGTGTATGAGGCACGGACTTGCGAATCATACACTTCTTGTAATAAAGTAAGATACGCGTGACTCTGTCGAAAGGTTTCAAAGAAACTAGGAAGTAAAGAATATAAGTACGTTGATTGTGCCGTAAAGTGGCTTGCTACCACGACTCCTCGGTTTGAGGCACTCACGAAACCTGAAGATCGCAAACTGTTTGTTATACGCCTTAGCCGATTTTGGCTCGCAGTTACCGTGTCGTTTTTCACCTAACGGACCCGATTTCGAAAGACTAACGACTTATCTAACGTTCCGGAGCAGAGTGACGAGAACGCGATCGATGCTCTTCTCCTTCTGATCGATATGATCTATACGCATGCGTCGATTTTTCATGCTGGAGGGGATGTCGATTAATCGCTATAGCGCCGTCGTGTGATGACTTCGATAAATTAAGATTTTAGTCGGTAACGTCGGTTCCTACGTAACGGAACGGTTACAATCTATAATTTCAATTTCCACATGGTTTCTTTAGACCATGTTAAACATTGTTGACTTCATAAATTACACATTCTCCTTCAAACAATTTTACTAAAATAAAAATCTCTGTAAAAAACCTTGTACAAAGTACGCGACGGCCCGCTTTTTTCGTAAACGTTAAATATAACATTTTGGTACACCTATCAATTCAGGTTCAATATTTAGTATGTTTGTATAAATAATAAATAAGTTTAATTTTTCGAAGGTTATTCATATACAATTTTTAGATAATTTTTTTAAATTGTTTATGTGCAGTAGGAATAAAAAAATTTATTTTACTAATCTTTAATCTAAAATTTAAACCCACCGGTACATTTTGTGATAACATTTAATTTATTAAACATTTTAATGAATTTATTCAATTTCTATTGTTTCCTAGTTCATAAAAAACCGTATAACAACCGTATAATAACCTGAATCAAGTACAAAGTTTATTCTGCTGTGCTAGCGTTGCTCCACCTCATGCTTCCATTCATTCAATTATTAAATACAAAAAAGTAGGCTTCGCAGATTACCAGGTTGTATTTTTTTCATTTTTTAAAAAAAGCGACGGACAGGCCTAACTACCGTTAGTCTGTAATTAGACTTTTCGACGCAAATCATCGATGTGCACATGTAGTTTTCCGCTTGGACACCTGAAAACGAGCACCCTGTATATCGATATATGTAAAATATCGATGTTTTTCATTCGATATATTATTTCGATATATCATATGATTCAATCATCATGATTAGACTGCGGATCTTTATGTAAATACATATTTTTCTTATTGCGTATGTTTTTCAAATTTTACATGTAAGACAAAACATTGAATATGTCACATGTATCCTTTGTATTTTACATATTTTTATTCAGTTATCAGCTCTACTTGCAATATTTGACGAATCATGAATTATAATTCATATGAATTTGCATAAAGATCCGCAGTCTAATCATGATATATGATGATCATATGATATATCAAACAATTCTTTAGTCTTCGTTAGCAGGAATGTAATAATCATATTTATTTTTGACCCAAAATTGTTACCACAAGTCAGACTCGTCAAAAAGAATCGTTAATAAAGAGAATCGTTGATTAAAAATCGACAGAATTGTTTAAGAATGAACGAAGAGGTTTATTTAAATTGGCTGCTGAAAAGAATATTACTTTAAGTGTTTAGTGATCATCCAATGATCGGTTTACAGGTTATATGCATTACGGTTTTCGGCTATTGGAGAGAATTACGAAGATTAAAAATTGTTTGTTATTACACCTCCTCGATCCGAGTTCTCTCGCTGCAGAAACACTGCCGTCTGCTGAGAAATTGAATCGACGCGCGACCACAAACTTTCCGTTCATTCTTTCAAGCCAATTTGATATAATTACTTCAATCCTTCAGTTGGAAGAATGAAACCGAAATGAACTGGAGAAACTACCATAAAGCATCCAAACTTTTGTCAGTTCGAGTCGAAGTGATCGTTCCATCACTTAAAAGGGAAAAAGTATGGCGTCCCGTACGATTCTTTTTTAATTATTACGACCACAATTACATACCAATATTTAACCCCATAACCACGAATGGTGTCAATCGTTCCAATAACATCACTAGGTCCTAGTGATGGATTCAAGACAAGACAAGAATCGAACATACTTGTCTTGTCTTGATTTTGTACAATCGAGAATTAGTATGTCTTAATCTTGACTATCAATTTCTTGTCTTG
Source organism: Ancistrocerus nigricornis (assembly GCA_916049575.1). Classification (NCBI taxonomy): domain Eukaryota; kingdom Metazoa; phylum Arthropoda; class Insecta; order Hymenoptera; family Vespidae; genus Ancistrocerus; species Ancistrocerus nigricornis. Next base: position 10,445,763 of record OU696665.1, read on the forward strand.
ATTCTTGATTCTTGCAAGATTCTTGATATTGTTATAATATCGATAAATATTTATTTACCACACCTTGATTTATCATTTTTGAAAATTTGTATAAAAATTATTACAAAATTTTTTTTTCTAAATTCTACTGGTCATAAAAATTAAAGGAACAAGAAAATTCTTGAAATTTTTAGGTCATTTTCAAATTACTCTATATCAGTTACAAATGTTCGTAGTAGAAAATTTTTTAAATTATTTCGAAGCTTAAGGTCTCTAGTCTACTAAACGCACGCACTTAAGAGCACGTTTGAGGACACATTACAAAATAGAGATTTCCTATATTTACAATAAAAATAAACTGCAGTTCTCAGTAAAATTATAAAGTCTTGTTTCGAATTAATTTAAATTTTGCATTTAATTATTTAAAATTGAAAATAGACGGAAGGATCTCAACATGATTATAATATTACATAACCCCGATATATATGGCCCTATACATAAAATTATAATTACATAATATATAATTATAATTACACAATTATAATTACATACGTATAATTGTAGTTTCAGTTATCAAGAATCAAGAATCTTGATAGATTTTTCTTGTCTTGTCCCGATCTTGAAGGACAAATCTTGTCTTGTCTCGATTTTATCAAGAACAAGAAATTGGTAATCTTGTCTTGAAAAATCAAGTCTTGTCTTGTCAAGATCTTGAAATTCTTGTCTTGCCGTCCATCACTACTAGGTCCGTATCAGAGTTTAAGAATATAATTTTTGTGAAGTATTTAGAAATATTTTATTTAAAGCGTGTGAGGAATTTCGAGCGTGAATTTTCTCCCTCTTTCTCTCTGACGGTTCGTTCACCAGCTCGTCGACTTTAAAATTCTCAGTTATGTTTCCCAAACGAATGTCGCGTACCGTACACGAAGTCTTTCTTAATCTACGCGCATTATGATCTACGGTCGTCGCTCGAGCGTCCAACTTCGAAGAGCGTGGAACACCTTTCTTCTCTCTCGCACTTTCCGTCTGCCGGAGAGCCATCGCATTTCTCATTTACTTAGAGACGACCGACGACGACCGTATGAATTATCCAGACGAAATCCCAAAGGCACGATTCAGTACGTAAGAATAATGATGCCGGAGGTCGAGTCGGGCACGAAAATCGTTCTAAATAAATCGTCCTCCGCTCGAAAGAGAAACAGAGACGAGAGGATAGATCGAGATGGAGCAAGAAGAGAGAGGGAATAGAAAGATGGTACCAGCATGCGAACAAACCCTTTGTCAAATAGATTTTTAAACAGGTACGATTAAACGTGAAACTAGTCTGTTTCGTCGATCAAAATTATCTTAGGTGAAACATGGAGAAAATGAAATAGGGTATTGTTTTTTCAACTTCATTTATTAATTAAAAAAGTTAGGAATTAAAATATCACGGTAATAGCTCTTGGATAAGTTCTCTCAAGAATAATATAAGGATTTTCTTAATTAATGAAAAATCAACAAAGTTATAGATGATAATAGCAGGACCTACAAAAATTCATTTTGTCCATACATAATGGACATACCCTATTTTAACGCATTGCAGACAAGTTTCTCAGGGTTTAGTCTAGGAACATTTGCAGTAAATGCAAGAAGAATCATCGTCATCCGCTTGGGTGTCATCTGTAAAATTCGTAATATTTTCATTTTCTTTATCCTCAATTTTCATATTTTTAAATAGTTTTTTTTTAAGCTGGTTCTTTTCGGATACACGTATGTCATTTTGTTCGTTCAGCCTGTATATCATTTTGCCCCACCGTAGACTAAATTGTATTATAAGCTATATTCCGACGAAAACAAAATAAAGTATTGCAAAACATATCTTTATAATACACTAATAAAACAAGCTAACAACTGAAATCAAAAATATAAGAAAACATTTAATCAAATTTATTTTATAAACGAAAGAGTACCTCGAATTGTCAACGCAGAAAAAACCACTCACATTGTTGTCACAAAACGACTGATACGTATACAAATTAGGACACGATGCTCGGATTACGTATTGCAATTGTTTAAATCGATCTATTGTTTATCGTTCATGGGTTACTACTGCAGTGTCATTTTTCTCGTATTTTCCATTTTGTCCATGTTTCCCCTACGTTTAATTTCAATCCCCGAACAAAATCGAAACCGATCGGTTCCAACTATTCTGCTTATTTGTATGACAAATAATACGGGGAAATAATATGTAGATCAAACGTGAAACGATACGCGAGTGCTTGATAGAAATTTATGATATTACCCTCGGGCTGGAGTTTCGAGTACACGGGCTATACGTGTACGAATTCGTATTAACGTAGGTGAATATACATACGTACTTACCATGTGTGTGTGTGTAATACGCATATGTATGTGCCTATTACATAGAAATGTAGTAGACGTCATCTTGACGCCCCTCATTAATTATCGCGACTACCTTGCTCTCGTCGCGCATCCCGCTCGACGAGTAGAATAAAACTTGCCATTTTTGTCGTATTAAAGTGATCGATGGAACGAGACTTTGACGCTCCAGTTTCAAAGTGTCGCGCGCCGTCCGTTCGATTTCTCTTAGCATCCTGCACCTTCTTCGCTCCGTGAGAACAAGAGTTAGACGATAAAATGAAAAATGGTGGTGCTACTTTTTCGTCGTGTTCGTGTCTTACAAGGAGAGCACCAGACTTGTGGGTCACCGATTTTGCTCAATTTTTGCAGAAAGCTTCTTTAGCCGAATCTATTGAACACGTGTTTTGCCAAAAGTGCCAACACTATGCCGTTTTTTGAAAAATTTGAGATAAAAAATCCGAGTTCGCCGATCAAGTTGAAATTGTGCAAACACGTTGAGAATAAAAAATTAAGCGTAACATATGCAATAGATTCGGCTAAACAAGCTAAAAGTTGAGCACAATCGGTGACCCACAGGTCTAGTTCTACCTTTGTTAGCGTTTTCGTAATACGGAACATATGTACGTGGATACGCTCTATGTATGTACAGAAGAGTGGTCACGACATTCCCATAGAATCTTCGATCAAACGAATAGGAGAAAAAATTGGGAAATTCGATTTCCTTCCGAAAATACCGTTAGGACCCATGCTTTCTTCATATCCGTTATTGGGATTAAGATCTAAAGGTTAGGTAGGGTGATGGAAGGAAAGCTTCGATTCGATATCATTAAAACCCCAAGATACAAAATCACATTGCAGACGCATTTTCTTAAAACAGATATCGCTCGGAAGGGCGGAAAAGGCGAAAGGAGTTATCGGGAGTAAGCGTTCAAGCGAAGCTTCTCAAGTGGGAAGAAAATGTCATTTGGATCGAACGGAAACTTTTGCGATCGTGCGAGCCCTTTTCTTGTTACTTCTTTATCCCACGACGCGTTCTGCCCCTTAACCACCCTATCTTACCCTTTTAACCAAGTTTTCTTCGACCCTTATAAGCTATCTTCGCGTTACTTGCATCTACATCTTCTACTATCCATTGTTATTTTAATCCTCATTTATCATCCCACCTTTTGATCTCTTTTTATATCAGGATTTTGTTCATGATAAATAAGTTCTCGACCCTTCCTTTCCCGCTCCTCGGTCTATTCTCTATTGGGAAAAGCGTTATCGTCAAATACCGGGCGCTCTTTCTTCTCTCGCTTCTATCCTAAGTTCGTTCTCTCCACGAAATACAAGTAACAGCTCCCGCGTGTTTTGTCAGCCGATACGATGTTTACCACCCGTTGTGGTTTAAAGCGGAACGTTTCTTAACTACCACTGACGTTTCCAAGACGCCTCTCTTCTTCTCCTTCCTCATCTTCTCATAACCTTTGCGAACGGACCAGCTAAGAATACCTTCAACTAGACCCTTTGTTAACTCGCTCTTTGCCCTTCTCATCAGATTCTCTCATTTCCTTTTCTCGCGTGTAACTTTCGCGGCTTCTTCGCGTCGCTTGACAAGCTCTCGCGAGATATCTCCTAGACGACGATAATCTGTCTTCTCTTACTCACCATCCTTCTCTCTTTCTTTCTATCTTTCTCCCCACGTTGAGAGAAACCTGCTAGCTAGCTGGCTACCACTCGTCTCCGTCCGTTTAGAAGTAATTGTCACTTTCCGGGAGTTCTGTGGAATTAGCATCGAGCGAATAGTCCTCCTGGATCCTACGTACGACGATAAACGTGGTCGAGACCGTGGTAATATCTCGGAAAGAGAGAAACAGAGAGAGAGAGAGGGAATATTCGTTGCGAAAAGTGAACCGAAAAGCTCGCGTTAATCTGTGTAGGTAATATGTTTAAACGTATATATCTATGTAGATGTGCATGTGCATATGTACATGTGTATATACGTTGCGATATATATAAGAGACTGGAAGGCTCGGCACGGCCAGTTTTGCTAATCCAATTTACATAAATCGAATATCCTTCCTGGTCGTGGCACCGATGCGTTTTAATTTTACCTTAATGTTTAATAAAAAGTCTATTTCGATCGATTAAAGGGTAGGGGAAGCAGGGCCAGGTCGCAGTTGCGGCAAGCTCGGTTGAGAGAAGAGAGAAAATTATTACACCGGCTATATGATCATGCATAATACATCGCATAATGCGCACTTCTATACACATATGGAAATTATATTTAAAGCGGACTACGAAGGTTTATTGCGAATAGTTCGCCGTAGATAGGTGCGAGTGCGTTCGTGGTACGCTCGATACTATCTGTAAACCGATGGCGATGCTAGAAGAATTGATCATTTATACATGGTGGTTCATTTAAATGAGGCCACCTAAATATCTGTTCAAGTTTTTTTGATGCAAAAAAAAATTTCTTACGTATTGTGCATGGTATCAAAACATCAATATCTGACAAGAATATTTTTTTTTTAAGGTCTTTTTTTCGAAGTTGTCAAAGTCATCGGTAGCTTTAACATATAACTATATACAGGGTGTCCGCTTCCATGTAATCAAGGGGAGGACTACATGTACACATCAATGACTTGAATCGATATGTCTAATACCATTTTTCGAAATTCGACTTAGTTAAAGAATTAATTACTAACAAAGATCGGTCAATTACGGCAAGTAGCGACATGTAACGTTGTTTATTGTGGATTGTTCCTCCTACCGCTTCATCTCTTGCCTAGCTGCGAGCTCGAGTGAACCGCCTTCCTTTGCTAATCGCCGTAATTGACCGTTCTTTGTTAGTTAATAATTCGTTAACTAACTCGAATTTCGAAAAATGGTATTAGACATTTCGATTCAAGTCATTGATGTGTACATGTAGTCCTCCGCTTGACTACATGGATACGGACACCCTGTATAATATATATTTTTTTTGTTACAACACGTAACTGATCGAAAAATACATTAGGATATGTATAATAACATTAAATATAAATATATATAAAAAACTATATTCTAGCCAGATATTGGTCCATTGACATCATGAACATTATGTAACATTAGTTTTTGCATCACAATAACCTGAAAAAATATTTACGTGATCTTATTTAAATGGACCACCCTGTATTAAAAGGGATAAGCGAAGGTTGGTAATCATTTTTGTAGGTACTGGAAAGAGACAATTGATTTTCTTTTCCTCATTTTATTCGATCTGTCCGAGCGACCTATTTTTTTGCTCCGGGAATATTGGACAAAGTAAACATTTCTTCTCTTTTACTTGTGGTTAATAAGTGATTACCAAATGATATTAAATTTTCCAATTTGTTGTTTTATCATTGAAATACGATTTCATGCGAGAAAGAAGTTTTTATTGATTATAATTTATATCCTTTTGTTATTTTATTCAATGGTAGTAAGATTCAGATTCGCTTTAATCGTTATGGATAAATATCCATACCACCTGAATTTGATAGTCATAATCGCAAATGAAACATTTGTAATATTGATGAATCAACAGCGGAATCAGTTATATGCAGTCGAATCTATATCGAATTTACAATTTCTATGTTATGATAGGTAAAATCAGGTTTGTCCGTACGTTCTCGTTGGGGTTAAAACTAATCCACTCTTTTATTTTACGTCGATTTTATTTTATTAGCCAACCCCGCGAATTCTTAAGCGACCGTTCATCCGAATCTGATTTCATGCTTTCTGGTTTTACTGTCGAGGTTACGTCCGGCTAGCATCGCTTTTACGAGCGGTCTCGCGTTATCCGTATTTCTACGTTCTATTTCCCGCCGATCGCGCACCGGTCAAACTTCCTGCCCCGTCTTGCTCACTCGACTTCTTCCTGGAAACCGCCGGATATTTTCACGAAATTCTCGACATTTCCAGTTAAAACGGAGTACTCCCTCTCTCTCTCTCTCACTCGTTCGATTCGTGGCAAGAGAAATAAGATCTATATCCGGCGTTTCGCTTCGTGACATCGATCGAGGACCTTTCGACTCCGCGCGCCACTCCAACGAATCTTCCGCTCGTATTGACTTATTTGTGCGGTTACCGAAGGAGAAATTTCGAATGGCGCTCGGTAAGCCTTTAACTTAAGAGTCACGTTCGAACATAACGCGAATCTATTTTCCTCTTCTCATACGCGTTGTGTTCCGCGATAAAATCGAAGTAGTCGAATTGAAATAATGATTCATGAATACCTAATGCTACGAAAAAGGTAGATGTGGTGAAGTCGATTAGAGATCGCAAAATCATTGTATTTCTAAGGCAGTTATTTAACTCTCGCAGTAAGCACGGTTCGAGTAGTCGCACAGACCACTATATCCGAGTTAAATCGGACCTAGAGCCCGTTAGTGTTTGGATAAGTACTATAGACGCTACTGTGTTGATTGTTCTTTTGTCAGATATTGTCAAGTAAACTATTAAAACTTATGAGGGGTGTCCCGTTTTTAGTTACCCACAGGAAAACTGCAGATAGAGTGGCTGAATCTAAGCAGAAAAATCGAACATTATTTAAACAAATTCGGCGTAGTTGACGAGATATTAACTAATAAAGATCAGCTAATCACGGACAGTGGAAGCAAAAGGCGTCGAAAGACAGCTCCTTGAGCTCGTTCTAACGCGCAAGACGAAGCGGTAGGAGAAGAATTTTATGAAAAACAAAGACAAGCAGGGACACATAATGTTGTTGATTGTGGATTCTTCCTCCTATCTCTTCGTCTCTCATTTATTGGCGAGTTCGAGTGAGCCAACTCTCTACGCGGATCGGCCGATATTTATTAATTAATAACTTGTTAATTAAATTGAATTTGTTTAAAAATTTGTCGATATTTCTGCTTAGATTGGTCCACTCTATCTGTAGTTTCTCGGTGGGTAACTCGGGCTGGGACACCCTGTATATTTAAATTAACAAATTTAAGAAAATGAACTTAACAAATTATATTAGCGATAGAATGAAACACGCCCATTCGCTTGGAAGTTACACGGAGTACTGCCGGACAATAATGTAACCAAAACCTAACTGGCGTCTACTGTCTCATAGCTGACACGAGCCTCTTCGTTACGAGCTCAAGTAGACCCCGGCAATTGCAATAGTTAAATAAAATGTATATTTTTTGTTTACCTTTTCGGTTAATTCAGAATAGTAGTGAGATATCATTCATTTCGAGCTATCCATATAAATCCTACAGCAATAATAAATTAAATTATATTACCTTCAGCAAACAAAATCGAGAAAACCCTAATTAGTTTTCTCGAGATATAACCTTCGACAGATGTTACAATACGTTACGTAATAATTCGATTTTATATTTTAATTGGCCAATAACACGTCAGTCAGGACGAAGGGTTGATTTAATTACAAGTTTCTCACTATGCTCAAATCGATAGCCGCTCGCGATACGAGTCAATGAACAACTACGAGGATAAACGAGACTCGGTTCTTAAATGAAAATAATCGACGGATGAAAAACGAGTACGGCGAAACGTACATAATAAGATCTTATCTTCAGTTTACGAGTCCAGCCCGCGGTCGTCATATGACGCGAGTCGTGTTTTATCCGTTCTGACGAGGGGCGAACTGGATAAATTTTAATCGTCGCACGCACAGCCTATTTCCCCCTTTCTTCCGCGACTTTTAATTCGACGCAGTAAAGTCGAACCTTCGTGTACGGTTAAACTGGATATCTATATTTTACGAGGGAACATATCCAACTCGTACACACCGATTTGGATGAAACTTATATGAGGTATAGTTCTCAAAAAAATATTTGACACGTATTTTTTTTAGTCGGCCATCGTGTATGTTGAATGGATGAAAACAGCCCTCAAAGATTAGCAATGCAAACATGTTTTTTGGAGTATCTTAGTAACTAGAAGGGGTAGAAAAATTAAATTTTTTTCATGGGTGTTCTTAAATGGAATTGAGACTTGAGACAAAAATCATCCTTCTGTGCTCTCTAGTTTCCAAGAGATTCTAAAGGACATGTTTGCACTACTAAATATTGAGGATACAAAAAAAATATTTTGATGAAAAAAAATGTGTCGAATAATTTTTTGAAGACTCTACCTCATATAAGCTCCATCCAAATCAGTGCGTACAGGTTGGATATGTTCCCTTATTAGTAAAAAAAATATTGTTACCGTTTCATTCGAGTTGATTGTGTTAAATGTAGAATATCCATCCCTGATGATGGCAGTATTATTCAATGTGATAATAAAATGTTAATTATTTGTACGTACAGGTAAATAAATTACATAATATGAAGTATATAATACTTTAATTTTGTATATTCTCCCTTATTGATAATTATTAGATTTTCGCGTTATAAGATGTTTTTATTTCGATTTCTAGCCCCTGACTATCAAGGGGGAAAAAATATTTGTAGTCTTATAAAGACGTTCGACTGTACATAATGTATCACACATTTAAACTCTAACTTGTTAACTAACTTTTTGTGATTCATTTGCATTGGACCGATTAGCGTAATGCCATTCTCGGAGTTTTCGTCTAGACAGCCGACATTTGACCTCGGCGTACGCGAGATAGAATTCACCGAAGGTCCGAGCGAATCCGAGCGAAAATCTTCTAAACCTCGCGATACGTGCCACGAGATAAGCGGTGGTGGCTCGTTCTAACGATCGACTCGGTCGAGGAACCGGGTCTAATAGAAATTTCCCGGGAGATCTGATATCGTCGTCGTTGGCGCGAACTCGTTGCTTGGAAACTCGCTCGACGCGTCGCGAACGCGGTCCGACTACGACGACGACTCGGGCCAAAGGGTTAATGACGTAGGAGAAGTTGATGGTCGTTGGTCGTTAGGACGAGAGGACTTTGACTAATCGTAAGAGAGATCGACGTTGTCCTCCTCTCTTCGGGAGGTCAACGGCGCTTCGTTCGAATCAACGACGAAATCCTCTTTCTCTCTTTCTATTTTGCTCCACCTCCTGGAAGTATTAATGTGCTAATTGATGTCACGAGTACTATATGCCACGCTCCTTCGCAACTTACGTCTATTTTAAGACTGTGTGCACCGTCGTCGTGCTGAGAGATTCCAAGAGATTGATGTCTCCTCGGGATAATCGACGCTAAATCTTAAGCGATTTAAACTGACGACCGTCCTTTTCAACACTGTATCATAACTGTTATGAATGGAATAATTATTATTTAGTTTGTTAACAGCTGATAGTAATGAGGTTTATAAATAAGCATGGGTTGGTGGAATTATTGTATTTCCTTAACTCTCACAGTAACACCCTTTCTTTGTCGTTTATTAGATGGCCTAATTTTTTTTTTTTTTTAAGCAATATTTTTTGCTAATCTATTATTTTTTTTTACACGAAGCCAACAATAGTAGTAATAATTAATTTTTGGGGAAGAATGAAGTTATTAGAATGCAATACAAATTATTTATTATTAGAGCTGGCGCGTCTCTCAGGCCTCGGGTGTTACTGTGAGGGTTAAGCAGAAAAGTAAGTTCGTATAAGAAAAAAAAAACCGGCCAAGAGCGAGTAGGGCTTGCATAATTAGGGTTCCGTACCAATATAATAAAGGGTAATCAATAGATCAAGTAAAAATTTCATTTTACAGATTTTATTTTAATAATATTTAAAGCTTATCATAAGCTTATTATAAAGCTTATTAAAAGCTTATTATATAAAGAGCAACTATTATATTGTGGAAAATTCCGGCAGTTTTCCAGTAATCTATAGATCAATGCCTACTTACCCTGTTAAAATTAAAAATTTAGATTCAGCAACCTAGAAGAACAGGGAGACAACGGTTATTTTTAGCAAATTTTGAGCTATATCATCAAGATCATTGAACCTAAAATTATGATAAAAATATTTTAAGAATCCTTACAAATAAATCTTTTAAATGATACCCCACAAGATAAATTAATCAAAACTTTTTTTTCTTGAGACTAAACTGAGCCCTCATTTTAATTTAAAATATTTTTTTTCTTATCGTTGACTGACGATATACCAAATTTCAAGTTCCTGCGTTGTATAGTTTTTGAGAAAAACCTTTGTGACAGACGGACGGACGGACATCAGAGTAATCTTATAAGGGTTCCGTATTCCCTTTTAAGGTACGGAACCCTAAAAATGCTAACTACGTTGTAGGTCATATTTAAAAAAAAATTCGATTTAGAAAGAGTGCCTTATATAAATTTGTCTTTCAATCGGAAAAAAGTCAATAAAATATAACTGGGAAATATCAAGTACGCGGTATGAATTATAAAATGAAATCAATAAATATTAATTTCCATCGAAGGTTATAACGAGCGAACGCTCTTTGATTTCATGTTCTCACATCGTGCCAAAAACCGCTTCTACGCCGTAACTATCGAAGAAAAGAGGGTGAATGAACCGACCTCCGTGTTTCCCTCCCTTAAATAAAACATCTCCAGATTGATCTAACACCGGCATTTATTCTTCCTGGCGTGCTCCCTCGAAAATCGAGCTCCGTTTCGCTCTCTACCTTTTCTTTTTCGTCTTTATTCCACTTTCTCGCTTTCTTCTCCCCTCTCTTTCTCCTTACACACACACATATATATACACACGTTTCCAGTATTCTCGAAAGACCAGTACTCTTTTTTCCTTACCCTTAAATAAAACATTCGAGATACATTTGAGATTAAGAATCGAGTAGCCTTCCCCCGTGCTCGTCCAGGCGACGATCGTGGCCGTTTCGCAGGACGAAAGACAAAGTGCCGCGCGCTGCTGGGTAGTAGAGGGACCACTATGGAGAAGGAAGGAAAAAGAAAAGGGGAAAGAAAGTGGAGCGATTTCACTGAGAGGAAAAAATGTTGGATCTTTTTCCTGTTCCGTTAGGAAGAGGCGGGAGAGTAGAACGGATTGAGAGGGATGGAAATGGGGATAGAAGTGTAGAAGAGAAAGAAGGAAAGAGAGAACGAAACAGGAGGAAGAGAAGGAGGACGAGGATGCAGACGAAACGACCTCTTGACCCCTTTCCAAGGGTGGCCGAGTGGAAGTAGGATCGATAAATCTCGGCCGCGTAGGTAATCCTGCCGAAGGTTCGGCCATTTGATAATCGTGAACGTTGCTGCTAACGATAAGACCGTGCGCCCGCGTTCGGTGCGTTTAGCCCAAAAGACCGACAACAATGGTGACGGTTTAGCGTCGACGTATTTCAGGATGAAGTTTCGGTCGATAGCGTTGGCCAAAAATTTGTTTTTTTCCTTCGTTGCGAAGTATAGACGACCAAAACAATAGTGAACCTTTTGGGCGGCGCGGTGCTTACAAGGGAAGGGCACAGCGTTGGGAAATTGACTTCGCTATGGGACTTTGTAGGATTATAGCCCTCACCCCCCTTTCAAGGGTCATTGATTGTCAAATTAATAGAGCGCTCTAGCCAGCCAATTCCGAAAAAAAAGTTCCCACTTGCGCAGTCCGAGGCTCACTACTGTTTGGGTCGCCTATGAGAGCTCAAAATTTACCCACGTGAACAAAACGCTCGATCGGTATGAAATATTGCAAGAACGATATTGAGAATGTCGTAAGTACGATTACGTTTTCTTCCGAAAAGAAATATAAAATTTAACACGAAATCTGCGGAAGTGTAATCACGGCTTTACGATCGGCACATTCCCCGTTTAAGTTCGCCGCTCGTAAAGCTTAGGAAAGCAGGATTTCGTGATCGATCCCCAAGGAACGATATCGGTCCAGCTTTTATCCGGAAGTAATTTCATCGGGAAGACCGTGTTAATCGGTCTAGCCGGACTCACGAACATCGGGATCGAAGTCAATTGGACGGATCGTGTCGCGCTCGGTAAAGTCTTTCTCTCTCTCTCTCTCTCTCTTTACGTTCCACCAGCCGGGCCAGAAACTACCGAAAGTTTTCGTCGAGCCGAGGCACCGTGAAATCGATGAAAAGTCGGATTCGACGTAAGCGGATAAACCGGACTGTTTCTCTCGCGTCACCTCGGCATTTTCCTATTTGTCCTGGGGAGTCCGGCTTAAATTATTACGCTCGCGGAGGCTGCTCCCAGGAAGGGACACACATTGGTGCTCGCTAAGCTTCCAATTACCGAGTAGAACGCGAACGTGTATCGCGCGAGGGAGCTCTCGCACGTTGCTGGTCATTTCCATGTATAGAGACGCGGCTCGTAGGACAAGCCGAGACCCGGTGGAAGGAGTAAATTGGAGGATGGTAATCGGACTCGCGCAGTTTTCCCTAATTCAGCAAACCTCCGCCGCCTCTTTCTCATCTCTTTGCCACTCTCCCTCCAAATGCCTCTTTCTCTCTTCCTCCTATTCTCATCCTCTTACCCCGCGGCTCGACGCCACCGCGTTTGCCAGGACACAAAATAATGAATGGCTCTCGAGTTTCCAGAGAGAGGGCTGCATTCTACGACGACCGCCGCAGTCCGTTCTCCTCTCCGCCACCACCATCGGAATATTCATTCGACGCTACCGGAGTCTCACCCCCGCCACTCTTTCTCTCCGCTTTAACGATCTCGCATTATACATAAATGTAACTCTCTCTCTCCCTCTTTCTCTTTTTCTGGTAAAGAAAGATGACAAAAGATGACGAAATAGTTAATCATCGAACGACGGGAGATTTGATTCATTTATGAAAAAAGAAATTCGAGGGATCGTGTAGGGGAGAGAAGTGTCCTCGTTGCTACAAGTAAGGGGAAACATGGACACAACGAAATAGGGTATTGTTTTTTCAACTTCATTTATTAATTAAAAAAGTTAGGAATAATAATTCTTTGATAAGTACTCTCAACAACAAATCATTTGTCATTGTCAGTGTTATTTTATCCGTATATTCCATTTTGTCCATGTTTCCCTTACTAGTTGTTACAATAACGATATCTTTGGATTTAGAAGTGTTTGCTAATTTCTACCACATCAATTCCAGAGTGTATCTCAATGCTACTAACTTCCGTAAGTGTCATGACCATCGACTTATTATATTATCAAATATTGTTGAAAAAAGTTATAAGTGTGCAAATTTGAATTATTTCTGTGACTTTGTTTATTAGCCATATACAGGTTGTCCGGTTCCATGTAGTCAAACGGAGGACTACATGTACATATCAATCACTTGAATCGAAAAGTCTAATAATATTTTCCGAAAATCGTCTCAGTTAAATAGTTATTAACTAACAAAGATCGGCCAATCACGGCGAGCAGCGACATGTAACGTTGTTTATTGTGGATTGCTCTTCCTACCGCTTCATCTCTTGCCTAGTTGCGAGCTCGAGTGAACCGCCTTCCTTTGTAAATCGCCGTAATTGACCGATTTTTGTTAGTTAATAATTCGTTAACTAAGTCGAATTTCGAAAAATGGTATAAGACATTTCGATTCGAGTCATTGATGTGTACATGTAGTCCTCCGCTTGACTACATGGAACCGGACACCCTGTAGAATGAAAATAGATTCTATTTTTTGTTACTTTCTATTAGGATATTTATCTATTTTAAACATAATTATAAAGATTTTTGTTGTATGTGAAATTTTATAGGGTAATTCTAATTTTTAATTTATAATGATCGCCGATACTAGTTGTCTCAATGCTTCTGACAAAGGATACCAAACCCTAACTCATAGATTCGAATGGAACTTACTGGGTTTGTAGAGTGATTTAAGACAAGGATAACGGTAGATATATTCCATTCATGTTCAATCTCCCGCTACAGGCGCAAAATTGGCCTTGAATTAAAAACTGCAATTACACGTTTTGACGTACTTTGGACTCATAATAAATGCGTTGAGAAGAAGGATTTGTTTTATTATTGTACTCATTGTAACTCAGATAATGATAATGATGACGACAACAACCTGTGACAAAGAGAATTGAGTGTTGAGACAACCTACCCGAGACCTGGGTTAGGTCTGAGGCAAGTTTGCACAGCAGACTTCAATTTTATATTTAACCAGCTATAGGGGGGCTGGGGCCGCCCCCAACGAAACAGCCTTGCTGTTTCGTATTAGGCACGACCGCGGTAATGATTCGTACAGGAAGTCGGCTCGCTGCGCTCGCCTATCCCTTTTCTTATGAAAATACAGGATAGCTGATTGCGGCTGTTTGACTGTCGCTATCTGGCCGTCGGGATAATTTTTTTTTAAAATACCGATTACATGAAAACTCGTTTCTGCTCAAAAAATCAAAATGTTCTTTCGTTAGTCATGTCGTATTGCTTCCCTGAAAAATTTTGAAAAAATTTACGCTATTAGTTATCACTATTTTACATATTTTTGCAAAGTTTGAATTGTTTGCCTATTATAGAAGATTTTTTATTAATTTTTTAATGTTTAAAATGACCGCCATTTTGAAATCGGAAGTTGAATCAATTCGAAATTTTTAGTGGATCTATGTTGGGAAAACTGGATTTTTCGTATAAATTTCAGCTTCATCCGTTCAGCTGTTTAGGCGCTAGAGTCGATGAAAATTTTTATTAGACCGCCATTTTGTAATGTTTCGCTGAAAAATTTTGAAAAAATTCATGTTATTAGTTGTCACTACCTTACATATTTGTGCAAAGTTTTAATTGTATTGCTCTTATAACAGAATTTTTATGAATTTTTCAATATTTAAAATGCCCGCCATTTTGAAACCGGAAGTCGGATCGAATCGAAATTGTTAGTGGATCCTCGTCGGGTGTAACTGGATTTTCCGTGTAAATTTTACTTCGATCCGTTCAGCCGTTTAGACGCTAGAGTGGACACACACACACACACATTTAGATTTTGTTATGAAACGTAAAGATCCAAAAGGGTTTTTGGATATCTCGAATAGTTTCGGAGATAATCGTCCGTTACACTTTTTACTCGATCGAGAGCATAAGGAACTCCCTGCGGTCGTGCCTAAAAATTACTATTTATTGTTTCTTGTTATTGTGTCATTAATTAAAGCTGAAGGACCAAATATAAGTTTAATTCGTTTAAATTAACAACTGGCATTTGTTTTCTGCAGTGATAAGCGTGATTTTTGTGATAATCAGCACCCATCTCCCCAACTCAAATTTCCCACGTAAGCGCACTACTTATGGTCAAGGTAGCAATATTTATTAGCTCTAGATTACGATACTTTACTGTCAATCGCGTTATTACGAAACTGTCGTACAATTTACTACTTTAGGAAATAATATTTTTATTGACTTTTTAGTAGAAATCTTTGGAACACAGGTAAAATAGATGACGCATCACTATTTAATAACATGGACAATTAGGAAGATACAACGTGGTGGGGAAGAGCACTCGGGCGTAGTAAACTGTAGATTTCTAAGAATTTTGTATTATGAGGCCATAATTTTTACGACAGTTTCGTAATCTAGGTTTAATCTTCGTTGCTATGAAAGTTTTTGTTATTATGATTCTTCGATATTTTTACCACGATTACGATAATCGTTTTATCCATCGGCAAGTCTTTCGATCACTACGATCTCCCCTCTTCGTTTTATAGTAATAGAATAGTACTAAGCAATTATCCTTTCGTTGGTATGTAGTTTGATAGAAAGATTGTTAATTTCGGCGATTAATTGATCTACCTACAGAATTATTCATACGATAGAGCGATAGCTCGATCGCGATACGCTCGAACTATCGGAATCTCCTACGGAGGAATCACCAGAGTATCCGAAGCACGACGAAACGTCGTTAGCGAGGCTACCTGTCCTACCTCTTTTTCTCCTTTTTTCTTTTTAAAGAGTATCTTGCCAACCTAAGCGGAGCTTGTTAAATTTAACTGCGTTCGGCCTTTTACTATCAATTGTCGGACCCACTGAAAAATCGAAACGCTCCCGTCTTTTTCGAGAAACTTTTTAACGACTACAACATGGCGGACTCTTCCGACGTAATGACCCTTAACGGCTGGAAAAAAGGGGAACATATGGCGGTCGCAAGCTCTACCAAAACCAGCTTGATCGATAAACCGCACGCACTTAGAAACCGAAATTCTCTGATGCATTCGTGTATTTTTATTTCGTTGAAGAACTTATACACTGTAAAACGCTCAAACGAATATGCCCACGCACAGGTTATAACGGAACAAGAACAATATTCTTAGCTTTGAACACGACACTCGAAAGAGGTTGGGAGAAACACTCGTTTATCGATATTGATCAGATTCTACTGTCCAACAACTCTGTGTCGAGTGTGATTCGACAAGACCGATTTTTATGACAATACAATGTCCAGTGGCACTTGAGGTTTGTTCTGTACTCACAAATTTTTCTTCGATTCACCTACCAGCAACTTGGTTATACATTCTCTTTAACAACGTAACAAGAAATATACAGGGTGTTACATTCCCAGTTACCCACCGGGAAACTGTAGATAGAGTGGATGAATCTAAGCAGAAATTTCGAAAATTGTTTAAACAAATTCGGCCAAATTAACGAGATATTAAGGTTGTTTACCACCCAATACGTTTACGCGACAACTCTCCTGGTCTCAATTTTCGACCGATTTTGGCTTATTCGAAAGCTGAAAGATTTATTGTGCGATTGATCCTTTTAAAATTTTCAAAAAGGGTTTTTTTCTCATGTTTTTCTTTGGATGCGATTTTTGTCGAGAAAAAAATGTGTTTTGAAAATTTGGACAAGATCATCCACACAAAAAATCTCTTAACTTTCAAATAAAACTTTGTTCGTCAAAATTGGTCAAAAATTGTGACCAGGAAAGTTGTCGCGTAAGCGTATTGGGCGGTAAACAACCTGAACGAACAAAGATCGTCCAGTCAGAGAGATCAGAAGCGATCGACGGGTTAAGACGTCCCCTTCGATCTTGATAATAAGCGTGATACGAAACTTGTATACAAGAGAATTCTACGAAAAATAAAGAAGAGCAGCGGCACGTAATATTATTTATTGTGGATTGCTCCTCCTACCGTTTCATCCTTGGCCCACTACTCAGATCACCCATTCTGTGATTGTCCGATCTTTGTGAGTTAATAACTCGCTAACTAGGCCGAATTTGTTTAAACAATTTTCGATATTTCTGCTTAGATTCGTCCACTCTACCTGCAGTTTCCCGGTGGGTAACTCGGAATGGGACACCCTGTAAAATTCCAAACGAAATAGTATACTGTCAGAACTAGGTTCCTTCATAAGGGATATCCAATTGTAAAGAGTTGTCCAATCCATCGGATTTCATCGAAGGTGCCGTTTGGAGTTTATTAAATCTCTGAAGGATTCCCTAAAATTTCTTTCAACACTTCGTGTTTCACGCGAAGGCCCATTCACGTGCACGATACTCGAGAAGCGTTGAACCTGAAACGTATGTGCATCGTATTCGAACAAAAGATACGACTTAGGAACGTTGCTCGAAAGTTCGGTCAAACGTGTACGTATTTAGGTTGAAGGTGGGAGACATTAATAAATGGCAAAATACCACTACCGAACCATGTGCCACTACCATCGTTCCGTAGTCTCGGTGGGTTCCATGGTGCACAATAGAAACGAGAAACAATGTGCGCCCTGTTTGCGCCTGGTCTTATCCTTTTGCTTTCCTTGCGGCTTAGAATCCAGCGGCAACCTACAGCTTGAGGCTTGGAAAAGCTTCGAGCGTAGGTAGTACGCGTGTACGTTTTGAGTGTCCGCGTGCACGGACGCGCGCTTCTGACCCCCTTTTCCGTAGGTGTACACGGTAGTAGGTAAATGAAAGCTTAATCCTTCATACGAAGTATGTTTAGACGGAACATAGGCCATTTTGACGATCCGCGGATCGAGCTTTTCCTCTTTTTCCCACCGAACAAGGGATTCGAGAAGGATTAAGTTGCTTTCTACTGGTGCTTCCTTTGTAACAATGCCGGAGCAAATCTTGGGACTCTCCTCGTAATTCGTTTAATTCCATAGAATCATTTACCGTTGGGATAACCTTCTTTTGGACTTTCAAAAGTTTTTAGCGACCGCTAATAACGAAAGGATCTGCCATGAATGAGAACTTATGCACACGGATGCGTAAGAGGAGAGAAATGCGACGGAGTTTTCTTTTTACTTGAAGGAAATTCCGTCCGATTATGAAACTCGATGATGACTAACGTAATTAAGAAATATAGAGCGAAGAAATAATTAAAAAGGATGGAGAACAAAAGAAAAAAATACACTGGAGCATCGTTTCTTATCGGCACGAATAGCCGAGGAAGAATTTTCTCTCCTTTACAAAGCCTTTCCCTAAGATCATACAAAATGTTGGAAAGCAATCCTGGAGAATAATTACATTCGCTTCGTCGGTAGTCATCCTCTACCGTCTTTTCGTCGTCCCTTCGTCCGTGCATCAAAAGCGAGACTAAAAATAAGATACGGAGAAGAAATTTCTATGGGTGTATTTAAGCTTGGGCTCGTAAGAAGATGGAGCAGTCAGTCCGTGAAGCTAGGCCAGGCTCTTCTCCGTCGCCGAGCTTCTCACGACGGCGGCGGTGGTCGAGCGGCCGAGCCGTTATTAAAGTACCGAATGGCGACGAGGATGCCGCGTCGTGCCGCGAATAAGAAATTAATTTTCTTTTCTCCGTTGTGTTGAGAGAAACTTAGAGAGAGAGAGAGAGAGATAAAGGGAGGGGGGAGAAAAAAGAGAGAGATAGAGGGGGAAGGAGAGCCAAAGACGCCTTCCGCGGGGCTAATCCAATCGCTAATAATAAGCGAGGAAGCCACTCAACTTTATAGTTACAAGCGTAAACTTCATCAGGAGGTTCCAATTACTTTTCACGGTAACTGCCGGCTAGCAGTTCTCCTCTCACCTCCGTCTCTACCTTTTACTCCTCTTCCCCTTCCTATTCCTTCTCCTTCATCGCGCGTCTTTCCTTTTCGCATTCCACCCTTTTCTCACTTTGCCTCCTTCCTTCTCTTTTCCATTTTCCGCGTTGCTCTTCGACCATCTCCTTCCCCTTATTCTCTTTATCACTCTTACTCTCTCTTTCTTTCTCCCCTTTCTTTCTCATCCGGCTTCATCTTTCTCACTCAGGAAATGAAAGCCGCTCTTATTGTACGATGGAACATCGCTGGAAATATTGCCAGGGGCACTCGGAACATACCGGATCGTAGGTGAATCACTCGAAGAGCTTACCACTGGCCGAACTTTACTACAACTCATGGGTGATGATAATAATCAACGAGGTTTTCGAAGTGGTTATGTATATTGTAATACGTTCAAGTGCATTCTGTTTAATTACCCACGTTTTAGCTTCCGAACCTCACCAGGGTTATATAAATGGGGCATTCCATGCCAAAGGAATCTGTTGTTAAAATTGAGACTTTTTATTTTGCTCAATTTCGTTATAATCTTTAAATAGTTATTTTTTAACTGTATTTGGTCTGGAAAACGATTTGGACTGACCAAATACATGCACAAGGCATTAAAAGTCGCTCTAAATAAGAAACAATAAAATTTTGATAATTTTGAAAATTCCAGAAAAATAGAAAGAATCGTTTCCCCGCGACGGGGCCAGGCTCAAAATTTGTGAAATAAGAATTAGTATTTTTGAGATTCAAAAAAATCAAAGAATACAAATACTTCAACAGATTTTAGACCACGAAGTAAGAAAAATTGAGTAAATAATGTTTTGATACATTTTTGCATGCAATGTTTGAAAAAGTTATTGAAAACACACACAAATTAAAAAAAAAACATTCAAATTGATGCATTTTTAAAAAAGTTTCAAGCATTCTAAAAAAAGTTACTAAAATTTTCAAAAATTGATATCTCGTGAATCGCGTGATAAAAAAATTCGAAAAAATCATAGAGCTCTCACAAAGTTTAAAAAGATAACAAAATTTGAGCCTAATAAAAGATTTTAATTTTAGCAATAGGTTCCTTTGACATGGAATGCTTCATATACATTGAGGATTTTGTTTGTAACTTTATATCTAGTACTGCTGAACAGAAATAACGTGAGAAAATATTGTGTTTTCTTTTCAATTTAGAAATTTATCTCGTGGTATATCCTCCACTTTATCGTAATATCTTGTGATATTAATATAATACAATAGACCAGTATAGTATAAGAAGGATGATATGTTGCGTGTTATGAGTCATATGAGTTATAAAAATATAGATTAAGTATCGATTTAACAACAGGAATCTATAAAAGGTGTCGAGATTGATTATAAATGACATGCTTAAAGTTACATTAAAGGTGTAACAATATAATTTTTTACTTCAAAACTAAAAATAAAGGAAAGAATCTATAAATTATAAATTGTTAAAAAGTCAGACTCACTTGAACTATTTGCTAACAATAAATTCTTTTTAAGTCACTTTAAATACACAGTTGTTAGCGCTTAATTGCCTGTATGGGAAGCAAAACTTCTATATGTCGAAGTCAAAATAAAAAAAAAATGACACAAATCCTTGTAAAGTTTCCGATACGATGATTCCTTAATACTTCCTTCGTTTGCTTCGTTTTGCACTGTACATATTTTAATGATCTCTTATAATTGTGTTTTATATCTATATAAAGCGTTATAGAATCTTTTTTTACCATTTTCCACGAACACTGTTGCAATTCTTGAACCTGGTTGTACGAATCCGAGTTAAACGAACCCGCGTTATACTAGAGGTCTACTGTCTAATGAAAAGATTTCACTTTAAAATGCGTTTAAAGTTTTAAATTTAATTTCTTAACTCGCTCAAAGTAAAGGGCTGTAACTTCGCCAGTTATTCGAATTTCAAAAGTCCTGCTACCAAAGTATTTTATACGTACGAGACTGAGGAAAAAGGCAAAAAATTTGTCTCGATTTCTTTAAACCAACATGGCAGTGTATCCCCTTAATTGCACGATCTCCGCGATATAAATTAAAAAATGGTTTACATCACGAGAATCGTGTTACAATCGATGACACGAAATAAGTCTATGCTTTATCTCTCTTTCTCTATTTTCCATGACAAACAAAGAAAATGCTCGAAGAAAAATGAAATCGAGCCTGCGGTTATCGAGATCGACTTCTCACAGAACTGCGTCGTATTCGGTGAATTGGTTGCGTGTCTACATATCATATAATCGAAGGTAGATTCTCCTACGTTTTGAAAGTTAGGTCAATGGGAGTTAGCCCGATCCGATTGTCAGCGATGATCGTGATACGTCTCTATGTTTTACATGACCGCTTATAGCGATGTTCGTCTTTCTCTTTCTCCGTTTACGTGCGTGTCATACAAGAGGGTCCGAAGCGGAAGCAATGAACGCTCGCTTTGTCGGCCCTTTATTGCTCGACTTTCCTACGAAAGAGCAGAAAACATGCGTGTAACACTCCCAGAAAATGTTCTCTGGGAGAGAAAAAACTTGATGTAAAACAGGAAAATAAGTATGATAAGAAAGAAATAGAGAAAAAGAGGGAAAGGTGATATGGCTTTATAGATGACGATAAGACGGGTACTGTGTAAGTGCGTGTATCAATTAAAGAGGTGATCAATCATAATTTGCTCGTCGAGCTGACACGAACGATCGATATTCGGCTGGCGAGTATTAAGCTTTTAAACGGGTAGACTACGCGATTGGCGTTGACAGTTCGAAGCGGTGACATCGATCGAGAATTTTCGAAGAAATTAAAATGTGTAAAAATTCGATTTACCGTAATTGTACATACTATCGCAGATCTGTGTTGATTCTTCCACGGCGTCTGATGATGGAAATTTATTTCCGTAAAATCCTTCAATACAGCGATAGGTAGAGATGGGATCAAGTTCAATATGTACTTACAAATCCAAGTCAATTTTAATAACCATTTTAATAGCCATATTTTCATTTTCTTAATTCCACTTACTTTCGGTACTTTAAAAAATCCGAACTTTTTTAAATTTAAATTACTGCGTTGCTTATTATCAGCTGCACTGCCACTTTTACAATTTCTCAAAACGCACACCCTTCCCATTTTTTTAACGTTTTTTATCTTAATAGGTCATTTATAGGTTCGAAAATATTACCTTGCTCACTTCGCATGTATTTTGCATGCTAAATTCTCGTCAGTACAAAAGGGAATCTAGCGACACTGGTGGTAAAAAAAGAAAACCATATATGTACAATTTATGGAGCAAATTCTGTCAATTCTCCCGTTTGAGTTCGGTCTCATTATGTAGTCTCCATGACCTGGTTCTAAATTATACTTGTAAGTAGTTCGATTTTCAAAAGATTCGAACCTTTTACAAGTAGTAGG
This sequence comes from Ancistrocerus nigricornis, assembly GCA_916049575.1. NCBI lineage: Eukaryota > Metazoa > Arthropoda > Insecta > Hymenoptera > Vespidae > Ancistrocerus > Ancistrocerus nigricornis. The sequence continues at coordinate 10,468,266 of OU696665.1, forward strand.
AGAGACTGGGTACGGTTGTAACAAAGCGATTATTCGCTAAACTGTAAATGTTACGATGATGAGTCCAGGAAGATAAATGTGCATCTTGCTTGTCTAAATGTGATTCACAGTGCTGCGTCGGTCGTCGCACGCTGTACTGCTTGTAGGAAGCCATGTTGTGCTTTGGTGACCAAAAGTAATTGTTGTCAGTCGATTTGTATTGTATTGAGCTGTTTCCTATTTTTTTTTTTTTTTTTTAAGTTTAAGTGGTTTTAAGTCCTGTAAGACTGATAGGAAAATGTAAAAAATCCTTTACGAAAACTGATCCTGTAAGAAAATTATTGTGCTTTGGCATAAAATTCCACTTTCCATTTCAAGACAGATGTATACTCTTGCATTTTAGACACTTTTCTTAAAGCTCACTAGCATAATGTTGACACTATGGGCAATCAAAGCGAAATTGTTACAACCATACCCAGTTTCTCCTACTCGAATCCTCAGTAGTTGTCACGCTACAACACCACTGAAAAGTTAAGCTTCTCTGATCAAAATACTTTCAAAAGGTTCGAATCTACTGAATCAGGGTTCGAATACATTTGCAAATACCGATTTCTTTACTCAAATACCTACAAACGTTCTAGTTTATCTCATCTTGATTCGAGTCTCCTTGAAAGTAGGTACTGCTTTCTTTTTTCAAAGTACTTATAAAAGATTCAAAACTATTCACTTTGATTTAAGCCTACTTATAAGATACTTAATCCCATCCCTAGCGATAGGTATCGTGGAAATATAACGTTTTAGGTCGATCGACTTCTTCGACGTTGGGGGAGAAATGAAAAAAATACACAGTAAACGCAGAATATGTTCCTGCGTGTCGAGCACACGCGTTTACGGTGATAGTACCAGGGGCTTTAACGTTAGTAACGATGTTACTCTCGGCTCGTTCAACAATTTACTATATCGGATAAAGACCGTTACGCTAACGTTGAAACACGGCGGAGATAAAACGTCAACTTTTAGCGTTAATACGGGCGATAATGGCACAATGAAGACGAACGAGCGGCAGAGTTGGGTCGTTTCGTCTAGAGGATACTTTGACTTTGGATAAGAATATATATATATATACACATTTTTTTTTCGCGATTCGCGTGTAACGGCCGTTAGTTATAATATTGGCAAGGGAACGATGAAAAACGAGAAAAATAGTCTGATCGCGTTGCACCTATCTGCTATAGTATACTACCGAACTCTACCGTTGGCTCGTTCCGATATTTATCTGTCTCCTGTGATAAAGATGTCGCTGTGACTCTGTTACCTGTATTTTTCGAGAAATAAAAAATTGATGTGACAAGTTGTCAAGTAAAAATAACAGTAACGAATTTACCTTCATGGTGCATAGAGTATGTACGTTGGAAATGCATAGGTATTTTTTGCGCATAAGTTTCTTTTACAACTCAATTATCATGACGTTCTTATCGTACTTCTTCGTAACGATGAAATGTAATTAATGGAAAAAGTGTCGATTTTGCTGATTTGCGTGTTCGATGACTCGTTAGAAAGGTGAATGTCTAACCTATAACATGATATAAATACCATTAATACCATTTTTGTGGAGGAATGAACTCATCAGGTATAAGCGTTTGAACTTTGGGAAGCGTGATTGGCTAAGAAGTATTTCTGATCTTCACGAGAATACTTCTAAAGTAAATAATTCTCAACCGATTTTAAAAGTCTAGTCCATTTGGAAGTCAAAGGAATAAGCTACAAGATGATACTTATTTTTTAAGAAATTAATTACTCGAGCAAAAGCTTGTCCAATATTAACACATAATAATATGGATTATTAAATATCTCAACATTTTCTATAATTATTACAGAAAATAGGTTTTCAATATTAAAATGTTATAATTTCAGCTGATATAAAATCAAGCGATATACCGTGTATAGCTCTTCGAAGGAATACTAGCAATAATAATGAATTCGCTCTTTACAGAACACGTGGTTTCTAAAAGCGCTCGGGGATTTCGTTGTCGTCTCGTAAAATCTTTGAAAATAGCGGCAATAACGGATGTACCTCTCTCACGGGGGTACAGACAATTTGTAGAAGCGAACGGGGAATTTACAGACATCCTACGAAAGGCTACAAATGTTCTTTGATTCTTTCCATTTCTCGCAGCTTCCATTTTCACACAATGCTGCCGTTACGTTCGTTCTCTATTTTTACGAATCTTACTTTCAAATCTCCTTTCGAATGACGTCGAGAGAGAAATATTATTCTGTACAGTTTCGACCGTTATTGACTTAAAAATCTTCTATTTATGCGATACGTCAAACAATTTTTGTAAAAGGAAAAGAAAAGATAAAAGGGCATCTATTTTCAACCATGCGAACGATGATAGTTTCTTAATTATATCCACTTCTATCGACGACACGAAAAAGGAGAATCGACAAAGACAGTATCGCGAACGTGCCTGACGTTTCTCGAATCGAAATTGTAACCTCGGTTTGGTCCTGGAAAACCTGATTAGGGGAGCGGGGGGCTTGTTGTAACAGTTTTTGAAAAAACGCTTGTATTTTCTAAAATACACAACTTTTTTTTACTGTGAAATATTTAATTCCTTCTGTATGTATTTGGTCACTAAATCCAAGTCATAAATGACGAAAAATCCTCGCCAATTCTTTTCACTGGACAGTTTTTTAAAAATTGGGAAGTGTTACAACTTACCCCATGTACGGGGCTAGTTGTAACAGGCTCGGGACAAGTAGTAACAATGAAAATATTAGCAGTATTTCCTGGCAAAAAGAGGTATTTATCTTTGATTACTTTTACTAGACATATTTCAACTAATTAACCCTTTGCATTCGAGTGTCGCCTCTGAGGAATATATTTCCTACATTATATCATTTCATTTCAAGTGATATATAACTAGCTACATTGAGAAAAAACATATGCTCGAGGTTCTGGTTAGTGAATTGAAGACAAATCTTTGAGTACAAAAAAAATTCAGCATCGAGTCACACTCGACATCGTATTATTTTCAAAATCAGTCTTGTCGAGTCACACTCGACACCGAGTGCAAAGGGTTAAGACCGTATAATCTGTATTAAAGTGTATTTATTATATTATTATAACTTTTATAAAAAAAAAAATACCTAAATAATACCTAAAATAATCGAACTTCTGTAATATATGCAGTAGTAGCATGTTACAACTTGCCCCGATTTTTTGTTACAACATGCCCCATCAGCTTATTTTGTGAATTTATTCAATTTTCTCAAAAACTACAGACTTTAGAATGAAATTCAACTTAGAAAATAAAAACTAGATGTTTGACGATTCTAACAGTTACATTCCGACAATAATTAATTGAATGTATAAAGTGAAAATCAAAATTTACTTAAGTATACTTTTTACGAAACCCGTGCAAAATGAAGCGCGTGACTCCATCTTTTCGCTGCGCTGTCTGGGAGGGCACTATCGGCACTTACGTAATGCCTTGCGTTATAAGAATGATTTTAAGCCCAAGATTGAAATTAAAACTGTTGAAATTCCCTATAAAAATGGAGTGTTACTACTTGCCCCTGTTACTTTAAGCCCCCCGCTCCCCTACTCCGAATTTTCTATATATAAGTTTTTAAACCATTAACTGATATAATATATTTTTGAACGTAACTGGTATCGTGGTGTATTCCAGGCCACAACTGAAGATAAACTTCTAGCAGGCCAGTTTCTGTGGTGAGAGGCATAATACTTTGGAAATAGTAAATAATACACCCATTAAATGTAATCAACTAGGTTTTATTATCATTCTTTACGTGGCCTGGGGTGGCCAGCTGGCCTCCACGATACCAGTTAAGGGTTAAGACTACTGTTTATTCCACAAGATCCTGTATTAGTCCTGGATGGATCGCATTGAAGCTTGATAAGAGATCTCATATCTGATTTGGTCCTTCAATTGGCTTGGGAAGTGCAATTAGAATCATTATAAACAAATTTGCCGAGTTTTATTGATGTTTATGAACATCGTTTTAAACCTCCACTGTTTCAAAGTGGACATAATTGCTAAATGATGCTTTCAAACAGTATTTTATTCTATTGCCTTATCCCTCATATCAAATCTTTGACAGAGAATTATTGAGGCTTAAATTATAGATAAAATTTCAACTAGAGTGGTCTCGATATCTCACTTTCTCTTTTCTTTATCGCGTGAAGTATTAGGAAATTTGGATCTCTTTGGCACTCAATGAGTGTCCTACAGGAAGGGACTTCCCTTCCTGTTTCTTATTCACCCCGTTATTTCGACGCCTCGTAGCCGTGGAGAAAGAGAGACGAATTGAAGATGATAAGAACAGAGACAGAGATAGCAAGACGACAGTCAAGCTCGAAACTAAAACTAACTGTAACCCCGTAACTGTGTAACTACATTACAGCGTACCACTTGTATAAATTAACTCGAATCTCAAGAAAGTAAGTGCCCGGAGAGCAAAGCGCTAGTTGACTTGCTAATGCTATTTACTATCCTGCGCGTACCGGCGTAACACACCGTGCGCTTCTGGAAATTGTTCTTTAAAAGGACGAAAGGCTAGCACCGCCCATGCTTTCGACTCTTGGTCCTCTCTAATTTTGCAACTGTTACCATTTCTACGTTCTTTACATTGTCCTGCTTTTTCGTCTCTTCGTTCTTTCTTCACTTAAAAAAAAAAGAAATTAGCCAGCGTAAAATAATTTTTTGTTGTAAGATATCGGTAAATTTTCGATTAACCCATTTATGCCCAGTAATTTTTTTAAATCCTCATTTATCGGATCTAATGTGCTTATACATCATGTAAAAAATAAAAATAATTATTATATAGTTATATCTAGTTTACCCGTTACGGCCTGGTGCAAAAACGAACCACTGAGCGCAAGGGGTGCAAGGGGGTATCAGCTAATAGGTGAGGAAAGCTGTTTTGTACTGGTGACTTTTTACTCGTTAAGAAATTTCAATCGATTCTTGATATACATATAATGGGTATTGAAAATTATGCACAACAATTCGAACAACGTTAACCGGTTTCTTCTCACAGTAAACTCACTACAGGGAGAATGGTAGATTTAAGTGACTTTATTACAGCACTTTACTCGTCTGACTCTTAGCCTCTAATTCAACTGACCGCTAAATTAATAGTCCATACATTCATAATATTATTATTTTTGTATTGTGTCAATATAAATATTTGCCCTTTGAATAAATTCGAGCAACATTAGGCTCGAGGTAGGTGATGACAATATAAATTCACACAGATGCCTTAGACCGTTGTTCCATGCGACATTACAGGGTGATTTAACCATTCCCAACCCAGTGATTCCGCATGGAATTATTAATTCAAAATTCAATTTTTGTCATTTTAAAATGTTTTCATAATATATAAAAAAATTGGATTTTATTTTTTCGTCGTTTTTCCATATTTATACATAGTATATGCCCAATGTTGCCAAATGGAATTATACTTATTTAGTTATTAATAATAATGCGACGCATCATTGATTTGATATCTTTATGTAGCTAGAAAAAGCACGATTTATTGTTTATATTAACTACAGCGACGGCCCACTTTACATTTTTAATGTTATTTGTGTATGATTTTACATAATTTTGTTATAATAAAAAATTCTTGTTTCAATTTAAAAATAAGAACAATTAAAAATTACAGCGACGGCCCACGTAACATTCCTATTGTTTTTTATTTTTCTACATACGTAGACTAGGATGTTATTATTTTCTATTGTCTCTCCAAGAAAAGTACATACCTAAGCTCCATTTGACGATCTTTGAGCTACTTTCATACTTAATAGTGTTCTTGAGTGCGTACTTACTAGAAAACTCTTAGGGATCCGAAATTGGATGCTTTTAGAGCAAAGAAATCCATGCGATTCCAAATGAAAATTATGCATTTCGAGGAAGATTGCCGACGTTCCGGTCGTACACTACGACCTTTTTCGAGGGTACCAGGTTAACTAGAGGACATGATATATTATATTACAATGTGTATAATCGATGGAATAGATGTACAATGATGGAAAAATTTACCGAAAAAGTACATAACAGATGTGGTATAGATTCAGACTTGTTGCAATATTATTCTTAAAAACGTCTACGAAGATATGATAGTTCGCTCTGAGAAACTCCCGGAACGTATCCACATGAACTCATCTATACGTTTACACACAACGAATTTTACTTATTACTAATTCGAATCTTCTAATGAAGTAAAAAATTAGAATTATCTGAAAAATGATTACATAAGGAACAGTTAGTTCATATCTTTATGATTATGTCGAATGGGATTAAAATTAGTAAGTACGTGTTTCTAACCTGCTTGATAACCGCTACCCTGTACCTCCTGCGTGTGAAGGACGTTATAATGAAAAATTAGCAACTTCTTGTTATCTAAAAACTTCGATAGAATTAACCACGTTCTCAATTAATGAGATAGAAGTCTACTGCCTTCCTTAATTATCCCTTCTAACCACAAATATCCTCTACGTTTCTATAGACAAGGAAGATTATGATAATACCGACGGGTACAATAAATAAATAAAATGTGATAGGTTAAGAATATCGACATGTCAAACATTCCAGCGCTAGCTAGATTTCTACCTGATATCGACGCTAACTCCACTGGCTTCACTGACGGCGAATTTAGGAAACTGGACAAAATTCTATATATATAGATATACTCGCAATGTTAACGAAAAAGGTCGGAAAAAAAAGACTGATAAAATTGGTATTTCATAAAATTTAAAAACACATTATTTAGATTATTAACTTATTGGAAGCCGCGATCCTAATAAATTATATATCAACGAAAGGGAAAAAGTTCCAGGATTATGATGAAACAAACCAAAATTATGTAGCACTTCGCGTCGATGAGATATTAGCATTTTAAGATTTCCCCTCCCTTCAAATTTACGATTTTGCTGTAAATATACCACCGGCGTTAGTCCGATTTTTTTGCGACGGACAGGCCTAACTGCCATTAGTCTGTAATAACGTTTTGCATAAAAACATTATTTTTTTTTGATCAAATAATTTTGGCTGGAAGAGGTTAACGAAAAATCTGTGAAACAGTTCATTCTCGTGATTATAATTTCTTGTAAAATTTTATTTAAAACACACCATTCCAGAAATCGAAAAATGTGTTTTAGAATCTTGTTCGCGGTTTTGATTGAATTTGCTTGTTTCGTATCGTGCTTTCTTTCGCATCTTTCCTGTTTTTTCTTAAAACGATCCTCATTAGAGAAATACGGAACCCTTCAATTCGAGCGCGCTCTTGATCCTTCAGCAGACGGAAAAAGACGAGTTGGACTTCTAGCAGCGCGCGTTTTCCCTTGCATTTAAATCGTTCCGGTTATAAATATGCAACGTTGCTCGAGATATTTTACGCGTCCGGCGACTCTTCTCGACGCCGTTGTTTTCTCTCCGATTCTCAAGATCGATTCGTCGAGATTTCGAGTCTCTTCACTTCCACGCTGAGAATAGAAAAGAGCTCGGATCGAACGTCCGGACATATTTAAAATGGTCATTTAAAATTCTTCGCTTCCAAAGAAAAATAACTGTCCTGATTTAAATTAAAATGATCACATATGCTACCAACGTCACGTACATATGTATGACTCTGTTTAAAAATTCCAACGTTAGATACATATATAGGAGTTCCAGGTTTTTTCTACCAAACCATGTAAGCATTAGTATTTTAACCTTTATGTACCGACGTGCGGTCTCACAAGCCGCAGGGGGGTCCTTATTTTATCAATTTACATCCTTCCCCGTTCGCCAGAGATTTGTATCGGTCAGTGGCAATTACAAAAAAAAAATAATAATTGTTATCTAATTATGCTTAGTTTCATTTATAATTCCTAATTTTGTTATATTTATCATAATTGTTAACATAAATTATCTAAATTTTACACAATGGCACTTTAAACATAGTGGTCTTGGAGACTGCACGTTAGTTAAAGGTTGAGCACAATAATGGCAAAGATTTTAAATTCGTAGCAAATACAGCGTTCATGTATTGGGTAGACTACTTGGTAGCATTGGTCACTCTTTCACGTGCGGTAAAAAAAAGATCTTACCGATAGAATTTTTTATTGGACCCGATGTGAAATCTTGACCAGGTTATTGATAAATTAGTAGTAATAGACTTGATCCAAATATCCAAACCTTGGGTAAGATATAGACAGATTACCTTCTTGCATCTATTTTCTACTTTATTCATTCTAGTTCTAGACAACCACACATACCTTCCAAAGTAAAAACAGCAAAGCATGGACGATGGTGCACGTTTTTCCTCAACCCATCATGATAACAAGCATGCTATGCATGTACAAGAATACCATTCAAGGAAGAATTCAACAACGGAATTTTACGTTGACGTTACTCGGAAACACATCGAAGAACAACGGTAAGTAAGATCGACGTTTATAAAATGCAATGCGTGTCCCACTTTCGCATCTCCCAACTTTTTTCCAAACTCTCACGGCGTACCTTGGAAACTTCGAATATATATTTACTTGGCAAAGCTCTATTTGAAAAGCCAAGTTCCACCAGTACCATGTGACACTTTCCATCGTGCGATTTTCTCGACTCCACGAACAAAGGAATTTAATTCGGCCCCTCGTGCGAAGATTGGCTCGATGGTTTTGTCAACAGAATATGACGAAGCGTAATTTAATAGTAGCTCCCTTACGTCGCCTTGGAACAATGAGGAAGTGACTAGGACTTCGTGGAAGAAAATGAAGCTAGCTAAACGCAGCTGTCGTTAATAATTCGTCGTGTCGTGTCTTGTATTTTTTTAAAAATGCTGATATTCTCGTAATCCTCCACGACTCCATCGATCAAGGAGAGGCATATTAACGCACTCATACGTTAGATCGTATCCTATTTTTCTGTATAAACGTCCCAACGATTTAAGCGACGATAAGAAAGAAGGGTATAAACTTTAGCGATTAGTACGTACGACCGCTGACTACGCTGAATCAATGAAAGTGTATACGGTCTAACAGTTGTCTCGCGTCTCACAACTTTAATCGCGCATTTACCGCCGTTCCCCTAGGTACCCTCTTTCGTACTTATAGTTAGCTTCGAAGACAAGCTAAAATTATCGTGACTATGTCCGTTCGAATAAAAATGCATAGTTGCACGTTAAGTGTGTCAAGAATTCGACATAAATCGTTGCCTTTAAATATTTATCTTCTTCGTCGAGCAATGATCTCTTCGCTGCACAAATTATCTACGTATCGCGATAATAAGCGAGTATAAGCAACAAAGAAATGTTTCTGACAAATTCCCTATAGACATAACGGGTGACTTTATTTTTAGCAAAATATATTATTTATTTAATAGTTTTATATCTAACGCGTGTGACATTTAGACGAAGGTGGCAATAACACGTGGATGCTCTACGTCGCCCTTGTTCTTTTTACGTTCTTAAGGGAAAATGGGTATAGGTATAGGATAATAGTCAAGGCAGACGCAGACATTTCTACGGCTGAGGGAACGAAAAAATGACAAACGTCGCAAAACGTCGATCGTATGACACTGTAGGAGCGATAATAATAACGCGACAAAGATAACACGTGAAGCGGTTGTAATTGCTCGAAGGTTAAACGAGTCTGACGGGTTCGATTATTCGCGTCATGATTCAAGGAGAACTTATACAGGAAGGAGAACAATATTGTTACTGAAGGAACGAATGGAAAACTGAATTAATATTATTAGTTATTTATTTGCTTTTGAAATTTTTATATCGAATTATATATTTCATTGACGAAATTATGAACAGACGGCTGGAAGAACGAACAAAAGTCAGTGTCAATCTAAATATTTCAGATGACATGCTTATATTAGGTTTATGAAAATGTCTTTTCACACTGCGAAGATGACGCACTAAAGTTAAGAAATTATAAAAAATGTCAGTGAAAAAGAAACTTTTCTAAATATACAGGGTGTTCTACCTAAATATAGCCACCTAAATATCTCTTTTATTTATGATGACATAGCAAAGATTTTTAATGTGGTCTAAATGGTATCACAAGATGAATGCTTTGCAAATATTATATTTGTCTTAAGATCATTTTTTTCTGCAGTTGTTAATACTAGATTGCCAGAGCGAGTCAATTTATTATATACAGGGTGTCCCGTAACTGGTGGTACAAGTGGGCAATGGCTGATTCTACATGAAAAACTGAGTCGAAATTGTAGAATAAAATTTTTTCCTGTGAAGTTTTGTATTCGAGAAAATGGGCTTTGAATATTCGTTTGTTGCACGTGCACTTGATTATGTCTCGTTATAATTGACCTCATTGTAGACCACTTTCTCGGATATGTTTATCTTACTATCTGACTATAAGAACAACATGATTATGTATGCGGCGAAATTGACAACATTTCCAACAATTTCTGTAGTAATAAAGTTTATGGTTACTTGAATATTCTGTTTCGTCATGTATTCTTAACTCGCCAGTACACTAAAAACAAACTAGAATTGCGCTAATAACCCTTAGTGAAATAGTAAGATAAACATGTATACGAGAAAATAATCTACAGTTAGGTCAATTATAACGAGACATGGTCAAGTACACGTGCAACAGACGAATATTCAAAGCCAATTTTCTCGAAAACAAAGCCTTATATGAAAAAATTTGATTTTACATTTTTGACCCAGTTTTTCATGTAGAATCAGCCATTGTCCGCTTGTGCCACCAGTTACGGGACACCCTGTATATAGAAAAACTTAAATCATTTTTATGAAAACATATGTTGCTTTTTAATAGAACTATGTTAAAACACATGGTTGTTAATACAGTGTGTTATAACCAGCAATCCAGTATTAAGGTCAATGAGATATAGGTGGCTACATTCGTGTGGACCACCTTACATACTCGTTACCTCGTAGTTTCACCCGCAAAATTCCACGAACGTGAAAAAAAAATATAGCCTCTTTCTTTCATAAACCGAAAATTTGGTTGCCTTTCCTTTTTAATAACAAGTCAAGATCGCTTGACCTCCTCGAAGACCGAAAAGTGTAAAGTGGTAGCACGAGAGGTGTGTTTCCACTCTAATCAAGCCCCACCTTGCTCTCTATCTCGGCATTTTCTTCGCTATCGGGGTGACACGTTAGCGGGTCGTCGCTTAACGAGAGGCAGCGCACGAAAATGTAAATCCACTAGGATGACTAGGACGAGAAAGAGGTGACGGCACTCGGTACGGAACCGTTTCTCTCATCCTTTCTTCTGCCACTCTCGCGCACACAGATGGAAGACGCGAGGAAAGAACGCGAAGCACTCTACATAAGGGATTACCGTAGAGAAACGAGGCTCGCTTCGCCGTTGTTACCGCAGATTGCTACGATGCGAGCGACAGTGCTTAACTTTTCGTTCGGGCGGGAACTTCAATCTAAACTTTTCTTAACATCGACGTACACAGACCGACCTTATTCCTACAACTATGCTTCCCTCCATATAGCCTCTCTCTCTCTCTCTCTTCGTTACTTTCTCCGTGGCTTTAGCCGTCTCGTATTCTCTACAATGTAGCATTTTTACCGACATTTTCCAGCGTAGTTTTCCTACTCCCCTTTCTCTCTTTTCTCCCTTCCTCTCTCTTTCTGTTTATTATCGTCCACCCCCAACCCCTTATCCGCTTCGTGCTTTCCGAAGTTCCGCGTGGAAAGCGAAAGATACGTAAGCGGGATACCGCTAGACTAGAAGTAAGACGGTCGACTTTGCCGAAAGTACCGGGTACTACATCTTGGATGAGTTTCTTGGACGCAGCTTCAACTATGGGATCGTAAAAAATGATCGTCGACGCTCGTAAAAAAGGAAATCTTGTGTGCGAAGCACCGACCAATCGCTATGCCGCTCGACCGTTTTTCTACACCAGCCAGACACCCTCTCGACGAGGAATAACATCTGACGCATGGTATTTTATACTCTGAATTTCTTTTGCTAATGTTCGCTTATGATCTCTTTCGTAATGTATTTAATATTAGCTTCGTTTGTGCGGGTAGATCAGGTTTTATAGCTGCTTCCGAAGTATTAAGTAATATTATCTATATTCAGGACCGGGATTAAGCAATATAAGCTCGAGCTTAGGGCATCAAAGGAAGGGGGAAAGGGGTATCGAAATAATTTTTTATTACCGGATTTAGTATGGATCATATAGTGCAGAACTTCAAATGGAGTAGACTTTTCTAGGTAACGATTTTTAGATAGTTACGATAAGTTAAATTGGGGGAGGTCGATATAAATAAAGTAAAAATGTACAGGAATAAACATTATTTTCAATCTTACTCTTATTTTTTTTTTCATTTAAAAATATATTTTATTTTATACTTTATGATTATTTATATTTGGAATTAAATATATCAACGGTGGCCAAATACGGTTCCTATTGAAGATTTAAATTCGATTTCTTTTATTTCAATACATTTACATCGTAAAGGATAGAAATAACTTTTGAACGAAAAATTTGCATGATATTTAACTATGGTGTGGCTCTTAATATTATATAAAAACCGAATAATGGTAAAAAAAAAATTCTCGGAAAGGTTTTAATCCGGCAATGCGTATTTTAATGTGCTCATATCATGATCTCTACGACATCTAATTGAAACGAATTTTTATTATTTTTTCATTCCTCTGCAATGGCAGATTACCGTACAGGTGCATGAGGCGCGTGCCTGGGACCTCAGAATCGTTGGGTGCCTTATTCTCAGAAATCAAAATTTAATTTTTACTGTCTGTTAATATAAGAATTGTAAGATAATAATTGTAGGCAAATTTTAATATCACTAAAACCTATTTTCATAGTGGGTATTAAGTAATAGTCATTGATGCCAATTAAAAAAGCATGGTAGAAAAGATACCTAATGTAATTCCAAACCTTCAAACTTGCAACCCTGCTCGCATCTGGTTACAGTACATTTATTTTCTGCATTATTTATTTTAGTGAACCATCCCATTCTTAGTAGGGTTAATAGGGGGGCCCAAATAATGTTGCGCCTGGGGCCCCATAAAATCAAGATCCGCCACTGTTTTTGTGTTAAAAATTAATTTTCTTGCTTTTTTCCCTTTACGTAAGATACTATTCCAGCTAAGAAAAAACGCTTCATCGAGTGAAAAAAAATGTCCTACATTTGATATTTGTAGAATACCCGATCGAAATGAAAAAGAAGCTCAAAAATAGATCTTACATTCATTTACGTTAAAGGCTTAATTGCTCAGAATCGAAGTGATTTCGTAGTAACACTTGCGATTAGTCGTTAGTTATCCCAGACTATACTTACAGCCGATCGATGTCGTCTATCTGAAATATTCATGCCACGATTTCCGACTGCTCGTCCGCATCACCGGCGCATACCACTTTGCGTTCATCGATCCGCAATTATCCACGTACCGTCCCAAAAATCGTGCGCCGCTCATAATGATCGATAAGTGCTACCGCACACGGTACAAATGAATATTTTTTTTTCTTCTCTAGTAACATGGTAATGAAAAAAAAACATTTTTTTTTTCAAAAACTAGTCGGATACATCGATCTAATTTCATCTCGGCCCAATTGAATTCCTCTTGCAGTGCATTTGTAGTAGCTCAGAAAATGATACGAAAGCATGTACGTTAAATTGAAGTCGTAGAACCGGGGAATTTGATTACACTCGGTATTGGTAACCAGATAGAAGGATTTCTCTCTCGTACCCTTTTTTTTTTCCTCGTATCGAACTATCTTTTTTATTTGGTTCGTTCGTTTCGAGCGCTCGAAAAAAAGTGCTTGCAAATAGAATGCTAGCAATCGTGGAGTACTCGAACGGTAAACCGACGAGCGTGCCGCGAGCGAGCCGCGGAACGGTTTTCGAAAAATCAGGAAATATTTATTATACCTTCGCAAACGACTACGAAAATAGCTAAACGATTATCTTCAAGGTGGAGGACCGAAGCGCGAGCTGCAATTACGTTTATACAGTATCGCACAAGCCGCTATTTTATATGCATGGCGCTTCAGAGTAAAACTATAGCGAGAGTCTATGTAGAACGAACGAACGGACGGACGAAAGAACGGTTAGATAATTTAACGTTCGTAATCGTTTTACCTCAGCGTATCGATCACGGTACGAGGTTTCGAATAATATATGCTTCTGCGCGTATAATGACCGGTTTGTTCGGTAAGAGCACCTTTTACAACGTGTTCTCGAGTCTCTAGTATGAACTCGTCAATTATTAGAACGACGTACACCCATCGATGTATGCTATGAAACTCTTTGCGCAATTCTAGTAAGCGCATCCAGTCGTAGATCTTGGCGCCGTTCGGCAGGATCAAAGAGATCTCTCCAAGAAAATGAGTTTCGATTCTTTTCTTCTTTCTTTCGTTCCTTTTTTTATTTTAAGATCGAAAAAGATGACTAGACTGCGGATATTTATGCAAATGCATATTTTGCTTATTGCATATGTTTTTCAAATTTTACATATAAGACAAATCAATGAATATTTTACATATATCCTTTATATTTTACATATTTTTATTCAGTTATCAGTTCTACTTGCAATATTTGATGAATCATGAATTATAATTCATATGCATTTGCATAAATATCCGCAGTCTAAAGATGACTCATAATAGAACGAAGCGTCTATTTCGTTGAACATTGTCTAAAATTTGAAGTGGCTAGGTCGGCGTTATGATTTCATAAAATCTTTGATAATTAACCAAAGTATACGAAAACATAAAAAAAAAATGAATTTAAAATCCTCATTAAGATTGACAATGTTCTATGTGATTATAACTTTGGCAGAAATTTCAGTTTTTTTTTATTTTCGATACTCTCACTTGAAACGACTATTATACTAGTCTCCTTAGCTCATATAATCTCAAAGTTTCCGAAAATTATTGAGTATGTAGTTATCAACAATTCTATATAAGTAGTATTCCAAATTAACTAGTCTTGCATCGCTTAACAATTGCATAAAGTCGAAATCCGTTGCACTACATATAAGAATTAACTAATGTTACTTTAAAAATTATCAGCTTTTTACTATACTTATATTTGGTTTTTATGCTGTTTCTTAGTATTCGAATTGATAAGGAAGCATTGTTCTCCCTCTGAGACTGGCATAGTATAGTACCGAAACGTTAGGTGACTAAATTTTTCTCCAGTCAACACATGAGTACTTAATTTAAAATTTCCAATTTTTTATCATTGTTCCATTCGACTACTAATAAATGCCATAAGAACCAAACATAAGTATATCATAAGAATTTAATTAGCAATTTAAAAAATTGCTAAAAATTGCTCAAGGTACTGTATACCTCAATTTAATCGTTAAATTATCTTGGATTTTTTAAAAATCTAACAAGAACCGCGTAAATAACAGGAGTGAACGAAACTATAATTAATAAATTCTCTGTCATTTTACAAAGTATTTCTTCTAGTCAACCGATCAATGTACAAAAATGTAGACACTATTTTAGAGAGATTGAGAAATTATTCGTTATAATTTATCCTTGGTACTATAGGCCGGCAACAGTACCTACACAACATTTTAATGCATGGGAAAAAAATTATTGAAAATGCATTGGTTCCTATTGAGCAATTGTCAGGAGAAGCCCAAGAATCACGTAATCAAGATTTTGGAAAATTACACGAATATAAATCGAAAAAATTCAATAGGAAATATACAAATGAAGATATTTTACATAATCTATTAATTATATCAGATCTTATAATTTCATTTCTTCGACCTAAATTAAATAACAAAAGAAGAGAACAGTTACATGCCGACGCATTAGATTTATTAGCGATAAATAATATTGATAGAAACGTAAATATAAGGGATAACATCTCAAAGTAGCAAACAGCAATGGAAGTCGACACATAATTGTTTAAAATCGATATTATTTTATTTGTAATTCGTTAATGTAAAAGATACAAAATATCAAAATGTTAATGATACTATTAAAACCGTCTTAATGTTTATTCTATAAAAAAATTTCACACAAATACTCAAAGAGCTAGAAGTATTAATCAAATTTTCTAGGTTAGACTTGTCGGATTCCATTCAAATTTGTCTCACACTATTGCTGAAAAGTTTCCAAGTTTTTAAAATAAAAGTCTTAATAGTTTAGAATTAACTAATCACTATGTCCAGTTATTTACCTGAATCGTTCTACCGTGAAACGGTGTAGCATCAACGACGAAGAGAAGAAAGCTAACGTCTTTCTCACGATCGAGCTTAGGCGTCCGGTCGTAGGTACTCGAGAAACTCGTCTCGTATGCTTTTGACTACCTTCGCAGTTCATACGAAACGATTTTTCCTACAAAGTCAATTTACTTTCTGCAGCTAGTAGCCCTTGCGTTGGGCTCACTGATTTTGACCGTTGCATCGACTCAATCGGTTGAACTTTGTAGGAAGAACGAGGTCGAGTAGACGAAGAAGAGTCTCGACAAGCCGTTTCGCGGAATTACCTTTTGCGGATTTGCTCGTGGGAAATGATTTTCAGGAGGACCGATCGGAAACGGTCGATCGGCTCTTGTGGTTACAGAGGGAATAATGGTTATGGTTGGAATTAAAGTGGTCGTTATCGGAAGAGCTATGCATCTTACTCCTACGTTCGTTAGCAAGGAATAATCGTTCGCGACGGACAATCGCCGTGAAGCCGACGGCTCGTTCGAATTATTACTCCGTTCGAGTAGGGATTCCGAACAAAGCGTACGGAACTAATTGAAATTCGGTGAATTATGCGTTCGATACGTTCTCCTGTCCTCTGTAGAAAAACCGTTCTCCTATCATCGAGAGAACGAATTCTCTTCCGTTTGAAAAAGTTCCTTTGAGCATCTTCCCGTTCGTTTGTAGCAATAATTATCTTTTAGTATCGCTTTTATACCACTTGTGAAAGATTACATTGTAGGACACAGAATCTACCAGTAATGTTATCTTATCTGACGAATATAAAAATTGCTAATATTTTTGGTTTTCGTACCCCAAGATTCATTAATAGTTCCTAAGTATGAAATTGGCAATAGTTAAGTTATATAGGAATTTCTACAGACATTCTACACAATTCTACATTTCTACACAATCCTACAGAAATAAGCCGATCTTTGGTAGTTAATAACTCTTTAACTAGGCCGAATTTATTTAAACAATTTTCGATATTTCGGCTTAGATCCATCCACTCTACCTGCAGTTTCGTGGTGGATAACTCGAAATGGGACACCCTGTATATTTCTTCTGTTATCACTGAGAATTCATACCGAGGATCAATATCTGACGGCTATTGTACAAACGGGCAATTTATAACCATAAACTTGATTTATCGTAGTGTTTAGCTTCGTTAAATGGTTACGCGTAATACAAAAATCTACCTACATGATTATTCTTTAAATAGAATGTAAAAGCTCAAGTAAATCGATACAATTATCTTTAATTGCATTGCGCTTGAATCGCGAATACACAAAAGCGTCCCTTTGACGCGAAATGTAATCTGGATAATCAGCTTTCACAGCAAATTTCTTTGTACCACGTAAATGGCAAGTATCTACCACGGTGCGGAGCAGTGCTCTTTGTAAATTACAAGCTGGAATACCAATTTCTCGCGGGCTTTACACGGCTAATGCCTCCCTTACACGGCTTTCGCAATCAGGCTCATAAAGCCGGTCAAATGAAACCAGTAGGTAACGTCAATTGATGTTCGGAGAATGGTGGTATCCTTCTTGAAATAATCTCAAATTGCTGATATCACAAAGAAAGTCGATAGATACGTTTCTGCGTAAATCTTGCCGTGTTAGAGAGAAGACGTTCTTAGAAGTCAATTAATTTTGCTTGTTCAGAGCGAAAGGTCCCGTGCGTCCAGCGATCATCGTAGACAAACTGACTGTCCTCATATTTTATTATTATTCTATTCCCTTATTATACGTTTACTATCTTTTAACATTAAATTTATTTAAAAACTAGATCTGCCTGCGGCTTCGTTCGCGTGAACTTTAAAATTTGTGTAGACATGTGTTTTTTTAGTTTTCTTTAGAAATTAACTATATGTATAGAATAAATCTATCATAGTTTTATAAACCTATACATCTTCGGTGTCTGCCGTATAATAATCTTCATTAAAGAAAGTAGCCCCTCTCCCCTTTTCATCCGTATTGAGTGGATTTTCGGAAAATTGTTAAATCCATGTATTTTTTTATTATTTTCAAAGGAGAATCCAAATACCAATTTTCATGTCTGTAACATCCTCTGTTTCAATCCCCGCTCGTAACTTTAGGGGTTCATGAATTAAGATAAAAAGTATCCTAAATGCTACTCTAGGTCATCAACTACTAATATGCCAAGTTTTATCAAAAGCTGTAGAGTAGTTTCGGCGTGATGCCTGCACAGACAGATAGACCAAAATTTTGGAAATGGTATTTTTATCTTCTGTTCGTCTTAAGGGATTACATGGGTTAAAAAAGTTGAAAAAAATCAATTTTTATCTAACAGTACAATACGCCAAGGATATTTCCCCAGAGTTTGAAGTCAATCGGAATAAAACTCTAGGAGAGAGAGCCTTTTGAAACTCCTCCCATTCGGCTCTACAGGCCGGGAGCGTCGTAAATTAATGTCTTATTTCTCAAAACTGTATTTTTGAAATCGGTTGTCACGATTTCTTAAAAACTAATCCACCGATCTTGTTGAAATTTTGCCACTCCTTCTAGATAATATTGACTAGTGATTGGATGAAGGTTTTTTTTTTTATCACAATTTATTTTACAAGGAAATACATGGTCTACATTTTACCGAAAATCGTACTGTTTTGCATAAAGCTCAACCAAAAATTCAAATTTCATTTTTTTTTTTAAAAATCGCCCGTTTATCCACGAACTATACTCATCTACTAGCAGACAATACCTTGTTTTTTGATTTCAGATAATCTATCAAGAGTTGTCCTGACCACCGTACCGCAAGGATACTTATTTCTGAGGGGTCTCCGAAAACCAGTTCTCAACGGCTGAATTTTCAAAACTTTGGGATGACAATTTTTTAAATTATCGTTCAAATGTTGTTCTTGTGTATACCAAAAGTCTGAATGAAATAATTCTTTGATTATGTTAACAAAAAATTAGAGAAAATGTCTTTTTTTTCTCTTCAAAACCCATGTAACCCCTTAAATAGTCCCCTAAAATGTTGTTTTCCAAAATAACTCCAATGTACAGAATTGTCTTTTTTACAGTTTCATTATATGCATAGGTACCATCTAACACTGCAATCCTCGCCTAAGATCCCACACTATGAACCTTCTACTCGATCATCAAGGTGATTACTCTCTCCCAGTTATCGAGATCGATACCTCCGAGGTTGCGACAAAACGCGTGCGGCAATGTAGGCGATACGTGTGTCGCTCGCATCATGGGAATAGTAATCTTCGCACGGACTCCAGTCGCTCGTCCATGGGATAGCAGTTGGCACGGGGAGTGGATATGGATTCATGGGATTATAATGCTTGTATGGATCGTAATTACATAGCTTATTCGTAGTTCGAAGGGACACGTTACCGCGGCGAAATCGGAGGACGAGGTTAGGAGGAGAGTAGGTCGCCTTAACAGCCCTAGAGGCACGAATGGCGCTTAGAATAATAGCTTGGGCCGATGCCCTCCCTTGTGTTGTCCCGTTAGCGGGAACCCAGGCCCTCTCAACGATGTATGCAAACACTGTGGCGTCCCGGGATTTCCACGAAATGCTCGAATTACACTACTTCATCCAATAGGATTCTCTCTTGCAACTGGGCGAGCACGTTCTATAATTGCGCTGGGTGCTAATGACCATGCAACGATCTGTTTCTCTTAGAAGCAAACGTCTTTGTCCTGAGTTTCGCTTTCGGCCTTCAGATACCGATTACGTTACAAACGCGAAATCGTTTTTCTCTTTCTTCGCTGTTCTCGTTCTACGCGATAATAGTAAAGACGCCCGGAACAGCGTTAATTTATCGGGATCAACGCGAATAGATGAGAAAGACAGAGGCAAGGGAAACCTATAAAAAGGAAGCTACGATCGTAAGAATCGTATTGATCCAAGTTCGGTGATTTTACCCAGGTTGATCGATCGCCACTCTAGGACCCTCTACGATCTCAGAAGTTTTCATTTTATTGCACTTTTTTACGGGTTCCTCTAATAACTTTTTTTATACTACCTCGTTTCGCTTCTTAATCTGATATTTTGATGTTCCTCGTAAAGTATACATGCGATCACCACCTACCTGCTCAGGGGGGGCTGAAACACGTCCAGTTACGCGAGCACGCGGTTTGATGTCCTATAACTTTTTTCTTCTTTTAACGCAATCTTTATGATATGATATACAAAGATAATAATATACGCATGTATTAACTCTCCAGTTTCGTCATATTATTTTTTACTTACCTTCTTCGCGAATCCTTCTCGAGGAAAAAAAAAAAAGAAACTAGCGTTACGCTCGACGTCGGGTGCATCCGTCCTCGTTTGTTGCGAGAAAAAGAGCAAAAGAAGAAAAAAAAAGACGAAGGCTACCGCTTCGTTTCGTTCAGAAAAATATCCAGACTACGAATACATACATATATACATACATACGAGGACGGATAGCAGGCGAGCACAAGCCGAGGAACAATGGGATCTCTCTTTGGCGAGCGTAGGCACGGAGGGTGGGTGGAGACCCTTCTCGGGAAGAGGAGGTAAATGGACGGTGGAAGTGCACGTTCTAACAATAAGAGGAAATTCGAGTCACGCGCACGAGAAATTTCAGCGACTCGTTTCGTAGACTTCCTCTATACCTTAATAGAGAGGACAGTGGATGAGGGTGCTGGGAGGATCAGAATGCTGGGAGGGCTCGAATCGAAGGTTTCGGGCTACTTCGGAATACGGGGCTATCGAGGAAGAAACGAATATACTCGTTTCTGTAAAACAGATGAAACGTATTTCTCTTTATTCGTATGCCATCGAATTTTTCTTTTTATCTTATGCGATCGGACGTCTCACGGCTCCTTATATTTTTTTTTTTTTTATCTCCTTCCTCACTTTATCCCGTTAATGCATTTAGCGAATGAAATTCGGACATTATCGACTACCCTATAGGTGTTTCAGGCTCGGACGCCTATTTACAATAGATTCCTTTGTACAAAAACTAATCTCATATAAACAGTAAAACGTACGCGTCGGCACATACGCGCGCCAGCGTCGTTGAGCGGGAACGAAGACGTCATCGGATTTCTGATCGTCGTCAACGACTTCATTTATTCCTTCGATATCTTCCTCTATTTTTACTTCGCTCTTTATGCCTCACGTCCCGGTGCGATAAAGTGTCGATAAAGTGTATGTATGCGTGTATGTGTCTTAATTAATTAAGAACGATAATAAATGAGATGAATTGTATTATTATTGACGTAACGAGTATTTGAATTTTATTCGCATCATTTTTTTCTGTCACATATCTCTCGTTTTAGCAGTCTTTCACAGTTCGTGTTCTTGTAAGAAATATCCTCAAAATATATTTATGTATATATAATATATATATAATATGTATGTACGTTAAGTGTATATATATACATGGGTTATTCTCGATCGTAACTACGTTTTCCTCCCTTCCTCGATTCCTACGACTTTGCTTCCGACGAAACACGAAAAACGAGTATGTGCGCGAAAAGAAACGCCTTCGAGAACGCAGATAGTCGGCCAAACTTTTTCTCGCTTTACAACTTAGACGACCAGGTCCGCGTTCCCGCTACGACGACCCTGAATTATATCTTCTTCTACCCTTTTTCGTGGTTTTGTACAATAAACGTTTAAAGACAGTCCCGTGGACTCATTTGAAACCCTCAACGAAGACTACGACATATCGAAAGTATTTAACGACGGTTCCTCTTCTTTTCTCGGTCACCTCTTTCCTCTTCTTCTCCACATCTACTCGTCCTCCTTTTTTCCTCATCTCGTTGTCCTCTCTCACGTGATCCAGCGAATAACATATACGTCGCGTACCGTCGAGATTATCAATCGTATTACGAGGCCTAACGCCACGAAAAGAGAAAACTTTTCCCTCTCGAAAAGCGAGAAGGTAAAGAAAACGGGCACACTCTTATATACAGCTCTCTTGTATTCGATTCGAGCGCGTCACCACTTCCGGCTGATGAAATTTCCCTTGAGCAGAAATTGACGAGGAGACCGGCCTCTGCGGCATCGACGATAAACATTTGCTCGCCCTTTGAAGACTGTAATACACCTGAAAGCAACGCGAATGATATTTTCCACCCTCGCTTTTCCTTTTGCCTCGACAAAGACTCGCCGTGAAATGACGCGGAACGCGAAAAGAAGCGAGCTTTCGTAATCAACGAATCGCCTTTTCATCGCGTCGTGCTTCCGAGCTAAGGCGAGCACCGCAACGATACTAAGCATGCATCGATCTACGAAGCTTTTATAAAAGTCCTGAATGAACTTTGCTTATCGTCCTATCGAAATAACAGTTGGGAACAAAGGAAGATTAAAATAAGAGAAAAAGCTGCGACATTGGAAGTATGGTAAAGAGTGTCCAAAAATCCACGCAAGATTTGAATTTTGCGCCATTTGTGCGGTTAAGTGTTGCCAATGAAAAAAAAGATAGCGTGACAGCTGACAGTTCAGGGTTATTAAAAATGGTTAACAACGCGTTGTTGTTGTTGAGCAATATTTAAAAATAATGAAGGTTTGGCAGCTATAGAATTGGCTGCCCAGATTATGCGATTTAACACCGTTGGACTTTTTTTTGGGGGGGGGGGGGTTTGAAGTCTAAGGTCTATGGCAACAAGCCCACGACCACTTTCGTCTTGAAGGTGGAAATTGAGCGCTGTATCAACCACGGCGAAATTCAACCACATTTATGCAAATCGGCCATGGAAAATTTCAACAAAAGAGTGCGTATGTACCAGCAAAGCCGTGGAGGCCATTTACCCGATATGCTATTTCATACATAATCCTATACTGTATACTTTATGAATCGATGATAAATTTACAACTTTTTATTCTACACCTGTGTTTTATATCAAAATTACTACTTGCGTGTATTTGGGGACACCTTTTATAAAGCGAATGAATTAAAAGCGAGATAAAATCATAAACGATTATCTCTTGGACGTAATCACATATTGAAGAAGGTTGCTCTATTGGACTGTGTGTTTATACCAAAATTAAATCACGTTTATGCGCATTCTTCCATAATAGTGATTTGTGTTTCTAATGTAATTGTTTCTTTCGGTTTCTAAAGAAATTGCAACAATACAAATAAGATTCACTTAATAATATTGATATAATCAACTAACTGAGACATTTAGAAATAGATTCATATGCTTGATTTTATGGGTACGTTAGGTTTACATAATAATAACAGTATATATTGAGAAAATGTTTGAGCTGCTTCGATTGGACTATTTCTAGTTGCCTCAATTGGGCCGGTCCAATCGATGAAACCAACTGTGTTTTGTATTAATACTAGCGGATTCTGTAAGTTAAGCTTATCAACATTACTTTTTGAAAAGAATTTTCTCAAATAATACGATAGACAGCTCGATACGGTAAGCTCACGAGCATTTTTCGCTCGCAAAAATTCACTAAACGCATTTCGCTAGTATTTAAAAAACATTGTCTTCCATAAGTAGAACCAGGTTCCTCTGTCCAAAATAAAAAATCGCGGTATTGTATTTTCTGCGAGAGAAATGAACAATTAGATGATTTACTGTTAACAATGTTATAAATGGGTTCACGTTATATGCGCAAATGCAAGCTCTTCAAGAAAATTTTATTACCGCTAATTTTGTTTAGGATTAAAAAATGTCAAATAAAATTTTATATATAACATTACTTTCAATACATTTTCCATAAAATTTTGGCCAAAGATCGTCTATTACTAATTTTTAGAACGAATTATAAGAAGCGGTCCAATTAAGAAACCCAATGGCCCAATCGAGGAAATTATTGGGTTGTTTGGAAAGTAATTTTGTTTTTTTTTTTCCAACAGAGGACTTAATTATATTTTTTCATAGCCAACTTCACACTTAAACCGCATTGTCATTATATATTTTGCCAGCTGATATAGCAAGGCTCGTTTGTGAAAAAGTTTGTTTGATTCTACGCAATAGTTTTTGTTTGATGGCCTATCAAATATGCAAAGTCGAAAGCAGCGTTTTCGGCATATTTTACTTTTTTACTATCGAAAGGGTAAAAATGCTGTTCAAGCAAAAACAAATTATCCGATGTGTATGGAGAAGATGTATTGTAAGGAACGCCAGTGCCAAAACTGGTTTGAAAATTATGATGTTGAAGATGCACTACGTTGAACAAAAATTATTGTGCAGAATCAAACAAACAAGCCTTGCTATATCAGTTGTCAAAATATAAATGACAATGCGGCTTAAGTGTGAAGTTGGTTGTGAAAAAATATAATTAAAGCCTCTGTTGGAAAAACAACGAAATTATTTTCCGAACAGCCCAATAGTTTCCTCGATTGGACCACTTGCAAGCATTTGGAAAATAAGTTTTAAATTATGTTGTATACTTTTGTTAATAACATATTGTAGAATACATATGTACACCGATTTTTTAGCAATAGTTAATAGGTAGTCAGAAGAATGTAAAAACTAGTCCAATCGAGACAACCTTCCCCATACCTAATGCATACGATTAATGCAAGACTTTGTTCTTGCGAACAGATCGAGAGTCACAATTTCGATATTAAAATTATTCGGAATATCCGAAGGCGATCACCTTCGGGGCAGATACGAAAGTCGGCTTCGAGAGGAGTTACGCGCATCGGGACTGGCCCCTCGAATTATCGAGAAAACTTCAAGGTAATTAAACTTACGAAGGCACAGATAACCCAAGGCTCCGCTAAACCGGAAAAGTTAAAGTGGAAGACTGCCGCATATTAAAGCGAGCGAAATCCCCCCACCCTCTATCTATCTCTTTTTCTCTCTTACTACCGCTCTCATTCCCAGACTTTCACCCCTCCTACTCCACCTTCTCGTTTCACCCTCATCGTCTTCCACTGAAACTCCAAATCTTTAAAAGAAGCTCGTTCTTTTAGTCAAGGACACTTCAAGCACCGTCGTACGCCACTCGAGCATTTAAAAGAACGAAGAGAATAGATTGAAAATCTCACTAACCCCCAAGTTCGATTCGAAATTCCGTTCTTTCCGCGTTCTTCCACACCGTGATATTTCTACAACCGGAAAACTCGTTTATCTTTCCATTTATTTCCAAATCTACATATATATAGCAATCTACATACGTGTACCATATAAATATCTATATAATTAAAACGACGTTTATCTAGATCGATTTTTCGAGAATTTAAAAGTACTTATCAAGAATCTTAAAAAAACTAGTAATAGGATATAATATAGCTTAGGAAAAAAAATAGATATAACTCTCTAATCACGAATATTGTGCAGGTATCGTTAGTTTTTTTCATGCGTCTTCCAAGAGGCGTAAAATTATTGGTCAAAGCGTATCAGCCGCATCATAGAAAGAAGGAAAAACAGGAAAAATGATCAAGGACTTCGGTGATCACTCACGTTTTGATTATTACGTTGATTGTAGGCGTCCATCGCCATCTGTTTAAAATCCGCCATGGTGGGCTGATGGCCGTAAGTGTTTTGATGGGTTACATGGTTTTGCGGATAATTAATGGCGGGTGACGAAAGGCAATCGGCGAGAACAGGATCCGGTGGTAAATCCAAGCCGTGTTGAACGATCGGCCTCTTCTCGGGAGACGTCGTCTCGTCCATAACTCGGTCCTTCTTTCTACGTTGAGGTGGCGTTTTGTACACGGGTGTATACGTTAGGGGTCTTCTTTCTGCGAATAGATTCGAGGAAGCCATGTTGAGCAGCGTTATCCGTTAAGTCGATTACCTCGATTAAATCAAGACAGGAGGGTTTTGCTTTTTCTTCATCTTCTTTTCTTTTTATTTTATGGTTCTTTTTGTAAATCCACGAAAGTTCAAAAGATTGAGCTTCGTGTATTTATACCCGTACCGATTTTAACCGCGACTACGAAAGATTGGATGAATCTTTTTTTAATAACGTTCCGAATGGCCAATCTATATTTTAATTCTCAATCGGTAAGAAAACGGCAGCGAAGATTAATGAACCCGTTTCAACGAGTTATATGAAATATTGTCTTTGGCGAGAACGCTACCGCGAAAAGGGGAAAAAAAGAAAATACCACAGACTCTTCTTGCCGGAGTTAAGAGATATCTCTTTCTTTCGGTCCTTTGATTTGCTTAATATCCGAGAGTGTTCGGGAATTAAGAGTGCCAGGATAAAAGATTTAAAGAAATATCTACGCAATTCCTTGGAAAAGTCGAAAAGTCTTGCTCGCGGATAAAGTAACGGTATCTCGGTAAAACTCTTGAACTCTAAAGCCGAGCAGCGCTGTACTTAAAGCCACTTTAATATTTAACGCGTGTACTATCATCCACCTCTCTGAATCATGTATTTCTTCTACTGTTAAGTCGACACTTAAGACTTTCCCTTCCGAAGCGTGCTACTTCGACCGGTATCTCGTTCGTCTTAGGAGTTTTACCTACAATCGATAACGATTCAACGGTAGATGGGAAAGATAACGCGAGTTTGAGAAAAAAAGTAAATATAAACAAAAAAAAAACTAACTGGTATAACTACGTTTAAAGAAATAAATGTCATCCAACGATTACGATCGTGTCTAAGATAACCCTTTGAGGCACAGAATTTTAGAAAATAAAAAGGCCTATGTTGCACAAAAATTGTATTTCTTAAGTTGAACAACAATAAAGATATATGCACGTAGTAATTGCAAAATTTCGAGGTGGGTCAAAAAATATTCCACTATGCATATTCACGCATTAAAAAGGTGGAACCCTTTTAATACAACCGTGCCTCAAAGAGATAACGTAAGAAATGGTTGTACAATGAAGCGTCTCCTCGACGTTGCGGCTTCCTCACGAGTATAGGTCTTCGACGAGTTAAGCCCTTTTTTAACACCCAGTATAGGCAGTACTCGTTGGCTCACCATATTCGTTGGGTATGATGTCCGGATCGATGTCATCGACCGCCTGCTTGGTCTGAGGGTGCACTGGGGTGGTTGCACCTGCATTAGGTGGCTCGCACACGATCGGGGCGTGCTTTGGACTTCCGGCACGGCCGTTCGAGTGCTTCCGGTAGAGCGCCGCCAGGATACCGGCTACGGCCAGGGCCAAAAGGGTCGCCGTTGCTGCCAGACCCAGTAGCAACGGACTCAGCATCGATGCGTCCGTGTTGCCTGTCGCAACAGCAATGCAAAATACTCGATCAACCGGAACTTCTATCGATCCTCCCGTTACCCTTACATTTTCCCCCAATAACCACCCTTTCCTTCCATTTCTATCAC
This sequence comes from Ancistrocerus nigricornis, assembly GCA_916049575.1. Classification (NCBI taxonomy): domain Eukaryota; kingdom Metazoa; phylum Arthropoda; class Insecta; order Hymenoptera; family Vespidae; genus Ancistrocerus; species Ancistrocerus nigricornis. Next base: position 10,495,655 of record OU696665.1, read on the forward strand.
CCCCGCTTCCGCCCTTCCTCGCCCTACAGGGTGTCTCATTTATATCGAAACTTTAAAAACTATCGTTTTATTCTGAAGAACCCAGTTTCATCCGCTCTTCGAAATAAATAATAGAATACAAATAGAGTTTCCTGTATTACTGTAATTACATCATAAAGCGTATAATCGGCTTACAAAATTAGAAATGATTCGATCCAAGAGTAGTAAATTAATTTCCGCGCGATCTCGTTGGAAACTCCTATCGATCGGGACGTTGGAGCTATACGTGATCGAATCGACCATTAGTCAGGCACAAAATTGGCGTCGTGTCACTACCGAGATTCTGGATCATATCTTTTCTCTCCTTTCCTCGCTACCCTTCTCCTCGAACTTCTCGGAGTTTCTCGCTTTCAGTTCCCACGCTTTAACGTTCGGTCTCCCTTTGTTCGCGAAAACGAAGGCACGCGGATGAAAAGATATCCTACAACTTCCCTATTATTGACATGCGACGTTGTGTAACACAAAGAGAGTCCGCTTTCGAATGATAGATTCAAAAACGATCGTAGCGTACGCGCGCGCGTGTGTTTGCTTCAATGTAGAAAGAGAATATCAACTCTGAATGGTACTTGGAAACTTTTGAGTTTGATCTAGAAAACGAAATTCTCTTTCCCAGATAATAACGCTAGCGCGAGAGCGTCGTTCGAACAAACAGATATTTCAAAGGAATAATTACGAGATCGTGTTTCGAACTTCTTTTGACGTAACCCAACGTCCGGATCATCGACATTCTTTTGATTTCGAAAGAATCTCTTTTTATTTTTTTTTTACTCTAAAAGATCTACCCACGTCAAAGCGATTTTCATCCCTCTCTCGTCGATATTTCCTAAAGCTGCGATTGAAATAAATTACTTCACGTTAATTAAGACAAAAATTTGGAATCCCCCTTTTAACATACGTTGTTGATGAAAATAACTGATTCTGTACGACTTTGTTCATAACGAAAATATGGACTGATAGAAGTAAGCCGAATTCTTAAAACATCGACTAAGCTATGCTCTTTACGGTCTGTACGCGCTTGTGAACTTTGACCCTTCCACTCTCTCTCTCTCTCCCTTCGTTTCTCTCCTTCCCATCAAGACGCAAATGCGTTTTCATTGCAGCACTCCGAGCGTACGTGCCGTTCGCATCGAGATAACGCAGAGATATGGAAGTTACCTCTCTCACACTCTCTCTCTGTATTCTCTCGCTCCCTTCCATGTTGCACTCGTCGTCTCACCGAAGCATGCGACAAACTCGCCCATCAATATCACCGAGGTCAGCTTAATAAGCAGGACCATAATTAACGAAGGTATGTCTATAATGGCGCTATTATCGTTCACCTGGCGTGCGTGTATAAATAGAGATGCGCGATCCCGTTACAACGTGGATCTACGCGCTACACACTGCGTTTCTATGAAGCTACTACATATCTACGAGGTGACTATGTGTATATATATAACGAGAGAATGAGAGAGAGAGAGTAACGCGTTTCAACTCGGTGTAACGCTCACCACGAATTTTCCCTGAAAAAAAACGTTCACGAGAGAATTTGCATTGCACGCTCGTTCGCGAACACGTTTTCATCGGCGTAAAATCGATACTTTATATTCTTTCGACGTAACAACTTCTCTGACGATACCAAAAAAAAAAAATTGATGTCTCGTATAAAAGTCATAGGAACTATGACGATAAAAAGAAATCTAAAACGTTAATTCTTGCCTCTCGATTTAATTTGCGATGGGCAAGAATCCAAATTCGTGAATCTGCATTAACGGTACTTTACTCGGTGACTCAGCGATCGCATTATGTCCGCTATATCGTCTTGCTCTACCACTGGCAAAACTCAGGGAAACGAGCCAACGAGAGGAGGTAAAGTTTGAGCTCGAGTGAGAATTATGGGACTGATGGCTAAGCGATCCTTGCTTCTCTTTCTCTCATTCTCTATTTCTTCGTTCGTCTCGGTCAAATATGCCATCTTGAAGACGCTACCTTGTCTGTTTATTGTATCAAAACTCCGGACTACGTTCCTATCCTATTACTAATTGCGGCAGAAACAGAAGCAAATAATGATGCAGCAACAACGGAAACAGGCACGTGTGCTGCCTCGACTATTTGCCAAATATTGACTTCGCCGTTGGCGTAACGCTCGACAAGAGTAACAAACGCGTACAACGAGACAGGAGAAACTGGGAGGGAGAAAGAGAGAAGGAGAGTCAGAACTAACGTTACAATACGAGACTTTACAAAAGCTGATTAATGGAACTGCGATTATCCGACGAACCACGCTGCAACACGGACTTGTCTCGACAGCAATCACGAAACATTCCGTTGCTATTTCCTTTGGAGGTATTGTTATTCGACGCTTCTCTTTTGCGAGTACACTTAAGATACACAATGCACGTCGATCGAATACTGCTCCCCCCTTTTACGAAGAACAAAGATACTCAATCAACGAACTTTTATGAAGGACCACGATGTTTCGCGCATGCGCTTACGCTTGCTGACGGACTATGGGACATTGATCGCAAATCGACGTGACGAATAATATGCAAAGTTTTGAGATTTTTTGAATTTTGTTCTTTTTTTCATAGTGGTATCTGACAACTGTGTGTAAATAAATATTAAGTTGAACCATCTAATGTTTGTTTATGCGTCTTTTATAGAAATCTACAGTTTCGGTCTTTGATCTGGATGAAATTTTGCAGACTTGATCTTCAAAACAAGAGGAAAGTCACCGTTTACATGAGATTTCGAAAAAATGATCCCCTTTCTCACCCCTTAAAGCAGAATTTAAGTGCGCGTATGAGTGGTGATGGGATTGATACTGTATCGATGCTATCAATAGCATGCTACAAATATCGATCGGCTATTGATAATATAAATGACGAAGGCTATGTATTAAAAAATGACGGATCAGCCGTAATCCACCTCAACATATTATAGAAATAATTGCTAATTTATACTTGTAAAAATGACATCGAAGAAAAGATAGATAGATAGTACCGTTTATTACATCATGGGCCGAGAGCCCGTGATGTGAGTATAATATAGTATAGTAAATATAGTGATTATATACTACAGAGTGAGGTGTACAAAAAAATAAATTAAAGATTACGAAATAAGAAAATTTTGCGTGTACTTCAAATAAATTATTTATAAATAATTTTTTTTTTCAATTACTTCAATTAAATAAAATAACAAATAATTGTCATAAGAAGAATTTTTATTCTGTAACCTCATTTGCTTTTACAATTAAAGTGTTCTTGGTGTGATGTTGACATGATAGAAATAGAAAGTATTTAAAAAATTATTTGAATAAAAATATTTGATCAAATAAAAAATAAATTAAAAAATTCTTTTATTTTAATTTCAAATAACAAAATAATTAGCAACAAATTATTTGACTGTTCAAATAAACTAACACATGATTATTTCAAATAACATGTAGAAAAATAAAATATTTTGTTACCTTAACGATTATTTTTCAAATAATTTTTAAAAAGATTCAAAACAGTTATATATGCTGAGTATTTAAGTGAAATATACTCGTCGTTGTCGCTCCCGTCAATTCCTTCCTTTACAGTATCGAGGTTAGGTTACTAATTATGTCAAAAAGAAAGAGTATTAATCAGAGGGGTCTGGGATTCGAGTCACAGTGCCAGAAACTAAGTACCGTAGAGAAGAACGAAGCAACCCAGCTAGTATGATATATTTTAATGAATACAACGGGATGAATGGTCCAAAGAAGACTGACGTAACAGTTAACGACAGAAACAACAAAAACATACATACTGTGCTCACTTTGCGCGCCAGTTCTCGTGCATAAAACAAATTACTTTTATGTCTCCACCGTTACCAACTTATACAGGGAGTCCGGTTCCAGGTGTCCAAGCGGAAAACTACATGTACACATCAATGACTTGAGTCGAAAAGTCTGATATCTCTTTTCAAAATTCAACTTAATTAACGAGTTAATAATTAACAAAGATCAGCCAATTACGGCGATTAACGAAAAAAGGTCGTTTACTTGAGCTTGCAGCTAATCAAGAAACGAAGCAGTAGGAGGAACAATCCACAATAAACAACGTTACATGTCACTGTTTGCCGTGATTGGCCTATCTTTGTTTGTTAATGACTACTTAATTGTGCCGAATTTCGGAAAATAGTATTAGACTTTTCGACTCAAATCATTGATTTGCACATGTAATTTTCCGCTTGGACACCTGGAACCAGACACCCTGTAGAATTATAATCTAAGAAAAAGTTCGTTGTTACCAACAGTATCAAAAACTTGATGCCATAATTCGTAATCTCAATTCCTCAGGAAAAAGCTATAACATTGGATTTTCTCGTTCAAGTTCGTGGATGGTTTCGCTTTGTTTCTCCATCAACGGATTGCCATTTTTCGGGCGAAGCAAAGGTTGCTGAAAAGGGGATAAAGGCATTGGAGCTTGAATCAATACGGTAAGAGATACGGCTGCCGTCCGAGCAGTTTCGATATCCAGAGGAATAGAGCGAGAAGGAGTAAGAGGAAAAAAAACTGACGGCAGACTTGGTTTCGCGTGTGCCCATCCGTATACTCTTGCCCGTGTGTTCGTGTATTTATCGAGACAGGTCTTCGCGAACGACGAGAGTAGTCTTTTGCGCTTTGGAGGCGGACGAATGGCGCGGTGTACCGCGAGACCAGCCGGCTTTAAGGCAGTCGAGCAATTCGTCCTAAATCGAAGCAATCCCGCGGAAACCCGAAACCAATTTCGAAAGAATTGCATTCTAAAACCATCCGCGTAGTACCTTCGGGCCAAACAAGCGGCCACGCAGTGTTCGTTCAGTTTTCGGAACGAACTGGCTTGGAGAATACTCAAAATCGTCAGGAGACCAGACTCGTCGACGTTCCCTTTCGATCGAAAATCCTAGAGGAATACTTTCCTTTCTACCTTCGTTCCTTCTGTTTTCGCTAACAAGGTTTTCTGCTAGTTTTTAAATCATTTATCATATAATACAAACTTGGAATTAAGGCCATTCACCACCCAATACGTTTACGCGAACAACTCCTCCCAGTCACAATTTTTGACTGATTTTGACGAACAAAGGCTTACTCGAAAGCTGAAAGATTAATCTTTTTAAAATTTTCAAAAAGGGTTTTTTTCCTCAGATTTTTTTTCAGATGCTTTTTTTACAAGAAATAAGTATTTTTTGAACATTTAAAAAAAAACTATTTCACAAGAAAATCTTTCAGCTTTCGAATAAAACATTGCTTGTTAAAATCGGTACAAAATTGTGACTAGGAAAGTTGTTCGCGTAAACGAATTGGGTGGTGTACGGCCTTAAAACTGTTGAATGATCGGTCAAAAGAATTTTACGTGATTCGCAATCGTCGAAGAAAATTTTGTAATGGCTTTATTTTTTACTATTTAAAAAAGCAAACGTAACAACCCCAAAATAGGTGGCTAAACTTTTCTACTGTATTCTACAGTATTTAAATATGAAGAAGGATCAGATAAACGACGATCCGAAAACTCTTCCTATCCATGATATGAAAACTTTTTGTTGGCATTAAAAATTCATTGCGGTTGCTGTCATAGGTTGAATTTCAAGCACCATATCATTTATTTTCATACAATTATTATTGCATGTAAGAAAATTCAGAATACGGGAGTAACCTTTAAAGGTTTTGGATGGTCTCCGAGAAGTCGAAAAGAAATATTTTTCAGTCCCATGTTTTCATTACTATTTTTCATTCTCGGCAATAGTAAAATACCGGTACCAAAATCTAGTCACCTATTTCGATATCACTCTTTATCTTGTTAGGTCTCTATAGAATCGACTCCGTTCGATAAACAAATATTCACGAAACGAATAGAAAAAATATAGTTCCATTAATCCAGGAGACATCGTCTTTCGACAGAATCGTATCGACGATTCCAAGCCGATAGTATCAAAAGAGAAGGATCATTCGAATCCTTTGCTATAACTGACCTCGTGTTTCGTCGAGCGGAAACGTAGAAAAGAGGCTACAAATAGACTTCGTCGAGCCGTAGACAGCCCGGCGTTCGAGCAAATCAGCGCCGCGGGGTTACGCTCGTCAAATCAATATTTGCACCTCGGTGGGGTCTCGCGCATACAGAGAAAGAGGGAGGGAGTGGGGTAGGAAGGGAAAGAGAGAATAGAAAAAAAGTATGAGAATGAAAAAGAATAAAGTTGAAGGAGTGGAACCACGTCGGACGCATAAAATTAAATAAAAGGGGTAGACAAATAGCGAGGTCTAACGGTAATAGAGAAAAGTACATAAAATAATCGTCGTATTTTATTTTAAATAAGCAAAATATTTACCTCCGATATTTTCCATCGGATAATGCCTCTGGAAAATAATTGTTCGTGACACATAGCAGACCCAATTTATTCACGTTCATCCCTCTCACGAATTAATCTCATGTTTATAAGTAATCCAACGTTAACGGCGATTTTTATAAAAAAAACTTTTCAGAAATATCATACGAGGGTCGATGACGTGTCCATTACGGCTAAACTTTTGTTGGGAAAATGAAAAAAGAGACGGACAAACTGTCATCCCGTATGATCTATTCGCGTAAATACGTACGATGCTCCGTCTGAGCGAACCGAAAGTAGGAACGCGCCACGTTTAGCTCGCTCAACGTAATCCTTTTTGCGGTATAAGATAAGAGAAAGAAGGAAGGAAGGAAGGAAGGAAGGAAAGAAGAAAAGAATAAAAGATGGTTTCTGCTTGCGTCGCTGAGAAGCACGGACCCGGAAAATCGTCCTTTTCGAACGGCGTATCCCGCGGTCTACGTTTTCACGCTTGTCTTCCTGGTATATTTATTATATACACGCGAGCTTTCTTTTAGGAAATAAATATACTGGAAACTGCACCGTGTTTGTCATTAATTATCGGAACTTTCATAAGTGCCCTGAAACTATTATCCTCTCTGTTCCCTCATCTTGCTTTACCAACGAGGTTCGAATGGAACGAGAGAACGAACTAATCGTGAACATATTTCGTGATACGTCCAATGAGATAGTCTCTCTCTCTCTCTCTCATAACAACGTCCGGCTCAACGTACGAAGATACCCTACTAATTGTAAGTATGGCTATCCGCTGTTCATCAGCCCTAACACGCTAGAAAGTGGAAGCGAAACGGGTCCGTGTAACATGAAGAGCGTGAGAGAGTAAGGGAGAGAGAGATAGTGAAGCATTGAAAGCCAGCATCGGAACGGTCGACGCACGCATTACATAGCAAGTAGCACAGCAAGGGAAAGGGAGAGAGAGAGAGAAACGGTGTTCGTTGATTGAGAGTAATCTGTTTTGTTAATTGCAAGGTCCGCAGAGTCCGATACCTGTGGTCGCGTTGCGCTGTGTTCAGCATTGCAAGCCAACCCTCTCTCAACGTGGAAACTGGCGACTCCTCTCTCCCTCCCACTTCTCTCTCGATCTCTCCAAACCTAGCGACTCTGCGATCCGCCTCGAAACATCAGCGGCCACGGTGCGAGCCTCTCGTGAGGGGGCGGTTAACCGACTAATTGCAATACCGACGCGTCCACTCGGACTATTTGTGCAATCGCGATTATATCCGCCGTCCTTGTATCTCACCCATCAAGCCACGTTTCCACCGCTTTCCAATGGCGTGCCCCTTGGGAAACAACGTGCCGCGTTAACCGTAGTCCCTCATACCTTCTCCCTACCCCGTCAAAGAAGTCGACGAGTCCATACAACTACCTCGAGACTTTCCTGATCAAATTTCTTTTATAGGCTTAGCTGATTTGTTTGAAATAAAAGCGAAGCTTTAAGTACCCGAGTCGAAATTTTAACCTCGGTTTGGTCCTCCAAAGGCTAGTTTCCTTTTTTTGTTTCTATTTGCTGCTCGAATTAAGGTTCGCATTTAGGGTAAGGTTGCTTAAGTCGTACCCCCTAAGAAGAAACCTGCATAACAATGAGTATTTAGCAAATATGTAAAAACTATATTTGCTATTTGATTCTAGTGTAAATATTGTTTTTATTTATTAGAACAACTCTGAAAAATCTTTGTGTTGTCATATATATTAATCTAAATTAAACAAAAGACTCCAAATACAGAACAAGTACGACTTGAGCAACCTTACCCTACTCTATGAGATGCTGTGGTAGGCTTAGTAGGGTCAAATCGAAGTTTAACGAATTTCTTTATAATGATTCTAATTGCACTTCCCAAGCCAGTTGAAGGACCAAATCTGATATGAGATCTCTTATCAAGCTTCAATTCGATCCATCCAAGATTAACACAGGATCTTGTGGAATAAACAGTAGTCTTAACCCTTAACTGGTATCGTGGAGGCCAACCGGCCCCATAGGCCACGTAAAGAATGATTATTAAACCTAGTTGATTACATAAAATAGGTGTATTATTGGCTATTTCCAAAGTATTATGCGTCTCACTATAAAAACTGGCCTGCGAGAAGCTTATCTGCAGTGGGGGTCTGAAATATTTATCCCACGATGTTAGTTACATTTGCAAATGTACGATACCAGTTAAGGGCTAAACTTCGGTTTGACCGTACGAGATGCTGTGGTAGGCTTAGGTTCAAATCGAAGTTTATCGAGTGATCTAAACTTCAATATGACCCTACAAAATGCTCGGAGAATGCGAATAGGTGCTAAGCGAGAGTTCTAAACTTTGATTTGACCCTACAAAAGGCTGGAAGAGTGTGGATAGAAGCTAAGTGAGATTACTAAACTTCGTTTTGACATTTAAAAATTTACATTTGTATGGTCTTGATGGTCATATCGAAGTTTATAAACTTCGTTTTGACCCTCAAATGGTTCAAAGCAGACATAACTGCCACTTAGAAGTTGAAACCGAAGTTTATTCACAATATATTTTTCCTATACCAGAAGAGATCCTAAGAGATCATTTTGGAGGGTCAAATCGCGGTTAAAATTTCGACTCGGGTAGAATCCCAATCGGAGAAATTAGGTAATGCCCAGAACTTAGATGTCGCGAAATGAATCGAGCTCGGTAAATCGCGTAGGATATTCAGGCCGACAGTTTCAATTTCTACTTACTCTAACGCTTTTACATAAGACATTAGCGGAAGGTAAAATATGCACACGCGTGCTATCACGAGAGAGATAGCGATTTCGCATTAGTACAAATTCTCTGGGTCTCTCCTTCCCTGTTCATCCATTACTGTCCTACATCATTATATCGTGGAATTTAATCCAGCATGCTCGGGCGAGAACCGCGGTAAAATTCATCGCGAAACCGTAATCGGAACGACATCGAATTGGGCCGACGTTCATTTCCAAAAGTCGTGCACTCTAGCACGAATAACGCGTACCTACCACAGGGTGGACGTTAAATCTATCTGAAATATTTCTTCCCTCCGTTTTCACGCGCCGTGATCCTAGAAAGAGAGCCACGGCGACGTTACCATCCGATGTCACTCTCGAGAGCTTACGACTCGCTTGGCGAGCTTGCAAACTGCACGAGAAACTCGTTTGCTTCTTCCCCAGCTTCCTATTCTCGGTCTTTCTCACCGTTACTCTCTTCTCATGTTTCTTTCTTAGACGAGTGAGAAACCTCGAACTCATCGCTAGTTTTTCCCTCAGCTGTTCGGATGCTTGCACGTGGTAGAAAGACGACGATTTAAAAGATGACGCGTGGGTGCCCTTCCTCGTTTCTCAATGAACACCGAGGCTTTTCAACGCCAAAGTCTCGTCCTTTTCCAAGCGAAGTACGCATGGTGAATCGAGAAGAAAGAGACGGAGAGAAGTTTCTCGCCACACTCGTGACTTGCCAAGTTGAAACTTAAGAAATTCACCGAATGATAGATGCTTCGCTTGAAGCGCACGCGCGTACCCACAAACCTCGCTCAGGCATTTTCGGAAGCTTTCTTCGCTTCGCCGACGACCCACTTTCTCCTCTTCCGCTGCCGCATTTTCTTACCCCTCCCTCCCCCCCCCTCTCTCACCGAGAGTAATACGAAAATAATCACGTCGTGTAACGAGAAAAGTTCCCGCCTCCTTTCGGAATAACGCGCGCGAATCCCAAACAAGATTGTTTCTCGAGGAGTTATCAAACTTGAAACACCACCGCGTCACGATTGTCTCCAACGCCGGATTGAAAGTTTACGCTAATGGATCCACCGTTTATGTCTTTGGATCGATACTTTGATATATCGGTAGAGAGTTTATTTCTAGGATACCGACAAATGGACGATATACTTGAAAGAAAACGAGGGAAGAAAATCCCAAACTAAAATGTCTAATATATAATGTAACTTTCCGAAACCTTTGAGTTAGTTTCAAACCAATTTCTGGTAAGTGGACAAAAATAAAATGGATCTATTCGAAATCATTCATACGTTCCACACCAAAGTATGAAAAGGGTATTTATAACCCTGCACCACTATTACCCGTACTTTTGATGAGTACTTATTAAACATTAACCCTTGCTCTCCTTTAGAAATACTTAACCTGATTAAATTGGGTCGTTAGATAAGTTCGTTCCTATTTCCGATACGTTTATTCATGATGAATCAAAAACGTTTGAGGTGGATGGAAGTGAGAAATTACCAGAACGATGGAGAAAAATCGTTTTTTTCGAAAATATAGTGAAGTAATTTTGTTTTTAAATCGGTACTAACTTATCATGCATTGATTTAACGCTGTTCGTCAGAAAGGTTCTAACACATTGTTGACGGTATACTGACTGAACAGTTGTTCAAAACTGAATTAAGAGTCCCTAAAAGCTGTCTGATAAATTTCAATACACCGACTAGACCTATGAGAAGTTCCCTATTATTTAAGATACCCCTGTATAGAACGAACCTCCTCAATAATGACATGGTCTCGCGCATTTGCAACTATGCAAACTCTAGTTGGACTTCTTTGACAACAGTATACCTACCTAACGACATTTAAGAAGAGGACACGTAGTTTGGTTTCCGCTGATCAGCATCCCTAGTTTGGATCTTTTTCTTGTTATATTTTTTATTTTATTGCTGTTACATTTAAATTTTTGTAGTTATTATGTACTTTGAAATTTTTCTATGGATCAATTAACGATACTTTACTTTTGTCACAATTTTACTCATCAAAGGGTTTACCCGTAAATTAATAAATAAATAAATAAAAAGCCGTTATGTTACAAATGAAAAATCATATGAATTTAATGATTATTTTTCAAACTATGAAGGTTCTGTGTGTACAAGGTATAAATTGCTGTTTCCTGTCTTCGACGTCAACAACGCGTTAAGAATAAAAGATATACAATTTGTAAAAAAATGTATAATTTTGAATCCTCCCATGAACTTTTGTGAAAACTAAATCGAAGAGTTACGATTGAGGTACAATCGATCGAGGTCCAACATAATGTCTCGAAGAGGAACTAGCATAAACGATTTCCTAATTTATGTAAAAAAAAAACTTACCTTACTAGTATATTTATCAGTATGTATAATTCACTGATTGCAACGGACCAAACAGAATTACCCATTGGAAAAGTGATAGTATATTGGTAAATAAAATTTTAAAAAAATTCATATACTTTAAAATATTACTTAAAAATATTGTAATTGTATAAATATATAGTACAGCATATTCAAACATAAAAATACATACATGTAATATTTACGTTAAGACAAACAAATTTAATAATGTTCTTGCAAATTATATATTGGAAAATGTTATCCGTATTCTATGAAGTACGTTAAAAGAGAGTTTTGCGGTCAAAGGTTAATATATGCACGTAGAAAGTAAGTAAAAATCTAAAGGCAAAATGCATAATCTTTGAACAACTAATCGACGTTTAAATAAACGCGCGAAATACAAAAACAGAATTATCAGACCCAAGGTTAAACCGAAATGTCTCTCAAAAAAAAGATAGCAATTGGTAGCCGAAGTTGAAAAACTTATTACAGTATTTCAAGATTAATTCTAAAGGAAATATGACGGAAAGATTATTACCGGTCGTGTACATAGCGACGCCCTTAAGCGTAACTGGCTCCAAAATGGCGGGATCGCTTCTACCCTTGGCGTTAATGGCGTAGAGATAGAGACGATAGCTCTTGCCGGTAGTAAGGCCGGTGACCTCGAAGGTCGGCCCGCTCGGACTGGCCGGCACCGTTTTGTTGAGTAGAATCGAAGCTCCGTCCTCCTCTGCTACGACCTCCAATTGATAGCTATAGATAGGTAGGCCTCCGTCGTAACCGTCCAAGCAGCGCACGAGCAGACCCGTTCCTGACTTCGTGCCAAGCTCCTCCACGTCCAAGGGTGCCGACATTTCCGTGGTGGTGCAATTGTGCAACGAGTATGGACGACCAGCCGCTATCACCTGAAGACGATCGCACTGAGGTCAGATCGATTCGCCTCGATCTACGAGCTCTTTTCGAGGTCTCGAACGTTTCGAGCTATAGCTTCATGCAACGAACGTGATCTTGGCAGTGTAAAGTGACATAACACGTGTGTTTTACTTTTCCGACGATGGATCGTGTTCCAGCGAAAGCGATGGTAAAGCGGTTTTAATATGATATCCTAAATGGAACGCGCTCGTCAAAAATATCAAATATCGTATGAATAAAATAAATACATTTCGACGATGGGATAAACATTTCCATGAGATAGTAATAACATAGAAATTTTTAGTAGCCCGTTTTTCGCAAAGGAAATCAAGAAAAAAAGATAAGCTGTAAAGGTAAAGGAGAGAAAAAGAGAAAAACGGAATCTAATCGCATCCGGAAAGTAAATGGAGCCAATGGAAGCGAAGCTTACCTGGAAAAGGCACGGCACTCTTTGCTTGCCGAGCGGGTTTGTTGCCCAACACGCGACCGTACCGTAATCCATTTCCGTCGAGGGTGTATAGTTCAGTCTCGATCCGTGGAATTGTTGATACTCTTTCAAGCTCTCGGCGACCGACGGAGTTCCGGTTAGCGATGCGTGGGAATACCGCGAGTGCGGCATCTCCATCAGCTCTCCGGAATTATTGAAGGTCCAGTGAAAGGTCAACGGTGGCGGGTGACTCTCCACAGCGCAAACCAAAGAAACCGTTTCCTGTTTGAGAGCTCCCACAACGATTTCGCTTTTACCCTCTTTGCAGACTGGCGTATCTGCAACCCGCATTTTATTTTTTCTCTCGTTAGATCGACATAGATGAATCATCATCGATAATTTCGTGCAAATATTTATTGTGTAGCTTTAAAAAGCATATCACCAACAAAGTGACCTAGTCGAGTAAAGATTCTTTACGATTTGATGATTTAGCTCATACGAGTTACGTATACAGGTGTATGTATATGTACTAGCTATAACCATGTACGTCTTGCTCAAAGTTACACAGAGTACTGCCGGTGTGTACTTTGAGGTATAAACAGTAAACGGAATGTTTGTTCCTTCCTAAGCTGGTACAAATACTCACACGTATATGAAATGCATACGATACCCTATTAACGAATAATTTTATTATTAATTTCTACAAAAATAATGAAAGACGACCGACTTGATAATAAATTTAATATCGTATATTTTCCATTCCGGACAATGTTAGCGTGCAAAGTTTCGAGAAACTACCTCGTCTATTAATATCTATGTATATCGATTTTCCAGTCGGTCATCGAACCCTCGTCGAACGATATAACCGTATTTCGCGAAGAATCGAGACCGCAAAGGAGTACGAACGATTATGGAAATCCATTGTCCACGATTATTGAAATTTAAATAGGATCGCACGGTGCGCGACGGGTAAATCACTCGGCTCGGACGTGCTGCCGTATTAACCTAGTCGAGTTAAGCTATTGCAGCGGTAACCCGTTCAATGTGTCACAGATATGGCACGCCTGCACGTTAGTCAATTGCGCTGCTTGACACTTGCTGAGGCAATCATCTATCACTCGAGCACGTTTCTCGCGTAAGTGCAAATTGCTTTGTACCGACTTAGATCCTGACGCGAGTCTCGGTCCAATTAATTGGTACCGAAAGTTTTCGAGGGGTGCTCGACGCTCGTTCTACTTTTATGCATTTTTTTTTTCAACGATTTCTACAGATTTTAAAAACATAACTGACAATTCCTCTCCCATCGTTCCTTTATAACTACCTACACGAATCGAAATTTTAACCTCGGTTTGGCCCTCCAAAGCCTACTTTCTTTTGTTGTTTCTATATGCAACTCGAATTAAGATTTGCTTTTACTCTGCGAGATGCTGTGGTAGGCTTAGTAGGTTCAAATCGAAGTTTAGCGAGTAATTTAACCCTTAACTGGTATCGTGGAGGCCAGCCGGCCCCACAGGCGACGTAAAGAATGATAATAAAACCTAGTTGATTACATAAAATGGGTGTATTATTGACTATATCCAAAGTATTATGCGTCTTACTAGAAAAACTGGCCTGCGAGAAGCTTATCTGTACTGGGGGCCTGAAATATATATCCCACGATATCAGTTACACTCGGAAATGTAGGATACCAGTTAAGGGTTAAACTTCGGTTTGACCCTACGAGATGTTGTGGTAGGCTTAGTAGGTTCAAATTGAAGTTTAACAAGTGATCTAAACTTCAATATGACCCTACAAAATGCTTGGAGAATGGGAATAGGTGCTAAGCGAGAGTTGTTAACTTTGATTTGACCCTACAAAAGGCAGGAAGAGTGTGGATAGAAGCTAAGTGAGATTACTAAACTTCGTTTTGACATTTAATAAAAACCTACATTTGTAGGCTTTGGAGAGTCACATCGAGGTTTATAAACTTCGGTTTGAACCTATCTGACATTTGGAGATTGACACCGAAATTTATTCATCATATATATTTCCTATTCCACAAGATTTACTTTTAATCTCAAATTCCTAAGAGATCATTTTGAAGGGTCAAATTGCTGTTAAAATTACGACACACTAAGAATTTCACGAAAATACCTATCTGTTTTCATTTCTTCGACTCGTTCGAAGCTTCGATGTAACGTGAAAAAAACATAACTCCTGATGCTTATTTGGTATCCAAATAAGATCAGTTCGCATCAAACGGAAGAAAAAGCATCAGCAGCATCGAAGCGACGGGTTCGCTCGATCGATCGTCTAATAGGAAATTCCCTTGACATCGGTATTTGCGATAGACTACGGCACGCGGAAGTTCCAAATGGCAGGCGACATGATTTACGGCGGTAGAGAAGCCGAGAATCGTGAATACGTAGAGGTAGGTATATATAGTATATATGGGCCGCCAAGGGTGACGCTTTCAATCCGTGGCATTTGATCTTCCTAGCGATATTAATTGCTAATAAGAGAAATTGACGGCTTCAGGAGAGATCATGCGCGTCATAAGGACGATAACGTTTCTACCATCTCTCTCTCTGACTGAGGAAAAGCGACTCCCGATCGGATATCGACAAGACGACGTAACCATGATGAGACGATTTTTAATATTTAAACCCTTCAGGTAAACGGAATTTTTGAGCGTAGCCGAGTATCGACAGAATTCTTAAGATATTCCATCAAAAATGATTGTTAAATAATGTAAAAAAAATTAGATCCACTCGATAAATATCGCGGCAACAATAACTTCTATTAGATGAATGGATCGAAGGGTTACTAGCATTTTAATTTTATTTACCGCGATTTTCTAATAAAATATTCAAGATGACACGTCCGTCGGAACTCTCAGCGCGTGATCGTTTCCGCGATGATGTCCAACGATAAGATTCGTAGGAACGATAAGGTCAAGCCGAGGCGTAAACACGCGTAGATAATGATCGAAGGGCGATCGAGATTAATATCGGCATGTGGCTAGCGTTGAAGGGGTCGAAAAGTAACGATACAGCTGGACGTGGTGGTGTATCTCCCATTTCACAAGCCGGCCCTGTCCTTGCTTAGCACATTGCCAGACTACCTTCACCCACACATGAATATTCAGCTACGCTTTCCATACATTGAATATGCATCGCAGTCCTTCCTTCCCTCTTAGGTCATTTACAAGATGCAGATACGCCGGGCTACCACCGGGGCCACCTACCATTCTAATAGAATAACCCGTGCTCTGTGTTTCAGAGAAAACTATCCACCCTATCTTCGTACCCATCCTCCTGACCGTCTTTCTCCCATTCTCCGGTGACCCTTTAGCCCTTCCTATTCCCCCGACTATACGTTCTCTCGCACACCGACACGCGAACGCGTCAGGGAGCACTCCCTCTCCACGTAGCCACGACGCACACTATCACGAAGTTGCTTGCCATCGATTAAGTAATTAACGAGGAGTCGAGGTGTTCGGTGAGAACGGCCGAATTAGAGAAATGCTTTCCCAACGACGGCGGACGTCTAAACCGTAATTGCGCGAGAACGTTACACAGCGAAATAAGGCGTGCATTCTGTCAGTACTGGCATGAGAATGTATAGACCTCGAGAATATATTCGAATTATGGATGATTTCTCACCGAGTTTGCATGATTTTTTAATATGTTATCGGGGCTAGTATTGTGAATAACTATTGTTTATAGGTAGTACACGAGATATTTGTAAAGTGTGCTTATAGTTTTTAACAGGCAAACTTCACTGATTTTTAGGTTTGTAATTATATATCCGCTAGTATTTGCTCTAGTAAGTAACATTTTAGTTCTATCAATAATCACTTTCATTAGGAATTGATGTTGGCCTGGATTAGGAAAGCTCCCGGATATCGAACGTCGACCGGAAATATTGGGTTGGGTTTACGAAACCTAGTTCTACAATTATGTCCCACCGCTGGAAATCATATAATTGCTTTAATGAAGTACTTAAATATTTACCTATAAACTGGAAAATTAATTTGGTCGATCCAAATAGTGAAGCACGTATCCAATATATCAAATGTCGTTGACACGAAACTTGAGCCAATATTTTATGATATGGTATTCGAAGTAAAATACGACTTTGATACAAAAATTGTTGCATTTGCTTAAATATAATATGGCTAAAATTCTGATCCATACCTAACTCAAACTTAAAATCAAAGTAAGAAATTTAGAAAACTAGCTTGGAATGTAATTGAGAACCACATATAGACAAATGTTATTTAGAATAGTGACTCTGACAACATATTTTAAGTTTATCAAAATCAGCGAGGAATCGTTGATGTAAATAATTCCCAAATAATGTTATGCCGTTTAAATGAATAAAGTGTTAAAAAAAACAAAGGTTTTTTTTCCTCATTCTCATTTATCTATTTCGCAAGGCTCGTAACTTTCACGAATCTAATCTTCCCAGATTTAATTCATAATTAATTAAGCGATAGCGTCGGTTTCGGATTCTAGAAATTCATTAACATTGATCGAATAATTACGAAGTAGTTTATCGAAAGAATGGAATCTCTGAATCAGAGAGGTAGTCCGTTCGAAGGTGGTGCACGTCTCTCTCTTTCTGTGTCGTTCAGAAAATCAGATTCACTTTTTCTATCTTCGCTCGAGATAACGCGTTCGTTTTCATGCATAGAAATCGAGATATTTGGTGAGATTCGTTGAGAGTGGGTACCGTTGATACGTGGAATAATAAAGCTTTAATCGACTCACACATTACTTGAAGGGTCACGGGATTACTGGCGGACTTGCCCTCGCTGTTCGCTGCGAGGCAGGTGTAGTTACCGGCGGAATATCGCGTTAAGCTTTGAAGTACCAACGAGTAGTCGCTGAGAATGACGCCGGATCCAACATTGTTCTTTAACTCCTTACCCTAAAGCAGAAAAGTATTAGGTGCTATTAGGTGATATACGGGGTGTCCGGTTTGACCTTCCCCAGCCAAAAACTACATGTGCACAAGTCTGGATTGAGTCGAAAAGTCTAATAAACTTTTGCGAAATTCGGCCTAGTCAATGAGTTATTAAGAAGTAACGCCTATGTAATCGGTCGAAAAAGAAGTCCATGTTTGGGATTTGTTTTTGATTTACTGAATCGTGCTATTAAAAACTGAGTTTGATAATTTAATTAGGCATATCAAAATGTACAAAAAGTAATTTTTTCAGAATTGAATTTTTCAAAGTGAAAGATCTGTAGCAGCGTAAAGTAAACTGATGGCAAAGTGGTCCGCGGCTACCAGCCTAATGTAAGTGCCGAAATTTTTTGTTCAGGACAAAGAAACATTTTTTCTTACTATTCATTATTCTAATACTTGGAGAAATACGTGACTGTTTTTTAAATATTTATTTTGGATAAAATGGCGACGTTTTAAGAAAGTGCATTTTTTGTATATTTTCTAAGATGAGTAGCGACACATAACGTTGTTTTTCGTAGAAAGCTCCTCCTGCTTCTTCGTTTCACGCCTAGTATCGAATTTCAAGTAGGACGTCTTTCTTCACGGATTGCTTCTGCTTTCTGTGATTGGCTGATCTTTGTTAGTTAATAACTCGTTAACTAGGCCGAATTTCGAAAAAGTTTATTAGACTGTTCGGCCCTATTCACACTTGTGCATATGTCGTTTTCGACTCGGGAAATTATGACCGAACGCCCTGTATATTCTTAGACTCTTTGACCTCATGAAAATTAGCCAATGATCACGACCAAGACATCTAATTGATTTCAGTAGTACACACGCTTGGCCATTTTGTGACAGAAAAACTTAAGAAAATAAAGAGAGAAGTTACTATTTAAAAGAAAACGTGTTTTAAAGGCAAAAACAGTCGGTGTTTATAAACGATGTTCTCTTCGATTACCGATAAATTGGAATTCTGCATTTGAAACGAACGGAGAATAAAATTAATACCAAGGGATTCAATTTCGAAACGTTTGAAAAACAAGATAAACGAGTGATCCCGGACTTTTCATCGACGATAACACTACGATCTCGTACTTACGTCCTTGAACCAGGTGAGTTTATACACTTTAGGATTCGCTTTCACTATGCACTCGAAATACACGTCGTCTCCTTCTTTGATGGCTCGTGGATTAAGACTCTCTCCCATCTTTAAGGTCACGACCGGTTGATACTGAACCTCCAATCTCCACTTGTCCTCCAAAGCACTATCAGGAATCAATGGATTCTCAGCTCGGCAGGTGAGATACTTCCCGTCGTCGTCGATGCTCGGAACGAAGCTCAGGATGCTCATCGTCTGATTGTTCTCCAGGGGATACTACGATTCAATGTTGGTAAATAGAAATGTGCTTCTCGATACGATCGAAGTCGCGTTGTTTCGAGACTAATTCCAACCAGAGTATACCATTTTAGTCTGCATCCGCTACAGAACGACTCGTTCGTTCGATCTCGTGAAATTCGAAAGAAATTTCAATCGGGCGGAGATAAAAAAAGTAGAAAAATCGACTCGGAGATCGAGGTACGCGTACTCTCGAACGCAATGAGAATTTTCTCTCGGTATTTACGATGAAGGGGAATGGAAATGGATACAATACGGGAAAAAAGGGGATAGAGTAGAGACGGGTCGGTGACTTTTCTCCTTTTCCATGTCCCTTTCTATCTCTCTCCCTCCACTCCCGCTTTCCACGATGTCATTTTAATGATAGCGCCGACGGGCATGAATATCGGGGAGAGGCTACGTATCCGCATCGACATATAGAGTACGATGAATGGGAGTAATGGTTCGTCAGGATGAATGTCGCGTACCACTCTCTATTTCTGTCTTCCATCCTCCCTTACCCTTCGCCCGTTTTAGGTTATTCTTGCTTTTTCCCTTTCCCTCTCCTTTTTTAGATCCGTGCAGCGGCGAGCTGAACTTTCGATTTGTTTCGAAATGATACGATCGAAATTTTCCGATAAAATCCATCGACCGGACGACGATGTTATCTCCCCTTTATTTTTCCTCACCCTGTTTGTAGCACAATATACGAGTCGCGCCGCGGACAGTATCGCAAATACTATCACGGAAGAACTCGGTATTAATTTGATGAAATCCTAATCTCAAAGTTTAAACGTTAAATTGAATGATCGACCGATTGTATGTGATGTGATTATGTATAATTTTCAGTTATTATGTATAATCACTACTAAATTGGGTAAATGTGATGAATCCTTGAATATTTATCAAATTAACCGCCGTTTTTATATAATTCCCCAACTGGTAATGTTGAATTTCATGAGTCCATAACTTGATCAAAATTCGTCCAAATTTGTTGATACGTAATTGTTTTGGATAAGTTTTAATAATAAAATTGATTTCTCTACTACAGTCTTTCATTGTACAAGACATGTCAGTCCCTAACCCAAACGCATCCCAACCTGTGACCCATGAATATGAAAATGTCTGGGCTGCGTCTTGGTCGGACCAAGACCCAAACCTAATCCAGACGCACCCCAACTCTGACCCATTAGTGCGAAAAAATATTTATCATATTCAGCATTACGTGTTGCGAATTTGATAAACACGCCGGTTAATTTTATAAATATTCAAAAATTCATCATATTTACCAAATTTAATGATGGATATAGATAGTAATGGGTAATTACACATAATCACCGGATTAATAACATTTACTGTTACATATACACTATCGCCTACGCAAGTATTTGGCGTTTGTTCAAGTCGTTTAAAAACTGTAATTTAATAAAAATAGAGGAAATTAATGAACCATACTATTTATCGAATTTATAGTTAACGTAATTAGTTTAACCTTCTTTCCAAGTCTTACGTTTCGGCCAATTATTGTTGCTCTCTTCAAAGGAGAAAAATTATTAAATAATTACATCACCATTTAATTTTCTGCAATAAAAAGTTAAACAGTGTATGTAATATATTTATTTACTCGGAATAATATTAAGTGATGTAAACAATATTGTATTACTTACTCATTTAAAATAACAGAAATATACTTGATTATAAAAAATCTCTTTCACTGTTATTTAGAACATTGACTATCATTGCCGTCTACCTGGACACCGAACAGCGGAGCGAGAAATACTGTATACGAATGAAGAAGGATTTAGAAAAGAAACAATTTTTCCTTTATGTGTAGATAATTTGAAATTGCTGTAATAAAGGTAGTGGATGTATGCGAAGATATCTGAAGGTTGAAATGATATTGTTACCGTTTTATTTGAAACTTCCCGTACCGATTTAACCCTTAACCAACGACATACGTAGGTATGTATGTAATAATTTGCATTTTTTGTTATAATTTTGTAATATATATGAAATATTTAAAAACATCTAAAACAAAAAACATAACAATCACAGTAGATAAATGTCACAAAGCACCTACTATACAAGACGAATGTCATTCGTACGTCAGTGTTAGCGTAACAAAATTATACGTCAGTGGTTAAGGGTTAAACTTTCGGTAGGAGCGGTAGTGTCGCTTGATGCTCTGTTATGGATTTACCGTAACCAATAAGATTACAAAGGGTCGGAGACGTTAAGCCGTGGAAAGAAGGTTAAACTACTTACATTAACTATAATTCCCATAAATAATATGGTTCATTAATTTCCTCAATTTTTATTAAATTAAACATTTTTTAACAACTTGAACAAACCTCAAATACTTGTAGAAATTATACTAATCTCAAAGTATCTTGAGCACCAGTGCCGATTACAAAATCCATAAGGGATAAGTAAAAGAATATTTTTCAAATTTTTGCATTACTTATGGTCCGTGTATTACACAAGCGTGCATGCGTTACGTGAGTAAAAGATTGGAAGGCAATAAGAGGTAACGTATACTAAGGAATAGATGGCGAAACGTTCGCGCGATATTATTCGCTTCTCTCGGAAAATCGACGAGGGTCTCGCGTGATGTAATTTTACACCTCATTATGCGAGTTGAGATTTCATAATAACAGAGCAGATACGTAATACGCCATAATTTCTAGCGAGATAGGTAAGGCGAGACGTAGAAACTCGCATTGATAAAATTTCGGATTACCGTCGTCGTCTGGGGAATAATGGGGCATGATCGCGCGCGAAAAATTTGCGATTCTTGGTTGTGTCGAGGTGAAACAGGAGTGAGAGAGAGGGAGAGAGAAGGAAAAAGAAAGAAAAAAAAAGGAAACACGACACAGTAGAAGAGCTCGACGAACTTTCGCGTTCTCGTTGTCACCACGCGCGAGAAGACGCCTTCGTGACGAACTCCGAAGGTCGAGAAAACGAAGTGGAAGTATAGGAAGAGGCGAAGGAAGAAAAGGAGAGAAAGAACTTGGATGGGTAAAAGAGGGAGAAAGGAATGGGAGGTTGTTGGGGGAAAAACGAAATAACCGCGGTCGTCCGAACTTCGGTTGGAATTCGTGGAAAGTATGAGGAATTTCAGAGGACGCTCGTGGTTTGAAGAATTTCCCTTTCCCCCTTGACTACCCTTTCTCTCCTTGACTCCTTTCCTTTAACCGTTTTCCCGATTCAACGCCTGAAACGACCATATCGAGTCGACGGGACACCTTAATAAAAACGAAGAACAACTTTCTCACGAGTCTGGCACTCGAGGGATCAGCACCTGGAGAAGGAAGACTAAGATGAGGAGTTTGGGGGTGGCAAAGGAAAATCGTCTTGAAAACTGCGAGGAAAAAGAGGGAGATGGAAGATGAGGATGAACTTTCGAAGTTCACAAAGAGGGATAGGAGCAAGAGAAAGAAAACGAGGCGCTTTTATGGAGCTCGGAAGCACTGTTTTCTACGAAATCAAGCGGCGCCGGTTATTACGAAGCGATGGGCCGTTCCGATTTCACGAAACTTCCATAAAACTGTGGAAGGAAGGAAAAGGAGAACTTACGCTCTGCGCCATCTTCTTAATCGGTCTGTTCGCTTTCCACCAGGTAATCACCGCTGCGGGCCTCGATCCGGTCGTTCTACATTCCACCTTGTAGTTCTTCTCCGCTGAGACTCGTCCCTCTTTCGTTAGGATCTGAACGAGTAGCGGCTTCACTGCGAAAGAAAGACGATCCCTCTTTACATCGGGAAGCTGCTGATCTTATCGGTAATCGGGCGTTCCTTCGATCGTATCTAATAACTACTAAACGATTTTTATTACGATTCAAGATATCATCGTGTATCGCGATTTCGTCGTAATCGTTCTTTCTAACCTTCATCCGTCACTTAAAACAAATCGTACTAAAATCTCTAGAGTCTTTTTTGACTCATTGTAGGTATATTTTCTATTAAAAAGTAAGATTTTTGTTTACTTTTTCTTTCTAGTAACTATATTGAAGAAATTCATTTAGAACAATATAATAATAAAAATGGTTTTGATGTCATGTATTTATTATTGTATGCAATTTGGACATAGACAAGAGATTGTGAACGTTGCATAGAAAATTATTACATTTTGCATTACCTACTCTTATCTCCCATCTTACACAGTACTTTTTTTACACAATTTCGCTTGTACGCGGTGTTTGTAAATAACGAATTTTTAAAAAATCTAAGTTTTTCAAGAAACATTACTTTTATTGTAGGTTTAAATATATGACTGAATTATTCGAATGTTAGCATTTTTCAATTTACATAGTTTTTCATAAAAAAACGATAATACAATTTTAAGTCCATGTTTCATATAATTTCAGAGTTATTCAAAAAAGAATCTTTTTTTGGATCAAAAAAGACCCCAGGGATGAATGAAAGTTAATCGAGCGGAGAAAGGAGACGAATTCACGAGGGATAAAATAAATAAATCCATGTATTTTATTTAAAATAAAAATAAAATCGAATGCAATTTCGATATTGCATTTCAGATAGGCGAGAAAGCATTCCCTTTAGATCGGTTCTACCTTGTAGCGCGTTATCTTCTTGCTAAGGAACGGCTCGAAGGTAAACAAACGTGAAAAAGGAACTATCGCGAAAGTTCTTAATAAACGAACATTATCGTGAGACACAGCGCCACGAAATATATATTGTTCGCAGTTAACTACTTTCGGACTTCCTTGTAAAAGAGAAATTTTGCGAAGAGCGAACAGCACAACTTTAACCAAGTTAGATGAATCGCCTCGCTTTCGAACTAATCCCGTTTGGATCTCCTGCTCGCTCTCTCTCCCCTTCTCTTTTTCTCTCTCCTTCTTCTTCGTAACCCGGAGAGCTTATTTGAGGGAATTGCAAATTATTTGGAGGAGCCGTCAAACTATTTCCACCTCGTGCCGTAAGCGTAACGAGAAGGCGTATTTTTACAGGATGCTAATTTCTTGGAATCCTTGCTCGCAAATTCAACGTACCTCGGGCTTCTTCTAATAATTTTCTTTATGAAAATTCTCGAAGATACCAAAAGCGTGCCTCGCACGCGCCACCTTCGCAAAATAGTCCACGCGAGACTCCCCCTATTGCTCTCAGCGTTAAGGATGCTACTTTGGAACGATTACGAGCTCGTAAATGAGGTACAGCCTCAACGAAGGAGGGAGAAAGGGAGAAGGAAGAAAATGCGCGGAGAGAGTAGGCGCCACATCGAGCCACGCCGGCGTAACTACTCTTGCGTCGCACGAACGAGCCTCTTAAAATCCTCGCTGCATGGTACGACGATAAATCTTAATTATTCCATTTTTGGCTCATCGCGAAGGTTCACTTTCTCCTCAGCTTCCTTCCTCTCTCTCTCTCTCGATACAGGAAAGCAGCGGTCGGAGGGCCTTGTATATTTTTTGTATTTTGCATATTTTTGTAGGCATTATCTCTACTATTTGCCCGACAGGGCTATGAACATCAATAAAATAAAACCATCTATCTATCTATCTCTTTGTTGTTCTTTCACCGATTTGTCCAGCTTTTTGACTCTGATCCTTCGTTTTACATTTTCTCTTCTCAGTGTCTTGTAGTTGTCCTTAGTTTATTCTGTCCGAATCATTCTCACGAAATGTGACAAAGCAATGAATCGTATTCAATTGACAAAAATGAAAATTGTAGAAATATACAGGGTGTCTGCTTCCATGTAGTCAAGCGGAGGACTACATGCACACATCAATGACTTGAATCGAAATGTCTAATGCCATGTTTCGAAATTCGACTTAGTTAACGAATTATTAACTAACAAAGATCGGTCAATTATGTCGATTAGCAAAGGAAGGCGGTTCACTAGAGCTCGCAGCTAGGCAAGAGATGAAGCGGTAGGAGGAGCAATCCACAATAAACAACGGTTTTACATGTCGCTGCTCGCCGTGATTGGCCAATCTTTGTTAGTTAATAACTATTTAACTGAGACGAATTTCGAAAAACGGTATTTGACATTTCGATTCAAATCATTGATGTGTACATGTAGTCCTCCGCTTGACTACATGGAAGCGGACACCCTGTATAAACTGAACAGTGAATCCACAGAAATGATTTTACATCGATTAACTAGTATATTATAAACCCAAACTAAATGTATATAATTTAATATAAAAGTTCACCACAAATATATAACAGAATCGTTTTTAAATGAAAACACATATATAATGATTTAAACATAAAAATATTCTACAACTTAATGCGAACATATTTTTTACTATTCGTGAGAGAAGCCGATTTATTTTTATATTTAATTCACCGATACATTGGTTACTGCCATTATAACGATGACGTTCAGCTCAAGTCGAGAAATTTGAAAGGAATTTAGTCATAGTCGAATCGATCTCGGAAGAACGAACGAGAGAGTGAATGCCGATCATCCGTAATGCCACATGGACCGTCGAGCACTGCGTCTCGTAAATTCCAGTCCATGTTTATGCGCTGCCACAACCACCCACTCGTACGACCCCTAATTGCCATTAGCCAGTAGCCACTTCTCTGAAATTGGTTCACCTCATCTCACTTCGTAGGTTCTGTTAATAAACCGTCCACTCGCTCCCTTTTTTCCATCATCTCCCATTCTCTTTCTTTTGCTTTCTCCGTGCTATGTTCTGGAAACGTTCATCTCAATTAGACAACTATTTTAAACTCTACCATTTCGTTTCAACGAATTCTTACAAGAGGACCAGAGTTGTGTGTCACCGATTTTCCTCCATTTTTGCACAGAGCTTCTTTAGCCGAATCTATTGGACACGTGTTTTGCCAAAAGTGGCAACACTCCGTCGTTTTTTTTTTAAATTGAAGTCAAAAATCAAGTTGAAATTTTGCAAACATGTTGAGAATAAAAAATTAAGCGAAACGTATTTTTATCGAAAACAATAACATTTTAAATAATTAGGATTTGCTGATCTACCGTAAAAGTTAACATCTTGTTACAAATCTAATGTCGCTGAGGAAACAGCGTACTGGACTGCGAAGGCTTATGCTTTTCACTTTGGGGCTCGAGTCTTTTTGGCAGTACTTCACAATATTATTTTGTCTTTGTAATGAATTATTTAACATAAGTACAGAAATTAGTATCAATAGGTATAAATTTAGGGAATGCCTCGATTGGCGGACTTGGATTTTTGACCTAAAATTTGTCAAAAACGGCGGAGTGTTGTCACTTTTGGTAAAACACGTGTCCAATAGATTCGGCTAAAGAAGCTCTGTGCAAAAATTGAGTAAAATCGGTGACCCACGACTCTGACCCTCCCCTTGTCAAAAGACATTATGTTTCCCCCTGAGTATTATCCTGAAGCATCCATTTTCTTGAAATACCTAAACCACCCAAGAAGTCGTATTAACTAAAACACTCTGCAAAATATCGCCGGTGACCAGTCACGATAGCCACGTATATACTTCTTTGACGAAACGCTCTTTCACAAACGATGCCTACCGAACGCAGCATCCTTCTGGATATATTCGCGTAATCGCTCTCTTCGTTCCCACTCGTTACCGTATTCCGTGAATTTGGCCGATTCCTTTGACCGCTTTTTCTTTCGACTTTGACGATTAAAGTGGATCCCGAGAACGATGCGCGTGTTCCATTCATCGCTCTCTTCGGTTCTCACGTGCGCCCTGGGTTTTCGAATGCCCGACAAAAGTCATCTCTCTGCTCTGGCAAAAATCTAAACCCTGCTTGCGCTGCCGTTCAAACGCTGGTCGTTACCGGTTATTCGTATAGAAGAGCAGGCTGTGCAGACGCGAGAAAGAGTAAAAGGGAGAGAAACGCAAGCAAGAGATGATCTCGTTCGTAAAGCCGTCTAACAGTGAACGTTCGACTGGAAAAGTAAGGCCAACTTCTCTATGTCGATCTGGCGTAGGAACCTGTTGTACCTAGGACATGGTTGTACCATGGTCCTACGTCCAATTTTAAATGTTTGCGGTGGCTTTTTTTTGCAAAATTTATAGTAATAGTTTATATATCGTCCGTAAGAGAACTTATGAAATAAAT
Organism: Ancistrocerus nigricornis; assembly: GCA_916049575.1. Taxonomy (NCBI): domain Eukaryota; kingdom Metazoa; phylum Arthropoda; class Insecta; order Hymenoptera; family Vespidae; genus Ancistrocerus; species Ancistrocerus nigricornis. Next base: position 10,522,786 of record OU696665.1, read on the forward strand.
TAGCAATCGCTCGCAGCCCGGGTTGAAGCGTTACGAGCGATTTAAACTTTTCCAAGAAAAGTAAATTTTTCTTACTTTAAACTGTTGTGAATAAGTTGATTTTTACTCCGAAATTTACAAGCAGCTTTGTTAATATTTGTTTGTAGTTTATTTAACAGTAGTAAGCAATGTAAAATAGAATAAAATTTGTAACCTATAAGGAACGTGATGATGGTTTCATAATTTCGTTGGGATGTTTCTCGTTGGGTCTAATAGTAACTTTGTACCGCGGGCAGGTACGTTTTCTTTCCCTTTCCATTTACTTTTTATGTATTTCATGTTAAAGAAATGACCAAATATTACCAGATGTAAGACAAAGACATAAGAATTAGAAAATTTGTATTTTCTTTGTAATTAGGAATTATTTTTGTTTGACAAAAAGAGAATTGTTGACTTGTTTTAGTTAGAGAAGAATTTTATGTTTCATTTTGTTAGTTTTATCTATATAAAGAAGTGTCCTGACTTAAACCGCCCAGCTTAAACCGTTTAACCTAGGAACCTGAAATGTTCAATAAGAAGAAGAAATTTTTTTCGAATAGAGACTGAAATTTAAGAATTTGTTTATTGGCTATCATATTCTAACCTAAATATACTCTAACACATCGATTATTGCAAATACTGTTAGACAAAAAAAAATATTAGTGTATAACTAAATAAAAAAGTACTATATTAGAGGTACAACAGGTCTGGGACCGAGGTACAGTCGGCATCAGATATGGCTCCCCAGTATGAAGTTGGCGATAATTAAATTGTATGGGAATTTCTATAGTACTTCTGTTATTACTAACTTCATACTGGGGAGCCATATCTGACGCTGACTGTACATAGGGGTGTTGTACAATGAATTCAATTATTCATTTTTCTTTGAATGATTATAATTCTAATAAAATGTATTAAGAGATGTATCTTATTAACTAATCAATCGTGTGCAATATTTGAAATTCGTAAATTATTTATGGTCTCTGTCAAAAAAAATGCAAACAAAAAATGTACCCAAAAATGTTCCCCATAGCAAAAGATTTTCTTCTTTACGATATCAACATGACAAAATCGTTCCTAAGAAATTATTTATCTTACGGTACATGCTTGTAATTAGTTTTTACACTCGACCGGGTCACATGCCGTGCTAAGCGATTTATCCGTTCTCCAGGGTACAGATTATTGCGGCACAATCGCATCCTAGCACGCCATAGAGCCAATTTCTATTAATACGTTCCACGACCTATTTATAGCGGAGTGCTCGCTATCGAGCCATCGATATTAGGCATTATTACACCACTATCGATCCACGATACCTGAAACTCTGTAAGTAGGTGGACTCGTGGGTAGCAAATCTTCCCTTTTCTTCCTTTGAAATAAAAAATCGTGCTACGCCCTGATCGTATTTCATAATGTTTTAATTCTCTGGGCATAATGAATGTATCCGAAGCACTTGACGTGGTTCGATAACGAGGTATACGGAGTATAATATACGGATCTACTTGTATATTATAGTATCGGTCCACGCACGAAGCATCGCGTGTAGCTCGATCGTTTTGCGCCTCGCGATTTACAAAGAATCCGGACCAAGTGCGAGAGAGTGGAAGGGAGAGAAAAAAAATGTAGGATGCAAGCTATTTTCGAGAGAAATTCTATCGAAAGCAACGGTGATATCGAGCGAACACTTGAATAGAGATTCAACGAGACGTCCGACAAATCCGAAAGTCACGAGTCGTTCAACTTCCATCGCGTGCTCGTAACTCAATGCGAATCGATAACCGTGACAGATCGTTTCATCTCCATCGTCCCACGTTGTTTCGTCCTTGCCTAGATACTTTGTACGATCCAAAATCATCTCGAAGGATAAATCACGAGGTATTTAATACCAAGTATCGTGCAATGGTGGATCTGGATTTTATGGGGCCCCAGGTGCAACCTGATCTGGTGGTCCCCTATTGACCCTGCTAAGAATGCGATGGTTCACTAAAATGAACAATACAGAAAATGCAAGCAGGGTTGCAAGTTTTGGTGATTTGGAACCTAATTGGCTATCTTTTTTGTTTATTTACCATGTTTTTTTTTTCAAATTAGGATCAATGACTATTAGTCAATACCCACTATGAAAATAGGTTTTAGAAGATATTAAAATTTGCCTACAATTATTATTTTATAATTCACAAATAATAGACACAGTGGCGGATTACCGCACAGGCGCATGAGGCACGTGCCCGGGGTCTCAACAAAGCGGGCGCCCCAGAATCGTTGGGTGCCTCATCCTCAAAAACCAAAATTAAATTTTCATTGTTTGTTAATATGAGAATTATAAAAGCATAATTATAGGCAAATTTTAATATCACTAAAACCTATTTTTATAATGGGTATTAAGTAATAATCTTTGATGTAAATTAAAAGAGACATGGTAAAAAAGATACCCAATTTAATTCCAAATCTTCAAACTTGCAACCCTGCTTGCATCTGATTACAGTTCATTTATTTTCTGCATTATTTATTTTAGTGAACCATCCCATTCTTAGTAGGGTCAATAGGGGGGCTCAGATCATGTTGCGCATGGGGCCCCACAAAATCAAGATTCGACGCTGAACAGACAATAAAAATCTAATTTTGGTTTTTGAGTATAATGCATCCAATGATTCCGAGGCCCTCGCTTTGCTAGGGTTCCAAACACGCGCCTCATCCGCCTGTGCAGTAATCCGCCACTGAATATCCTTCGTATCTATTTCAAGTTAATTCCCAATATATCGCAAGAAACGAGGAATATCCTTCTTTCTCTCTCGGAACTTTCCCCAAACTCGCTTTACTAACTACCCTAAATTCCCAAGACGGTAGAATTGCGTTTTCTCAAAGTGGAGCTGCGAGAAACGGACGAAGATCGTTCGTCGTAATAGCGGCAACGGCCAGCGTAATGAAAGAACGTAAAGTGTGTCTTCGCGCGTAAATGGAAGATGGTGGATGGTACGATAACGAAAACGTCTACATTACGAGGCACTTTACGCGAGACCGAGCAACGAAACGCGTCAAAGCAACACGCGTCTACGTATTAGCGTGACGCACGATAGCCATATTTTTTTTCAAGCTTCCGTTCACTTACCTATAGAAACTAATACTTGAGTAAGAAAGAGGACGTCGCGTGAGTTCGAAAAGAGATCGAGCTGGATGACCACGGCGAGCTCGTAACGCGTCAGTTAGAGACCCATTTTGCGTTAAGGAGCGACGATTTTCAAATAGAAATTCTTGTGATGCAAGGTGCACGCTGACTCGTCCGCTAATAAATTTTCACAAGCGAATAAATTACTCGAAGGAGGAAGAGAAAGGTCCGACGTTAAGGTGGAACTGAGACTGGAATTGGGGAGGGGGGTAAAGAAGAGCAGCGTCAGCGTCGCAAATCGCCACGGCAGATGGACGTAACTACCCTCTCGGCGTCGCTTTCGCGTGAAACGCGTCCTCTCGAGACGCGAGCAATCTCTTCGCATACCCGCGATAAGTCACTTCCTCGGTTGCGACTTCGTTCGTGCTGTTACACTTTCGTCAGCTTATTATATCTATTCGACGCAATGAAAAGCCATCGTGAGATTCGCCGAATCGCGAAAACAACTTTGATGCAGTTATGACGTCCTTTACCTTAATTGGATCACTTTTCTTCGAATAGATAGGTAATCTAGATAGAACGATTTCTAGCATTGATGTTAATTTAATTTGTAATTACATTCTCGATTCACTCGCTTCACGAGAATCACTTTATTCGGTTTTAAGAATCAATTCTATTTTTGTGATATTTATTTTCTAGATTATTCAATTCTGTGGTCGTAATACTTGACACTTGCAGGACGGGTTTTTTTTTTAAGAGAAAGTTTCCTTCGATTATCGTAGCTACAGAATATTGGTTTAACGGTTTCTATTCGTTAAATTTTAATGTAAATCTTTAGCTCGCTATTTTATCCGGTTGGTAATAGATCCGAATAAAGCAATATTCCTAATCTCCTTGGTGATGATCATTTTTTTCGTATAATATGTACAGAGTGTCTCAGCAGACTTGAGCATTTTTACATCTTCTTATTAAGGTTATGTTGTCACTATTCCTTCTACTCAAGTTCATGCAAAGTTCATTGTATTATATTAGTCGGATTTGTCTCGACTACGGTTGGACTTCTGGTCCTAGTTACAAAAACAGAGACACACTGTGCAAATCTACTTATTTATATAGCCATGATATTGTAGGTACATGAAAATGTATAACCTAAAATCCTGATATTAAGATTGCTGCTAAATAATTTATCCTCAATATTAAAACAGGAATCCCTAGAAAAACTAAAAATAACTTTTGGTATTATTTCAATATTGACGACTGGAAGTGAATCCTCGAGGAACATAACCATCTAACCTTAAATTTTGATTGAACTCTACGCGATCGTTATATTATTAGATTAGTAAGAAATTAATGTCGGTTTTCAAACTTTATTTTTAGAACCATAGATCTCAACTCAAAATAAAACATTTTAATTAAAAGATGATCCAGGAAGATCTGTAAATTTTCTAAAAAATATATTTTTTTAAACTAACGTTGCTGTATCTCGAAGGTGGTTTCATTTAAATTTGAAGAAAAAATAATATCCTCAGGGTAGAAAAAAGCAAGAAACCACATAAAATTGAAAAATAAAGTAAATTTGTACAAAAAGAAAATAAACACCGACCTCAAAAATTTGCTTACATGAAGACCTAAACTGAAAAGTTAAAAATAATATTTTGTAATAACCAAATTTTTTAAGTCGGTTTTTATTTTTTTTGTAAAAATGTACTGTATTAGTTCAATCTTGAACGTTAAAATTTGAAAATTCGAAATCCGACATTAACCTCTCCACGCCCTTGGCAACATATGTGTAGGTACGTTTAGTTTTAATTTACAATAAAGACGACTAACCACATAACTGTATATTATTTGTTTTTAATATTCTTGATCCTTTCCAGCGTATTTTCTATTATTTAATCGCTATCGATTGAAAATTAATCAAATCTAACTACACAAGAAATTCGATAATTTCGTTCTAACTTTAAAAAAAATTCGTCCCTAAAGAGGTTAATTTCTTACCAACCTAATACCTATTATAATGCATATTCGCAGGGACTCGAAAATACCAACTCACCGTCGATCATTTTAGTTTTTTTTTTTTTTCATTTTTAACCTTGACATCTTTAGCATTTAACATCCTATTGACATAGAGACCACGTTGCAACTACCGACGAAGGGGGATACCCGTATCTCGTATCGAATTATCTCGATGAAAAAGCAAAGGTAATCGAGTAACGAGAAAAAGATTCGTTCGGAGGTAACCGCGAACGAGACGGACGGTAGAGCCTACGTCCAAAATGGAGGGTTGGATGATCGGTCGACGCGTCGAGCATGGTTATTAATCATCGCTCGTTGAACAGACTCGACGCGCATCACCGCGCGCGAATAAACATCGATGCCCGAGCGTATACGCGCTTTCGTGACCGTGCCACGTATATAAACGATGAGAGATCGAGCGGACATGAATTAGCAACGGCACTAGGGACGAGCCGTGAAGCTAAACCACCACCGTTTGCTCCTTCATCGCGAAACCGAGGAAAAGCTGCGCCTCTGTTCTGCTCTTCCGCCACCGGCTGCTCTCCCGTCCGTTCTATCGTCCGTTCTACCGTCCGTTCGACGAAAGCCACCGTACAATGTCGCTCATGAATAATGTCCCATCCGCTTCTATCCTCCTAATGAAGATTAGTCGAGTTCCGTTCAAGGAATTACCAATAATCCAATAATATACGCATTGTTTCGACGTAATTTTACCTGGGCGCTGCCTCCTATCATTTTCATTACGTTCTATTATACCGTTGCTTCGAAATTAATGAAGCAAACGATCGGTGAAACGCGACAATTTATTTTAATCGGTATTGTTCGATATGTTCATTCGACCTGGTTAGAATGGTAAATGTTGATTGTAGAAATATTTTCTTTTTTTATATTTTTATGCTAACGAGGAACGACGGAATCGTGTTATTAAAAGATATCTCATGCATGGAATAAAAGTTTGATTTACTTGCTTAACCGTCGTGTCAACTCGATTGCAAGAATTAAAGCTATTGTCATGATTAAAATAATCTACGATAACCTGGGATTCAAATTGGGATGGAAGCTGCTCGTTTCTACCCGATGAAATTTCGACCCGTAGATATTGGAGCTGCTAGCAGCCAAGTGCGAATCGGCTTTCCAACCACGGTGGTATTTCGCACCCTCGTTTCTTGGTAATGCCCGCGAGGTGAGACCTAATTTGTACCGCCCAACGCGCTTACGTATGAGGGTGTGTCAAAATGACCTGATTGGATTCGTCATTTTTATTATAGCAATCAAGCAGTGAAGGAAGATAATTATTTTTCATATAACGTGTTTGTAACTTATTTACAAAATTGTAGGAGCTTAAAGATGATCACACTCTGCAAGACTGTCATTATCACCTAATGCAGACAATTGTTAAAAAATTCAGGTAATACTAATTGTTATCATAAAGGTAGTTAGAAATATTGACATCTATGCCAAAACTGGTTCTTAGGAAAAACTAATTAAAAATTGATGTGTTCAATCCTTCTAAAATTTTGTAAATTAATTAAAAACACATTGCATTACAAAAAAAATATCCCCCTTTATTGCTTTATTGCCCCATAACAAAAATGACGAATATAGTCCGGTTACTTTTGGATACACCAACGTACTCGTAATCGCCCAGCCACTCGAGAGCAACTGTTATTCTATGACGAAGATTCTTTGTGTCGAAATACGAACAAAAGATAAAGGGAGAGAGAGAGAGAACGACATAGAGAATAGGAGTAACATAAACGGAGCGATATATCACGTCTCGGAAATTTGCACGCAAAGTTAACCGTGCGTCCCCGTGTACGTAACGTTCGATCACGATCAACCGAGCGTAAATTAGCGTCGGTCGCGACTAAGCTACTCCTTAATGGTTTTACGCGTGTTTACATTAACGTTATCGGTAGCCGCGAAGGGTACGAGGGGAGAGCAGAAACCTAGCCCACCCGCTGCTTCTCTCATCCCACTCCCAGTTTCTCTTCCCTACGTCGTCCTTTAGCAATCCGCTGAGGTGGTATTCGAGGATTGCGACTAACATCGGAGAATAACCCTAGACCTATCAAGAATCATGATTTTTAAATTATTGCCGTCGTTATTTGTTTAACCTCGTGCCTTATGATTTAATTTGACACACAATAAAATTAGGATCAGAAATTGAGAAAAAGAGGAATTTACAATAATTTCTCAGTAATCCGGCAGATATTGGGTCCGGCGTCATTGTGGTAGTAAAATGTTACACGTACGTTGAGGTGGGTCAATATGACGCGTGTATTTAACTTGTGATATTTCAATGTTTTTTTTTCTTTAAATTATTCTTCAATGTTATGTGATAGCTTTATTATACTGCGGATTCGTAAATAAAAGAAAAAATGATATAGAAAAATGTAATTGTATTACTTCAACAGCAATATCGCTCGCATACTTACAAAAATATTGAAAATTTTAAACACGCCATTTTGACCCAACCTCAATGACGCTGGATTAAAAGGGAAGAATTTAAAAGTAAATTTTTACAAAAGAGAAATATAAAATTTATTATATATTATTGCGTATTATTCAATATTTACAATACCTACCTTATTAATTATTTTTGGAGTAGGTACCAACATTACAGAGTTTATGTTAAACTTGCCTTGACTGGCACAGACTCCGAAAAATACTGTTTAAGTGGGTATTGTAATATTTAAATAGCAATAATTTTATATATTGTCCTTATAATTTTCTTTTCTTCTAAGCAATTAAGAAATTATTATTTTTAACTTTGTAGTTAAAGTATACATATAAGCAAATTTTTTAAGTCGGTTTTTTTGTAAAAATTTAATTTATTTTTCAATTTTTAGTGGTTCTTGGCTGTTTTCTTACCCTTAGGGGTAAAATGTTTTCTTCAAATTTAAATGGCACAATCCTCAACAAACACCTTATTTAATAAAAAAATAATCATTAAAATCGGTTCACAATCATCGAAGATACCGCGTAACATACCTACACCAAAAAAATACGGTCAACTTGATAACCTCCTTTTTTTTTAATCGGTTAAAAATAGGACCTAATCAAAATGTAATAGACTTATTCTAAACCATCCAAGCTACCATAATATCCTATTTTTAGCGAACCATTACATACCTAATCTCTTCGGTCACTTAATGGATTAACAAATCAATTTTATTTTTTCGTGACAAGCTACACATTCTAAATTGGCTATTACCTACCACTCTTTCTCTCTCTCTCTCTGTTGGTCTCAAAAAGCGACGTTTCTAGATCCACAAAAGCCAAACACGAGTAAAATATAGCGTAAAAGACACGCACACAGTCGTGTCTACACGTAACGCGTGAAAACAACGAAAGGCAGGCGTCATCCTACCAGCCATGCGGCGGCGACGCGACGACGACAAAGCTTTTGGAGTCGGTGCTGAGTCTCGGTGCTCCCGCACGCCAAGAGCTCGTATACGAGCACGGAATCGAAGCATGGTGAAGCACGGCTGCACGCGATCCTCTGATCCGTCTTACAAGAGGCGTTACCGTTATCTCCCTTGGTTAATCTCGAACTAGCGACTAATAGGTTCACCGTGCGAACGTGTCTTCTCGAAACGGAACCACCTGAAAAGGCTTTCGCGAGACACGCTTTGCCTTAACGGAACAGAAAGGAAACGGCGAAAAAGCTTTCTCGCCTTTCGAGAGAAAATCTTCTCTCTCGCCTTCTATGAATATGCACACGCTCGTCTTGGAAAAGTTAACGATGACGTGTGAAAAAGCCTCGAAAAAGAAAAACTATACGTAGAGAAGGATCCGAAAGATCTTCGTGTGGCTTTATTAAAATTTTCTCAAAGTCTACGTTGTCGTTACCTTCTCTCTCTCTCTGCCTATCTTTGTCAGAAGAGGTCGTTCGAGCTCGCGGAACTCTTCTCTTCGGCGTATAAAGGATAGAGCGCGCCGTGACAGCGAGAAAATTATCACCCAGTCACGTCAAGTGGGTCACGAAAGTTCCGAGAATGCGAGACGAAGGAAGGAGAAGGTGGTAGTGGTAACGTTGGTATGCTAGAGAAGGAGAGAGCTACGGAGAGAGATTCACCGAATATAAAGCGAAGGGTGAAATGGTGGAGGAGGATAGGAGAGTTTCGAGAAAACGAGAGCATTCGAGGACTTTAGAGACGGACGAACAAGGCGGAGAGAAAGCGAGCGAAGATTATGAAAGGGAGACTGGGGAAAGAAAGATAGATAGGTACCTAGAGAGAGAGAGAGGGATATGGAACAGGGAAAGAGACAACTTACGATTCACGTCGAGGATGAGGGCCCTGCTCTGTGGCGGCACCAAGTTGGTGTTGCTGGCCTGACAGATCAGCCTTGCGTTGAGATGTTGCCGGCCGACTCTCGGATACGACAAGTGGTTAACCGTAAGCGCAAACTCGCGGTCGTAGCTGTAGGACTCGTCTATCACGGTGTTGTCGAGGTACCACGTCAGCTTCGGCGGCGGCTTGCCGCCTCTAACCTGGCAGATTAGTTTCACGTCGCTATCCTCGTTGTAGGGTTCCTTGATCCTCGATATGTCCCTCGTCGTGCCGTCCAGGATCTCCGGCTTCGAAGGAGGCACTATAACGAACAAGCGGAAGAGCTCGTTTCAACTGATATCATCTCTTCACCCTTTAGATTACCATCGGAAACGAGGGATTTGCGAATAAGCTTGACAAGCTATACTTTGACTTTTCTCCTGTTATTATCACTGTACATCTTCGTGAAACGGTAAAAGCAAATAATAAGAAATGAATATTAGATAAAACGTACGGTGATCTACTTTCTTTCATGATCAAATCCAATGTCCTCAATCTCTAGCTAGGCTCTCCGACCTTGCTGAAAAGCGATCTCGTGTTCGGTACTCTCCTTTGACGAAAGCTTTAGATCTGACATTATCTCGTATAAACTTCAAAAGAATTTTTTAGCACACGGGCGGAGCTAAAGCCGCATTAAAAATAATATTCACGGACGCGTTTTGCTTGTAAAAAGAGGGGAAAAGATTTATCGGGTAGAGTATGGGCGGGAGCACAGTAAAAAAGTAAGGTCAAAATTGTTGGGGATATGCGGATATACATATATGTATGTATGTGTGTTTTACATACCAGATCTGGGCAAGTTTTATTTAAAATGAAAGTGAGAGAAAACAATATTTGAAATCGTTGATTTCGGACTTTTATTTCTGCTACTACTGTTTGGAAAGAAAAATATTTATCGATTTATTTAAAATAATGAATTATTTCGTAATTTTTTAAATTTTACATTTGACAAAAAAATAAGATGCAGTAAACAGTAATAAACAGTAAACTAAAGAATGTCAATATACTAAACCAGACTCAAACTTGATAATCACAACAAGAGGTGTACCGATTACTGGCTGACTAGTCGGTCAAGCTGACTATTCGGCCACTTTTGTAGTCGTCGATTAGTAGACAGAAAAGCTGATTATTGGGCTTCAAATTTTAGTATTATTGATAAACGTAATATAACGTAATTAATTAGTTATAAGGACATACAAAATATTAATCTATTATTAATCCCAATTATTAATTTTGAACTGAATTAAACTAAATTACTATTAAGTACCAATGAAGTAAAAATTTAGGGGAAAATGATATTACTTATCTTGGTACACGTTATAACCGGTTGATCGACAATGACGAAAACGAAGTATTTTGTCGCATTTTTTATTGGTACTTGGAAACAATTGACAGAGCAGACTAGTCGGCTAGTCGCCAAAAAGTGTAGTCAGCACATCTCGAATCACGACATTTTATACAATTTCACAATTATCTCACTTAAAATAAAATAACATGTTATTTGAAATAATGTTATTGCAAAAATAATCGCAGGCATTAACATAATTCTGAAATAAAGTAAACTGATTTGAATTGATATTTCAAATAATTTCCACGATATGAGAGATTAAAAAAAAGGAAAATTCTGGTAAAAAGGTTTTTTTTTTTTTCTTTCATATATCAAAATAATCAATAAACCAATAAGCACAAAGATATAAGTAGTAAAGATTATCGAGATAAACCCAACAATTTTTATCATAGATCAAAAGATCTTACCTATTACGGTCAAGTTCATCATTTGATTTCGAGTAGGGTTGTTCTTAAAATCCACCCGACACCGATAGATCCCCTCGTCCTTGGTTTCGAGCCGGTCGATGCTGAGGTGGGCTGGATCCGTAGCCGTGATAAAAAAAGCTCTTGGTCCCAGTGCCGCTGGCGACGACCAGAGCTGAGCATTGTTAAACTGCCGACGACCGCGCACGTCGAAACTGCAAGCATTCATATATACTTTCCATTAATGCCCGCAAAGATATCTCGTCCATATTAATAGACCATTGCAAAATTACTCAACGAGAGTGCTCCATTATCGTTTCCCGAATAAAATGACGCTTCGAAGCTCATAAAAAAAAACATAGTGTCGCAACAACAACAAATTTTATCGAATGAAAAAGTATACGAATTCGTGCCGTAGGAAATAAGCAGAATTTATCGATGTCGTCCCTTCTTTACTTTCTTCTTTTTCTCTCTCTCTCTCACGGTTTGGGATTTGTCCCGGGCAAGTGGTTATCCTGAAATTTATATGAAATTCACGGCTATGTTTGCACCGTTACGACAACGGTACGTCGTTCCGTTCTCTAATTAATGCCACGTTATGATTACGTTACTGAATTCGTCGAGCTGCGACGGTTATTTTTAAATTAACGATAGCAAATATCGAGTTAATAATACGAATAACAATAATTATGATAATAATTATACCGATGATAAATAATAATAGTAATGACGAACGAGTACATCGGAGAGTATCCCATTCGATAAATATTACAATGGAATCTCCATTAACGGAATAAAGAATGTCACACAATTATACTGATAATGACATTTTTTTATTAATCAAACAGGCATTCCTTCCTATAAGGATAAATTATCAGCGAGCTACATCACGCAAGATTATATTAATGGAATAGATGCGTGGCCCTTTTTGCGGTTCGTTTTTATCCCACGAATGTAGAAATTACCAAGTAGTACATCCGCTTTATAATCCACGATATTAAAGAACACCGAAGAACGCGATTTCACGGGCCATTCACGGTCGTCCGTTGGAGAAGCTCCATTCGATCCGATTAAAAGACGCTCGTACGATGAAAAAGTCACGAGAGAATGTAAGAAGAACGTATAGAAGAATCAAGATGCCTAACGCGTGTGTTATGGCGTATCGGATCGCCGCGTTATCCGGCTGTAATTGGAACACGACGGGATATTCATGCAGTGATTCTTGGAAGATTTCTTCCGTTCACTCGTCAACTGATTTTTTGATAGTCGTAAATTGGTTTGTCCATCATTCTTATAATTCTTTGAATTTAATTAACGAAACTCACGGTCGACAAAAAAGCGGATTTTCTTAACACCTATGCGATCAGCTGAAAACGAAGTCCATGTTTGGAATTTTTTTTTACTTACTGACTCGTGATATTGAAAAATGAGATTGAGAATTTAATTAGGCATATCGAAATGTATAAAAAATAATTTTTCCGTAACTGAATTTAAGAAATGGGCACTTTTTAGTGTAGGACAAACAAAATTTTTTTTTTCAATTCTTTATTCCAATACTTAGGAAACTACATGGCCGTTCTTGAAAATATTAATTTTTGATCGAATAGCGGCGTTTGAAACGAAAAAGTACATTTTTTGCAATTTTTTTCACCAAAACATTAAGTGAAATCAGCTGTAATTTAATAAATTTTGAACTTATAAAAAAATCGCCACGTATTTCTCTAGGTATTGGAGTAAAGAATACTAAAAAAAATGTTTCTTTGTCCTATACTAAAAATTGGGTCACCCATGCTGCTACGCACGGACCGAATCATCTGTCTCCTTTACGCTGCTGCAGACCATCCATTTGTTAAATTTAATTATGAAAAAATTACTATTTGTACATTTTGATAAGCCTAATTAAATTATCAATCTCATTTTGTAATATCACGATTCTGTAAGTCAAAAAGAACTCCCAAAGCTGGACTCCTGGTTCAGTCGATTTCATAGATGTTACCCCTAACCCTTTATGAGGTGAGGAGAACATATTTACCACCTTGTTATTATGGTATAATTTTTAAATTATGATCCAGGTAGTATTTGTTTTACACTGGTCATTATTTTTTATCGTTATTCCCTACAAAAAGTTAAGTCGTCAAACGGCTAAATTTATTTCGCGTATTAAATCGAGAAAAAAGAACGATAATAGTTTAACAATTTTTGGAAAATATTCTAGAATAATACACGTTTCTTCCTTGCCCTTACAGAATGAAATATCTTATCTTTGAGCACACTTACGAAAAAGAAAACTAAGGGGAGAAACGCGAAGGAAGAGAAAGAGAAGGATCTTTGCCGGTAGAACGATACCATACGTGAATTGTAATTCAAGTAGATGGAAGGTTACGTGGAGTATATCCAGTCTCTCACCTGGGAACCATCCTCCCAGCATGATCGCATATTAAGCATCTGGAGCAGCCGAGAAAGCGAGAGAGACAAGGGAGAAAGAGCGAGAGGGAAGTAACGCGGTTCCCCTCGAGCGAGCGAGCTAGCGAACGAGCTAGCGACCGACTAAAAGTTAAATTGCGTTCTACGACTGCACGAGAGTTCGGATTTCCGCTCGTGACTGAGTATTCCCAAAGATATCCTGGTGGCACGCTGCTGCTCCCTTCTGCGGCATTGACGTTGAAATACGATTTAATTCTTCCACTTCGCACTTCGCGAAGATTCTCGGCGCGACGTGGAGCTATCCTCGCGAACCATTCTCTATCCCTTCTCTTCTCTCTTTGTCTTTCTTTGTTCTTCGCTCCTTCGTTCGCGATCGCAACAGCGAACATGGCTTTCCTCGCGAGCGATAACCCTGAAAAGCGATTCTCTCCTATCGTTTCTCGTGCTTTGCGTCAACGTTCCAAGGTGCGAAAATGCGTCGGAGGAAAGAGAAAAGCTCCGACTCTCGTGCAATTTATCAAGAGCTTCCTCGATGAATCTCGTCGATCACTTTACTGATACGTCGAACGAGTGAAAGATGCGAATCGATAATACCGAATTTACGCGTTCGTGCGTAATAGTGGAATTTTATTGCCTCGCTTCCCCAGATTTTTCTTAACGTCTCCTATATCTCGTTGGCCCTACGTCATTTTATTTCGGATAGTGATGGACGGCAAGACAAGAATTTCAAAATCTTGTCTGGATTTTTCAATAAAATTTCATAAAATTGAGACAGACAAGATTTGTGCTTCGAGATCGAGTCAAGGCAAGAAAAATTAATCAAGATTCTTGATAACTGAAACTACAATTATATGTATGCAATTATAAATATATATTATTTATGTTGTATTTGAATTATCTATTATTAACGGCTATTATTCTATGTTACCAATTAGGGTAAACCCGTTAGGGATGGCCATAGTTTTTTTAACGTTAAATAAAACGGAAAATATTGAACATATAATTAAACTTTTTATCTTAAAATAATCAACAACAATTAGGTTTTGAAAAATGTGTATAAAAATATTCTTACAATGTAAGAAACATAGATAAAATTTCCATTTAAAAAAAAAATGTAATTGGCCATCTCACCCGGCATATTCGGGAGTGATGGCCATAGTAGTACGGGATAGATGGCCGCACTAGATTATCCCCTGCCTTTTCATTTACCTTTACTTCCTGCTTGTCGGAGCTCCTTTTTCTTTTTCTGTACGCATTTATTGCACATGTCATTAAAAGTTGTACAATTCTCATGTACCCACAGATCACAAATTAAACATTTAAGCCAATCTTCAATGAGATGGATTTTATAGTTATTCTCGCCACATCAAGCACAATTATCTTCTTCATTTTAAGCGTCTTCTTCACCAGACGTATCATATAATATTAGTAATAATAGTTCTTTAAAAATTAGTAACAATAGTTCTTCTTCACTAGTATTACTTTCCAAAATCCCTTTGATAGCTTTTCCTTTTCTTATTGTGATAGGTTTTTCATTCTTTTTGCCTTCCGTTTTTACCAAACAATTATTTTCTTGCCTAAGTTTCCACATATTTTCTTTCATAATCTTTTCTGCTTCTTTCGTTTTTCTTAATGTTATGTGACCTTCCGGAAACAAGAGCGTACCAACTTGCTTGCTACGTTCACGGGCTTCTATAACTTATTGTAGAATAGGGGATATTTAACATAAAACAAAACAAAATAAAGATAATCTATAACAAAAAACTACCAGCATTGAAATAGTATTAAAAAGAATCAAACACTATAGCCATCTTAACCGGCCTTTATATGGCCATCCCCCCTTTTTGTCCGTGTAAGATGGCCACCTTAATATTTAAACTAACGAATAACAAGAACTTTACTATTTTGATGTTAGATTGAAGAGAAATTTACACTTAACACAATAAACTCCCAAAAACGCAAAGAACTAGTAAAAATATTAGTATTTCAGGATGATATACGAACCTACTATAAAATTTCACCAATACTAAATAAAATCAAGGCCTGTTTACTTATCTTTCTGATGTACATTTGTACGAATTTTTGTGGGATATTGTTCAGTGACGTCACACAAAACGTACTAAACTAAAAACAGCGTCACCTTGTCAATAAATAAGCAAAATATATTAATTGGCCATCTTTCCTGTATGGCCATCTCTAACGGTTTTACCCTAATGGAACAATGAATAAAAAAAATATATTTGGTTGTTCAAAAAGTCATTTCATTTTTCCCCAACAGAGGATTTAATTGTATTTTGTCACAGCTCACTTCACTCTTAAGCCTCATTGTTATTATACATTTTGACAGCTGACATAGCGAGGCACATTTGTGATAAAGTTTGTTTAATTCTACGCAATAGTTTTTGTTTGATGTCCTATCAAATATGCAAAGTCGGAAGCAGCATTTTCGGTATATTTTATTTTTTACTATCGAAAAGGTAAAACTGCTGTTCAAGTAAGGAAAAAGTTACCCGATGTCTACAGAGAAGATGTATTGATAGAATGCCAGTGCCAAAACTAGTTTGATGTTGAAGATGCACCAAATAAGCCTTGCTATATTATCTGTCAAAATATATAATGACAATGCGGCTTAAGCATTAAGTTGGCTGTCAAAAAATACAATTAAGTTGTCTGTTGGCAAAAAAAAACGAACTTATTTTCAGAAAAACCCAATGAAATATACAAATAGAGATAACAATCCTGATATCATACTTGTAATAAATAAAAAGTAAAATGTGCTAATGTACTGCACGGTAATGTCTCAATCTGTAACATACTTAACATGTATTGTCAAAATTCGCAAGTTAATACAGAACCATGATCTCAGGCGATTCGCATGGCTAATCTTAAATTGTGCCTGAATGAGTCAACCGAGGTGCCGAAAAAGTCTATTCTGTGAGTAATGGCGTTGGCGCGCTCTCAAATGCGGTTTCAGCAGCTATGTGAGGCATATGTTTTCTTTTATTTATTCATATAATTGTAATTTTGTATATCCGGGTATATATGTCAGGGTTATTTAACGTGATAATCGTGTTGAAATCCTTCCGTCTATTTCCAATTTTAGATAATTCAATGCAAACTTTAAATTGCCACGAAACAATTAACTTTATAATTTTATTGAAAACTGGAGTCTATCTTTATTTTAAATATAGGAAATCTTTATGCATCAAAATTTATTATATTTGTAGTATAAATAATAATATAAATTATATGTCTTGCACATGTAATCATGACAGTAACTATTGGAAGTTGAATATTCATAAAATTGAAATATTGGTAGATTTTATATTGTATAGTTTATTCATATGAAAAGACTCAGAATTAACAATGAGTGGATATTTCGGAAGACCAAGTTAACGGCTGAACTTTATTTGTTTTTCAAACATTTGTCGACCATAACGTGTAGGGCTATAATCCTATGTCTGCTAACGTGCCACTTACACTACATTGATGTCATAATTCGAGCGGTAAAATTTAAAAAACATATTTCTTCAATAATTTGTATAAAAATTTAAAAAAAAAAATAACTCAAGATTTTGCAAATAAATATCTATAGATTGCAACGATATTTCTAAAATTCCGGGGAGGTGCCGGATGCACTCCCCGCGAAATAATCGTTTCAACAAATTATTTGTTAAACCGCAAGAATCCTCTCCGCGAAAAAGGGCTCACGAACTTACCGCTAACGCAGTCGTAAGGAGCAATGGGTTAAAGGGGGAAAGAAATGAACAAAGTTCCTCCGGAGTAATTTTTGACCAGAAAGTAAAAAGAGATAATTTATTCGGATAAAATCTTTCTCGAAAACCGGTAATTTTCCGTTAGAATCAATATATTACAAAGCCGGGCTTTCTTTGTTGCCGGTGTTTACTCGCACGTCCGGACGAATTAACCGCCGGTCGCGTGCTCGTTGCCTGCACGTGCTCGCCTTTCTTCCCGAATATTCTCCCGTGCGATCTACGGCTTTATTCCTAATTAATCCACAAATACTTGAATTTACGATTAACAATTATGCATTAACAATCAGGTGGACATAATTAAGCGATTCCTCGCGAACTCGGACGGCAATCAAGGCTGGTTCTAATACCGCGACGAACAAAGAAAATCTAAAGACTTTATTCTTTCACTTTTTAAGAACAAATTAATATTTTTCTCCCCACTATAATAACTATTCCCGCTACGCAGTCGTCTTCCTACTCCGGAATCGAACTTCGCGATCGGATCCGCAACCCGAAAGGAACTTTTTCTCTCACAAAGGATTCTGGATTTCGCTCGACTTATCTCACTTCTTATCTAGTTCAACGTCGCGAACAGAGTAATTAGGCGCGGATCATGCACGCGGCTCCTTACGAACCGGCCTACCGAGATTACCCGAGCCCATCCGAAGATAGCCGAGCGCCTATTCGCTATCTCCCTCGCTCTACCGCCTCGTTTGGCGACGCACGCTCGCATGGCCGTCTCACGTGGTTTCGCTTGTTAATTTTCGGCGAGTTTCTTCTTCTCTCTCGGATTTTCCCTGGGTGACCGATGACCATTGCAGCGGTCAATCCGATCCGTTGCAGAGCGAAGGGATGCCTCGATGTATTGCTCTCGGGCGGCTCTCGTCTATTCGGCCTTCGGTCGTTCTCCGCCGTTTGTTTCTCTCTCTTAATCCAGTCACTATGTACATTTGAAAATGCAATTGAAGATGCACAGCTGATTTTTGGATATGTTTTAGAGGGTGCCTATAAAAGCTTAACTTGAAATTGTCGACCTAAAACACCTGGAGCTCCCGCCGCCTTCTTGGAAAATGTAAAATTTTGTTTTTATTCGCGATAACTCCGCTCTCCGCCACGATACGAAATTTTTAATTACATACTTTTGTAGCTTTTTTAATGCCCGATAATTTAGATTGTATACATTTTTTACGTATCGTTGATCGTTGGGGAGATATCGAACGAGAAAGATAACAATGAAGTCATTTTAATAAGTTTTTCGCGATTTTTCCGGTTTTTTGTTTAATGTACCGAAAAAATCAAGACAACTAAGTTTGTAGAGCATACAAATACCTGCAGTGCAATGGAGATAGTGATGGATTCAAGACAAGACAAGAATCGAACATACTTGTCTTGTTTTGATTTTTTACAATCGAGAATTAGTATGTCTTGATCTTGACAATCAATTTCTTGTCTTGATTCTTGCATGATTCTTGCAAGATTCTTGATATTTTTATATTTGTAAATATTTATTTACCACACCTTGAATTATTGTTTTTGAAAATTTGTATAAAAATTATTAAAAAATATTTTTTTTAAATTCTACTGGTCATAAAAATTAAAAGAACCAGAAAATTCTTGAAATTTTTAGGTCATTTTCAAATTACTCTATATCAGCTACAAATGTTCGTAGTGGAAAATTTAAAAAACTATTTCGAAGTTTAAGGTCTCTAGTTTACTTAACGCACACACTTAAGAGCACGTTTGAGTACACATCATTACAAAATAGAGATTTCCTATATTTACAATAAAAATAAACTGCAGTTTTCTGTAAAATTATAAAGTTTATTGTTTCGAATTAATTTAAATTTTGCATTTAATTATTTAAAATTGCAAATAGACGGAAGGATCTCAACATGATTATAATATTACACAACCCCGATATACAGGGTGTCCCACGAGTAAGGAGGCCACCTAAATATTTTCTTTTTTTTTATGATAAGAAAAACTGTTATGGCATACTTTGAATGGGACAGGCTAATGTATGTTATGAAAAATTGAAAAATTTTTTTAGGTCATTTTTTATGCATTTTTTCAAAATCGTCGGCATTTTTTACTTTACAAGCATACATTTTTTTGTATTGTACCTTGTAGAGGTTAAAAAAATACATTTAAGTATACTCGTGCCACGACCTTCAAATGACCTTGAACGTCAGAAATGTAATCAAATTGTAGTATCAAATCAGTATCAAACAGTATCAAATCAAAAAATGACCTAACAAAAATTTTTTTTTAATAACGTACAATAGCCTGTCATATTCAAAGTATGCCATAACAGTTTTTCTTATCATAAAAAACAAAGAAAATATTTAGGTGGCCTCCTACTCGTGGGACACCCTGTATATGGCCCTATATATAAATTTATAATTACATAATATATAATTATAATTACACAATTATAATTACATACGTAGATATAATTGTAGTTTCAGTTATCAAGAATCAAGCATCTTGATAGATTTTTCTTGTCTTTTCTTGATCTTGAAGGACAAATCTTGTCTTGTCAAGAAATTGGTAATCTTGTCCCGAAAAATTAAGTCTTGTCTTGTCAAGATCTTGAAATTCTTGTCTTGCCGTCCATCACTACGGGTATTCAAAATACCACGTCACAAGATATAAAAATATCAAGAATCTTGCAAGGATCAAGACATACAAATTCTCGATTTTAAAAAGTCAATACAAGACAAGTATGTTTAATTCTTGTCTTATCTTGAATCCATCACTACTTTTGGATACCTTCGAGATCAGACAATCATGTCAAGCAGTGGGAAGAAGTGAAATTAATTAGGAAAACTTCGAGAGAGAATCCTCCGTGCTTTCTTTAATTACACGAAACATCGCGAATCCAATATTTATACAATCGCAGCCGCTTACGTAATTTTACTGTATTTTTAAATCCATTCTTAATTGCAGCTGACGTAATTTTATATAACATTATATTAAAACACGGTATCCAGAAAATTAATGGGAAACGTACTAACACATTTTTTTACTTCCATATCCTACAGAATCCCTCCAAAGTGATTCCAGAAAAAAATAAATATTAAATTTTACTTTTATGTAAAAATATGTAATTACCTTTCAGAAGAAATTTATTTGATGAATTTTTCAATTTTAATATACCTACTTGTAATTTTTTTTTTTTTTCATTCTAAACGTTTTTCTACTGAAGTTCGCAATGTATAAATTTCTTTCGATTTTGCCCAACAAGTGGTTACAAGCACGATATTATAAAGCAATTTATTTTTCATTTTTATTCTCATTCTATTGCCAACTACCTCCGGCAACCGACTATAGATTTTTGTAAATTGCGTACTGCACCCAGTTTTAGGTCGCGCGCTTGAATCGCCAGCTGCGAGAGCGTTAAAGGCTCGAATAAGCAGGCACCGCCCGTTTCTAAATGGTCTATTTTCTTGCGTCGAGAATATTACCTTATTAAATCCGGCTTGAATAGGGGAACACTATAACGAACTCGATAAGCGCAAACGAGAACTACATAGACCTCTTTTTCGTAATTCATAAAAAAAGAAATTCATCGCATGGTAATTTATTGGACCAAAATAATATTTTATGACTTAACACGTGAACGTGACAAATCATGATCGATCTACCTGAAGAGTATTTGTATATATTTTTGACAGTGACTTTTGAGTTACGTTTTCAGAATAAATATTCTATTACCTTAGAAATGATTGTTGGCACGTTCAAAAATTCTTGAAACAAGACGTTGACTTTTCACAAACTTAGAGTAAGTCGGGGTAATATGCCACTTTTCAATAATTTCCAAAATAATCAATAGATAGCGTTAGTTGAACGTTTTTTTCTCTTGGTTAAGTGCAAACGTTACGATAGCAACGATTATTTACTTTTTCGTTCATAATTTGCTGCGTACACCAGGTAAGTTAGAAAAGTACTGTCTTAATCTAATTACGTACTGTTACTTAAAGTTAAATTATTCATTTGTAAATATTCAAACGTAATTATGCAAATCACTACATAATACTGTAACTATCGAAGTATAATATAACCTTCAAACAATTACTAATATCTTGTGCTTTGTATAAAAATTTATAACTTTTATGCTATGATATGCCAGTAGTTGATCGGGGTAATATGCCACCCGTGATACTTCAGTGTCGTAATTTTGTTTCTATTCTTATTTAGTTTTTCGCTATTTTACATACTTTTGCAACGTTTGAATTGTTTCCTTCTCATAACAGATTTTCTATAAATCTTTTAATTTTTGAATTATCCGTCATTTTTAAACCACGAGTCGGATCGAATCGAAATTGTTCGTGGATCCTTCTTGTGTGAAAACCGATTTGTTGTATGCGTGGTGTTCACGAAGACTGTATTAAAAACCAAGATTGTTTAGTATGTAAGAGTTAGTATTTTTTAAGATTATGTTTCTTGTTGATT
Organism: Ancistrocerus nigricornis; assembly: GCA_916049575.1. Classification (NCBI taxonomy): domain Eukaryota; kingdom Metazoa; phylum Arthropoda; class Insecta; order Hymenoptera; family Vespidae; genus Ancistrocerus; species Ancistrocerus nigricornis. The sequence continues at coordinate 10,544,649 of OU696665.1, forward strand.
TATAAAATTTGTTTATTATATTGTTGACTATTGTGTTTTGTTTTAAATTTATAAAAAATATTAATAAATGTATGTTTTTTTTTTCATAAAATATTAAGTGGCATATTACCCCAAGTCTTGTGGCATATTATCCACCTGCCATGCCACTTTCGACAAGTTCAGAAAATCCGTGTTCCTCTCTTCAATTATAAAATTTTTATAATATGTTATTTATGTAAGATATACAAAATTAACCATATTTTCAGTTGGCTATTTGTTTTTGTCTGTAACGACATAAACTTAGGAGATATCGTCGGTCAAAGTTAACAGTGGCATATTCCCCCGACTTACCCTATCCACAATTTTATTCCTTCTATAAAACATTCACGGTAACCGGTCGATGCCAACCAAGGGTTAAGAAAATCTCGAGCGAACGGAAGAGATTAAGAAAAAACGATAAAGATGGACCATTTATTCGCAAGGTTTCTTCTTTTTCCCCTACCACGTCTCCTCCTTCCAGGATTATACTTGGCCCTATTCCGTAGCTGTTCGACAAGTTCGACGGGCTTGCGGCGTAGCGTCGAGTCACCGCATTTGGCACGTTCGTTCAAGTGTCCCGAACTTTCGCCGCCTTATTGCCAAGATATTTTAGCCAAGCCCTCGAGATCTTTGAAAGAGAACAGGGAGTGAATGGGGGGGGGGGGCAGGTGGTAGAGATAGACGAGAATGGTGGTGGAGTTAAAACAACCCTGCTGGCTTTGCTCTAAATGGCGAAGCCAAGCTTCGAGTTTCCTCTCTCTTTCTCTCCATTTTTCTCTTTCTTTATGTCGTCTCTCGTAACGGTAAGAAATAGAACGCTGATATCAACGACTATCCTTTTTTTTCTATCCACGCTATTCCCCTATCTATACCCACGAGCACTTTAAGATCTCACGCGAGAAAACGACACTCCGTTAGGCGCGAAACGGCTAGAGGAGAATACCTCGAAACTTTCTGGCCATCGAATAGAATCAAATGGATTTCGAATAGAATCGAATAGATCGGTGAGAGTTTAGGGTAGTTCTTCGAAGAAACGGTACTTTGAATGGTCGGAACTAGATAGTTGAACGTGGATACTTGGGTTTCAGTTATCGCGAATCATTTGATAATAATATCGAGGTGAGGAGAGAGAAAAATTGTAAAAATTAGTTTAATCGATGTCACATTATAAAATACTGTTAAATATTCTGCATCAGTATGAAAAATATTCTTACGTATCTCTCTGTTATTTTACTTCGCAAGCACCATTTATTTATACCACTGCTCGTACTGTCTTTACAACAGCGAGCACCGTACACGGAAAAAACGGGAAAATGTCACTTACGTGGCTTTGTTTATTTACATCCTTGTCACCCGCTACATTTGCCTCCACTATCCGATAGATATATACGTCCTCGGGGAATACGAATGGCGACGTTACACAGAGTTCCATTAAAAAGTAATACTCGAATCCGGGCAAAATCAAAGAACGAAGACGAATTAAAAGAGAGAAAAAATCGCGGCAGGTTAACGATGAAATACGTTTGAAGCTGTCATATCGCGATGAGTTACCATGCACCGAAGTACCGATCGCGAACGTAGGTACAAGTATACTTTGTGTTTGCCGTATGTACAAATCATGCTCGCATTAACGTTTCATTAGAGATTCCGCGAATAGAGCTACGTAGGCGGGCCGTATTCGCGTGCGCGTGTTTGCGTATGCCGCAACCAGGCAACTGATTTATCGTGTTCAAATTAATGGCTCATTAGTTCGTTCTCCCGTGCTAATGAGTCAATCGCGTCTCAGAAATGGATAACCCTTAAGCGCGGCATATGTGCCTAACACGTTCGTTTACAAGGCTTGGCTCTAACGCCAGACGATCGCGAAGCAAACGACGCGACGGTGACGAGAGAATCGAAATGGGTATTCGGTTCTGGGTTAAGAGCCAAGAAGACGAGAGACTTTGGAGCTCTTTCGATCGATTCGATCGTTTAATCTTTTGCAGTTTGTAATTATTTTACTAGTATAGCTGAGCAGTTCTTACGAAATCTCGGAAATCTTCCTGTCTTTTCAATTTTTCTAAAATTATGTCGGACTTATATTGCTTAGTATTATTTTATTGAAAAGTATACTATAATAGTTACTAGTGTTAGTTATCTTTTCTGGCTCTTCTGTTTAAATAATAATAATATGACCGACTAAATACCCCAAAATTACTCCCTCGCTTTGTCTCAAGCCCTAAATTAAAATACTTTCAAATCATTTAATGGATACTGTTCTCAAAGATACACAGTGAAGTTTAGATGATTGATAAAAAAAATGTGTTTTCCCAAAAATATGTTTATTTGGAAACAATAACGTTACATAAACAATAAAATTAAAAAAACTCTTTTACTTGTGTCCCAAGAAAAAAAAATCATTCCCTCACATCTTTACTGACAGTCGCTTTACGAACGCATTTTTAATCTTACATGAACACAGCCATTAGTTTTTGATAGTTGGGAGTAATGTTAACAATTAAATACTACGAATTGAATTGTTTATGACAACATTTTGTGTGACAGAAAAGTTTGGTAAATATTTGTCGAAGTTACATTTTTTACCATCATTAATAAGAAAATTACATTTAATTATATATTGTTTATGCACTGAGATGTGTTTTAGGGAGCGGAAGGCTTACACAAAAATGCATGCGAAAGTAATGTAAGTTAGCACGTGTTTTTATCGGTTATTTTAAATTTCGTCATTCCCTCATTCATTCTTTTTTGTAGCATGGCATCGATAGTATCGAGACAGTATCAATCCCATTACTACTCATATGTGCACTTAATTATCCCCTATATTTTTTAAATCATCCAAGAAAACAGAGTCGATATTGTACAATCTACACACTCGAATTATTTAACAGGTAAAGCGTTAATCAATCAATCAACAGGATTTTCGTAAATCAATAAATATATTACATCGCATCGACTGTTATTAACAAAATCCTGTTTCATTTTTCTGTACTTGCCGCGACATAAAACCCAAATTAAATGGTCGAGTAGCTCGAGAGTGAACTACATAGTAATTGAAGCATATGTCAAGCATATGCAAATCGAAATTTGCTAACAAATGCGAATATATTTATAACATTTGTTGATGGTATTGCCACCTACATTACGCAAGTGAGACCAAAAATTTCGAGGTGGGTCAAAAAATATTCCACTGTGCATATTCACGCATCAAAAAGGTGGAACACTTTTAATACTACCGTGCATCAAAAAGTTAATGAGACCAGCGAAGGTTTCCTCTTATTGGAACAAAAGTAAACTGACATACCATTTAATCTCACCGACACGTAATTACTTGTGTAATCATATTCCTTTTTCGCTACGTTCAAATAATGACGAGTGAATAATTGACTATTTTCATACCTATATCAATGACAGACACGTTTCTTATACTACTTAAAAAAAAAACAGATATTTTAAGCTCAAGTACATTCTGAAATAAATCTCACCACAACCGAACAAGTTTCCACCTCATCCGGCTCCGATTTTTACGAGCAAATCCTAGGAAAACGTTACGCTCGTGTATTCCGAGCATACGCTTGATACGCTCAAAAGATTCGTATCGCGTACAGGCGAGAGGATTCGTCGCGTAAAGCTTTCGTTCGGAGCTTTACGCGTTTATAAAAGGCGACTGCTGGTCGTTACGAAGGAACTAACGATAAATCCGGTAACGGAGAAGAAGTAGACGAGGAAGAGAAGAGGCGAAAAATAGGAAGACGCGAGAGACGTAGCAAGGTCTGAAAGGAAAAATAAAAAAATAGAAAAGAAGAAGAAGGAATGGGAAAAGAAAAGAAGAGAAAAGAAGAAGAAAGAATACGCTCGCTCCGATCTTCTCGCAACAGTCTGTGGCACGTACGATAAGCGAATAGGATGTCGCACAATAAATATTTTACTGCGCCTCCGCGACAAGGAAGATGGCTTAGGAGGGTGGAACTGCTACCCGAAGCGTACGAGTTCGCGGGGTCGCCTTTAAATTTAAACTTTCGCGTCGCGTTGAAGATTAAACTGACTTTACAAGAAGCAACGCGAACCGTGTCCACGGGTCTCAGTCACCTCGCTTCCCTACCCCGTGTGCCTTCCTTCGTAGTTTCGAAAACGGCATATTCTACAGGGTCTCCAGCTTCAAGTACTGTTCCGGGAAACTACATGTGCAGATCAATGATTTGAGTCTAAAAGTTTAATACCATTTTTCGAAATTCGGCTTAGTTAACGAGTTATGAACTAACAAAGATCGACCAATCACGGAGAGCAGGCATCTACAATAAACAATAACACGAGCAGTGTTACGTGCCATTGGTTTTCGTGGAATTCTACTCCTATCGCTTAATGCCACGCCTAGTATGACGTAAAAGTAGGATGTCTTTAATCGACGATCGCTTCTACTCTCCGTGATTGGTCGAATTTTGTTAGTTAATAACTCATTATCTAAGCCGAATTTCGAAAAATGGTATTAGACTTTTCGACTCAAATCATTGATGTGCATATGAAGTTTCCCGGTGCGGTGCTTACTGCTGGACAACCTGTATATAGAAAATTTTACATTCGACGAGTTCGAAATGGACGACCTCGCTGAAAAAAAATCAAAATGATCACCGTGAAAAATAACGTACGAAATTTTGCGCGACGAGATGGCATTCTTTCTTTCTTCTTTCGATCTCGCGAATCTAATCCTCGACTCCTTGATGCGAAAATGTAGATCCGTGAACGGGATAGCCCGAAGCTAAGAGAAATTCTCTCTTTTTTTACCTCTCCTCGTTTTTTTTCTCCTTTTCAATAAAATGCGAGACGAAGTTGGGACGCCGAACGCGCATGTCGAAACGAGAGAACTTTTCCATTATCGTTGAATCGATGAAAGCGAAAAAAGGAGACAGAGAGCAAGCGAGAGAGTGAGCGAGTGAGAGAAAGAGGACGAGAGGAGGATGAACTTAGGCGATCTCGAAGAAGGAACTATCGACGTGATACGAATGAAAATCGCTCGAGTAGTTCCTACATAGTACACTTCCATTGGATTTCTCGTTTTATTCTTTGAAGTATAAGCGTGACGAGATTTCGTCGTCTCGAAGCGTAATAATAAAATGATTTACTTATCACGCCGGAATGAGCAATAGACCGATCGTATACGTGATTTACCTGTAGATCGGTTCCTCATCGTCCTCCTTAAACCAGAGCACCATGTTGACGTTGTCGTTGTTAGGCGCGTTTATGTCGCATGGTAGCTGCACCTTGTTTCCTATCACACCCTCTATCGCGGTAATTGGCACTGAAATGAAGAAAAAAAGAATCGATGTAGATACGTGTTCTTTAATTCGTAATTATCGAGAATAGTACGGTCAATCCTCCTATAACTAGGTAGAAGCGCTGCTACTGATTATCGATATCATTTTTTATACTTAAATATATATCGTTAAGATGAATACAAAAGAATTATTTAATTAGAATACAACGCGTAACGAATTTTTCACTTATTATTATCACTATTTATTTTATTTGCACTTATTATAGATAACATGTTATGAATTTTGGTTGTAATGTAAATTTTTTATTTGGAACAATTATTTCAGCTTTACAAACTAATTGTTCACATTGAACATACCTTAATGTTAGAGGATGGTACTTTTCGGTATCTTCGGACTATAGCTATAAATATTTTTCCATACCAGCGACTTCTGTTCCATGCAGGCAGTTATTTTTTAGAGTTACGCAGATTATTGCGTATAAAAGATCTAGATTACAGCCATAATTCATAAACATGTTGTAGGTAATAAGTACAAATAAAAATAAATAGTAACAATAATAGGTTAAAAATGTTTACATGTTGAATTCTATTTTAATCATTCCTACCTCTTAGACTGTAAATACAGACTCTGTATTTATATGAACGATATCTTAACGATATTATCGATATATCGAATTATCGCCAACATTTCGATAATATCGATACTTATTGATAACTTTATTGATAGTAGCACCTCTATAACCAGGGATACAAGTAAAAGGAAATATCGATAATCGATATATCGGTCATCAGAAACCGATAGTATCGATACAAAGCAGATGTAATGACTAAAACAAAAGTTCTTCGTAATTTTAATTTGTGATTATAACAATATAAAATTGTATCGTTTAATTTAACAATTTTGATAGTATTACAATGAACACACATACGTGTTGTTTTCATTACTCGCTTGTTTGTCGCTTTTTTCTGTACTTATGTACAGTCGACGGTATGAAGTTAATAAGAACAGAAATACTATAGAAATTCTCATATAATTTAATTATCGCCAACTTCATACTGGGGAACCATATATGCCGCCGACTGTACAGAGAACCGCATTAATGGCGAGTAGTGGGGATACTCCCACCAGGTACCTCTCCTTATGGACAAAAAGCATGCGACGTGCTTTTTGTCCATAAGGAGAGATAGGCGGTGGTGGTACCCCCACTACTCGTAATTAATGTGGTTCTATGTACATACAACCAGTGAAATATTGCCAATCGAAAGAGAGACGTAGACGTAATGATTACCAACTAAAACAAAAACGGACTGTCGTTTCAAAATTTTATATTGTTGTGATCACTTATTGATTTTTTTAGTCATCAACTCTGTTTTTGATATGTTTTCCTTCTCATGTCAAAATATCAATATACCGATCATGAGAATATCGATATATCGATAAAACTGTCATAAAAATATCGATATTTCGATATATTGTTGCAACCCTACCTATAACTCGATTAATTCGTTGATTCTTTCCGCGTTATATAAAAACTGCATTCTCAGATTACCGTAACCTGATGAGTACGGTTATGAAACTAAAATGTTATAGATACAAGAGGTAATACAATTTAAGAATCAGTTAGTTCTTATAAAAGAAAAAAACAGCTATGCTGCATCGTTTCTAGATTTACAGGAAAATTCCTTATTAATTTAACCCGTAAAAGTATAATAGAAAAATCTATGCGATAAAGAAACTGCTTGACTCCTCATTAACCGAAATGCAAAGTGAAGTCGACATCGCATTGTCGCTATGTATCTCTGCGACTTTAGATAAAAGAGAATTATAAAAAGTTAGAAAAAATTGTTCGAACAAAGCAAACTTTATTGAATTAACAAAAATAAACGATAGGAATTAAAGAAGTACTGTCATTAGGTCGAATCCAATTTTCGGACCTGAATTTTTTATATTTTAACGGATACCGTATGCACATAATGTCAAAAATTTGAGCTATATTGCCCGTCCAGTTTTTTCGTAGTAACATTGCGAAGTTGAGTATTTTCGAGTCACTATAACACGTCGTCTTATGGAGATGGCTGACCGGAAGTGCCGTGATCACGGTTTTTCTTCTTAGGAATCCAAGATAAGTCGTTGGAAAACTGGCATTTAAGAGATTGGATATTATAAATATTGTGAAAAATCCAAAAATCAAATTTCGCAATCTAGTTTAAGCACTTCATTATATAAAATCCATTTCCGGTCACAAATTGTTAAAACGACGAAGTGTCGTGAATAATTGCTGATGTCATTGGCGACTGTCAGGATACTTATTTAGGCAAGAGGGCAGTCGAATTAAAAAGGAATAATAAAGTTTATTAGTGAAGAAGATACAGAACGTTGTGAATTACGCAAAGGTCGATTCATGACAGAAGTCACCGGGTAACACGATCACCGCGCAATAGTGTGGTAACATAATGAACTATACAAGTTAGAATTATCGACTGCGATCGATCGTACCGATCTACATAACCTAGCTTTGTTTTGACGTTTCCAACTGTTCACTTACATTCTATTACATCAGGCATGGGCAACTGGCGCGGGCCACTGTGACGCGATGCCCCACTCTCCTTTCCGACGTAGGAGAAAGAGAATATAGTAGTTTACTAGTAGTATAGTAGACTACTATATTACCTACTAATATACCAGTAAACTTTACTAGTACTACTACTACTAGAATAGTAAACTACTATATTAGCTACTACTATACTAGTAAACTTTATTAGTACCACTACTACTAGTATAGTAGACTACTAAATTACCTACTACAATACTATTAAACTTTATTAGTACTACTACTACTAGTATAGTAGACCACTATATTCCCTTTCTCCTATGTCGGAGAGGAGAGTGGGGCATTGCTTCACAGTGGCCCGCGGGCCGCCAGTTGCCCATGCTTGTATTACATCATTTATGTAGTATGATCATTTATCACGTTTAAATAACATATATAATTATTATTGTACCCAGCAGAGTTAAATCACGGCTATTTTAATCCCCATCGCGACAAGTGTGTCCGTCAGGCACGTAAATATATTTATTTTGCATTTATCGGCAAGTACCTGTGCAGTAGGGGGTTAATAAGTTTCTAACAGATTTTGCAAAACGTCTATCTAGTCTGTTGTGTTGGTAGAGATATTACTATTATTATTGAGACCACTACCGAGTCGTTGACGACTTTATTTTTAAGTTTTTCATAGTTCATGTGCAATAAATGAATCATTTAGTACAAATTTGGAACAATAGAATCGATAATACGAATATTCCACATAAGAAAACGTAAATCAAATCAACTCTGGATAAAATAAATTTAGGCTCTTTTTTGATCCCGAGAAACTGATCGTACCTCTTTAAGTTAATTAAGTTGTACCATATAAAAACGGTGTTATCGAAGAGCTGTCGTATCGGGTAATAGAAGGGTTTACTGTAAGGGGAGATGAATGCTTTAAAAAAAATATTATTCGACGAGATCGAAGATGTCTCGATTAAACGCAACGATGAACGAGCTCCTTCAAAAGGCGTTGGAATCTTTGCCCTTGGGGCGAATATTAACCGCGCGTGCGTGCGTGTGTGTCGTCGTGCGCAAAGACGACAACGACATGGATTAAGTCTCATTACAGGAGAATTTAGTGGCGACGTAGACGATGACGGTTCAACGGCGAACGATCTTGAACGATGGTGTTGTCTGGGAAGGGTTGGGATCGAAATTCAAGGAGGGTGAGTACTCCAGGGAGGTAGGATGTGTCTCCTACTCAAGCCGATGGATGGATTCGACGAAGGTAAACGGGTGTTTGATGTCGCGACCGGGAGGGCTCCACTCGATTAGATTTACATGTAGATGGAGTTATCACGTTTTAACGAGCCCCGCGCGAGAATCCCTTTACACCCTCGGTTCTTCTTATCCCGGCACCATAACAGAGTCAACGTCTAAGCCTCGTTTGCTAGACAACGAAACTATCTACCTTGGTTGCACGATAAAGTTGGCCTACTCGATAACATGAAATTTCCCTGAGACATTTTTACTTTATTCATCTATTTTAGCCTAAACAAGTTAAAGATAAACTATTCGAACGTTCAACATCCATCTTTCGTAAGACAAAATTATTTATCGCAAAAAAATGATATTTAATTTATTATTATTGACGTATCTAAGATGAACCCTTTAGTAAAAATTTCACAAAAATGGAAGTACAGGCTGAATTTGTGAGATTATTGTCATTATTATCGCCTTCGATCTATTAAGCAAAGTAGGCTGGTCTATGAGTAAGCGGCTAAGTTCAGTGCTGTTTTTAAGTGAAATGTTTTTGCACAGCACTTGTCACTCGCTTGCACTTGGCATCCGAACTGAACTTAGCCGCGTATCGCAAAGAACTTTATGACTTTTGGGATTGCGTACTCTTATCGGATGCGTACTCATAGACCAGCTTACCCTATTTATCGACAGCGATCGAATAATTTTCGACGGTTACCATGAGGGCGTTAATAAATATATGTCTTTTGTTTGCTTCCTCCTTTTTCTTCCGGGCTGTATTGTAGTGTACGATCCGTAGCGGCCACGTGCTGAGTTGGGATGGGATCAAGTTCAATATGTACTCCGTACTTACAAACCCAAGTCAATTTCAATAATCAAGTTTTATTTCATCGGTTTCGATTATTACTCAAAAACGATAGAGATTCAATGAGTATACTTGGAATGTACTCTTTTTATACAAGTTGGTTTAGAACTATAGAATGATTACCTGTTGGTTCAAAAATGTACTTGTAAGTAGTTCGATTTTCGAAAGATTCGAACCTTTTACAAGTTGTACTCGAATCCTCAGTAGTTGTCAGGCTACAATACCACTGAAAAGTTAACCCCTTGCCTTATGATTTAGTGCGACACTCAATGAGATTAATATTAAAATAGAGAAAACAATAAGTATAATCACAAACAATACAGTTCCACAACTTGATTGACTACAGATTAATGAATACTAACAAATTAAACGAGAAAAAAAAATTAACCTATAAAAATTGAACCAGGAGTCCGATAAAACATGAGTTGTGCGAGCAATTCGCGCAACGAGCCTCGCTCGATATTGTAAGGCAAAGGCTAAAGCTTCTCTGTAACACCAGAAACTATGCGTCAGCCTTTTTTTTCTCGACTTCTCAACCTCCGATCAAAGTACTCAAAAGGTTCGAATCTACTCAATCAGGGTTCGAGTATATTTGTAAATACCGACTACTTTACTCAAATACTTACAAAAAGTTCGAACTTATCTCGTCTGGATTCGAGTCTACTTGAAGGTACTGCTTTCTTTTTTCGAAGTACTCAAAAGATTCGAAACTATTCAGTTAGATTCGAACCTTCTTATAAGACACTTAACTCATTAAATCTCATGTGAAATCTGGGCTAGAAAACGTCTAACCAACTATGTCATCGATTGCATTAGCCACAAATTAAATACACGTTTTTTTTTGTTTGGTGATATGAGCAGTCCGATCGAAAATGTTTTCAATAGCTTTTGCGTAGTTTTAAAATAGCTTTAATGTGATTATTATAAATTATTTGTCAATTTTTTTTTTTATGTCCTTTCAAGGTTATCTTTAATTTTTTGCAAATAAACATAACATTCGATCTGTCCGTCATCTATCCGTTAAAAGATACTAAAATAAATTCGGTAAATATCGGAACATAACTGTTTGGTTATCTCTATTCTTTAAAGTAATCTTTATGGACGAATCGACGTTTACAGATTACGTTAAAATTTTCTTGAAACTATGCAAAAGTTGATCAAAACATTTTCGAGCGGACTGTCGCTAACAGAGCAATCTCTACTCGTCATGATTCGTGGTTCACCCTGTATACTTCTTATATAATAAAATTTGATAGTTGAACCTAATTTGTTTAAACAATTTTAGCAAAAACAAAAAAAATACGTATATTTTAATTTTTGCTAATGCAATCGATGGCATAGTTTGTTTGGCGTTTTCTAGCCTAGATTTCGCATCGGACTTAATGGGTTAATCCCATCTCTAGTGCCGACATTTGACACAGTTTTTCATCGAATATATCAAACTATGTGATTCGAAATATTATAAACCCAATCATCCCTACATCATCCTCCACAAAATTCTTTATTTCGACTGGACGCAGAAATTCAAAGAATTTAGGGGGGAAATACCTTTATGCGGCCGAAAATAAGTCAATTTTTATGAATTTTTTTAGAAAGGAACATTTTGTCTAACATTCTCGAAACGTTGGGTATTATTTACTAATAATGTTTACTATTACAGTGTATTTTTTATTTTAAAAAATATTATAAAATGGCGAAGTTATGGTACTATCTTCTGGGACGGTCGCGGTTTGAGTTGGAAATTAGCGTAAGCGGTAACTCAACAAATATTTAACCGATCTCGTTGAAATTTTATATACATGTAAATAACAATGTTACCTATTACCTAAACCTATAAAATTAAAAAAATTGTAGAAAAAAAAGTATGTTTTTACTACAAAATAACGCAACAATTTGGCGTAAAAAATTTTGTTCCTTTCTAAAAAAATTGACTTATTTTCGGCTGCATAAGGTATTTCCCCCCTTAAAATGCGATAATAATAAAAAAAGCTGTTCACATCTTTGGTCGAATAGAGAAAGTATAAAAGAAAAAACGTAGTAGCAGGAAAAAAAAAGATTAGAAAATATATGTGGTTGGCCAGACTCATAGTCGTTTTTTCTTTACCGCCGTCGTTGAAGGTGACGAGAGAGGTAGTAGGAAAAGGAGTACATTAGCGTGGTAAACGTTCTCGGAGACCGGCCGGTCAACCTCCTCTCTCTCTCTCTCTCTCATCCTCCTTCTTCTACGGTTTATTGCACGCTGCACGGGAAACTTGCGACGCGGTTGACCTTAATGGCGCGTTCACCTGTCGCGTGAAACGACACGAGGAGACACACACGTCGTTCTCGTCGAACGATCGAACGACAGCCAGACGCACGCGGCGAGCGTCGCGTTTTACGCTCGACTCGATCCCATCGATCCTTCGGACGATCCCTTCGTGTAAACGTTGGATCGTCGACCGACCAACCGCTTATAGATTTTCCGATTCCGATACGACCCTCTACCCGATGTATTTAAAGTACACCTTGTTGTAACGCTCGTCGAGAAATATCTGTGTTGTTTTTTTTTTTTTTTTATAGGCGACTTGCTTTAAAATAAATTTCCCAGCGAAAGGATTCGACTCTGTGAAAACAAAAAGTGAAAAAAAGTAACGAGCTATAAAGCCATGCGATAGTTTCGATATTTGATTCCAAATCGAAAATAGATAAGTAAAAAAACGGAACTCCCTCGTCGACGATTACATCGATCGAGTCGGCTCGATATCGTCGAGCACAAATAAATCAACGAAACGGACCAGCTCGAAATTGAAATTAGAATTCGCTGAAATTTTCGAAGTCTCTACGCTACACACAAACGAAAGGATTCACCCGTCGAGCCGGATGTAATCGTGTATCGCAATTTGTTCATAAACGCCCACGTCGTTCCAGGAAGGAAAGAAGACGACGACTACGCGACCAGCGTAGGGAAGCCCATAAATAACCTTTCTACGTGGAAAACGAATCCGTCGACGTGCGCTCTACTCGACCGTTCGATTAGAGGAAACATCAAAACGTGCGTATCCCTTTCCTTTCTATTTTTTTTTCTCTCTTTCTCTTTCTTTCCTCGCTCATCCAATTCCGTTTTCCCTTCTAGTCATAAATAAGTAATCTTTCGGTTTCCACGAATACACGGGTGGCTCTCGTATCTCCTCGACTATCGTTCCTCGCCTTCCTCTTTCTCGGTATGCCAACGTTTATTTTTTTCCTTTTTATCGTAGGACGTAAATTTGAGCTTTACCTCCTTTTCTTTCATTTTTCCCTCCCCTCGTTCGACTACTTTCCAACGTCGGAGAGCGAAATACACGGTTATTTCATCGACGGTACGCGCGTTTTCTCGCCGCTTCCGATAAATCGCCAGACGCGTGGCTCGCTCGTTTATCACCGTTCCAAGATAAATGTGAATGTACCCGAATCAAACGTGAATGCCTTCGAAATTAGACGCTGATGCCCGTTTGTGTTTAAATCGAGCGGAGTTCCTTTTTGTGGCTTCCGACGACGGCGTGGTTCCTCCGTTCGCTCGATATGCTTTCGAATCGGGTCTTAACAACGTATTCAGAACAAAACTCATATTTCATGATTACTCTTAACGAACGCATCGAATACTTATCTATTTTTATAAATGCCGTGTAAAATTTAATGATTTGGCCGTAAATAAGAATTTGAACAATTTTTTTTAATTCTTCGGGGTTCGTCGCAGGTTCCGTCGAAATCCTGGCCAAAGGTAATATTATTAAATAAAAGATGAATTATAGTCATAAATTATAATAATATTACTTTAAAATGATAATAGTGTAATTTTTTTTTATTAACGAAGTGATGTACTTTGATTTGATTAATTATAGGTAAGTACTAGTGTGACCATTTTTTTTTTTAATTTTTTTTTAAATGTAGATATTATATCATACACAAATAACATTAAAAATGTAAAGTGGGCCGTCGCTGTAGTTAATATAAACAATAAATCGTGCTTTTTCTTGCTACATAAAGATATTAAATCAATGATGCGTCGCATCTTTATTAATAACTTTTTATCAAATATCTATAATTTTAATTTCCATATTAGTTCTTTAGACTTTGTTAAACATTGTTGACTTCATAAATTACACATTCTCCTTCAAACAATTTTACTAAAATAACAATCTCTGTAAAAAACCTTGTACAAAGTACGCGACGGCCCGCTTTCTTCGTAAACGTTAAATATAATATAACATTTTGGTACATCTATCAATCCAGGAACAATATTTAACATGTTTGTATAGATAATAAATAATTCTAATTTTTCGAAGGTTATCCATATACAATTTTTAGATAATTTTTGAAAATTGTTTATGTAGATACAGTAGGGATACAAAAATTTATTTTACTAATCTTTAATCTAAAATTTAAATCAATCGGTGAATTTATGATAACATTTAATTTATTAAACATTTTAATGAATTTATTCAATTTTTATTGTTTCCTAGTTCATAAATAACCGTATAACAACCGTCTAATAACTTGAATCAAGTACGTAATTCATTTTCCTGCGCTAGAGTTGCTCCACCCCATGCTTCCATTCATTCAATTAGAAAATACAAAAAGGTAGGCTTCGCATATTGCCAGGTTGTATTTTTTCATTTTTCGAAAAAAAAGCGGGCCGTCGCGTACTTTGTACAAGGTTTTTTACAGAGATTGTTATTTTAGTAAAATTGTTTGAAGGAGAATGTGTAATTTATGAAGTCAACAATGTTTAACAAAGTCTAAAGAACTAATATGGAAATTAAAATTATAGATATTTGATAAAAAGTTATTAATAAAGATGCGACGCATCATTGATTTAATATCTTTATGTAGCAAGAAAAAGCACGATTTATTGTTTATATTAACTACAGCGACGGCCCACTTTACATTTTTAATGTTATTTGTGTATGATTTTACATAATTTTGTTATAATAAAAAATCCTTGTTTCAATTTAAAAATAAGAGCAATTATAAATTACAGCGACGGCCCACGTAACATTCCTATTGTTTTTTTATTTTTCGACATACGTAGACTATGATGTTATTATTTTCTATTGTCTCTCCAAGAAAAGTTCATACCTAAGCTCCATTTGACGATCTTTGGCGATTTTTTAGCTACTTTCATACTTAATAGTGTTCTTGAGTGCGTACTCACTAGAAAACTCTTAGGGATCCGAAATTGGATGCTTTTAGAGCAAAGAAATCCATGCGATTCCAAATTAAAATTATACATTTCGAGGAAGATTGCCGGCGTTCCAGTCGTATACTACGACATTTTTCGAGGGGACCAGGTTAACTAGAGGACATGTTATATTATATTACAATGTGTATAATCCATGTAATAGGTGTACAATGATGGAAAAATTTACCGAAAAAGTACATAACAGATGTGGTATACATTCAGACTTGTTGCAATATTATTCATAAAAACGTCTACGAAGATATGATAGTTCGCTCTGAGAAACTCCCGGAACGTATCCATATGAACTCATCTATAACATTTACACACAGCGAATTTTACTTATTACTAATTCGAATCTTCTAATGAAGTAAAAAATTAAAATTATCTGAAAAATGATTACATAAAGAATAGTTAGTTCATATCTTTATTAATATGTCGAATGGGATTAAAATTAGTAAGTACGGGTTTTTCTAACCTGCTTGATAACCACTACCCTGTATCTCCTGCGTGTGACGGACGTTATAACGAAAAATTAGCAACTTCTTGTTATCTAAAATCTTCGATAGAATTAACCACGTTCTCAATTAATGAGAAAGAAGTCTACTGCCTTCCTTAATTATCCCTTCTAACCACACATATCCTCTACGTTTCTATAGACAAGGAAGATTGCAATAGTACTGACGGGTACAATAAATAAATAAAATGTGATAGGTTAAGAATATCGACATGTCAAACATTCCAGCGCTAGCTAGATTCCCACCTGATATCGACGCTAACTCCACTGGCTTCACTAACGGCGAAATTAGGAAACTGGACAAAATTCTATATATATAGATATACTCGCAATGTTAACGAAAAAGGTCGGAAAAAAAAAGACTGATAAAATTGATATTTCATAAAATTTCAAAACACATAAATTAGATTATTAACTTATTGGAAGCCGCGATCCTAATAACTTATATATCAACGAAAGGGAAAAAGTTCCAGGATTATGATGAAACAAACCAAAATTATGTAGCACTTCGCGTCGATGAGATATTAGCATTTTAAGGTTTCCCCCTCCCTTCAAATTTACGATTTTGCTGTAAATATACCACCGGCGTTAGTCCGATTTTTTGCGACGGACAGCCTAACTGCCGTTAGTCTGTAATAAGATTAGATTATTAGAGCCGTTTATTTTGAAAATGACCCAAGTCCATTTTTTTATTAATTACAATTTATATCCAAATGAAAATCTAAGGTAGAAATGTGAATATTAAAACAGCTAACTTGATTTTTTGGAAAATGGACTTAGGCCACTTTCAAAATAAACGGCATTAGATTAGTTCGAATTAGATAAGTTACGGAATATTTTTTTTGTGCGTTTTCTTTTATGCTGTCCCAACCCCCTACACGAAAACAGGTTTGGGTTTACTATGTGAAAATAATAAAATAACTTATATCGCAATTTTTCGCAGAAAAATACAACGAATCCTCTTTTAGGAACCTTCAAAGTGTAATTTTACAAAAATATTGCTGCTTGATTTCGCTCGATACACAACTATTTCCTTAGGAAAAGCAAACAAACAAATATAGGTTTTGTATTCTCGTTTATCACAGCTGTAACAAAGCAAAAGTCTAATAGAGCAATAAAACCAGAGTATTTCTTAATTTAGAGCATATCAAATAGCTACCAATACTGAAAGGAAAGGACTATAGTTCGATAATAAATCAAATAGTTCTTTTCAATTCTTCCTTAAAAATTTAGCATTATGAAAGTAACAACTTTGAGATCGCATATCCTTAAGGGAATTGAGGAGCTTAGTGGTTGAACATGTTAAGTAACAGTTTAATGAATTCGAGAAAATCAGCTTTAAAGTTATTAGAATGCCATGCTGTGCCTTTTTATGGGAAACCAATGAGCTCTCTATATTTAAAGCTGACCATATGATGTAATTCCACCAGAAAATCTTCTCTTTTTTTAAAAATGTCACTTCAATTGTACAATGACAAATATACATCTTGTGTACATCAAATCATCCTTCGATAATTCATAAATAAAATGCAATACATAAATCTTTAAAGTTAAGATAATGTTTTTTTTTTTTACTTTTGGCTAAGATTTCGTTAAAACTTGCCACTGTGCGTCGATGACCTCGCATGTCCATTATTTTCCTAGCTAGAATCTTCTCTCTCTTTCTTCCTTTCTCTCCTTCGTCGTCTTTCTTTCCCTGGTACTGCACATAAACTTGACGGAAACTGGCTTACGGTAATGACCTCGAACGTAACGAACCTATTCACGATTTAAGGCGGGCAATTAGCCAGAAAGCCGACCATTATTTAGATGACAATACCCCAACCCTTTCCTTCGCTGTTTTCTCATACAATTAATTCGACGATAAAAGGAGCATCAACGCGAACGGGACAAACGTGGTAGAAAGAGGTAGCTTCTTGCTTTCTTTTCTCCTGGACGATAATCATGAACGATAGAGGAACGAAAAAAAAAAGAGAATGACGCACGCGAATGAACCATACCTCGAGGCTACATTCTCGTTTGATCGAGAGCCGGTCCCTTCGCTCGGGCACATCCGGCCTCGAGTGCTACGTAATCATCGGTACCGGCTAATTCTTAGAGAGATGCGAAGCAGAGATGGAATCGAAGCCAACATTCGTAACTATGAAAGTTAATATACCTGTATCCACCGTTTGGTTTGTACCTACTGTTCATAGGTATGCTGGTTGTATAAAAAAGTATTGGTAGAAAAAAACATCGACGACATTCCTACGTTATTACTCATAAATGATTTCTCGGGATAATTTCCTCGTATCCTACAATTTCCAGTAATAAACGCTCTTCGTCTTTTTATGTTTCGTAAGATTTATAAAGCAAGCCTCAGAGTGCGTTTACTTGCGAACATACTCGCTAATTGGTAAGCATTTTATATGGAAAACTTTAACGTGGTATGGTACGTTTATTTGATTACCGAATTTCTAACAGGGAATGCTATTCGATCGATGACAACATCATACATATTTTTGTATATGGTTCGAAAGTATACAGGGTGTCTGGTTCCAGGTGTCCAAGCGGAAAACTACATGTGCACATCAATGATTTGAGTCGAAACGTCTAATACTATTTTCCGAAATTCGGCACAATTAAGTAGTTATTAACAAACAAAGATAGGCCAATCACGGCAAGCAGTGACATGTAACGTTGTTTATTGTGGATTGTTCCTCCTACTGCTTCGTTTCTTGATTAGCTACAAGCTCAAGTAAACCGCCTTTTTCGCTAATCGCCGTAATTGGCTGATCTTTGTTAATTATTAACTCGTTAAATAAGTCGAATTTCGAAAAATGGTATCAGACTTTTCGACTCAAGTCATTGATGTGTACATGTAGTTCTCCGCTTGGACATCTGTCATCAAAGTGTAAATTAAAAATGCTGTGTGAGGCAGGTCTGATTTTGATAAATCAACAAAGGAAGGTTATATGAAGTATTACAGAACCGTCAGTTTAACACATTGACTATCGAGAACTAATTAACTAGTCTACATATATTAATCCTGTACTTCAAAACTAGTATACAAGTTATATATTCAACGATAAGTTAACTAGTTCTTGGGGTTGTTGGGGTATGGGGTAAGTTTTCATATTTTACACCGGTACTCAACGTATTAATATTATTTAATCAGTTAAAAATTACAATGTAATCTCATTTTTTAACTGATTAAATAATTTTATGCTGATGTTTCTGTTACCTTTGTTGATTTACCAAAGTCACACCTGCCTCAGGTAGCATTTTTAATTTACTTTTTCATGACCTTAGTGACGTATACTTTCAAACCATGTACAAAAATCTGTGCGACTTTGTCATCAATTGAATAGTGTTCCTTGTAAGTGTAAAAAATAAAAGTTTCTTAAATATGTTTTTTCGGTCCTTATAGCTCATCAGGCATTAACCTAATAAAATCGTTAAATCAGCGGACTATTTTATTTTGAAATTTTCGTTACAATTAATGTCATATTTTTGACTCGTTTTTATATAGGAATATTATAGAAAAACTGACTGAATGGTAGCCCAAAGTAACGAAATAAATTTTATTTAATCCTATATTGCTAAGATTAAACGTGAATTTAATAAACCAATCATTCGTTGAATCGATGATCGTTAACTATCTAAAAATATAATGCCCGAAAATTTTACGTGACCTAAAATTCCGAGGATTTAATAAATGTACAAAATAGAAGAAGTCGAAGTTTCCTTAAAAATAGCCAACGCTTATCGTATGGGTGAAAAATAATTATAAAATAAATTGATGTGAAATATTTTATAAAGTACTATTATAAAGGTCGAACGTATGTATTAGAATAGAAAGTGAAATAAAATAGAACAGAATACTTTGGTTGGGCGGATTGAATCGAGAATTAATTCGTTTCGGTCTCATCAATCTTTTCTCTCATTCTCCCGTTATAATACCTATCTATACGTTTTGCAGAGCAGAGCAGTCAAATGGGAGTCACTTAAAAATATATCCGAAAAAAAAAAATATATTTAAGGATATCACATTTCTTCTAAATTTGTCTCGTCACAAGCTACAACTAATCAACTTTTTCGCTGAGAGTGTTTTTAAATCACACCGTTTCGTAAGATATTTTAAGATTATAGAAATTAGCTAAATCCAAAACGAGCTATAAACATTCAAAAGATAAAAAAAACGTAATGGAATTTTAAAGAGTTTACAAAAACTCTCTCCTTTCGCTGTAGATGATATATCATAAACTATTATTCCTATTCCGAAAGCGTATCTCCGAAGTCGAGCGAACGAATATCAAATGATTCTAATTCCTACAGTATTATCTGAAATATTTAGATGAAGATTTATCTATAGCCGTTAGGTTCGATTCGTGCGACGTCATTTGCATAGATACACGGGCGTACGAGTCGGCGCTCGATGTACGTTCTGTATGATTGATCGCGCATTAATTATGCCCACGTACGGTTAATGCTAAAGGTCTGCCTCGACCGAGCGTAGAAATTCACGGAGAATGAAAGAGAAGCGGATTTTTATAGTTCACGTGGGCCGCGACACGATAACTTCTAAATTATGCAAGTTTCTACCAAAGGAAGGACACCTCCGGCTTTTATAATCGTCGATTCTGAAAAAAAAATGATCGTTACGTTGGAATTTCCGTAAAAAAATTTCAAAGTGCCATACCGTGGTTTTCAAAGTTCTTAAAAGGACATAACTCATTTTTGTCGACTTGGCTAACTATTTTTTTCAAAGCCTGAATCTCTCGGACATGGACCCGACGATTTGAAAACCATTAGCCTAATGATACCTTAACGAACACACAGCCGACGTCCTTCACTGATATTCCTAATTACCGTAAAGAAATCTCCGTTGTTTTTCGCGCGTCGAGTCTGCGCTGGGAAAAGGAAAAACGAATTGTAAGAACACACAATGTTGGTGAGTTAAAGCCGAACGCTCGAGACGAGCTTTTAAAGAGAACGGGGACGAACGAATGATGACGAAGGTAGAGATAGGGAGGAAAGAGATAAAAGGAGCTAGTTTTCTTCGACGTTTGATAAGGATTCGATCGATCGAACGTGTCCCTTCGTTGGGTCGAGACTCGCTCCGGAAATTTGGTCGATGAACCAGCGTATTTACCGTCTCGTGAAAAATAGTGGAGAAAGCGCAGTACAGTGGATCGAAATCAACGGACATAGGATTTTTTGATCATATAAATGGTTTTTACGTGTATTAATTGATAAGGTTTCATTATCTGAACAATAATTATGCGGATCACTATTTTTATAACGCGTTAATCTCGCTGTTTCATATGAAAAAAAAAAAAAACACAAAAATCTTAACTTTGGCACTTATTTAGTGATAATCTACGACTAATAGGCAATACAAAACCATAAATATCTCGCACCCACACCTGCCAGTTCGCCTACTATAGCAATGGAAAGAAAAGAAGATTTTTGGTTCAACTTACTTTTATTCAAATTGTTGTATCATTTATATTACATATAATGATGCAAATAGTTGCATAATGACAACTATAAACACTGGAAAATGTATTTATGTTCAAATTATGAAATGAAAATATTAACTCCCATATTATCGCACTATTATTTAATATCATATGTTAAATAAGTAATACAAATAATTGAATAAAAATAAATTCGCTAAATAAGATAATAAATAAAATCGCTTACGACTTTTTAGTTATTAAGCTTTTTCTTTTTTTTTCTTTTTTTTTTTTTCTTTTTTTAATATGAAAAAAGCGAGATTAACGCGGTTCCAAAAAAGTGACCCGCGTAATTATTGTTCAGGTAATCGAGCTTTATCGATTTAAACACGCAACAACCATTTATATGAGCAAAAAATTCTATGACCGCTTACGTAGATTTCTACTCACTGTGCGTAACTACGAAGCCTAGGCGAAGGAGAAAAGAAAATAAACGATCGAGCGGGCGCGAACGAAACAGCGAGTTCATAAAAGACGAGCGAAAAACGTTCGAATAACGAGCGAACGAAGGAGGTGGACGAACGAACGGAAAAACTCGCTAGGAGGAAAGCTCTCTCTTTCTCTCTCGCGCTCGGGACGAAGCTTTCGCGCGAGCATGACTTTATTTACGAGTCTCTCGCGGTTGCTTCGCTTGCCGTAATTGCCGCAGCAATTACAACGCGATTTATTGTAATTACAACTTTTACCACGCGACGAACGAGCCAAACTACGAGAAGCGTGCCTCCTCCTCCTCCTCCCCGTTTCCCGAATCACTCTATTCTTTCTTCCTCGTACGATCGGTTTTTCCAATACGCGATATAATATTTCTCGAATAATCATACAGAATTCTATTATTTTTAATTTTTTTTTTAAATTCAACCCATTAGAGCCTGAATTTTTAAAAATATTTTTTTAATATTTTTTATTTATATATGGGTTCAATAACGTCCAGGTAACACCATTACGGCAAAAAAAATATATAAAACTCCTAGTTTTAATAGAATTACAAAAAATCGTTTTTTCTTGTTTTACAGAAATAAGAAATATAAACTATTGTTTTTTTTTATTTATTAAGTTGAATCTATGAAAAATATAAAGATTATTACCTAGTATAATAATTTTCAAAGAATTTAAGATATAAACCATCATCACATTTTAAACATATAACTGGAGAAAAAAAATTTTTTTAAATCGACTAAATAAAAGACAAATATTAGTATCAATATAAATATAAAATATTAGTAATAATAGTAGTTTTTCTAAATTAAATCGACTACCCACGTTGCCATGTGGCAACGCTAGACTCTAATGTGTTAATGCCAATGCACTTGATCGATGCTTAATTTTTCACATTTTATCCATTTTATCAATTTTTTATTTCGCGTAGTTAAATCGACTTGGCAAATGAGCGACTCGATGCATAAATTATAACCGATATTTTCCAGGTATCGTTTCTCACCGAAAATGTCGATGCTACGATGTTGATCATTATTTATGATACTTTCACTCTTCGAAAAGATAATAATTGGGATAATAATTACTCGAAAGATTAATTATAAAACAAAGAACGAATATTTACCATTATACATAGTGTCCAAAAAGTTCTGGACCTCCTGATTTTCTTGAAAGGTACTTATGCATCGCAAAAAAAACCATTCTAAACAAAAGTTTAATTGGTTTTAGAAATCTATTTAATTTCGTAAAAATTAGAACGATACCACACTTCGAATTAGCGTGAAAAGGGGGAAATTTTGAAATTTTAAGCTGGAACCCTATTTTTTTACTATATTAGATCAAATTAAAAAACTTTTGTTTAAAATATGTTTGTTTAATCATGCATCTACGGTAGTTATGAGAGTTTCCAGCGACTGGACCAATAGACTTATTTACTTTCCATGATTACTTTTCTGAAAAATTAACCCTTATAATAGATTTAGATCGATTACTGAGATAATGCTTTCGTTAGTGAAGCAAATTTTCTAGCATTAATGCTTATTTCACTATTGCGTCAAACTGACGCGTATCCGCAAAAGTAGGTGTACTACATTAAGAACTTCAAAATTAGAAGGGTTAAAGAAAAATGAATTTCGATATTATATTCGCTTCGTTAAATGTATAATAATCAGTATAAGTTGTAGAGAAAAAAATGCGAACAGTTTTCGTAATTTTTATCATGAAATTCGAAATACGTAGAAATTACGCACTCCGTATACATTAGTGTTAAAGCCCATAGTACCATAGTGTTAAAGTGAACTTTAATCGCAAACACGAAGAGATAAACCGCGAAGAAGAAGTTGAACGTTAAAAGTGCTCTAGACATTCGCGAAGGTGTAGCATGCTATCGTGGAAATTGGTTCGTTCATTAAGAAGTCATAAAAGCAGTCAAGTATCTGAAAGACCTTTTTCCTAATTATCGGACTCCTGCAATTATCGCGAATTATTATCACGATTCCGTAGAGGGGGAGCTAATGACGTTGTCATAGCTTAACGAAGGTAAGAAAGTATTTCTATTACTAACGATTAGTAAAACGGTCGTGATCGATTTTGCGATTAATCGTAGACAGAAAAGAAATTCGAGAGGGTCAATTTCGTCAGGATATGTCAAGGGAACGTTAAAGAACCCGACGTTATCGTATATGCCAGACTGCTCGCGCTTTTACGGATTCCCTTTGACGATCTCTGATATAGGAACGAGATTACGTACATTTTCGATTAGGTACGTGATTCTCGACGGTATTGACGAGTCGTGTAAAGCAACGACCCTAAAATCTGCATATAGGGCAGAGTTGTACAAAACCGGATACCTGCACGAACTTCACTCTAAGAAGTGCTAGAGGATCAGGACGTTGTTGCTTGTAAACTACCATGTTGCTTAACAATGTAACAAATATTTAAGCGGACAGCACGCGTTGCGTTCAAATTATAACAAAAAATAGGTTTTTTGGTGACTTCATATAACTATGTCTGCTGTTTCGTGTCGTCTTTAGCTAAAAAAAACATTAACCTTTTCCAACCCAGTGGTTCTAAATGGAATCATTAATTAACAATTCAATTCTTGTCAGTTTAACATTTTTTCATAATATAAATTAATAATATTTGAAGAGCCTAGTGGATGAACATGTTAAGTGACATTTTCGAAAAAATGGAGATTTCCGGGTGGATTTACATCATATGGTCAGCTTTAAATATGGACAGTTCATTGTTTCTGCCAAGTCTTCCAATAAGGCGGTTTCTCAGTGGAAGAAGAAAACATGATAACAAGGCATAGCATGGCATTCTAATAACTTTAAGGCTAATTTTCTTGAATTCACTAAATTATTACTTAACATGTTCATCCACTAAGCTCTTCATTTAAGAAAAATGCATTTTATTTTTTTGTCATTTTTCCATGTTTATACACAGTATGTGTCCAATGTTGTCAAATGCAATCATACCTTTTTTTTACTTGAACAATAAATAAAAAATCAGGTAAGATATTTTCATAATTAAAGAAGTGCTTTTATAATGTTTTGCATGAAAAAAAAAAATATTTTTTTAATTAAATAATTTGGGCTGGAAAGGGTCAAGTGATTTTTGAGAATTGCTTTTTATTCAGCATACAATGGAGAATTGCTTTTTATTCAGCATACATTCGGTAGTATCAGCAATAACAAACTTATGGTTATTATTTTGGTTAAAGCAAGCGCGCGGGGTAGAACCGCCCGGGGTAAAATCGGATTTATAATAAACCAAAACATACGCAAAGACAGCCAAGAGTGATAATAGTGACAAATGTTTGTATTGTAAAGAAGACTATGTCCAAACCCAAAGACTCGATGAATGGTGCAATACATGCGTTGGACTCAAAGTGGATTCATCAGAGCTGCACCAAGTCATCTCAGAATAAATTAATATCTTTTTCTATATCTTATTATGAGTTTAATTAGTTATTACAAAGTTTATTCATAATGGGGTCAATTTGAGTATTGTATCCGGTTTTGTATTATCCATGGGGCAAAACCGGAAAAATGCAACATTTTTTAAACTTCATTTATTTCATATTTGTAATCGATTTATGCGTGCCACTTTAATTTTATATCAAAGTTTAAAGACCAAGTATGAATATAATATAAGAAATTTTGTTGTCAATAAAGAAATATTAATTTTAAATACGATTTTCTTTAGCTATCCTGTTTTATCCCACTTTCCCCTACTTATACTCTCTCTCATCTTCGAGGAAATTTTCGAATTTTTCCGCGAGATTATCGCTTCTTCTTTAACTCATTAGCGCACGGCCTTAGTCGTTAGATCGTGGACGGTCACGTTTGCGCTCATTTTTGCCTCGTCCTCGACGTCCACTCCTCGTCTCTCTTTACGCTAGCATCTTGTATCTCGCGCAAGACTCGGCAAGGAGGCCTCTCTTTCTCTTTCCTTAAATTCCACTTTGTCTCTTTTTTTTATAATCATCTTCTCCCGAACATATAAAGATAATACTTCGATATTTGAATCGATTATTCCAAAAACAACATTTGTCTCATTTTATGTGTAATTCAATTTTTTTAATTGACATCCCTGGCTGTCAACCCAACAGTCAGTGCTAAGAAAACATGTCTGGGTAAGCTCCATAGAGTTACGTAGGCTTTAAAAGTGGGATTGTTGCATAAACAACATTTGTAGTGGACAAAATTAACTTTTGCTTAACTGGGGATTCTGATAAAGCATACACTAATGTGTTACCAATAAATGAAAAAAAAAAAATGTTTGACATCAAAATGTTGAAATCCTACCTATATTCCTGAAGCATACCCGGTCTTCTACATATAATAAAATTTTTTGTTAGCCAGCTGCAGCAACTGAAGAGAAAGAAGAGTAGTAGGCATTATTTTTCTCTTGCATGTCTTTTTTATAATAAAACTATAATTTTCAAACCCCATTTCTGCAAGGTGGCTGTAAAAATAACATGTCCACTTTTATTGCAAAAACAATATTTGCCCACAGTTTTCAATTCTAAATATATTGATGAATAATGTTGCTTAATAAAAAATAATAATATTATTGATTATACAATAAAGTTGGTTATACTCTGTAAATAAGAAAAATATAAATTTTTTGCTAAATCAGCATGAAAAACGTTTTTTATCCTTCCTATAAAGTTATTTCAGTATGACTAATGTTGTTTATGAAATAATCGATTAATATATATTTCAAAACGTTAATATACTCAATAATAAACCGTTAAATCGATGTTTACAAAAAATCTATTACCACCGTGATCGAAATGTTCCTCTCGAAAAAAGTGGTGGAACTCGAGTTTGGAGATATTCAAGTACCTACCTCTCTTGAGAAGTAGGTGGGTACATACACACGTACCCAGTACGTACATACGTAACGGCGAGCTCCTCTTCCGTATCGATCTCACGTATCTCCGCTCCTCGTATATTTCAATTAGCCTATCCGTCGGCAAATTTTTATTTCGAGCGCCGTTCAAATTTGATTTAAAAATAAAATTACGCGGAAAAGATTCCGGACGCGGGCACGTGCTCGGCTTTGGCAAAGACTTGGGATGAGTGAAAAAGAGAGAGATAGAAAGAAAAAGAGGAAAGAGAAGGGGGGGTCTGGAGATAGGGAAAAATGAAACGCGTGAACGGAGAAGCCAAGAAAGAACGCGAAGGGAGATATAAAAAGGGGTAAGAAGGAAAGAGGAGGGTCTGGGGTATCGGGAGTGGTAAGTGCAACACCAGCACCAGTCGCACGCCGTGCCGGCACTTAAGGATATATATTAGCGTCGAGAATATACGAGGGTGCCACCGGCTTGAATTCAATGCGCAAAAAAAGTCTCCTCCTCCTTCTATGCCGGTGTGGCGCGCAGCGTAAAAATTTTCCCAACGGACAAAAAGCTATCGTCCCGTGGAAAGCAACGACGGTGGTAGCGTTTAGTTATTTATGCATGGGCTATTTTTAAAGTCATTGCGAGATGCAGTTTTCAGAATGTATTTGCCGCGGGAAATCTTCGATCTTTTACGCGGCCTGCGAAAGGAGGCACGCTTTAAACTTCTCTTTACGACGTTCTATAGTCGCATCACGATCCCCGCGTCTGTTTCCCCGCTGCGAGTAACAGCTTTCGCATGGAACGGGGTACAGTTCTCTGTAACGGAGAGCTTTACAGTTGCCGAGCTACGCTGGGGACATTAATCTCTCTTATGAGTTACGGGGCGTATATTTATATATCTATGTAGATATGTAGATATATATATATATGTATATCTATCTATATATATATATGTGTGTGGATACGATATGAGTGTCCGTCCACACATGGAATTCGCGAGAAGAGTTCTCGATCGGTATTGCGATTGTGGCTTTAAATTCTACCTTGTCCGTCCGCGTTGCAAAGGGGAAATTAATAACGCGCTAAAGATTAATAACGTTCGAGGGAGCCTGATACCGTCATTCGAGTTTGTTCGGTCAATTTTTATGAAATCGTTTGTCGACGTATTCGACATACGTGTATGAAATACTCGATTATTTTTATTACTTAATGATTTTTATTTTATGAATAAAATAAGAAAATTATTTTTATTTTGCATTTACTTCAGATAAATTCATTCCAAATATTTTTTTATTTCAGTTGCGCGAATTAACTCATGAGAGGCTAGCGTTGGCATATGGTAACGTGGGTGGAGCCAGAGTTTTGGGAGGAGTAAGGTATGCTGGAGTTAATTACTTTCCAAAATCAGTAAAAAGGCAACGTAGATGTGCTGGAGCTGACTGAATAACTATTTGGACAGTTATATGTTCATAATGTGATGTTGGTTTATTTCTTAAATGCTTTGTAATAATCTTTGTATTTTTCATAGATTTAACTAAATAAATAGAAAAAGATTGATTTGTGTTACTTATTTCTGTAAAACAGGTAAAAACGATTTTTTGTACTCCTACTAGAAGCTGGGTTTTATAATTTTTTTTTGCCGTAATGGTGTTACCTGGATGTTATTCAATTCATATATGAATAAAAATATTAAAAAAAATATTTTCAGAAATTCAAGCTCTAATGGGTTAAATAGAATAACAAATAATTGTCATAGCAGGAGGAATTTTTATTCTGTAACCTCGTTTTCTTTTACAATAAAAGCGTTCTGCATGTGATGTTGGCATGATAGAAATAGAGTAAATTTAAAAAAATTATTAAAATAAATATTTGACCAAATAAAAAATAAAATGAACATTTTTTTTTTTTATATTTCAAATAATAAAATAATTAGTAAAAAATCATTTGATTGTTCAAATAAACTAGTACATGATTATTTCAAATAACATGTAGCCAAATAAAATAATTCATTATCTTAACGATTATTTTTCAAATAATTTATTTTGATAATACCCAGACCTCTTCGGTGATTTAAAATACAATTCGAGCAGAATTAAGTTTTAAGAGTAAATGTACGATGCGTGGGAAGAATAAAGAGGAAAATTAATTCCACGGGGCGTTTGAATGGAAAACGTGAACAAGAGCGGAAGGTTTTAAAACCCATACGAATTTTTCTTCACGGAGAGGGAAAAAAGGAACGTTAAGTGTGGCTATCGAACATCGTCTTTTCTTTTTCCCTGTTTTTCTATCGCTCCTTCTTTATAAACACTCCTCCTCCTGCTCCATTATATTCTGATTTTACGAGCGGCGGATTTTACACGACGCGCGTCTTCGTGGTTTTCAAGAGGCGTTAAGGAGGAAAAAAATAATCTCTATGCCATAAGAACGTACGACTTACGAGTCGTGGATATGCAGAGTCGAAGCCGGTTTCACGTGGCTCGTTTTAAACGCATGCTGGCATCGATAGATTATGTCGAGTACCATTCTGATATCTCGTACACAGACAATTTCGAAATAAAGAGCTTAATTGAGCCACGCTATCGGGGTCGAACGCTAAATACGTTTCACGGTACGAGGAATGAATCGTTTCCATGTGCTTTTTTCGTCGAGAGGATATTCATAGAATCGAAGAAATTTTTTATCGTTCAGCATTACCAAACCAAATGGGAAAATTAGGGATCCAACGGCGGATAAACCAAATAAATACGAGTTCCCGTTTTATCGATGCATGATGGAAAATATAATTCCGCGTAAAGCGTACGGTAAATTGGATATTAAATGAAAATTAATAATTTGATGTAATATCGAGCAAAAATATAGCCGTTTTACCGCGTGGCCAGTAAAATTGGCGACGATTCGAACGCGTTTCGATTCTACCTATTTTGCGGTCTCGCTCGGAATTACGCTGTAAACACGAAACGTCAAATAATCAACTACCGGAAGATATAATCAATGACTTCGAATTTTACCGTTGAAAAGTAAATTTTTAAAAAATAAATAAAAAATTTTAAAAATTTGCCTATATGTACCTATACTTAAACTGAGAAGTTAAAAATATTTTTTTTACTGCTTAGAGGAAAAGAGAATTATGAAGCAATATATAAAATTATTGTTATTTAAATATTTACAATACTTACCTGGCAAGACACGTTTGACATAAACCTGTAATGTTGGTATCTATTATAAAAATAACTGATTAGGTAGGTATTGTAAATATTTAAATAACAATAATTTGTTATATTGTCCTTATAATTTTCATTTCTTTTCACCAATTAAAAAAATATTATTTTGGAAGTCGGTTTTTATTTTTTTCTTAAAAATTTACTTTATTTTACAATTTTATTCAATGGTTTTTGGCTATTTTCCACTTTTAGGGGTGGACTTTTTTCATCAAATTTAAATGGGACCACTCTCGAGATCAGTGGCGGATCTTTTGTGGGGCCCCAAGCGCAACCTGATCTGAAGACCCCTATTGAACCTTCTAATAAGAATGGGATGGTTCATTAAAAAGAACAACGCAGAACATGAGTGCACTGTAATCAGTTTCAAGCAGGGTTACAAGTTTTGGCAATTTGGAACTAAATTAGCTCTCTTTGTTGTTTAATTAATTTAGCATGTTTTTTTTTTAATTGGCATCAATGACTATTACTCCATACCCACTATGAAAAAAGATTGTAGACAATATTCAAATTACCTCTAAAATTGCCTATAATTATTATTTTATAATTCTCATATTAACAGACAATAAAAATTTTTATTTTGCTTTTTGAGGATGAGACACCCAACGATTCTGATGCCCCAGGCACACGCCTCATGCGCCTGTGCGGTAATCCGCCACTGCTCGAGATACAGCTTATTTAATAAAAAAAGAATCATTAAAATCGGTTCATAATCAACGAAAATCTCGCGTAACATACACCGAAAAAAGAATACAGTCATCTTGATAACGTCCTTTTTTTTTAAGTCGGTCGAAAGGAAAGGAAGAAAAGTACGTGTCATGACGATAGCCGCGATTTGCACGGCAAGGGGAATGGAAGGAGGACGCGGACGATGATAAAACCAAGCAATTACGTGGATCCTACCTTTACGAGCCTCTCGACGCGTCGTGAATAATCTTCTCGCTTGTTGGTCGGATATACGACGACAAAAAAAAGTTTGCGGAAAAAAGGCGAGGGAATTTCTCTCCCTCAATTATTATCATGAAGCACGATGTATTCTCCTGCGACGCAACGAATAATTTGTCGGCCCGGTAATACGCGGTCTGGATGCTTTCGGCCCTTAAGATTTATCGATTTACCGAATCGATGGTACCCTCGCGAGTCCCTCGTTGAATAAACTCGCACGCATGCGATTACTACCAGACGTACGCGCGATGTCCTTGTTTGATGCTGATAATTGAAGGAATCGTTTACCTTCGAGGCATACAGGGTGACGAAAAAAAGGATTCGAATCTTTTTAATCAAATGTTCAAATGTTTTGTAGCAATCAAGGTACTTGTTTAACCGAAATAAAAAACTGTTTATTACTTTGAAGCATTATGTTTGCGACCCATGTTTATTGGAACTGTTTTTTTCTTCGTTCGATAACTACTACCTGCCTGAAAAATTATGAAGCCCATTTTCTGATCGTTCTGTATAATCAGGGATGATATTTTAATCTGTAGCTTAAGTTGCTGCATCTTGTTGACTTACGAAAACGTTACTTGTTAAGAGAATCAGTCACATTCATCGTGAAGTAGTGTTATCAATGGCAAGAAGTCGAGAAGATAAAGTTTCTATTATCTTCGAACAACTCGTGTACTCGTAATCGAAAAAACGTTATAACCTTCGACTATCGTCCCCTTAAAGTGTCTGTCACTCGAGACGAGAGACCCTTTCACAAGAAACAGGATACCGTAAAGCAATAGCTTCTCACGTCTAACCCCATATAAACTGGACAAATTTGTTGTCCACGTTAAGAAAATGGAAGATGCTACGCCTTGTTCTCGTTTTGACCGGATCTTCTCCGTTTTCCACCTCTTTGCGCCTGTTTCGCTTCGAAATACACCCTTTTGGCGATACTTCTTTCGTTTCCATTTTTCTCAGACACCCGGTATGCGCTCGGGAGCGTGAAAATCGTGTGTAGAATAGCATTTCTTGCTTCTAACCTCCTCCTTCTATCTCGTTCTCCGAACGGGCAGTCTCGTATGCAACATGCGTGCCAAGTTCCGCTTCGTTCCTTCGCACGGCTTCTTGGCTCGCTACGCCGTCTGTCCGTCGCGAGCGCATCTCTGACCCATTCGAAGAAAGGAGTTTACGAAGCAAGAGAAACCCCTTTCTCTTTTTTCTTCTTGTCCTCTCTGGGGTGCGCTTCAACGAGAATTTAACTTGCTCGAGGGTTAAACTTCCTCCGTTCGAGTTACAACAAACATTTAACTTTCCAGCTACGCTCGCTTAAACGTTCACTTTAACGGTAGATAATTAAATGGGTGTAAAAGTTAACTATCCTATTTAGTTATTCGATCATCCACTATTATGATCAGTGATCCATCCAACGTTTTAATCACGTTTTAATCAGAATAAAGAAATTCTATTCTGAAATAGTTACACAGCAGAGATACTAGTTACACAAGAAAACCTTATAGCCACTTTCGCGGATGACACGGCTATTGTAGCTACACATATACACCCACAAATAGCATCTGAATACCGGAAAAACAGCTTGAAAAAAATTCAAATATGGTTACAAAAATGAAACATAAAGGCCAACGCAGAGAAATCAACTTAAGTAACCTTTATTCTCAGAAAAGGCACATGTCCTCCTGTAACATTAGATACGGAAATAATACCTGCTTCAAACTCTGTTAAGTATCTAGGTATGCATTCGGACCGCAGACTCAACTGGAAGAAACACATTTGGCATAAAAGACAAGAATTAGGCATGCAACTACGCAAACTATACTGGCTACTTGGACCTAAATCTAAATTATCAACGAACTTCAGAGCCACACTATACAATTGCATACTAAAACCAATTTGGGCATACGGTATAGAGCTATGGGGATCAGCATCCATCTCTAACATATTCATTTATTTATTTATGGGTAACCCCTTGATGCATTACAATGTGACTTATGTCAAGTCCCATGAATCGATAGACAAGATAGTCTCAAATTACAGACGTTATGCTTAAACGACACAAATTTGAATTCAAAAACAATAAAAATAGGAAATATAACAAATGAGTTGAGTAGCTGCAAAAGTGCCCATCTCCATTTTTATCACAAATGCGTTTTTCCAAAGATTCTGAGTCCATGTGATCTCTTCTATCACTTGGGAACTCAAAAACGTTTAAAAAACGGTCAGATCCAAGCTTAGCATGCACCTGAAAATCAACGTGTGCTGCAGAACTGACAGAGCGATGACAAAATGATTTTCTACAAAAACATTTTACAATCAACAAATCAAGGACGCGGAGGAAGAGACGAAAATTCGCACGAAGAAGACACAGACGATATTTTGTGTGAGCCTGGAGAAGAAGATGTGGCCACTAGAGTCTGATTTTTTTCTAACGTCTTGTTTTGGCCACAATCTTGTGTAATTTATTTTATTCCATTTGTAGTTCAAATTGTTGCAAAAGCGGCCAAATCCGAAACGAGCTGCAAAACTGGCCATTTCCAAAACCAAATATGAAATATCTGCCTCCCCATCCTCTTTCAATACATCGCCACCATAAAGAGCATATTGAAGCACAATGCCAAAACGTTTCGAAAGTCATACAGTTTTAAAAAAAATCTGATTTTGGTTCTGTGTGACAGAAAATGAGCTTTTCCCATAAATTTTCTTTTTTTGGGATGTCTACTTTTGCAGCAACAGGACTCAGATATATATAAAAAAAATATCTAAAAGAGAAATTTTAGAACGATTTCAGTCGAAGACTCTGAGGATTATGACAAATACGTCATGGTTCATAACCAATGACACGATACGTAATGAGCTCGACATTCCAACGGCTAAGCAGGAAGCCACCAAACATGCAAGGAACAGCTCGCAGCAACTTTTTCACCGTCCAAATGTGCTTGCTAAACGGTTAAGGCAGCAGACTACCATAGACTCAAAGCATCCGACATAAAAGATAGGTTCTGAACTGCAAAAGATGTGTGTCATCAGGCACATTATGTATAAGTCACTCACAATGTTCTTTTTTCATATTTTCTTACATTTGTTTATTGTTAAAAAACAGATTCCAAATTGACAAGGATAAAAAAAAATAGTTACGGTTAAACGGACGTAGCTTGTACAGCTACGTTTTACAGTTCGCATCTACTGGCTCGTTATCCAACGATAGTACCAGCCTTCCCTTCTCTTCCATTTTCTCGTCTTTCTTGCTAGCACCACCTTATCCCTCTTCTTCTCGAACGTGGAAGATATCTCGCTTATCCTGCACCACCCGTGGTTTCGACCACTTTCGAACTGCGCGCCATGTGCGTCCATCCGTCTCTTTTTATCTCCTTCCACCCTTCATGACATTCTCCTCTTCCTCCTCCTTCGTTCTTTTCCATCCCCCCACGTCTCCCTTTTCATTCTTTTTCCTTCTTCTTTTTTCTCAGCTCCTACCGAACGCCTCTTCCTCGATATTGTCTCGTCCTCGTCGTCAAGCCGAGAAATCGAAAGCCTCTCGTCGAACTTTTCGTAGCTACTTCCTTGAGGGCCGTGTTGACCGAAAGTAGAACGACTTTCGATCGATCTTGTTTAGCACCGAGGATATATCTTCTCCACTCGCTGAAGTGCCTCTTTTTGTACTTCTCTCGCGAACAAGCGGTTCTTTCATGACGATATCGATGCGTTCGGTTTATCGATGAATCTTTAAAGATTCTTACTTTGCGATCAGTTCATAAACGTTTTTCGAAGCCGATCAAAAAACTTGTCTTCTTTTATGCTTTTGTAAACATAATTTTATAGAAGAATGGAAAAGAAAGAGTGAGAGGGAGGGATAAAGCCAGCTTGCAAGAAATTACGAGAAGTGCTCGAATAGATCATGCTAGAGCCACCTAAGTACTTCCAGGATGATAGTCATCGCTTAGAGTTGTTTTCGTATATGAACGACGTACAAGACAAACGACCGTCATCGTGCAACGGCACTTTAGCATTATTTCAACGGTGCCTTCCTACTCGATGCCAAAGATGTATAACGCACTACTACCTGCTACCAACACGAAACGCCTGTGGCCATGGTATTACAAGACCCAACGTCGATGCAACTCTATTTTTCATGATCGCATACCGGTCCACCATAAATTCTCTCTAACCAAAGTAGACGCCATGTATACGACGTAATAATCGAGCACCGTTTCATAAGCAGGAACGACTCGCAAATCGTCCCTTTGCTTTGCGTAAAAAAAAACAAAAAAAAAAAACATATATTTTGTCGAAAAATCGATGGAGCGCTATATATCACGTTAATGGACCGTAATACATCCGGTGCGCGATCGATCGTTGACGATATATCATACTAATAGACCGAAATGGCGGTCGTTCCACTGAACGGAATCGTTTCAGTGAAAAATCAATTTCGTTGAGAGACTCCCAGGGAGAACTTTCGAATTAGAAATTGTACAATTACGTCGATTCGTAGTCATTTTGTTCTCGTTTCTTTTTAAAACTTTACAAGGACGAGTACGACCTAGGAAGAAGCAATAAACGTTGACTAGAGAAAAGGACATACCGTTTCAATCCTTTTCAAGATTGCCCCTTCTATTTATTCTGGTTCTTTACGCGAGGATTCGCATTTGAAAACTTTCCGAAAGAAAAATCTTTCTCTTTATGACAATAGGATTTTCGCGAAATGTTTTCAAGGAGAAACCGAAATCCCATCGAGAACGAAGCACTCTTCTTCGATAGAAAATTTAATACCTACTGTAGAATAGGTATAGTAATACCCAAATATACGTAGATATATAGTTACTCATTGATTATAAAAAAATAGAGATGGATTCAAGATTTTTTAAAATCGAGAATTAATATATCTTGATCTCGACAATCTACGTCTTGTCTTGATTCCTGCAAGATTCTTTATATTGTTATAATTTCTATTAATATTTATTTACTAAATCTCGATTTATTATTTTTTAACATTATTATCAAATTTATTGAAAAAATATTATTGAAAAAATACGTTAGATAAATATGTCGAAACATCCACTCATTGTGAATTTTGAATCTTTTCGTGTGAAGAAACTATACAATATAAAATCTACCAATATTTCAACTTTTATGAATATTTAACTTTCAATAGTTACTGTCATGATATCATGTGTAACACATATAATTTATATCATCAATGATACTACAAATATAATAAATTTTGATAAATAAAGATTTCCTATATTCAAAATAAAAATAAACTTCAGTTTTCAGTAAAATTATAAAGTTTATTGTTTCGTAGCAATTTAAATTTCGCATATAATTATTTAAAATTGAAAATAGACAGAAGGATCTCAACATGATTATAACGTTAAATAACCGCAATATATACAATTACAATTACCTAATATATGTATAATTATAATTACATACATGTAATTGTAGTTTCAGTTATCAAGAATCAAGAATCTTGATTGATTTTTCTTGTTCTGTCTTGTCTCAATTCTATCAAGAACAAAAAATTTGTAGCCTTATTTTAAAAAATCAAGACAAGACAAGATCTTAAAATTCATTTCTCGCCTTCCATCACTATAAAAAATTAATGGTTATTCTATAAAGTCTTGTTTAAAATTTGTTAAGCGTACGAATACTTTCTACACCCATTGTACGTAACGTACGATTCTTGTTCGTTTGAATAAATTTCGCATCAATTTAACGAATCAAACGTCGATATTTAGAATATGAAAAAATATCTCTCACGTTATCAATAAGTATCTACTCGTGTTTTCTTTCAAAAACGCGAACGTTACTTCTTCTCTCGTGGCACAATACATCGATGGAAAAATATCACCACGGAGAAAACGGATCTCGGTGGAGCATCGATAAAACTCGTAGCGCTTCCGTATCCGGTTACTTATTTACTCCTTCGGAGAGGACACGTAGGATCAAGAGAAGAGAAACCGTATAGAAAGAGACTCGAGAAAAGAAAGAATACACTATCTATACGGTCGATCTTTAAAGGTCCCCTTTCCCGGGCTGGGAACACCCCGGGTGCGTCCCGTAAAGCCGATTCTCTTCCTTTTATCATCGAGGAACGCTCTTTATTTACTGTGCAAAATGCTACTGTTCGAAATCTTTCAAGAAATGACATAGAAACATAGATGACGTCTTCCATTCCGCACTTCATAAATTTTTATGACAAAGTCAGATATTCAAAGAGGTTTTCGTTATATCACGGTTGATTCAGAAATTTGTAATAATTCTCTTTTAGATCTAAGCGCACGGCAGTCCTCAGGCAAAGTTCTCGAACCGGGCGAGCGCTCGTTGTACACTATTTACACGATCGGTTTCGAACTACTTTTGCCCCCCACCTCGTAGCTTTATAACTATTGAAGAAATGCAGAAAAAATTTTATACGCAGAATAATATATCGTATAATATAATGTATTCCATACCAAATTTAAAAAAAAAAGGTACTTGAATAGTTTCTACGCTGAACAAGAGTAGCCTGCAGTTTAAAGTTATAAGTGAGGTTAGGTCAGCGGTCGGCAAACTGCGGCTCTTTGGCTGCTTCATTGCGGCTCTACAATAAATAAGATTATTATAAAGCATGATATCTAGTTTTATTCAGTGTATCTTATTTCAACCGACTTAAAAAACTAGGATTCTTGTTAAGAAATCTAAATTGTTGTACCACTGATATTTGGCTCTTTTGACCGATGAGTTCGCCGGCCACTGGGTTAACGCGTCAAGGTACTTTCGATATCGATAGATAAAATAAAATACAAAGATTCGAATCATTGTGTGTGAAGAAAAAGGGTGAAAATATTATGAACAATTTCCCTATATCGCGTCATTAAAATTAAAACGTTAAACTTAAGAGAATAACCTAACTTTGAAACTAAAAAAATAATATAAGATTTATTAATTGTTATCAAGTTATCCTCATAGATGGCGATGGTCGAAATTAAAACGCGTTATATAGATCAAAGTTCAGGGAAGTGAGATAGTTGAGTAGAATAGACTTCGACCAGATTTACAGACCAGACATACAACAAATATCAATTAAAAAGAATATATTCAGGAAAGTGGGTGATGGGGATGGGAGATTAGTATTTTCGATGTTTGAAATAGTGATTTCTCAAGAATGGTGATTCGTAGGAAAAAAGTATCTAAACAATTCTTGTAGACAATTACATGATCTACAACTTTAGTTTAACCTATTTTTACGATAACACTTACCGTCTAAGAGAAATATGTGAAAAACCGATATTTGTACCTTTGACCCTAAATAAAATTGTTTGCACAAGTCCAATCGTTGGTGATCTTTGAAATCTCATTTGTAATAGTGTATTTTAAACCTGTACCAATTTTCAGCTGAATGCGAATTACTGTAATCTCAAATGCTAATTCTACCGGACTATAAGCGGAGACAGAAACCAAATCCGCAGATATAAAACAGGGGTCGAACAAAAATTGTTGATATCCCACCAAAATCATTAATGTCAAAAGGGGCAAGTTTTTTTTGTACGATTGTTGGGTTACCAAAAGTATTGAAATACAAATCGATGCCAAGTTGAAACAACTTTTTTATACACCAAACTGAAAATACAGAAAGTAATCATATGAACTTAGCAGGCTTTCGTGGTGATAATTACCTATATGTGTTTACTCTTTTATATTATTACTTTCTGCATTTTAAGTTTGGTGTATAAAAAAATTGTTTAAGCTTGGCATCGATCTGGGTTTCAATACTTATGGTTGCCAAACAATTACGCGAAGAGAACTTGACCCTTTGTAACATTTATGTTATCGGTGGGTTTACTCTACTAGAAAATGTATGATTCGGAATCTTTCGAGCAAAGATCTGCAGAAACCTATACCTACGACATTTATAAATCCGTAGGTACTATATAAATTTTGTAACGGGATTAGATATTCGAAGAATTCTTTGACCACGATCGATTGAGAAATGTTGAATAATTTCACTCACGTCTGAAGCGTTGAACGCGTTTGGACGAGAAGAAAGTAGAATTCTCCGAACAAGATCGAACGGATCCCACCGAAAGTCCTATAATCTCCGTTCGAGAGGTTCGACAGACGTACTGACAAACGATCGAGCGTATCGCGTAGAGTGATTCGTTAGACGGTGCTGTCAAGCGTGCTGTCAAAAGTATCGAGATGGAATTGATGTTTGAAACAGCGTTAAGGCGGTCTACGTTGGATCGAAGCTCTCGCACGACGTGTCGCACTCATATATGCTAATCCTATCAGACCGATCATTGTATGACGCCTACGTACGACCACCATCTACGATTTTTTTTTTAGATCTACGCAATTATCGACGATCTCTGCCAGCAGGTGGTTCGCGTGAGAAAGAATTTTTGTCACGATGTATTCTCGACGTAAACTTTACGTGGTCAGAATTATTTCTGCAAAGAGAAAGGAAAACAGAAAGATATGCACTTTATAAGTCAAATCAATATAAATATGTAGATAAAGTGCATCGCAGAAATACATGTCAATCCTTTCTCGTTCCATTCAACCGTTAGATCTATCGTAAATCCTTCGAACGTATCCGATGTGTTACGACCGCAGGGAATCCTTCTCTTTCGGTTACCATTGACGGTTTAGCATTTCGTTTTTAAATGGGACGAATTAAATATTTATGACGAAAGCATACGTCGATTTTCGAACTCTGTTGCATCATACAAGATTTACTCGATTGAAAGACGAAGCAATACTTATAGATGAGAAGTATTAAGTTAGGTTGGGTGCGTGACAGTTGCCTTTTAGTTAACCCAATACAGCTGCAATAAATTATTAAACGAATATGATTGTCCTCAGTTTCTTTTTTATCTTTTAAAATATAAAAAAAAGTATACCTAATTGTGATTGTTTTGCAGTTCTTCACTTATTTTTTCTTTATTTAAAAAAAAAAAATAACCCAGAATCAAACGTGAGAAGGTGGCTACAAGTCAGATTCCATTCCACCATCCTGCCATTAGTCTAAAAACTTACTAGATAAAATCTTTTTTGTCTCCATTTTTGGTATGTCTTTTTTAGAACAAATTTTCGCCCAAATTAATTCCTTCCACGATTTTTCACCGCATGCCGACAAAGGTGCCTCAGTGACTATCTTTATATGTCATTCAACAAAAGGTTAGCTTTAACTTTCCATTAAAATTGTATGATTTCATATTCGAAAAGGAAACTGAAGATATAATCGAATTGGACTGAATTATTTTTTAGTTCATTCTGGCCTAAAAAGGCAATTATTCTACATTCAGGGAAATACAATTTTTTTTTACCATTTTCACATCGGGACTAACATCCTTCAGCCCGATTAACCGTCTGTTCTAATTATGGCAAGTATAACTATTTTTTCGTTTTAATTTTCTTTGTTGAGCATTGTCCAAAATAAACGACTACCTCGCTTAACCCGATGCCCAAATAAGCGAAATTCACCGTATATGCGCTAGCTTTCAATTTTGTTTCCTGTTTCGGATAATCTGGTCGGTATTCATTTTTAAACATCTTCCATTTATTCTTACTCTAGTATCTTTGATCGATTCTTTATTTTCCATTACGTGCTATTAGAGTAAATATAGTTTAAACAGTTAATATGCAACACAGTATGCTCGTAATTGACTAAGAGCTTGAGTTACTTGTCTAACGCGGTTTAAATACCTTCTCATCGGAAATGCTTCATTTGATTGTTACGGTCGGAATACAACATATACCGTCACAGGGTTAAATTTGTGAAATCTTTCCGTTTCTTCGAACATTGTTACGGTGCATTTAATATGTTTAATACCTATCACAAAATACATTTCATTACTGAGCCCACAATATTTTGAATAAGATAAACATTGAATGTAACTGATCGAGGCCGCATTTCTATCGTTGCAAATTAAAACAATATAAAATACATTATAAAGAATGTAAAATATAAAAAATTTCTAATAAATATAATCAAATATTAATTTCTCAAAGGTGTTAAGTAAAATAACTGCCGGTACTCACGCTGTGCACAATTAAAATCTGGTGTATCTATAACTGTATTAATGTTAACTCGTAAAGGGTTACAAAAATAAAAAAAAAGTAGTATATTTACAGTAAGGATCAAAAGTAAATGCACGAACTGTAAAATAGAATAATTTTTTTATAATTGAACAAAGCGACTTGAATTTTTGCAAATACATAGACGAGTTAATTTATTATATATCGTAGTTTTTTTTTTATTTGGAAAAAATCAGAATCTTCAAAATTACAAAGAAAACAAAAAAAAGTAATTTTTTCTACTTTTTTATCTGACAATGAGCTTATAATGA
Source organism: Ancistrocerus nigricornis (assembly GCA_916049575.1). Classification (NCBI taxonomy): domain Eukaryota; kingdom Metazoa; phylum Arthropoda; class Insecta; order Hymenoptera; family Vespidae; genus Ancistrocerus; species Ancistrocerus nigricornis. Next base: position 10,585,585 of record OU696665.1, read on the forward strand.
AAATTTGAAAACGATTTGTGATATAACTTGGTAAGATATATGCATATTGTACATTTCATCCAAATTGGTTAACATTGCTTTGAGCTACAATCGCTTAAAGATTGCAAGGAAAAGCCGAAAAGCAGTGATTTCAAGCAAATAGAAAAGTTGAAAAATTACCTCGTTCCATTTTCCTTGTATTTTTAAGATTCTTATTTTTTTAAAACAAAAAGCTACGATATAGGATAAACGATATAGGATATTCATTTATAAAAAAGTTATTCTATTTTAAATTTCGTGCATTCACTTTTGATCCTTACTGTATATTGATTACTCCGTTGTGAGAGCAACATACACATTAATCTTTAAAAAATTGATATTTATAGTTCACCCGTTCATTAATCACATTTGTCATAATCCGTCAGCAAATTTGGACGCTCTATATTTAAAAAAATCCAGCATAAAGCTTCCGTTCGAGGTTCGAAGACAAGAGAACCAAGTTACCCACTTTAGAAATATTTCCCGGCGCGAAAATAGAGCCACTGGTTCTAAGAACCCTTTTCGAAATTACGGTATAATTTCGCGTGCTGCGGTGGTCTCGCGCGAAAAAAATAGGTAGCGCGGTTGAGCACGCGCGTCAAAAACGAGGTCAATTTTCCGGATAGAAAATATACAGAGGGCGAACAACCGAACAGAGGGTAGCTACGTGCGACGCATGGCATTAACTCTTAAAACGTGTTAAATAAACTCACGAATATAGTGAAAGAAAGTTAAACGTAATAGAATGTGTTATAATTGCTAGTTTAAATTAGATCGAAGGAACTAACAGCGTAGGGTATAGCTAATCGATGCACGGCTTCGGTGGTCACACTCTAGCCCAGCAGTAATACCGGGATGAGTGACCACTTACAGGCATACGCTGCCCGACATATCGAATCGCTGATCCAGTGGTCATCTTTCCAGAAACTTTTGTACCATAGAGAATCAGCAGCTGTGGGAAAAAGACAGGCTGTATCGGCACGTGTTCTTCACAGTAGCCCCGTGCGAATGCGATACACTTGTGAGGGGTTGCAAAACTGCTGCAGACTGTGCAATCCACGGTAATAGGAGAACCAGTGGAAGTAAGAGAGGAAGACGTATAACCCCGAGGGGAAGTACTTGCAATAAAAATTAGATCGAAATACGCGAGACCTGCTAACTTTTTTCTATACTTTTACAGTGTGAAGGCCTTCCCACCTGGATGTCCGTTCACTCTTTCTCTCCCACGTGTGCGTATACGTAATGTACATAGAACGAGGTGAACCGGCTACTTGATTAGCTCCGGGGTGCAAGAGCGAGGGCTCGAGTCGACTCCCTCTCTCTCTCTCGTCTCCTCTTCAACGGCACCACCACGTTCCTTGATTACTCTTTGATCGAGCGCGCGAGACAGGGGCATAGGTTTCAAAGAGAAAATTTCAAGCGCTCTCTGCAGCGCGAACGTGCCGCTAAAGGATGCCGAGGCTCGCGTTCGACGAAAGAAAGTAGGAAAGATAAAGAGGGAGAGTGAGAGACACAGGCAGAAAGACATAAACATATTCCCATTTGATCCCTAGTGTTCCACTATACGCAAACGAAAATAAAAAGGGAGTAACGTACACCGGAAAAGGAAGATTATGCTTGAAGAAGAATCAATGACGAAACGTTAGAAGCACGCGGAGAAAACTGGCGAGGGTTAGAAGGGTGAAGGAAAAAAAAAAAGTAGGGAAAAAAGTTAAACGAGTCGGCGAAGGGCTAAATAGCCCGTTACCTTTTCCCGTGTGTAACTCACGAGGCTTGACTGACTTCTCCATTACAGGCAGCACGGCTAGCCTTCAACCTCGAAACTTCCTTTTAATACGGATGCACATCGAAGAACGGGCAGGAGCGAGAGTAACGAAACCGTTTCGCTCGCGGCAAACCACCGAGAAGGAGAAGGATAAAGAGGAAGCTTCGAGCCTTCGAAAGAGTTTCTTCCCCACCTTCGTCCTCCTCTTTATCCACCCCTCTTCTTCACCGTAGCTCCAACACCAGGAGGGCAACTTTCTTCGAGTTACCTTCCGCGCGATCGTTTCATCACCGACGCGAAACTCTCGAAAAGCCGCGAACCGAACTTTCCTACCCGGCACGATATCGTTGCCCTATACTTTCGACCCGTTGGAACGGCCGAAAGTAGTTCCTCCCAGAGGGTTGGAGGATCGAGATACCAAAGATACCACCAGTCGCTGCCTTCCAACGAGATATCCGCTCGGATACGCAAGCTTCACGCTGAAACGTTTTCCGCAAAGTGTTCATACTTATTCCTGTGCAAAAATGTACCTTGACCTTTTTTTTCTAGCTAACTCGAGTGAAGCCTTATGAAATTCTCTGCTAAAGATGTAGCAATCTAATCTCTTCTTTTTATGTTATTTATTTTCCAGTTGAAGCACCATAGGGATGATTGGGGTCAATTGAAACGTGGGTCTGAGTTGGCTTCGGGTTGAGTCTCGGTTGGGTCTGTTGAAACATGGGTCAGTTTAAATAAGCCCAATATCTTTGAAATGATTAGCGATAGCGGCAGGGGGCCGAGGGGGTAAGTGAGGGCTATCCTGTCGGAACATAAAAGTTCTTTTCCAGTTGAAGCACCATAAGGATGACTGGGGTCAATTGAAACATGAGTCTGAGTTGGCTTTTGGTTGAGTCTCGGTTGGGTCTGTTGAAACATGGGTCAGTTTAAACAAGCCCAATATCTTTGAAATGATTAACGATAGCGGCTGGGGGCCGAGGGGGTCAGTGAGGGCTATCCTCATAAAAACATAAAAGTGCTTTGTTGTGTGATAGTACTTTTTTTCATCACCAAAAGTAGTTACCTATCTTGTTTCTTATTCTTTAGTTAAAATAAACGAAACTATTCAGCTTTGGTAACTGTATTTTACAGGTTTATATCTATAAATATTGAAGTTTAAAAGCATGTTGTTATTATTCACATAATACCTACTTATAATTTTTGTGCTACGTAATAAAATGTATCAAAATCGATGTTGTGAGGGGGTTGAAACAATTTTTATGGTGTCAGTTGAAACGTGCTTCAGATTCAGGAAGTAGAGGAAGACGAAGTGTGTTCGTGCCTAGTTTTTCTAGAAAGGTTTGACCAAGGTAGGCCAGGAGAAGACTGGGTGCAGTCTATAGGGTGTCCGCAATGAGCACACGATGCTTGTATAGCTGGCGAAGCCAGTTACTTGTGCCACAATTGTTAATCTGGATGATCTGACTATTAATTAGTAATTAGTCATACATTTTAATGCTTAAAAGCTCTTTTATTTTTGTTTTCATTATTAAGAAGTAATTTTTGTTGATTAAATCTAACTTTAATTATGTTAATTATTGTTTTTATCAATCTCCATGACACTTACTAAGTCTAATTTTTATTTAAGTATAAAAAAAGCGTGCCCTAACGTGCCTTATATAATGTAAAATTCTTTGAATGTAACTGTCTGTGATATTTATATGAATAAAACTGATTTTATGAATGTTATTTTCTTTGATTTACAAATGCTATAACTATCCCCACATACTGCTTCTATTGACCCAAGTATGGGGGCAATTGTAACAATTATCAAGTTTTCTTAAAATGCTTCTACCTATTTTACTTGTCTAAATTTGTCAAAAACAATGTTACCCTTTTTTACCAAATTAGTCTAGCTATCATTGAAAAGTACTGCTGCCATGTATATGTAGTCACTATAAGCGATTTAGTCAAAAATGTTTCAATTGACCGCAGTCTACCCTACTATACGGTTACTGTCCCTTATTTCAAGTAACTCGTCGATAAAGTTGTAAGATAAACGACTTTGATTTCAAGATAACGAGAATGTGGTTCCATTGAATCGTTCCTTTCTCCCACTTTCTCTAGCATCTACTACTAATAGCAACACTCATCTTGAGCCACGGTAACGGGCGCGAGTCAAAGTTCACGTCGGCAAATTGCATAGTTTTAGCTGCCATTGAATCCCGCCAAGTTCCAGGAAGTTTCTTCAACGTGACCGTTTGGCTACCGTTGGAAGCTCCAAAAGCACGAAACTTTGCCTCGATTCCACTGACCAATCTCTTCGGGGCAATAACGCACGGATTGAATTTGCTCGTAAAGTTATCCGGCGAGATGGCCATGGCACGCTTACGTACTTCCGTATTATCGCGAATGTAGAAGAAAATACCAGTCACTTTATTATACCAAGATGGGTGAGTTTCGAAACGGGGATTTTCCTATTTCTCGTTCATGAGAGAGGATTCTCGTATACCTGGATACGTTTTTCCATATTATAAATGTACGCAAGTAGTTTAATGATCTAAAGAGAATAACATATCTCTCAAACTTTCTACGGAATAGTTTCTCCTTCGATAAAAATCTTGTCAGATTGTATCGGTGCAACGGCGACAGCGACGACGACAGCTGGAGCACACGGATTCTCGAGTAGAGTTGCTCGAAGGAACTGCGCGAGAGAAAATATTGATTTAACCGCGTTACACCGGTCTTTACAGCAAAGTCAAGACCGTCGAGGCATAATTTAATGCTTTCGCTGTTTCCATTAAACGATCTTACCAAAGTTTCCTCGAGTTTCTCGAACGTGACCAATCGAACGTCGAAAAGGACAAGCACTTTGAACGAGTGAATTCGATCGAGCAATCGGTTTACGATAACAAGACACGACTAAAATGGGAAACTATTTCCATCGTTAGTTAAACATTGTCGTCTAAATATTTTACAAAATCGTTTTCCCTTTACAAGATCGACGAGGACCGATGGAAAGTTCAGACGATGAGGAAATCTCGAGTGGAAAGTTTCCCTTGGAACTGGAAATTGGTCTCGATGATGATCGAAAAACTAACTCAATTTCGTTGCTTCGACGGGAGCTAAAAAGACAGATAAAAATATTTCAGAATCTATGAAATTAGCTAATGGCAACGGAAATGTCTCGCACGCGTTCAGGATTATATCGCGAAGCGTCGTTATCGCAAATATTTCCCTACGCTTCTTGACACGGCTCTTTTCACGCAGGAAAGGGAAGGAAAGAGAGAAACTGCGAGGAGAGAGAGAGAGAAGAGGAAAGAAGCAGTAAGCACCGGCATGAAAGTTGGCGGAATGAAATTGGATTTAAGGTTTCCACGTCGCACAGTGGGACGAGCTATAGCAATAAATAAAAATGTCGAATGATTCGGAGGTAGTTGTAAGCGATTGAAAAGTAATTTGCAATGTTTGTAGCTTCATATGTCATTTGAAATTCATCATTATTTCATTTACATCAGGAAATATAAAACGTCAAAGTATCACTATTGAGGTTATATTCTGTCAAGTGCTATCTACGAGAATAATTCGCGTTTGCTAAATCGTTCTATATTTTTAAAGTAATGCAGAATTCTATAAGTTTGGCAAATAGATTATATTCTTAAAGATACGTAGATCACGAATATTGCAATAAAAAAGAATATATTGATTGTTATTACTTTAAAATTACAGTTTAAAAGCAGGGTTATTGTACGACACGAAATAAAATTTAATCATAACTTTAAATAAAGTTTTACAAAATCGTAGGCATATCACTCTTTTAAAAATGATTGTTTTATAATAGCACGACTTTCGACAACCTATTTACACAAGAAATTTCTGCCAACATCTGCCAACGGACGAAGAATTAACGATTTTCTGAGCCGCGTATACTACGTATTTTTGCTGTGAAGTATCGAAAATTGCGGCAAAAATAATTTTTTGTTTTTGAATGAATAAAATGCGTAGTATTATATTAATAAGCGTATATTCTATTAAAATATATAACATAAACGTACAAAATCAAATTTTTTAATAACAAATTATTTATAAATAAATAACACAAACTCAAATTTTTAAATAACGAATTAACAATCTTTCGGATTTAAAATATTCTATCTAAACATTTATACATGGAACTTTCATTGATTACTATCGTCTAAGGACTCATTTTTTAAATATTGCTCTATATCTTGGTCGTATCGAATTGAACTCTTGGACATCTTCCGAAAACTAGCTATATAAGGATCAGAAGTAATTATTAGATGATAAATGAGGTCTCTATTACTATTTATTCGAGATGATTTTCTAGTATGTTTAAGGCGACTTTTACGAATTTCTTTATGCCTGCCTCCTAATTTGATTTTGTACGTTTTGGTTATATATTTTAATAGAATATACGATTATTAATATAATAGTACGCATTTTATTCATTCAGAAACAAAAAATTATTTTTGCCGCATTTTCCTATCTTTCGTCCCACTGTGCGTCGCAGAGAAAATTTCGTTACCGACCTCGTCGGTTTACAGAACTAATACGTTTCGCAATATTTGCTCTATTCCCCCGTCCTCCCTTTCCACACTTTCCCAGGTACCGCGACGCCGCGCTGCTCTGCGTTCAAAGACGCTCTCGAGCACGGAGAAAGGGTGCACCCGCCCTTTTCATATTTTTCCACGGTAGACACCCTCAGAATCTCACTATTTCCGCATTACTTCGACGATAAATTTCGCCAAAAGAAAATGACGCGGGATCATCCTTTCTCCTACTTTTTTCTTTCTTTCCTTCCTTCTTTCTATCCTGTTCTTTTTCCTCGTCCTTTCCTTTCGTTCTTTATCATCGTACCTATAGAGAAAATTTATGCGAACGATGACCTTACTCACCCTCCCATTTGATGTTCCACCTATTCGGATACTGAATTACAATTGTCTTTGAGTTACTGCACGAGAGCTCTGTATAACACCGGAACGGTATAATAACTCGATTCCTTTACATCTTATGGGCTTGATAATACTCTCTTACAAATTAAAATAGGGGACGAGTGATTTAGGATTCGCAAAGGTAACTCAAGAGGACGATGTGCTTCGTCGACGTTAAAAAATTGAAGACGTAACTCTTAAAATAATCTTGCTTCTATTTCTAATTAAATTCGGTTACGTTAGTTACAGTATTATTAGCGATCTTTCTCACGATGGCTTCCTGTCGGGATTCAATAAATTACATACACTTTTAACGAGTTTCTGTGATTAAATCAAACTGCACGGGATCGTTGCACGACTTTTGCTTTATTAAGGAGAGCGAGCGAGATGAAAATTCAACGAGCATAAAAACAGCAACCTTCTATTTATACAAGGTGTCCTGTATAAATAAAAGTGTGTCCAGCTTCAAGTACGGCACCGGAAAACATGTGCACATCAATAATCTGAGCTGAAAAATCTAATACCATTTTTCGAAATTCGGCTTAGTTAACTAGTTATTAACTAGCAAAGATCGGCCTATCACAGAGAGCAGAAGCGATCACCGATTAAAGACATTCCATTTCTACGTCATAATAAGCATAATATGAAGCAGTAGGAGGAGGAATCCACAATAAACAATAACAAGAGCAACGTTACGTGCCGTTGTTTTTTTGCAATGTCTTTAGTCGATAATCGCTTCTGCTAGCCGTGATTGGTCTATCTTTGTTGGTTAATAACTCGTTAACTAAGCCGAATTTCGAAAAATACTATTAGACTTTCAGACTCAAATCATTGATGTGGGCATGTAGTTTCCCGGTAGGGTACTTGAAGCTGGACACCCTGTGTATAGAACGTCAAGACGTATTTAACGAAGCCCAGAAGCGAGAGTATCGTGTTTAAACTGATCCGATTGTGTTACGCGAAAAATATGAAAGCGTTTATAAATTGGCATCAAAAAATATTTCGCGTGAGAGTATGACCTCGCAGTAAATTGAAATGTTTAAGAACGCTGTTGAAATAAAACGAGTGCGTGCGCGCGAGCACGCACCGGTGGATTTAAATGGCCCATCGTAGAGAGCACAGAGAAAGGCTCGAATTGATCGCGACGATACCACCGACGCACGTGAAATAATTTTACGCGCGACGGTCCGTACAAAACCATATACGCCCTCCCTATAATTTCCATTCGTCGTCTGCGTTGTTTATTACAATCGGTCAATTCATGCGACACGAATTCCACGTGAGTACCCTAGACGCGTTTGAAGTAGGATTCGCAGAGCGACTACGACTGCAGTCGTTTGACAAACGAGACGGTAAACAGGGTACCCTGCGTAATGACCCCCCCTTCTCGCGAGTATCGGTGAAACTTTGCGAAAGAGAGGGATCATTTTGCTCGTTGATCTTGCTAATTGAGCTTCCGTCCTACGTATCCTCTATAAGTCTACGTAAATAAGCTACATTCAATTTAGAAAAGTTCAAAACGAGTACGAGGTAAAACGCGATTCATACGAAAATAACGCAATTATTTTTTATCTCTGTACCGGATTTTTTTTAAATTCCCGTAGGGAGTTTGTAGTTAATCTATAACAGGGGTGGCCAACTTCCGTATACAAAATGTACCGGTTAATAATGCGGTTTTTTTCAATAGATGGTTTTACGCATATTTTTACACAAATGCAATCTGATGAGTATGACATTTGATTGTCTTGGCAATAAGTTTCGAAACTCCATATGTCAAATTTTCTGAAGGTGTTAGGAGGCCCATTCAGTATCCTGCATATCCTGCCGCTTAATGCAGGATTGTGAATGTTGCAGCAACCTGCATGACGCTCGGCAACACCGAGCAAGACTTGTTTTTCGTCCTGCATGAGCCCAGCAAGCTTCACCGATCGCAAGATAGTGAATGGGCTACTTTAACATCATAGATATTTCTACACTTAAAAATGTCAAATTTCGTGCGAAAAAAGGGCATTTGTGGAAAGTTTTAATTTGTTACATTATTTTGAAAAAAAATCCTGCTGAAAGTTATTGTATAATTCGAGAAGCTTAGAGTAAACATACTCCATCTCCAGATACTTGTAAACACTGGCTTGAATGCTTCAAAAGTGATGATTTCTATGTGAAAGACGAAGATGGCCACGGTTGACCACCATCGGCATTATTTTAAATCAGGCATGAGCAACTTGTGGCTTGCGGGCTACAAGTTGCCAATGCTTGTTTTAAATAAAGCACTTGTGTTGTTTCTTTTGTAATTATCGTGTTTTCTTTAATTACAAAATCCGCAACACCTGGTATATGTCTGTAATCAAACTTGTGTCCCGTGTACAAATAAGTGACAATCAGGGATGGGGTATTCATTTAACACAATATTTTAATGATCTCTTGTGGGCTGTGATCGACTACAAATTTCTTCGCGATCGACTCGTTGACAATTCCTGTTTAGGCCTAGAGGTTCGAGTCAAAGTTTAACGAGTGATCAAATTTGACCCTTCACACAATTTAGACTTGGGTTATTATACCATCAGTATCATTTTAAACGAATCGTCTCTGCGAACAAAAAAATTTTGTTGGATTCATCCAGCCTAAACGGAAACGACTTTCGAACGTCAAGAACACTCGTTATACACGAGGGATCGGAAAATTCGCGCGTGCAAATTCCTAATGCGTGGGAAAATGAGAGGGAGAGAGAGAAAAGAAGAAGAGGAAGAGCATGGAAACGATGCTAGGCAGCGGAATCGTACGGGCAATGAAATATCCCCTGTCGTCCGACATAGCCCGAGGATTTGTCAAACGAGAATTGATTTAGGTTCGGAGGCTTAATCCTCGAGGGAGCCCGCAGTACCATACCCTTCCCCTCGTATCACCCCATGGTAGAGTTCGTTCGATCGGAAGCTCGTGTCCTACTCGCGCACGCAAATAAATGGAGACCCTTATATTGGTCAGAAGGATCAAAATCATTCTTATGTTCGACGCTGTTGACCGATACTCCCCGCAGTTTCGAGGTAGTAACGACGAATGGGAAGGTTTAGCGACTTGACGCTTTACGTTGTGGCTCGGTGACAAGGGGTGGCTCGAAAGTGGAAACGATATTCAAAAACCGTATGGAAGACGAAAGAAAAACAGAGAAAGGAGGAGAGAGAAAATAAATTTTTTCCCTTACTGGGGAAAAACATTGAATCATAGATATGTCTTATGGCTTTGAAGAGAGCCCGTTTTTTTTTGTTTCGAAAAGTGACTTTTTTATGTCGCAAAATCGATCACGCAAATTTCTGACTAACCTACATCAGACAGTTTGAATGGTCTAGGCGGAAAAAATTATTAGGAATAGACTTTATATTTTTTTTTATATATTAACAGTTTTTGAAGGTAAAATAAACGCATAATCATAATATTAATAACAGCATCAACAATGATTATAATTATTGTTATTTTTCATGTATATAAAAATTTTGTATAATAATATAAAGACATAAATTCTTTTCCTAATAATTTTGTCCGCCTAGATCAGGAGTCGCAAACTCAAACGCAACAAAGTGCCAATCAAGTAGATTTATGTCAGACGCGGGCTGCATTCAACATTATCCTGTGAACTAAAACATAACCTAAAAAAAAGATAGGCCGTAGCAAGTTTTTGTTGTTGCTGTCCCTTTGTAGTTCCACCACCATTTAGGTTTTTAATTTATGATCATTTTTATTTTCAAATTTGTTTAAATATAACAAGTTCAGAAAATATCAAATATTTAGAAGTTAAAATTTTGCCTGTTTGAATCCCTGCAAAATGTTAGAAACATTAATATTTAGAAAAGAATTCATCATGACCGCGGGACGCCAGTTTGCCACCCCTGGCCTAGATCGTTCAAATAGCCCATTTTATGACCCCCAGCCATAAGACATAGGTATCCATGTCAAAAAAAAGAAAAAACAATTAGTGCGAACGCCAATCGAATCTAAGTTCGACAATGCAAATTACTAATTAGATGTCGTAATTGAAAATATTATTATGCAACGAGTATTCGCGGTGGCGAAGCCGCGACTGAACTTCTAACGCGACGCACTTTTTAGGTGCTGATATCGTAAATGTCGTTACCACCGCATAACGAGGTGTCCTAATTATACTCGTTGCGTTTGACGCGGGAAATAACCTTAAAATATGGCACCCGTGTTAAATACTACCCTTTATCGCGAGCTCGCGAGCAACCCTTTTACCAAGATGTGTTTTACGCCGTTTAAGATCAACGACGTGGATTTCACTGTCGCTAGCGGTTAGCGAAACAAGCGTGGAAAATGGAAATAGAGTGCTACAAGAGGAAAATGCAGTTTGGGAAATGCTTTCTGCGGAATTTTAAATTCGATCGACTAATTTTTTTTACACATTACGAAATTAATTAAAACAAGAGGCAAGGAATCGATATTAGAAATAAATTTTTAACATTTTATCGCGTTCGTTTGAAGAATTATGCGACAAATGGATTTTAAAGTATCTTAATATTGTGAAATTTTGAATAACTTTTAGAGTCCTTTGGTCCCTTTATCCGACATCATAAAAGTTAAAGCAAGCGAGACGAAGAGGGACGTTGCGAGAAGATGCCAAACTCCCTCGTCTTCGTTGTCGTCGTCGCGCTTTGTCTCGTAAATAAGGAGAAACACGTTTTCGGACTAATACGGTCGTCGTTACGCTCATCCTTAGCTCCATTAACCCCCAGTGTACGTGATGGGACCCACGATTCTCCCAAAGTGCGAATAAATACTTTTGGCTAATGGTCTCGGCTAAGGGAACTCGAAGAAACGATGCCGGCTCCCGAACACTTTGCTACCCTTCTCTCGAAACGGTTCATAATGTTCGGTTCTCCTATCTTCGGAACGACGTCTCTTAGTCACACGAGCCGAAGATCGTCGTAGGGACGGTCCACATCGAGAAAGGACACGAATAGTTGCCTTTTTAATTACATAATTCCCAGAACAGGGGGACAGTTTTCTTTCTTTCACACGCACGTATACAAGCACATGTAGAAGAAGAAGTAAACGAAGATGGAGTTTCGAGGATTCAAGAAACCAGAATGAATCATCCAAGAGGATCGCGTTTCTAATTTTACGGTAAATGCTTTCGACCAACCTCCGTCTCGTCGTGGAACGGGAAACGAGGGAATACCGTAGGAACGCCGATATAGTTAAAATGATCCGTGAAATTAAGATCCCTTCGCGGTATTCCAAATACACAACCTTCAAAATATCTCACGAAATTGAGTCACCTTCAAGAGGGAACATTCTTATTACAATTCCATGATCATTTGTGAGTCTGAATCATGATGCACAAGTTTCTATACGAGTCACGGATCACGATGATTACCATTACCGAATCTAATTAATATTCGAAACAAAAACCGATCCTATCCCATCATACACCTCGATTCAAAGTTGTTTCAATTGCCAACGTTTCAAACTCTTCACCTTTGGACCTATCTTCGAGCCGGCTTTTCAATTTCCTCGATGCCTCGAATTTCTGGCATAACAACGTCGAATCCTTCCACGGTAGAAAAATATGAACTTTACGGGAAAAAAGCCGATGGGAGGGAGCGAAAAATGATAGCACAGAGGGTGAGGTAGAGAGGCAGGAGAGATAGAAACCCAATACGCCGTTAACAATGAAATCGACGCGACGGGTCGAGCCGTACGATCGTACGAGCGAGCTTTGGCTTTCGTCGCCGTATTTCCCCAATTAGCCAGACGTTTTGTTTTCCATCGACGCGAGTTACCACGCGTATCTATGTAATCCACGTACTCGTACGTGATATCGAGCTGGCAACGCTTCGATTTTCAAAAAATTATTGCGAACATCGACACGTCCATCGAGCTACTAGCGAGCTTGAAGGTACGAGAGATAGAGAAAGGGATACTCGACGCGTCCAACAGGACATTAATCTGAGCTGGTCTCACGCGCGTTGCTATAAATTACGATGGTGTTGGAGATGCGCCGGGTGGTTTCCAATTTCCGGAAGTTAGCAGAGTTGCACGCGCGGAGGTTGAAACGGTGAAAGGAGCTCACGCGTCCCGAAGAGAACGGAGAAGGCCATACGTCGTTCATAGAGAGGGTTGCTGCTCGCGTTTAATTATCCACGGCTAGGACCCCTCGAGGCCGACCGTCTTAAGAAGAGACGCTGGATTCCCCAAAGGTGGACGCCCCAAAATCCTGTTACAGTTTAATTGTTAATTTACCAGCTCAGCTAGCCGCGACACTACCGGGCGAAGCCCATGCCGTTTCATGGGAAAACAATAGCTCGACTTGGAGATCGTACAGTCGCGGATAATAATAGTTTGTGGTAGGGACACTTCCTCCGTTCGGATGAATTTTCCTATACTCCTGTCTTATTTCATCCCAGTGGGCCCATCCTGTCTCGTATACTTTGGTGAAACGATTTCAAGGTACCAAATTACAACGGGCGTCGACAATGGCTTCTCTGACGATCTCACGCTGGCAAGGGAAAGGTTTAGTTGGCATTTTTAGTGTAAGACTAGAGCACAGGTTCTTAAACTTACTTTGTCCAACGTTTACTTTGAGAATAAAAAATTTTTTTAATCTTACAGTGTATGATTTTATTTTTTTTTTATTTCGTTTTATCACGCTAGATGGTGTTGAAATATATTGTGCACCTCTATTTAGCCGCTTTTTCCGTGTTTGCCACATGTGGAACACTATGCGCTGTAGGGTTAACTTAGGTACCATCTGTTGCGCATCTGAAAAACAGCTACTGCGAATATTATTTTTAAACGTGCGTTATTATGTAAATAGGGTAGATAGCATTAATTTTTCTGAGCCTTGTACTGCTTCCCCAAAAGCATCCACTGCCCACAAGGCGGCGTTATCGCCCACTTTGGGAAAGACTGGTATAGAGAAAAATATGATTCTGTGACAAATGGTTTTTTATGTGTCCAAGATTTAACATATCTTTAGCCCTTTAACTGCGAAGGACGAGTATACTCGTTTTCTTTTTTCCCAATTTTTCCTTCAACGTATGTATTCGTTTGGTTGTAAAAATATAAAAACAAAAAAATAAGTCAGAAAAGTACTAGCATAGCGGGTCTGGCCGGCTTATAAGGAGCGGTCGGTCTACACGGGTGACATTTACTCCTCCATGCGATTAGCAGTTAAAGAGTTAACAATAAATATATAGTAAAACCTTCTCTATCTTCTGTGTCTACGGCTGTGCTACTAGGAGAATTAAAGAAACCTAAAAAATAGAGCGAATTTCAATTCTTTTAGAAAATCGTGTCTCTAGAAAATTCACTTATTCTTGACTTTTTAAACAATTTTTCGTCACCCTTTTGATTAAAAACAATGATTATCTTTTAATGAAAGATTTGTTTATATTGCTTCATTTGAATAGTGGATTTTCAAAATTATTAGTTAAAATTTGTATAAAAAATTCTTAAGTGTACAAGTTCGAGTGAAAATGTCACAATTCCTTTTTCTGAGCTTTTTAAAAAAAAGAGAACTATATATTTAAAAATCCGTTATTCAGTCGGTTTAGCGACTAAAAAGGAACAAAATCATTCAAGATTGAAAATCGAACCAGGCGTTCTCAAGAAAAATTAATCGAAAAATAAATATATGAGACTTTTTAAATATTTTTTTTTTATTTTAGAAAAGCACATAAGTAAATTAAACCTCCCAGCGGCCAATCCAATAAAATAAACTGTGATGAATGATATAAAACAAGTTCCATTAAAATTGATCAAATAGAAGAGGAGGAAAAAAAATGGAACCACGGTGGGTGGTTTTTGTCGGGGTTAAATGGTGGAACGATTGCACTGCTCTTAAGGGTGTATTCGTTTAATTATTCTGCCAATAATTCTACGAATAAAACGACAATATTTGCGTGAATTGAGAGTAATTCCTTAACTCGTTCTTGTAATTTCCTAGCTTTACATAATATACATATATGGGAATGAACGAGGAATCCTCTTCACTTAAATAATAAAACCTTCGATATATTTTGTATCAATAACTTAAGAAAAGAAAAATGATTCTTTTTAGTCCAGAATTATGCATATTCAAATAAGTATTATCTTCCCGATCCACTCTCATATTATATGTAGGTATATACAATTTCATTACAGAAAATGTATATTATTCCAATAAATTAATTTATAATTATATCAAAGTGATGTAATATGATAAATATACATTTACTGTTTATATGATCCATTAGTAGGTTACGCCTGGGCTTTACCAATAAAGACGAATTATTTCAAATAACTTTTACAGTTTCGCAATGTGAAATAAAAGCGAAAATAGAAGAGAGCCACGTTTTATCGACCGTCGAAACAGAAGTCTGCTCGTTCGTGTTACTCTGGAATTATGTAATTAGATATATTATTCTTTATATAGCTAGAAAAAATAATAGAGAAAACTCTTTAAGCGACACTAACCCGAGCAGTTATTAATAACGCTCTACAGGGTGTCCGGTTCCAAGTGTCCAAGCGGAGACCCACATGTACACATCAATGACTTGAGTAGAAAAATCTAATACCATTTTTCGAAATTCGACTTAGTTAACGAGTTAATAATTAATAAAGATCAACCAATTACGGCGATTAACGAAAAAAGGCGGTTAACTTGAGCTTGCAGCTAATCAAGAAACGAAGCAGTGGGAGGAACAATCCATAATAAACAACGTTACATGTCACTGCTTGTCGTGATTGGCCTATCGTTGTTTGTTAATAACTACTGTGTCGATAACTATTGTGCCAAATTTCGGAAAATAGTATTAGACTTTTCGACTCAAGTCATTGATGTGTACATGTAGTTCTCCGATTGGACACCTGGAACCGGACACCCTGTATATAAATAGTTCCGCATTCCCTTTAAAATTCGCCTATGAACCACATTAAAAAAAGATTAATTGATTTACAATTTGATACTTTATTATACTAAAAGCACGATTGAAACGAATCGAAAGAAGGAAGAAAAATCCCATCACGTACTATTATCGTGCGCGACTGTACGTCTATAGAACGGTTTATACTACTCACGCACGGTTCGTTGGAAGCCTTTCACGAGCGCGAGCCGACCGTTCCCGGCATAGGAAGCAACTTCCGATAATCTGTCCTCCCCTTCTCTCACTCCCACTCTTCTTCACTGGGAGAGAGTTTCAAGAAGACGGTGTAAAAGTTCCTGGCGTGTGTCCTACGAGAAGGACCCACCAAAGTGCTTCCTCCTTCTCTCACCGTCAAGGAGGTGTTAGAGTACGCGGTGACACTTGTAAACGCGTGTTCGTGAGGACTAAGGGCGAATCAATATCTTATAAATCGGGCCATTAAGCCGCGTTTAAAGGGGGATAGCTCCTTTACCAGTGTCGAAGGGTCGGTGAAACGTCGGTGTGAAACGCGGAAATCTCCCTCTCTCTCTTCCTCTCTTCATGAAACCTTCCTTTTAGGATCAAAGTTCGGCTTAATTGAAATTCTTAGAAAAGAGGGGAAGGCAGGTAGCTCGAAACAAAAGGATCGTTTTAATCGATCGATGTAATCTTCATCGTCCCTTCTGTGTTCGTGATACATCCAACCTGACGTACTTTCATTGCCACATTGCACCGACTAAACTTTTGACCTCCTCGTCTTTCCGTATAATACAAGTTTCGCGATGCTCGCCCGACCGTTGGCTTAAGGTTTAAGCGATTTATCTTGATCGCCGATAAAGAGCATTACCCTTTTTCGCGAGCTTCCCTCCTCTTATCGCTCACGTCGCAAATGGCGAAATACGTTAACGGAACCCATTAACGTGTATTTTAAGAGAAGAAATCGTTCTTATTATCGTCGACGAGTTTTAGAATCTAAAAGTACCCGTGAAATTATCTCGAGACGACTAAATCCAAGCGTCGTTCTCGTAAAACCATCGGACGACTCGGAAAAATAAGGAAAATAAAATTTACGATATCCATCCCCCACCATGCAACCCCATCAAACAAACGTATATTCTATGCTAGTATCGAGAGAAAAGTTTCTGATCGAAAACCAAAGAGTCAGGCTCGTATCGCGTTCAAGCATTGTACTCTTTATTATCGCCAACCTCGTCAACTTCTCACGGAATGACCGAAATTTTATCGGGATCGTCGATATAAACCGTAGGTGGAGATCGTATTTTTCTCTACCGACGACGTGACGATTCGCCACGATTCTTTCTCACTCAGAACGAAGCAGAGACCGACGGAGGTTCCGAACACTCGAATTCTCGACACATCATTTACTCATACATTTACCAGTATATATCGACGTCGACCATTTTACGAGCATTCAATTTTTACCGTTGCAACGAACGCGACACGATTCTTCGGTTACGATGACGATATCTACGTTATAACGTATCGTAGAATATAAGCAGTAGGTACGTATGTACGTGTCCAGATCGTGAGCTACCGATTGGCCAACCGGTACGTCGATTTTATGGTCTACCCTTAGGATTGTTGCGAAACGAAACAAAGGTGCAACGATCGTTCGCGATCTTTCCAATCGAATCGATCGGGAACGCGAGCAACAACTTCGACCACGTCACGGTTACACCCGTTGTCTATAGAAAACTCGCACGATAGATCCGCCACGCGTTATTTATTTTACATTTACCGCTTGTCCTACCACCCTACGCTACGACCAATTTCTGCCGACGAGCTTTTATTGCTCTCGACGCGTTTCGCACGCTCTTCCGAGTATTCATGCTTCTAGAATTATGTCACTGCGAGAAAGAAACTGTCCTGTCGAAGCTCGAAAAAAAAAGTGTAAAAAAAAACTTAAATTACAAATTTCTAAAACCCCCGACACATAGAACCATCATTAAAAAAGTAAAAAATAATAGTTGCAAATTATTGTTGACTAGAGATAGGATTAAGTATCGAATCATTTATGAGCCCTTCGAAAAAAGAAAGCAGTACTTTCAAGTAGACTCGAATCCAGACGAGATAAGTTCGAACTCACTTTTTCTAAGTATTTGAATAAGTATTCAAGTAAGTTCTTGCATACTTGAATACTCAAGAACTTATTTGAATACTTACTCAAATACTTACTCAAGTACTTACTTGAGTAAGTACTTGAGTTATTTGGTCTATGATAATCCTTAACTAATTTCGGAAAAACGCTCATAACTTTTAAATAGCTGGACAGATTTCCATCAAATGCAGCTAAGAGACATCCCGATTTAACAAGCTTTCAATTAAAAAATGCCGCATTAAAATCGGCCCATCCGTTTGGGAGCAACGATGCCACAGATAGACACACAGGCATAGCCTTCAAACTTATAACACGACGTTTTTCGACGTTAGGGGTTAAAAAAAGAAATAAAAGCAAAACCTCCCGAACGTTTGAAACGTTTTTCCAAAATGTTTTGTTCTCTTCGTGCCAAGTTCGATAATACGAAGTGCCAACGAAGTTACACAGAAGTGAAACGATTCACCAAAACTGGTGGGTATTCGTCGACGCAGCCGTGTCACGGTTTAAAGTTCGTGCGTAACTAGGTAGGTATATACTTGCATATCCTACGTGCGCACGTACGTAAATAGGTGGTACATTGAGAGAAATAGAGGGAGATAAGGAGTGGCGTATTCTGCTCGTACAGATACGACGAAAAGAAAAGTATGAAAGAACTGAGAGAAAAGAGCAGACCTTCCCTCTCATTCATTGAATCCGTAATCGAGAGAACTTCGGATTGTTCCTAGTAGTATCTTTCGCCACCCTCGATATTCCCAACCCAGCGAATTTAACACCTGCAGGCACACCCCCGATAGTACCTTTTATTTTCATACAGCTTTGCAAAATGGACCCATCCAGTCTGTTACAGCACGCTACTGACATGCTCCGTGTTCCTTCCTGACTCTCTCTCTCTTTCTCTCTTTCTCTCTTGGTTTCTCGTTTCGAGACCGCTATTTTCTAGCGTGTTATTACGGCTAACATCTACACGCCTCCGGCCGTGCTTTAAACTCTGTCGTCCTTTCGCGTTTCCACGACGAATAAGATTTCTCTCTTCCTCTCTTTCTATTCTCATCTTGTCCACCTCTTCCTCCCTGTCCTTTCCGTTTTCCTTGAGAAGAGTTTTTGAAATAGAACTGACACTATTCGACCTTTATTTAATATTCTAGCTATGGATTATTTAATTATTCGTTGAATTACATTTGAATATTAATATGTGGCTTATCGTAAACCTATTTTGGCTAATTGATTTTGGACTTAAGTACATACGAATGTCTATCATTGGGATAATCTATACATATTTGTACTTAAATGTTCCAGGTTTACTTCTAAAATTTCAGTGGTTTTAGAAAATATTAGTTCGTGTGATGAATTCGTACCGAAATTGACACATTTATTCGTGAGAAGCGAACATTTTTGGAGAGATGACATTTTCAAATTACCTGAACGATAAAAAAAAGTCGATAGACCTTTCGACATATAAGCATTTTATTTGAAATTAAAGCAACTTTCGAAAATAGTACAGTAAAACCTCAATTAGGTATCCGAATAATTACAATTATGGTCATGACTTTTTCGGATAATCGAACGATTCACGTTATAACTAAATTGTACATGAATTATGATTTTTTATATATTACCCGTATAATATATTTGTTTCAATCATCTTTGTTCTCCCAATCTTCCTGTCTTGCTAATTTACGTTTTTTTTTAATGATAATTATTTCTGATGCTGCGATTGGTTAATCAAGGTTCAGATAATTGATATTAGAAATTCAAAATTAGCACAAGTTAACCCTTAACCACTGACATGTCATTTCGTTACACTAAGACTGACTATGGATGACATTCGTCTGTGTACAGTAGGTGTTCTGTGACATACATCTCCTGTAATTGTTGTTTTAGATATACATATATTTTTTAATGAAATTATGAACGAAAAATGTTTAAGGCGACGTACCAGATACTCACGACAGTGGTTAAGAGCTAATCAGACGTCCCGAGCAATGAGCAATTGAAAATGTCTACCCTCTGGATTGCCAGAGTCAACAAGTAATCGATTATTTATGGAATACTGATGATAAATAAGGTTTTATTTAAGCGAACTATCCGCTCTTTCTCTTCTCTCTATGCAGAGATGAACGTAGAAGGAACATACCGCGTTACGTAAGCAGCAATCGCGAAAACGTCGTATATAATTTAGCATCCGCAGACGAGAAGGTATTATTTATGACGCTCGAGATAATCGTTCCCTCTTCTATTCTTGCGGAAGCATAACCGAAGAGATAACAAGAGAGAGAAAGAAGAAGAAGAAATGGAGAGAGAGAGCGAGAAAAAGAAGGAAAACTACGTGAGACATTTCCTCTTTTATTCTCGACGAATGCTCTTCTAGAATAACTCAATTCCGTAGAAATTGACATCACGATGAGTTACGAACTCTCTGATGAAAAGAGAACATTTTGCACGAGAAATAACCACTTCCTATAGCTTCTCGACTATGGAAAAAGTTACCTCTATCGGAGCCTCTTTTCTTCTTGTCTGATGTCCTCCAGTTAGAACAAGTCTGTTCTCCATACCATTTGAATAAAATTAACTCGTTATCCTTATTAGCATTAATCAACAATTTACATGAATTTATGTTTACATGAATTTACATTAATCTCTTATATCAATGACTAATCAACTAAATAAGAATTATTTTCAAGTTACTTTCTCGCAATAATTTATTTCGCGACCAAGGAAAGAACCTTTCCAATCGAATGGATACGATTTGTAATTGGAGAAAATAGATAGAGCTCGCCAGATCACGGGAATGAAATACAAAAATCGAAGTAGACTTTCTCCCAAGGTTTTCCGTTACAAAGCGTGGACTTTCTGCTGATTTTACGCTTTCAGCTTTAACGGGAAGAAAGATTGGAAGCTGACAGGAAGAAAGCACGCTCTCGGGAAGTTGTTCTTAAGAACCTTTTCCTCATCCTCCACCACCTCCTTTCCTTATCCTGTTCCCTTAGGTGGAAGCACCACCACGAACCACGGCAGCCATGCGCCGAGTTAAGCGAGCCGTTGCGCGCGCGAAAATTAATAGATTTCCTGTCTCCTTCATACGAGGAAAGGTGAAAGAGCCTTGATAAACAGTGCACGCGATATATCGCTTTGGAATTTATGTTCGCCTTATAGACTCCAAGAGCGAGCAACGATTTTTCATTGGTCCTTTCGCCAGAGAGAAAAATCGAAACTCTGCTGTAGGTATATGTGTGTGTGAAAAGAGTAAAAGAGACGAAGGAGAGAGAAAGAACTCGGCAAGGTGTAGAGTAGAATCAATATCTCCATTTAGACCACGTAAACACGTCCGATGTACTCTCTCCTTCTCTATCCTTCACACAGAAGCAAACACTTTCCTTTCACATTTTCGATGCCTACGTTTCATCGCGACAAACGAGCTCGATCCTTTCCGGGATAATTGGAAACGTGACGCCCTGACTAAATGGTAATTCCTTCCTTCCGTCTCTTTAACCCTCGAAATAGTACGCAATGACATTTGACTCCGTGTCCTTGCCGGCTCACACGTAGGGGCAAACATTCATCGGGTTATTCTGTTATTAATGTCAATATTGCTACGAGAATGAGTTTAATTCCTCGATACTATAGTATATCCTGTATTTTGCTCGATAAGATAGAACGAGTCAAAAAATGATATTTCATCGTAACCTGGTTCGCTATATAGCAATGTAAATATTACGATGAAACAGCGAATAAAGTCTTCTTCTCGGTCTATCCTCTTTATTTATTTTACAAAAATGTAAGATCCCGTTGAAGACCTATCAGGGATAGCCGAGCTCGAGATAAGTACACGTTCGGCTCGTTCCAAGGGGCTGGAAGCTCGAAAGCCAAGGGACTCTCGCAGCTGGAGGACCCGGAAAATTATCAGAGATGACGAACCGCTCCCACGATGGTACTTACTGTTTTCCACGACCTTCCTTTCCCCCTTCCTTCGCTCTCGAAGAGTTAGATCCTACCGGATCGTTCCGACCGAATGCCAAATTTCCTTTTCACCCTGGCAAATGTTTCACCTCTATAAGGTGATTTATTTGTAACATTTTGTAAAATTAAGAATTGTTAAAAACCCTGACCAGAAAATAGTGAGTATTCACTAGTTTAATTAGAAAAAAATGGCTGCATCTTGAAAAAAAAAACAGTGAATCTGTGAATTTCGTAGTGAATCTTAAACTCATCATTTCAACTAATAAACATTTCACTAATCTAGATGTAAAGCTTAGAGAATCACTAGGTTACTAGTAGATCCAACCAAAAATAAATACCCGGCACATAAAACGATCTCTTAACAAGTAGAAAAAAATAGTTTTAAATTATTGATGACCCTTAAATGCGTCGAGGGACTACAAAATGACGTATCAATCCAAACATTGAATCTAAATGGAATTTAAGAGTTGGGCTTATCTTTTGGAATTGTCATATAATATGCACACAATATTTAATTTTTGTTGCAATTACTTATTTTGTTTCAAATTCGCTAATTTAAACTACGTTTTGTTTACTTAGCGGTGCCCCGATGCATTTAAGGGTCAACAATAGTGTAAAACTATTCTTTTTTAATGGATCGTTTTGTGTCAGGGGTTTTTAAAATTATTAGTTTAAGTTTTATTTGTAGCTCTTTAATCTCTTTTTGTCTATGAAAATCCTTAACCTATTTCGGAAAAGAGCTCATAACTTTTAGACAGCTGGACAGATTTTCATCAAATACAGCTAATAATCATCCCGATTTAACTAGCTTTCAATTAAAACAAACCGCATTGAAATTGGTCTATCCGTTTGGGAGCTACGATGCCACAGATAGACACACAGACATATATAGCCGTCAAATTTATAACACCCCTTGTTTTTCGACGTGGGTGGTTAACTATTCACCGTGAAGATAACAACAGCGAGAGGTGGAAATCAAGAAAAATAGACTTGTGCATCGTCGCATTGTAAATTTGGAACTGGACAAGAAAGGAGCATGACTGTAAGAACGTTGAAGTTTGAATTATCCCTTCGGTGTTTTTGGCAATTCATCATTCTCCGAGACAGTCGCTTCCTTTCAACGTTAAGGACGAAAGTAGGTACTTCATAAATTTCTTTTATACGGATTCGCGACGATCAGTGATAAAAATGATCTTACTTCTCGAGAAGCGTCACACTTATGCATTGAAAAAGATCGGAGGGATGATTTAACGAAAATCCAAAGATGTAGGTATATGTATGTAGAGTTAACCGTAATTCTCTTTTCTGTCGAATAGGGAGAATAAAATTGTTAACGTTGTGCATTTTGAATGATATTCCAAAGTATTTTTAAAGATGTTCTCATTGATATATTATAATAGGTTTTGTGCAAATTCACATTTTTTACTAACCTCCTGAAATTTGAACTCTACATTCGTAAAGTCTACTCTCTAACACCAAATTAGTAAAATTATTAGGTACTAACCGAAATAGTCAGTATGAAATTCACTACATAAATAGTTATTTTTGGTTGGATCTACTAGTAGCCTAGTGATTTTCTAAGCTTTCTCACTAACTCAAAATTAATAGTAAAAATTTCACTAATTCAAGATGTCGTTATTTTTACTAACTGAAATAGTGAATATTGCTAGTGGTACCTATACTTTGGACATTTCTGAATAGTGAATACTCACTATCAAGTTGTGATTTTTTCACTAATTCAAATTTAGAGAGGACCAATTTCATATTTTTTGTAAAAGGATATCGAACAAGTCGATGCGGCGAACGTTCCAGTTTGAAACGAGTAATTCGAATGCGTGCTCGCGATAGAGGTGTACTTTACATTTCCTGCGTTCGAAACCGCTAACGACGCGATCGATCGCAATCGCCCACGGAAGATTTATGATTTTCGTAATTGAATCGACCGCGAAACGATCGTATCGTCTGGACTAATGTGTGCGGCACGATGGCTTGGAAAAAGATTATTGTTTCGACGTTATTACGAGGGGGGCTCGAAACAAATAAAACGATTAAAACGTTGGATCCGTCTCGATCTAGCGCGCGCGCTTAAATGCATCGTCGGCGCGGCAATATGTCGGATCAATTTCACGATAGATCGAACGGAACAAAATATCCGAAATCCGTTGCTGGAAACGACTATGATCCTCGTCCTCTGATTATTATTTAAATTCGTGCGTGAACGACAAGGATTTGATTTAAAAATGTTGAGTTTATTATTTATAGAAGTAGACTAAAACATTTCTACCTAATATTTTTCAATGACTTGTTGCTACAGGCAACACTAATAAAAAATAGTTACATTTGTAACATTATTTTAATATTTTCTGATTATTGTAATCTAATTTATTGTGTTCTATTTTGAAATATTTTGAGTCGAGAAAGATTTAAGTACTTTTTTTTTTCTTTGTTTTAATCAAGTTATTACTTTAAAAAATATTAAGGAAAATTATCGTTATACTTTGTATTCTTTCATATTTTTAAAATACGATGTAGAAACTTGATTATACGGTTTATCGGATCAATATTTAAAACTGTACGAAGTTGCTTTTTTTCATTTTTTTGCTATTAGAGGGTGCTCATGTGTCCTTGTTATACACGGTGTCCACTTCCATGTAGTCAAGCGGAGGACTACATGTGCACATCAATGACTTGAATCGAAATGTTTAATACCATTTTTCGACATTCGTCTCAGTTAAATAGTTATTAACTAACAAAGATCGGCGAATCACGGCGAGCAGCGACATGTAACGTTGTTTATTCTAGATTGCTCCTTGTACCGCTACATCTCTTGCCTAGCTGCAAGCTCGAGTGAACCACCTTTCTTTGCTGATCGCCGTAATTGACCGATTTTTGTTAGTTAACAATTCGTTAACTAAGTCGAATTTCGAAAAATGGTATTAGACATTTCGATTCAAGTCATTGATGTGTGCATGTAGTCCTCCGCTCGACGACATGGAAGCGGACACCCTGTATAATGATGAATTATCAAAAGAGATAAATAAATAAAAGAAACTCTGCACTATCTATAAGAATTTTCTTAACCAAACATTAAAAAAAACGATATAGATTACGCTTTTCCCTACATTGTAGAACATTCTACACTTTCGAGTATAAAAAGTAACTCAAGGGAACACATAATTATTCTACATCCATCGTTGTGGTATACAAGAAGAAAATAACGACGGCAAATAATTTCCCACTCCTAATCGCGAAAGCTTTTCTCGTGAACATTAAAGTCTCCCACCCTTCTCTCTTTCATACGCACGCTCGCTTCTACCAAGCGTGTTTCGCGCAGCAAGACAACGGACATGCCGACTCCTCTCCGTTATCATAAATAATTATCGACGCGCATCGAGATGAATAATGGCCCGTCACCTCCTACAAACTATTTTCTCGAAGGGCAGCCGAGAGATTAATGCGAGCGCGCGTCGCCGGCCTTGGCTTATTGTTCGAGTCTACAAGAGCACGGGCATGTACGCAAAACGAAAGAATTTACTGTACGTCGATTAATGAGCTCGTGGTAATATAGTTTAAGTAAAATTATATACGATATAAAAAAGAGAAGACAAAGAGGAAAAAAAAGTATTGTGATATGAGTGTTCGATGGTCTCCGGTGCAGAAAGATTTTTTTTTTTTTTTTCTTGTTTAAGTAGGAAATCATCTTCGTCGTTCCTTTTTCAACGTCCAATGTACTTAGCGCAGCTATCCACAAGTTTTCTGATTATACGAAGTAAAGTGCTTTCAGTCGGATCTTAAGATATTCTTGCGTACCTTCTTTCATTTTGTCATCGCTCTCGTCAGGGCCTTCTTGAAAACTTTCTAGCCGTTCGTAAACTTTCCATCGTCTTCCACAGCTGTCGCGATACCGAATCGTCGGTATTCTCTGCGTTTCATCTTGTTTTATTTTTGATTGCAAGAGAGAAAGGTAGGGGGAGAAACAAAGAGAGACCAAGAGAGAAAGGAAACTGCTCGGTCGCTTTTCCTTCGATGGTATTTTTCAAGGAAAGAAAAAAAAAAGCAGAAATCGAACATGAAAAGGCAAAACTTTATTCCATTCTCCCTGTAAATTCCGCGATACGCTTGTTCACAAATCCTTCTTTTTTTTTTTTACCTCCCGTAACAATATGACTCTCGACCATATTGTAGGTATCGTATTTGACACGTACGATCGCGGCTCGACGCGTCTCTAACCTAATTTAAAGCTTTCGTTCCACGAAAATATTCCCTCGCGAATAAAAACGTACGCTTGCGCGTAGTTGCGACTCGTAGAGGCGACGACGGGGAGCATTTTTTGCATCGCTCGGCGCGAGGATAAATTATATCGATAAATCGTATTTAATACCGCGGGGTTAATCCGTTTGACTAGCGCGCAAGATCGCGCGGAAAAAATATTAAATTCGTACGAGCGAGTCCGAGCTGCGAGAGT
The DNA here is from genome assembly GCA_916049575.1 of Ancistrocerus nigricornis. Taxonomy (NCBI): domain Eukaryota; kingdom Metazoa; phylum Arthropoda; class Insecta; order Hymenoptera; family Vespidae; genus Ancistrocerus; species Ancistrocerus nigricornis. The sequence continues at coordinate 10,611,731 of OU696665.1, forward strand.
CACGTCCGAAATTCGTATAAATTCGTTTCCGAGCCACGCGAATTGCGCGCTTTTACGAGCGGAACGTACGTAGGTACCTATCTATGTATATATGCGTGAATACATATGTATTGACGTGTATATGTATGAGAGAGTATATACACTTTTTCCGATGATGCAAGATACACTCCGTTGTACTTATCCCAGTTAATAACCGATGCACCGATCGTTCCACTCGCACGATTTTCATCACGCCTGAAATTCCAGTTGGAACGTTGGAAAAATTAAAGGGAAGGATACTCGTATTTCCTATATAGGGAAGAGTGGAATAAAAGTAAGTACTTTTTTTATTTATTTATTTCAAAGAAAAAATTGAGAACCTACGATGGCAACTGTAGACTGTCATGTCACCGAACGGTTTTCAAAGAATGAAGGCTATGTGGCACATTGTTCAATATTTGTTAATGAAAATTTAGGTGTATGTGTATTGTAGTGTCTACTTTAAGGTGTAGTTATATATTTTTCAATCACAAAATTAGAAAAGCCAAAAAATTTTTTAATTTCGTTCTATTTTCTCTACGTTGGGCCCTACAATCGTAGACGCAATTAAATAAATAGGTTCAATGATTAATAAAAAGTGTAATTTAGGAATATCTTTAGGATAACTTTAAGGAATATCTAAATTAACGAATTAGAATACCAATTATGGTATAATTCTATTGTTAACCCTTAACTGTTCGCATGGGGTCATTACAGTTTCATCGGATGTAAAAAAAGTGCTTTTTCGTAAGAATTTTTCATAAGTTAAATGATATTTTAAACTATAATAATAAAGTTCTTTCACAATTTATTTGACTTTTATCCGTAGGTATTTTACTTTCACCGCAAAAATGCGAGTAGTTAAATCATTTTCTTCATGTGACTAGTCAAGGGTTAATGGGAATTACACAACATTTGAGTTGGACAAAATTAAGTGAACACTCTAGAAATATTTAAAAAATGAGCAATTAGTATTTAGTATTGTGCTTCTAATCCTCATGGTATGCTTTCCACAAGTTTCTGGAGATAATTTGTTGGAATTTTAATTGCAATTCGTTTAAAAATACTGTTTAATTATGGCGTTTTTCTAATGGCATTTCTGAATCCAATACACTCCACAAATGTTCTATTGGATTCAGATCTGCACTTTCTGTTGGCCATTCGAGAACTTTTATCTCAGTCTTGTAAACATTATTTGTTTTTCTTTGCAGTATGTTTAGAATCATTGTCTTGTTGTAGCATCCATCCTTCATTGAAACCCATTATCATAGTTGACTTCCAAATTTGTATTCAAAATGTCAACACACTTATCTACTGTCATTATGGGTGCTAAAGATCCCATTTGTTGCCAAGGGAAACACCCCAATACCATTATGGAACCCTCTCAAACAAATTTAATTCCTGACACCCATTTAAACAAATACGTGTAAATATTAACAGAAACATTATTTTTAGAATGATATATGAGATTTAGAATGATATCTATAAACATGTTCAACGTTAAACATTTCTAATTTATCCCTAACATAGTCAATTAAAATAAAGATTATTCAAAATTTACGCTCTATCCACTTAATTCTGTCCATGATTGTATGTCTCCTCTAAATACAATTTCGTTAGCGTCAACAGGCACTGTAAACCATTTACACACGACTGGTGCCTCTAGGCGACATATGTCCAATATTCTACTCTCCGACTACAAAAAACAAATAAATGTCATGCGCTACTCAACGTCGTGTTGTCATTAGAATCGATCTTGTCGACTCACACCAGAGACTCAAAATAAGAGTTATATTTAAATTTCGTAGAAAAAAATCTATTACTCAAAATTGAAAATAACTTAAAGTCATCATTAAATATTTTTGAGTAATAGATTTTCAAAATAGTTACTGATGATTTTAAGTTATTTTCAATTTTGACTAATAGATTTTTTCTACGAAATTTAAATATAACTTATATTTTGAGTCTCTGCTCATACTCGACACTGACTGCAAAGGGTTGATATGGGAGAAATTTCCTTTCTATCTTATCTTCATTATCAAGCTTTGTCCTTTTCTAGACAACGCATATTGCTAGTTTGCAAACCTACAATTTTCAACGAGGTACCTAATCTTGAAAAAGGATGCGATAGAACGTAAAACTGCGAAAAAAAAAGATCGACGACAAAGGACGACGTTCGCTCTACTACTTTCCTTTCTCTTACGATATTTTCTTCTCTCCTCCTCGAAAAGCGTGCTCGGATTACGAGAGACCGTAGTAGCGTGACGCACTTTTTCAAGGCGTCGACGGGTCGCCTTCATCCGAACGCATTCCGTGTACGCTCTAAATCCCGAAGACAAGGAGACAAAGCATAGTTAGAGAGAAAGAGAAAGAAAAGAGAGAGAGAGAGAGAGAGAGGTTAGCAACCTCGAGAAAATTCCCGAGAAGCCAGCCATGGAAATCAAATCGATTGGTCGCCTCAACCAGCCATTCTTTTTCCGGCGACGCAGCAAACTGCTCTCTCGTTCTCTCGTATTACCTTAAATTAGAGAGGGGTAGAGAAGTAGAAGGAACCAGGGTGTAATCGAGATACCACGGAAGGGAAGGGGGTAATTAGGATTCCCAGAGGAAAACGATAAAATCGTGCTTCTTCTTCTTCTTCTTTGAAGGAAGGTCGGCCATAACTTGGTTCCTTAAACCGACTACAGTTTCTACAATCGTGGTGAATTCAAAACTGTGAAGAAAAAGTTTCGGCTTCGGTGATTTTGACAAATTTCGAGAGTACTATACCTCAAGGCCTCTTCTAACTGATCCTCGTAAAAAGTAAAACAAGGATACCTCTGATACCTAGCGATATAGGTAACTAGATAGAAAAGAAGGAAGGGCTCCAGTTCGGCACGTGAGACGGCACGCGTATGCCCAGCACGGATTCCTCGTAAATAATGGCGGCTGTTGCCGCAAGAGAGTCGCTCGTCCTCGTCCATCCCTCGGAAAGTAGCTTCGAAAGCAGCTTACGAGTTCGCCCCGATATCGCGTTATTACTCTCGAAAGTGACGCGAGCCAAGATGAACGCGTACCTACCACCGTCTTGAAAAATCGAGATCGCCGAGTCTGCTACCGCTCCTACTGGTAGGTACTCGCGAAATACGTAAGCTTGGTTATGGTGGTGGTATCTGCTGGTGCTGTCGTTGCTAGAATAGAAGGTGAAAAAGGAAGTTCGGGAGAGTTGGTGGTGGAGAAGGATGGAAAAGCTTGGTCGCAAGCTACCGAGAAAGATCGGATAAAGATTGCATCACGTAGCCGATATTCCGTCCACCGGCAGCACGCGCCATAAGGCAGATGCCCTCTCTCTCTCCCTCTCTTTTCTCTCTTATTCTTCCCTCAGCTACGTTGGCTACCTCCGAATGGGAATACCTCATATATTTCACGCCTCGTACGACGATAACCGGAGCGCTGTGGTCGCACGGCGAAAGAAGGTTTTCCGGTTACGATGAGGAACGCGTACCTCTTTCTCTCTCCGGGCGAGCTTCGCCACGATTTGCGACATACGGAGGAAGGAGGAAATATGTCCGAGCTCCGTAGCTTCCGGATAGCACCGACGATCGCTCTCCTATTGCCCTTTTTATCTTCCACGATGCTCCAGTGTTCCGCAAGGATTCCGATGATTCCTACGACTGCTTTTGCCGGAATTTCTTCTTCCTCCTCTTCCTTCTTGAATTTCTTCCTTCTCCTCTTCCTTCTTGAATTTCACGTTCCCTGTTCTCAAGCCGATCCTCCAAACGAATAATTTCCATCGAGGAATGTTCCTTTCTCGAGAAAAGACGCTGATCGTTTTTCACGTTTCTTGATTGTTACGAAATTGAAAAATAATTCTATACTAACCAGGAAAATTATTATAAACGTAATATCATAATAAATTATTGTTATGAGTGTTTTCCTGTTGAGGGTTTAATGACAATGATACTGGTACTTTCATTTTTAATCTTGTATCTAACCCATTTAATTCGTACGCGAACCTGGGTTCGAGTCGGTGTCCTACATATGTGGCGGACTCTAACCCCGGATCGTCTGGAATAATGCAATTATTTTTATTTATTTTTTTTATTTGGTCTTTATATGGAATTAGAAGGACTTGGTTAGAGGGTGTGCAGAGTGAATGGTATAGCGTGTGAGGTGTAAGAGAATAGAGAAGCGACTAACGAATATTTAGAGAGAAATTCGAAAAGAAAAAGGATAAATAGAGGTAATAAGTAAAGCCAACCAGATAGCAAATATATTTGGTAAGGTAGAAAAGCGAAATAGGTAAGGTAAACGAATTTGAGGAAAGTGAGGTTAGATTGAGGTTAGGTAAGAGGTAGATGTCGGATAACAGGTAACAAGGTAAGTTAAATGGTTTATTAGAGACAAATATATGGAATTGGAAAGAGAAACAATCGATTTTTAGAAAAACAAAAATTGCGCCAGGGAGTGTAACTTCGTAAAAACGGTTATGAATGAATGGGATAAGAATAGGATACATAGATGCTACCGTTTCGATTTCTTGCCAACGACTGATTGAAAACGAACGTCGAACATAGCAACCGAAAAATTCTGCAAAGAACACAGAAATACTTTTATTCCTATTTCGTCATTTAAAGTGTAAACAAGTAGGGCACGATCGTAATGGATATTCAAAGCTAAGGAATGTACATCATTACAATATATTTTTAAAATTTTAATATTAATTTATATTACTGTAGTTTAACAGTTACGTCATAGATATTTTTGTAAATATGATAATTTTTTATTTGAATAATTATAGATTTTTAATAAGCTCTCGATTCTCCTTGAGTGCTATATCTTTTTTTTTAAATTAGATAAAACCTTCATTTTTTAAATAATTTCGGTGCTACGCCAGAGTAGTCTTCTCGTAGCATAATAGTTTATAAATATTTTTAATTTAAAAAAAGGGGAATGAAAGTATTTAGCTAATTGCATTTAATTCATACTTTTGTAAAGTTCGGATATAGCTGAATATAATGAGTACTGATCCCATACAGGTCGTACCACGATTATTTGATTCATCGGACATTGTAATATATCATTAATTATTTGTTGTAGGTATATTTTCAATAAGTAATGTGTTTATGTTAATAAATGATTAATACACTTGACTTTTGTTTTACTCATAAAAAACCCACAAACTAGATATTTTGTATTTTTGTCGCATATTAGTAGATATGGGCGTGGAACCACCGTATGCAGTTTCAATGCATCGGACAAGCGCGACAGCTTTATAGACTAGCCGAATACCAATAACACGCTTAAGCGCGATATTACGAAATACAGTGGAACTTCATTTGTATGAACACGTCGGGGGACAAGTCAGTTCTTATAATTAGATTGTTCATATAATAGGAGTCCACCTTATTCTTCCCACCAGCTATCATTTTCCCTTCAGTTAATAGGAGTTCATGTTTAGAGGATTCCACGAAAAATATGTATAATAATGTTGCAAACCTTATTGGGAAAATAATTTACGACATCACCAATAATTATGCAATGCTTAATGTGATTCATTGAATTTATGTGATATATCAACATGAAATTAATTATTAACTTTTATAGAAATACATATAACATTTTGTAACAATATCGAAAAATGTAAAGGAAATTAATGATACCCATTTAAAGATTTGAATCCTTTCAGAATTTTAGCCATATCAAAAAGGCTAATTATTAGAACTTGTACTCATAGCGAGGCATGGGTTTGTCAAATAATGTACGATCTAAGTGTTTACATATTACATGTTCATATAAATGTAGCGACGCTCGGTGGTTGTCCAGATAAAAAGAGCTCAGCTATAGTTCTTATAACCAATCACTAATAAACTTTCGTTCATATAAACGGAGTTCTACTGTAAAGGCAACACGACCAATTATACGAAATCCAAAAGGAACCTAAAATCGATACTTCAGCTATTCAGAAATATCGGATTACCGGAGATCCTGGGTTACTGGAAAAGATACGCCCAGTTATATCGTAGCATATAGGAAGGGTTAAGGATAGCCGATGGTGGGCCTGGTAAAACAAACGATCCGGGACGTGGCAATGTTCGAGGAACCTCCGTAAATCCGAGTCCTGCGGGAGATGCCGTTACGAGAATGCCAGGACGCGGGTGAGACGAAGGTAGGACGAAGCCTGAAGGAAGCCCAAAGGAAGCCCGAAGGAAACGGGATGGGAAAGACCGCACGTCCTGATCGTGCATCATCCCCTATACCGGTAACCACAAGTCACTACCCCTTCACGACTGCCATACATCGTTCTCGTCTGCCGGAATCGTGCACGGTATTCGTGTGCCTGAATACCTATGCCTATGGAGACAGAAAGTTCCGTTACGTTTCTGGCGTGTCTGCCAAGAAAAGGGTACTGCCCGGTTCACCCTTTGCTCATGGATTTCCCATTTTTCATCTCGCACTTTTCGCCACCGCGTTACCTCGACCCTTCACCAGGATCGACGCGATTCTTAATATCCTAGCGGTGTAAATGCGTCGCGACGATACGTCTCCGCGTGACCGGATGGCAGATTATAATACGGTAACCGAGATATACAAGACCCAACGCGGTGACGACGTCGAAGACACGTATGATACTATGATACATTATTCAGTAGGACGGTCTCAAATCCGACGCAATTTCGTTACATTTCTCATGAGATTGGTCCCTTTGTATCACACGCCGCTCCGTTGCACGGTTCTCCCAAATCGATATTCAGCGTAGGGAAATTTTTTTTCAATATGACGAAGGAACAATGATCGTCGTAGTAATATTCGGTGGATATAATTGGATGATGTATGGATATACGAGATTAGATGTTATCTCGCAAACTGGTTCGTCCGATGTAAAATCGATATCATCGCCTGATCCTTCACGTCTTTTCCACGACCCTCCAATACGACGCGTCATGCCTGCTAATGCCCCGATATCATTATGTTCTTGAGCACAATGTTGCGAGAAGAGGTGCCACGGAGGTGACCGGAATCCAGTAAAAAGAGAGAAAAGGGGTGAGAGTGTGAGTACACGCACCCACGCAGGTCTGTGAAAGAGAGAAAGAGTAAGACGTACCATTCTCGTTCCACAGGCAAGGGAACCTTTTATAAAAGGTTTCTTTGGATCTTATTTACGAGGATCGACGAAGCGACAGCATTCGATGGAGCCTTGGCGATTTCGACACCATTTCTTCGCACTAACACCAACACGTACAGCCCTTATACAACAGCGAACTATACATTATCGCCTGCGTTGCGGCGTCCATGCGTCGAGCTTCACTTTGGCAAAGCCGTTCCCAAAAGACCGGCCGGGCGACGAGAAAAGCGATCGTAAAAGCAAGCTCAACAACTTGCTTGGGACAGCTTTTCAGCCCAAAACCCCACCGCAAAGCCATTTGCGGTAGCATCGTGATTCAGTGAAAGGCTCGAGCGTACTTACGGCTAGATAAAGCATCGGTATTGATTTGCATTAAGCAACGATCCCTCCTCTTCCGACTGGTGCCTGCGAGATCAATGGAGAGGATTCGAAGGATCGCTAGGGGTACAAGAATATGCGGATAACTTCGAAAGTTGTCGGCTCGTGCCTTCATTTTACTTCTTTTATTGATGGACTGCAAGACAAGGATTCCAAGATCTTGTCTTGTCTTGATTTTTCTCACTGTACTACTCATTACTCTTACTACAAGCTGTAAAGCGGTAAAATTTAAAAAAACATATTTTTGCAATAATTTTTATAAAAATGTTCAAAAATAATAAATCGATATGTAGTAAATAAATATTTACTACAGCAGTGTGGAGCACACTTAAATATTATTTTCTGTGTTTAAAGAACGTCAAGCAGTGATGTCACTTGAATGACGCGACGACTTGGATGGAATCTATGGAAAGGTGCATGAGATTATTAACCTATAGATGTTAGCTTGACAGTTAACATAAGTCATGTGTAGATCACGTTAAGCTGATATTTGACATAAGTCATAGGAAGATATGGTTGTGAAGGTAGTTGAATAAAGTGTTATGGGAATTGTAACGATGATAAAAAGTGAATATTAAAATGGAGGAAAAGAGATTTCGAACGACTAGCACCTTTCCATACAGACCATCAGAATAATAATAAGACCTACAATAATAATCTTCCTTTGTATTACAAATTCTAATTTAAATTGTTCATAAGGGTTTATTTCAACTTTAATTCAATTAATTGTAAAAATGCCAAACAATTTCATCGAGGAAGAAATCTCTATACCTCATCTTGACCATTCTTCGACATATAGGTATTATAAAAATATCAAGAATTAAGATGTTGTTTGTCGAAATCAAGACATACAATGGACCCTAAGCCTCAAGCTCCTCAGTATAAAGTTGGTGTTAATTAAATAACATGGAAATTTCTATAGTACTTCTGTTATTATTAATTTCATACCGAGAAGCTATATCTTATGCTTACTGTACTTATTCTCGGTTGGAAAAAATCAATACAAGACAAGTATGTCCGATTCTTGTCTTGCCTTGAATCCATCACGACCTTCTTTTGAAAATAAAATCTTGTAAGAACACTCATTCGCGATATCATTTTAACCAGTTCACTGGTAGGTAATTACTCATATATGAGTGACATGAATATCTCTGCCAATTTTAAACGGATTTGCATAAAACTTGTTATATTCATGTTTTTTGTATCGCTGGTGATGAATCAATGGTCGATATTTCAAAATTCAACATGGCGGACCAAAATGTAAAAAGTCACTTTATTTGGATTAAACCTTATACTCGTTGGTTCTCAAGGTCGCTGATTACGAATGTGATCTCGAAATTGAGAAAATCAAAAAGTACAAATTAAAAAGTCCGCCATATTGCGTCCTTCATTTTGATTTTCTCAATTACGAGTTCAGATTCGTAACCAGCGACTTTAAAAACCCTCTCAGTATTGAATTTAATCCAAATCGTATGACTTTATATTTTGATCCATATTTACCATATTGGATCCGCTATTTTGAATCTGGAAATTTCGATCATGGATTCATCATCAGCGATATAAAAAACCCTTTATAAATAAGCTTTCATGTAGAATGCGAGTTTATTGACTCCTACCAGTTTTGCACAAACCGTTGCTTGCGAGTCCACCAGTGAACTGGTTAAAGCATTTTCAAGTACAAGACATATTAAAAAATATTTTCTATAGGGTGCATCCAGGCTTACTTTTCCAGCCAACGTTCGGCAAGTATTCGTTATCACGCAACCATCAACGAGCATTTCTTTTACAACTCGCTTGAATTAGTCGGTTCGCTATCGTTATAAAAGCTACCACTGGCAACACCATTTTATGCTGCAGGTAAATACAGTATATACACACGGACCTTTCCTCCAAGCTCCACGATGCTTTTACAACGACTTCACGAATCGTTCTTTTACGTTATTCCCATTTCCGCTTTCCAGATATCGAAAAGGAGGAAAGCTCGAAAGAAACGAGTGGAGAGGTTGAAAGGAAAGAGGGAAGGGAAAAAAAGGAAGAAAAGAGCCGAAGAAGACGAAACGATCGAGAAACGAACGAATGATAGCGCACATTTCCTAAGGGTCGTACGGATTTGAATTTTATCATTCAACTCAGAAATATTTAACGAATTGCATAACTCATCCTCGCAGTGAACACGTTATCGCCCTTTATGTTAAAATAAAACGAATCGATTATCCGCATACCTATATTCATGTTTCACGTCAATTAGCTCGAATAATCGAACTCCCCCCACTTTGTTCGTTGGTTATAATCTCTACAGAGGAATCTATGGAACGCGTTAAAACGCGTTAACGAAGAAATCGAGGACAATATATCGATGCTCGTAATCGCGAAGTAAAATCGAGCGAAATCCGCACGATCGAACTTCCGACTGAAGGGGGTTTCGAGCGGCTTTCGAACCACTCCTCTAATCTCTCTTTCTCTCTCTTTCTCTATCGATCTCTTCTTCCCTTTCCTTTCTCTCTCTCTCTCCTTCTCCATCATCTTCGTTCATTCGCACCGCGCCATCGACCTCTTTCTATCCACCTCGAACCCCTCTCTCCCGTTTGCTATTTCTCTCGACTACGAAATCAGAGGTAGCGTGTTTGAAACACGGATCCGATAATATCGCTCGCCGTGCAATTTTGCCCGGTAGTTACCGGACGGTACGAAAAAGGAACACCCTTCCCCTTTCCACCCTACCCTCTTCGATCGATGACTTGCGCGCGATACGAACGAGGTGAACATTCGCGATCCCGACGTCACGTTAATTGGCTGACACTAAATAACGTGCTTACCCGATATACCGTCCTTTCCTACTTAATATCCTACGATATCTTTGATCCTTTGCTCATCGATTACGCGGATCGTATTTGGATCATCCGATGTACGAATGATGCTTTACTTGTCATATTTTTTTTATGACAATTAGTAGATGTATTAGCAACATCGAACACTTTACTGTTATTATAGCTGTGTAAACAAAATGGTTAGTAACGTTAATTCTTGTAATTTAGGGATTGATATTTTTGTTTAACCCTAGAAAGATAGCTATGGGTCATTTTTACACAATTGTGTATTTGTTTTGGTGAAGTGTTTGGAGAACGCTAGTTTTCTTAGATTTATCTATAACATCTCTGATATTTACTCTTAACCCCTTGCTTTATAATATCGTGCGGGACTCGTGGTGCGAATGTAACATGTAAAGCACGGATTGTACATGATCCAATTTTGATGAATTTTTTTTTAATTTTTTTATTTTAGTGTTCGTTAGTCTCTGTTTAAGCAAGCTTGTAAATTGTATTGCTTGTAACTACATTCGTTTTTTTTTCTTTCTCAATTTCTAATATTAATTTCATCCTGCCTCAAATTAAATCAAGGGGTAAGGGGTTAAGCACCTTTTGTAATTGGAGTGCTTAGTGGATGAACATGTTAAGTGACATTTTTGACAAAACGGAGATTTCTGGGTGAAAGAACATCTTATGGCCTGTTTTAAATACGGAACGTATTTTCTCAAATTCACAGAATTGTTGCTTAACATGGAATGAAAATACCGATCGGTCGTGACGCCGCATCCATAACAGTTTCCAAAACCTTCATCGTCCCCTTTATGTGAATAGGTAGGTACTCGATGGGAAATAAATAATTTTAATGTACCGCGTTCGAATATATTTTTATTTTATTTTGTAAGAATGACAATAATGATTCTTTATAATCCCAACGGAACGAGATCGTTGATTTAATTATATTTTCTGCGACACAATGCCCGATGCACAGAACCCCAGCGAATTATCAAACGATTTTGAATGTTTTTACGAAACGTTTGCGAAATGGAATAAATATGATTATGGTACGTTATAACCGGGTCGTTTCTAGATTTAATAAGTAAAACGATTACATACCGGTAAAATTTGCATTATAAGATATTCGATTAAATATAATTGAGGAGTTTAATCAACTTCCTGAATTAAATGTTTGCGAAATAGCACTTTCTCGTACGACCGGAAATACATATAAAATTAAACTACGTTACCATGCCTCTTTCAGAAAATAACCTTATAACAATTACTCATGATCATCGTGAGGACTAAGTAGGGATCCTGGAACGTAGTTTTGTTTCATTTAAGAGTAAAAAATTATAAAAGGTAAATGGAAGGACAAAGTGTTTAAAAGTTTATGAAGTGACAGCAGAGTCTTGAAATAAAAATGTAATTTACGTATAACTGCAAAAGACTTTGATCTTTGTCATGTAACTTTATATCAATTTAGTTAAAAAGAGAAAAAGCATTAATCAACTTGCGCCGATTTTTATATACTATATTAAATGCAGGATAGGAGTAAACACAATTCTTCTTTTTTGTAAATACCCTTTCATGCAAAAATTATTAATAATTACGCGATTGTTTCTATCGTATTGGTTACCTAGATAATTAAACTACTTACGATTCATAAAGATCAATATATCAAAGTAATATTTAACTGAAAGTATAGCGTCTTTCCGACAAATTTTTTTTCTCTCCAAAAACTAGCAACGAAGATCTATAGCTCATCTGAATATTAAATTACCTAGTAAAGGTAACAATCACACTTTGATGTACTTTTTTTTGGTTCAACGAAATAGACCATCTGGGGGGGATGGGGGGGGGGTGGCGCTGGGCCCCCGATTAGGCAAGACCGCGAAAAAGAATTTATAGGTCTATTTTTTAAAAATTAATCCTTTCCAGCCGAAATTATTTGATTAAAAAAAATATGCATGACTTTATAAAAGCACTTCTTTTATTATGAAAATATCTTACCTGATTTTTTATATTATTCCCTTAAAAAAACAAATGTGGTTCCATTGGGCACATATTGTGTATAAATATGAAAAGATGACAAAAAATAAAATTCATTTTTCTTAGCTATTATTAATTTTTATTATGAACAAATTTTGAACTGACAAAAATTAAATTTTGAATTAATGATTCCATTTGGAATCCCGGGCTGGAAAGGGTTTAAAACAACTTGGGTGGTCTTTTCTTATAGAATTATCGAAATTGTTAGTGGATCCTTATCGGGTGCAACCCGATCAAATTTTCAGGTTGATTCGTTCGGTCGTTTAGACGCTATAGTGGATACACACATACATGCACACATACACACATTCAGATCTTGTTATAAAACGTAAAGATCCAAAAGGGTTTTTGGATATCTCGAATAGCTTCAAAGATAATCGTCCGTTACACGTTTTGCTCTATCGAGAGCATAAGAAACATCCCGCGGTTATACCTAGAAATTGAATTGATTTAATTGAAAAATAAAAACGTAATTAATTCGTGGACACTCTATCAATGAAATATCGATAAATAATTCATACCGACTGCTGAAACCTAACTTTTATTCTATGGAATGAAAGAACCATTCAACGTGGTCATTGATTTTTTTAGTCTTCTCTTTTCAAAGAATACCACAATACTTGATTGCATACCTCATTCATTCGCTATGGCTTTTTGGGACAATTGCCGATTGTTCGCCACTCCTTCCCTCCCCATTGAAGTTACAAAATTAAAGGCAACCTTTCCAAAAATACCGATTTAAAACGTATCGATTATTGCCATTGAAAAATTTCCAGAGTAGGTATGACATTCAGAGGTTCCTAAAAATCTGCTATTTGCCTATTCACAAATAATTCTAATAAAACAAGTAACGCTCGATTCGTCGTCTTTCATCTATATTTATATAAGTTAATCACGTGATATTTACTTGATTTTACAATACTAAAAAAAAACAAACAAGAATAAAATATTAACATAGGAAGAAATCAAAATCGTGCACCATCTCGCGTTGCAAAAATTATTAACTACTAGGTATTACCACTAGGTTTACGGAGCGTGTCATTTTGACACATTTTTTATGAGGAAAAATTGATGATAAAAAACAACAAAAAACTTAACATTGTTTAACACTTTTTTTCTACCACTTGTACTAACTATTCTCTATTTAACGCCTTAAATCCATTATAACTTTTAATGGATTTAAGGCGTTAAACCCTATATAAGGTTCTAATTTAAAACCTTCCAATTTTGAAATTCTTTTTGTGGTATAAGAAATGTCCGTAAACCTAGTGTAAAAAATGTATTAAAGTTTCGAAAATTCATATTCCAAGTTCTTCAGGCTAAGGACTATATAGAATATGTTCCATTCAATGTTGTGTATACCTCACGGTCCGTCATCGAATGGAGTACGGCTTTCGACGCGTTATCGCGTTTCCGGTAAGAGATCAAAAACCGCGAATGCTGACAATTCACGAGGCAAATAGGTCCACCGTTACAATTACGAAATTACGAGGGGTGTTCGTTTCAACGAGATCGCTCGTAATCCAACGCGAACGATGATTTAACGTCGGACAGAGCCCGATCGGGGTGTGCGTAACTGAAAGCACGCTGTGATTTTGAAGCATGGCTGGATCATTCCGAGAGCGGTTGATAGCATTGCCAGTGTGTCGATATTGCGTGTAGAAAGGGTAGTAGGGTAGAATCGAAACGAAGCATGGGTCGCACATTACTTTGCGTTTCGCGCGGCCGCTGTACAGCCGGCCCGTTTACATCGCTTTAGAGAGGATCGTTAATATTAACGAAAGCCACCGATATCGTTCCGCATTTCGAGTGGATCACTGAAATCGTCTCTACTTTTCTCACCTTCCACGTTTTGTGTATAATCATCATTGATATATCTTAACTATTAGGATCGAAATAGAATCCACTATATTCTATTTTTACACGAATTGGCAAAAATATTTAATTGTCTTTTACAAATTCTAGGAAGAGAATTTTGCTTTACTTTTATTTTCATAACCCCGACATTGAAGAATTCCCTTAATTTTATAACCTCAAAATGGAATTTTGTCTGCTTTGTCTGCATGTTGAGTTTGCTGTTCAAAGTGAAAAGTACCTTTTTGTGTTCATGAATTAGTGACATGTTTTTTTCCTTTTCAAATGATAATTTATTTTGTATGATAGATGTACAATTTTTATGAAATCAAATTTTTAAGATCCTAACATGAAAACTCATGGTTTACTGTGTTATTTTTGCTGATTTCTTAGGACTGGAACCAATCTTCTATTTTTCCATAGATGCAATATGTTTTTTTACACGTATTCTTCGGGAATGTATCAATCGTATTAAAACAGAATTAGGTGTATAATTCTCGGAGTATTAGAAATTAAATTGTACGTAGAGGAAACACGGGAAAAGTGAATGATCGTTATTATTTTTTTTCTATCATTGATAAAGTTACATAACGTATAAAAAGTATACGTATTGACAACTGAGCTATCCCTTAATGACAGTTTTATAGTAAATAACTCTAGTAAGATAAGAAGACTAACAAATACCTACTTAACTGCAAATATAAAAACGCTAAGCACCAATGAAAGGCTTTGGTACTGAAATTCAGAGAAAAAAACATTCTGGAAGTGGAATTAATCGTTTTGACCCGTGAACGTTCCACACGTGGTAAAAAATAACAATAAAATGAATTTTCGATTTCGAATATTTTCAGTATTTTATTGATTTAACCTAAACATATACGCTTTGCCCGTGCTTCCTCTATATTTTATTTACAAGTGACTACACACACCCGCTTCGAACAAAACGTGCTTCAAGCTGATTTGAGCAGTGCCTGCCTTCTCAAAAACCAAAATTAAAACCTATTTTAAAACCTATTTTAAAACCTATTTTCATAGTCGGTATTGAGTAATAATCATTGATGAAAAAAAAAAAAAAAACAGTAAATTGAACAAAAAAGATAGCCAATTTAGTTCCAAATCGTAAAAACTTGCAACCCTGCTTGCATCTGACTATATTGCACTCATTTTCTGCATTGTTCATTTTAGTGAACCATACCATTCTTTCGAGGAACATTCGGCAACTCGAAAATTGAAAAAAAATTGAAACTTCGCACGAATGTGGCTGATATGAAACTAATAACGGAACAATCTTTTGTTCCTGCTGAAAAACGTTCCAACGGGTAAAAACACATTCTTGAAGAAATCTTGATTTTACATATTATCGTTAATATTTAAGAAACTATTTTAGATATAGAAAAAAAGTTAAATTATAAGTTGCAGTATTTTCTATGTACCATATTGCGAATATAAGAAATTTTCTAAAAAATTTTTTTGGAGAAATTCAATTGAATTTAAAAAAAGTTATTTGAAAATTTCTCACATCCACCATATGGCTCATAGAAGATACTAAAACTTTTAATTTAACTTTTTTTCTGTATCTAAAATAGTTTCTTAAATATTAACGATAATATGTAAAATCAAGATTTCTTCAGGAATGTGTTTTTACCTGTAGGAATATTTTTCAGTACGAACAAAAAATCATCCTATTATTAGCATCATATCAGCCACATTTGTGCAGTAACAGATTTTTTTGAATTTTCTTGTTGCCGAACGTTTCTTGTTAGTAGGGTCAATAGGGGCCTCCAAATAAGGTTGCGCATGGAGCCCCACAAAATCGAGATCCGTTATTGGATTAGAAGATAAAAAAATTGTCGTTTTCTCGCTAGTAAAACTTCCATGAAATAAACACGACACTTGCCATCGAGAATACCGACTTCCTTTTTCCGTTTCGCGCATACCAATCGAAACATTCGCTGTTCGATCTCGAATTCGCCATTACCCGTGGTAGCGAAGCCGAGAGAAAAGCGTTAAAAGTGCGAGCAATAGTACGTGCGAGTGGAGATCAGACGAAAGCGCCGTTGGTTTTGGCGTAAAAGCAAAAAGCAAGCTTTTTTCGAGAGCGAGAACGCTCGTTTATCGGCTACCACCACTGCCGAGATTAGCCTCGGTGAGCGGATTTTTCGTACGATATCACCGCACCACGATCGAGGTGCTAACGCGAGGTATAGCGTGCGTAACGAGTTCGGAATGGAAAAGGCCTTTTCGTGGTAAAAAAAGAAGAAAATAATGATCTTTCTGCAAAGCGAACGAACGAAAATATGAAGATCGGCCTTACTCGCGAAGCATACTGTGATTCCTTTGCGGAGAAAACAGCGAGCGTAAACTGTGGTACTTGCGTATTTGCATTTTAGAAAAATCGAAGGACGAAAAGTACAAACGACGCACGAACGATGAAAGTAAAAAAAGGGGGAAAACACAAATGTGTGGGAAAGAGAGAGAAAGACAACAGCTCGCCGCACATCTCCGGCTCATTGTAAGTAATTACTCGTTGGCCCTTTGAAGCGACACTATTTTAACGCGTAAAACGCGGGCGCGTAACGCGTATGTTACGTACCAGACCTCTTTACCCTTCACAAGAGTGGCGCATGCGCGATAAAAGGAAACTTTCCGTTTCTCGTTAAACCCTTTGAGCACCATATTTACCTGAAAGTAAAGTATTAAACTCGCCAAAATGGTAAAGTACGATGAAAGCAGGGAAGAAGACACTTCGAGGACGACTCGCTCGTTTAACCGCGCAAGAAATTAACGATGGTGTTAATTCTTTCTTTTGGATGAATATTTTTATCGTTTTTATCATTGTTCGCTCTCTTTAACAGTAGTCTGATGAATGCAGTCTTTTAGAAAAATGTTACAAAGAAACAAACACATGGAGCAAGTGTTTTTCATTGACGTTTCGATCGATTGCCAAATATTTGGTTGGTGCATAAGAAATGTTGGATTTTAATTACATGTGAATGTTAATCACCTTGCTTTCGTTGTGATTTTGTTTATGACATAATCTCTTTAACTCTTTTGCTCGGCACTCCCGCTGGACGAGTCGCCGCACCAAAAATGTGTGTCGATACTGATTCTGTATTTGGTTTGCTTATACATACAGAGGTGTCTCGACCGTGAGAAACAAATGATGCCAAACAATATACTGATACTGCATCTCCCGAGTGAGATACTCATGTCAGTAGCGTTTCGTGGAGAGCGACTGTGGTCGCCTATAGTAACGAAAAGGTTAACATTTTTACTGTCTGTTATCAGGGTGATACTTATGATACTAACAATTTCATAAAAATTGTTGTTTTTTGTGATTTATTTTGAATTATATAAAAGTATTAATTCTTGGCGATAATACTGTAAAAATTACATGCAGTATAAACCAAGCATTTGGGGAGGGCACAGTAAACTAGAGAAAAGTGCAGGGTGTCTGTGATGTGATTCATTATTTCGAACTGGGGAAACCATTACTGCCGAGAAATACTGCCAATACATTGATCTAATGCATACAAAATTAAGAATTTTAATCGTCGCACATTAATCAACACATTTCGACGTCGCAACAGTGAATTGTAAAATTAACACTAGGTTTACGGAGCGCATCATTTTGACGCATTCTTTGTGAGGAAAAATTACGAAAACCGTAAAAAAACTTAACATTGTTTACCACTTTAACATTTTTTTTTTTACCACTTGTACTAACTATTATCCATTTAACGCCTTAAATCCATTAAAGTCTTCCCATTTTGAAATTCTTCATGTGGTATTAGAAATGTCCGTAAACTTATAGTGTAATGGACTTAAAGTATGAAATTTTACAACATTTCCCAAGTTAAACTTTTAACTTCGGCTTGACCTTCCAAAGCCTAGTTTCCATTGAAGTTTCTATATGCTGCTCGAATTAAGACTCGGTTCTACTCTCCGAGATGCTGTGGTAGGCTTAGTAGGTTCAAATCGAAGTTTAACGAGTGATCTAAACTTCGGTTTGACCCTGTAAAAACCTACAGGAGAGTATGTAGGGTTTTGGGGGTCATATCGAAGTTTGTAAGTTTCGTTTTGACCCTCCAATGGTTAAAAACGGACATAAATGCCACTTGGAGGTCGAAACCGAAGTTTATTCACCATATATTTTTCTTATTTCATAGACTTCACTTTTAATCTCAACCGCCTAAGAGATGGAGGGTCAAATCATGATTAAAATTTCCAATATTTAACCAATTTATCTTCAACGGACTATTATTTATTTAAACACCTGGAAGTGTTTTTACGCAATAAACATTTCGAAAGTAAAGAGAGTCTTAAAACTTCCATAACAGAGTTTATTGACTCAAAAGACCTGAACTTCTTAAAGAATGGCATCTATGCACTAAAAACTCATTGACAAATGTGCATTGAAGCAAATGGACCTTATTTTGATTAAATAAACATTTTTTTCAAAATATATACATAAAGCTTTTACTATTCATAAAAAAATCTTACATTTCATATGCATCAATCTAATATATCAAATTAGATCAAGTTATCTTTGTTGCTTGAAAGAAGGCATGTTCCTACAATGTGTACAATTTTAGGCACAAACTGCTTTTCTGCACAATAACTGCATTTTCTTTTAAACGAGAAACAAATTCTTTAATATGGGTCAAATTAACTCTGCTTCATCCACTGTGCCATTCTCAAAGCATCCGTCAACCGAGAGTTAAAAGACGACGAGGCTAAACGACTTCGTATACCGATTTTACGGATCATTCGCGTGAGTATCCGAAAGCTTAACGGGGAAAGGAGCAACGTCACCGATCCGTAAAAAGCAAGGATAACCCATGCGAGTCGGTTCAGGGGGTTTGGCGATATTTTCGAGATGGCTGAGAAATTAGTGGTAGATAGACAGAGAGGAAGAGGGGGTAATTAGGCGCAAGCATAACTCCCACGCACTCAAATTCACCTTACGATGAAGATTGGAGGGAAAAGCTCGTACCTGCGTATCTATATTCGTATCGATCGTTCGATCCAGTATTAATTAACGACTAATAGGTCGCTTCGTTAGAAACGAAACGCTTCGTAGCGGTTCGATAGCAGGTGAAAACGAACGTCGAGCAAAATTGGAACGCCGCCAGTGTTTCGACTTCGCTCGTGGTATCAATTCCCCCCTCTTTCTCTCTCTATCTCTATCTCGGTATTATATGCCTTCACACAATCATGTATTTTCCCTCTATCTCCCTTTTTCTTCTTTTTTGTTTAATGTGAAAACAAACTAGTATAGCACGTCGTTCTATTAAAATTCCTTGTCAACGGCAGGGTTGGGCACTTTTTTTTTGAAACAAGATAAAAAATAATTATTTGAAATAGTCAATTATTTCAAATAATTTATTACTTTTATTTTACAAATGATATAGAAAGATTATTTTTCGCGTACTGCAAATAAATTCTTTCAAAATATTTTTTTATTTCAAATACTTAAATTAAATAAAATAACAAATAATTGTTACAGGAGGAAGAATTTGTATTCTGTAACTGGGCTGGGCGTTCTCCAAATAAATTATCTGATTTAGCTGTATGTTATTTTAAATAATCATGTGTTAACTTATTAGAACTTCATTTTATTTTTTATTTCATCAAATATTTATTCAAATAATTTGTCAAATATTCTCTATTTTTATCATGTCAACATCACGTCAAGAACACTTCTATTCTAGAAGCAAATGAGGTTACAGAGTAAAATTTTTTCTTATTGAAATATAAATAAAAATAATAAATTCGTTATCTTATTTCAAACAAAATGAACCCAACCATTTTCTATAACCTCATTTGCTTTTACAAAAGAAGCATTCTGGATGTAACGTTGACATGATAGAAATAGAAAGTATCTGAAAAATTATTTGAAATATTTCACCAAATAAAAAATAAAATGAAAGATTATTTTATTCGAATTCCAAATAACAAAATAATTAGCAAAAAATCATTTAACTGCCCCAATAAACTAATACATGATTATTTTAAATAACATGTAGCCAAATCAAATAATTTATATTGATAACCCTCAGTCAATAGGTCGTCTGGAATAGTATTTAACGTGAATCTATAATAAAGAACATAGAGGACAGTACAGAGTTCGATCGGCAAGAGACGATGGAAGATCCGTGAAAAGATAAACGAGGCTTACCTTTCACAGCTCCGCTCGACGAATCGTTCGACACTGCTCGACCGACCGAACTATCTACCCTTGGTAAGCCGACCGAATGTCAACAAAGTTGTGTTGCGAACTGTAAACTTTGGCAACGTTAGGGGAACGCTCGCATAATTCGATGCCGTTTGCTTGGTGTCCTGCGGCATCGGAGGGGTTTAACTTTGGTCTCGGCGGTTTTGGTGAAAGAAAGAAGACATTCGCTCGAATTCACCCTCTTGAATAATATACTGACAAAGATTGGGTGTTAATCTTCGTTAATACTTTTAGTAATATATAGTTGTAGTTAAGGCCACTCGAGTCGAGATTATAACTGCGATTTGACCCTCCAGAATGCTCTTTTAACAGTTGGAGATTAAAGGTGAAGCTTTAGTAGTGGGAAAAATAGGGTAGGCTGGTCTATGAGGACGCAATCCCAAAAATCATGAAGTTGTTAGCGATATGCGGCTAAGTTCAGTGCTGTTTTTAAGTGCAAGTTTTTCGCACAGCACTTGTTACTTGCTTGCACTTGAAAACAGCATTGAACTTAGCCGCGTATTGCAAACAACTTCATGATTTTTGGGATTTTGCGTGCTCTTATTGGATGCGTACTAATAGACCAGCCTACCCTATATGGTAAATAAACTTCGGTTTTATCCTCCAAGTGGGAGTTATGTCCGCTTTTAACTATTTGAGAGTCGAAACGAAATTTATAAACCTCGATATGACCCTCTAAACCCTACAAATGTAGGTTTGTAAATGTCAAAATGAAGTTTAAAAATTTTGTTTAGCTCCTATTCGCATTCTCACAACCTTTTATAGAGTCAAATCGAAGTTCACAATTCTCGCTTAGTTCCTATTCGCACTCTCCGAGCATTTTATAGGATCAAACCGTTTTGATCACTCGTTAAATTTCGATTTGAACCTACTAAGCCTACCACAGCATCTCGTAGAGTAAAAGCAACTCTTAATTTGAGTGGCATATAGAAACAACAAAGGAAAGTGGGCTTTGGAGGGACAAACCGAGGTTAAAATTTCGACTCGGGCGTTCACCACCCAATACGCTTACGTGACAACTTTCCTGGTCACAATTTTTGACTGATTTTGACGAACATGGCCTTTTTGAAAGTTGAACAATTTATTGGGAGATTGATCTTTGTAAAATTTTCAAAAAGGATTTTTTTGAATGCGATTTTTGTAAAGAAATAAGTATGTTTTGAAATTTTTTAAAGGATCATTTTCAAAAAAAATCTCTTAGCTTCCAAATAAGCCTTTGTTTATCAAAATCGGTCACAAATTGTTATTAGGAGAGTTGTCGCGTAAACGTATTGGGTGTTGAACGGCCTTAATGCTTAATTTAGGGAGAGTTCCCTTAACGCTGGATATATTCTAAGACATTTCACATTTGTTACGTTTAGGAGAAATCCGGTACATCCTACAAATTATGAACTATTATATTTATCAATTTTGTTAACCAAAAGATGTGTGAATTGTGTTATTATATATTTTGATAAATATTTTTTTAATTACCTTAATATTTAACGTTAATTTAAGTTAATGTCGATTATTTCGTTGTTCTGTTTTGATTTCTCATGTTGTTAACTTATAAATAACAAAGTAAATCTTTTTTAATTATTTAAGAAATATTTTAAGCTTCTTGCACTAAGGCAATCCTTTCTATTAATCTCTCGTCTTTGAAATATTACTATTCGTAACAATCCACATCTATTTTCCAAAGTAATCATATTAAAACGTAAGTCCACAGGTCCTTCATACCAGTTTCTTCGTTGTAACAAATTTGTTCAACGTTCTGCTCTTTGAATACCCATAGCAAGTTACAGCCGTTTACACCGCCGCCATCCTGGAGAAGCTCGTTGAATTAGTTTCGAATACGCAATCTTGGCTTATACACTTTTATTTTCTCTTTTTCTCTCTCTCTATTTCCCTGCTACCCCTTAAGAATTTTATTTCTTGCAACGCTGCTCGGTTATTAGTCGGAAGTCAGTCAGCTTTTTTGCGAATAACGTAGCAAGCCATGGAGCAATTTTTCTCGGCTCGAATATAGCCTCGCTACGCGTAAGGAAGGAACCTCCGATGTAATTTTACGAGAATATTCAGTATCCGTTCGTAACGCGCTTCGCGAACGCCTCGGAAACTTATAATTAAAGAACACGTGGCCATTACCTTTCACGGTTAACTTCTATTTTCCTTTTCCATGCTTTCTCCCTCTCCCCACTGTCGTGTCTTCCATCGCGGACACGAGCGGATTGCTCTCTATCCAACGCGAAAAATTTGCAGGCGCATAAAAGCGTTTCGAATAACGAAGCGTTCGAGGAGTCTCCTCACGGAGGACTCGTTAAAGCGCTCCAAATCCATATTAACTCATAAATCACGGATACGCTTCCTCTCGACTGTGCCTTTCTTTTCTTTCTTCTTTTACTTCGAGAGAAAAAGAGAGAGAGCGACGTGGCTCGCAAAGATTTAAAGCCACGACGGCTTTGTTCACCCGACAGTACCCACCGCCATTCGGCTTTAGGGTGCGAAAGCAATGCTTTCTCTCGTTTTATTTTATAAGGACAGCGGTGAAGGCAATTCGAATCTATTTTCTTTTAAGTTATACTATCGTTAAGAATTTTTATTTAAAATACTCAACGGTATAAATTACAATCCGGAACTTTTAGCTGTAATTAATTTTAGCTACGTCCTTTCTAGATATTGAAAATTTTCTTTCTCCATTAAACTTTACATCTCTAGATATTCCAATAGTAAAACAATAAACCAAATCTTCAGCTTAGCTAATCAATTGAATTATCTTATCAATTCCATGAGTACGTGTTAGCTTTCATTCGCGAGAACTAAATTACTAATTCATGTGGCCAACGATATAAGACCACCCTTTAAAACGGAATAACTTTTGCATAATTGAAGCAAATGATTTGAGTTTACGCAAAAAGAATTTCCTAGATATAATATTTTCGTTGTTTCGAAATTACAAAGAAAATAGTAACAATCATTTTTTTAAACTTTATTATCTAACCTTATAATGAAACTTTAAAAAATACCTTTTATAAATTCAAATAGTATACAGGGTAGCCGACCTAAATATCTTTAGTCACTTATATCTTGATGACCTGGAAAATATCGGAAGACATGACCTTAAGAACAAAATAACGTTTGCAAAGCATTCAACTTGTGATACCATTTCTATTGCATTAAGCATGTTTGTTATTACATAACTAAAAAAGATGTGAAGATGGCTACATTTGCGTGGAACACCCTGTATATGAATACTGAAAATTTCATTCAAATCGGCCAACATTGCTCTGAGCTACAATGACTTAAAGATTGCAGAATAAGGTGGTTTCAACATTATTCTGCAATGTTTATGCATTTTTAGCTCTGAAAAACATTAATCGATTTGACTGAAATTTACAATATGCATATATCTTCCCTGAATCTACAAAAGGCAATTTTTTAATTTTCTTTATAGATATCGGATAGAAAAGTAGAAAAAAATGACATTTTTTTATTTTCTTTGTAATTTAAAAAATTTTAATTTTTTTTTTTTTAGCAACGAGAACACGATATCTAGTAAACTAATCCTTCTGTTTCCTTGTATAAACTCAAATCATATGGTTCAATTATAAAAAAATTGTTCTGTTTTATATTTTTAGCCATCACTGTATATTGTAGTTAAACTATTTCTGTTCATTTTGCATTCTACTATATAACTGGTTCATTTTTATATTTTCCATGTCCTTCTGGATCTCTCATAGTTGTATGATCCCATAAATAAATAAATTATTGCTACCATATTCTTTTTTTAAATTATCTACCCAACGCAGACTTGTGGTACTACCCACTTTAACTCTATCTCTCCCTCTCTCTCTCTTTGTCTCGCGAACGTGTTATAGCTCCGCGGAACGCAACGAAGAGTCCGTAGCGAGGCCGATCACGTTGCTTCGCGTGATTAACGTTTACGAGCAACGCGGCTTAATTAATTGGACTGCTCCGAAAGCGAATATTAATCGCTCGTACTCGAGCCGGCCGGTGGGCTCGATTAGGATCTTTCGACGAGCCGCTTCGGGCTATTTTCTCGTGCTAGTCGCACTCGCTTCGCGTTTGCGCCGGCCAGCGAAACTCAGCGAGTGCTCAACCGACTGTGACTACTTCGTAGACACCCGTGGAGAGAAGAATGAGAAGCGAGATCATCTTTGATCGACGCGGACGTTACAAAGGCGAGCCACCCTCGCTGTTGTATACTCTCGAGATGAAAGAAATATTTGGTAAATATCTAGATAAGCTCCTCCCCCACCTCGGAGGGGGACGGGAGTGATCTCATTTTGTAAAGGGGGAACTCCTGAGCATAACAACATTTTTTTTGTGGTGGTGGCTGCAGCATAAAAAATATAAAATATATATAAAACCTCATATTTTGGTTGTAAATGTTAAGATTAGTTGTGAAAGGTGACTTATATTGTGGGGGGGGGGGGGGTATTTGAAGAATATTTTATATTTTATATTGTTAATAGATCATTAATATTTAATAGGTACAACGAACCTTTGTATGTGTAGAAAAATGTGTAGAAATAAGACATATAAACACTGTTTGGGGCTGGGGTAGGTCTTGGTTTTAATAATATCATATTTAGAATCACATATACTGTTCACTATATCCGTTGCAACCTTTAAATAGGAATTCAACAATATACAGCACATAATGTCCCTAATTAGTTTAAAAAGAAACATTTGTATGAGTAAAAATAAGACGCACCCCAGCCATAGACAGTGTTTATGAGTCATTCCTCGTCAAGTGGGGTGCTTTTGGACAAAAATGACCCGACCATCTCAGATTTTTTTGAGATTTTGTATACATGTTCTTTATTTAAATCTGATTAATATAGAAATATTCCATTAAAGTATGTTTTCTTCGCTTTAAAAAGAATATTCGTCCAACTTCATAAGCCGAATACAGCAAAAGATACAAGTCATTAAAGATTTCAATATTTCCTGATTTTTGGTCCTTTTACAAACTTTGGTGCCCATAACCCCAAAACTAATAAGGATAGGACTTTACAATAAAAACAGATTTATATCGTGTTAAAAAAATAGTACGTATACAAAATTTCAATAAAATCTGAAATGGTAGGGTCATTTGGTGCCGCGCTTGACGTGGCATGGCTCATATGTCTTTTCGAGTCGAAATTTTAATCGCGATTTGACCGTTCATAATGCTCTCTTAGGGGTTTGAGATTAAAAGTTAATTTTAGGGAATAAGAAAAATATATGGTATATAAACTTTGGTTTCAACCTCCAAGTGGCTGTTATGTCCGCTTTTAACAATTAGTTATAAATAAGTTTATAAACTTCGTTCTGACCCTCCTAATACTACAAATGTAGGTTTTTAAATGTCAATATGAAGTTTATAAATTTTGTTCTGACCTTCCAAACCCTACAAATGAAGGTTTTTAAATGTCAAAACAAAGTTTATAAATTTCGCTTAGCTCCTACTCGCATTTTATAGGGTCAACCCAAAGTTTAGATCACTCGTTAAACTTCGATTTGAACCTACTCAGCCTACACCAGCATTTCGTAGGATGAAAGCGAATCTCAATTTGGGCAGCTCATAGAGACTTCAAAGGAAACTAGGCTTTGGAGGGCCACACCAAAGTTAAAAGTTCGACTCGGGTTATTTCTTCATGGATCACTATTTATGGGTAGGGTTCGTCTTGGTTTTAATATTATCATATTTTTGTATACTGCAGATTTTCAGGGGATCAGCCTCTACAAAATGAGACCAACCCCATCCCTCTCTGAGGAAGGTGAGGGGCTTATCTAAACATTTAGCAAATATTTTGTCGGGATATCTACTTCCACGTTCCAACTGCTCCCGGACTTCATAATTCCCAATGCGATAGTACGATCGAAATCCGATCTCTCGTGTCGCCGTAGCATCTACGAGGTCCGACGTCGTAAAAGGCTCCTCGTAAATCTCTCGAACGTCCAATAGCGAGGGAACGATTCTCGCGAGTCAGGAGTTTCACGAGAACGAGTCGTTTCTCTTGAAGCCCGAAAAAAGATCGTTTGCATTTCAATTGCGAGCAAATAAATCGCAAGATCGAGCCGCCGCTGCCTCGCGAGGGCTTCTCGAGTCGGCTGTAAGCCGCTTCGTGCCTCCATAATCGATCGGCTCGAAACCTATGGCTCGTTCCCGACCTGATCGTATCGTCTTACTTTCAAAACTTTTCCGAATTTCTTTCGAGATAATCGAGGCGAAAATCTCGAGAGTATTTCGCGTTCAAGTGGGAGAGTTGGATATGAAATTGCTCGGGAAAACTCTTCGCCAGAGGCAAAATTACGGGTGATAATAACGATTAGGTACCTAAATATACGTAATATGATGATTACGGGAGTCGATCAAAGTTTCTACTACGTGTGAGCGGATTAAACGATGTTAAATGAATTCCATCATTCGGTGCCATCAGAAGCTAATAA
The DNA here is from genome assembly GCA_916049575.1 of Ancistrocerus nigricornis. NCBI lineage: Eukaryota > Metazoa > Arthropoda > Insecta > Hymenoptera > Vespidae > Ancistrocerus > Ancistrocerus nigricornis. Next base: position 10,638,615 of record OU696665.1, read on the forward strand.
TGGCATTAGGTATACGCATTAATAGTTTAAAATATTACACAGACACGGTGTGGGTGTAAGCATCGAGCAATGGTGCTCGCTGGTGTTCATGTGAAAGTTACTACTAACGTAATTACCTTTGGCACTCTCTCGCGAATAAGAACAACGCTTTTCGCATTAAAATACCTTCCATGAACGGAGTAAGCGAGTCTGGACGGAGATCTTTTTCCTTTTTCATTCGCGATAGCCCCCGCAACAGTCGTCGTAAAATGTTCCCGACTTTTATTCATGCCCGTGCGATACGCGCATATTTATTTCTCTCGTTGCTCGTTAGTCACGCTTAATTGGTTATCAGAAATCCAGTACTTGAATCTGATAACGGGAAGTCGACGAAAACATTTCTCTTTTTTTCTTCACCCGCGCGATAAACGTCCAAGATCTATCCTTTCCATTTATCTATCCATAGGTATAATAAAACTGTAAAAAAAATCAATTCTGCACATTGAGGTTATTTGGAAAAAAATCATTTTGGGAGACTATTTAAGACCAACAGAAGTAAAAAAATACCATTTGCAAAATTGTCTGTCTGTCTGTGCACAAATCACGCCGAAACTACTGAACAGATTTTGATGAAACTTGGCATATTAATAAGATACTTTTGGGATACATTGTATGTTGATTCATCAACCCCTAAAGGTACGAGCCGGGGTTTTAAGTTTTGTATAAGGATACCTTTATCTCAGAAACTGAGGATATTACAAACGAGAAAATTGGTATTTGGATTCTTCTTTGAAAATAGAAAAACAAAACCATTTAACCATTTAACATGATTTAACCATTTTCCGAAAATCTACAGGGTGGGATGCTACCTTTTTTAATGAAGATTCTTTTACATCAGAAACCGAAGATGTATAGGTTTACAAATAGTAATGGGCAATCAATAGCTTGTCTTGTAAGTTTTCAATAAATTAAATTACCAAACGGTTTCGAATAAATTCGATATTTGTTCGAAGTCAAAAATTCCTGAAGTCTTGAATATTTTGAAAGTTTTGATTGTCTTGAAAGTCTTGGGAGTCTTGTGTTTCCTGATAAAATGATTCCTAATATTATTATGTTTAGATAAGTTTGGCAATATACGTATATACTCTTACCTATCCCAATGTTGATAAGTTGTAATCGTTGTTTCGCCATAGATTTAACATATCAAGACTTTCAAAACTTATGGAGATTCCAATCATATCAAGACTTTTGAGATTCGAATCATATTCGAAATTATTAGAAGTTTTTGCTATATATAGGGTGTCCAGCTTCAAAAACCGTACCGGTGAACTAAATGTGCACATCAGTGATTTAAGTCGAAAAGTCTAATACCATTTTTCGAAATGCGGCTTAGTTAACGAGTTATTAACTAACAAAGATCGGCCAATCATGGAGACCAGAAGCGATCGCCGATTAAAGACATCCTATTTCTACGTCATAATAAGCGTAACATGAAGCAGTAGGAGGAGGAATCCACAATAAACAACAACAGGAGCAATGTTACATACCGTTGTTTTTTTTGGAATTCTATTCCTATCGCTTCATGCCACGACCATAGAAGTGGGATGTCTTTAGTCGTTAATCGCTTCTGCTAGCCGTTATTGGTCTATCTTTGTTAGTTAATAACTCGTTAACTAAGCAGAATTTCGAAAAATAGTATTATACTTTTTGACACAAATCATTGATGTGGACATGTAGTTTCCCGGTACGGTACTTGAAGCTGGACACCCTATAGATAGATTCGAAGTGTATCATATCACATCACTATTTACAAAACATTGATAGATTTATTCTGTACATATATATAATTACTTTGAAAATAAATTATGAAAAAAACTCATGTCAACACAAATCAGTTACACAGCTATTAGCAAATAAAATAGTTCGGGTGATCGGCCAATTCGAGAAAGAGAAAACATGCAAAGAGAGATATGGTGGAAAGGAAAAAAAAAAGAAGAGACAACATAGGTGAACGTACCGAGAAAGAAAAGTTGATACGTCCGTCATTTTTTTTTTTCATTCATCAAATAACATCTCTCGATGATATCATTACGAAGTCCGAACGTAATTGCAAGAAGCTCGTTAACGCGCTACTGAATTCTCCGATGCACATCGGGATGTGATTTGTGAAGAGCTCGTTGAAAAAAAAGTTAATAACACGGAGCTTTAATAAGCATCGCTCTCTGATTTACTTCGACGTTTTGTAGTCTGTTCGCACGCTCTCTTATTGACCTTCGTCATCCCTTCAATCCCCGTTTGTTATTTCCTCTTTCTCTCTCTCGTTTTTTCTTTTGCCATCTACGCTCGTAGGTTTCGATCTCTCGTCGCGATTTTTACAACGTTTCAAACGACGTACCTTGTAGATAGATACGTAGCAAGAGATGCAAACGGTCGTAGCGAGATTTTACAAGTAGGTATCAAGATCGTAGGAATTATTAATCGTAGCGATAAGACGAGGAAATGGGCTAGGTTACTCGACGTAATCCCCGTTTATTTCTATGGCAAACCGACTGAAAGGATAACGAGCGAACGTTCCTTCGAGTAAGAAAAACGGAAGAAGTAACGCTGTCGTTTTACGTAAGTAGGATAATAGCAGGAATTGCCGATTCCAGTCGATCGCCCGATTAAATGACAAATTCGCGATCGGCTTTCTCGCGTAGAGGGTAACTAAACGAATTAGCCAATGGTGCAGTTTGATCAGAGTGAAAAAAAATCGAGGTGGGTCGAAGACGAAGGAGTATTTAATGTCAGCTCGTGACATTGGAAAATTGGGTCGTACCGGATCGCAACGTGTAAGACTCGTCGGAGTGGTCACGGTATAACGTGTCGTCCCACGAGTCTCTAGCATAAGATCGGATAACGGATACTCAACGGCGCTCTACCATTAACTAACGTGACTGTCACACCCATGGGAAACGCGAGCTAGGATTACTGAGCGATACCAAACCGTATTTCGAGCCTTCGTATTTGTCATTTCAAGGACGTCACGCCGGACGACACGTCGAGTATCCCTCTCCCTCTCCTTCACCTTTCACCTTGTTGCGCTACTAGACTTTTTCCTTATAGACGAGACAGGATTCTCGCGCTACGCTGGATTTCAAAGTATCGCCGAACCACCGACTGGGATAAAAGGAACGGGATAAACCTATAGCTTCCGTCTCACCTGCGAATCTTTCGTTTTGTTTAAATCGCGAGATCTCTTTGATCTTTGACTAACTTTTACGGATCTTGCTATATTTGAGGTTTCTATTCTTGGACAATTTGTTATATTTACTTGTTATGCACGAATAATTGACTTAACCCATTTATGCTTGTTATTTATTTTTAGGAATTAATGAACAATATTCTAGGAAACTACCTTGATTGTCTCACTTGGGCTGGGAAAAGTGTTCAAAAAAATTTTGAGAGTTATTAAGTATGCAAATTGGATGTTTGTTGTGGCAGAGGGGATTGTTTACACCCTATTCTAAGACTTAAAGTCCAAAGCCCGCGCAGAAATGACTTTTCTAAGAAGCGGCTAAAACTTACAACTTTTAAAAATAATGTGTGCGCTTCGCAACACGGGGCATAAAAGGGTTTATTCGATGTACTATTACCATCAGAATCGATAAGTCCTGACATTTTTTTTACAGATATTCAAACAATGTCTCAAGTTCTCCCACTTTTTCGACATCTGGAAATTGCTGTATCAATTGAAACTTTAAAGTACCATCTCTGTTATCGTCAAAGTGATAGCTAGGTACAGTGGCGGTAAAGTATAAGACCACTGATTTTCTTAAATCTATTGGCCTATACACTAAAATATAAATTGACAATAATTAATGTAAATGGGTGTAAAAACCAGCTCATGATCATTCTGTAGTGTCAAGTGATTTGCAATGAAACAATGTATTAAGCACCGACCTTGCATAGGGTAAGGTTGCTTAAGTCGTACCCCCTAAGATGAAACCTGCATAACAATGAATATTTAGCAAATATGTAGAAACTATATTTGCTATTCGATTCTAGTGTAAATATTGTTTTTATTTATTAGAACAACTCCACGACTCCAAATACAGAACAGGTACGACTTGAGCAACCTTACCCTATATCTTGAAAATTTTAAAATTGCCTTTTGTAGATTTAAGTAAGATATATGCCTCGGTATGCATATATGCTTCATGGGTTGCATGCATGTTTTATAGGTTCAGATAAAAAAGTAGACAAAAATGACTTTTTAAAATTTTCTTTGTAATTTTGAAAATTTCAGTTTATTTTTTAAACAACGAAAATACGATATCCAGTAAACAAATCCTTCCATTTCCTTGCAAAAATTTAAATAGTTCAATTTAATTATAAATAAGTACTGTTTTAAAGGGTAGTCTTAAATTTTTTATCGCCACTGCATGTATAAGTTAAACATCCCGAAAAATCTTTGTTTTATTTCAAAGTGTAAAAACGTTGATCGAAGCGAAAAATTTCAAGAAACATTGAAATTCGATCTCGAGGCTAGCGTTCTAGAGTTCCGGCTAGTTTCTATCCAAAAATTGGAATTTGGTTTAAGGGCCGACCGGGCATTTACGATCTATGCGAGTATTTCCACGACGGAAGGGGATTTGCACCGGAGATTATCCGGTAAGTCTCTATAAAAATCTAAACATGTGAGAGCGCCAAGCACAATGGCTCTTTAAGAGCGATCCGACCCTCCTCCTCCCCATTCTTATCCGACCGAACGCATCGCGAGTTTACGTCTTCTCATTTTCGGCGAAGGATATCCAGAGCCGGATCGTTCCCTCGGATGTTCCAAGCTAAGAAATCTGCCGTTTTATTGGACTTTCCACGGATTGAAGCTAAAGCTGATACAAAGGAAACTTTTGCATCGAAAGAGAGAGAGAGAGAGAGAGATGCGCGATTTTCGATCGAGTTCTACCTCCAAGATCGTTGAAACCGAATTCACCTATCTTCTTTCTACGGAATATAAATTGAAATTTTTTTTTTTCTCTAATATCGATTTGCGTATGTAGCATCAAATATTTATCTTTTTATAGAGATGACCTAACCGAAAAAATATACAGAATATAAAGTGTAATTTCCAATCGAAATAATCATATATGTAGTTATAAAATCGCTAATGGTTCAAAAGTTATTTTCACATTTATACGTATAGCAGAATTCATAAACATGTTTTTTTCAGACAGTTACCTACACTTTTCAAAATCGTGCTTAAAATAAAATGCTAACCAAATAACTCATTTTTATTCAAATAAATATTTTAATCGTTGCACCAGGTGCTTTCAAGGAAAAATAATTTAAAAATAATATTTGAACCATCACAAATTGGATAGCCACATATATGATTATTTTGATTGGAAATGACGGTCCCCATCACCTCGGTTGGTTTTATCGTCCAATTCTGCAACAGTTTGTATGTCGGCTTGAACGGAAAGTTCGTGAATTTTTTCGGAAATTTCTTTGTATCGTTTACTACATAATTGTTTTTTAGTTATTCTTTTGTTTTGACAAAGTAGTTTTTCATCTTGTAGTTGCGACTATATTTTGAGGCAGATACATCAATCGATTTTTGTAAAAAAACATACAATCACGGAAACGGTAAGAAATATTTCTGAAGAGTACGGAGAAAATGGTGTAAAGATTCGTATGTGTCAAAAGTAGTTTAAAAAATTCCAACCCTCAGAAACAATAAATGAGGATAATTTAGAATTCCTAGAATTCCCTAAGCCATCAAAATGGCGTATATGTCTTGTTTCACAATTTTTCGAATAATAAGTAGAAATCGATTAGATATTTTATTTATTCGATATTATTTATCAATAATAGTAGATGGAATATATTTTTTAAATACTTATCATATATGTAGAAAGATATAATAAAAGTAACTATAAGTTTAACTTCGATAGTTCTAGCGTTAAATTCTATTTCTAACTCCTGGAGTGTTCGATTAGTGCCAACACCAACTTCTCTTTTTATTCCCATTTTCTCCTGCACGCGGACGTTTTATCCCGTGGTTAACGAATATCGAATTTCAGAAAATAGGTTTGAAGCGAACATATTCGAGCCCTTTAATCTCGTTCCCGAGGTACCCTAATGAAAAGAGAGTAGTAGTAGCTACGTACTACTTCAACGAGTATTAAAGTAGCTAATCAATTTAGTTTAATAGATATAAAAGTCGTACCCATCTGGGAAACTGTGTTGCGTCACGAACACGCGTACTGGCAAGATAATGCCTTCTAAGCGGCTAATCTATATTTAATAACCGCAATACGCGTAATGATACCTTTAACCTAGTCTAATGGTTGCGGTATGAAATATAGTAAGACGTTATGGATGCTTCTCGAGTATCTATAGTATTATAGATACTTGGGAAGTACATAAACAATATATAGCACGTTATTAGGGTTTAGGGATGCAAATATAGCTTGCACGACTAATATGGACCACTGCGTTAGCTCCTAATTGGCTAGGTGCACGAGTTTCTTGCCCTTTGTAGGACAAATATCTTCATATTGGATATCTTACGGTTGACTGTCACGATCGAAATGTTCCGCATGACATCGTAATGTCAAATTTATGAAATCCTAGTATTCCGAGGATCTTCAAACATAGCTGTGCTGCGTTTAATGTTTATTGTACTACATAAACGGGGCGGGTTGTCATTTTTTGGTTTTGTTTACACCAAAACTACTGACGTTAAATTTTTCTTTATTTTTAACTTGTTTATCTATTTAGGAAGTACTTAAAATACAAGCCTTTTATTCGTTATCGTTAAAATAGATCATCAATTTCTAAAGAATTATTGTAGTTGAATGGTGAAAAATAAGTTGCACTGCAGTCATTTTGGCTGCTTCATTAGTTCTAGCATTAATTTTGCAAAAAATTTTACAAGATAAACGATTAATTCTAACAGTTTACAAATTTAATCGATATTGTAAATTAGCAATACATATTTGACGAACACTAAACCATGAGTTAACCAGCCCGTCTCCCCTAAATATGGACCGTGCGGTAACGAATGTAACCGCATTATACAGGACATCGGATAACTGGTGGTACAATTGGAAAGGGAAACGACTTTACATACAAAAATAAAATTAAAACGAAGAGCAAAATTCTTTTTTTTTAGCTTTTTTCAAAATGTGTAAATAGTATGGACATTGAATGCGTTACATATGGATTACCCAATACCACATTTGACCCATTCGCACAGAATTTTAAATTCTTTGACATTTTTCAAAATGATTAATGATCAAATGACTGAACAGGTTTTTTACCTCCCTTGTACATTTTTATAGTCCCAGAATATTTTACACATTCACGTAAGCCTTGTATAACCTATTTACCCTTAACACCACTCGCTATTTTCAGCTAACACATCTACACTATGCAATATTACACTCCATTTTATGAAATAAACTAAAAGCATATAATAGTTGTAATAAACAATTTTATTTAAATTTTAAACATAAAAAATACATTTCTAGCGTCAAATGTTTCCGAAAATGTGTGAGGTGGGGGACTGCTCCCCCGCGAGTGATGTTAAGGGTTAAGCGCGAAGCTACAGTTTTCAAATTCTTACAAACTTATAGTGTTTCATTTCTTTTATTAATTATAAAAAACTTAACTTTTATTCCTTGCCGTTTGCCTAATGAATAAAATTGAGTCTAAATAGTTGCAAAATGATAGACTGTGATTATCATTATTAGTTTTATGGGATTATATTAGTTATTTATTAGTTAGATTATATTATTTAGTTTAAGGGATTATATTTTACTTATTAAAAACCAAAATAACAACCGTATTCACCTATAAAGTTTTCTACCGTATAGTTGAAAGCTCGTTCCAAGAATTCTCCCGAATTTATTTATACAGGGTTTAAAGGTGAAAAGCGCACAGACATCGGAATGCAGAGAATGCGAAGCGATCGATGCCACTTCGATTTTATAGATGCCAGTGTTCACTGTCTGAAAATATTTGAAATCGTGGGCGAGTAAACGGATAGGACGTACACAGACGCATCGCTTAGATAATTAACACACTCAACGGAACCTCCAATTAGAAGCGGCAGGCAATTAGCATATAAGCGCGACGATCGATGTAGGTATGCATGTATACATTTGTCATACACGGCAGCAAAAGCGAATTCGACGAAACAAAAAAAAAAAAGATCCAGTAATCGTTTAAAAACAAAATTCCAAAAGCGACATGATTTAACGTCCAGCGTTTAATTTAATAAAATTACATCGTGGGAACGTTATCGTCGTAATTTTGTGATTATTTTTTACGTATTTTTAACTTTGGCTTTAATTCCCCTAATCCAATTTTGACTCTTCCTGCATCGCCGACACTTTATTGTTTTTATTGGCAACTGGTTCGAAATTTTATTTAAACTTGACAGACACTTTTGAAGACGTATAATAATTCTTGAAAATAAAATTATAGCAATTAGGATTATCGACGAAGGCCGTGCCCCGGAATCCAGAACGATACATTCTAGTTTACTCACGATAAATCGAGAATAAGGATGGGAGACTGCCATTCGCTACTGTGAACTTTGCTAAACTCTCGATAACTACGGCGATTGTTCAATTTCTTCCAGCATTCTACTCTCTCTCTCTCTCTTTTTCTTACTCGAATATCTTTCGCACCTGTCATGGACATACCTAAATCACTCGATGCAATTTGTAACAACGGACTGAAGTCGAAAGAAGTGAAAATCGGGAAAATGGCGAAAAAGAAGTTAAGAATTTTCTTGAAAGAGTGGGGAAGAGTGATGAAGGTGGGGGGTAAAGTACAAAAGGTGGAGCGTTCGTTCGGGACGATTCTTGATAGAAACGAATAAAAGTTTTCATTAAGACGTGCGTTGGAACAAATAAGTGGAAAAGCGTGAAAACAAAGAGAAAGGGGAAGGAAGAAGTAAGGAGAGGGAAGAGAGAGAAAGAGAAAATCGTGGACGAGAGATGAAAGGAAGAAAATGATAGGAGAGTTTGTAGCTCGGAGAAAAAGCCGACAGGCAGTGTCACTATCCACGGAACGCCGCTTGTCGTTTTCCCCCGGCATCCTGCATTTTTCTCGTTACCCTCCTCTTTTCTTTTTCATCTCGTGATACTGCCCTTTCCCGAGGCCACCCAACCCCTCGCCACCCTTCGTGGCGTCCACGAACCGCCGCGTTTAATCCCGTTGACACGGATTAACGAGGATTCTTGACCGTCGCGCGTCAAAGGCTACTTTGTCCTAGCCGTAAATTAATCGATGTCAGATGTCAAATTATTTTATCCGACGCGGGAGAGATAGCGTGTGTCTCGCGAAAAAAGCGATTTCATCCATCATACGGCAAATCTTTTCTTCGCGCGACGTTTTTGCGAATGCGTTGGAAAGACCATCCTCTTTTCTCCCTCTCTGCCTTGTCTCTACGAGGTTTTTTTTTCAAGAAATGTTTCGATCTTACCGATAAAAACCTTTCACCATTTGCGAGATTAACCTACACTTTCCACCAGTTTACGTTCGGGAGTCTCGTTAAAGTCGGATGTATGCTTTTAAGAGATCGAATACGTGAAAAAATATCCATAAAGAAGAGTACATGGAAGGAAGGGAAGCAGTTCTCTATGGTACATCGTAAATATAAGGTGGGGGTGGGGGGGTAATCGATCGTGTAAACTGTTGGACGTAAAAGATTCCTATAAAAGGCAGTCCGGTAGATTCTGATGCGAGCGATAAAAAGATTACGCGAGCTGTTCGGAAGGTGCGAAACTAAGGGTTGGCGATGACCGGTACAAAGAGGTGCGAGAAAGAGGGGTGAGAAGGTGAATGGTTGAGCGAGAAGAGGAAGGAGACTCTAGCCCGGAGGGGTCAGTAGAGCGCAGCCAAAGTTCCGTGTCTCGTTGAAAGCGTGTAACTGGTAGCAGAACCCGAGGGATTACTGGTAATCTGTGGTAAGCTACGGTACGTGTGCAGGTACCAGCAACCTGTTTCGGATATTGTTACGACGAGCAGCCGGCAGCCATTTCGACGGCGAGTCGTTCGAACTCGAGTATCCACTGTGCCGTTACTCTTCCGGTACCGGCACCGGCTCGTTTGTAGACTCGTTAGCGCCGTTCCGCGGATACGAGGAGGAGGTTCGATGCTTTGCGCACGAATTAGCCAAATGTTGCGAAATTTCCATCCTACCTGTCTCTCCACCCCCGTCTCATCCGAGCTCTTTCTCTCTCGATGTATCGGAAAATGGTGAAATTAGTCGGCTGGCAAAAATTGCCGGCTCGATTCTATTCTGCAGAACGTTTCTCTGTATGCCTGGACGAGCGACGGTATTGACGCTCGATTGCTTGTAATAAAGAGGGGCAAATACTATGACGAATATTAACATAAAGTGCTTTAAACGAGTTTTGTGCCAGTAAATTGTTATATTCAAGTAATTTGAGTATTCATTATTTTATTTCCGTTAAGAAACACGGTGCATTGAGTCCGCAGTGAAAGTATGATCTTTTTTCGTATTAAGCACAATTATTTTCAACTGCACCGGGGAAAATGATTAAAAAATGATATGTTACCGATTGGTATTATTTTACATATTTTCAGAATGTTGGGATTATTTCCACAGTACAAGTAATACTTTCCTACTAATAATTGTGGATGTACCTAATTGTTATTTCGGTAAAAAAAAGGAAATTAAATTTCGATATAAATCGTAAAAATCAAAAGTAGATTTTTTATAGCTCAACTAATTTTAGAAATAACTGTGTCTACACTTTACTTTATACCGAAAGCATAAAAAATTCTCGACTGATATAATTTTACATGTTTCCAGAAAAGTAGAATTATTTCCACAGCTCATATAATTCTTTCTACCTAATAATTGGATGTACCTAATTGTTATTTCGGTAAAGAAAAGGAGTAAAATTTCGATATAAATCATGAAAATCAAAAGTAGATTTTTTATAGCTCAACTAATTTTAGAAATAACTGTGTCTATACTTTACTTTATACCGAAAGCATAAAAAATTCTCGACTGATATAATTTTACATGTTTCCAAAAGGTTGGAATTATTTCCACAACGCATGTAACGGTTTCCAACTAATAATTGGGTGTAGAGTCATTGGGGGTAACTGAGCGCAGTGGGTAAGTGTACGCATCGCCTATATCTTCAGAGCGGGGCTATGGGGGTTGTTGTTTTGATGAATTGACAAGTGGCAATTAAGTGGCGAATTAGTTTTAATATGTTGCGTAGCTTTTCACTGTAATTTTTTTCAACAATATCTAAATTCACTAGTTTCATCCGTAGTATTTTGTGTCACGGCAAACAGTGTCACATCTTAGTTGTTGAACCGGCAACGGTGAATACACTTTGAATGAATTTAGAATATATTTATTATTTATCGTTTACTTGTGAGTTTATAGACATTCATTTGCATTTTTACTATCTAGAGTAAGTATGCCACTTGTATGCTTTATTGAGATTCACGGTGACCATGTTATTTACAACTTATATTTTTCTTTAAACTATCGATCTCTAAAGGCATAAAAAAACCTTCTACCTCCAAAGAATCGAAATATTTTTGTCCTTTCTATAAGAAAAATATACCAAGGAATGGATTCTATGCACAGCTTGCCAGAAGTGGTAGCACGAACAATGTACTTTGAACGACTTTTGCACTGATTATGATTCTTAAACATATTCCTATAGAATTTTATAAGTTTGATTGATCTCAAGTTGTAAACCTGATCTATAGTGAGTTAATTTGATCCTATAAGACAAAAACAACTTTTTGTATGGTCCAAGTACAAGGATGATAGTTCTTAAGTTTTGTTAATTTTTATATTTTATAATTATTTTTTTGAAAGAATGTTGTAGTTTTGTTATTTCAGGCAATGCGTTCACTGATCCCACGTGCATCTACTTACTCTGTAGAAGTGCACACACTTACCCGTAATACTGGTCAAGTGAGTGCATTCTGAATTGCTAACCTTTTTTTTATTTTGTGAAGAGATTTCGAAATTGTTGTATTTTGTTTCTGTTGTGATTTATAGTCTAATAAATGCTCTATACAACCCTAGATGACTAAACTTAAATCAGTGGTATTTTGTCGCTAATCACTTGACTCATAAACTACGAAATGAAAACATGTATTTTTCTTATATCACCTCTATTTATTACAAAGTATCAAAACTTAAAAGATGTATTATTAGTTATTAATTAAGGAATAGAAAAGAAATAAAAAAGCTATTTGACGAATGTTTAGTGATCTAGGGTTAAAAATAATAATTTAATTTTCCTACCCCTTATAGTTTGGGTACAGTCGAGCTTCAAAGACAAAAGTACGCACACTTGACCCGAATGACTCTACCCATAATTGTTATTTCGAAAGCAAAAGAAGAAATTAAATTTCGATATAAATCTTAAAAATCCAGAACAGATCTGTTATATCTCAACTAATTTCAGAAATAACTGTCTCTACACTTTTCTCTATATCAAAAGCGTAAAGAATTCCCTGAGGCCGGGTCTAAAACGAAACAGCTATAAACCTGACAGTAAATTAAGTTCGAGCGAACGACTATGGTACGATTAGTACGAAAAGATACGAAAATGTATTTCCGTATTTAGGAAGAAAATTGTGGGAGGATACTGAGAGGGAGTAACTACCGAAGGAGATCCTTTACGACGGATATATAGGTAAGATCGGTGCGGTAAGGTTCTCGCGTAATTACGCGATAGCCGGCTAAGCCTTTTCTAAAGACAGATATTAAATCAGTTCGTTCGCACGTTAGCGACCGAGTTAACGACATCGTCGTCGTAAAGTATTCCTTTTTCTCTCACTCTCTCCTCTTCTTCCGCCCCTTCATCTTTATCCCCTTTACGCCGCGTTCTCCGTTTAATAGCTTAACGCATTAACGGTATCTCCTTGCTCTTTCGCCGCGGTAGTGATCGTTGATCAACGAGAACAGACGAGAACCTTGCCTTTTGATAACAACTCTTTCGGACGGTGTTTCGCTTCTCGATTGCTTCCTAAACGAGATTTAACGCCTTAATCGCTTTACACGAAATAGCTTCTCGTACTTCGTGGATTCCGGTGAACGGGGATACCTACTGTAAGGAAGTTTTTATCTCTTAATTAAGTTATATCCGTTGGAATCGAGCACTGCTATCCTCGTCTTGAAAATAACAGATGATTGTACATTTCGTTTTAAAGAAGAATAATTCTGACACGATAAGTAAAAAAAATTCATTAATCGCGGTACTAACACGCATACTCGACAGTATGTTTAAAATTAGTCACTTCGTCGCTAATCACCAACGAACGAATTACTAATATTAATCATTCGTGACTTGCAGTTAATAAATGACTTTGCCTTTTGTTTAATCGAAATGAATTACATAATCCATGAGCATGAATCTCTTGTCTTATGATTTAATTTGACACACGATTAAATTAATGTTAAAAATTGAGGAAAAAACGAACGTAGTTATAAGTAATACGGTTCACAACCTTGCTCAAATAGAGACTAACGTACACTAAAAAATCCCCAAAAATATAAATTCATAAAAATTGAAACATTTACAACTCGTGCATTACATGTTTGTTGTAACATCCGCACCACGAGTCCCACACGATATTATAAGGAAAGGGGTTAATGAAAGATAAGATCACAATTTATTCAGCCGCAAAATCTTGGCATCTACTTGGAATTAAATAGTAGATTAAAGATTAAAGATTAAAATCGCTGTCTAAAACGTTCAGTAAATGACTTCTTTGCTCATTCACGATTGTGACAGAAATCATTCACTTTGTTATTTTTATTTTTGTAGAAGCAACAATTTTAAGTTTACTTTTATTTCCAATTGTTAGTATTGCAGTAAAATATACGCTGATTACGAATTTATAATGTATATTAAGCTTATGAACAAATTAATATTAGTTTTTTACGCTCAAGCTTTAAATGATCTGATATGAATTGTAATAGAATGAATTCGACCAAAATTTAGTTTTTCTTAATTTAGTTTCTATTCGGCGTCCGTTCAGGTCATATATAAACTATTAATTACAAGTGTCTACATTTTTTTAATTTAATTTATGAAGGGATAAACAATGTAAGTTAATTTTTAATATTCAACATATCCAGTTTTAACTTTGTCGAACGATTGCCTGAAAGACAATCAACCTACTGCAAATTATTGGAACAAATTAATTATACAAATTATAAAAGTCAGTGTAATGAATGCAAATGCATTTACTTACATCAAAAATTAATAAATCACGTTAAAATTTTACGAAAAAGTACTACTGTAAAAAAAGTAATATTAATTTGTTTATAAGCTTAATATTCATTATAAATTCATAATCAGCATACATTTCACTGCAATACTAACAATTGGAATACAAACTACATTTACAATAATTAAAATGATTTGATTCGATCCATCCTATACGGCTAAACAAAGTTCTGAAATTCGCGTATCATTATGATTCGTCCTTACCACATTCGACGTATCGAAGTGAGTATGCGCGCGTTACGAGTATCGCAGTTTTGCAGAACGACACCCGTGGGGCCGATATTCTGTATTTTAGTCGTCACGCGTGTACACGTTCGTGAGAAATACGTAATTCGAGCGGCGCGTATCGGCATAACGCCGCCGTGCCGCTTATATGAACCACATAACTCTTGTGCACACGCGTACTGTGTACTTCAACCGTATAACTTGTATTACATACTAGACGATATATGATAATACGCAACGTGGCCCTGTTTAGACGGAATCTGCAGCGATACCCTGGAACGAAATAGGTACATACTCACGTACGATGACACATAGGGTGAAAAAAAGAGAAATCGTGAGTAGGAATGGGATTAAGTGTCTTATAAGTAGGTTCGAATCTAATCTAATAGTTTCGAATATTTTATGAGTACCTACTTACTTCAAAACAAGAAAGCAGTACTTTCAAGTAAGCTCGAATCCAGATAAGATAAGTTCGAATTTTTTGTAAGTATTTGGGTAAAGTAATCAGTATTTGCAAATGTACTCGAACCCTGATTGAATAGATTTGAATCTTTCATGAGTACTTTGATAGAGGTCAAACTTCAATCAATTTTTCGAGAATTCGAGTACTTGTAAAAGGTTCGAATCTTTCGAAAATCGGACAACTTACAAGTACATTTTGTACATCTTGTTCAAAAAAATGTTTTTTAATTACAATCTTTCTAATCAATATCTATCGTGTAGTCATCAATTCAATAGGGTGGTCCAAATTATCTACACCTTATCGAAATCACGGTTTATGCTCATATTTTCGTTCGGGCAAAAAAAAGATATCTATTATTCTGGCAAATTTTCTATCCTTTTTTTTTCATTTTCTATCATTCAATTGTGTTGCTTTTTATAGCATTTTTTCAATCTGGTGATCAAATTAACCCACTTTCCTCTACGTTTAATTTCAATTCACAATAACGACGACTAGCCACAGAAGTAACTATATTTTTTTTAATATCCTTAAGCCTTTTCAACGTATTTTTAATTATTTAATCGATATCGATTGAAAATGAATAAAACATAACTACATAAGAAACTATTTAATTGCTTTCCAACTTTAAGAAGAATTCGTTCCTGAAGAGGTTAAAGATCTTTATTAATTAGATTAGTTTTGAAGAGAGTCCAAAGTACATAACAAAATTAAAACCTCTTTTAAATTAATTATATGAATATACCAGTGCTATAATAAGCAAAAATCCGAATAGATCGATAAGTTACGGAAACCGTCGGTGTTCGAAAAACGAAACGCAGTTGGCGCGTGGCAGGAGTGTATACGCATGAGTCGACAGGCAAATTAAGACGAATTGATTAAGACAGGCGAATGGTTTTTGTTGAAACGAAAGAGGAAAGGCAGCACGTAAGACTGCTGACGACATTGACGACAAAAGAAGTGCTGAAATTCTTAAAAAAAAAACCCGTATCTATTCTCTATTTGTTAAAATCAATCACATATTATAATTCTTACATATGAGCCATTAATTTAAGTGGTAAAAGTCTATTTTTCATGATGCTAATTTTTATGAAAAAATAAGATGATCAGATCAGATTACAACCAAAAATATCATTAAAACTTTTGTTTTTAAATTTGGACTTATTTATTTGAGGTACGGTGGTATTAAAAGTGTCCCACCTTTTAAATCCGTGAATATGCATGGATATTTTTTGATCCACCTCAAAATTCAAAAATTAAAATTCCGTTCCTCAAAGGATTATACTACTATCAAAATAAACGGCTCATATACAGGATGTCCGCTTATATGTAGTCAAGCGGAGGACTACATGTAGGGGAAGGTTGGGCAAGACGGGGTACTTAAGGTTTGACAACGAATAAAACAATGGTTTTTGCATTTAACGAATCCGTTTTACTTTCTAATTACTCTTTGGTAATCGGTCTTTCATTTGAACTACCAATCAACCAATTGTTCAAAGTCTTATGAACTATATAAACAAAAATATAAAAAAAGTCATTTTTCCCCATCTTGCCCCACCGGCGGGGTAAGACGGGGTACCCCCGTGGACAAGCTGGGATTCCAATCAACCAGCAAAATTTATAAACAAACAATATAATTAAAACGAAAGTAGGTATAAGGTGTGTCGTTACTATCGCCAACGACGAGATACAAGACAACGTAGTAGGTGGCCGCGTGTAGGAGTTAGATAAAAATTTAGACTTTTTGACATTTCTCGTATTATTTTTATGCTTCCTTTCACGTGTACTGTTTGTTAGTGCATAGAAGTTTTCTCGAGACAGAATTACCTTATTATTTTTCATTACCCCATATTGCCCCTTCTCGTCATATCGCAATCATATCAATATAAAACCTCGATGCAATGTACGAAAGTCAAAATTAAGATACGTATCTTATAGCTGGTTAAATTCTGTATCGAAAAAACGTACGTGCACTTTGAATAGTACAGATTTTTATGCAAATATCGCACGTGAAAGAAAGTACAAAACTAATATGAAGCATACCAAAGCATGCCAAAAAGTATAAATTTTGATTTAACTCCTACACGCGTCCTCCTACAACGCTGTCTTTTGGCTCATCGTTGACGCTAATAGAGACACATCTAATACCTATTTGAGTTTTTAATTATTTCATTCGGATCATGAGATAAAGGGGGTACCCCGTCTTACCTCGCTATCCCGTCTTGCCCCATGTTCCCCTACACATCAATGACATGAATCGAAATGTCAAATACTGTTTTTCGAAATTCGTCTTAGTTAATTAGTTATTAACTAACAAAGATCGGCCAATCACGGCGAGCAGCGACATATAAAACCGTTGTTTATTGTGTATCATTATATCTCTGGCCTAGCCGCGGGCTCGAGTGTACCGCCTTCCTTTGCTAATCGCCGTAATTGACCAATTTTTGTTAGTTAATAATTCGTTAACTACGTCGAATTTCGAAAAATGGTATTAAACATTTCGATTCAAGTCATTGATGTGTACATGTAGTTCTCCGCTTGACTACATGGTAGCGGACACCCTGTATACTATAGATTCGTGTATGCCGTGAGATAATAAAAATGATTAGAAAACACTGGCTTAGACTGTCTCACTTATTATCTTCCTCCGAGTGAAGGTGCAAGAAGTCGGCATTGGATGATCTCGCGCGGGGCGCGAACGACCACGCTTCCCTTTCGTTCCACGAAGAATGACAAATGACCGACCATTAGGACGATTTCGTGGTCATTCCCGTTTTCCTCCCTTCCCGTTCACCACTTCGCTCGGAGTCGCACGCAAAAAATTAATTACCACCACGAGCACTCGCGTCAAGAGCGGTAAGAGCGTCGACTACGAGTCCACTTCTCTTCTTGAATCATCCGACTCTATAGACGACGTACCCACTTGTATACGTATAAGCGATTAGTCTAGTAAGTCTTGTAATTATCCTAAAACGAAGCTCCGTTAACGACTCGTCTTTTTGCGCAAATATTTTTAATAAAATTTCATGGATACGTTTACTCAAGATAACCGGACAAAAAAAATTCTCGACGCGATGATTTATCCGTGAAGTCTTTTATTACCAAATTACAAGTGTATAATATGACATACCTATGTAATTACAGACACATTCGTTAACGTAAGATAAAACATAGCTGGATTATTATATCTGGCATGTAACTTTTTGAATCGTCGCTCTCGGGCACTACGCTGTGTCGAAACGAGCATGGATCGTAACGGTACTGGCAAAGGCATTCGTCGTAAAAATTTGTACAATTTAATGACTTCATTATCATTTAATACGACACACAAGATATATGGCTTCTCGTACGAAAAGAATATCAAATGAGAGTCACCAGATTGTTAAAGAGAAGAAAAAGTAATACCGAACTCTCTAACCGAGCTTGAAATAATACACAAAGTGGATGGAGCAACGATCGTTTTGTTTCAAAGAGCTAGTTTTAAAATCGCGTAAA
The DNA here is from genome assembly GCA_916049575.1 of Ancistrocerus nigricornis. NCBI lineage: Eukaryota > Metazoa > Arthropoda > Insecta > Hymenoptera > Vespidae > Ancistrocerus > Ancistrocerus nigricornis. Next base: position 10,657,074 of record OU696665.1, read on the forward strand.
AAAGAGAAAGGAATCCTAAGAAAAAAAAAGGTGAAGAGTACCGGACGTGGTACTGAAATGAACGCCAAGCTCGCCGTTTTCCTTTCTTACGGTTAACTTCCCTCGTTGGAACGAAGTAGTCTCGCGAAGCAAGTATCCGCGAAAAGCTCATCGACAAAATTCGATCACACGCCGGGGTAGTTTTGTAACGCGACCGTTTAATTGCGATTGTAATTAACCGTGCTCGAAGCCGACCGAGCTAGCCGACGAGCCGGTATTAATTCGCCACGGAAAATGTTTGCGAACAAGTATGTACGATCAATTTAGCGCTACCGAAAATTCGTTTAACTCGTACCGCTCTTTTCACTTTTTCCACTGCCCTTGTTCTCTCTTTCGAAACTTATCGTCATTTTTCATGTTTCGTAACATAGCACAGTTCAACACGTTGCGCGTATTTTATAATTTAGTTAAACAATTTTTAAAAGCAATGCGTAGTGAACGATTTGAACGATCAAAGCGGACTAAATTATTAAGAAAAGAATTTATTTATTTTTGTCATTTACTGTTTTGGAAGGTATAATAACAGTTATATTAGTAACAGGAGCAAAAATAATAATAATGATTATGATGATTATAACAAAATGATAAAAATAAGAGAAACCAGATAAGAAAGGAATAAGATATATGTTTATCTCTATCGTCTATAAGTAGGATATGATACTAAAATTTCTGTGAAATAATTATTTTGGTTCAGTGTACAGCTTGATTTCCGTTTTATTCTGTAATAATCCGACTAAAAATGTATTGCTCTATCCCGCCCCTACCGTTTTACGTATATTTTTAGGTAGCAATGTAACGGAAAAAAAAACAATTTGGCAGAATTATGTAACTATATTAATTCATTTTAAATTATATTGCTATGGAATACGCTCCAGAAAAAATATGAGAGACAGTAAAAAATATATAAAAACGGTAGGTGCAGGGTAGAGTAATAAATTTTTAGTCAGATCAGTAGGTACATCAATGTATATGCTTTCAGAATTATTACAGAATACAACGGAAATCAAGCTGTACACCCTACCAAAGTAAGTATTTCACAGACATTTTTAACATTACGAAGATATCCCCTTTATTATCATACACAATTATTATTCCTTTCTTATCTCGTTTCTCTTATTTTTATCATTTTGTTATAATCGTCATAATCATTATTATTGTTGTTGCTGCTGTTACTAATATTATTGTTATGCGTCTATTTCACTTTCCAAACCTGTAAATATATATGAAAAGAATTAATAATAACTTGTAATAAATAATAAGAACAGAAAAGTTGATTTTTTCGTAAAACTTTGACCCAGCTAAAAACATGTTCATTTTGGTCATTTTTAGCCGATTATCATTATTTTTCCGATATAAATAGTTCATCAAGTAACCACACGTATATGTATACTAATCAATTTCTTTGCGCAGGCTGTTTGATCACCGAATTTGGCTTCCTTTCCGGACAGCTTCACGGCAACTGCTAATTTTCACTTTTTTTTTAGCAACAAAAGTCATTTTGAAAACTGAAACTATATAATAAAAAGTACCTATGACCCTGAAAAGATATATACATTCCTTACCCTCCAAAAACAAATCATGAAAGTCAACTAAGATTTGGCGTTCTATAGGGAGTTCCCCCCCCCCCTAAGGAGCCACACCGTGATAGGTTTAAAAAAGGTCGTTTTTCTCGAATCTTGTTTCAGTAACTGAGTTATTTATTTGGGATTTGGAAAAAGGTATGTTATTAAGCATACATTGAACTTATTTCATATAATTTTTTATAAACAAAAATTAAAAATTGGCAAAATTATTGAACTATAACCGAACCACTGTATAATGAAAGTGTAACAAACAGCCGGATCGATTACTTGAGAATGATTGATCTAAAACATAAAAACGAACAAGTTTCCTAATCTATATAAATGTAGTTTTCGTTGCACGTAGCCGTTTTTCTTTTTTTTGTAACTTTAATATTTTCTCAGCCTCCTAAATATTAGTCAAAATCTTGCCAAAATAAAAATTTCTGTTTGGACAATCGCCATTTTGTGAAAAATTGTTTTATCGAAAAACGGTCTCGTACAACGAAAACAGCGTTTATATAGGTAGATTAAAAAACTTTGTTGTTTTCCTAACTAATCGATCGGACTACATTAACTAGTTGGCCGTTAGACTACATTAATTATACAGTGGCTTGGTTATAGTCTAATAACTTTGCCAATTTTTAATTTTTTGTAATAAAAATTAAAATAAAATAAGTTCAATGTATGCTTAATAACATACCTTATTTCCCCATCCCAAATAAATAATCTAATTGCCAAAAAAAATTCGAGAAAAACGACCTTTCTTCAGCCCGTGACAGTGGTGTCCCCCCTTAAGCAGTAACCAAATATATCTTCATTTTCCGAGGCATAGATACATTAAACAAAGAATCCTCTAAAATACCCAGTTAAACGACTACCCCACTCCGTTTAAAATAGCGTTTTTCGTTAACTCGCTACCCGATGTCGACGGTCCAATTTTTTCCCCCTTTTACCCTTTACCAATAAGACATATCTTTTTTATCGCGCAACGATAAATTCAGGTGGGTTTAGCGCCGAGGTTTAATTAAACTGGTTTGGTCGTCATTCCGTACCCTTACAGAGGCAAGCTTTTACGTGCCACCGCTAGAATCGATCGGCCACTTTAATTTAGTCGTTCGTGAACGGAACGCACGCCGCGTTACATTAGTTATTCGCGTAGAGAAAAAGGTACACCGTGTCGCGAGTAAGTGTCATTAGCATTCTGAAAAGCGCCACTTAAATATGCACACTCGAGGAAATAAATAAACAACGGGCAACGAACCGTTTCTGCTTTTTATTTTTTCTATCCTTTTAGACGGCTCGTTTCACCAAAGAATCAACACGACTGATATATTATATTCATTTGGACAGAAATCATTTAAGTTCCAATTTCTCTTTTTAAGCCAACATTTATCTCTCTCCCTCGATAAGTAAGCGTTAATTAATCGAAAGAAATAATAGAAAATTTCTGCAGACTAGTAACATCCTATACCTATCGACCTTCCACCGTCAAAGAATCTCGAACAAGGTAAGAGAATAAAATCCCGTTAATCTCGATCTCACGTAAAAGCCTCGTATAAGCCGTCGTTGTTCCCAGAGATCGACGAGCGGATAACGCCAACGCGTGTGAGCGCGAGATTCCCGAAGCCGGTAACGTTATTTCAATCATCTCCCCTGCCGTCAAAGGAGGACTCACGAAATTAATTTTACCTGTTTCGGGGCACCGAAAAAAATCCTTGACATTTCGATCGTTCCGTCGGACCATTATTCTTTGTTCCTGAAACAGCCGCGGTCGATCGCCAGAACCCGACCCGTAACTTCTTTATCAAACTTTCAATTATCCGAAGGTTCCGCCCTACGGGACGAGCAATTATAAACACGCGACTTCTCCGCGCTCGTAATTTAGATAAACGCTGCTTTACTTTCGTTCTAAAAAAAAAAGAAAAATACTAATCTCATAGACGACGATGCGTCGAAAACACAGAGATGAGATAATTAATGCGAATAAATTAAACGGCTTACATTAGGAAAGCGTTCTATCTATCCGTCGTTATCTAATACGCAATTAATATTCATACAAAACGAATTCTCGTATATCTTCCGTGTCTGACGGTCGAACCCGAACTTAATAATACGATTTCGTTTATCGTTACAAATCGACCGAGTCTATGCGAATGGAATTGAATAAATAATAATGATAATGATAATAATAATGATGATCCGAGAGGAAGCGAGGCCGTGCTTACGAAATTAGACGACGCGTATGCAAATAAAAGGGCGCTAATTACGCCGTAAAAGCGGCAGCCATAGCGATCGATATTCCACGTCGTGTTTACGGTTTACGCAAGTTCGTCGTTCGACGATGTAAACGTCGAATCGATCGGGAGAAGGATGATGTGGACACGGAATCGTGTTGCGTGTTGTATCGATATGCGTTAGCACGCGCTATCGATTCTTTTAGGAATAGGTATGTACTTTCAATGATTTTTTTCAAATGCTTTTGTGAGAACTATGATTTTAAAAAATTTTTCTTGAAAAAAAAATATCGTCATTTATCTTTGTGTAGGTTGTATCTAGAGATGGGATTAAGTATCTTATGAGTAGGTTCGAATCAAACTTAATAGTTTCGAATCTTTTATGAGTACTTCGAGAAAAAGCAGTAATTTTAAGTAGACTCGAATCCAGACGAGATAAGTTCGGACTTTTTGTAAGTACATATCGACACTCCCAAGGGCGAAGGTTGTAACTCACTAGTAACTCACTATGTCTATCTTTGATTCTAATGCTCTTTTCGGATTACAATCACAGGCAAAAATAACTCTTTACCCCATATTTACAATGTGTACTGAGTTCACATCAAACCAACGATTAGATTTACAATAAAGGAAAGATGAAATATTGTTTTATTTCCTTCCGCCGTCCATAGCGTGAAATACACGGATTTGAGTTACAACCTTCTCTCTTGGGAGTGTCGATATTTGAGTCAAGTAATCGGTATTTGCAAATATACTCGAGCCCTGATTGAGTAGATTCGAATTTTTTATTTCATATTTTATATTATATATATTTTCATAGTTTATTTCAATGGTGTTGTAGCGCGATAACTACAGAAGATACGGGTACTACTTGTAAAAGATTCGAATATTTCGAAAATCGAACTACTTACAGGTAGGGGAAACACGGGCAAAGATCATAGGCCGGGTCAAACGAATAATCAGTAGTTTTAATATCAATTATCGATAATGTTAAATTACGCAAACATAGTGATAGTAAAACGAGTCAGCGTTATTGTGACAGTGCTACCAAAAAAATACACAATCGCATCAAAGTACGGTGGTTAATAAGATATTATAAATAGCAGCTAACAGTGAATTTGACTTTCATATTAATTAATCCTTCGTTTAAGTACTCACTCGTGTTCATAATTATTTATTCATCTCTTTAGAAGGTGTCATAATTTCATGTTTGTTGAAAAGTAGGTATTACGAGCAAAGCGGATAACCTATTCTGGATAATTTTTTAATATCATTTTTCCTTTATTTTAAGATGGTATTCAAATATTTACGTAAAACTAATCAAAGGAAGAGCAAATCAGTATTTCTGCCTGGTATATTGAAAAAAAAATATATCGAGGCTCTTTCCCAAGATTGCATTCAATGTTCTGATTGCAATAAATAGGCACATGAAGTTTGTACGTCGTATACAGGGTTTGATAGTTCCGTTTGTGATAACTGCAATGATTAAATTTCTTTTTATAATTGCATTTACTTCACTCGGGAGACTCACTCACTTTGCCCGACGGGTATTGGGCAAAACGAATAATTGTACTCTTTTAAGTTTCGTTTAATAAATGATTTATTCTGTTAAATTTTCTCATTTCCTTTGTTGTTAGCATTTGTAAAACAAAATAATAACAAAAAAATTTTTAATTTGGTTATTATTTCTCTAAGTAATAATCGAAACCCATGAAATGAAACTTGATTACCGACATTGACTTGGATTTATAAGTACACATTGAACTTTATCTCTCCATAGTTGGATCTGGGTTAGGTTTTACGTATAGGCATGAAAAAACGAAAAAGAGAATCAGTTTATTCCACAGCATATATTTCAGAAAATAATAATGTTTCTTTTAAATAATAGGCCCAAGCTAGACGCAAGTGTAGCAAAAATTAGATCGAGAATAAGTCGAGAAACGATTCTTTTATTATATAAACTTCTAGAAACGTATTCAAGAATCGGTGAGGTGTATCATTATTTTAATTATTAGCAATGTAATATTTAGCTAATATAAAACTCATGATACATAAAGAAGTTCTGAGAGACCAAAATCAAAAGCAACACGTCGAGTATCGGAGATTGTAGAGACAGACGATAACGACACAAATATCCACTCGTTATAGTCCATATAATCGATCGAATTTAGAAGCTTCTATGACCCACTGTTATTTTCCAAGTTTTGTCCCGTAGACGTAGCTTATAGGTATCCGAATACCCAGTCTACATTACTAGATTCTCCGAAATATAATCCAGACAGACCGGATATTTGGTCGACTAGAATAAAATAGTTTTTTCGATCACATTGGAGTTAGGACCGCAAAATGATAATACCATAACATAACCTGTACAATATGCAGTATATGTCACTGCAGTTAAAAGCGGTACAAATGCAACATATATTGCACTTTAACCCCTTGCTTTACGATTTAATTTCCAACTGTGCGTGCCAAAAGCGACACCAAGGTCGGTCACGCGTAGGGACATGCACGTCTCTGAGGCGTCTTATTCATGTTTGGCCCAGTAGACTTACAACCAACGTCTCTGAGGCGTCATTATAAACTAAGGGGTTAAATAAAACCACAATAAACCCTTTTCCAGCCGACATTTTTGACTCAAAACAACAAATTTTCTTTTATTATAAAAATATCTTGCCTGATTTTTTGATTGTCCCCCCAAAAATATAAGTACAATACCATTTGGCAATATTGGGCATATACTGTGTATAAATAGGTATAGAAAGATGATAAAAAAAAATAATTTATACCTTTTTTAAATATAATTATTAATTTTTATTATAAAAAAATGTTAAACCGATAAAAATTAAATTTTTAATTAATGATTTCATTTCGAAAGGGTTAATAGAAAAGTAGAGAGAAATGAAACGCTTCGGGTTTCGACGATTTTACCGGTTGATATTAACGGGACGAAGGTATCGCACGAATAGCGTTATGATAACAAGACTCGCAACTTACCGGGCTTATCCAGATCAGATACGTCGACTTGCGAGTAGACCGAAGCCACTCCCAGGACCAATAAAACCGTGGTCGTGGTTGTAGCGGTGCTACCACTGTTCGTCGCGGATTGCGTCGTCGAGGCGGTCCTCGCGAAGCTCCACCGACACTTCCGCCACATTTTTCCTCGCCTCTCTTTCTCTTACGTTTTCTCTCGTTCACACAAAATATTCACAAAACAAGAAAAAAAAAACCACCGATTCCTTTACTTTCTCTGTCTTCTTTTCCACCTTACTAGTTCGTTCGCTAGGTGCTACAAACGCTGGGCCAAAAACAACCACTGCGAAAGGGCACTACTAATTGCAGCCACGCTCTTTCCTCTCGATTTCTTTCTTCCCTTTTTCGTTCATTCCGCCAGCGTCGCCGTTGCTGCCGTTGCAGCATTTCGTCCAGAACATCCTCCCTTTTCCTATTTTTCTCTCTCTCTTCTTTCTATTTCTCTTCGATCCTCCCTGCAAGTTGAATTCTGTTGGCACACCGAACGAAAGGTCAACGACTCTCCACGAATATCGATCTTAAAGTCGATCCTTTAGAAGTTAATCCCCAAGATTCGATCTTTCGATTCGTCTCTGGAGCTTGATATAATCCTTTGACCAAAGAATAAGTTTCTTATTGATCGAACGTCATTAACGAGAAAACTCTCGAGTACTTTTCTTCCTTGTGATTTCTTCTACCACTTTCTCTCGGATATCTTTAGAAATCGATGATACAAAATTTGTGCTATTTCATTTACAATGGCAGTGCGTTTGTATTTTTTGGTAAAAACTCGTAGAGATTTTCACGATATGTTTGGCAGTGTCGATAGATTATCGTTCGATATGTTTTCTCGCGACGTAACCCGACGTAGAACGTTAAATCCTTTTTATCTTCTGGAAGAACCTCTTGCTATCTTTCCGTTTAGGTTAAAACGAAGAAGAGAACGTCGTGTTTTAGGACGATTAGACTCGCTCGCGTTGTCTCCGTGAAAGTAAACGGTGATGTTTCTTCCATTTAACTGATCGAGAAAACACGACGATGATCATCTTTCGGAACACACTTGAACGTCGCTGACATCGACTTTTTTTTCACACTAGTTCACTAAAGATCCTCAAAAAGTTCCGAAAAAACAGCTCAAAGCTAGACTCGGAGTTTCCTTCGAGTACGAATCGACTTTTCACATTCACGTGTCTTGTTCAAAACACGCCGGTATTGGGGAACGCCCGCACGTGCGTACACGCGCGATTCCTCGTCGATATGTCCACCGAACGGAAAAACTCAAACAATAAAAAGATGAAAAAAGTAAATGATCGTTGACTTATTTAAAAAGTAAAAAAAAATCTGTCAAAGATATCACTGTACCGAGGAATCAACGAGCATCGTTCGTTTCTCGTATTCCATTGGTATATTCCATGCCGAGTACGGCGTCCTTCGTCCGTCGTCATTAGCGAACTCGAATATTTCGAGCGTGCGTCGTGATCGATTTCTTTCGAAAAAGATAAATGGAGAATAGAATGATTGATAGATCGATCGATCGCGGATAACGTCGATGGAGTTATCTTGTTAAATAAACTTATAGCATTCGTATTTTATTATACGATTTTCGATGATTTTTCACTCGCGATAGAAATTTTCTGTAACGTGGTATGCCGCATAGATTCGAGATAAAGAACGAATGAACACTCTCTCCTCGGAATAGGAACCACATCGAGTCCTGACCCGCGGCGGCTCGGTACTGAAACCATTGAGTAGAGCGACTGACTGTCGCGAGTCTCGTCGGCCGTTTCCGTTCTCGGTCGGCTACGTTCGGGCACGCTCGTCTCTCTATCCTTCTCTTATACGTTGAGCCGCCCTCTTTCTCCGTCTTTCTCATCTCCCGGCCCCAACTTCTCTTTTTCTGGAGCAAGATCCATCTTTTTTTTTCTCCCTTTTTTTTCTCTCGCTCTTTCTCCTCTCTTTCTATTTAGGACAATAAATAAAAAGTAAATCTAGCCATCTACCTATCCATATCTATCCACTTTACTCTTGTTCCCATCAATCTTTTCTAGTTATATTTATGTATACGTTGTATGTTTGGTTTTTCTTTTTTATCTCATGGTTTGCCTCGTGGGATCCATACGGTGTCTAATCTTTTTTAATCACATAATTTTTTAAAGAGGAGTAAGTTTGTTCGTTAGTTGTTTTCTATCTTATGTTGAAGTATTCAATATTATCTGTTGTTATTTAAAGCGAGATAGGATTATCGGTAAAGATGTGTTTACATCTAAGGGACCTCCATACGCCTGTTTAGATAACTATTTCGCCACGTGTCATTTTTTATAATGTTACGTATTGGTTTATTTCGATAATGCTATTATTGTAGTTACACGATTTCGCGGACAACAACTAATGATAACTAACGATAACTAACTAAATTATATAAAAGCTCATTCCTATCGGCTAAAAATATCAATGTCAAATACAGTTCTACGTTCAATGATAATTTACGTAAACAAAAAGTTGATAAAGTTAAATATATTTTATAACAATTAATGGGTATAGAGATTAGGCAAATTTTTATTGTTTACTCAAAAGTATGTCAACTACCATTTTAACTGAAAAAATGCATCGTTACTGCAACATAATATTTTTATTAGATATCTCTTTAAATCAATTTCATAGAAGATGTTAAACATAACATTGTAATATTAAAGTAATAATTAATTAATTATTATAATTAAATAATCTGAACAAAGTCGAAATCGAAGTACCTAAATCTCACGCATTTGCTTATGGAGAACAACAGTACGCGTAATTAGGGGTTCATTTTTTTAATTCGCCTAATTCTGTTTTTACGTGATAGATACGTTCTCAACGAATCCGCGTAAAAAAAGATACGGTATCCATATAAAAGTAGGGGATTAGTTCTACATTTGAAAAATCAACTAAAATAATTTCACTAAACTATAGAAATTAATCGTCTTTGCGTATGTTACACACTTTTTCTATTTACATACCTTATAAAACATTGTTTATGAATAGAATATTACATAGGAAAAACGGAAAAAATTCAATAAACAAAAAATACTAATTTAATAAAAAGAGAATTTATATGCATATTAACAAAAAACCATTCATTTTAATAAAATAAAAACTAGCAAAATATATCGCAAAGCGTATTGGCTGAATCGTGCAAAAAAACGTAATGAATTTTTTTTTTTAATCGCGTTAAATCAAATCAAATCAGAATTAGGTGTCCTTGTCAATCCTATTCCATTTCTCTTAAACTTTCTTTATATCGTTATAAGCATTAAAACAATTCTATCTATCCCTCTTCCGTGCTCTCCTTCTCCAATTCGTTTCGTCTTACCATGCATCTTGGATGAAACGCGCTTCCTCTCTCTTCGTTATTCTCTCGTGCAGAGGATTACTATGATTTAGCGACGCGGCTAATGAGTCGCCATAATCGCCGCGGTGCAGGCACCGTGCAGACATCGTGCGTGCACTTGCAGTCACCAGGAACGAGCTACTCGTGGGTACTGTCTTACTCCGTAATCTATGTAACCCACCTAAGGGATCTTTCCTCTCTCTCTCCAGCTCGTTTACGGTTTCTCTTCGTCAGTCTCCTGTTACATCGTGTCGCGCGCTAACGGGAAAATGTTGACCTTCGCTCCCTTCGAGATCTTCTAGAATTTCCTGTATTCGGAAACTGATACAAATCTCTTGTCGATGTTCGACGACTAGCGAATTCAAGTTTTTTGATGAATTGAAGGCTGTAATAATAATCTTGGGTACTTTAGCCCAATGGTCTGACAAGAGAAGGACCACACTTGTATCTCACCGATTTTTCTCAATTTTTGCACACAGCTTCTTTAGCCGAATCTACTGGACACGTGTTTTGCCAAAAGTCGCAACACTCTGCCGTTTTTTTTATAAATTTTAGGTCAAAAATCAAAGTTTGCCGATCAAGCCCCCCCCTCAAATTCGTACTTATTAATACTAATTCCTGTACTTGTGTTAAAAATATAATTCGTTACAAAAGACGAAATAATATTGCGAAAAAAAGTACTGCAAAACAGACTCGAACTCCAGAGCAAAATGCATAAGCCTCCGTAGTCGAGTATGCTGCTTCCACAGCCACGTCGGATTTGTAATTAAACTGTTAACTTTTACAGTAAATCAGCATGTCCTCATTTTTTAAACAATGTTTTTTTTTAAATAAAAAGTACGCGTTTATTTTTTACCTCAAGTTTAAAAGAAAACGGCGTAGTGTTGTCACATTTGGCAAAACATGTGTCCAATAAATTCGGCTAATGAAGCTCTATGCAAAAATTGAACACAATCGATGACCCACGGATCTGATCATCCTCTTGTGAGCTCAGAGTTTTTAGAATGAAACAATGTAGGGCTATTATAACTATTTCGAAAGGACTGAACTCTCTGGGAAAATGCAAGATTGAACAACCGATTCGATCGTATCAATTATTTGAAATCACGCTTTACATTTATTTACAGTTTACTAAAATTTGAATAAAATTTTCTACGGTCCTGCAATGTATTTTATTTTTGTAGATAGCTATTAAATTAGCTATTCAGCCTAACCGTAATTCCAGCTCTAACTATATCAACGAATTGTATACTTTTATTACATTCGCGTTTGATGCCAAATAAATCCCATTAAGTTATAGGTTATGACGACAAACAGTCTCATTCACTGGCACTTTCCCTTTTTACTTTTTCAATAAAAATTGAAAAATGGGAATAATACCCAAACGTTGAATATACTTTTTACCGTGATTTATTAATTAACGTTGTCGAATCTACCTCGTGCATTCGGTTTATTATCACGGAACATTGCGCATTCTAATTATTGATGCGCCTATGGATTACACGGTTTATCGATTGAATGTACAAAAGAGCACCGGATTGGGGGTTTATTAAAGTTTTCCCTTACGCTGATCCTTTCAATGTACCATACGGCTCGACGAATTTTATTGTTACCGATGTAACGATTGATTCGTCTCATTAAACTCATTAGATTGGTACGAGCAAGGTTCAGATTTATCGACGAGTTTAATTCGACGACGCGATAAAAATATCGATCCCTTTGATTCGACGTGTTTGTCCGCGACAAACATAACGTAACGGCTATTACGTCGAATTTGAGATTAATAATTAGTTTGCGTCGATTCAAACTATAGATTTGAAAAAGATTTGTATAAATTTCCTTCGAAAGTTTGCAGATATAAAAGATTAGGTTTTTGCAAGATTATTATTAGACAAATCAAGAATAATAATAATAATAATATATTTTTATGGACGAACCGTTTCAAAGTATCCGTAATCCACGTACCAAAGGATCGAAAGCAATTCTAGCAATTTACCACAGTATTTCACCGTCGATATTATCCACTACATAAAAATCCATTCTAAAAGTATTCGGTTGTTCGGAAAGTTATTTCGTTTTTTCCCAATAGAGGAATTAATTGTATGTTTTCACATCCAACTTTACATTTTAGCCGCATTATCATTATATATTTTGACAGCTGATATAGCAAGACTTGTTTGTGAAAAAGTTTGTTTGATACTGCGCAATAGTTTTTGTTTGGTGCCCTATCAAATATGGAAAGTCGAAAGCAGCATTTTCGGCATATTTTACTTCTTTACTGTCGAAAAGGTACCAATGCTGTCCAAGCAAAAAAAAAAAAAATTATCCGATGTCTATGAAGAAGACCTATTGACAGAATGGCAGTGCCAAAACTGGTTTGCAAAATTTAATTCCGGCAATTTTAATGTTGAATATGCACCACGTTCAACAAAAACTATAATGCAGCATCAAAGAAAACTTTTTCACAAACAAGCTTTGCTATATCAGCTGTCAAAATATGCAATGACAATGCGGCTTAAGTGTGAAGTTGTCTGTGAAAAATACCCAGTCCTCTGTTAAGAAAAAAACGAAATTATTTTCCGAACGACCCCAAAAAATCAGGTTGATCGATATACCCACATTGAAATAACATTGACAATTACTTCCTAAGTAATTAATCCTTCTCGTATACCCACCTTTGGAAAATGTGAAATTTAAAACCCGTGACAAGTCTCGCGTTCTTGGGTCGTTCGCAGATTCGTACGATGTACGAAGCCGATGGGAGGCCGATCGGAGACACGTACTTAAGCCGTCCACGAAAACTGATGGTTCGTGCGTAGCAAGTGCATGCGCGAGATAACGGCCCTCGAAGCTTCATGACTCTCGAGAACTACCTCCGATCGCGATAAATTCTGGCTTTCGTGTTTCCATCGCTATCGGGAATCGCCTGCAAATCACTTCCTAATCCTCATCGAGTAGGTATCTCTGGAGGTACCTTTCCTAAATCCGCTTTGGGTTCGGGGCTTCAGTTTCGTATATCGTTATTCTCTTATCCCTTAGTTCGGCGTACAGTCGACGGCTCATCGGTGATGTTCAAACGTAAATCAAAATGATTAGTGTTACGCACTCGGAGGAGGAATACCAAATAAGAAGATTTCGTTTCGCAATCGGCTCGTTAGAAAGCATAGAATACTCATATCAGATCTTGAGATGTAGATATCTTTGTCACATTTAGTGATATGATAATGTTGGATGAAAATAATACGTAACCGCGTCGTGAGATAAATTGTGCAATGGCATAGAGTCCGAAGTACTTTGCGACATATCGCGAATGTTGATACATGGGAGGCCAAAGTAGAAAAAAAAATATCCTTGTGGGGCCATATATTTTTATTTTTTTAAATGTGTTATATTCGTCTCATTTTGCAAAATATTTGAATATAGATGAGTAATTGAGCAAAGTATTCAATTAACTAACACATCACGAGTTAAATATAACTGGCACGACTTTCGTAGTGTTAAACGATGTATAAATTTGTTAGTTCAAAGACATAAGCGAACAAACACCCGAAAAAAATCATATAATAGAATAAATCTATATAAATTAACGAAAATCGATGAATATATACCCAACTTTACTAACCTAAGTACAAAACAACCACGTCGTACCTAATGTGACCATACGTCCCGTTTTGAACGGGACCATCCCGTTCAGCACAGCTTCGGGACGCCAAATTGTCCAGTTGTCACAAAGAGAATAAGCCACGGTAACAATTTTAGAAAAAAGGTGCAACTAGTCGCATAGTCGCAAGTCACAGTTATTGAAGTAATGTTAATTACTAAAAAAAAAAAATGCAGAGTAATATATGGGTTGGAAGAAATTATTAATGCAATCACATCAAGAGTCGAAACGTAAATGAGATTCGCTCCTATTATTCTCCTGGAATGCGTAAAGGCGCTAGTGAAGATCGCGTTAATTACCAAAATAAATTCCAAGAAATCCTGCCAAGAATTTCATTTTTATTTGAAATCAATACCAAATATACAAAAGTATATTTATTCTTCAGAAAAATATGAGACCACATAAATTATTTATTTGCACGCGTTCATTCTTCTTTCCATTAACAAATAAAAACTATGAAGAAATATGCATTTTTTTGAATACACATACTATTGACTTTTCGTGTACCAGGTGACTAAAAAGCCTGTCCTATACTAGGTGGGGTGTGACATACCCAAAAATGTAAGATGTAATAAAACTAGTTTGTTTCAATTATTTGAGTGTTTTGTTTATGGAATAATATTTGTACATTGTAATCAATAGGTTTAAATAAAAAAACGTACATTGTAATCAATAGGTTTAAATAAAAAAACGTACATTGTAATCAATATTGTAACAACAATCAAAATTGTAATCAATAGGTTTAAATAAAAAAACGAACTAATTTAATATTTTCATTAGTTTTATCAATAAAAGAACAGAAGCATTTTTCAAATAATTATGAATTTTCGAGGACTGGGGTGTGTCATACCCCACATAGTACACGAAAGGTTAAGGTAAACCTCCCACTTTGGCACTCTAGCCAGTTCACGTTAGTGTTTTGTTAAAATGGGTCACAATATTAATGTTTTTGCAATACCTACCTATAAAGCTTATCTGTTTTTATAAGTAGATTTGAATTATCATTAAGTAAAATAAAACAATATTGTGTATTTAAATTTTAATTGTTTGAAAAATAACAGTATTCTAATATTTAATTATTGGCAGTCATTAAACTAGTAATAGGCCACATTATACAAGTATCATTTTGCCACTAAGAGATCAACGTACATCACAAAAATTTATAAGAACTTAATTCAAGTGGATGAAGTACCTAGTGCCTAATTTCTAAACGTGGCCAGTTACACCTCGTTTAATCCTCCTTAAAATTAGTATCTACCTACGTGTCTTGTTTTGAATAAAAAAATGAATGGTTACGTTAGTCATACCCCAATTAACGGAATGACTTCCTTTATGTTTTTACAAATGAAACAAACTTGACACTACGAGATGAGCTAACGTATCGATCGATCGGGTGTCCGATAAAGAAGAAAAGCAATCGATTCTCCAGTCATCGATCTTACGATAGGGAAAGAGGGGAAAGGTAGGAAGCGAAGGAGGAGTCAGAAGGCCGAAACCTTAATCGAGCGATCATGATCATGATACGTGGAGAGGATCTCGTGGCAGGAGATCTTGAAGGAGTCCCCCGCTCACGTGATAGTTCGACGATATTTTACAACGAGCACAGAACCCGCTTTCATGCACGCCCGACAGATTGGAACTCGACACCGCATCATGCACCATGATACATCGTCGAACACCCAGGCTGTTAACCCGAAGCACACGTTGGATGCGATGTAATTGGCTTTCCGGTCTGTTCTCGAGTCCGCGTACGCCACGCCGCGAAGCCACCCAGGCGCTGTTTCAACTCGTCCCCCAACGTTCCATCTTCTCTTTTTTCCTTCTTCACAATCTCCCTCCTTACATATATCTTGCCTTTTCAACGAGTTTCGTATAGATTCTCGAGACTTGGTACTGGTAAACCTTGCATTCGTGTTTTCTTACGCAGTTTCGCTTATAATCTTCCTAATGCGTCTTGACGTGCGAAGATGAACGTTTGGAAAACTGGTTTTATAAATCTTACGATAAGCTTTGTGATATCTAGTGTTACATTCTTTACTAAATAAACGCAAATACTTATTTTCTTCGGCAAGATTGATAACTGGAGTTACTCAATAATTTACGGGGTTTCGTTAAAAAAAAAAAAAAATGTTTAATCGCTATAATTAGCGTGAAGAGGGTATCGGCACGGAATATATTTCCATAAAGCGTTGCCCATGATTCATTTCCAAGAGAACTCAAAGACCAGAATCTTCGCTTTCATCAGTTTTTTTTCCCAAGAAAACCCGACGAGCCTTTCTCGTAGTATTTACGCGTGTAGCCGTGGACTTCGTTATACCTTCGTCATGAGTAATGGTCAGCCTTTTCTCATTGGAACCGAAGTATTCCGAGTTTCAATGAATCTCTTTTTCCTCTTTTCTAGATAGAAAATGAATGAAGAAGAAATCTCTCTCTCTCTCGCTTAACGAATAACAAGAAGAGAAAATCGTGAAGACCGTTCGTTTGCTTTCCCTCTGTCTCTCTCTCTCTCTCTCGTACCATCCCTGATCATAAACTGATCATTAATCAGTCGAAGATCGCGATGCCAGCAACTATTTTCCACTATTGTCGCTGTTATGGTTGAAAATCGATCAGCGAAAATGGAAAAGCGTTCCTTCCTTCGTTTGTTTCGCTCGAAGGAGAAACGAACGGCTTCGTAAGTGGAGGGTGAGAAACGGTAGATGGTCCGTAACAGTTAACGGTGCTACGGGATGGCCGGGAGCAAAGGGAGGTGAAGAAGAAGAAGAAGGAAAGGGAGTTGCGCCGTCGGCGATGTTGGGTGGCAGCCGAGGGTGGAGTGGGGAGTTACTGGTACTGAAATTTATGTCAGTGTTTACGCGGAGTGGATGGCGTTCTTCGTGGAGCACAAAAGGAGAATAGTTATTACTATTACGGGCTCGCGAGGAAGGTGCTCTCGTCGAGACCCGCAAGATTTTGTTATCCTCTCTGTCCTTGTCTCTTTTCCTCCCCCCCCCTCTCTCTCTCTCTCACATTTTCTCCCATTACCGCTCCTTTTCTTCTTTGGTGAGATACTAGAAAGAATGTTTCCGAGGAAAGAATCGAAAGATCGCGAAGAATTCGTTGAATTGCGATAGGAGATGGAATTTCTGCACTGCTTAGTCGCTAACGCGCTTCAAACTCGAGTATCTTTCACCTTGGTGCTTGAAAATGGTACCGTTCGCTTAACTACTCACCGTTTTATTCGTAATAAGATTTTCTTAAATAATCAATTTGTTGTTAAAGAATTTGAACTTTGTTTATTCGTTCGTCAAAAATTGGGTAAAATAAAGTTAATACACTAAAACCCGACTACGGAAAGAGCGAATTGAAAAGTATGAAACAAGAAGATATTCCAGCCTGTAATCATAGCTCGATATTTTCCTATAGACTTAGAGAATTTAGTGTTCTGAAAAATTTTTCTAAATTGTCTTCATTCTAGACCACTTTAGAATTTAAGAAGGATAAAGACCATTCTAAATTCCTTATGATTTCAGACAAGAATATCTTCTTGTTTCATACTTTTCAGTTCGATTTTTCCGTAATCGGGTTTTCGTTTTTTAATTTAATTTTATTTACAACTGTTTAGTTTCTGTTAATATGTAGAGCAGAACTGGGCATTTCTGAAATAACGTTATTTAAAATATTAATTCAAATGACATATTATTTTATTTTATAATATAATCGAAATTGTATAAAATGCCGTGATTACCAAGTTTGAGTCTGGTTTATTTTATTATATATATTATTTTGAGAATTATTTCTTGTCAAGTTTAAAATTAAAAAAATAACGAAATAACTCATTATTTCAAACGAATCAATAAATATTTTTCGAAATAAAAATCCGAAACCAATTATTTCAAATAGTTATTTCTTATTTTCATTTCAAATAAAACTAGCCCAGATCTGCTGTAGAGTAGGTACGTAATGTTTGCATTATACCTAGCCTACATATCGCACCTCCGGTGCAACACTGTCGCTTTTGCAAAAAACGATTTTTCCAGGAGAAGCATTTAAAGACCTTAGTATGGTATAAAATGATACATAATACATATTTCGCTCATTTTTCAAAATTTGCAAACGTGACAGTGTTGCACCGGAGGTGCGATATGATATTACATGTATTCTAATGTGAAATAAAAATAAAAGGCATAATTTTAATGTTTTTGCGGGATTTTTGAAATGTTTTAGATAACATTTTTTTTATTTTGGAACGTAGAATCAGAATACATAATAAAAAATGGGGTTCGCTCCTAAAATTTTTAAGTTAACCCCCTTTCACCCTAAATGATTGGGATAGTGTTGCTAATAATATGAATTCGGGTTTAAATTAAATGTCGCACTCTCCAAACTGTTATATAAACATTATATGTATATATTCTTTGGTAAAACACGTATTAACACTACAAGATAACATTCTTATATCAGAATAAACGAATAACGGCGGTAAGACCTCCCCTTCCTTTTCTTTCCTCCGTTCCTATTAATATCCCTAGCCAGCTTCCATGGTAGGCAACCCAACAACAAAATAATTACACCCTAACAAATAACAAATTAATTTTTATGGAATTAAATAGATTCCTAAAAACCATTAAGCTTTTATCTAGAACATTTCTTTGCCTAGTGTTCGACTTATAATACCCGCCATATTGAATTTCCTGTAATTTCATATAGCCTGAGAAACATTATGGATCAAGACGAATCCAACGACACCTCATTCGTTCAAATCGGTTCAGTAGTTTAGACTGTACGTGGGAACAAACTATTTCACATACATAACAACCTGTAAAACACAATAACCCCTCTTTTCGGCTTCGTCGTAGTCGAGTAAAAATACGAATTCTCGACGATACTCGAAAAGTTCGAAATAATAGCAAGACACGTAGTCGACTTACTCCCGTCACGTCCGAAATCCGATGAAGCTTGTCCCACGGTTTCCCCTCGTCACGTTGCCGGCATAAACGAAAACGGGAAATTTTGATGGTCGGTCTCAAACGCGTTTCTCCGAAAGACGGTGCACTTCCTTTAAATCGTGCATAACGTGCCGTCATCATGGAACATTCGACGTCGAGAGTTAAGAGACGTTTCTCCTTTATTCGCAGTCTTCGAAATGTCGTATCGATCATTATCGTCAGGTGGCGGCGTCGTGTGAAATATTCAGAAGCGGTACACGACAGGACTCGCTACCTTGGTAGAACGTCCGAGCTCCCTCTTTTCTCGCGATTTCTCGCGACGACGGTGAAAAATGCGAGAAGCAAAGGAGAAGGCCAGGTGGATTGTCAGAAAGAAGCGTGAAAGGCGCGAGATGCCGACGATGGTCGTGGCGAAAAAACGTGTTCTCGCAACGATAATGGAGGACAGAGCGTGCTACGAATATCCAGAAGAGTCCTCGGGACCGCGGGAACTTCCTGTGGAGTTACGAAAAGTATGAACGGAGCCATCCCTGGCCATTACGTGAATGATATCGTGCCCAAAAAGAGTATCTCTCGATGTTCCTTTTCGTGAGAGATGTGAAATTGAAGTACACTTATCCCCCGATTTACAAGGTTTTTGTAAATACACTTATCCTTCAATTTACACGGTACTTTATTCGCACAATCTTTGATACGTCATGTATTTCTTATACGGATTCTTATGTAAATCGTTAGGACGTGGTTGCACGCTCTCTTTAATTTAATTTAAATTTAAATTTAACTTCCTTTATTGAAACATAGATAGGTACCTAGTAGTTTTTTCACAAGTAAATGTTAAAAAAACATCATTTTAATTAAATCAAAACGCGTTACTGGTAACTGGTTACTACGTCTGTTTCGAAGTATTAAATACAATTATTTTTACAATTGTTATTAATTATGGTTCCGTTTTATCACAGATGGAAATACGTACCAATATTTGACACAATACAAGTATCGAAACGTAAAGGTTCGAATTAAGCTCTTTGTTGAACTTTAAAATCCATTAATTTGTTTCATCTTAATTAATCTCAACTCAAACAGACGCCAATAACTTCTTAAATACAGTGCTTAGAATCGTGATCGATAAAATTCCATTAATAAAGTTTATGCAAATTTATATTTTTATAGGAAATGGGTTAAGTTTTGGGACGTGGACAGAAATTTATTTTGTTATTAGGAGATACCAAAAATATATTTTTTATTTTGCATATTGCATTTTTTTTTTAAATATTGCAATAATATATTGCATATGTTATTTACTGTGTACATGCATGTATCATGCTCATCTAAATAATCTATCTCATTAAATTATTAATTATAAAATAAAATTAAGATGAAAAACAAGTGCTATTTTACAACAAAAAATATAGGATTTATGAAATTGCCAGTACCAACCGATTTATGTATCAACACATTGAATAAGTAAATTCAAATATAAATAACCTCATGCGATGTGGAGCGGTTATTTTTGGTGTACAAATTAATTTTTATCGAGAAACGCCACGATCTAACGCCATTAAATTTGAAAAAAAATTGTTAGAATTTATTGTAATTTTAAGAGTAATATAACAGAATAACTGCAAAATGTTTATTGATAGGTATTTAATATTACACTCAACACTTAATATACTATATACTTATCGTGCATACGTGCATAAACATCCCCAGTCTACTTGTGTTATTGAAAATTTTAAGATCTCTAAGACGCGTTTATTACGTTAAATGTTCTTTTATGATATATAGCAATCTATAAATCTATTCTTTGTTAAGCTTACACAAATGTTAAACTTAAGAAAAATATTTGATGCTTTTATATAACATTGAATTTCATTTTATTCCTAAGCCAAGGAGTTAATACTAAAAAAATGTACAATTTATTGATGAACTATCTAAAGAATCTTCTGTATATTCTCGATTAGACTACCTATTAATATCAAGGAGCTAACTAAATGGGGTTTTTACACAAAGGCTCTTCCTAAAAATGACACGGCAAAGCGAGACGTTCTTAGAAAGTTTTACGACAGCGTCGGTTGAGTCACAGACTTGTACAATCAAAAGGTGCCGCATCCAACCGTTGAGACTATAAAACAGATGAAATAGGACGTTTGTCGACGCCTACAAAGGCCGTTCTTGCGTGAAACGAACATTGGAACGTTTTGTCCCGTTAATTGCACAAAACAGGGAACCACGTAGATAGATATAAGATCTATCGAAAAAATGTTGAACCCCACAAGTAAAGGTACCTATATTTCAAAATAATAACAACAATTTTTTTTAAATTCATTCCCCTCTACAAAATTCTTAAAGCAGTACACAACGAATATTAATCTTACCAATAAACATTTCTAGCGGCCTTTACTAATAAAAAAATTAAAAAGAAACGTGCAAAATATATGTTTAACATAACATAATATTACATATATTTATTTTGATTGAAAATAATCTCCCCATCACCCAACATCTTTTGATCGTTCACTTCTAGAATACCTGCCCTATATAAAGTATGCGTGCTCATCTACAAAGATAATACCGCTATATTACCTTTACGTTTTGGGTTGAGTTTGAATTTTTCATAGAGTCGATCGACTGGTTTTCTCTTTGGGAGGTAATAGTCAAAGCTAAACCGCTAGATTTCAATCAATAACATCGCTACCGCAAGAGGATCCCCGTGCAGGTGTTTCTTTCTAGTTAACCTCGTTCCTCCGGCGCTAAGCGAAGAATGAGGAAGAAAGAGAAGGAGAGAAAGCGAGTCGATCGAAACGCACTTACCGCTTGGTTTTTCCTCTCATCGACATATTCTCATGATCGGCCTTCACCCGGGGTATTTTCATGGCGCGAAAGAGAAGAAAGAAAGATCCGCAATATACTTGCAAAGTAGACAATGCGGTTGGATCAACATAACCGAAGCTAAAAGAGCTGGCAGAAAGAAGCAGCAGTGGAAACAAAGTATGGAAAGGGTGAAACAAGAGGAACCTTTCGACGAGGATTCCTCAGCTAGCAAACCTAGCTTCCACCCCTCTTGTTTTCACTCTTGCCATCACTGTCCTTCTCACTCTCTCCTCAACCATCACGATATTCTCTCTTTCGTTTCCTCTTTCTTTTCCTCCACTTCTCCTTCACCTTCCCGAGGCTTTTCCCTTAACGAGAAACGACTTGTCCTCGTTACGCGCCGAGAAAATAGGGATCGAGAGAATGGTGAAAGGGGTGAGAGAGGAATGCGTTCTTTCCAGAATGGCGACGTATCACGAGGCATCCCCTTGGGAGAATTAGCTCGTAGCGCGAGCCGTGCCGCGCCTTCGGAGCCAAGGAATCGATGCAAGAAATCACTCGTTTCTACGGGAAACAGACGCACCGTGTCAAGTTTCATCGAAATCTTGGCCAAAAGTAAAGACAAAAAAGTATCTTAACTTTAAAGACTTATGTATTGCGTTTTATTCATGAATTATTAAAGAATGATTCCCTACTAATACTATTTTTTATTGTAGAATTCTCTTCGAGATATGCGACCTCAAAGTTGTTTCATTCATAATTCGAAATTTTTAAGGGGTTACGCCGCTCTAAGGTGCTCCAAAACGTACTGAAATTGAAAAATTATTTAGTGTACAACTATAATATATACAGGGTGGACCACATAAATGGGAACACCTAAATATCTTCTATATTTATGGTGCTATGAAAAAACTTCATAGGACAAAGTTGTACTACCTCAAGGGGGAAATTTAATGGTAAAAAAAATTTTTTTTAGATACATTTTTTTAAGAAGATTTCAAGGTCATCCGTATTTTTTTAAATGGAACAATATATTTTTTTCACCATAGCATGATAGATAATAAAAAACAACATTCGACTGATACCTTTTCGTGACCTTGACATGACCTTGAAAAAAAATAATCACGTTGATATGTGAAAGATGCAGAAGTTTAATACTTACTTGTTTCAGCCTGAATGACGCGTGTTTTACACCAGGATATGCACCTATTTCTTTGAAAATCATAATAAATGTTCGAAATAGTGGCCGTTCTCATTTATGCAATGTGTCAGTCTTGTAATAAATGACCTGTAGCAATTCTCGATTTCCTGGGAGGTGATCGCTGCGCATGCTGCACTAATTCTTTGCCGCATATCTTGTGGTGTCGTAGGTTTATTTCTGTATACGTCACATTTTATTTTACCCCATAGATAAAAATCCAGTGGTGTCAGATCCGGAGAACGAGGTGGCCATTCCATTGTTCCTTTACGACCGATCCAGCGTGCAGGATATTTAATGTCTAACACAGTTCTGGCATATTTGGAATAATGGGCTGGACAACCATCATGTTGAAACCACATGCGTTTCCGATCGTGCAAAGAAATATCTTCTAACAGATTCGGTAAATCTTGGCGAAGAAATGTTGCGTATTTTACGCCCGTCAGGTTCCCTCGTATAAAGTATGGGCCTATTATTTTATTGCATACAATTACGCACCATACGTTTACAGTCCACGGTTTCTGTTTCTCTACTTCTCTTAACCATCGTGGATCGAGAATTGCTACAGGTCATTTATTACAAGACTGACACATTGCATAAATGAGAACGGCCACCATTTCGAACATTTATTATGATTTTCAAAGAAATAGGTGCATATCCCGGTGTAAAACACGCGTCATTTAGGCTGAAACAGGTAAGTATTAAACTTCTGCATCTTTCACATATCAACGTGATTATTTTTTTTCAAGGTCATGTCAAGGTCACGAAAAGGTATCAATCGAATGTAGTTTTTTATTATCTATCATGCTATGGTAAAAAAAATATATTGTTCCATTTAAAAAAATACGGATGACCTTGAAATCTTCTTAAAAAAATGTATCTAAAAAAAATTTTTTTTTACCATTAAATTTCCCCCTTGAGGTAGTACAACTTTGTCCTATGAAGTTTTTTCATAGCACCATAAATATAGAAGATATTTAGGTGTTCCCATTTATGTGGTCCACCCTGTATATAGTTTATTTTAATTTCTAATGTTTATAGCATATATGTGGTAACAATTTGTAAAAATTTTGTTTAAAAATATAAAAAAATAAGTAGATGAGTTATGCGTTGTCTCTCGAAGCTCTTTTTCTTTTACGCCCACTGGCGGCTGTCATTTTTCCGAGGTCCAGGGTCATTTGAGAGAGAAAAAAAAATATATGTTTTTATTCAGTGATAAAATAGCTATGGTGTAGCATAGGGGTTAGTGAAAAAAATAATTTGTAGCATTCAGTACAGCTTCCGTTCTATTTTGGACCTATAAATTGGACATTAAACAATTTATTATAGACAAACGGTTTATTGCATCGAAAATATCCTGTGATACAGTGATATATGCTATTTTATCACTGAATAAGAACATTTTGTGTTTTTTTATCTTAGACGAACCTCGACCTCGGAAAACAGCCAACCGTCAGCAGCCGTAACGGCAAAATAGCTTCGGGAGATAACGCATAACTCATTTATTATTTAATATTTTTAAAGAAAATTTTTTCAAATTGTTACTATATATAGGGGGCTATTAGGGACTTTGGGGGCTATTTGAGACGAACGGTCCACAAAGTGTTATTTCTTAGTTTTCTTTTTGTTATGGATATTGGTGTCAGAAAATAATTGAAAGTTATTTCAATTATTGTTATGGATATTGGTAGAAAAAAATAATTGAAAGTTCTTTCAGTTATTGGTAGCAAAAAATAAATGAAACAACTTTCAATTATTATTATTGAAACAAACTTTCAATTATTTTATGCTACCAATATCTGAAACAAAAAAACTAAGGAATAACACTTTGTGCACCGTTTGTCCCAAATAGCCCCCAAATCCCTAATAGCCCCATCTTACGGTACTAAATATTTAACATTCAAAATGACACTATTATCATTTTAAAGTCATATTATTATTATTTATTTCCATAATTTATCTTTTATTTGGGAATATTAATTTTGGCCAGGATTCCAGTGAGACCTGTCACTGTGGGACGCCACGAAAAAAGTGAAAAGTGTCTACGCTCATTTATACAGAGATGTTCTAGAAAATAACTTTTTAAGTAAAAAAAAAGCGCCTAATAAAGACACTGAAAAGCATAAAATGAATATCCCACACTAATTAAATTACAATTTTTTTAAGTCGGTGCCAAGGCAACCAAGCTCTGATGATATGTTAGATATACTGCTTATATCTTCGTGATCCGGTTTGCATTCGTATTGCGTTCCGCCCTATTTCTATTGCTGTTCTTTCTTGTTTATTGGCTTAACTAAACATACATACATACATACAAAAAAAATACATCTTAAATGGTCTTAAATGGTCTTACATTCGAAGTCCATGGTTCAATTGTGATAAAATTTATATCGGACCATCTCGGAAGCATACTCTTGTAAACAAAACAAAAATAATCAAAATCGATGCAAATTTCTCGAACATACACAAAACAAATCTACACCTTGAATATAGAACCTCCTTCTTTTTGAAGTCTGTTAAAAAAATACGGAATACGTTAGAGAGACGGGAAAGATGACTTCGGAGTTGACCCAGTATCCATCGGTTAAAGTTCGAAGTAAACAATTGTGAAAGCTTCACTCGATCGTTCGTTAATACTCTCGACGGGCGATCGCTCGGAGCAAGATCACGCTTGCATGGATATTAAGCACGATCGATCGGGGCTAAGGACAAAAGTTAAGAGTTATCGTTTAGAATTCGACGAACGTAGTAACTAGACAAGATCTTCTTATAAGAGGCGTTCGATGATCGAACTCGTTGCGACGAAGAAACGAGCGCGGCTCAAGAAAAGACAGTCGGACTAGAAGACGATAAACGAAGGAAAGAACAGCGGGAGCCATTATAAAGTATAAGAAAAGCATATCGAATCATCGTTATGTCGAAACGGGAGCGGATTGATGTAATTTCACGGAAGATTCGGCATATTCAATGTCCAATGGAAGTCGTTTAATGAATGGAAGGCAAGGGACCGAGAGATTAAATCGAAAGTCTAGAGATTAAAATCGTCGAGAGGCGTCCTACTTTTTCTCGTCGAGGCCGAGAAAAAATTGTGAGGGGAAAAGGGGCTGGATGGGTGAGAGAGAAGCTCCCAGGGAAGGAATTAAATCGATTGAAAAACTTTGCCAATGTAACTAACTAAATCTATCCTCCGCGTGCATGAATGTATATTTCCTTTTATCGCAAATACCGCGTGAAATTTATTAGAAGGAACCGGTGGGATGGTTCCTTCCCTGTAATCACACTTTCTCTTACCCTTCTCTACGCCCCTTGCTCCATTCTTTCTTTTCTTCTGCATTTTTCTTTCTCGGTAAGAAAAAGAAAGAGAGAGAGACTGTAACGAGTTTGAGTCGCAAAGATGCATTCCACGTTGAAGTGTTTTTTACGAGAAACTCAACGTACGTCGCTAATTTAAAGTGAATTAATTCCAGGCTTTACGTCGTCAAGCTTAAGTGTTCTCTTCCCTCTCCACCCTTTCTCTCTTCTCTTCGTACGATATTAAAAGGGATACCACGGATAATTTCACATTTATAAGTTTACGTTACGCGTTCGAAAGCGCAGCGAGCGTTCACGGATTAATACTCTCGTAAAGTTTCGTATCGTAAAAAGCGAAGTTGTAATCGGATTGATTAATCGAACCCAATCGACCCAGTCAAACGTTGTAATTATCCTCGCTTCTTTTTCGTTAAATCGTGAAGGTTCCTTTTTTTTGCCCTTCGTGATCCAGACATGGCGCTCGATCTTCCGAGATATTAACACGTGTTAAGTAACATTTACACCTTTTCATAATCGAAAATCAAGTTACGACGTTGTTTTTCAACACGTTGCACAGTGCGGCATACAATGGACAAAAATAGAAAAATGCATTATTTAATTTTAATTTATTTAATCAATAATATCATCATACGATAAGTAAAAAATACGAATATACGAAGCAATATCTAATCAAATCACCATGGGACAAATAGGAGTTGTTTATTTCTAACAACCTAAGAACTAAAGAATAAGTTTACTGGTGTCTCAATCGTTCCTTTTTGTTGGTATTTTTAAATTATGTTAATTATACTAAAAATATGAAGAATTTCGTCAAAACTATGTATAATTTTAATTACAAATTAAAAAAAATAGTTTTGGCTTTAAATCCAATTTAAAACCAAATGGTTCAAACCATCCTGTAATTTTTACTGTTCTGTATTAAGAAGCTGTTGTATAACACTGCTGTATAATTTTGTTTTGCTACAAACTGCTACACTGAGTGTTTTTTACCGTTTTATGCGACTGATGATGATGTAAGTAACGGTTAATTTATGTTTATTTATGTATATAAAGTTTTATATTATTTATTTGTTTTTGTATATATTCTATAAATATATATTGTTTATCATTATTTCGTTATCATTAATACTGCCTTTTACTATTTTATAAAGATATTGGAACATAATGTTTATTAGGATTTGAATATAATTATCTAATAAAACTATAAACTTTCAATTAACCTATTTAGAACAATTTGTAATATTAAAATATGAATTATTAACATACTGCGTACAATATTGTATTTTTGTCCCAAATCTCCATTTAAGTGCCGCACTGCACGTTGTTATGAAAAGGATTGTGAAAAATGTTCGAGTTCGATGATTATAAAGTGTAAATAATTTTGTAGAAATTGTAATCACAATGGGGAAACACTTTCTTGCTTACATCTTAGAAAGACTCGATATTTAGTTCACCTGTCAGGATAAATAAAGCCTCTCGCGTTTTCTTCTCGCGAATGGAGTCGTTTCGCTATTTTTACGTACTCTTTGAAAAGCTCCGGCTGGAATTGCCTCTAGAACGCGAATCGTAAGGCGAGTACCGTACTAAACTTTTTACGGCCTCGCAGGTTTTTTGCATTTCGCGATATTTCCGATACTCCATCGGGGATCGATAAGTTCGCGCTTTTTCTAAAAAGTGCAAGCAATATCTTTCCTATAAAACGTTGTGTTCCGATACCGCTACGGAGAAAGGTCGGACTGGCTGCGGGGAAAATTCGTTCCATTCGACGAAATTAATCGAACGAAGAACGCGAGTTCGCTATCCACGAATCGAAATCTTTAGGAATTTTTAATCTCTTTGTATTTAAGTAAATGTATAGTCGATTTTCAAATAGTTTTATGCTTCTGATCACATCATTTTTCTTTGTAAAGTTGGAAAAACCGTTGGACAATTCTGAATCATGATTGAGCACAGTTTATTTGAAATACTTTATTAATTTTTATTTCACGAATAACACAAAAAAAAATTTTTTTTTATTTTACATTTATTTTATTTAGAACGCCCATTTGCTATCAACGATCTCTTTGTATTTAAATAAAAAAAAATTATTTTTATTTTGCGTGTGCTTCAAATAAATTATTTTCAAATAACTTTTTATTTCAACTACATACTTCAATTAAATAAAATATTTCATTTGCTTTTACAATAGAAGTGTTCTTGACGTGATGTTGACATGATAGAAATAGAAAGTATTTGAGAAATTATTTGATTTGAATTTCAAATAACAAAATAATTACCAAAAAATCATTTGACTGCTCAAATAAACTAAAGCATGATTATTTAAAAAAACATGTAGCCAAATAAAATGATTTATTATCTCAACGATTATTTCCAAATAATTTATTTGGTTAACGCCTAGCCCTGTTCCGAATTATACCAAATTGAATTATTTCACTATAAAGTACAGTGATACCTCGGTATACATCCTTAATCCGTTCCAGATCCTTGGACTTACACCAAACGAATTTTCCCTATAACAAATAAGGGGAAAATGATTAATCCGTCCCCACGAAAAAAATTCTATTATTATTGGCATATACTTCGATGGGGTTGTATAAAATAATTGAAACATTGCTTTTTCTGACTTCTTTTCCTAGTTTGACCTGGTTGAAGTTCACCAGGTTTGGTTATTACAAAAAATCTGTTGAAAGAACTTTGCTTTTGCCTTCTCCTCGGAATGTTTCGGAAATGTGACATTGTCAGGTCATCCCAAACAATACTATTACAGCTTGTTTTAACTTATGTTGACTAATACAAGTTCTAGCACACTAGTCGTATTACAAACAAAGATCGTATACCAAGCAATATCTTTGACGTTCAAACGGGACGTATGCCAAGTTAGACTTATTCCATACCGACCGTATACCGAGGTAGCACTGTTCCTTAAAAATTTCTTAATTGTAAACCCTTCAATATAGAAACTATCCTTAACCCTTTGCACTCCGCGTCGAGTCTGACTCGACAAGACCGATTTTGAGTATAATACGATGTCGAGTGGTCCTCGACGCTCAATTTTTTTTATACTTACAGATTTTACTCCAATTCACCTATCAACAACTCGAACAATTTTTTTTTTTACAATATAGATAATATATCACTTGAAATGAAATGATATGATGTTGGAAATATGGTGCCCCAGAGGGGACAGCGGAGTGCGAAGGGTTAATAAACATTTCGACGGCTCCTACGTAAGTTGTCGTAACTAACAAATTTTAGAATATTTTTTTTATTCCATTAAATACCTAATGGCTTCACTTTTATGTAGCCTTTGATATTTCAAAGGAAAAAATAGAAATTCCTATTATAAGTTGTCTTTTTTATAATCGCAAACTTTTACTAGTTCAAACAGCTCCATCTTACTGTGTTGTATGTCAACTGGCGACATTTAAAGCGACAATTTACGTAGGAGCCGTCGATTTGCTAACCTACATCTCTGAGATAAAGATTCATTCCTTGGGCAAGGCGATGTTCCCTCGGAAGTACAGTTGGACTACCTACTCGCTCTCACGCGAACCCGGTAATGCATCCGAGCATATTGATTTCGATAAGGCAAGCTCACCGTTTACGTAGCAACATCGTGATCAGCCGCAGCAATGCTCTCGCAACATCATTAAGCGATAGATCAGATAAAAGCGTAATTAAAGGGTTCGCGCGTACGACGTAGCCGCCATGTTGCGCCGGATAACGAAAAACTGGGCGAGAGGTGGGAGGCATCGATAGAACAGCGGAGGGTGAGCATAGAGGGTGGAAACGGAGGGTGCACCAGTGCCGTCGGAAGCCGGCAAATTGTAAAACGTGACGCAGATTACGCGCAATAGCGGTACCGGCCCGTAATAATAAATTATCATCGACGTCCCGACATTAAACACCGTCCGACGAGGCGGCCGAATTGCCCTGCAAATTCGCCGTTTCGAACCACCCGCATAAAACGTGAAACACGCGAGCGAACGGACGCCGGAAATAAAAGGGTGGAGGAAGGTTCGAGGTGCTTTCGACGCTTTCGATCCCGATTTTGTTGGCAAAACCCCGACGCACAATGCCCACCTGTGACCGGTATTATCCTTTACTACGGCAACCAACGCATTCTAATTTAATCATCCGTTTAACTGCACCGATCATTATTTCGACCTCGTTTGGCGTCCTGTCGAATTGATTTTTTTTAAACTTGAAACAATGATTAGGTTATGCCGGAATTCATGGCTTCGCGAATAAGTATATTTTTCTTACATATGAATATCTGCTATTAAGGGGTAACACCTGTGTACTCTCTTAATTCTGATTTAGTGAAAAATCACTAATTGACAGTTAATATTCAGTATTCTGAAATGTGGTAAATCATGCCAACAGCAAATAATGAATATTCACTATTTGAATTAGTAGAAATAACCACATTTTGAATTAGTGAAATTGTCAGTAATTGACATAGTAAATATTCACCAACTGAACTAGTGAAATTTTTATTAATTGAATCAGTAAAAATTCTTTTAATTGAAGAAGTCAGAATTTAACCAAAGACCAGTAAAAAAATTATCGAAAACGCATAAAGCTATTAAAAAATTACAACATACATATGCATCACGCAGTTATAAAATTTCATATAGGTATATAATCTACTGAACAAATATATTTTGTTGTTCGATTTTTCAATAAACAATGATTCATTTCTCACACTAACTTCATTGAAAAATACACATGTAAAACATATGTTGTTACTTTAGTGGCACCACTTGTAGACGCCACGCCACTGCACTCGGGGTACTACTAATTTACTAGTGAGGCCAATTCAACATCACTAATTTCGTCGTAAAAATATCACTAATCTAAATGTAAAGCTTAGAGAATTACTAATTTGCTAATAGATCCAATCAGAAATCACTATTTTTGTAGTGAATCTCAGACTCACTATTTGAATTAGTGAACATTTCACTAATACACTATACACACACATAACATAATTTTTATACACACACAAAAGTAATTTTTTCATAATTGAATTTTAAAAAAATTTTCTTTGTCCTAAACTAAAATTTGCGTTATGCTGCTAACCGCGGACCAAATCGTCTGTCTCCTTTAGGCTGCTGCAGATCTTCCATTTTGTTAATGTCTTCATCCGTTTTTACGCCATGGCAAAGAGGATTGGTCGAAGACAGACTGTCCTGCATGTAGAATTTGTAATCACACTTCAGAACTTATAATTTTTATTGTCATTTTTATAATAATTTACGATTTAATGAGATAAGTAGATATTCAAATAATAAACATAAATTAATAGAAAGCATAGAAATATTTAGCAGATTTCAGATAATGTGTAATAATATATTAGAAAAGAATAGTTACCTCTTTCAAGAGAGTAGAAATGGGTCCGCCTCCGCGGGCCTAGGGACGAGCAACATCAGGGGAATCCTTGATGGCTAACAATAAGAGATATAAAATAATCCTCGATATAAAATAATAATAACATAAAATTAGAATTTAAATGAATTAGTAAAGTCTAGAAGTACAACTTATTGCACAATTATATTAATTCACTAATACAATACAATAATAATAACGTGACACATATGATAAAATCCAATACATATATGACACTAATGAAAATATACAAACCTGATAGATACTCCTGGTCCTGGTTGGCTGGGTCCTAGTCCTCCGTTAGCGTGGTCTTCGGATGTGTAGGTTCTGGACGGTAGGGCACTGTGTTTTGGTCCTGGAGAATTTAATCTTCATCTTAAATTAAGTGTGCATCTCCTGTACTTACCCAAATAATTTTTGAACATTAACAAATAATTTAAAATAGAACATAAACAGTAATGACCGAAAGCTCGATCACTGCATAATAAATAGGTTAAAATGAATGTACCTCATCTTTCAATAGCTAAAAATCATTTGATCTAACAAGGGAACATTCTCAACCCAGGAATTCTGATCTTAATGAAACTTTGTGGATAAGTAGAGTTCATCGAGTATTTTAAGGAACAATTTTTTTTTTCAGCGGAAATTCATTTTAAGGGGGTGAAATCACCCCTCAAATTTTTGCGAATTTCACGTTTTTTTATATAACTATGTAACTGTGAAAGATAGAAAAAAATTTTTAATGTAAAACTTGCATGATATTCCAAGATCTATCAGACTGCGGATACACTTACATAATTATATTAAAAAAACGAAAAATTGGCAAAACTTTGAGGAGTGATTTCACCCCCCTTAAACAACTCGATGAACTCTACTCATCCACAAAGTTTCATTAAAATCAGAA
Organism: Ancistrocerus nigricornis; assembly: GCA_916049575.1. Lineage (NCBI taxonomy): Eukaryota > Metazoa > Arthropoda > Insecta > Hymenoptera > Vespidae > Ancistrocerus > Ancistrocerus nigricornis. The sequence goes on from OU696665.1 coordinate 10,689,493, forward strand.
TTTCCGGGTTGGGAATGTTCTTTTGTAAGAATGAGTTCTAACGCGTAGCAAGGAAGAAACACGCGACAGGGAACGTGTTAAATCAACGAACCTGAACCGCGTGAGGTATTTCAACATTTCTCGCAATTTTATCCGATAGAAATAGCGACATCTTTTAGATCTCTCGGAAGAACGAGACAGGAATGCACGACCTAATTGTAAGTTATGTCGACCACCCCCGCTGGCCTTTGCGGGCGCAAAATTGTACGCTTCGTAACAAATATAGCGGGGGAAGTTCAGTGCGGTAGGAACTACAAGCGTTGCGGTCGATCTTATTGTTTTGGTCGTCGCCGGTGGGTGGAATAATATCAACCGTGCGAGTGCTACAATTAACCGCACTGACTATAATATTTTAAGCGCGTTATAACGCCAGTGTCCTATAATCTCGGCCTTTCTACCAAATATCCACCATCCGCTTCTCCCTTCGCTTACACGTGTTCCGAGTCACTGAATTCAAGTACAATAGGTAAAACATAAGTAATATCATGGTCAAACGCTACTCGCAAAGATACATTTATTATCCCATCAGCTGTTTTTACCAACCAATTTTTCGTTTCTCACGAGAATACCTAACTTTTTTTCTCGGCAGAACGAAGATAACCTAACAAATCGTTAAATCGTTCGGAAATATGGGTACGAATTAGAGACCGCGTAGGTGGACGCGCTTGCACGTACGTTGAAATAATCAATTCAGCACGATACGTCAAAGGACCGAGCGAGTTATAAATTTGAATCTGCGCTCACGACAAAACACGAGCTTCGCGCCATTTGTAGATTGAATCGGTGATATTAACGAAAAATTCATTAAACACGTGGGATTTATAAATGATATAGCGACATGCATTAATCGACCGCACGTGCGAGCGTATATGGAGAAGGGAAGGAAAGCGTGTGAATGAGTGAGAGAGAGAGAGAGAGAGAAAAAGAGATCACACAGATTCGCGCGGTTTGGCTTTTAAACGGAGAGATAAAGGCATCCGTGGTCTACCTATTTCAATTGTTTAATCTTTATTGCTGTGGAGCGCCTGCTCGTAAATATTATTATTTAATGCGGCAGTTATATGGCACCATATTGGAGCGGCATGAAGGATTTGTCGCTCGCTATGATATAAATCACGCTACGCGTCCGGACTACTCGAAAACTTTCGGAAATTATTTGAAATTAGTCCCTCGCACGAGTATGGGGTTGAATAAAGCTGGAACGTGAAACTCGGAATCATGTTTTTCACTCTGCGTTCGATTTGCTTGCGAGTTTGCTCTTATTTTTATCGAGATCGAAGGAACAATAATGCCCGTGAAGATAGCACCGTAACTTTTTAATTTAGAAAGATTAAGGATTGTGCTGGTTTGAACCAGATTTGTTCTGTCTTATACCGTAAATAAAAGTTTAGAAAATATTTCTAATTTTTCTTAAAAGGCAATTTTTTTTTTTATACAGTTTAAATTTTAAAGTTGTGCTCGCTGGATAGAACAAAATGAATCTGTCTAAAAATCTTGTGGGATCAGCTGTTTCCGAGATATAGTTTAGAAAACAAGTTGCAAACTGTGGGAAAAAAACAAATAAAAAAGTTGTGCTGGGTTGTGCTCAACAGGTACAACAATTTACTTGTATGACACAAAGTCATAGAGCGAATAGTTTCCGAGATATAGTCATAGAAATACTAAAATTTGTCGGTTCAAGCACTTTGTATACATTAATAAAAAACAGATTTAGACTTATGCTGTTTTTAATCTCAATATTGGTTTTATTAAACTTTGAGGTGAGAATTGCAAAAAAAATAAAATATCTGCTACCATATAGCGAAGCATATTTTATTTAAAATAGGTATAAAAAATAATCAGATTTAGCTGCTAGTATCATCAGGACTCAAGTCAATAGAGTGTAAGAACAGTACAAATTCAGAATTTGTACTGTCGTATGCTCAATTCTACAGAATAGGCTCTGGCAAATGCCTTAACAAGGTGATTTTAATACTATTCTTATACACATTCGATGCAGCTGTACATTTAAAACAAAAGAACTACGATGAACAAAAATGTCAAATTTTGGATTTGTACTGTTTTTAATCTCACCGAGTCAATTTCGAATAAACGAATTCCTCGAGAAAGTACACTTTCATAGGTAAAGTTAGCAATATACATACCTTGGACATAGACATTTTGTATTCTAGAACATAAAACTAAAAATATGTATAATAACAAATAACAAACTCTACTTTTTCCAAATTATGATGTTTCTCCAATTTTCGTATAATTATGTCTCGAAAACTATTTGCTCTACGACCTTTTGACATTCAAGTACTAAATTATTGTACCCATTGAGCCCAACTCAGCACAACTTTTTTATTTAGATTTTTTCAAAGTTTACAATTTTGTTCCCGAACGTATCTCGGAAACAGCAGGTCCCATAAGATTTTTAGAAAAAATCGTTTTGTTCTACCCAGTGAGCACAACCGAGCACAACCGTAAAATTTAAACAATTTTTTAAAAAAGCCTTTTAAAAAATTGGAAATATTATATTTTTAACATTTTTATTTACTGTACAAGTCAGCACAAACCAGCAAAATCCTTAATCTTTTCAAATAAAAATGTTGCGGTGCAAACTTCACGGACATGGGAAAATGTTAACGCGTACGGACAAGCCGAAGAATCCGTCCATAGATCGAAGATTCGAAGGAAGATCCTGTCTGGATGGCCAAGTCACGTTTCTTAATTGTTTTGCCGCGCACCGTTTCAATTTACGAGCTGTAATTACGCTCACGACTACCTCGACGTATAAGGTAGGTATATATGTATCTGAACTGGAAGGATCGTTCTTGGGTGGACGGCTCGTAAAGTTTCTTTCGCGAGGCCGCCTCTTCCTTCCTTCCTTTTAGGATCGATTACGGGCGTGAACGGTGACACATTCGTTTCGGCTCGTGCTTCGAAAGGCAGCGGACCAACCGATGCAGCTTTGATAAGTAAACATCCATTATCCCGATAGAAAAGCAAAGTGCGAAGTAACCCCAGGGGTAAGGTTTGCCTCGAAGCGGTCTTCGTGTGAGCGAGCCGACTGGATCGTCGCTCGTTCGAGGAAAGAAGAGGCAAATCGATCAAGCTCGATCTTTGACCGCCTTTCGAGGGTCGGTTGGAAGGGAAAAATGGTACGCGGCGACCCCCATGACTGGGTTCCTTCCTTCTCGACAGATATCGGGAAAAGATATTACGATCTCTTGATTGGGTTCGATCGACCCTTTCACGAGCTTCCTGCCTCTAGCTCCATGCCCCTAGCTACGCACCCCTTCCGTCGCGACCCTTCCTTCCATTGCCTCGAACGAGCAACGAACCATTGCCACGAACCATCGACGGGATCAAGTAGAGTGGATGATTTAAGGTTAATTTCAAACGGATTAGCCTTCACCTCTCTTACTTTCTCTCTCTCTATCGCTTGATTCTTCCCCCATCTCTCTCTTCCTCTGCATCGTATGCCAGCTTCTTTCTTGGCTCCTTGTTCTTCTTTCTTCTCCTTATACCCTGTATATTTACCGGCAAACTGCATGATGTAATGCACTTCGGGATCAAATATTTGCTTTTAATTTTTACTTCCTTATAGACGGAGTGATAGAAAGGGACGAAGAGAACGTCTGAAAATACAATTGTGGTATTCGGATCGGGAAAAGATCGGAAATGGTTTACACCCAGAAACTTATGGAAAATCTTCATAGCATTTTTCAGTGGGAAAAATATGTTTATTTTAACATACGTGGCAATTCTATTGTATAAATTTGACAAAATAATGTTGATAAATTTCTCTTTCCCCCTCTTTCTGTCGAGAAGACTCGAACAAGTTTTCAGGCAATGGCCAATCCGGTTGATTCGAGAGCTATAACACAGATCGCGTGTTCGTCGGTATTCTCGTTACTCGATTATCAGCGGAGAACAACTCAATCGACTAACGTATAACTTTGCATGAATAATTTCGTAAAGTGTATACAGCGAGGCTAGCTCAATCTCCCATTCGCACGATCGCGCACCTTTGGAAGAGGCGGCGGGAGTATTAAGTACTTACGTACAATACCTCTGGGTATATCGTTGCATAATGTCGCTGTTGCATAACGACTTTCATTCTCTCTAAATGCGAATGTTACTAAAAAAAAAAAAACCAAGCACATTCTCTTCGCGAGGAACAATCCATGAGCGATCGTAAAAATGTCCAATAATCGGTTGCGCCTATCCCTAGAAACAAACGAGATACGAGTCCATACCTACCAGCTAGGAAGTTATTAACGATAATCGGTGCATAGAAAATCCTAACGATCTACGAAGTAGTTAATGAAAGTTAGATTTCTATCGCGACAAGGGTACAATGTATTCTCGTTAAATGGATACGGAATGCTTCGCCGAAGTTCCATTAAAAATTTTATTTACCGTGACGTTTGTTAGGCGATTACGCGTCGTAATTAGCAGGACAACACCTGGACGTTTAATAACTCACGCTACCCGAGCGCGTACACTCGATGCGGGGCACTGCGATCGACCCGCTCTCCGAACAGCGGCCACTACCGAAAACGTAACCGTTTTCGCTCGTTTCACCTTTCCGATGCTCGGATTACACTCTCGTTTGCTTTCTGTGTCGTTTACATCGCATCTACCACGAGTAACAGCAACGACAACGACGTCGGTGCTGTCGGTGTGGCGGCAACGCGCCAACGAAACACGGAGACGAACTACACCGTACTCGCTTTAATACCTTGCAAAGAGTCGTTCGGTTGTTCGAACGATCGATGTTCCTGCGCTTCGCATCCGCAGAAACGTGTGTCTACCAATTTCGAGACCCGAAAGTCGAAACATTGAACATTTTCCTGCGGGATTAGAAAAGCCCAAATTTTCGAACGCTTGCTATATTTTGTTTCAGAAAATTATCATGGTTTTATTGCAAGTGTCACTATCGTTTATCAAAGTATAATGTTATCAGTTTTTTTATTAAGGCTGTTTATCACCCTATATGTTTACGAGACAACTTTCCTGAGCACAATTTTGTACCGATTTTGACAAACAAGGACTTATACGAAAGCTTAAAGATTTTTTGCGAGGTTGATCATTTTTAAATTTTCAAAAAATACTTATTTCTGTAAAAAAGCCTTTTTGAAAATGTTGAAAAGATTAATCTCATAACAAATCTTTCAGCTTTGGAATAAGCCCCTGCTCAATGAAATTAGTCAAAAATTATGACCAGGAGAGTTGTCGCGTAAACGTATTGGATGGTGGACGGTCTTAACCATCAGCGATCGACAATTTTGTTTTTATTACTCACTTGTAAGACGCCGGAATGCTGGCTAAATGTAAAAAACGAATTGGTTTCACGAAAAGTAGAAACACACAAAAGTGTAAGAATTGGGCTAACATGAATTTACAAAATATCTGATGTAACTCCGTCAATTGTTAAAATAGTACGATGTCATTTAGAAAGCACGTATAGAAAAGAATATACAATGATATTTAAATATGCATTCTAACCAAAAGAGGGTCTAAGCATCCTGTGCTCTTTCCTTGCAGTCATAAAGTGATAGAAGTGCGAGAAAGAATATTTATCGATGGGATTTCCCTGTTTAGCTTGATTCATAAAATAGCGATTATTAATCATGACTCACGTTAAATTACTCATAAAATGGTAGAACCCCACGTGCATTAGCATGACGGCACGGCCAGAAAAGGAAGATTTAAAATTTCATTTCTATTATTTCAGACTATAAGGTACCATTAGCGAGATTAAAAAGAAGACTAATTTATCAAGTTATATGATGAATCTGTTTTTGCTTTAACACTAGATTGCCGGATGTAATACGGTCTATTAAAAACCAACATTATGTTTTTCAAAAAATTATTTAAGTTTCTCTGCATATATAGCAATAAAATCGTAAATAAGTCAAACTGCCTAACCCCGGCAATCTAGTGTTAATACGTAATCCGTAGAATATCAAATGTTCCATAGGATAATGAAAAACGACGAAAGAGTAGCATAAAGTCTCAGAGAGACGGTTAATCACGAAGAAGCGTGGCGAAGGTATGGGAAGTAGAATAGCATACATACATGCACGTAGATGCACACACACACACACACACACACACACAAAGCATAAGACGTCATTTGGTTGGACATTCCTCTCGAGGTCTCCGGGTCCCGCTGTCTCGTCGTGTATCTCTTCCGCTTCGAGGCGTCGCGTCACGATAACCTAGAGTGCCAGTAACTACGGGAACTTCCATTCCAGGATTACGAGCGTTCCTCACACCGTCCTTACGAATATACGCCCGCTGGCAAATCTCTCCCTCCTCCTTCACATCCACCTTCTCCACCTTCTTCCTCTCCTTTTCTCCCCTTCTCGGTCTCTCTTGTTGCACCAAGTCCCGGCGAGTCCTTCTTCTCGGCGTGTCCTTCTCCCCATGTCCTTCTCAACGTTGTCCCTTTCGACGTCGTCTTCTACTACCGTCGCGACAGACGAGAGGAGCATCGTAATGAACGATGCGAATTACAGAGCATCCTGAAACGTCGATCTACGTATGTAGGTATGTCCTATGTACTTACGTACTCGTACTTAGCTAGATAGTTGTCCGCAAAGCTCTGTTCTCCGGCGCGACCGTGCTCGACGTACCGTTAAAGGGCAAAAGCTGCGACCTACGAAGGAGAACTAACCGACTCGTTACCCTTAATGACGGAAATGAACCGCGGGAGGGCGAAAAAGGAAGATCGATTCCGTTTCCTTTCCCATTTCTTCCGCTTCGCTTCGTTCTTTTATAGGCGAGTAGAACGCGCACGGCTTCCAGGGAAACTACCGAATTAAATTAGTTGGCTAGGCGATGTATTTTGAGACATCGAATTTATATTTATTGAACGTAAAGATTTATATATATGGGTATATATGAGCCGTTTATTTTGAAAGTGACCTAAGTTCAATTATCTCTAAATTGAGATATTTAATAGTTTCTGCTTCAATTAAATTAAAAATATGCGTATAGGATACCAATGTGTCACATTGCTTAACACGTTGACTGCGAAGGTATCAGACGTGTGATACCACTGTTTTGTTTAATTGGACCATTTATTTTGAAAGTGGTGTAAGTTCATTTTCTTTTATATATTAACTAGTTATAAATAAAAAGTTTACACTAAATTAACTACAAATTACGTGATATCTCAATTTTTTTTTAAATTGACTTACACCACTGTCAAAATAAACGGTGCAATCATAAAACACTTAGATCATTTAAAAAATATGTAGGTGCTATTATTAAGTCATAAGGACATGAAAAATGTAAAAATTGGGTTTCCGTCTGGGGCAACCACATCCAACCTAGAAGGCTGCAGTCAACGTGTTAAGTCTACCTAAATGAGTTAAATTTGTTATGAAATTTCAAAGAGCACAAATCCATTCAATATGGTTTAAAATGCTTCAAATTGAAAGTACAATATTTAATTTTTTGTATATTTTTTTACAGCTCTTCTAAAACACAATTTATGCAATTCAGGAAATCTTTTAACGTAAGATTTGAAGAAGTCATGATGCACCGGTGGTATATATCGTAGTAAGTCCATTATGTCCTTGTATTTCGTGGTTGTATTCGTCTTATATTTTTATAAAATGATGTCAATACAATATTTTCGAATTTTCTTGGTCTACCCCGACGTAGTGATAAATCTAGGCTTTAAACTCTACATTTTTATGCACTGATATCTTATAGAAAATTTTACATGGTTCACTTCTCAACAAACGCGTCCAGCATATTTGTAACCAATTTATTGTTTCTCCGTTAGTACTCTTTAATCTTTGACAAACTGCGTCCTCCAACAATTTTGTTGATATCATAAACGTTATTAGGTACAACAGTCTGAACAAAAATTGAGAAATTTGACTTAGGTCACTTTCAAAATAAAAATGTTTGTCATTCTATTAACCAGCTAATTTTCTTTTCACAAAATCTTAGTGATTTTAAATATATTAGTTACAATTTACTTAAAAATGCAAAGATAAGGTAGAAACGTGAATATTAAAATAGCTAGGTTTTGTGGAAAATGGACTAAGACCCAAAATAAACGGCTCATCTATATACCTAGGTTTTATATCAAGACCGGTTGCGATAATTGAGCCAATAATGACGGAAGGAAAACTTTTTGCGCGCGTCTCGATCGACGTTTCACCGTTTTATACGTTGCAAAGACTTCGACTGGTTTGAAAGAAGAGGCAAGTTTAACGAATGTTTCTTCCCTGACACAGACACGCGCGAAAGAAAAGACCGAGAGGACATTAGACGTAGTCGATAGCCTATAATCAAGATATCGCGTTCTTGTTACCGTTGCTGCCGTAGTCGGAGCTAGTATTAAGAAAAAAAGACGTAATTACAGGAAGAGACGTCCAACGCCGAACATCGCGAAGTAAATCGGTGGGTAAGTATTTTTTGAACGGTGGGGGTGGGGGGATACGGATCGCCGTCTTTGATCTTTAAAGTCCCGCCCCTCGCCGCCTTTCTAAATCATCGACTTCTCGTCTCGTCTAGTATAGGTACTTACGGGCGCTCGTTAAACTTATTACGTTTGCACAAACTTCCAAATTGGAACGTGTCTTCTATAAGGAAGGCGTAGAGTACGTACGTATGACGATTTCGACAAGCTGTAATTAAGAGAACTACTCGCATGTAGACCTGTCATTAACGTAGCAGCTTGATTATCCGCAGTCTAATTACGGGTCCGAAAGTAACGCAACATTTTGGCGAGCGCGAATATATAGTGGGTCCGTTCGTTCTCCCGCGGCCCTTGCTCTTCTACTTTCTATGCATCCAAAGTTTGATTTAAATGATTCCCCAGCTCTTAGACCTCGATAGAGAGAAAAAGAGAGACGTATAACCGAGGGATCGTTATTTGGCCGCAGGCAACGTAACTCTTAAGTAATCGGGTAAGTATAAATTAAATATTCTTTACTTGTTTCCTATCGGGGTTCAGCCTTTTCTTTTCAAGGAACCGAAGAACTCTGGGATCAACTCTGGGGAAAAAGAAGCAGAAGGCTAGGAGGAAAAAGAAGAAAAAAAGAAAAGTTTTGAACTCGAGGAAACTACGACGACTCTTCTGAATCGTTTCGTCTTCGCGTTTTTTTCGAAACAAATTCTATCCGCAGCCAGTGCGAGCAGCCAAACACCGTTAACGCTGCTGCTTCTTCGGCAGTCATTATATCGCGCGAGCACTTTTCTTCCTCGTTTCATTGTATCGAGAAACTTTCGACGCTGGATCCTTCCAGGGGAAGAGAAAAGAATAAAAAGGAAAGGTGGACTCCGTCGAACGGGGACCCCGATGAAGTATCAGACCAGAAAGAATCTCCGATAATTTAATTAAGCCTGCCCGGACATTAGGTTTCGTTACGAAAGGATAATTAATACCTTTCCTAATTGGGAAGGCTATCGGCCGATTCTGTCTCGTAACAACCGCCAGTTTCGAGATACTCTAAAGCGATACAATTTCTAAGCTTCGTAAATCACGGATCGTCGAATAAAAATTGTCACCGAGCATCTACGAATTCTGTTACGAACGACACAATTAACTAACGAGGGGAGGACCACACTTGTATCTCACCGATTTTGCTCAATTTTTGCACACAGCTTCTTTAGCCGAATTTATTGGACACGTGTTTTGCCAAAAGTGCCAACACTCCGCCGTTTTTATAAAATTTGAAGTTAAAAATTAAAGTTCGCCAATCGGGGCTCCCCTAAAATTTATAATTATCTTTACTAATTTCTGTGCTTATGTCCAAAATTTAATGTAATAATATTGTGAAGTGCTATCAAAATGACTCGAAACCCCCCCCCCCCCCCCTCCCAAAGAAGCATAAGCCTTCGCAGTCGAGTACGCAGCTTCACCGGATCTGTAACAAGCTGCTCACTTTTACGGTAGATCAGTATATCCTAATTGTTTAAACAATGTTTTTTCTTTTTTTTCTTTAAATTTTTTGTTTACAACGCGTTTGAAAAATTTCAGTTCGATCGACGAACTATGAAAAAAAAAAACGGCGAAGTGTTGACACTTTTGGCAAAATACATATGCAGTAGATTCAGTTAAATAAGCTCCGTGCAAAAATTGAGTAAAATCGGTGACCCACAGGTCTGGTCCTCCCCTTGTAAGCATCTAGAAATTACTTTCAGCAGGCTCATCTGGTATCAAAGCTCTCAATAGCACCCGACGAGCTCACCAGTGTTTTACCTCGATCCCATCTACGATGTTTTTGACTTTCTGTCCCTTTTTCTCTCGTAGATTTTAGTATCCTTTCTCTCTCTCACTTTTTCCATCCTCGTCTCGGTTCGAAAGTCCGCTCGCAGCAAAGGTTGACGTATGCATCGTTCGCGAATATATGGACGTTGCAGCTAAAGCGTTGCCCTGCTACTACCGGTCGCTGAAATATATTACCCGCGTCGTACATCACTCGTTCCTGTATAACTCTCCTACGTGGATCGACATTTTGCGGAGTACTACGATGCCGGTGGAACGGCCACGCTCGAGCGTGTTCGATCGACGATACACGAAGAGTGCCTAGCGATCGTACAACTTTCCACCTTCTTTCTACCTACATAATGTACACATACATATGTACGTCTACTTTTCTTCGTGGCGTGCGCGAGTTCCGCTCGACTTCCAACGAGAATGCTTCTCCAAATCGAAGACTTTAATAGGACCTCTTGCCGATATCACGGGTTAAATACCATAAATAAATTTCCTTTAATCATAAAAAATATCAATTTTTCTGCTCTATCGTACCCTTCCCCCTCTTTGCGGCCCATTCATCTTTAATGAAAGTGAATCGAGTTTCCGTGTACGATCTCACGGCTACTAAATATTTCACTGGAAACAATTCTTCCTAAAACTCGCCGTTAAATAAGTAAATAAAGAGATATACGGAATAGCGATGGTCGTCGGTTCACCCTGTATATCCTCGATGAAACAACGTAGGCATCGTTCCGGAGTGCCGACGTTGCGGACGAAGTATTCCGCGGCGCTCGAGCGAAATATATTATTCGTGCGATATATCACTCGCGCGAGCTGGTATAACGCGCGGACGCATCGACGTTTCGTGCGGCATTACGCGCACGCGGCCGTTTGATCGCAGGCGACGCATGGGTAGCCGGTCGAAGAGGAGGATGGGGATGAAAAAGAGGGTGCGGAATGGCCGCTTGGGAGAGGACCACGCTGTCGATATTCGACTTTTATTCTTTACCTTTTTCCGATACATCGCGATTTTTATATGGCCGGAGTGAAAGTCAAAACTGGTGACCCACTTACCCAGTTTATTTCTGTTTTCACCGATCGGCAGATGTAATTTTAAACATTTATCTTCTTTTTTTAAATTTTATGTATATATAACCAACAAATTGTGTAGAATGGAAGGATTTGCACAAAACCCCTCTGGGGGCTTCCCGGTCCTCAACGGTAGTACAATTTGTGATATTTTTAGATGTCACAAATAAAGCACGTTTAGGGCTGTTTGATTTTACTGATTATGGATTTGTAGTTGGATTGTAAAAATATTTGATCTACATAGTGATTTTACTAACTTAAATGAATGAACATATGTACCTATCGTAATTCAGAGAACTTTCCTCTAGTGCTACACAAAGCTAAGGACAACAACATAAATTGTTTTTGCAACACCTTTTGTAATATTATGTAGAACATATAGTATATTAAGGATATTGTGTCGGTATCGTCATTTCCAAAAACTAAGAGCAAAGAGCATCATATGTTTTGGTATGATTCCGATGGTTGTTTTTTGACAAACTTTTGTGGCGGTACAGTTCACAGACACACGAGCTTTTTATGTACCTATAGGTTAACAGCTTCACCGCACAAGTTATGAAAAAGAAGTGCGATGTTGCCACATTTAGCAGCGCATTTTGTTTTCTTGTAGCGTATTAAACGGTTTCGATAATTTATTTTCGATAATTTATTTAGAATAACATTGTGTCTCCTAATCTTTTTGAAACTGGGCACACACCTTGTTCTGCATTTCAAGAAACCATGCTCAAAATTTCATCAGATTCTTCCTGTTACTTCAATTCAAAATTGATTTATTGGAGTTATAATGTTGAGATATTTCAAATACCTCCATAAGAGACCACGTTAATTCATTCATGAATAATTCACAAACTATTCTCCTAAATGATCTGAAATTTTGCAAGCATTTTTTAAAAATAAATATTCCATTGCTCGCAAATTTTCAACAAAATCCCTCTATTTTGATGTAACGACACAACATCCTTAATATATGTAACAAAAGCTTGGGAAATTGTGATTCTAAAAATGTTAATTCATAAAATACGAATACTTACTTTTTGGAAGAAATATGTAATCAAACACAACACAACCTAAAAAAATTTGTCAATAACCGTCTTAGCAGATTGTTTCGTAACACTATAATGGCTACTGTGATGTATCTGGTTCTCTCCGTATAAAGACAAAAGATTTAATTGCATTAATCAAAACATTGACTAATAAAGTGAACCTCCTACATCGTGTTATACTAGACCTCACCATATTGGAAATCCTACCCCATATTAGGCCACTTTCCTCTACTAACATGATCTATAATTTGGCTACTGACTTACTCAAAACCCCTTTTTAATGCTTGCCGGTCTCGTAACACGTTCAATGTGGCAGGGTTTTTGAGCTCCGTCGTTCTTCTAAGCAGAACTTTTTTTTTGTTGAATAGGTTCTTTATGTTTTACTCTACACAAATCAAGGCTTATTTTCCCAATGTTTACGCATCTTTTACAGAAAAAAAGATCAGCAACCGCATGGAAATAGCACGGATAAAGGAATACGAGATGTCGACTATATGTCCACATCCGCATTGAACGCACTAAAAGTTAAAAATCAGTCATTACGCGGTCGATCGATTCGGCAAGTTTGGTATAAGCCTTTAGCTACACCTAGTGATGTGATGTGTTATACTCCAAATCGCTTCGAATCTGTATACAGAGTGTTCCCGAACATGTTGTATAACCGGGAAAATTATGATTCTACATGAAAAAATAAATCGAAAATGATGAATAAAATGTTTTTATACTGGGAATCGTTTTCGAGAAAAACGACTTTAAAAGTTCATAAGGACACATGTACTCAACCATGTCTTCACTTAATGGATCTCATTGTATACGATACCTGCTCGGGTTTTTATATTTGTCAATATTGCCAATGTCATGATTTATTTCGGTCCTAATATCTTATCAATATGAAATCTCAGTTTCTACCAATCTATCAATATGGCTACATACTGCAATCGACAGTATAGAGACATGATACTTGCATTAGGTGCATATGGTGGTAATACTCCTCCAGCAGCTAATTACTATAAGGAGCGACATCCAAATTAATATTGAATAAAACTACTCAAATTTACCAACAAAAATGAGTAGTAAATAAAAACAAATAACATTAAAAATGTAAAGTGGGCCGTCGCTGTAATTAACATAAAAAATAAATTATGCTTTTTCTTGTTACATAAAGATATTAAATCAATGATGCGTCGCATTTTTATTAATAACTTTCTATCAAACATCTATAATTTCGATTTCCACATTGGTTCTTTAGACCATGTTAAACATTGTTGACTTCATAAATTACACATTCTCCTTCAAACAATTTTACAAAAATAACAATCTCTGTAAAAAACCTTGTACAAAGTACGCGACGGCCCGCTTTTTTCGTAAACGTTAAATATAACATTTTGGTACACCTATCAATTCAGGTTCAATATTTAGTATGTTTGTATAAATAATAAATAAGTTTAATTTTTCGAAGGTTATGCATATACAATTTTTAGATAATTTTTTAAAATTGTTTACATATGTGCAGTAGGAATAAACAAATTTATTTTACTAATCTTTAATCTACAATTTAAACCCACCAGTACATTTTGTGATAACATTTAATTTATTAAACATTTTAATGAATTTATTCAATTTCTATTGTTTCTTAGTTCATAAATAACCGTATAACGTAGGATGATTCTTCTAGTATGATAATGACCTGAATCAAGTACATAGTTCATTTTCCTGTTAGAATTGCTCCACCCCATGTTATCAATTCAATTATTAAATACCAAAAAGAAGGCTTCGCAGATTGCCAGGTTGTATTTTTTTCATTTTTAAAAAAAAGCGGGCCGTCGCGTACTTTGTACAAGGTTTTTTACAGAGATTGTTATTTTTGTAAAATTGTTTGAAGGAGAATGTGTAATTTATGAAGTCAACAATGTTTAACATGGTCTAAAGAACCAATGTGGAAATCGAAATTATAGATGTTTGATAGAAAGTTATTAATAAAAATGCGACGCATCATTGATTTAATATCTTTATGTAACAAGAAAAAGCATAATTTATTTTTTATGTTAATTACAGCGACGGCCCACTTTACATTTTTAATGTTATTTGTGTTTGATTTTACATCATTTTGTTATAATAAAAAATTCTTGTTTCAATGAAAAAATAAGAGCAATTAGAAACTACAGCGACGGCCCACGTAACATTCCTCTTATTTTTTTTTTTCTACATACGTAGACTATGATGTTATTATTTTCTATTGTCTCTCGAAGAAAAATACATACCTAAGCTCCATTTGACGATCTTTGGCGATTTTTTAGCTACTTTCATACTAGATAGTGTTCTTGAGTTCGTACTCACTAGAAAACTCTTAGGGATCCGAAATTGTATGCTTTTAGAGCAAAGAAATCCATTCGATTCCAAATGAAAATTATGCATTTCGAGGAAGATTGCCGACGTGCCGGTCGTATACTACGATCTTTTTTGAGGGTACCAGGTTAACTAGAGGACATGATATATTATATTACAATGTGTATAATCGATGTAATAGGTGTACAATGATGGAAAAATTTACTGAAAAAGTACATAACAGATGTGGTATACATTCAGACTTGTTGCAATATTATTCATAAAAACGTCTACGAAGATATGATAGTTCGCTCCGCTCTGAGAAACTCCCGGAACGTAACCAAATGAACTCATCTATACGTTTACACACAGCGAATTTTACTTATTACTAATTCGAATCTTCTAATGAAGTAAAAAAGTAAAATTATCTGAAAAATTACATTAAGGGATAGTTAGTTCATATCTTTATTAATATGTCGAATGGGATTAAAATTAGTAAGTACGTGTTTCTAACCTGCTTGATAACCACTACCCTCTACCTCCTGCGTGTGAAGGACGTTATAACAAAAAATTAGCAACTTCTTGTTTTCTAAAAACTTCGATAGAATTAACCACGTTTTCGCTTAATGAGTTACAAGTCTACTGTCTTCCTTAAATATCCCTTCTAACCGCACATATTCTCTACGTTTCTATAGACAAGAAGATCGTGACAGTACCGACGGGTACAATAAATAAATAAAATGTGATAGGTTAAGAATATCGGCATGTCAAACATTCCAGCGCTGGCTAGATTTCCACCTGATGTCGACGCTAGCACTACCGGCTGCTAGTGGCGAATTTGGGAAAGTGGACGAAAGTGATATATATTCATAATATATAGATATACTCGCAATGTTAACGAAAAGGTCGGAAAAAAAAACACTAATAAATTGATACTTTAAAACACATAAATTAGATTATTAACTTATCGGAAGTCGCGATCCTAATAAATTATATATCAATGGATGGGAAAAAGTTTCAGGATTATGATGAACCAAACCAAAATTATGTAGCACTTCGCGTCGATGAGATATTAGCATTTTAAGGTTTCCCCCTCCCTTGAAATTTCGATTTTGCTGTAAATATACCACCGGCGTTAGTCCTACTTTTTTGCGACGGACAGACCTAACTGCCGTTAGTCTGTAATCGTGATATTAGTTATGTTTACAAGCATAAATCCGAGCAGGTATCGTATACAACGAGATCCGTTGAGTGCATGTGTACCTTATGAACTTTTAAAGTCGTTTTTCTCGAAAACGAAGCCCCGTATGGAAAAATTCTATTCCTCATTTTCGACTTATTTTTTCATGTAGAATCTTAATCTTCCCGATTGTACCACACGTTCGGGAATACCCTGTATAGCAAAAACTTCGAATCACTTCGAATATGATTCGAATCTCCATAGGTCTTGAAAGTCTTGATATGTTAAATCTATCGTTAAAAAATAAAATTACGGCTTATCAACATTGGTATGAGTAAGATTATAAACGTATGTAAACATAATAATATTAAGAATCATTTTATTAGGAAACACAAGAGTCTCAAGATTTCTAAAAATGTCTTACTTCGAATACAAATCGACTCGATTCGAAATCGTGTGTTGATTAAATTGCTTGAAAACTTGCAAGACAAACTATTTAATGCTCATCACTAGCTATACCTGAGCATACCGATGCATGAAAGCCCACACCGGTTTGCTTTTTCCCTCTTCCGTAGTCTTTTTATGACTATTACGAGAAGATTACACTAGTCCGAGATCGGTGAATCGATAAAACGGAGCTCGAACATCCACGATGAACGGCCGATCGGAAGAGCTCTCGCAGTTAAAACCGTCCAAAGAAGAGGGTTTAATAAATGGACTAATAAAAACAATGATCCGGCCGGAACGAGATACGATAATAGACCTCCTAAGTAGCTTCGCTTGGGTAGAAAGAAAAGGGTAAGAGCGCAATTCGATACTTTTTAGCCGTCTCTCCATGACTCCTCGAGCATGAATCCTTGAATCGATTTCATTGTATCGAGTGTCGCTCGTATACGTATTAATTAAATACCGAACACGAAGAACTCGGTTCGTGTAGGAAACTTTTCTTAAGATCTCTCTCTCTCTTTGGATAGGGAATCCGATTGTTGGGTTTAAACAACGTCGGTGTTTCCTAGAACCGATCGAACAAACGATAGTCTCCTATAAAAAGATCAGCCCTCTTTTCCCCCGACTGTTAGGGGCCGCTCGTTCGCCAAGAATCGAGTCGATAAATGATCGTACAAAATTTCTAAACGGTCTAACGCAATCGGTAATCGAAAGGATCGCGAGCTACCGCTCGGGATCGAACGAGTCGTCGGTCGTCCCCCTTATAAAGAAGATTCCTTTTACGAGCCGGTCAGGAGGTTCGATTATTTCTTTCTCCATCTCATTTATTCGGACTCTATCTCTCTTTCTAGTTCCCTTTTTTTTTTATTCTGGTGTAGGGAGAGATGGTGGATCGATAGAGTACATATACTCTCGTTCGTTCTTCTTTTTTTTTTTTCTTTCCATACGTTCCACCTCATTTCTTTCCTTTTCTTTCCCTTTTCTCATTTGACTCTTTCTTTCTGTCCTTCTTTCTCCTTATCTTTTTCACCACGAATCGAGTTCGTTATTTCTAATAACTCGACCGTACCGTTATGCAACGTTATGGAAAAATCGTCGACATCGTCGTTAAATTTATTGCAGTATGTTCGACAAGGAGCGTTTCACCGATCTCAAAAAGCGAAAAGAGTTTGGATTCGTAGCGATTTCTGGGCTCGACGCTTTCAAGCAATCGCCCATAGCGCCATGAACTTTTCAATATTTGGTGAGATGTAAAATTTTCAACGTATTTTATACTTACTACGTCGTCAAAGCAAATGTAAAATGGTTTTGTTTCTTCATGATATATACTTGTAAAAAAGAATCCGATATTATAAGTTTGTTCATGCGTATTTTCAAATTCGTGAGGTAGTACGCCAGCTAAAGACAAAAATTTATTCTAATTTTATGTTTGCAATAAATTTTACATTCATTTCTGACCTCTTGGATAAAAATATTATAAAGTTTGGATGCTTAAAACTTTGTACAAAAAATATATTGAATTCGGAAAATCATGCCGTATATTAGAGCAACAAATAGTACATGTGAATATTCGTTTCAAAACAGTTATCACAAACTTTTAAGTGAAACGAGCTTTGGTAAACATTGTTCTCTACTCTCCAAACCAGATTTCTCTACTAGACAATCACCGTGGTAAAGTAATAACGAAATAAGTGACACATCGTTAAAAGAAAATGAATTGGTTCCAGTAAGTCGGTTCTCCTGTAAAGTAACGTTTTTCAACCTGATATCTTTCTTCTCTTAGAAACTTTTCTACAGATTTTCTTGGTCTTTTTGACAACTGTTACTTATAACAGTTAGAAAATTACAAAATGGGAATTTTCTGCAAATTGTTATGGTACAGAAATAATAAAAAAACTTCTAACCATGTAAAAAAATTGATGAATGTCCGAAACGTTGTAAAATTGCTGATAATTAAAATTGTATTGAAACCGTTCGTTAAGCTGTTGTCCACCAATCATATGTGAAAATTGTCGTACGTTATGTTAAGTGAAATTTACAAATTAATAATGAATCAATATGTATTAATTGGAATAAAATGTCTATAGTACTGCAGATCGCAAAGAATTAAGACCGATGAGCGAACCAATGTAATCGTTAATTGCCGTAGGACGATGTGTCCCGTATGAAATTTATATCGGTATTTCTATCATATGATAGCCAGCTGGATGGAGATGCAGGAAATACGATGGACAGAATGAAGAGATGGGAGAGGAGAAAGGGGAGGAGAACCAGTAGAGTTGCGCGAGAACTACCGCTGTGAGGAGTAGAGCATACGTCAAAATCGCGCGTAACTTTTGCGTATAAATGCTTTCGTTGGTCGGAATGACGGAAATATTGTCGGGAAGAGTGGGAAGCACTCGCGAGACTGGAGATATATGTACGTACATATACAGGGTGTCCCGTTCCGAGTTACCCACCGGGAAACTGCAGGTAGGGTAGACGAATGTAAGTAGATATATCGAAAATTGTTTAAACAAATTCGGCCTAGTTAACGAGTTATTAAATTACAAAGATCGACCAATCACGGAGAGCAGAAGCGATACGCGAAGAGAATCGGCATACTCAAACTCGCTAATAGGTGAGAGACGAAACGGGAGGAGGGGGAATCAACAATAAACAACGTCACATGCCACTGCTTGTCTTTGTTTTTCGTGAAATTCTCTTCCTACTGCTTCGTCTCTTGCCTAGTTGTGAGCCTGAGTGAACTGAATTCCTTCGCCGATCGCCATAATTGGCCGATCTTTGTTAATTAATAACTCGTTAACTAGGCCGAATTTGCTTAAACAATTTTCAATATTTCTGCTTAAATTCGTCCACTCTACTTGCAATCTCCCGGTGGTTAACTTGAAATAGAACACCCTGTATATACGTGTGTATGCCAAAACGTGCGATGTATTTTCTGCTCGACCATGCGTACCACCCTTTTCGAGTTCCGAGATCGAAGAATGCAATACTGTATCATATTCTTCCTTTCATTAAGAATGCGTGCATGCCTGTACTTATTAATTTAATATCAGATCTGGGCAAGTTTTATTTTATAATGGAAATAAGAAATAACTATTTGAATTAATTGATTTCGGACCTTTATTTCTGATACTATTATTCGAACATAAAAAGATTTATCGATTCATTTAAAATAATAGCAATTTGAAATAATGAGTTATTTCATTATTTTTATTATTTTAAATTTGACGAAAAAATAATTCTCCAAATACGATACAGTAAATAGTAAACCGAAGAATACCAATATAAACTAGATATAGAATATAAACTTTCGAAGAACCATTTCACAATTATTTCAAATAATTATAAAATAAAATAACGTTATTTGTGTTAAACGCATATAGTGTTTATTATGAAACTAGTATAATTACATTTTTGGAAAAAAAATAACTTAAATCCTAATTAGATAATAATTTAAGAAAAACTTTTAATATATAAACAAATTTTCAACCATATTTAATATGGGCTATTCTATTTTTCGATCCATGCTTTTCGGAAATTAAAATAAAATAAAATGTAAACTTAATGTTTTTCATGGTTTGCTTTGTAGTATAACTTTTTACATCTATTGTCTGAAATATTATAACGAACAATGAACTCGAGTTTTTAAAAACCAGGACGACCTATATAGAGTTACGTTACTCGCACAATAAATGGTTTATATAATATTGTATTATGCTACTAATATAATCTAGAATAAAAAAATTGAAAACATATCATTTAGTTTTTCAACCGAAGTGATCGTAAACGTATACCTATCGAAGAAGAATATAATATCTAATCTGAAGAAAAGAGAAAGCGCTTCATTACCGAATCTCTAAGGTCGATCCGATTCCGCTGGGTGGTAAAGAAACCGTCGGGACGTGTCAGTGCTATGTAAAGTGGAATTTTAACTAAATATTCCCAAGGGTTATTCCTCCCATAGGTCGATACAAGGTTCGCTCTTATCTACGTTTCGAACGCGAGGGGTATCCACGTAGAATGTAATTAACATAGTTTCGATGTTAGATAGCAGGTGTATGGAAGGCAGGTGGATATATCCAACGAGGAATAAAAATAAAAGTAGGAAAAAGCCGATGAAGCCGTTCGTTAGGACAAAGCTATAAACGTGTTACAAATCTGTTGGTAAAATATAAAATCACTGACGTTGACGTTGACGACTTAACAGTACTCGCGATATTTCAATAATTTTGTATGGACCGTTGCGCTGCGTCATTGCTTGGAAATTGATTTGAGAATGAAAATAAATCCGCTGAAAAAAAAGGATAACAGTAGAAAAAGTATGACTGGTTCGTCAAATACGCTAGAACTAAGAAGTACCAACCAGTGATAATGACGTTACTCGCGCGTTAACGTCAACGTGTCCTTTTGTATGTCATAACTTTGAACCGAGGTAGGTATTAAAAGTAACCTGGAAAGACAATCGGCTTTCATATAAAGCTACCCGAAGCTTGACTACTGACGATAGGTACTTCACCCTCGTTAACTTTATATCGTCGTGACTTAAAACAAATAAAAAGAAAACCTTTTATAGAAGTATTCCGACAAGAGAAAATGGTACATAGCTGGAGAGCTATCAACGGGACGAGAAGACGCGTGGAAACGTACGCGATTTGATTTCAGAAACTATTTCGCGCGCTGACCGAGAGAAAACTGACTCCCAGCAACGTCTAAAAATGCAAACTACGTTTCGTGTCACCGTAGTGGGTGGAGT
Organism: Ancistrocerus nigricornis; assembly: GCA_916049575.1. Classification (NCBI taxonomy): domain Eukaryota; kingdom Metazoa; phylum Arthropoda; class Insecta; order Hymenoptera; family Vespidae; genus Ancistrocerus; species Ancistrocerus nigricornis. The sequence continues at coordinate 10,710,594 of OU696665.1, forward strand.
CGAGAAGGGAGCGTAAAATCCTTTGATCGGTGATTCATATCTCCGATGAAAACGTTATGTCGATGTTCGCTGACAAAGCTATCTGAAATCCAATTTAGCGACGTAAAAAATTAATCTGTTCCGGTCGGCGTAACTAACTCGGGCCGATGATACCACAGTGGTTGTACGTTGACAGATAGTTGTTTTTGCACTAGCAAACTGGAGCTGGCGCAGCAGGAACGGTAGCAACGGCGATACTGCCATTGCGTATCTAGCAATATCGCGTATATCATATAGGATGGAACGCTCGTTTCTGACAGCGACAATCGATCGTATCGTTCCAATTTTAATCGCCTCAAAGTCAAAGACCGATTATTGAATCTCAACCGTGATAGCATATGCGTGCTGGGATGCGTCTTTGCGCGTATGTCTATATTTTAAGCCGCGTGTCTCGTTGATCCTCACGTTTAAGGGGTCTGGCCATCCTGGCTGCTCGGAAAATGGCAGTTTTAAACATATTTTTTTTAAGAAGTTTTTCTATTTTGATTGTTTCTTAATACCACCATGTTTTAACTGGTTAATAAGCGACAGAACAGCTGTAGTAAACAGTAACTTAAACATTTACGCATTTATAGCTAAATATGTACTTTTAGTCCTCGAATATAACCTAAGTGTGTAACTCTATTGAAAGCTATCAAACATTGGCGGTGATAAGTGAAGCTATAACAGTTAATGTTACCATGACAACAAAAACACTTTCTGCTACATATAATTTCATTCCTACCAAATTCATAAACAGATTCGTTCAAAACTGCCCTTGTTCATAGCTGCTTCCCACCCTTCTCACCTATTTTTTGAAAAAAATTCATAAACTCGAAAGTATAAAACGAAACATTTTTATTTTTTAACAGAAGGTAAGAAACGGCTTTAAGAATGCCACAACAAAATTTTATTTTAAACTATTAAAAAATGGCGGCGCTGCAGAAATCTCCACGGAGGCCCTCCGCACGACACGCGAGTATGTTGTTCCAGGTGTATCAACGTCATGTTGTATCTGAAAAAAAAATAGTTTATTCGTGGATAGTATCGCAATAATACAGGATAGTGATTTTTTTCGACTATTAGGAAAATTATAGTGGACCGAAATTTCGGTGAAAAATACACATTTTTTCTTCGGCTCACCATAATTTTCAACTAAATTTTTCTGAAGCATTCTTAAAGCCGTTTCTTACCTTTTGTTAAAAAATACAAATATTTTGATTTATACTTTCGAGTTTATGTATTTTTTTAAAATATACCCATTTTTCGAGAGGCTAGAGTGGCCAGACCCCTTAAGGGGTGGATCCTGCTTTACAAGGCCCGAAAAATGCGTCTTTCTGGATTTTTTTTTAGGAGAGAACAAAAAATCAAATATATTTTCAATTGTTACATATTTATCTTCTATGTGAACCTAAAACATTGTGAAAAAAGTCTTTTTAAATAATTTTTATAGCACGTAAAAATTGTTTTGTCTTTCTCAAAAAACACATCTTTTTTTCAAATCTGACAAGTTATGATTTTACGATTTGTTTTGCTTTTTCTTTGGTTCATATAGAAGAAAAATATGTAACATTTCAAAATATATTTGGTTTTTTGTATCAGTTAAGAATTACGAGCTGCATCTATCCCTTCAATTGAAAACTACAGTGGCAAGACGCTCGTCAAATCGGCCAATAACTTCACAGAAAATTTTGGTTTTGTATTAAAAAAAATTTTTTGTAACAAAATTTCCGAAAAAACGCTTTGTTTGAGCCTTGTTAGCAGAACCCCCCTTAAGCCGAAGGTGATCTTATTCACATGTTGAGATATATGTTGTTTATACGAAGGAACTTTCTGTAATGTTTGACCAAGTCGCGTATTTGCCGTCACGAACCTATGTACATGTACATTACGTTACCTAAAGTTCGGATTCTAACGATGCCTCGTTCGTTCGAGGATCGAATTTCGAGTACCAGTGATAAGGTATTCCTATTGGTAGTCGTTAGAGAATGAAATTAATTATCGCATATCTCTGCAGTGAAAACGAATAAATGACAGGAGTAAAGGATTTAACGAAATGTACATCCAATTCTGTTTTTAGGCTAATTGGTTTGTTTTAATACGATCAACCGAAGTTTTAAGAAAAACATTTGTTTGTATTACAATGCAATGTTTTCGTGTCACATTTGTGATGTCTATTACCTAACCAGCAAATCTCTAGTTATAGCAGTGATACGCAAATGTCATTAAATGTTGTTACAGCCACATTAGTAGCAATTTACGACACTATTACGGTTACCAGATGATTTTTCAAATTTTTGTATTGACGGTGTCATTGAAATTTTGGGTGAAGTTACCCAGACATCGTTATGACAAACTACCGACGCCCAATGCTTCATAAACAGATTTTATTGCATTTGGATAATCTCGACCGCACTAATGTTGACATAAATTCGTAAAGAGAACAAAGAACGCGTACGGGCGGTAACTTCCACGTGAAACAATAGAAATTTGTTTAAAAATTTCATCGCAATCAGTTCTACCCTCGCTCTAAATGCGAGTTTCAAAAATTCGGTCTTATTGTAGAGTTGGCGTTTTAAAATTACTCTTGCGAACGAGAGCTGCGCTAGAGGAGACCTTAATTATTCAGAAGGCTTCTTAATTTAATTGCTTTAATTAGCGCTCCCACGTGATCACGGCACGGTAACGCGCTACGCCGCGAAGCGTTTTTCTAGCTGGTACCTACCACGAGCTTAAGCGAAGTTTATGCGGATCCTGATCGCGCAAGAAACGAAGGATTTCTTCCGTTAGCTTCTTACTTGCGTTTCCTTATTGTATCCCCATGTATATTTTTACAAAATGACGTAAAGGATGATCTCCCCTGGCAAGGAGAAACAAAAAGCAACGACCCGGCATGTTTCTACATCCTGGGAAGATAAACTCAAAGAGTTCGTTCTCCGTAGACGATGCTCGTGATTTTAAACTTTCAGCGATAGAGAACAAAAGTAGAGCAAACAGTACAGTTATTATCCTTCCAATGACAAGACAAGTTATTGCCCATCTTTTATGAAAACATGAAAATTACTAATTATGTACTTTCGAACGCTACCATTCTGCTCTTTTACAGTTATTGTAAGCTAATTAGCTAAGAATAAATGATCTGAAGAGGATCTACACAAAACAGGTCGGAACGTAAAGGAAATCTTTCGTCTAACCTCCCAGAATTGCGTCAAGGCTTCACTTTTACAATTTTATTTGACTAATTATGTACATTTAAGCGACTTTTAAGCAAGATCATCAATCAAGAAAACTATTTTTTTCAATAATAACCTTACTAGTAAGGTCTAATAGTAAGGTATAATTAGTAATTTTCATGTTATCTTATAATATTGCTAATAACTGTCGGGGGGCCAACAACTGTGCTATTTACCCTATGCAAAGTAATCGTTCTACGATGTACGTTTCTGTTCAATCTCGCAAGATTGAATGTTGCGAGCTGGAGTATCGCTTTAAAACGAATACTAGAGTAATTGGATATGGGTTAACGGAATTTACGCTAATAAATAGGTACCAAAAATGGTTTTGTGTACTAGACTGTACGTATAACAGCTCGATTGATCACAAACTGATTTATTGGAGACTTATATTGATTACTTTCTACCTTCCCAGATTCTAGCTGTGTTGGAAAATCGAATTTTTATTTGAGAAGTCGATTAATTATTAACTGTTACATGTAGAAACACACACACATATATCTAAGCTTGAGTCTCAACGCGGACGATTCATAAACGATGGAAGTGGAAGCGCAGCATCCCGTGGTCATAGAAACGACGAGAGAGCTCCACCGTGTGGTCGTATCGTCCCGCATATCCGTGCAAATATACGCGCGTTGAAAATAAATTTCCGCGGGCCGTAATTAAGTACTCGACGTCGGGAATCGCATTGGGATTGGTGAAAACAACTCTCGGAGCACGTCCACTCGAGTGTCCAGGGGCCTCCCTCTTCGCATAATTAAGCCCTTAACATTCCACGTCTCTTCTTCGTGTTCCACCTTCGTTCACTGGAATGCACTTTCGTTCGTCGTTCCTTTCTTCCTTCAAACGTACATAATAAGCGTCGCGGAAGCTAGCTGAATCCCTGCTGGTGCAAAGGCTTCACCCTTCGTCTTTTTCTTACCGCGGAATGACTCGAAGTAGATGACAGGCAGATACAGATCTTTTAACGCGTGTTGTTAGGGCATACCTATACCACAAAATTTAAATTGTGTGTGTGTGTGTGTGTGTACCCACTGTAGTGTCTAAACGGTTGAATGAATCGAATTGAAATTTAAAATGAGGTTGCACACAACGAAGATCCATAGAACGATTACGATTTAAAAATGGCATGCAATTCAGAAATTCATGAAAAAATATATTATGCGTTGGATATCATTCAAACTTTATAGAAAAATGTAAAATAGTGTCAGTTAATAATATGAATTTTTTCAACATTTTTTTATGTTCCATAAAAAATGACAAATGGCGAAATATTTCTATCTACTTTAGCGTTTTAACAATTCGATGGATCGAATTGAAATTTATATAAAAGTAATCAGGTCACATTCAACGACGTTATTCCAATAATTTGAGTTCAAAGGCCCATAGATCTACAAACTCTTTCGCGGTCTACAGATTAGGTCTGGGCGTTATTCAAATAAATTATGTGAAATATGATCGTTAAGGTAAAAAATTATTTGGTTTGGCTACATGTTATTTGAAATAATCATGTGTAAATTTATTTAAACAGTCAAATGATTTTTTGGTAAATATTTTATCATTTAAAATTCTCTTAAAATAATTTTTCATTTTATTTTTTATTTGATCAAATAATTTTTCAAATACTCTCTATTTCTACCATGTCAACATCACGTCAAGAACACTTCTCTTGTAAAAGCAAATGAGGTTACAGAATAGAAATTCCTCCTATGACAATTATTTGTTATTATCTTATGTAATTCAGGTAGGTAATTGAAATAAACAATTATTTAAAACATATTCTTATGTTATTCGTAAAAGAAAAATAATAAATTATTTATCTAATTTCAAATAAAATATGTCCAGCCCTGCTATAAATAAAGGTCTTAAGTAGTTTCTGTTTATCGCTTTTGTGTCCGGAACTCCCCTTCTCCCAACCAGCCCGAAACGAGCTGTTTATAAATCTGGTTATACTTCCATCTTATTAACATGCACATAATAAGTATTCATAGTTACATTTATTTATAATAATTAGTGTTTTTCATAATACTGGCGAATCAAAAACAATGTGAGAATTCCCTGAGCCGAGAATAAAAAGATAACTTCCCGAATAAATATTTCAGCACCTATGGTCGCGGCACGACCGCGAACAGGAAGCGTAATAAATGCTTGAATTTAAAGTACATTATTCTGGCAATGTCTTCTCACGAACGGGCACATACGCGTATCACGCACGCGAACGCGCGTGCACCAGGAAACGCGTAAAATCGTAGCGTTAAACGTGGCTCGTCCCCTCGCGAGGAAAACGCGTATGCACATACTAACTGTGCCTATTACATGGCGCACTAAAGTAAAGTGCGGATCTTTAAACGCGAGCTTGCTGGCGCGAAAAGGATCGCCGAGTAGACTTCACGGTTTACGAGTATGCACTTGTGTGTGCTTTGTACGTATCTGCGTGGGTGTGTCTACATAGTCCCGCGATTAAATGTTTGGAGCAAAAGCGCAAATTTTCAAAATACACTTACATGGATAGATTATAGCTCAATTATAAATGCAATTACGATACTATGGCTGGGATTTTATCGTTCTAATCTTAAGATTTTATTATTACGATTTTGAGTTCCAACGACAAGTTCGAGTATCGTCTACGGCAGCGGTTTCCAAACTGAGAGGCGGAGACTTAGGGGAGGTGGCAACATTTTGTAATCAAATATTTATTTCATACTGTAATATGTACCAGGGTTGGGCATATTTTATTTGAAATAAGATAACAAATAATTATTTGCAATACTCAGTTATTTCATAAAATTTATTTTTATTTTACGAATAACCTAGGAAGATTATTTTTATTTTGCGTGTACTTCAAATAAATTATTTCCAAATAATATTTTCTTTCAATTACTTCAATTAAATGAAATAACAAATAATTATCACAGGAGGAATGTTTATTCTGTAACCTCATTTGCTTTTACAATAGAAGTGTTCATGACGCGATGTTGACATGATAAAAATAATGAGTATATTTGATAAAATAAAAAATAAAATAATTTATTAGCTTAACGATTATTTTTCAAATAATGTATTTGGATAACACTCGGCCCTGATATGTACAAATAAATAAAACTTTATATCGTAACGTAAAAAAAGGTGGGGAGCCCTTGAAAATTTTTTTTTTTTCGGAGAGGCGTAATAATATAAAGATTGGAAACCGCTGGTCTATGGTGATTTGGGCAAACCTTTGATTCGAAGTGAAAATTGAAAAATTAGTATTTCATAAAGGGCTACAACTAACGTGATATTAAATACTTTAATGTGTTAATAACAAATTTTAAGTAAATATTACAAATCATAACTACCCACAATTTTTATAATTTATTAACCCTTTGAGGCACGGAATTTAAAAAAATAAAAAGGTCCATGTTGCACAGAAATGTTATTTGTTTTTAAATTGAACAAATTCTTTATGTAAGTGAGTCTAAAAATAAACATATAGGCACGTGGCAATTGCAAAATTTCGAGATGGGTTAAAAAATATCCCACAGTGCATATTCACACATTAAAATGGTGGGACACTTTCAATACCACCGTGCTCCAAAGAGTTAATACATTATTAAAATTAATAACTTTAATAATATGGTAAAGATAATCGCGTCTGAAATAACTCGAATCTAATTTCAATTTAATTGATAAAAATGAGTTTGGATTAAGTCTTAAGCTTATTGTTCATCCGCTATAGGTCATGACAATATTTGCAATAATGTAATTACACTTATACAAAGGTCAATTGACTGAGTACTTAAAACCTTTCACTTGGAACGTACTCGTCGATAAGAATCGTTCGTTTGGAATATAGTTAAGTGGCTCGTGAATACCGCGATTTTTCATGGTATTTCTCACCCACGACTCCGTCCTCTCTAATCTTCTCCGATTTCCTCGAAATTCTATCGTATCATTATTATCACGATAGACGAGAAGAGAGAACGTTCTCTGTCTGTAATTTCGGCCGTCTTTCAAGACACCTCTAGTCGTTATCTCGGCACAGGTTCTAAACAAGGTATGAAGCTGTCTCTAAGAAAAGACAAAGGATACACTCTCTTGGAACAAGAATTTGAAGAATAATGACTCGAGGGTAGAAACAAAGAGTTCTAACGCATACTATCGTGTCATACCGAGTGAAAGTTTACGTACGTTCGCTCGGCGGATCGATAAGCGGATATCCAATACCGCATGCCGTTTAAATACTTTTAATCGCGGCTAACGAGAATCGTTTCTTACTTCCATCGTTAAAATGACATTCCAGGAATATATATGTGAGTAGATGTGTCATTAAGTTTGCTCTGTATATATTGAAAAAACGTGATGATAAACCGTAGAATTGTTTTCTATCACTTGGAATTAAACGTAGGAAACGAAACGCTATCACTGGTAGGTATAGCTCTATCTCGAAACCACTTCACGGTGCGGTGGTCTGGCATGACAGAGAGACGCCGCAGTCAATTCAGTTCGGTTTACGTCGGTATGCCTGTGAACACGAGATTTATGGGTCGAGGTATTACCTTCCTTCTTTCTTATACAACCGAAGTATTAATAATAAAGGTATCGATAAAAGGTTCCGATCTCGTCTCTTCTTCGAACGAGATTATTCTTATGCATCGGTCATTCGGTGATACCTACTATAACGTTGTCGTATATCGTCGTGGGTCTTGCTTGGATTTCTCTTCCGCGAAAGATATTTGATCGATGATCGTTTCGAAAATACCCTTCCATGGAACTCGATGCTCGTCTCACTTTCGTACGTGTACAGGATAAGTAAAACCGAAACTATATATGCGAAACCGCATTGGCCATCGTTGAAGAGGCAGCGAAAAGAAAAATAGAGAATGGAACGAAGTACGTTGCGGTCACGCAAATATTTTCATCCCAATCGCATTTCGTTGAACTGGTCGCTTGGAAAAAAGGAAGAGCAAGATGGAAGGAAAGAGTGAAAGAAAAAGAGGCTAAAGGAATCATGCTTGGCGATGAGAGGGAAGGAAATGGTAGAAAAATGCGATATCGACTTCTATCGGTCGATAAGCATGCGAAAATAAATAGGAAAAATACGGACTAGAACTTCTCAGCACGTCGTGACCTCTCGGAAATCGGACTCGTTCAAGATAGCCATCCAATTATTCTTGAATTCTATTTTTTAATTGATTATGAAAAAGAAAAAGAAGCAACTGTCCCAGTGGGCAAGATTGAATGCTGCAGATCATGTTAATGTCACGTAACAAGAAAACGGGGCACTATTTCTAGCTTGAAAAACTTCTATCTCGTAAAAACCACAACGAATATACCTATTAAAATAAAGTCGTAAGTCCAACAGTTTTTATGAATTGACAAGATCAAGCAGTACTAACCAGGTTGAGAATAGAGCACATTAACTAAACACTCTTCTTCCTCATAACAAAATCAAACCCGATAATCTGTGATACGCAAATTTCAATCGATTACATCCTTTACCAATGCCCGAATTACTACGTCAACAAAATAAAATATAATATATCAAACACAATAAATGAACCAAATTCATGTAAAAAAGTCTTAACGTTTCTGAAAGATATTGACCTTTATGATCAAATATAAAATCCATATGTAAATATCATAATTGTAAAACTGTGGTCACTAAAACCTAAGAAGGTGCATGTGACTTTAAGCATTCAATAAAAAAAAAACAAATAAATAAAATGAAGTCGACGATATGTCAAATAATTTTATTCAATAAAATGATTAGAGGTTAGATCTTTTTCCGATCTGCAAACTAATTTAACGCCTTAAACCCAATTTTAGATTTCATTTCGTCGGAAGGAAGAAGAGAAGAGCGCACATATAGAGGTGTCACGATTTTCGTGGGCGCGATACCGTGAAATATTGTGGGCGGCGTGCGCGCGCGCAAAGATACGTTCTCGAATAGCGTGCTGAGGCACGGTGGTGGTTCTCGTGGGCCGTCGACAAAAGGGAGACAACGGTAAGTGAGTTTCGGCTTTCGTTGGACGGCACAAGGCGCGCGCAACGAGTAATCCGATTCTCTTGCCAAATGGGAATGTCGTCGGATGGGTTTATCCGCGGCCCTCGAGAAGCAGATGTCCCGTTTACAAGCGCAAGCCCGCCTCCTCGCCACTCGTCGCAGCTACGGATTATCCGTAATCGAATCTCCGACTGCTTTCCCATAAAAACATTCGCGATTTTGAGACGTGTCCGAGAATGGCTGATGCTCCTTCCGATGATTACGTTCGATTTGCTATCTATTTTAGTGGATGGATTCAAGACAAGATTAGAATCGAACATAATTGTCTTGTATTGACTTTTTGAAATCGAGAATTAGTATGTTTTGATCTCGACAATCAATGTCTTGTCTTGATTCTTGCAAGATTCTTGATATTTTTATAACAAGAAAAAGCACAATTTATTTTTTATATTAACTACAGCGCCGGCCCACTTTACATTTTTAATGTCATTTGTGTTTTTTTATATCTATAAATATTTATTTACTACATCTCGAATTATTATTTTTGAAAATTTTATACAAATTATTGAAAACGTTTTTTTTTAAATTTTATTGCTCAAATTATGCCATCAATGGGATTAAGTATTTTATAAGTAGGTTCAAATCTAACTGAATAGTTTCGAATCTTTTATGAGTACTTCGAAAAAAGAAAGCGGTACTTTCAAGTAGACTCAAATCCAAACGAGATAAGTTTGAACTTTTTGTAAGTATTTGAGTAAAAAAATCGGTATTTGTAAATGTACTCTGACCCTGATTGAGTAGATTCGAACCTTTTATGAGTACTTTGATCAGAAGTCGAGGTATCGAGAAAAAAGACTAACGCACAGTTTCTAGTGTTTACAGAGAAGCTTAACTTTTCAGTGATGTTGTAGCGTAACAATAACTGAGGATTCGTAAATCGAACGACTTACAAGTATATTTTTAAATCTACACAATCATTCCAGAGTTCGCAATCAACTTGTATAAAATGAGTGCATACTAAGTATACTCATTGAAACTCTATTGTTTTTGAGTAGTAATCGAAACCCATGAAATAAAACTTGGTCATTGAAATTGACTTGGATTTGTAAGTACATATTGAACTTGATGCCATTTCTAATTATAGGGCGACATGTTATGATTGGTAAATGTTGGGAAATCAAAAATGTTCAGTCGTTAGCTTGATCTTCCAAAACATCCATTCATTATGAATTGTGAGTCTTTTCGTGCGAAGAAACTGTACAGTATAGAATCTACCGATATTTCCATTTTTATGAATATTTAACTTCTAATAGTTACTATCATCATTATATGTGTAATGTATATATTATACATTTAATTTATACTATTAATTATTCTAAAAAAATTTTTATTATTATGCTGTAGATATATTATACTACAAATATAATAAATGTTGATAAATAAAAATTTCCTATATTCAAAATAAAAATAAACAGCAGTTTTCAGTAAAATTATACAGTTTATTGTTTCGTAGCAATTTAAATTTTGCATTTAATTATTTAAAATTGAAAATAGACGGAATGATCTCAACATTATTATAACTTTAAATAATTCCGATATAATGTATAACATTACAATCACATGATATATAATTGTAATTACATACATATAATTGCTTGTTCCGTTATCAAGAATCAAGAATCTTGATTGATTTTTTTTTCCTTGCTATTATTTTGAAGCACAAAACTTGCCTTGTCTCAATTTTACCAAGAACAAGAAATTTGTAGTCTCGTCTTGATTTTTCAAGACAAGAGATTCTTGTCCTGCCGTCAATCACTAATTTACTTCGTTCACAAGAAAATTGATATTGCGTTAACTCTTAAATGCATAATGCCTCAATAGTAAATCGACTAATTTTACAACTATAATTTCAACCGAAACCAGAATGCAAGAGATCATTTACAGTCTCAGTAACCGACTGTAATTATCTAATTACTAATGGTTCGTAGTTATTTCAGCATTTCTAAACAGAGTTTGTCCAAATAGCTTTTATTGGAAAGCTACATTCTTCAGGATCATATTTAAATTAAACAATTAACCTAATAGCTCGTATTGGTTTTAAAACAAATATGTCACTGCTCACACTGGATGATTTCAGGGAAAAATGATTTGGGAGTAACAGTTAAACCATCGATGGTTGAACAAGCATATTTATGATTATTTTAATTGAAAATTAACTCGACCATCGATTTCACTTCGTTTGATTGCCCACTTTTGAGAAACCCAGTATTTTATGTTTCGGTTGTATGCGTATATTAACTTTGCCACGATATCATAAAGGTAAATAAAAAAACAGAGATCTCGGATAGGTTTTATTGTATTTTCAAAACCACATCTATAGCTCCATGAAAGAATACTAATATTGAAAGTTAGTATTCCAAGTAGGTACGTGATAGTTTATGCATTTTGATACGTTGTTTTGGTCAGTTCTATACTGTAAATGCATGCTATCCCAGAAATGGTATGTTTTATTTTGGAAAAAAAAAAAAAATACAGGAAGTAATAAAATGGACTGCTCTTTATTATTTCTGTTTGATGTTGCAGTTCTTCCACAGTCATAGATGTTTTCCTGACAAAGCATACAAATCATGCATTTAGGAATTAAAATACAAAAACGTTCTCAAAGAAAAACAATTTTTGGATGTCCACGCTTTTTACGTTAATTGCTAATGGAAATAAATTAGCCAGATGCAAGGGAATGAAAAAGCTTTATTATTACTGAAAATTGCAACTAACGAACCTTTCTTTTTAAAAAATATACAAGCCGCAGTAATAAAGCGGAATGATCTAAAAATCGCGCTCAACAAAAGCGCTAAACATTGGTAATAAATAAAAACCTTGTAAACAGCGAAAACTAGAAAGGCTAAATTGAATATTGTGTTTATTCGAGGGAATACTCAAAAGTGAGCGTTTAATATAGAAATAAGTTTAATTGGCGGATAAACAATATACCACCCTGTTCAAGTTTCTGGCATCTCTTAATTGTTTGATAAATTTGTTTTGCAATTATTGTATCACAAATAGTGTCCCTAATCATTAATTTCAGATTAAATCAATAAAACCCGAAATTTCAGATTAAATCAATAAAATTATAGCTATTATGCAAATAGACTCAAAGTCTCCGAAGTGCACTCCAGACTTTCAAAAGTATACGACAATGAGAAAGATAATAGGTCGAGAAGAAAAAAATATGCCGTCGAAGGTACAAGATCAAACGTAATCAAAGAAGCGAGATAACGAGACGGTACGAAGGATGGTGCGGGCGTTACGAATCGGAGAACACAGTTGTTTGACCGTCTGTCGAGGCAAGAACAAAAGCATTTTTACAACGATCGTATTACTGGCTGTGTCGAGCATTTGTTTAAACTGCATGTCATTGTATTGGTTGAAGAGTCAATTACGGCTTTTTCTCTTTTTTTTTCTGTCCATCGGTGCACAGGAATGAAAGCGTCGCTTTTATGATGCGGCTGTCGGCTTCGCTCTCCGGATACCTGGCTACCCATCGGTCGCATTTAACACCTCGCGCCTTTAGCCTTCTTCTTATGACGACTTTTCATGGCTCGACTGTTCGCACTTCGGGGGTCCATGAGAAAGAAAGAGAGAGAGAGGGGGGGAAACGGCACGAAAGGCTTCGCGGCACCGCGTGAGAGGGACTCGTAAACTTAGTCCCTCCCTCCCCCTCTTTCTTTCTCAACGCTCCACGCTTTTAAGTTTTCTCTTTTTCTCTTTGAATAAACAGACTGCCTCCGGTCCAGCTTTCGTATGTTCGGTCCACGCAACCTCCGTCATTGTGCGCCTTCGCTCCTACCGCGAAGAATAACGGCGACCTCCTGACGTGAGAAACCTCGTTTCACCAGGTGGAGACGCAAAAGTCGCCCCTTTATTCCTTTTTTTTTTCCTCTTATTATATTCTCCTTCTCTCCTCCCCTCATCTCCATCCTTTTATTTTCTCTTTTTTTCTCGGAGAACCGGGAACACCGAGGCGACATCGATCGTAATGTTTCGATAACGTCGCCGATAACGAGGAAAGTAAAATATCGATAAATAATATGACTGGTGAACCACTTAATTGGTTTTCCATTTTTCTCTTGATTTTTCAACGAGTCTCTTGAGTGTGTTATTACTTCTTTTCTGTCAGTAAAACCCAATATCGACGAAATTTAATGAAGACAATTGGCCGCTTTAAGAGAAGCTTATCGCGTAAATGGCGCCGAAAATTGTTTTGCTTGGGAATTTTTTTAGAAAAAAGTATTCACTCTAATTTCATTAAAGCATATCGATACTAATTTTTTGAGATGTATCCCACAAAATTTGAAAAATTCATTTTTTTTTGAGAGAGAGAGAAATGTAATCATAATATTGTGCAATTTATGCTAAAGCTTTAGAAGTCAAATTGTTTATTTACTATTTTTAAATTAATGTTCTAATATGTCGTATCCCACACTCTAATTTTCACGTATTCCAATATCCCATATCCCACATCAGGTTAGGTTAGGCTTAACTTTACAATGTGACATTTACATTGACTGTGTGATATGTATGTAGTAAATTTAGTATGAAGTAAATTTTACCGAATTACCCAATAAAATCAGCAAGAATGTTATTACAACTACTTTTTTATGTCTTTGCTTTGGATTGTAACCTCTAGTTATTTGAATGTTATATGTACCTATGCCAAAAACGCCTATATTTATCAAAATGTCGTAACCCACATAATTATTATAAAATTAATTTAAATGCGATTTTTCACCTCAATTATTATTATTATTTATTCATTTTACTAAACGTTAAAAATATATAAGTTTATCTCTTTTTATTTGTAGTAATGAGCAGTTTTCATCGTTTTCTGAACAATTTTCTAAATGTGGGATACATCTTAGAAAATTAGTACAGATATAGCTTATTACTAAGCGCTGTCGGCGTCGAAGACGTCAAGTGGCGGGACGTCAAGTTTCTGTTATAGTTTTCTGAAACAACAAAACTAAAAATATTTGTGTTTTTTATAATAATACGCAGCGACTGTAAGTATATTCTTAATCCGAAAGATTAATTTGGTGAAATAGTGAATGTTTGAAAGAATAACAATTTTCACGAAAAAAAACTCAACTTAATTATTCGAAAACAAAAATATAATAATGTTAAAATATCTGTCAATTTAACAATTTAACAACAAAATAATGTTAAAATATTGGTCAATTTACAGCTAAAGTCGCTACGCATTGTTATGAAAAAACGCGAATCTTTTTAGTTTGTTGTTCCAGACAACTATAACAGGAACTGGACGTCCCGCCAATATGACGCCTTTAGCTGTATCTCTGTATAGGTATATGGATTATTTTCAGATACAAAAAAGTGTATTAAACTAACGCATACGCTTTTATGGAATTAGAGCTAATACTTCTTTCTAAAAAAATTCCCAAACATGATGTTTTTTAAAACCACTTAAACGATAAGCTCTCCTTAAAAAATCTTTCTTATCTATTCTCGCTTTTATCAAACAAAAGAGTGTATTCCCGTTTACGAAAATGATTTTCTTCGTGTTGCTATTAGGTCCTCGAAGAGAGCTCGATTTAATTGACGCGCTCCAGTTTCTCTCTCTCTCTCTCTCTTCCTCCCTTCGCCCTCACTCTCGTTCGCCTAATCCACTTCCTAGTCCCATCCGCACATCAGCGCACTCGCGTCTCTCTCCCTGTGGACCGAAAGGCATCTTCTCCCCTATTATGCCGTAATG
Organism: Ancistrocerus nigricornis; assembly: GCA_916049575.1. NCBI lineage: Eukaryota > Metazoa > Arthropoda > Insecta > Hymenoptera > Vespidae > Ancistrocerus > Ancistrocerus nigricornis. The sequence continues at coordinate 10,725,598 of OU696665.1, forward strand.
GCATAATAATCTGTATATTCCACGATATGGTTTCCAATTTCAAGCGCTGATGCAGTCGACTCCTACCGTGTGCGGATAGTAGGTACATACAACGTACTGGGTACAACGCTCCCCGCTTACAACGCAGAGCCCCTTCTCTATCACGTGATAGTGAGTTACGACTATCGTGCCACGACGAAAACGGCCACGTGGCTTGGATGCTTGACTACATCGACCCATCTCTGTTCTCTAAACGTATTTCGCTTGTCAACTTCACTTTTTATCACGTTCGAAGAAATCTTTTCGATTGTCTCGATAATCGTGATCGCTGTGTGAATAAGTGTTTATGTATATGGGACATTCCATGGCAAAAGAACCTGTCATTTAACTTGACATTTTTTATTTGACCGTAAAAATATATAATATAAACTTAATTTTGGAAAATAGTGGTTTTGTAATATAAGAATTGAATTGATGATTTATATTGCATATTTATTAGGCATGAATGTATTGTCCAATCAAGAGATCATATCGTAGCTTAGTAATCGTTCTCAACGAAGCATTAATACACAATTATGTATGGTATTAATGATGCCTTAAACATTTTTAATCAGTTTCCAAAATCAGTTAACCTATTCATATATTAATTAAGCAAACATAATTAAAAAACGTAATCAGTAATGTAAATAGCTACTTGCCAACTGCGTTTGATTTAGAAAAAGATTTGGACGATCAAATACATGCACAAGGCATTAAAAGTCGTTCTAAATGAGAACAAAATAAATTTTGATAATTTTGACAATTCTAGAAAAATAGAAAGAATCGTTTCCCCGTGACGGGACACGGCTCAAAATTTGTGAAATTGAAACTACTATATTTTGAAATTTAAAAAAAATGGAATAATATAAACAGTTTAAAAAAAAAAGATTTTAGTCTAGAAATTTTTTAAATCAAGTAAAAATTGTTTTGATAAATGTTTGCATACAACTTTTGACAAATTCATTGAAAAACGCAATTTAAAAAAAATATTCAAATTGATGCATTTTTAAAAAGTTAGAAGCATTCAAAAATAGTTACCAAAATGTTCAAAAATTCATATCTTGTGAACGACTTGTTAAATAAAAAAGTAGAGTCAAATAAAAAGTGTCAATTTAAATAATACGTTACTTTGACATGGAATGCCCCATATATGAATATTTCTTGTTCTTTAATAATTACATTATATTTAAATCTTGTTTATGGAAAAAAATAACAATGATACATTTATTATCAAAATAATTTCTTGCAATAATCAGATTTGATAAATTATAGCAAGTCGTCGAACATAATAATGAATATATAATTGATTAATCGTAAAACGTAAGTAATTTTTATTTGATCAATTAATAAAATTGAAATATTACAACGAAGATTAAAATAAATTACTTTTGAAATGATAGGCACGTCGTTAAATTTAAATATCGACCATCTCGCGTTCACCGTGCTCTAGAATAGGTAATATAACCAACGTTGCTTATATATGCATATTGTAAAAATTTAATATGTATCTTTGTAAGGTTCCTTGCATGGGTCAACGGGTCTGATAAATAATTACCAAAGTAAATTATTACGGCTCATAAATAAAATCATTACAAAGTTTTTCGCGAACCTATGAAATATGATCGCCGTAAGAGTCCACTCGCTGCGAAAATAAATTATCGCGCTTGCCTCTGAGCATCTACCGCGAGCAAAAACTTTTCGTGAGATATTTAATTGCACGCGTCGTTGCGAGATAAATTATAAATTTGTATTCGTAAGGGAGCTGCGTAAAAATTAAGTACACGTACGTAATGTCGCGCTATGTGTTTTCTTTCTTAGCTGGCTGAAGAAACGTCGTACACGCATATGCCTACCATTTTGCGCGTTACGTAAATCTTTCCATTATATTAACAAAGTGTAATAACGTAAAGTGTGCCAGAAATGTCTCACTTATTAGATAATTAATCTGAAAACGCTATCCGATCTTTTTTTACCTTTTCCAGCCCAGTGATTCCAATTTTAATTGTTGCCAGTTTAACATTTTTTCATAATCAAAATAATTAACACTTACGAAAAGTGCATTTTATTTTTTTGTCATGTTTTCATATTTATAAACAGTATGTGACCAATGTTGCTAGAAGGAATTATACTTAATTTTTTAAACGAAAAATAAAAACAAATCAAGTTATATATTTTCATAATAAAACAAGTACTTTTATAACGTTTTGCACAAAAAAGTATTCTTTCTTTTAATCAAAATTAGGGCTGGAAAGGGTTTTTTCTAACCTTAAAATTATCTGGAAATTTTAATTCCTTTCTATTTCTTCAACCTCAGATCTTTTCTCTTTCTCAATTCTTGATCCACCTGAATTTTCGCTTATCATTCACAATGTCTATATGTATAATACAGAATCGCTAAGATTGTTAACAAATTTAGAAAACTTGGCTTCGTTATCAGCATTGTTGTAACATTTCCGACTAACAAGCAGAGTTGTGCCAAAAAATGTTAGTAACATTCGTCTATACTAACTTTGACGTAATCATCTGAAGGCGGTCGAGATCAAAGAATGTTGAGAGCATAATGTTACTAGCGTGTTATCTTTGGAATCAAGACGTTAATAACACATTGAAAACGTTTCAACGTTTACCGGATGCAACTAAACGCGCTACCGTCTTTGATATAATTCATAGTTTTAGACGTAAAAGGAAGGAGGAAGATAAGAGATCGCATTGGACGTAAACGTTCAAATTATTGATTTAGCTATGTGTATGCCAATGGAAAGATACGATACAACTAAGAAACTACATTAATGAGTTAAGCCTGGTTTACAATTCGCGTATACCTTACTATTTTTAATACGAGGCATCGTATATTCAGCAGCTACAGCTAGACGTCCGTCAGACACGATGCACTATCTAATCACAAATGATACTTTAATGAAATATCAACAGTTACCAAGATGCTATCAATAATTTTCAGTATCATTGCTAGCACCAATGTTTTGATAACATTTCAATGACATTATCAGCTTGGAAATTACAATGTCAACATTTTTGCTATTATCATATGCATATTATCTACTGCTAACCGATTAATTAGCTTCTTGTTAGCAGTCGTTCTTTACGAAATATAAAACCCAAGTCGATAGCTTAAGTGTTAAAAATATTATTGGCAGATTGCTACAAGCATTCTATTTGTTAATCGAACGAATGTTAATAACACCTTCCTCTATTAACATGTTTATAATAATACCTTTACAATTCCCACTGAAACTTCGTCGCTTAGTAGGTACGTTTAAAAAACGAAGTTTACTTTCACACCTAACGGCGCTTCATAAATATTTTTATCGAAACGGTATCCGAATTCGTATAATCCTTCTTTAAAGACCAAGTTAAATTTGACTTCAACGATTCAACGACATCTCTTAATTATAGTATTTGTAACGCATGAAGAAAGTTCAGTCTACTCGACGAAATAAATAGGATCAATCGCGAAGATATCGAGTAAGTGTATCAACATCTAAAAAGCAAGAGATATTTGCGCTTTCGTTCGTCGTTTCTCCGACTTACTCCGAACTCATTAGGATATCCACTTTTTGATAAGGTCGATGGATAAAGAACGCGAGAAACGTCGTCGTTGTCGTTGTCGTTGGAAGGAGAACACGCTAATGAGACGAATCGTAGAATCCTATCTCGCAACTTGGATCGCGGATCCGGCTATCGCTGGAGCCAGTCGCAAGAGTTTCGGCTCTTTTTCGACGTGGATCTCCTGGCATTGAATACACAGATGCCGATATACAGGGTGTCTCGTTTCTCCTTCGATTTGTTTTTCACGTAAAATCGAAGAACATTTGACTTTTTCGCGAGGAACGAAGTCTTGGTGTCATTGAAAAAAGGGGAGACATTCTGTTTTACGATCTATAAATTTGTGTGCTCGAGAAAAGCGCAGATCGGGTGCCATAAGTCTTATTGGAAATCTATAAACAGTGCTACGGGCACAGCTCGAGCCGAGGAAGCTCGCAATAAAACTCGAGGTAGGTAGGCCCGATGATTATCGAAGCGAAGAAGATAAGAAAACAGGGACGAATAGAATAGCTGCGTCTGCAGTTTAAGATTTATTTATCGGTCAGTGGCGAAGAACACTTAATATTTCTTATTATTAAACTAATGCTAAAAATATAATATTATTGATGGTAATAAATACCTGAGATAATTATTCACTTTAGTGATTTTTCACTGATTTTGATGACCTTGAAATATGTTGTGAAGGTCAATATTCTGAACAATTTTTCCATATACCGCTCGGCTTTGGTTTCCGAGATCGCAAAAATACTTTGGATACTCTGATTTTAAGCTTGGGCTGGATCTGGGTTTTGTCTTCGGTTATTTTTAGGTTGTGACAAAATCCAGAGACAACCATAGCCATAACTTGAAGCCATAACATGAACTTAATTATAAGTAGATGTATAGGGTAATCATATTTGAAAATTAGTGGTGTCCGAATATAAAGCAATAATCACAGTAGATTTCACGAACAGCGAAATATTGCCTATAATAATATCGAAAATATTTTTGTAAATATCTCAGAGACTAATGCCGAGCGGAGGTGATGTGTATAGGGAAATGTTGTTCAGAACATCAATCTTGAAATCATATTTCAATATCATTCAAGTCAGTGAGGTCATCAACTTTGTTGCGGTCTATGACACTAAACTATTGTTTATATATGAGGAGGCAGCGAACAGAAGTCACATTTCCACTTTCTACTTTTTTCTTGTTTTTTGTGTATATTTCTTCTAGCAACATTTAATCCCACCATATTCACTTACTGTTTCCCTTTAAAACTTAAATTTCCTGTTGAAATAAGCTATTGAAAGTGCCGAGTTCCCCTAAAAAGTAACATTTTCTCCATTTTTAATACGATTTTTAAGGCTTTATCAAAGAACTGCACAAAAAGTAATTTTTCCCATAGTGAATGAGTTGACTGATAGGCAGACTAATAAAACACATCTTTTCTAAACAAAATGTAGCAACACCGACTACCTGTTTTTCTTTCCCTTTATGTGAAAATGTAACATTTTCATGCATACCACTATCAAAAAGTCACAATTCCAAAAAGAATGCTTACAACAGGTAACATTTCCTGTAACGTCCAACAAAATGTTACTTTTCCAATGTTATAACTGAAATAATTTAACGGCCGATGTACAAAAAAATATCATAATAATCAGTAGATCTATCTCACTTTGTCAGTTTCTACAAATAAAATTATAATAAATAAAATTATACACATTGGCCAAAAAATCTTGCATTTTGTACAATGTCCGGTCATTTTACAAAATGCCCATTTTTTTCCTCCTCTTATTAGGTATATAATTTGTTGACATAATGATTGGATTTTTTTTACTAGTATGTATCTAGGTTACGTCTGCGTTGGATTTTGTCTTAAAAACTCAACCCTGATACAACCTAGATGCAGACCTAACTTAATCGCGGTAAGAAATTTAAAAAAATAGTTTACCATATAGGGTAGGGCGGGGCAAGAAGGTCCGCGGGTAAAAAGGTCCACCATCCTTATCTTCGGAACTAACAGTCCGATTTGTTAGTTTGTCATATATTTAGAAAGAGGTGAGTGGGAGAAACAATATGACGCTCCCTTCAGTGCGATTAAAACAGCTGGAAACAACATACAAGGTTGTAGTACGAAAAGTACGTGAAAGTAACTTTTTTCATTCGACTTTATTTTGGTCTAGGAGTCTCGTTTATAGGTTTGTACTATATTCAGTAATACACTAGTATGAGTTAAGATTAAGCTTTCATATGATATCACTGAATTTGACGTGTACCCATTATTTGTTTGTATTTAACCTCGAAATTGAAGCCGACTTCGGTTGGGGTAAAAAGGTCCGTAGTGGTTCTGTGGTGTCCCACTGTGAATTTTGCTTGCTCGTCATTTACATTACTTTTTCAAACATATTCTTATCATTTTATTATTTTAGGATGCATAATTATAGACGTAAAACCGATCGAGGTACAAAATCGGTTGCATTAATGCAACGTGCAGCTACGTTAGTAACTGTGCAAAATAAATCGCTAAGGCAATCTTTATTATGTTTGTAACAATTGTGATTCTGACCATGAAACGTTTTGAAAAAGATGAAAAATTTTATTTCTGTTACTAAGTTTTGTTTAAAAGTTACTAAATGTTCAAATATATATTTGTTTTGTGTTTAAGTTATTAAATATTTGATTGTTAAACACTTTCAATGTGATTCATTGCATTAATTTCCTTATAAAAGTAGTTTTACCAAGCTTGGTCCTATTTGCCCCGCAGCCGGACCTTTTTACCCCACTAGTGGGTCAAAAAGGACCAAACGCCTCGATGACTAAAAATGTATGTAACTTAAAATTGATAAAAGTCATCCCGTCGACCATTATTGCATTTTGTAGCTGAATAATGAAGCTACTAGTGTGTTAATTTTTGTTTATGTATAATTTATACTTTTGGAGATATTCAACGGAATATGAAAAATGGACCTTCATGCCCCGCCTTACCCTAACTCGGAAACTATATCCGAGCGGCGGTAACATGTATAGAGAAAAGTTGTTTAGAATATTGACCTTAACAACATATTTCAAGGTCATCCAAATCGGTGAGGAATCGCTAAAGTAAATAATTACCATACCTGTCACCATAAATATAACGAATCGAGAAGGACACTCGAAGTCGAATAAATTCTTCTGGCAATAAATTTGTCAAGAATGAAAGCGAGATCGATCGATCGACCTTTTCCGCGAGATTTAATATAAAAATATTGTAAAAGCGAAGGTACACGTACTCTGGAAGGAATAAAACTGTAAATTGATTCGTCGATCGACGTTTTGCCGGACGGCTATAGACAGTTGGAAGCGAAAAGAAATAACGCCGACGAGCGCCGGCAATAGATTTATCGGCCGTTCCGCGAAGTACAGCTTTTACGATACTTCAAAAGTCGTCGCTCGAGCGTCGTGACGCTCATGCAGGCCGCCTCGTCGAGGGGAGAAATGAAAATGGGAAGAACGGAGGGCATCTAGAAAGACTGAAAGCGATCGAGTCACGCCAAGTACTTTTATAAACACGGCTTTCGTCTGTAATAGCCGTCGTTATTATGATGGAGAAAGAAAGAGGAGGGATAGGGGTTAGCGATGCAGGTATAAAACTCCTAGGTATATACCTAAATTACCGCGATACGCCTCCGTAGGACTCGCTCGATGCATTTCGAGGGGGCTCGGTAATTTCAAATTTTGGAAATATATTCGCGTGTTAATTACCTCCACCGGCTCGAAATTAACCTAGATTTTCTAGAGGATTAATAGGGGTACAGGGAGGTGAGGAAGGGTTTGAACTAGGGCTATCCACGATCTAGGCTCGTCCGTCAACGACAATATCGCCCTTGACGCTCCACTAATGCGACGTGCTCGGAGCGTGTTGATCGCTGGTCTTTGTTAATGAATTATAGGCATTCGTCCCTCGTGTGCCTCGTATTCGTTCGACGAACGCGTGTACCGTCCTTCGGTATCGTACCTTTCCCTCAAACTCCTCCCACTTCTCATTCTCTCTCTTTCTTTTTGAGTCAAAAGTCAATGATGACGTTGACGAAGAACGAACGGCTAGCCGCGACACGAAAGAATTTTTATATCGCTTCGAATAAGACCGAAGGCCTCCGACTGTATTCTCGCAGCTGGCTCGATGTCTATCACTTTAAACGCTCGCCTTACACGCAGCACTCGCGCGAGAAACACGTGTATTGCCGTCCGATCGGCTACTTTTTGAAAGGTCCACGGAATTCGCGCGAAACGGGCAAAGGCCGCTAGAGGAGAACGACCGAGTGAAAATAAAAAAAAAAAGACGGTTTCTTTATGGTATCACACATACACAAATACGATATCAAACGTTTCGACGATAAAAAGTTATTTGTCCCTTCCATCTTTTATTGCATTGAGTAGAAAAGTTAATATTCTAAGACCTATGAATTATACAGGGTGTCCGCTTCCATGTAGTCAAACGGAGAACTACATGTACACATCAATAACTTGAATCGAAATGTCTCATACCATTTTTCGAAATTCGACTTAGTTAACGAATTATTAACTAACAAAGATCGGTCAATTACGGCGAGCAGCGACATGTAATGTTGTTTATTGTGGATTGCTTTTCCTACCGCTTCATCTCTTGCCTAGCTGCGAGCTCGAGTGAACCGCCTGCCTTCCTTTGCTAATCGCCATAATTGGCCGATTTTGGTTAGTTAATAATTCGTTAACTAAGTCGAATTTCGAAAAATTGTATTAGACATTTCGATTCAAGTCATTGATGTGTACATGTAGTCCTCCGCTTGACTACATGGAAGCGGACACCCTGTATCCAATGTATGTAAAATATGCGTACATTTAGTAAATTTACATGAGTACGTCAAGGTAGAAAAACAAATAATAAATTTGGTGAAATAAAATTGTTCGTGTGCCATCCTACTTTTCGATCACTTCGAACTTGTTCCTGCAATTGTAAACTAACTTATTTATAATGGTGGTTACACTGTAATAGTGGTAACTTATTTATATGTCGCTAATGTTAATTAAAAATACTAATTATAGTACAGTCAATTGGTACAACTTGTACATACTATATTAGTGTATAAGTTAAATTAGGCACGATTGAGCTATTGCACCCTGACGGTATGAGAAAGAATCGTGGTTGCAAATGTAATAATTTTAAATGTGTATAATTTATATATTTTGCAACCATTTTATAGTTTTATAATCAGTATCAGACAACTCAAAATACTTAACATATTTGTACAAAAAATGTTTACTGACCCTTTCAGACAATGCATATTAAAAAGTGATATTCGAAAGCAAAACTTGAAAAAGAGGAGCTTACTTTTTATTCGAATGCTGTATCGAAAAAGTACATCGAAGAATAAAATAGTTTACGTAACATAAAATACAAAACGAACATGCAGTTTGATTACTCGATAAATGGTTATCGAGAGGTTTAAAACCTTACAGCTGTACAAGCCGATGCGAAAAGGCTGAGGGGTCTGGTGGAATAAAAAAAAAGAAGACGACGAGATTATTCCGTGGAAATACGGCGAACACCTGTCCACCTTGCTGTTCCTCTGTAACTCGTACGTTCGTACTTTTCACTTACCGCTACGTGATGAGAACTCGGGATCGAAGAACGCGAAATTTCCAGCCCGTAGAGGCAACCTTAAATCTTCGTTTCCACGGCAGAGACTTCGCCTTACTACACGATGTAGCCGATCAACGTTCTTAGTATGCGCGACTATGCGTTCCTCCATACGGTCGGGTCTTTAATAAGGAATTAAGTAACATGATTAATGTGCATAATACGTTTAAGGCGTTCGATCCTGTTATAAGTACCCACCAGGTGGTATACCACATCTGCTTTAATTCAGAGGGTATTTATGATAGCTGGATAATAAGGTTTTAATCGATTAATTGTCGATTAATAACAATTACCAACGTACTTTTTTTTATCAATAAATGGCCAAGGCTATCTTCGTGTTATGGATATCGATCAAGAAGACTGCTTTATTAATCAGTAACCCTAGAATTTAATTGCAGGTCCAAAATATACAATTTAATTTTAATTACAATTTAATAAAAAAGGATCTCCAAAAGGATTAAATTATATTTTATTGGATATTCTTCGTAGTAAAAGTTCCTTATAATTTACATTCTTGCAATATTTTTACTCTGTAGTTGGAGTATTTAGAGTACCCGTGTTTTTAAAGGAATTTATGGATAAAATTAGTTCCTACTAATTCGTTTTATTAACTGAATAAAATGTCGCGTCAAAGGTGACTCAAGAGTTCCAGGAAAAAATAACATTGTCACGCCACTGCTGATCCCATACTACAAAGGGTTAAACTTCGGCGAACTAGATCGATTTAAAATTCATACGATAAGAGGCCGAACTACTTCATTTTTATGATTAAATATATCTACGTATCATACACAGATACATATACACATATCAACGGTGAAAAATATGCTGGTTAATTCCGAGCAAGGAGGCACTCGCAAAGATATCGCCCACATACACCGCTCGTAAAAGTACTTCTTTAGATTTTTACGAGCCATACCGCGGACCATCCGTTCTTGCAATAATGGTGACGAAGATGGCAATTTGTTATACCCGTACATACACTTCCGTGGTGGGGAAATTGGCTCCGATTCGTCCACTTAACGCCGATCATACGGGTACCAACGAAAATTTGACGGGATACGATTCTATGTTCCATTAGTCATAAAATCGGATTCGATATCCGACATTGTCATCGGGAAGCTCGTAAAAGATCCTTTGGTTCGGAAGAAGGTGGGGGAAAACGGGAAAGGGTCACAATTTTATAGCCCTCGTCGAGCACCGATTCCCGATGGACAATCGATATACGCGTTATTCGCGAAAACATATCGTAGATCACAATTTTGGCAGGAGAGAGAAGTTCGAGCATCGAGATATTATAATACCGAGATATCTACATGGGTTACAATATTGTTTTCCGAGATAACAGAAAAGAAAGTCGAATGTTGGGGTAGAGGAATTAAAGGAGAAACATTTCCCCATTTAATGAGAATAATAACACAGGATATTAGTACGTCTTGATTTGCATAACGTGTCCTTATCGGTATTCCAACAGTTCGCGCCAAAATAGAACAGACGTAGATCGGTATGTCACTGCTAATCTTGATGTTCCAACCAATGGTTTCCCCACTCGCTCGCTTGTTCCCTCTCTCTCTTGCACGCGTTGCTGTTCTATAGGTATTTGAATCTTATTGTCAACGATCCTAGCAACATTATAGAACGGAAATTACGAGTTTCGCGAAGCGTCCTTCGCACAAAGATAGGAGCAATGCTATACACGTGACTGGCAGCGGAAAGCCAGCTTGCCGAAGAGATAAATGAGATAGGGCTACGGGGTGCAAAGAAAAAATAGAGCGAATTTCTGTTTTTCATATGTCTGTGTTAGGGTAGACGCCAGATGGCTTTAATATCCGAACCATTGTAAGGCTATATATTGTAATATTAGATTGTTGCATATTTTTGATCGTATTTCATGTACTTATATTTGATATAGAATAAATTCAAAAATTTGCTTTTGAATTTTGGAATCGTGAAATTGTCTATTAAGCGGAGATCAAGTGTACGCAATATATAATAGCCAATTTATAATTAATTATACATATATATATTTGACCTTATTATATTTATTAATGACATGAAATATTTCCACACAAGTAGAAGCCATTTAATTCCGTATTGCGTGGTAAGAGCGAAAATTGACGTATTTCGTTTTATCCGTCATCATTTTCTCAAATTACCACGGAACGTAATCGAGCGAAATTACCTACTTCGACCCTTTTAACAGCTCAGCTCGATTTCCTTTATCGCGAATCGGCCTGACCTACCATATTACGCTCCGTTATAATCAATGTCGATGTTATTTCAGGGACGATGGACGTCTTAAAGCGGAACAGATCCGTTAAAGGTAAACCAAATTTATTATGCAACATCCGCTCCTTGGGTGTTGTAGAATCGAAAGGTAGTGTGACATTCTATTTTGGTCTTTTAACCAGTCCACTGGTGGACTCGCAAACAACGTTTTGTGGAAAAACTGGTGAGGGCCAAAAATCTCGCATTTTACTTGGAAACTTATCCATAAAAGATTTTTTTCTATCGCTGGTGACGAATCCATTATCAAAATTGCGAAATTCCAAATGGCGGATCCAAGATAGTGAATATGGACTAAAATGTAAAATCACACGATTTGGATTAAAGTCGATACTGACAAGGTGAGGACCAGACTTGTATCTCACAGATCTTGCTCAATTTTTGTATAGAGCTTCTTTAGCCGAATCTATTGGACACGTGTTGTGCCAAAAGTGACAACACTCCGCCGTTTTTTTTTTTTTTGAGGTAAAAAATTGAAGTTCGTCAATCGAGGCTCCCCCAAAATTTATACTTATTGTTACTAATTTCTGTACTTACCTTAAAAATATAATTCATTACAAAGACAAAATAATATTGCGAGGTACTGCCAAAAGAATTCGAACCTAAAGAAAAATCTGAACCAATTTGAACTCTAAATTGGGCAAATCAAAAGGCGGACATTTTTACTTTGTAATATTGATTTTCTCAATTTCGAATTCAGATTCGTAACCAGCGACCCTAAGAACCACCGAGTATAGAGTTTAATCCAAATAGAATGACTTTTTACATTTTGGTCCATACTATTAGATCCGTTATTTGTAATTTCGTAATTGCGACCATGGATTTATCACCAGCGATACAAAAAACATGAGTATATCAAGTTTTATGCAAATTTATTAAAAATTAACAAAGATATTTATAGTGCTTATATAGGTATGAGTATTTACTAGTTGTGGCATTATTTTTCTGCTCATACAGGGTGATCCAAAGAAAGGACTTCATTTTTGGCACAATTAAATGGGATCGGGGTTCTAACGTTTTATAATACAAACCATTATTTTGGCCCGTATTTAGGGGGTTAAAAGGGAGCGTCCACCAATTTTTTAAATGGAAAGTGGTGTAATTTTTTGGATATTTAAATATCTCTCAAAAAAATTGAATAAAAATTACTTGAACAATTTCTCTTTATTGTGCATAGTTTGGGAGTTATAGCAATAAGTTTATACTAGAGGGAAACTTTTTGGAAATGAAAAAGAAAGGCGAAAAAGACAGAAATATCAGAATAATATTATTTTAATAGATGTTCGAAATGTTTTCCCTTGAACTTCTAAACACTTAATTAGTCTTGTACAGACATTTCCTTGAACATCTTGTCGATACGTACTGCTAATACATCAGATACGTCTTTTTCGCCTTCGTTTTCATTTCTGACAAGTTTCCCTCTAATATAAACTTATTGCTATAACTCCGAAACTATGCATGATATAAAAAATATTGTTCAAGTAATTTTTATTCAATTTTTTGGAAAGCTACTTAAATATCTAAAAAATAATAACACTTATCATTTAAAAAATTGGTGGGCGCTGCCTTTTCTCCTCCTAAATGGGTACCAAAAATAATGGTTTGTATATTAAGACGTTAGACCCTCATCCCATTTAATTTTGCCAAAAATGAAGTCGATATCTTCATTAGTTTTCGAGAAAACAGTCTGTAACACTTTATTTGGACCACCCTGTATATGAGTAATACCAGTTAACTGATTAAGTAGGAATTTGAATAGTCGTTTGGTATCGTCGAAGTAACTTAAAACTTTAATCAAAATCGATAGCTAATCTCGACAAAGTATAAAAGATACGAGAATAACGAGGATAAATATGTAATGCATTCTAGTTAACTAGAATGACGGTTCGTACGGCCTTTCGGGCATGATTTTCAGGTTCGCGCGATTTGGCAGACACTCTGAAACTCCTTACATCAGGGATATAGCGCGTATGAAACCGCTACTTTCGAACTAAACCGGGCCGGTGGATGGTTAAGAAGGGTAGTTAGAGGTTACTTCGCGTTAACGTGCTCTACGTATGGAAAGTTAGTTCAGCCGCGGCCCTTCCGTTGCAAGGGGAGACTCGCAGCCGCCAGTCGCGGCTGGAAATGTAAGTGAGAGAATGGAAGTACGATGGGAGGAGCGCTAACCTCCGAGCAGTCGATGTTCTTCCTCTATCTTTGGCGGTGAACAGATACGCGCATGTGTGAACGTACACTTGGAATAACAAGTGGCCCCGGACTCGACTTCTACCTCCCTTGCTCTCCCCATTCGTTCTTCCTCTCTCTTTCTTTATATATCTCATCCCTCCTCTCTTGTCCAACCGCTCGAAATTCCTCAAGACCGTTCTAAAGTGGATCCGCCCGGATCTGTTTTCTTTTTCGTCTACTCGTGACGTTCTCGAGTGATCGTAACTCCGTGCTGGATTATATGAAATAAGAGGAAGAGACATTCGTGGATAGAAATACAACTTTATAACTAACGAATCATTTAACAATCGATTAGATTAGAGTCACCTACCTTTAAATCTAGCAACTTAAATATTGCCTTTATTTGTTATGACATAATAAATCTTTTTAATGCAATGTGAATGGTATTACAAGGTGACTGCTTTGCAATTGTTTTTTTTTTTTTTCTTGACGTCATTTCTTCCAAAGTGTTTCAAGTCATCGAGATATAGGTGGGCCACCCTGTAAACATTTGTTAATCAATGGTCACACAAATTGTTGTCATTCGATTGTGTTAAGTTTAATATAAATGTTAAACATTAAGTATTTTGACACTGCAACTTAAACAACATTTTTCAAGGGAAATTCATCGTTTTGGGCTGTAAAACGGAAAGTTCGTGCGCTTTTGTACTGTTTGCTACATAAGTGGTTCTTAGTTTCTTTCTTTATTTTTACAACTTTATTTAGTATTCTAGCTGGTATTACACTTAGAAGAATATTTTAAGCATTCCATTTGTGTTTTCCATTGGTAAAACCCACCAGAAGTGTCTATCGATAAGATGCACATTCGTCACGTACTACTTTACGAATTTTGTAGGAAATATGGGAAAGATACTGCGAAGATTCGTAGATATGTGTCAAAGGTGGTTCCAAAAATTTCAATTCACCACGTTCTGGATGACAGTCAAAAGCAGTACGTGAGAATAATTTTTAAAGCAACAAATGTCATAAATCATTGAACTACCAGTAAAGGGATCGCATAGATAAAGACTAATGGATTGAATAATTAAATTTTTTTACAAAAATAATACACAAGAGTGTCGTAGAACAAAAACGCACGACCTCCTCATTCACTCCATTATTCTATGTCGTCCATTTTATCGCGTTCTGAAACGTCTTATCGCGTAAATATTCCAAGAGAAAAAGAGACAACCCGCGTAATTAAAGTTAATGCGTCCCCGTGTCTGCGATAGGATATGAAAAGGCTATGAAAAGTATCTCTTTATCCTTCTCTCCGTCTCTATTTCTCGGAGTGCCGATCCCATGTATTTCAGGTGACTTATCGCTCGTGCCAGAAGGAATTACGAGCCTCGAGACGAAGAAAAAGAGAAAAAGAGTGAGAGAGAAAGAGATAGATAGACATACACGTGAGAGAAGGGTACGAGAAGAGGTTCGATCGATCGATCCGTGAAACAACAAAGCCATTATCTGCTTCGGACGTTCGAGCACAAGGTAAACCGTCTTCTGTACTTTGGACTAGGGATTGTTTTACCGGAAGTCAAAGAGGTCGCATTCTGTCTACCCTGACAAGGTTAGGCGACAATCTCGCCGTATCTGTTAGTCGATTCGGACCTGTTGAGAGTAGTCAGGTTTTTTCCGTAGGACGATGTCTTTTCCAAGAATAAATTTCGCGCGAAAGGAGTCCGTACTTGCATTAGTTTCATTCTATTTCTGATTTATAGAGCCCTTAACGCAATTAATATACCAAATCGACCTTACAAAATTCTTACCTCGCATAGACGTAGGTACATGTATACATGGATGTATAGACGTACCGTATATGTAGTCCCATCGATCTTACCAAGAAGATTCGGGTCAAATGGTCAACGTTCGAGAGTGGGATCGGTTCGTTTCAATCGATTTTTCCCACCAATTCGTTAGATTTTTATCGCGCTATCGAGCTTTCGGATAACGATAGAGTGAAAACATCGACGTAGCAAAAACGTTTATTGTAATTGAGTGTGAGAGATATTAAACTTGCACATATCTGATTTCATTTAAATGCAGATCCAATAACGACGAAGACGATGCGAGTAATAAGTAAGGTTGGCAAAAAAAAAAAAATAAAAAATGCAGTAGAACGTTAATTATTCGAATTTCGATTATCCGAGTATAAGAATAAGTCACCTTACACATTTAAACTACGTATCTTCTAGTCTCAAATGCCTAATTTTAATGTCTCGCCTGATTTCAATGAGTACGTACAGATTTCTTTTGTATTATGAGTGTTAAAAGATAAAAAGTGATGTTGAAATTTGAAGAATAATTAAGTATTATTGAACGTTTGAAAAAGGATGAAAGTGCGATTAATGTAGTCAGAGAATATTGTCTGGGGAAATCTACACTTAGTGACATTAAAAAGAATGAATCAAAATTATTATATTTTAAAAATAATTTAGGTGAAAACAATTCTCGTTCTTGTAAAAGTTTAAAAACAGCAAATGGTGATACATTAGATCAGGCTATGTACAAATGGATCTTGTAAAACCGAAGTTTTTTTTTTTATGGACCTGATCCATTATCAGATCCATTAATTCAAGAATCTAAAAGTTATTTTGTGTACTTCATTTTATTCACTTCATATATATTTTTTTTACATAATAAGCATCTTCTTTCAGACCGATTATCCGAAAAAGCACTTATCCGGACAGTTTCGTCTCCCAATTAGGTCGGATAATTGACGTTCTACTGTATATCGATGTTTTGAATTATATGATATATCGAAATAATATATTGAATAAAAAAAATTTATATTATGAATATATTTTTTAATGAACTACTAGTCATTACCATCTAAATATTATATTACATTTTAAAAAAAAAAATACCTTTCAGTACTACCGGGCTTTAATTTAATTTTATGTTTCCCTTTGCTACCGTAAAATATCGTATAAAAAACTTGATGTGTTTATGTCGTTCAAAGTTGAATAAAAAAGAAAAAGAAAAATATATCAAAACAAAAACATTTGTTTAGACATGGACATTGACATTCAACATAACCTACAAGGAAAAGTTCATTAGGTTTCCGATATATCGAAAGCAACATATATTTATATTTAAAATTTTCGATATAGGGACGACAACGATATACAACAAACTAATATTTATATTTAAAATATTTCGATTAGTTTGTTGTATATCGTTGTCGTCCCTAGTAACGAGGTAATACAAAAAAGAAAGAAAGGGTGAGGTCGATCGTTCTCTGTTCCTCTTTAATTACACATACTTCTGAAAAATATTTACATGCACACAGAGTCGTGGCAGTGCAAACCAATGCTTAGCTGAAAAAAAGACATTTGGGAAGAGAAAAAAAGAGAGAGATTCGTAAAGACATAGATGGCACGGTATAAGTAAATTACTTGGAAACATAAATTCTCATTTAGAGGCCTTCAGTGGCACGGCAAAAGAACCTTTTCTTTTTTTAACTCGCCGTTAAGTAGAGGATTACGTGATTCGAGCTATGGTAAATACCGAGAGAAGAGAAAAGACGCCATTATCGTTAACGGTGCATTCCCAATGCGGGTCATGAAGTGCGCCTTTAAACCTCTTGGATTCGGATATCGTCTTCGCGAAAGGTCTACATAATTTCCCTACCTAACCTTATATTTTCCCGGAAAAGAACCAACCGTATGAAAAGCTCGTTATGCTACGAAACAAGAACGGCACCAGACAGCGATGATCTACAAAAAGGTGGATGAATCGACGGAAATGGAGTTATTTTTAATCGAAGGATTTCCGATTGATTATTTTAAACGATCGATTGATTACTTTGAAAAATAGATTGGTATATTACAATGATAATTTCAATTATAAAAAACTTGATTTAAATAATTTGTTTTAATGATTCTTAACATTAACCCTCTATGACCCCGTGTAACTTTAAAGTCACATACCCACACATCTGTATTTTCCAAATGTTATTTGATTTTACCATCAAAATTTAATGAATTTCTATTTGTAAAATCTGATACATGTATTATGTAAATATATACACTATTGTAACTGAAATTCTTAACCATTTTCTTATAATAAAATATTTAAAAAACTGAGTGTACCTACTTCCGAAAAGCGGAAAACCGAATTTGGGAGTTGAAATTTGGCACAAAGCTTCATTTTAATATTAAAAGACTTTCCACAAAATGATTTTTGGTGCATTAGAATATTTTTCGAGATATTAAATTTTCAAAGTTATTATTTAGCACGGTTCACGGGGTGATCTTTTGAAAACCGGATACCTTCGATTGGGCTGAAATTTTGTACAGACCTTCCGTTAGTGATTACAAGATCACTGTTAAATGGATATTATTTGGTGATTAGCATCCGTTCGCGAATTATGGCGTTTGTTAGGTGCGCGTTTAATATCTTTAGGATTTAACTATTTTCATGGTTTTTTAACGTCACTAATTCTAGATTTCTCGGCTGTATCGAGGTTGCGTCTTCTTTTAACGTCTGGGTTGGGTCTGTGTTGGGTAACTAATAGTAGGTCTGTAGAAAATGTCAGCTCTATCGAGGGTATCCAGTTTTTGCAAGTTCACGCCTCAACCGTGCTAAATAATAACTTTTAAAATGCAATATCAAATCAAATACGCCAAAAATCCTTTGGAGGGAAGTTTTATGATATTAAAAGAAAGCTGTGTGTCAAATTTCAGTTCGAAATTCGGTTTCCGCTTTTTGGAAATTTTCAAGATTTCCAAAAAATGGAAATTAATCGTTTTTTTACATTAAAAGTTTAATTTATTTAATATATTTTTTTTATATTTGGGTTTTATATCACATCGACTCGTAGGTCATTAGCGACAGGTGTACTTGTTTTGTATTATAACTCATTGTACAGCTGTGTTTCTTCCAGGAAATTTAGTGTATCTTTGATATGGTTTTGTGACGTAACGGGTGGAGTTTGGGTTTAATCTACAGGGTGTCCGGTTCCAGGTAGTCAAGTGGAGGACTACATGTACACATCAATGACTTGAATCGAAATGTCTAATACCATTTTTCGAAATTCGACTTAGTTAACGAATTATTAACTAACAAAAATCGGTCAATTACAGCGATTAGCAAAGGGAAGCAGTTCACTCGAGCTCGCAGCTAGGCAAGAGATGAAGCGGTAGGAGGAGCAATCCACAATAAACAACGTTACATGTCGCTGCTCGCCGTGATTGGCCGATCTTTGTTAGTTAATAACTATTTAACTGGGACGAATTTCGAAAAATGGTATTAGACATTTCGATTCGAGTCATTGATGTGTACATGCTGTCCTCCGCTTGACTACATGGAAGCGGACACCCTGTATATTTGAATCTTTGGTTTTGATATTTTCTGCATTCATAAAGTACGTGGTAGATTGAAAGTGATTGGTTGCAGTAATTACAGAATAGTGGTTCCGTCTTATTTATAAGGCAAGCATGTGTGATTTTCGAGTGTCCAATTTTGAGTCTAGCCATAATTTTTCCTTGTCTGCTTATATTGTAGGTGGGCATTTTTTGATAAAAGTTTTGTACTATGATATGAATTTTGGTTCTTTTGGTTGTAGTCCATATCTTATTCCAATCTTCTCTCTCTGCAATATAGATTGACTTTATGTCTTAGTAGGTGATTGATTTCTCGATTTCATTGGTTATTTCTATTGTTGATTCTTATTAGCGTTTGTGAGTCCAAGTTTAATTTATCTTAATTTCACATTACCTCATTTGTTCCTAGCCACAGAAAAAATTCGGCTTATAGAGAGTTAAGAAGATAGCTACAAAAAGGGGCGAGATCGTTCCTGTTTCCACGAAGCCAAATTTAACTGCACGATATTCTCGATCCTATATATAGGGCCTTCGCGAAAGAAAGGATTCGTTCTACGGCGATAAACAATGGTCGATTGTTTTCGAGGACGGCTGCGAAACAAAATATTTAGATTGGAAGCGGCGCGCACGGCTGGTAGTCGGTGTGTGTCTTCTTAATTTTGGCCTGGCTTTTCTTGTGAATGCATGAGTTTACGAGGATAACCACAGTATATGCCGTATGTCGAAAAAGTTTATTCTGATTATTTGTTCAGGTCGATTCCGGCAGCCCGTTGCATCTGCCATGAGTATCTCCGTACGCTGTCCTCTCTTCGACGAACGAAATTTGCCGTAACCCAAAACCCATTATTCTACAAACTCCGAATGGTAATAATAACACGGTTCGAGTATTGAACTCGTTATTTCTCGTGCTTCTACAGAATTTGTAGTATCTTAGTTGGTATCCGAATAACGAAGATTCTATTGTTGTCGAAATAATAAGTTCTGATTACATCAAAGAAATTTCTAAGTAGGTACTTCACCATATAAGAGACGCGAGGCTCGTACATTATTCGGTACTAGCTGCAAATAAATCGCCCGTTAACGCACAATTTTCGAACTTTCTATCCAATTTGCAAGTTCCCGTTCGGGTACTCGGTAGAAGAAAAAGAAAAGAAGAAATAAGAAGGAAGACGAGCCTTTATAGGAAGATTACGGGGGTGACGAGGCCTCGTAAAGTTCTTCTCCCTTTTTCTCTTCCTTTTCCACGTATAATACCGCACATACATAAATCTGATTCACGGGCCGTACGGCATCGTACGCCGCGCGCGCGCGTGTGTGCGTTGTTCTACGCTTCGTGGAAAAACTTTTACGCTTTACTATCCTGAGAAGCGTTCTTGCTTTCTCTTCGACTATCTCCGAACTACGGACTCGCATCAATTCTTAGAAGAAAGACGAGAACGAAAAGAACCAGCTATAGGGCGGCTGGGGCCCCCCGAACGAAACAGCCTTGCTGTTTCGTATTAGGCACGACCGCGGTAATGATTCGCATAGGAAGTCGGCTCGCTGCGCTCGCCTGTCCCTTTTTAGTTGTCACTATTTTACATATTTGTGCAAAGTTTTAATTGTTTTGTTCTTATAACAAATTTTTTATGAATTTTTTATTTTTAAAATGCCCGCCATTTTGAAACCGGAAGTCGGATCGAATCGAAATTGTTAGAGGATATACGTTGAGTGTAATTAGATTTTTCGTATAAATTTCGGCTTTATTCGTTCAGCTGTTTAGGCGCTAGAATGGATAAAAATATTGATTTGTCCGCCATTTTGTATTGTTTCTATGAAAAATTAAAAGAAAATTCATGTTATTAGTTGTCACTATTTTACATATTTGTGCAAAGTTTTAATTGTTTTGCTCTTATAACAGATTTTTTAGGAATTTTTTAATTTTTAAAATGCCCGCCATTTTGAAACCGGAAATCGGATCGAATCGAAATTGTTAGTGGATCCTCGTCGGGTGTAACTGGATTTTCCGTGTAAATTTTACTTCGATCCGTTCAGCCGTTTAGATGCTAGAGTGGATACACACATACACACACACACACATACACACACACACACACACACACACACACACACATACATACATTTAGATCTTGTTATGAAACGTAAAGATCCAAAAGGATTTTTGGATATCTCGAATAGTTTCGGAGATAATCGACCGTTACACTTTTTGCTCGATCGAGAGCATAAGGAACTCCCTGCGGTCGTGCCTAAAAAGCAGCGGGGTGTGAGTGCAACGTATATCCTTCTATTCATGAAATTATCCACGTCGGTATTCAATTAAATCAAAGAGGCATCCGTGTTTAGAAAAAATGACTAGGCTAGATACTTTTAACTTAGAATGACGTTGTCTTTCATTTTTTTTTTTAGATAAAAATAATTGATTTTTCCACATTTTCTGAAAGATCCAAGTCTTGAAAATACGTGGTTTAAATTTTAAGTCGAAATTTGCAATATTAAAAGAATAAGTGCAGTAATTATTGACAAGTTAAAACTTTAAAAAGGTGGAAAAGCATAGAAAGAAAATAGTTGAAAAGTTTATTCATGCTTTTAAATTATAATATCTTAATTAATACTTAACGGGAGGTAGACGATCGATCTGCTTGACTGATTTCGTTTTAAAATAATCATTTAAAAATAAACGTACTAAAAGACTCAGGAAGAAGCATTATAATTCAACAAATTTTACTAAGATTATTAAGTAATATATTACTAATAATCGACATGCAATAAAGTTTATGAATTTGATCAAACCAAACTTAATTTGGTTCTTATCAATGTATATTATCCTACAAAGAGTATTTTTGTAACCATTATAATATAACATTCTAACGTTCTAACTGAATGAAACGATTTCATAGAACGGTGCACGATCTACCTAACTCACATATACACCTGGTGCAAAAAGAGGGTCTATAGGCGTTAAAAAAGTTGGTCTTAAAATGAAATCCGTACTAACTTATCCTCGCCTATGTGAACAGTATCTGGGTACAGACACATAGATAAGAATGCAGAAAGTATAAGGAAGAGAAACGAGAGTCGCTAGATTAGTTACTTTATTGACAGATATTTTTTTTCCTTTTTTAATTTTCAATCTTTATTTTATCAATATTATTTGATCAATCTTTAATTTTATCTTTACAGAAGTATTTATTTTGAACAAAATTGAGCTTCAACATATCCGTGAAATGATGAGACTACATGCTGATATTATATTAAAAAAATACTCGAGCCACCATTTTCTATAAGGGACTGCTCTAAATTAATTAACGCATTCCTACTTCGTCATCTATAGTCCAGGGCTTATTCCTCGTGAATATCTAGTTGATGATTTTTTGCAGACGTCGTTGTATCAAAATAGGTCACGTTTATACCTACAGGGTAGGATGTAAAGCATGTCACACGTTACATAACTTTTTCACGGAGTTGAGTGATTAATACCCGACTACTTTGCCAATTTCACGGGAAGTTTGACGAACTACAAAGTGCACGTAACTGTGTACCTTTTGTTAATTATCAATTTTACCACAGCAGAGCAGGAAGATTTGTAGTCTAAATTAATATAAAACTACATGCAGAAGGTAGGGATTAAAAGACGAAATATAAAGATAAATCCACTTTATACAATTTTGAAGATCTGCCACTTTACATCATTTAATACCTTCTTTAAAAAAAGTAGCGACAGGTTAAGAAGTATAAAACAATAAATATACAGTGTTGGCCATAAACTTACGAACACTCATTAAAACAGATTAACTTTTTTATAATTGAATCAAACAATTTGAATTTTTGCAAGAAAATAGAAGGATTAGTTTATGAGATATTCCGTTTTCGTTGTTTACAAAAAAAACGAAATTTCCGGAATTTCTAAGAAAATAAAAAAGCCATTTTTTCAACTGTTTTATCTGAGCTTGTAATGAAAATTTAAACATTGCGTTTTGTAGATTTGGGGGAGATATATGCATATTGTGCACATATGCACATTTAATCCAAATCGGTTAACGTTGTTCCGAGTTACAAACGTTTAAAGATTACAGAAAAGTTCGCAAATAATTTATTTTGGTCAATTTCAGCGATTTTCGATCGTAGGAAAATCAAACCCAATCCAAATCCATAAAAAGGCAATTTTTAATAAATTTTTAAATAATATTTTTTATTTTCTTTGGAAATTAAAAAATTTCGATTTTTTCGAAATGACGAACATCTAGGAAATTAATATTTTTATCCTCTTGTAAAACTCAAACAATTTAGTTCAATTATGAAAAAGTTATTCTGTTTGAAAGAGTGTTCGTAAGTTTGTGACCGCTGCTGTACTTATTAGCATACACTACGCTAATAAACCCAACATTTCAATTGTAATATACCCTAACTAGAGATAGTAACGATATATCGATATAGGTATTGCTTACAATATCTTGATATATGTTAATCGATATGTTTCTTTCGGTATATCGTAAACCTTATTAATTGTTCCTTCTAGGTTATGTTAAATGTCAATAATCATGTCCAAACAAGTGCCTTTGTCTTGAAGTATTTTTCTGTTTCTTTTTAATTCAACTTTGAACAACATAACCACACCAGTTTTTGAGACGAAATTTTACGCCCGCAAAGGCAAACATAAAATTACATTTAAGCCCGGTAGTACTAAAATTTTATTTTGTTAAGATATGTAATATAATATTTGTATGGCAACGGCTAATTATTAATTTTCAGTTCATTAAAAAATATATATCGATATATTAAAAAAATCGAAGGTTTGCCATTCAATATATTGAATATATCGATATATCATATGATTCAATATATCGACATATTTATTTTTTTTTGCTATCCCTAACCCTAACCAATTATGTAGATATTTGTTTTGTTACTCGTATATTGATCTATGTATCTCCGACCACGTCCAATTTGATCATTATCGTATTACGTTTATCTCATCATCGTGTAACGTTCACATGTTTGGATCGATTTCAACAAGAGAGATCCTCGTAACGATGAAAGAGGATAAAAGGGATGAGAAGGGAGTGGGAAAAGGGTCGAGGGTTATGGAGAACGTACTGCGACGAATCTTGCGGTTTTGTCGGTCGCACGGGACACGTTGCGTGACGTGTACGGTTTTGCAGATCACGTGTAGATGGCCGAACCACGTTGCTTTTTGCCGGTGCAGTCGGCCCGAACGATTAGTTCGAGAGTGAGATTCGGTTGGTGAAGGGAGGGAGTTGAGTCGAAAGGGTTAAGAGCGCTCGTGCGATCCGTTCACTTAATGAGGGTTAAATTATGCAGGTCTGGTCGAGAGTCTCTCCAGAGGATGGTCGAAGCTTCGTGATGAACGGGGAAACGGAAGGGAAAGACGACGGATTTTCGAATAAAGTAGATTTATGAATCTCACGCGGATGCTGATCTCGGAGGATGGGAGAGAAAGAAAAAAAGAAACGTCAATGAAAGATATCCGGAATTTTTTCAAAGGACTAAACTTCCACCCATTCTTACTCACATTTTACTTTTTTCGACACGAACGAATTTAATTGGCTCGAACGGTGAATCTTGACGGTAAATACCTACTGCGGAATGCTTTATATCAGCTGGTATGCAACGGGATAACGATTAATGTTTTTTTTTAATTCGAACGAAGAAAGAAGAACATTTTTAATAATTTTAAATCTAGAAATTACAATCATTCGTTGTATTGTTAATTATTCAACATTTCAATAATATAAAAAATTATTTTTCTAATTTTGTTCGAAACTTTTTGTGTACAAAAAATAGTAATAAATATGCTATATAAAAGAAGTAGTGATGTGGTAGTATTTCATTGGCTTAGCTTATATCGAAACGTTCAAAGAAGTGTGATTTCCACGTAGGTATTCGTTAGAATTATGGAAGGAAGCCGTTACTATTGTGTCCACGAAATTATGCGATTTTTTAAGATAATACCTTTGATATACAGATATATAAGAACCTACCCTCATGTTAATAATTTACTACCGCTTCGGAGGCGAGCCCTTCCGCTTTATTATGTTCATTCTTTATTACTTTCCGACTAATTTAATTTTTCTTCGGATTTAAAAAGAATATATGAAGTAAGAAAGGGAAAGGGGCAGAGAGAAAAAGAGGCAGACGGATGGGGAGTACCTACCTACCCGGAAGTAAACTGCGTTTATAATCATTTTTAATAAAACTTTAATAAAAAAAAAAGTCTTGAAGCAAGGAAGAGTATTCGACCAAAGTATACACAATTAGGAAACCTTTTGCAGACTTGTGAGTACGGAAATTTGCTCGAAAAGAACTGCGTACCTTTCTTCTTTATACCTACGTCGAGGTGAAATTAAAGAACAGTTTTTCTTTTCCTTTTTCAAAAGAACACAAGAAAGGGAACGAAGTCAGAGAGACGGGATTCATGATTTCTGTCACGAGTGCGCGTGTCAAAGGGCCGCGCATTAGCGTCTACGTGCTTGCTTACGTCCGTACATCCTAAAGAATGTTACGTGAAGAGTCACGATTTAAGAAAGTAAAAACGTGCTTAAAAAATATATTCCCACGTATTACGTGCCCAGAAATGGCATAAATATCAACGACACGTTCGAAAAAAAGCAGCATCATTTCTTTGTGAGCCCCACGAACGAAGTAACGAGTTTCTAGCGCGAAAAATATTGGATAGCTTGGCTGGAGTAACGGATTACGACAAATTTTCTTCAATCCGTATCACTTTGATTCTCGGTAGTATAAATCGTGAATAAGGAATATGGCGCTAGAAGGGATAGGATCAAGTTCAATATGTACTTACAAATCTAAGTCAATTTCAATAACCAAGTTTCATTTCATGGGTTACGGTTACTACTCAAAAAAAAAAAATAAAGTTTCAATGAGTATACTTGGACTGTACTCATTTTGTACGAGTTAATTTCTGTCACTTGTACTTGGAAGTAATTCGATTTTCGAAAGATTCGAACCTTTTACAAGTAGTACTCAAATCCTCGGTAGTTGACACACTCCAATACCATTGAAAAGTTAAGCTTCTCTGTAATACTAGAAACTATGCGTCAGTCTTTTTTTCCTCGACTTCTGATCAAAGTACTCATTTAAGATTCGAATCTATTCAATCAGGGTTTGAGTATATTTGTTAATACCGATTACTTTACTCAAATACTTACAAAATGTTCGAACTTATATCGTCTGGATTCGAATCTACTTGAAAGTAATGCTTTCTTTTTTCGAAGTACTCATAAAAGATTTGAAACTATCAACTTAGATTCGAACCTACTTATAAGATACTTAATTCCATCCCTACTAAGTAACTTACTTTAGAATGTATTGTAGGTTCAAAAATGTACTTCTGAGTAGTTCGATTTTCGAAAGATTCGAATCTTTTAAAAGTAGTACTCAAATTCTCGAAGGTTCTCACACTACAATACCATTGAAAAGTTAAGGGGGGAAATAACTTTATGCGGCCGAAAATAAGTCAATTTTTACGAATTTTTTTAGAGAGGAACATTTTGTCTAACATTTTCGAAACTTTGGGTATTATTTATTAATAATGTTTACTAGTACAGTGTATTTTTTGTTTTAAAAATATTAAAAAATGGCGAAGTTATGGTACTATTTTCTGGGACGGTCGCGGTTTTAGTTGGAAAATTCATAAAAATTGACTTATTTTCGGCCGCATAAAGGTATTTCCCCCCTTAAGCTTCTCTGTACCTAACGTTAGAAACTATGCGTCAGTCATTTTTTTTCCTCGCTTTCTTGATTGTTAATCAAAGTACTCATTTAAGATTCGAATCTACTCAATCAAGGTTCGAGTATATTTCTTAATACTGATTACTTTACTCAAATACTTACAAAATCTTTGAACTTATATCGTCTGGATTCGAATCTAGTTGAAAGTACTGCTTTCTTTTTTCGAAGTACTCATAAAAGATTTGAAACTATTAACTTAGATTCGAAGCTTCTTATATAATACCTAATCCCATCCCTAGGCGCTAGGTCGCATCTGCGATCTTCTCTCGAATCGTCCTTTACATTCTTAACGCGTATACCGAATCAGTGCTATTTCCTCGATTACTCGGAAACGGAAACGGTTTTGAGCGGCTCGCGTTCCACCAATAGGCAGAATAGTGTGTATCTAGGAACGAGGAAGTATTTGGATATGGCGAAATCGTTAGGAGCGCATGTTCGCCACCTGCCGGGTATACGGAAGGGGGTAGCTCGATGCGCCTGTGCGCGCTATTGTCGATGAATAATGCATCTGCAGTGCCGCGCGCGTACCTAGAAATCCTTCTACCATCGAATACACTGCACCTACGTATCTCATCGCGTATAGGGAGCTAGTGAGTGAGAGATAGATAGAGAGAGGGGAGAAAGAGACAGAGAGACGGACAAAGATACATGAAAAGAGAGAGAGAGAGACAGAGAAAGAGGGACTACATAGACTCGCAAACACCCACGGTGGGCTGCTTTCGTCGATTCTACGAGCTTTCAGACTCGACTTATAAACGATATCCTTTGTGTCCGTTTCTGTTTCTGCTTTGACCGAGTGACTGTACGTTGTAGACTTTATGTACGCCTTTATGCACCGTAATATCGCCAATACGCGATCGTTCGTCTTTGATCGTTGTTTTGGATGTAACGTTGCATGTAATAGGATACCGTAGACGATCTTTCATTGTTACATTTGATAATTGTGCGTATAATTACGTCGAATAGACAATAAGTACCTAATTGTTCTAGAATATCGGGTATGCGACTATTGTCATTTATATTTGTATTTAATTCCTTGGTAGACCCTACGTTGCACGCTGTATTAAGATTTTTCTAGGGAATAAGTGTAGTACAGTAGAACCGCGACTATCAGAACTAATCGTGTTCATGAAAATCGGATAATGGAATCACTTACGTTATAACTAAATTTCACATGAAAAATTATGATTTTTTCATTGTTTCACTGTTTTAATCATTTTTGTTCTCCCAATCTTTCTGTTCTGCTAAATTGCTTATTTTTTAATGCTATTAATTCCGCGGGAATACTTCCTTGTCAAGCTTTTTACCCTCTGATGATTATTTCTGATGCTACGATTGGCTACCAACCTTCGGATAATCGAGGTTCTACCGTATTTAGATTATGTAGAATGGTTTAAATCATTTTTACATTACTTCGTATATAGAGAATTCTGACATAAATTCTATATTTATTATCTCGATTACCCGAACATTCTTTATCCGAATATTCTGATACCCTATTTTACCCACTTTTATTATCCGAACTATATACGGTCTCTACTCGTAATTACATACTTGTAAACAAATGCCGTTACCTACCACGGTAATGTAAAGGAAAGTCAGACAGAATGCAATTCTATTCAGCAAAAAAATGGTGGGATCTTTAAATGTGTAATAAAAATCTTTTTTTATACCAGTACTCCAATTTTGTTGTAAAAAACCTTTTTTTTCTTCTCAAAATACGTAATATGATAATTATTTGTTTCATTATCCAAAAATTAATTAACACTCTATTAGTTCGGATAATGAAGGTTCTACTCTTCCTGCTATCTTCTGGGTATAAATAGCATTACGCGGGTAGTAGCCAGGTTTAACTCACTCTATCTAAAAAAAATGACTTGTGCCACTTGAAAATAAAACAGCTGATATAAAGTGACAAGTTTCAATATTTGACTCAAGAAACTCATAATTGCAGCATTACTAGAAACGGAATGATCGTATAGAAACAGATAAATACATAGATGGATGAATGATAGATGTAGAAAGAGGGAGGGAGACAGATATAGTAGGTGTATCGATGCGTGGAGAGTATCGATCGGACATCTGAACCAGGACGTCGTTGTATTTCATATTACCTTCCCTACGGAAGCGCGATCTCCGTGTTTCGCGCAATGTAATCGAGGATTACATTGATGCGTAACGTAATCGTAGATAATATTCCTGCATGAATTAGTTTCGCCCGTATAAATTTTCGACGGAATCGTCCGAATCTTTTATGTCTCTATCCATCGTCGAGCATCCGAATTAACAATGTATTAGCAACGAGTTAGAGAAATGATTTTGATAAGCGACTTATCGATACAAATATTAATTAACTCTTGATGCGTCATAGATTAAATATTTTATACAGATCGATGGGACTTAACTCGTTCCAGGTAAAATCGAATCTCATCAAAAGCATTTAATGTAAAAAATGTAGTCAAGTATCGAGAATGTTTTAGTGTTCAACTTTTATTAACTCAATTATTTTAACTCAAACTTTTATTTATACATTTTTTTACATGCAATATTTGTAATGCGATTTCACTCTCTTTTTGTAAATAAATTATCTTTTAAAGACTTTGTTTTGTTTTTGTCAGACAATTTTTTTGTGTCTTTCTATGAGACAATACTTGTATGTCTTCCTTAGGGACCATTTTTTTATTTGTTTGCTATTGTTTTAATATGACATGTCAAGTCCCATTGCAATTACAATTACAAATCCACGTCACAATAAATAAACAAATAAATTGGTTAATAATATTATCAATAAAAAATTTGGTAAGTAAACAATTAACATAAAAGAATTAATGAATTTAATAATTAGAATTTAATAATTAATTAAGGATGAGAAATTGACGAGGTATATAATTCGAACCTCACGTTCCGACACTTGTATAATTACCTCTTCAAATTACTTTTTTTTTTTTTTTACAGTAGGTATTTAGAATCGTGGTCAACAAAATTCCATTAAATTAAATAAAGAATTAAGATTAATAATATTACTAATGAAGAAGTAGGGGACGGACGGGTAAGACGGATATGTTAATTTTTAAAATAAATAAAAAGTATATGCCTTCATTATATTTATTCCTAACTTTGTACTTATATTCTTTGGTCATTTGCATATTAATAATTGACATTAAAAGTCTACAAAAATAAATTCTTCTTTGATTTATTATCCGTTTTTCCCATGGGCGGGCAAAACGGATAATGGAAATGAATCAAACCAATCGTCACAAAAATATGATCCCCGGTCTGGATACGTTAAACAAGTTTTATGAATGCATTCTCTACAAACTTCGCATTGTATCCAGTCTTCGATAAGCTTATCTTTGCATACAGTGCAGAAGTATGACTTCTGTTAATCTAGGTTTGTTTGTAGGTTCTGTTTTATACCTGTCAATTTCATTTCTTTTTCTTTTTTTTTTACATGCATCTTGATCATTAACAAACTATGCATAACAAGGGCAAAACGGACAGTATCCGTTTTGCCCGCCTCGTACTTTATTTATGTAACTAAAGCTGAACTAACAATGGTGAAGCAAAAACTCATAATGAATATAACTAAAAAAAAACAAGATATTTACGGCTGTTTTATCGTAATTTTTTAGAGAAAATTCAATTTGTTTACACAGAACGCGTGATTACTAACCTATAATCCCGGACAAAAGCTAGAAACATGTGCATGTGTATAAAGAGTCGATCGACAATTTTACATCCGATTATCCGCATGATTTGAAAATATTCTTTCTCTGGTTAGCTCTCGTTGAAACTAAGAACGTTCTCTCATGCGCCTACGCGGCGCCGTTCGTTAACTTATCTAAGAAAGGGGGACCTTATTCTCCGCCAGATGGATACCCTCTTCCACTAGTGTTTTAGGCATTTTTAGGACATATAAGGACACGAGAATCGAGCATATTCGGAATTCAGTTCCGGAAGAGTCCGAGACTTCATCGAGATCGACCCAGATCTCTCTTACCATACGACTCAGGGCAGTTGTGAGGCATTCTTAGCGAGGTACTCTCACTGAACGTCCCAGCGCTCACGTAAATATATATAACGATATAACATAGAGTAAAATCGGGAAGAAGCCTATTGGCTTTAACCTCGCGAAAAAAAAAGAAGCCGATTGATTATAATCTTTTTATACCAAAGAACTTTCTCTCATTATCGTAATAATCATTGTAATCATTTTTTAATATCAAGGATATATTATTTTATTGTTACTCTCTAAATCATAGTGTTTATTTCGGAATTCCTTCTTCTTTGTATTATCTAAAACGGATTAAGCCCACCATCGACGAATCTTTGCCGCTCGCGATCCGTCGATCAATGGACACGTCTACGTCAACATAACAACCTGTAGGTCCAATTGAGTCTTTGAGCGCGTCTACTCCTACCCTACCTAAAAGTAACAACCCCAGAGCATTGAGTCTCTGGGCGCGTCTACGCTTACCTCATCCTAAGGTAGCAACCCCTAAGCATTGAGTCTCTGGGCGCGTCTACTCCTACCCTACCTTAAAGTAGCAACCCCTAAGCATTGAGTCTCTGGGCGCGTCTACTCCTACCCTACCTTAAAGTAGCAACCCCTGAGCATTGAGTCTCTGGGCGCGTCTACTCCTACCTTACCTTGTACTTAAGTGGCAACCCCTGAGCATTGAGTCTCACGGCGCGTCCACGCTTACCTCATCCTAAGGTAGCAACCCCTGAGCATTGAGTCTCTGGGCGCGTCTACTCCTACCTTACCTTGTACCTAAGTGGCAACCCCTGAGCATTGAGTCTCACGGCGCGTCCACGCACCTATCCTAAAAGTGGCAACCCCAAAGCATTGAGTCTTTGGGCGCGTCCACATCCTTTCCAACTATCCAAGGGCTACCTTTGATTATTCCTACGGCCCTGCTACGCTACTAGACGTAGACGTGACAAAACTGGTGACAGCGGTGGGATATTTATAACAATCCGTACCATATAGATAGATATTTAACCATCCGTACCGAAGGGATATAACCTTTCGGACTGGTGGATTTTAATTTAATTTAATATATATTAACACTATTGAAGTAGTGATTCCGAATAAAAATGACGCAACAGCCTAATCATACTAGCAACGTGTCGTTTCTCGACCTTGCAAATTTAACACTCTCTATGGCAACGTCAATGAACGATATTTCCCGTCAAAGTCGTATAGAAAACGCAGCAGCCGCAATACCAAAATTCGATGGAGAAGGTTCTTTAATCAATTTTGCTCAAAGTGTAGAAGACGGTTTAACGATACTACCGGCCGATTCAGAAACCGAGTATTTAAGCATTATTTTAACTAAACTTAGAGGCGCCGCCCGTAGAAGCGTTCAGGGTAAGAAATTCGCGACTATCGTAGAACTTATCCAACACCTTAAAAAGCGTTACGCCCCCGTTAAAAATTTTGCTTACTTTCCTAAAGAATTAGCCTTGTTAACAATTGAAGACGGCGAAAGTCTCAATAGGTATATTGATAGGACGTGCATACTTGTAAACGATGCGCGCGCCACGTTAACAGAAAGATACGGAGCCAATGCTAAACCTGCTATCCAAAACATGGAAGTCATAGCTTGTAATAATTTCCTGAAAGGATTACCGGACCGCGTTCGAACACGATTAAATAACAAAAAATTCAAGACGATCTATGATGCTTTCGACGCAGTTATAGAAGTAGGGAATAAATTAAGAAATCGTCGACTATTAAAAGAACGAAGTCATTCATCTGAACGAAGATACGAAAACAGTTATAAAGAAAGACAGAGATCACCTGAATATAAAGGATCGTATATGGATTACCCGCAATCTCCAACTCGTTATCGCCGATATAAGGATCGAATCAGAGACAGAAGCATATCCTACTCTGAAACGGAATGGGAACAACCGAAGCGTACTACAGCTCTTCCTTTCAAACGTAATTCACGCATATGTACCTCAGGTTATCAGACGGATTCCTCAGGTATGGAAGATCAAGATTATCGCTCTAGAAGCAAAACTCCTCCGAAATATAGAAAGCAACATCAGTATTGCTGGAATTGCGGAATGAAGGGACACGATGGAAAAAATTGCAAACGTAGCTCGTCTACGGAATCTTTAAACTCCAAAACCGTTAAATCGTGCCGACGAGAGGATGCGCGACTCAAGAGGAAATCGCCAGAAAACTGTTCAATTCAAGAATCAAACAGAAGACTCTTCATTAAAGAAGCTCCCTCCCCACGAATCAACCTCGAAGCACCAGAACTGAAAACCGGAAAGGGAACATTCTTAATCGCGTGTGGATCATCCTTGAATCTCATCGTATATGATACATTGGGAACAGAAGCATTAATAACATCAAGAGAAGAGACCGAAATCATAGGACTCTCCGATGTTTCTGTTTGGACAAAAGGTACCACAACACTACATCTGCACGGTACACCTGTAAACTTCTATGTCGTGGATGGACTACCACTTGACGTAGATGGCTTATTAGGAAGTCCATACCTGCTACAACAACGAGCAAAGATATCTTTTTATTACGGCACTATTGTCACACACGACCGACTCACCAAACCAACTAAATTTTGCAACCACGAAGACTATAAAATATTTACAACACCTCGGGAGAACGGAAACGTTAGCGGAACAAAAGTCTGTCTAGACAGACGTACAACCCAACAGATACCAATAAAAATAGCCAATACAGCAGAAAAAGAAGGTTGTTTACCTAGGATTGAAACACCTAAATGAATTTACATAGGAGAAGCCGCCGTGTACAACCACAATAGAAATTGCTGTCTTAGCTACTAGCACCAGAGAAGAAGATACAGAAATTGAAATTCCACCTCAACATATCGAACCTTGGAATATTTTCAGCATTTCAGAAGACGAACTTGTACATCCACAACGAACAACACCCATCAACACAAAAGACAGGATACAAAAAGTAAAGGAAACCTTAAAATTGGATCACCTTAATCCAGAAGAACGTCGTCGAATGAAGATCGTCAACGAATTTCCCGACCGATTTTACTTACCTGGAGATAGTATTGGAAAAGTACCGAATTTTAAGCACTCCATACATACTACCAACGATATACCTATTAATACACGACAGTACAGGTACCCACCAATACACCGGAACGAAATAAAACAGCAGGTAAATCTATTACTTTCCGAAGGTATCATAAAACCCTCGGCCTCGCCATATAACTCTCTATTGTGGATCGTGCCTAAGAAAGCCGATGCGCAAGACAGGACGAAATAGCGCATGGTAATTGACTACCGAGCATTAAACAATAAAACAATAGCGGACAAATATCCCCTTCCACAAGTCACCGAAATCTTAGACAGATTACGTGGAGCTAAATACTTTTCCATCTTCGATTTATCTAGCGGATTTCATCAAATAGAAATGAATCCAGAAGATGGACCTAAAACAGCATTCACAACGCCACACGGTCATTACGAATTCACTCGTATACCGTTTGGATTGAAAAATGCTCCAGCTACATTTTAAAGACTCATGGATCAAATTCCAACAGGACTACAAGGAACAGAATTATTCGTATACTTGGATGACATCGTAGTTTATTCTTCATCGCTGCGCGAACACGGATTAAAATCAAGAAACTATTCAATCGCTTACGCGAACACGGACTCACCTTACAGACAACGAAATGCGAATTTCTTCGCAAGGAAGTAGGTTATCTCGGACACGTCATTTCTGCAGAAGGAGTGAAACCCGATCCAAAGAAACTTCAAGCAGTTAAAAATTTTCCAATACCCAAAAACCAAAAGAACATTAAACAATTCTTGGGACTCGCAGGCTATTACAGACGCTTTATCGTGAATTTTTCAGTGAAAGCTAAACGCTTGGTACAATTACTAAGCAAAGGCATCAAATTTGAATGGAATGAAGAAGAACAAACAAGTTTTGATCAATTGCGCGACGAATTATGCACACAACAAATATTACATTATCCAGATGTTAATAAACCATTTGTGGTAACCACAGACGCATCTCAATACGCCATAGGAGCTGTACTAAGTCAAGGAGAAATTGGCAAAGACCTACCTATCGCCTATGCTTCAAGAAATTTCAACAAAGCCGAAAGAAATTATTCAGCGACAGAAAAAGAATGCTTAGCAATGGTTTACGCGGTCAAATATTTCAAGCCATACTTATACGGACAAACCTTCACACTTGTAACGGATAATCGACCCGTACAATGGTTACACTCAGTCAAGAACCCAACACCCCGGCTAGTAAAATGGAAACTGCAGCTGTTAGGCTACGACTACAGCGTGATTCACAAGGATGGAAAATCTAACAAAAACGCCGACGCTTTATCTCGAAATCCAGCATGCTTACTACTCGCAGGAACAAGACTCATAAGGAAATGTAGAAAGGATGCAATAAATTATAAAGAAGTAAACACAAGTGATAGCGAATTATCATAATTAGAAATAAACCGAATTATTAAACAAACGGAAAATTCCGAGCCAATGAGATCAGCCAAACGACCGGTCGTACACTCACCTCCGGACAATGCATTTCGATTTCGCAAATTACAAAGAGATCGAGAAGGCAGACCTAATAAACAAAAGGACAACAATAGTAGCTCTGAAGACGAAATGGAAACCACAGTAATCAAAAGAAGTTCATTACCTAGCCTAATTAGCGAAAGGTCATTACTTGACGAAACATTCCAACTAATAGCTACATTCACGCAAATGGAATTTCCAACTTTATCATCCACAACCTACCACGAAAATATTCCACAAGCAGATTTAATTTCCTTACAAGAGAACGCATCGACCACGTGTACTGACAATGTCATCACCGTACAACCATCACCATTCGAAGAAACAGAAGAAGAAATTGACGCCACACCACCACTTGTGCCGACGTTTATAAAAACAGGACCCGTCTTCGAAGCACACGTTACTGGGTCAGGAGACCAAAGTAAGGTCGAAATACCACGACTATCCCTTCTCGATAACCTTATGCCTGACCTAGACCGAAACACTTCAAAAACCCAAACATCTGAGGAAGATTACTACGGAGACACGGACAGCGAGACGGTCATAAAAGAGCCAGCTTGTAAAATTTACCTGACACCCACCACGCTTTCTTCCGAAAAGGGAAACTACGTTCACTTCATCTCAGCTGGTTGTAATATGATCCAAAAAACCGGAAAATCTTTAATAGAGACTGGACTCATTGACAGGGAAACGCTTCAACAACATAAACCAAAAATTGGACAAATTCTGATAACTCCAAACAAAAATTAAAGAATTTTCAACATCGTAACAAGAAACCGTTTTTACGAAAAGCCTACCAAACAACAATTCATAGACGCAATAATAAATCTGAGAACAGCAATCCAGCAACACGGTATTAAAAATATTAGAATGTCAATAAAAGAGGACATTCACGATAATCTAACAGTCCAAGAAATTCAACAAATAATTAAGGAAGTCTTAAAAAAATACCAAGATCACAATCACTTTTTGCGAAGGAATCATCACAACTTCATCGGACGAAAATAGATTACTCATCATTGAAGAAGCACACAATAGTTTAATCGGAAACAAAGGAGTCACCAAAACTTTTAATAGATCTCAATATCACTAGCCGAACATGAAAAACGAAATCCAAGATTACATTCGAAAATGTCGCAGTTGCCAAGAACAAAAATTAGTACGAGCTAAAACGCTTCAACCGATGCTCATACCACCTATCGAACCCTTCGACAAGATAGCACTGGACACCGTTGGACCTTTACCGGAAACACCTAGCGAAAACAGATACATATTAACGATGTAGGATAATTTAACAAAATACTGCCTCGTCGTAGCAATACCAAACATCCGAGCAACAACGATCGCCGATGCATTTGCCCGACACTTTATTGCAATATTTGGAACTCCTAAAGCCATACTTACCGATAAAGGTACAAGCTTCATCGGAAAATTAATGAAAGAAATGGCTGAATTATTAAAGATTAAACAAGTAACTACTTCTGGCTATTGACCACAAACAAATGGATCACTGGAAAGAAGCCATATTGTTTTAATAAAATACTTGAAACATTATTTGGAGAAATATGAAGATTGGGACCAACTTATACCCTTCGCCGTGTTCTCATACAACACATCTGTTCACGAATCAACAAATTTCACACCACATGAATTGGTATTCGGAAAATTAACACGGACTCCTTTACCTACATGCAACAAATATCTTACAGAATTAATAACTAGGATGAGTGAAATACGAAACCTAGCCGCAACCTAATTGGATAAATCCAAAATGAGATCAAAATCATACTACGACAGACATACCAAACCTGTCAATTTCTCAGTAGGAGACTCCGTCTATGTTTTAAAGGAACCACGCACAAGTAAACTCGACCCTCATTACGTTGGACCATACAAAACAATAGATACATCAGACAGAAAAAATGTAGTTTTGGAAATAGAAAATGGGAAAAACATCATCAAGCACCAGAACAAGCTAAAACGTGCGCACTAAAAAGACTAATTAGATATAAGACTACCTTTAAGCTAGACATGAGTTAGTTTTAACCCTTAGAGGGCCGGGATTGCAAAAAAAAAGTGCATTATTTCCATTGAAAAAGTATCATAAGTCCCCAAGTTAGGGACAAATAGAGGGCAAATTGAGCTTGACGCCATATGGCGTCATGCCGGCCCGGTACGGTAAAGCACACGTTCGATTGAAATTTTTCCAAAAGAAAGTTTTTATGTATGTATATACAAAACAAACAAAAAAGTTCGTTTTTTACAAACTCAAAAATACAGCACCAACCTTCTTTTCTATATTACATCTGTAATTTTGATTTTCGAAATTCTGAAAGTTGATCAGGGTTTTGCTGGAATCTGTTACATATAAATGTACACAAATTTTAAATTTATTATTTCTGAGAAAATAGAACCAAACAAAGGTCAAATTCGCCTTGACACCATATGGCGTCATGCCGGCCCCTCTAAGGGTTAAGCAGAACGTACCTATTTTCAACAGGTGAAAGCATTATAATGAATGACGTTTCATCTAAGAGGGGAGATGTTACATCCGAATATTGTTCGCATAATTTTAAAATATTCTTTCCTTGGTTAGCTCTCGTTGAAACTAGGAACGTTCTCTCGTGCGCCTTCGCAGCGCCGTTCGTTTACTTATCTAAGAAAGGGGGACCTTATTCTCCGCCGGATGAATACCCTCCACCACTAGTGTTTTAGGCATTTTTAGGACATATAAGGGCACGAGAATTGAGCATATTCGGAGTTCAGTTCCGGAAGAGTCCGAGACTTCATCGAGATCGACCCAGATCTCTCTTACCTATGGTGGGTAGAGGTAAGGAGGGCAATCTCTGTATATGGAAAGTGTCCGTCTTATGAAAGAAATTATAGGTGGCGTTGCGAACATGAAGGTTACATATTAAAAAGAAGGCGCAACAATTTGATAGGGTAGTTCTGAACATCGGCTAACTTCATAATGTATCTTTAGAATCACGAGCGCTGCACTTGGTCATTATTCGAACCCATATTTTCCCTTGTTTCCCGGACACTTTTTCAGTTGAAACGCCATAAGAGATTGCCCTCCTTACCTCTACCCTCCATACTCTTACCATACGACTCAGGGCAGTTGCTAGGCATTCTTAACAAGGGACTCTCACTGAACGTTCCCGCGCTTACGTAAATATATATAACGATATAACATAGAGTAAAATTGGGTAGAAGCCTGTTAGTTATAACCGCGATTCAACTATTCAGGTAGAAGCCTATTGGCTATAACCTCGCGAAAAAGATAGAAACCGGTTGGCTATAATCTTTTTATACCAAAGAACTTTCTCTCATTAATGTAATAATCATTGTAATCATTTCTTAATATCCAGAATATATTATTTTATTGTTACTCGTTAAATCATAATGTTTATTTCAGAATTCCTTTGATTATTCCTACGGCCCTGCTACGCTACCAGACGTAGACGTGACAACAGTATCCCTGTTTCTTTCCCCTGATCGAGTACCAAACTAGATAAAAAATTCTTTTTGCCCGTCCGTCTCCTAAGGTTAATAATGATATTATCGATACTTATATAAAGCATCAATCAGATTAGCTATTTGAAATAAGCAATCGCGTATGCAAAGCTGAACAATCTTTACTCGTCTTATTACGCGCAGACGTCGCGCATGGTGCTTTAAAAACATCATTTATGCTTCAGTATAGCATTCAATATTACCACATTTATAGTCATTCCCTAAAAAAAAAAAAATAACACATTCCAAGTACAAATATGTTTGTCTCACTTATTGACGTTCGACTATCGGGTATCGTGTAATGCTTATTCTTAGTTTTTTTTTTAATGTTTTTTTTCTTATTTTTGTCTCCTTAAGTCGTTCCAGATAAAATCGAATGCCGCTCGTAGGTAAGTATTATACCTATAGCGCGGTAAACGTAAGAAAACGTTCGAAGTACGGGGAAGAGGTCGATGTTATTCAAATCGGGTTATAAGACGCTGGTTGTACAACAAGAGAGCCCCGTATCGATCTACTTTCAAGAGCGTTCGGTTAGTGTCACAAGGAGGTTATCTCGTCTCGCATCTAGTGCTTATATACGTGTATGTACATAACCACCTCGGTGGTGTTCGCAAGACTTACGCAAAAAGCTTCGACGAGATGAACGCGAAAGTTCGGCTTGGCGTTACCTACGCGCGTTTCCCGCGGGAAACTGGGATTCGAGCTCGTAAAATCGTTAGCCATGGAATCGCGAAAACGGTTTGTAACGATACGAATCTGGTTTTGTAATCGAATATACGCCGTTCTACCGAAATTCAATACATAATTTATCGACGAACTCGACCGCCTTTATGAACGTTTGCAAAATGGCGACTGGGAAATCGTAATACACACTCTACTTCTCCTCTCCTTCCTACCCCTCATTTTAACTCGTTTCCCCTTCGTCGTGCGATTACGACAAACCTTTCATTATAATAAATTATACGCCTCTTGCAGGGATGCGACGAATACTGTTTGCTTTGTTACAGCGCATGGTATAACTTGTTTGGTTATTATGGCCGTTACTCACGCGCGTGTCGGCCGCTTCTCTCTTTTCATTGTTCGTCGCAGCTCGCGCATTAGACTTTGTTATAGTAATCTAATATCCAAATAAGCGTTTGCTCGCCTATTTGTAGGTACAGGTTATTATACCTCGACGGTAATCGATTTCACCGACAAATGCGCTTTCTCGCACCTTCTATCTGATATTCATCAAAGATCCGTACCTACGCTGTGACGAGAGTTGATTTTTTGTGGGACATGACTCAAAATCTGCGTTATGATTTTGTTGAGTCTTGGTTAACAATTGAGAAGGTTAGTAACAGAGATGTTAGTAAGAAAGAGGTGTTTTTGAAAAAATGAGGTTTTCAAAAATTGAAGGTTTTTTTTAAGACAGCTAGCGATATTTCTATTGAGTTGGTAAGAAAGTAATTTCGGTTTACACAAATAGATAGCGTTAGGTTTGTTTTGAAGGACTTCTGTCGGTTATAATTTTTGTTGTTTTGAGATTTATATTTTTATAAGTATAATTTATACAGGATGTCCTATCTTAATCAACGGATTCGTACTTCTCCGAAACTATCAGAGACATCGAAATTTCTTTCGATGCGGTTGTATGGTATCAAGTGGGCCACATTTTCAGAAAAAACAAATTTTTTCGTCAAGGTCATCGACATTTTTTTAAATAAGGTACGGAAGGGTAATATGGCCAGTCAGTTATTATGGCCGCTTAATTATAACTCCGTAGTTATAGCAACTAATTAACAGATTGCGGTATCAATTTAGACTACATGGTCAGTTGAGTTACTCGTCCAGACGGGGTCGTCCTATCTTGTCTATAGAATTTATAAACAATATAAATGTCCCTCACAAGTGCGGGCGTGTAGCAAGTAATAAATTTTCTCGGAAGCAATTTTTCAAAAAAAGAACATACTGTAAACTTATTTTGTATTGAAATGCAGGTAAATGATAGCTATTTTATTCTAGTTTGTGTGTAAACAGTACTTTTTACAGTTAAACAAATACTTATTGCAATAATAGTGATTTCTGGCAACTGGTCCTAGCATGTTATTATGGTCGTGTGACAATATTTAGGGGATGTAAGCCTAAAACGGGTAGGCCCTTTAAAGTGTGTGTCACTAATACTAGTACAAATGTGTGGGCGTAGAATTCGGTCGGTTTTGATCGGTCCATTCAAAAATATTTAGATATCTCGAGAACGGCTAGAGATACGCAAAAACTGATGTGATTTTGTAGGTGTACTAAAGGGGAATGTCCCGAAACTCATTGACCGGAACCAGTACCCAAATTTAAAAAATTTTTCAAAAATTTACTTTACTACTACTTTTTCCATGGTCACTGTGATGGTTATATTTTCTCTTAGGTATGCAAATATGGCCATTTCGCACTTTTTTTTGTTTTAATTATTCCAAACAAACTAATGGATGAGTTCCTAGTTTGTCATGTTATTAATAAAATATGGTATTGTTTATTCTTCGCTGTTGTCCTTTTTGTCTTAGTTCGAACTGTTCAAGTTAGAACTGTTCAAACCTTAAGGTGGCCATATTACCCTTCACTACCTTAGATCAACGTCTTTTTTTTACGATCACGTTATAGCTTATAAGACAAAAATGATTTCAGCAATAATAATTTTGTTCACTTTGACATGACCTTTAACTGGCACAAACGCTTTTGAAGCAAGAAACAAGTCAAAAATTTTGGTTTCGTGTTACTAGTAATTTATAAAAGAAGATGCTCAAAATGATTTTCGATATTTCGATATTTGACCTTTAGTGAAGGCGCCGTAGTGCAATGAACTTCCACTCCGTTTTTTTAAATGCCACATGACTCCCCGAGTTCGTTAGCCGTATTCTGCCATAGTAATGATATCGAAAGCTCGCATTTGGAAAAGAGAGCGCATTTAAAGCTTGCATTTGTAATAGGAAGGACTGCTAACGTAGCTGATAAAATATCTATGTTGCCATCAGTGGCGTATCAATAGGGATAAAAAAATTTTAATAATTAAAATTTTGACTAAAAATAAAATTGTTATTTCAATCCAATACGTTCTTTAAATTAAAAGTTACTAGAAAATCAATCGAAAATACACACAATAATTATATTAGCGTTTGTACATAAGTAGATACTTTACGTAGTGATTTATTAAAAAGAAATTACAACGTTGGTCGAGATTCTTTACATAGAAGGAGCGGTCCATCCGATAAATTTGCCACGAGCCTCAACGGTAGGTATAGTTACGCTACTCGTTGCCATTTAAAAAATTAAAGTAGAAGTGCACCGTACTATGGCGGCTCTATCCAAGGTCAAATATCGAAATATCGGAAATCACTTTGAACATCTTCTTTAATAAAATACTGGTATCGAGAAACCAAAACTTTTGACTTTTTCCTTGCTTCAAAAGCGTTTTTTTCAGTTCAAGGTCATATCAGGATCAACAAAATTATTATTGCTGTATTCGTTTTTTTATAAGCTATAACATGATTGTAAAAAAATACGTCGATCGATTAAAACAAAAAAACACCGATGACGTTTATATCTCGAAAAAATGACCTTGACGAAAAAATTTTGTTTCCGTGGAAATATGTAAGCCTCGATACCATACAACCTCACATAAAAAAATGTCTGTGTCTCTTACAGCTTCGGAGAAATTCGAGTCCGTTGATCAAAATGGGAAACCCTGTATACATATAATTGTATATATTTTATTTAATTTTATTTACATAAAAAAGTTGAGTTTTTTTTTTAAATTATCTTTTTATAGTAGAATCAAAAGAAAGAGATGTGATACATTATTTTGTACAGTTATTTTTCGATAACTTCATAGTTAGTTGTAGTCTTGTCACAGTACAGTTTATAATTCGTTGTAAAAATTGATTGTTTCGAGATAACTTATTATATTACAATAATGTTTTGGTACAACGAGAGCTGTCTTGAGATCAGAGGAGAATTTAACATCATTTACGCTCAATTTCATATTTTCTACAATGTAGTAACAGATGCTTGATTGTAACAGTTTCATTACATTTTTCACAGAATCGTGGTGATTCTCTGTCGAAAAGTTGACTATGTATGTATTTTGTATGTTCTATTTTTAATTTATTTAAGATAGTGAGGTCGAATTTTCAAATATCAAATTGAGTTTTTTCACACGACAAAGCTGAAATTACTTTCTTGCAAACCCAATTATATTAAAATTAAATAGAATTTTGAGGTTTAAATAACTTTATTAAATACATTATTCAAATTGTAGTTATGTTTATTCCTTTAAAACGTTCAGATTTATATCCAAAGAACTAGAACTATTCAGAAAATTTAACGAGTTTGACTTGTTGGAATGCATTACAATTTTTCTCAGTTACTCTACATACTTCGGCTGAAAGGTCTACAAAATATAAAAATAAAACTCTTCGCTATTCAGAAGTAATCGCCATGTCCAATTATTTCTGTTAGCCGTTCCACCGTGGGTGGCACCCTATGCCGATTACCGACACTACTTTCTTTCATATTACGTTTGTAGTACCTTTAAAAATGTTCGGACTTATGTTCATTAAAACTTTTTTTACAACACTTAAATTCTAAAGTATACCTGACAGATTTGCTACATAGTTTCGATAATATCTCCTTGCACGTAGGTACGTCTTTCGTGAGACCGAAGAACAATGAAATAAAGGAGCGGTCGCGAACGGAACACTCGTAAAGGAGTGGAATTCCGTGGTAGGTATTTCCAAAAGGGGCGAGAAAACTCGAAACGTTGGAACATGCGGGACTTTTCACGTGAGAAAAGATCAAAGGTCGAACGTTTCAAGGGGTTTTAAACGTTTTTAGAGCTAGCTCGGCGGGGTGGGTACTCCCACGAGCATGTAATTCGTAACTATCGAGATTCAAAGAACAACGTTCGAAGGTTTTCGAACCTCTTTCTCACAAAAGGGACCAACCGCAGCGGCTCGTAACGCGTCTCGCTCCATTCGTGACACCTTTT
The DNA here is from genome assembly GCA_916049575.1 of Ancistrocerus nigricornis. Classification (NCBI taxonomy): domain Eukaryota; kingdom Metazoa; phylum Arthropoda; class Insecta; order Hymenoptera; family Vespidae; genus Ancistrocerus; species Ancistrocerus nigricornis. The sequence goes on from OU696665.1 coordinate 10,769,507, forward strand.
TTTTCCCTCGTGTTTCTTTATTTTGCTTCCTATTACGACGAGTCACATTTAAGGTCGGCCACTTATTTTCAAGTTTGTTCTGTTCGGCCTTGAGCAGACTTCCGTGATCTTCCTCCCGATAATATCCGATATCATACTCTTTAAAGCTGAATAAGTGAATTTTTCACTAATTCAAATAGTTAGTCATCAATTCACAACAAAAATAGTGATTTCTGCTTGAATCTACAAGTAAATTAGTGATTCCCTAAGGTTACATGTAGATTAGTAAACTTTCACTAGAAAAATTAGTGATTCCTCAAGTGCTATGGCGACTGCAAGTGGCACCACTAAAAAAACATGTTTTACATTTGTTTTTTTTTTCTTTCATTACGACCTAAAAAATTACGCGAATCATTATTAACCAACTCAGTTTTACATGTGTGTTCTTCCATAAATCTAATGTGAGAAATGAATCATTGTTTATTGAAAAATTATTGAAAAATTTAATAACAAAATATATTTGTTCAGTTTAGTAAATTATATACATGAAATATCATAACTGCATGATATATGTACGTTGCAATTTTTTAATAGCTTGTTTTTCACTATTTCAATTATTGCATATTCACTAATTTAACATGTGAAATTTCACCACTTCAATATGCGAATACTTTCTACTAATTTGAATAGTGAATACTCACTATTTGCTGGTGGTCTACTTTTCACATTTCAGAATAGTGAATATAAAATTTCAATTAATGATTTTTCACTAATTCAGATTTAAAAATTACTTACTTTTTGTTTATCATTACATCTGATTTGCCAATTAAGCGACCAGTTAAAACGATGGATTAAGATCTTCTCTGTCTTTAAAAAAATAAATCGCAGATATGCATCATCGTTTAACTTTTCCTATTGAAATGGCTAGAGTAGTTTCCTAATTAGTTTCGTTCATACCGCTGGTCTCGAGCCAGCAGGTAGCGTAACTAATACGAGGAAAAAAGCAGGCAGGTGGAAGTCTCTTTTCGAGTCCTCCGACGAGATAGTTCTAGCTACAAACTTTAAAAATATCTGTCGCGTAACGAAAGGCGCGTAAGCCACGGAAATTTGGACGAAGTCGCGAGACTACCGTAAAGCGAGGAAGAAGGCCGTGGAGGAAGAAGAAAAAATGCAAAAACGAGAAGCCAGGAGAATAGAGGAGAGAGGGAGAGAAAGAGAGTGGAAGGGAGGTGAGGAGAAAATCGCGCAAAACAAGGCTTTAACGAGAAGTACTTTAAAGTTGGTTACGCCCTTACGCGAGGCCGAGAAGAGGGTGTCGAGGGTCTGTAGTACGCTGTGGGTAACCAAAGTCGAGGGGAAAAGAGGGGTAGGTACCAGGAGATCGTTAGAACTCCATTTCACTTTATTGTAATTCCATTTTTCCCGTCTGCAAATAAACGCTCCGCTGGTCACGTCTATCGCGTTATCCGCCTCCGGTGGAAAGTTTCGGATAGACGGGGTTAAATAGCACTCGCCCAGCGTACCACCCTTCCTTACCAAACCCCCAAGCCACCTTCCTTTTAGCTTTCCCCCTCTACGAAGAGAATCTTCTACGAAGCTACGCTGCTTCTTTTTTCTTCTTTATCCTCTTGAACTATACCCAACCTCTCTCTCTCTCCCTTGCCCTATCTATCCCTTTGTTTCTTTTTCTCTCAAGCACAGCTTCCTGTGGTTCTCCTTTACGACCTTCGATTTGCCGGTCTTATCAAAGAACTAGTAATATCGTATAGGTATCATCAGCGATCATGGTATCCATACAGTTTTTGTATTTCTTCCTTCATCAATGTGTGGTTTACATTTCGACGGATTATTTTCATCTTACTTCGATCCATTTATCATTCCACAACGCAGTTATACCATTTTATTATTAGAATATTATTTATTTTTAACCGACTTCAAAAAGAAGGAGGTTAGCAAGTGTGGACTGTATTTTTTTTATGTATGTTACACGATATCTTCGTCGATTGTAAGTTGTTTTTAATGATTCTTTCTTTATTAAATAGGCTGTATCTCTAGGGTGGTCCCATTTAAATTAAAAAAGGATTTGAAAAATAGCCAAAGACCACTAAAAATTGAAAAATCAGGTAAATTTTTACAAAAAAAAAAAATAAAAACCTTCAAAGACTCCAAAAATTTGCCTATATGTACACTTAAATTAAAAAGTTAAAAATAATATTTTTTTAGTTGTGTTACGTGCCGGATCCACTCGATCCTAGGACGCGTAACGGATTCGTCATCCGAAGAAACTCCTTTGGAAAGGTGGTGTTAAGGAGGTGGTTTTGTAGAAAAAAGAAAAGGCAAAAGGGGACGTGCGTTTCATCTTGGGCCCACCTACAGACTCATCAGTGGGGCTGATACAGACGAACCCTACCCCAGACGCTACGTTCAGGTATATTTTGGAAGTTGTATAGGATCTTATTGGGTAAGGATTCGGTGCTTTTGGGAATTCGGAATGGTCATAGGACATCTGTTGAAGTTCTTCGTAGTTATCGGAAGGCGTCTTGAAGTTACGGGGACGTAACAGTTGCTTAGAAGAAAAGAAAATTATAAGGACAATACATAAAATTATTGTGTTATTTAAATATTTATAATACCAACCTAATCAGTTATTTTTGAAGTAGGTACCAACATTACAGGTTTATGTTAAACTTGCCTTGGATTGCACCGACTCCAAAACTAACTGATTAGGTTAGTATTACAAATATTTAAATAACAATAATGTTATATAATGTCCTAATAATTTTCTTTTCTTCTAAGAAACTAAAAAAAATATTATTTTTAACTTTTTAGTTTAAGTGTACATACAGGAAAATTTTTGAAGTAGGTTTTTTAAAATAAGGTTATTTACAATTATATTTGTAAGAAAATTACTAGTCGGTGTATACGATGCAAGTAAATTATAGATCATCAACTGCTGTAGGCAAACTATCTTATGCAGTAGATTTGTATTATACAGGGTGGTCCATTTAACTAAGACCACCTAAATATCTCTTTAGTTTATTGTGATGCAAAGACTATTAGTCACGCAATACTCATGATGGCAATGGCCAATATCTGTCAAGAATATATTTTTTATATGTTTATTTCATGTATTTATATTTAATTTTCGGAGATCAAGATCATTTCAAAGTCATATTCTTATACATATCTCAATGTATTTTTCGATTAGTTAAATGATACAATAAAAAGTATATGTATAGTTATGTGTAAAAAATCACCAATGACCTTAATGACTCCAACAAAAAATATTCTTGGGAAAAAATATTCTTATCAGATACTTGTCTATTGATGCCATGCATATTACATAACAAATATTTTTTGCGTCACAACAACTTGCAAAGACATTGAGGTGGCCTTATTTAAATGGACCACCCCGTATACTACAACTTAAGAGGGTGCCCTCTATTAGATTTTCAAAAAAGTTTAGCTAGCTATCGTCGGCGTGACTCCAAAGTCGTGATTTGGTTTCATTATCGCCTATATGTTGCAGCTGGTTTCTAGAACGTTAAAACAAGCAGCTCTACGTCCAGCCCATGTCCAATTTCTTACATATTATTTTATAAGCTAATAATTGGATACATAATACAATTCTCATTAAATATTATTATTTAGGTAGAGAATATATATAGGTATACCATTATTTTGTAAAAATAATAAACCCTTAAATAATTGTCAACCCGTAGAAAGGTATATTCTCCGAAAAGAAAAAAATTATTAGATATGTCAGAGCCTTCGCATATAAGGTGGTAAAATTATAAAAAAACGCGTTCAAAAATCTTTGAGAACTTTCCTCCCTCCCTCTTTCTTTCTTCACGTTTTTCCTTATAAGCCTTCCTCATTTTTTTTGTTCTCTTCTTCGTTTGACTTCTTTTTTTAAATATAAGGTCTCCCTGCGGAATACACAGACTCCTATCCTCTCGCATCGATCGATCGAATGCGGTATAGAAAATATACGATGTAACGATATCGTATTTTCATTGCTCTATTTTACGACGTAAAACGATCGGAATTACCCAAGCTACTTTCACGAACTTCTTTTCGTGAAAACTTCACCGAAAGATTTGGAACGACGAAATCGTTAATCCGAAATGGTTAAATCTAGTTAAGAAATACACGTTTAGTTATATCGTGCTACTACGTATATACAATGTGTCAAGTCTCCGTACACCCTTTAAAGCAGTATAACTTTTTTATGATTGAACTAAGCAACTTGAATTTTGACAAGCACATAGAACGATTAGTTTACCAGAATTTAGTAACTTTAGTTAGTAACTTAGTTTATTTCAGAATTGGGCCGAAAATCACTGAAATCAGTAGAAATCATCGATTTTCGAACTTTTCTGCAATCTTTAACCCTTTCAAGCCCAGAGATTCCAAATGGAATCATTAATTCAAAATTCAATTTTTATCAGTTTGAAATTTTTTCATAATAAAAATGAATAATGTCTAAGAAGAATACATTTTATTCGGTTGTCATCTTTTCATATTTATACACAATGCTGCCCAATGCTGCCAAGTGGAATTATACTTGTCTTTTTAAGGGAATAACACAAAATCAGACACTTATAATAGAAAAAGTGCTTTTATAACGTTTTCCATACTTTATTTTTTTTTGTAATAAAATAATTTGACATTAGCCGATTTGGATGAAATGTACAGTATGCATGCATCTTACTTAAATCAACAAAAGCCAGTTTTAGAATTTTCATTATTAGCTCAAATAACAAAGTTGAAAAAATTCCTTTTTTTACTTTCTCTGTAATTTTGAAGATTCTGAATTTTCTTTTAACAAAAAGCAACCATATATAGTAAACTAATCTTTCTATGCGCTTGCCAAAATTTAAGTCGTTTAGTTCAATTATAACCAAATTAAACTGCTTTGAAGGGTGTACGGAGACTTTTCTGACACACTGTACGTCGTTTTAAAAAATGCTTGGAATTCCCGCAATTACATTTAATAAATTAAGCACGGTGAAACGTACGACGAAACGCGGTGGAAACAATTTGTACGTTCGCAAAGAAGAGGACAAAGAAGGGTCGGTAGGGAAAGGAGGAGAGGTCCTAGAAAATGTGGAAAAGAAACGTGTAGAGAGGGCAAGGAGCGCGTAACCTACGTTATGACCTCGTAAAGCACGAGCCGGAGTGAATTTAAAGTCGCGGAGAAAGTGCGCGAGGCCGAATAGTTTTTCTTTTTATCGTCGAATACGTTGCAACGCCCTACCGAATTGCAGTTTAATCGCACGCCTTCTGTTTCATCGTAGAATATGATCCGTTGAAACGGTACATGCTCCAAGAAGAAAGAAAGAGAAGAAAAGATGAAGAGATAGCTAGAAAGAAAGACAGATATATCCATTTATTTCAATACCTACAGCGATATAAACGGGGGAACTATGAATGAAAAATCAAATTATGAATTTACGAGGAAAAGAGACTTAATAGAAAGGTGCAAAATAAATCATAATAGGTACATATAATATCTTAAGAGAATAAAAGAGAAAGAGAGATTGGTTTTCATTCGAAGCAATTTTTCGCATGGATGTGCTTTTGACTCCACGAGGAACAATAGAAATTTTCCAATCTCCCCCTCTCCATACACTCGGCGTATGCACGGGACATCGTGACTCCAAATTTTACGTAGCGAGGAAAAAAGCAAATAAAGGATTTATTCGCCAAATTACGGTGCTGGCGAACGAAAATATCGGCCCACCGCTGGTACATTACTATCTCCTACCTTTTTACCGACGCTATTCGAACGTGCAGCTTCTCCACATCCCCCTCCAACCACCACTGGAATTCATTTGCCGTCTGGTTTTGTATTGAAAATATATATCCGCTAATACGGCGCACTTTGCGATGATATTTACGAGCCGACCGCACACCCTTTGAACCGGACTTCGCTAATTTACGCGTTGTTATCGTTCCGTTCTCATACTTTATCGTTCTGAGCATTTCGAGGGGACGGATAGCGAATTTCTCATAATTAAGGGCTTTTCTTTTTATTCGAGATACATATGGGTGTGCATGTACAGATTGTACAGTGAGCCGCATTAATATTCGGACACCCTATAAAGCAGAATAAATTTGTTATAATTGAATCGAACCATTTGAATTTTTGCAAAGAAATAGAAGATTTAGTTTTCCAGATTTCCAGTTTTCCTTGATTAAGAAAAATCGAAATTTTTGGAATTAAAAAAGTCATTTTTTCTACTTTTTTATGTGATCTTGTAATTAAAATTGACAATATGCATATATCTTACCCAAATCTACAAAATGCAATTTTTTAATTATTATTATAAAAACAAATAAAAATTTTTTTATTTTCTTTGTAGTTCCGGTAATTTCGAGTTTTTTTTTTAAATCCTTTCCAGCCTAGTGATTCCAAATGGAATCATTAATTCTACAAAGCACTCGGTGCCACATTTGGAACAACCACTTCAATTGTCCCCAAAGCTGGGTAAAATACTGGTAGATATAAAAATCTGTTGAATTCAGAAAGAAACTCCGCATACATAACTGTACAACACAAGCATTTCATATAGATGTCATTACTGATTCCATTAGTGTTAGAAAAGTTTGAAATTTGCACCGTAGTCTTGCGTTCGCCGTTTCTGTAAATTATAAAAATTTACACAAAATAGTTACTGCAGCGTTTTGACCCGGAAAAAAATATTATGCGTTGGAAAAGCGTTTTGTTTTTAAGTGTTTTTTGTGTTTAAAGCTCAGTTTACCACATATGGAACTGAATTAAAAAAATTAATTTTCTAGTAAAATATTTGGTTCTGATTCTTTTAATTATTTTTCCCTTACAAATACAGACAAAATTGAGCTTTGTATAGTTAATACAAAATTCAATTTTTGTCACTTACAAATTTTTTCATAATAAAAATTAATAAGATTTAAAATAAATGCATTTTATATTTTTGTCATGTCTCATATTTATAAACAGTATGTGCCAAATGTTTCCAAACGGAATCGTACTTATATTTTCTAAGGGAACAATAACAAAAATCAGGTAAGATATTTTTATAACAAAATAATTGCTTTTATAACGTTTTGCATTTAAAAAATTGTTTTTTTAATCAAATAATTTGGGCCAGACAACGAAAACAGGATATCTAGTAAACTAATCTTTTTATTTTCTTGCAAAAAATCAAATTGTTTGATTCAATTATAAAAAAATTATTCCGCTTTGCGGCCCACTGTGCACACGTTATTCAATCGGAAGATGTATGATAACGAGGAAAAGAAAAATCTCGACGGGGGAAATGAAAATTTCGACTTTCTTTTTTTTTTCTTTCATGTTTGTTCAGTAAAAATTTTTAAGAGTCACGTAGCATCGTGCGCGCAGAGTTCTTCGATAAATATTTACGGAACGTCCGATGAAAGAAGAAGCGCTTACCGAAGGAAGGTTAATCTATCTCACGAAAGCAGGTTTCTTATTTCTCCGGCTATTTTCTTAAGACACGTTAAGAAGAGAAGCGTCCCCTTCGTTCTGGATGTCTGTCTCCTTAAAATCTTCGACGTTACGAGTGTACTACCATGTTCCTTCTCTTCTCCCTTCTTCTTTTTATAACATTCAGAATTTACGTGGAAACAAACATTTACACTTTCGTTCATTACCTTTCTCGGTTTCTTCATAAGCTCGACGAACTTTCCTATGCTCTGCTGCTCGTCAAATCTATCTTGAATCATTAACGTATTACGAGGACAAAGAAAAGTGAACTTTCTTTATCTCTCTTGCTACAGAAAGTTCCATGCTTTATAATTCCTTCGAATTTTCAACGAAAGAGATCATTTTTGAAATGTAAATTCGTTCTTATTAAATGCCCAAAATGCATTATCATTTTCTATTTGCATTTAGCGCGCTAACCTACCCACCGGCAAAATACGTTCATTCTATCGCGGAAACCAACGCAAAATTTTCCGATACAATTTATATTTTATCGATTTGTTTCTCCATTCTCTCTCTCTCTCTCTCTCTCTTTCTCTCTTCCTCTGTTCCCGTATTTCACACTGGTTCTATCTATCTCATTCTCTCTAACCCCTCCCCCCTTCGGCTCTCCCGCTGACAGGCCTTAACGAGTCATTGTGAACGTGACTGCGTTCACGTTATTTATGCATTGCGCGACGCATTCGTAATAAAAGCACCACCATGCCGCGTGCTTTCCTCATTTCGCATATTCGTGAGTGTACACCCGCTAAGTGTACACTTCGAGAGATCGTCGCGGAATCAAACGAGTTGTAGAACGTTAGTCGTAAAAAAATTTTTGTCGGTGCCAGCTTTTACGAGTTTTCGGTTCTCGCGTAGGTAGTTCTCTAAGATTTGATCGTTTCGAAATAAAACGAAAAGAACCTACGCGGGAGTAGCGTCGTTAAACGAAGAGTAACAAAGGTATTAACGCTAAAGCTGAGATTTACGGTAGAGCGAGATAAAAATCGTGCCTCGTTTTGTCCATCGTTTAGTTCTGCTTCTCAATGGAATGTTTCGCTCTAAAAAAAGATGAATGTTTAGATAATGTCTTAACACTTTCGCGACTGACGCGGTTCTTTCGCGAGAGTCTTACCAGAATACTGCAGGGTTCTGATATTAATATGAGAAAAAATAATTGCATATGTTGTCAAAAATTTGGTAAAATTTAAAATATATAGCTTGCCGATTAAAATTGTAAAACCTTTTTAAATTCATCAAGTAGATATTTTGAAGGAACAATAAATAACGTAAAAGTAAGTCAATGGTAACCAATTAATTCTTTTTAAGCGATTTAGGATTACGTGTGCGGTTGTCAATTTATTGAAATAAAAAAAAAATTATTTAAAGGGTCTGGCCATCCGGCCGGTCCGAAAATGGTTATATTTTTTTACACATTTAGAAACTTGAAAGTATAAAACGAAATATTTTTATTTTGTAACAGAAAGTAAGAAATAGTTTTAAGAATGCCACAAAAAAAAATTTAATTGGAAATATTAAAAAAATGCCTGCTCTGCAGGCGTAACACCGTCATGTTGCATCTAAAAAAAAAAAATTAACTTATTCGTGGATAGTGTCGCCACAATGTAGCATAGCGGTTTTTTCAACTATTAGAGAAATTATGGTGAGCCAAAGAAAAATACCTATAGGTATGTATTTTTCACCGGAATTTCGGATCGCCATAATTTCCCTAATTTTTTTTCAGATGCAACACTAAGATGATATACCTACTTGTAGTGCCGCCATTTTTTAAATATTTTCAAATACATTTTTTTGTGGCATTCTCAAAGCTATTTCTTACCTTCTGTATATAAATAAATATATTTCGTTTTATACTTTCGAGTTTAATTTTTTTTTTAAATATACCCATTTTTCGAGCTGCCAAGATGGCTGGAGCCCTTAGCAGTGTTCTAGTTTAGAGGGTCAAGATTAAAGGTGATATTTGTGAATATTTTTCTAAGAGAAACTACTAATCAATCTTTCTAAACTTTTCCACACATTTTATTATACATTTGGATAACACATAACAATTTTCATTGAAATATAATGGCCAAATCATGTAATTGTAGGGAAATCTCTGAATCATTTCATTTTTATTGCCGAGAAAAGTGGAACCCGTAATTTCTGTCTGAAAGAAGTAAACGAAAATATGTTTAATTTAGACATTATTTTATAGTCAATGAATTACGACAATTGCGAAAAAAGTGTAAAATTTAAAACATTTACGAGCTTGAAGTGATTTTTTTTAAAAAGACCATCTATTATTATGTAGGTACTAAATATTGTTTAACCTTTCCCAGTCCAATGATTCTAAATGGAATTATTAATTAAAATTTCAATTTTTGTCAGCTTCAAATTTTTTTATAATATGAATTGATAATATTTAAGAACAATGCATTTTATTTTTTTGCCTTTGTTTTCTATTTATACACAGTATGTGTCCAATCTTGCCAAATGGAATCATACTTTTTTTTTTAAAAGAACAATCAAAAAGTCTGGTAAGATATTTTTATAATAAAAAAGTGCTTTTATAACGTTTTGCATTAAAAAAAAACATAATTTTTTTTAAATCGTTGCAGTTTATCGACTATAAAATAGTGCAATATTCCAAATATTTTCGGATTAAAACAAAGCTTTTCGGAGATTTTCCTAGAACTACATGATTTCTCCATTATATTTCAATGAAAATTTGTGTGTGTTGTCCAAATGTCTAAATTTGTGTGTGTTGTTGACCAAATGCGTGCAGAAGTTTCGAAAGATTCATTATTATTTTCTCCTAGAAACAAATCTCTGAATATCACATTCTTTGTTGACCCTTTAAACTAGAACACTGCCTTAACAGATATTTTTATCAATAGTTATTTTAAAATTAAAGCTTATTTATTTCGCTAAAATCCTTGCGATGTTATATAGGGTAAGCTATTTTTTATATAATTATATAATATATAATAAAATAAATAATTTATATAATATATAATAATTTTTTCACACAGCACCTATCACTAGCTTGCACTTGAAAACAGAACTGAACTTAGCCGCGTATCGCAAACAACTTCATGATTTTTGTGGGATTGCGTACTCTTATCGGACGCGTACTCATAGACCAGCCTACCCCACTAATATTAGATCTATAAATAATAGGCCTGCTTCTTATAAATTTAGAAATATAATTTCTTATTCTATCGCGATCTATAATCGTATCGTTTACCCTATTCACTTGAACGGCATTTTATTTATTCGCGAAAAAGATAATGATGTATAAAGTAAATTTAAATAAAAACGCTAAAGATAAAGGGTTTCACAGGAGATGAAGCGGAACGCGACTAGATGAATTTCGATGGAGGAGCTTGGCGATCCATAATCTTGGAAAATGGACTCCGGTCCTCTTATTCTCGTGACAAAATTATCTCTTTTCCAATATTCGAACTCTTCCGACGGTTCGACGTAAAGAACCTTGAAAGCGTGAGGGAATAACGGCCGGACTTTTTATTCTTATTGAATTATTATGCAAAGTAGCAATTAACCTCTTCATTCAGTAATAGCGCTCGAAACTTTCATATAAAATATCATCGATGAATATTTAAACGTAATGCTGGACGAGGGGAACAACGAGGATGGAGAGTCCACGACGAGGCAAACGCGATTTTCTGGCTTCTTATGCTGCGGGGAAATAAAATTTAATTCTCTATCGTTCTGCTTCGAAGCGCCACAGAATGTCCGATAATAATCAACCGTTTTATTAATTTCGACACATTAAGCCCCGACCATTTCAATCTCGTTTCTGCTTTATCGGACGATCGTGCTTGCGTTCGAATTGATAATCGTGTTTTACTCAAATTCCGAGTAATGATTTGATCATTGTTATATTTATATCTCAGCTTATGCACGAATAAATTAAGCCATGATTCTAATTTATTATCGTTTTATTTTAAACACGATCATATGCCACGATGATTTATTTATATAAATATATTTGTTTAGTCGAATAAGAAAGTTGCTTCGATTTCTCATAAAGTTCGAAATTCTTTAAAAGTGGTAAAATTATGGTGAATTAATTTCCTAACTTTGCTGGTTATTGATAAAAAAAAAAAACAAGGAAATATAAAGAAGCGCATGAAAAGCTCACGGTTTGATTATTCCGGTACCTACCATTGAGATTTCGTATTTTAAAAGCAGTCTTCGTACGAGTCTTTTCGTGCTTATACAATCTCGTGCTCCCGTGGTTCGGTTGTATAGCGCTCCTTTGATCTCATCTTTCTTTTGAGAAGTTAAAGTACAACATACATTTCATATATATATATGTTATATATAGTTATAGATATAATTTCAAGTTTTCTCTCTCTCCTTCTCTCAGCGATGCCTCCAGCTCTGAATTCACGTGGAATCGTTACTTAATAAAACGAAATACGTCATCGTCCTGGTCTTAGCGAATATCACACAGAGCCAAGAGGTACCGAGAGATTTGGATTTAGATTTAGGATAGAATGTGGCACTCGAACTCGCGAGTTACGACGCGTCGGTGAATTCGAATGACGAGCAAGGTGATTGCCGAGTCGCAATGCAGTCGCGTATTAGGTCGAATGCATAATGACCCAGCCCACATGAATGCATCACATTTTCAATACATTCACGGGGCTTCGATTGTCGACAAAGCTTGAAATTGCGCTAATCCCTGGACTGTTTAAACATTTTTTTTTTCTACCTTTTGTCTACGTTATATCCGGTGAACATGTATACCGAATGATACCGAAATAGGTGATGACAATTGTGGTACTGTATTCTTCTATTTCTGAGGATTAAAATTTGTCTCCGTCAAATATTCCGCAATTTTGTGTATTTAAAATGTATATAAAAGATTCTACTATTTTACTAAATAAATTCTGAGGGAAAAACATGTCAAATTTACCAGTTTTTAAAGCTTAACCCTTTATGAGTTCAAGGGAACATATTTACCACCGTGTTTTTATGGTATAATTCCTAAATTATGATTCGGGTAGTATTTTTTTTTGCACTGACCTGTATTTTTGTTTTTTTTTTTCGTTATGCCCTATAAAGATTTAACATATTCGCGGTCAGTAAACATTTTCAGTGAGCTACAAATCGTTTTAGAACGAATTGCGATATCTGAAATTTTATTAGACTTGATAAGAGTAGTCAGAATATCACATTTTAATAGTTATATTCAATGAATGCTATAGCATCCACGAAAAAAAAAAAAAAAAAATTATTTCATTTAGGATTAAATGAATAATAACTGCTTTTAAATTTGAATACTAGAGCATTAATGTCATTCTGCATCACAGTGAAAATGAATGCCATAGCATTCACGTCCGCGACCGTGTTAAATTATAACTGTTCATATGCATAAAACTTCGTCTATGCTTGTACAGGGTGTAAAAAAATGTTTTGTCTTGACTACCATAGTTTGATTTTATACTTTCAAATCGGTGAAGATCTACTAATAAAACTGCCCGCAAAATTGACCTTCATCTCGAAAATCAACAAATATCACACAATTTGTCACACATGATATACGAGCGTTAAGTTCAATATATGAAGCTATGCAACATAAAATTCATTTTGCAAATAACAATATTTCAACATAAATTTCTGACGAAAGGGTTGCTTTGGAACATATGGTTCTTTCGACGATTTTGGCCTAAGGAAGAGTAGAACGTTACATGGTTAACAAAAAATTGGACCTTGATTTTCGAGATCAAGGTCAATTTTGCGGGGTGTTTTTTTAGTAGATCTCCACCGATTTGAAAGTGTAGAATCCAACTATGGTAGTGAAGACAAAACATTTTTTTACACCCTGTACAATTTCTTTGAAGTATAATATTTCTTCTTCTTCTCTTCTGTAGGTACTGACAACCTACCGTGTTAAAGAAATTCTTTTTGATTTTGGAGTAATGCACACACATATATGATAAATAAACAACAGGGACAGTATTTTCCCAACTTTCCTAAAATCTCTAATTTTTCCCCACTTTTCGTAAAAATCATGACAACATGTGTGGGCGATCAAGGATTCGTCAACTCAAAAATCCAGTGGCTGTAATCCGTAAGTACTGTGTATAGTAGGCTTAAATGAGACCATTCGAAATATCATTATCGCTAAAAGCAAAATGCGAGCAAAAAATAGGACGTATTGTTCTTTGCATAATAATAGCAATTTTCTCGATAACATGGCTTTATCTTTTGCGAGAAGTTAACTGCCGCACCGGTAGGTATTTGAACTGGGTAATTAGAAAAAAGATAATTAAGAAGAAAGAAAAATCAGAACTGAGCTTAGTCGAATGTGAGCTTATTAGCCATCTCGATACGTCGTTATCGAAACAGTAATCATAGAATAGACACCAGACGTAAATGAGCGATTCCATACCGAACGATACACTTGGTGAACCAAAATAGGATAGGGCAGCGATTCAGTGTCATATACACTGATATCTACATATATCTGTACATAATGAAATAATACCAATTAGGTAGATGGGGCGATAATCAATGATCAGATCGGGCCAATAATCTTGGATCAATAGAACAGGATTTCTGATATCGATCGAAGACTCATCGAATCGATTTTAATTAAGCGCAATTAGTGATACGAGGCAGTTAATACATAGAAATACCATTGTCGGTGTAACATATTCAGCAGACAGTACCGGAGTAATACTAGAGTGAAATGAAGGATATCTTATATCTTCATAATTAATCGATCATGCCAAGTGTCGTTATAGTCTCGCGTGCGAAATTTATACAGACTCTGTCTCTTTCTCTTATTAAACAGTTGCATTTATATCTTATGTCAAATCTCTATGATACATATCCATGTCGGATAAAGAGAGAAAGAGATTGAAAGAGAGATAAGAGAAAAGAATCATTCACGTCCATGCAATTATAGATAGAATGGATAACAAACAGAATTTTGAAATCATAGTAGATAGCAAACCTGGGCATTTCTGAAGTGACATTATTTGAAATATTACTTCAAATAACACCTTACTTTATTTCCGAATTATTTTTATGCTTGCGATTATGTTTGAGATAACATTTTATAATTATTTGAAATAATTGTGAAATTGTTCTTCGAAATTGTATAAAATGTTGTGATTATCAAGTTTGAGTCTGGTTTGGTATATTGACATTCTTTGGTTTACTGTTTATTACTGTAGACTGCATCTTATTTGGAGGATTACACAGGCCAACAGTTGTTTTATGCCGGGGTATTGTGAGTTGATTTTATATGAATTTGATGCCCTGAATTCAAATATAGTATTAGTTTTTGCTTAGGAGCTCAAATTTCTAAGATATAACATTTTGATGAAATATATCTTTACTATTTTAAGGCAAATCCATGGATCACATAACAAAACTAAACTCGACATTTTTATTATCTGAGCGCACGGCAGTGCGCAAGGCCAAGTTCCAACAATACTAGTGTATCTTTACACGTACCAATTCGCCCGGTTTTTATCATCCCCATATCACTGCTTCCCCTTAAGATGGACTTTTGAAATTTGAAGCATAGATTAAGCTTAGGTTGCTTAGAACAGTATACGAAATTGAGCCCTTAATATTAAGCCTTTTTAGAAGGAGAAAATTTAAAAATTTGCATTTTTGTTACTGATTGACGCACACATTATCAAAATTATAAGACACTTCCCGTATAGGCAGAAACGTGATATTGAGCACAAAGGTGAGTCTTATAGTGTAAGTAAAGGAAAAATTCTGAAAATTGAAATTTTCTCAAAATTAGTGCTGCCTTAGAAAGGTTAATTCTAACAATGCGTGAAGTGACGCGCGTGAATATAATATTCATCCATCGATATAAAACAAAAATTAAACTTTCATTAAGACTTTTAGTTCCTCGTAAAAAAACAAGACGACGCTCACGATGTTGAAGCCAGCAAAAAAGAATGAAATCTCAAAAAAAACCTAACCGTGAAAAAAGGGCCAAGTTTCAGACCCCTTCCCAAAAAAGTCAATCTATGAAAGCAGTGATATCTACATTGTGGCCAAATTTGCTCTTTCTTTAGTCCATAACCTCGCTTCACTCCTATTTTCATGAACAACACTGCGCTTTTAGTTTTATTGTTTGACACTTGATCAATGTTGTTAATGAAAGTAGGAGTGAAGCGAGGTTATGGACTAAAGTAACAACATACTTGGCTACAATGTAGATATCACTATAGTACATACATACACTACAGTTGAACGTCGGCTGCCAATGATTGGTTCCCCAATACTGGGCCATACGCTAGCCCTATTGTCAGCGTTGGCTATACTTTCTTGGGTATTTTCACAAGCTGACTTATTTGGAAGGGGGTCTGAAACTTGGCCCTTTTTTCACGGTTAGGTTTTTTCTTGGCTGGATTATACTATACAAATATTATTATATACAAAGATGGAGGAAAAAGTCACCGATGAAACCATCTAGTCATTGAACACTTCCGAAGATTCTTTTCCGTTACATTCTCGAATGTATTTTGGAACAGTTCCTTTTTAAACACCAGCAGTAATCTGCCATCATATGCAGCAGACTGACGATAGGGCAATTATTCAGGAAGCAATCATTATATATGTGATTTAGAACTGCACACTTCGTGTAGAACTGCACGTTAAGAAAAACATTGATCTAAAAAAGTAGAACGGACAAAGAAAAACTGATTTTATATTTAGATTGAGCACCCCAAATATAGCTAAAATCAGTTCTAAAATCCTAGGCACAAAAAAAAATTTGTTTCTTGTAAGCCTGCTTTATTTTTTTGTCGAATTTAAAATTAAAAAAAAAAAAACGTAATAACTCATTATTTCAAATTGCTATTATTTCAAACGAATCGATAAATATTTTTCTTTTCAAATTGTACTACTATAAATAAAAGTCCGAAATCAATTATTTCAAATAGTTATTTTTATTTTCATTTCGAATAAAACTTGCTCAGATCTGGTAGATAGGTACCTGTATGCTATGGTACGATAGCCCGCAATGGCAAGTTATCTACATTTGTATCCCCATAGGTGTATATGCCTGCACGAGATAGAGAGGGCCTGGAGGAAGAAGGAGATGCAGAGGCGTAATTCGTCCCCGTAATCCAATTAACGCGATGAAAGGCGAGATTGACAGTGAGACGACGGAGTTGCTAAGGTCGAGAATCCAATTCAAATTCGATCGTGCCGAATCGATGGCGATACGTAAGCTGTCAAACTATACTCTCAGAGGATTCCCCGGTCGCTCTTCGATCGACGACGCGAACACGTAAAGGAATAAAAAAGAGAAGAGAAATGGAAAGGAAGTAGTCTTCGTTCGTCGGAAGAGCAGCACGCTCGGGGCCTTCAGGTCCGAGTAATTACGAGCGATTTGTCAAAAGTCGACGAATTCATTATGCCTCTAATCTGAGGAGCAATTTGCATAAGTTTCAAACTCGTCGATCCGGGTCAAGATAAACGTCTTAATAAGACGCGTGCACCGGAATGCACGATGATTAATTAGCACGAGGAAAGGCGCGATACGTTTCCCTTCTCTCGAGGTAATTCGTCACGTCGCGAATCGTGCGAATACATGCGGCTAAGCGAAATAAAGCGTCGGCTAAATTCATCAACGTCGTTTAAAAGGGAATAGGTAGACTAAAAATCGATATTCTTTAGTTTTATTTCGAAATTTGTAAACGAAACTGTCGAAATTTCTACGAAGGAATTTTACGCGGTAGCTGCACATCGTATTGAAGCATGTAAAAATTCAATAATACTTTGTAACAGAAAAATATTAGTTTAATATCTTTTTCAAATATTGAAAAAATATTTTTTAACATGAAAAAATATTGGATTTAAATATTATGCACATATGTACAATATACATAGGACATACACACATACACACATATGTATGTATACATTTATTGGTATAAGTTAACACTTTGACAGTCTCACTACCTCAGTGAGATTGTGGTGATCACTATCGATAATCATGGATGACTACCAGTGATATAAAGGCACTAGTGACAAGAATATAGTCTTATTTAACCATATTACACATAATTTATTATTATGTACTTGAAATAATGAAAATTTTATTATGATTACTCGGGGCAAAATTCTTACAAAATTCGGTGGCAGTCAAAGTGTTATGAAAGAAAACAATTTTTCAATAACTTTCGTACTATCTTGTCTCGTGAGATAAATTCATTCGAAACATCATTTTTATTATAATGGAAATATATCTGCGCAGAAGATCTGCAAATGTTGATTTTAATAATTAGTTTTATAATTTCAAGCTTCAGCGTGTCATATTCATATCTTTTTTCACTATGTTCTAACAAGAGAACTATCCCAAACCAAAAATTTATATAGAGAATCGATTTGTTCAAGGAACAATTTTTTTTTTCGGCGGAAATTCACTTTAATACGTTGACTGGCAACTAGGAGATAACTCGTAGTTTGTTTACTTGCCATATTTGTACAGCTTCGATAAAATGCGTAGTATATCAGTGTAAATATGAAAAGATAGCCTTAGGGAGGAGAACAAAAAATCAAGACTGGCTTATATGAACAGAAAAATTATTAATAAATGAACAGAAAATTTAATCATACAAAGTTTATTCAAAATCAATAAGCAAAAAAAACTTTTTCTAGAAAAACACATTCTATATGCTTTTTGATGATTAATGTACTATAATTAGAGTTTTTAATAATATATTTACAATTTATATACATTTTATGTACATATCATATGTTTTAGTCATATATTTTAGTCATATATATCACATTTTAGTTACAGATGCATCAGACTTGATTTTTTAAAAGTTTGCATTTTTAACACTAGATAACTATATTTATTTACATCGCATGTAGCTATTTGGTAAGTAATTAAAAATGAACAATTTTATATGTTATCATTAATGAATAATATTCAATAAATTAAATGGATAATAAATCTGTACAAAAGTCGTTTTGTTATTAGAAAAATGGTGAAATAAGAAACACGCAACAAGTCATTTTGACTCCTTTGGTAGTTCTAGTATTAAATAACATATATTATACATAGAAATGAAATCATTTTTTCCCGCGCAGTCTTTAAAGATCTTCAAATACCATGCAAATTTTACATTCGAAATTTTATTCTAACTCTTACGCTAACAAAGTTATACCCCCAAAAAAACGAAAAATTCAGAAAACTTTGAGGAGCGATTTTTTCTCCTCAGAGTGAATTTCTGCCGAAAAAATTGTTCCTTGAACAACTCGATAAACTCTACATACTCACAAAGTTTCATAAAAAAAATCAAAATTTCCGTGTTGGAATAGTTTCCTTGTAAAACGTAAGTCGACCAAGGCGAATCGGATAAAAATTAGAGATCTGTCGATAATCTGTTCACAATGTTTCGTCCCTCTTTCCATTAGCCTATGTTATAGACATTAATTGTTTATACACATCCTATACTTTAGGAATTACTCGTTAATGAGACACGAAGTGAAAGTTCGTTACAATTTTGACGTGTGTCTAAAAAACATAACCTAGAAATTTCTGAATTAAATGACAAGGTAGGTATATAATTTCAAACATCGATATCAGTAGTAATTTTCAAGATATCTAAATCAACACAAATAACATTAAAAATGTAAAGTGGGCCGTCGCTGTAGTTAATGTAAAAAACAATCGCGCTTTCTTCTGTAACATAAAGATATTAAATCAATGATGCGTCGCATCTTTATTAACAACTTTTTATCAAACATCTAAAATTTCAAATTCCTCATTGGTTCTTTAGACTATGTTAAACATTGTTGACTTCATGAATTACACATTCTCCTTCAAACAATTTTACTAAAATAACAATCTCTGTAAAAAACCTTGTACAAAGTACGCGACGGCCCGCCTTTTTCGAAAACGTTAAATATAACATTTTGGTACACCTATCAATCCAGGTTCAATATTCAACATGTTTGTATAAATAATAAATAAGTTTAATTTTTCGAAGGTTATGCATATACAATTTTCAGATAATTTTTGAAAATTGTTTATGTGCAGTAAGAATAAAAGAATTTATTTTACTAATCTTTTTTCTAAAATTTAAACCTACCGGTACATTTATGATAACATTTAATTTATTAAACATTTTAATGAATTTATTCAATTTCTATTGTTTCCTAGTTCATAAATAACCGTATAACGTAGAATAATTCTTCTAGTATGATAACGACCTGAATCAAGTACATAGTTTATTTTCCTGCGCTAGAGTTGCTCCACCTCATGTTTCCAATTCAATTATTAAATACCAAAAAGTAGGCTTCGCAGGCTGCCAGGTTGTATTTTTTCATTTTTTAAAAAAAGCGGGCCGTCGCGTACTTTGTACAAGGTTTTTTACAGAGATTGTTATTTTAGTAAAATTGTTTGAAGGAGAATGTGTAATTCATGAAGTCAACAATGTTTAACATAGTCTAAAGAACCAATGAGGAATTTGAAATTTTAGATGTTTGATAAAAAGTTGTTAATAAAGATGCGACGCATCATTGATTTAATATCTTTATGTTACAGAAGAAAGCGCGATTGTTTTTTACATTAACTACAGCGACGGCCCACTTTACATTTTTAATGTTATTTGTGTTGATTTTACATCATTTTGTTATAACAAATTCTTGTTTCAATTACGAAATAATCAATTAAATAACTATAAAAAAAATTTGGAAAGTTTAAAAAATTAAGTGTAAATCTATGTAAAAATGCGTATAAGTCTCACAAACCCTAACATCATGGTCCATTTAATTCTTTCTCAGGCATACTTTATGTCCATTCTCTTTTTTTTAACACTGGTGAGGTAGAAATGTACTGCCTTCTTTAATCTATCTCTTCTAATTATACATATCCCCTATGTTTCCTTAGATGCAATATCTCAGGGTATATCTCAAATTATAATATAATGATAAAATTGGTAAACTGGAATACTTCAACTGGTAGAACTCTTCTAAATTCTCTTGTATAACTAACAAGGGGACCACGCGATTTGGAAAATGAAGTTTGGCACGAAACTTCGTGTGGTTGTAGTAATGCCTTAGGGTGTTACTATGACAACCGGAAAAAATGCACTGGCCAGCCAGTTTTGAGAAATAACGCTTCAAAGATTTCATCTACGCTTACATATGAAAAAGATTTAGTCTTCAACTGCTTCAGCGGTTGAGACGGTAGCGGGTCACTCTGATAACCCAGAGCAGAGGTTCCATGTTTGAGTCTCGACACGTGCACTTTTTTTTTCTTTGTATTTTCTTATTTGTGCATTTTATTCAACCATTTTTGCTTTTTACTTTTTATTTGCACTTTTTCACGTATTTTGTTTATTAAAAAATAATTTGTGCAATGATGTGAAAATTTTACTTTTCGCTTAAAATATTCAAATCGTATCACGTTTTAAATATTGTGTTTATGTATTTTTGGCAACACTGTTCGTTTGAAGTACACAATATTTAAAACGTGATACGATTTGAATATTACAAACGAAAAGTAAAATTTTCACAACATTGCACAAATTATTTTTTAATAAATAAAATATGTGAAAAAGTGCAAATAAAAAGTAAAAAGCAAAAATGATTGAATAAAATGCACAAGTAAGAAAATACAAAGAAAAAAAAAGTGCACGTGTCGAGACTCAAACATAGAACCTCTCTTCTGGGTTACCGGAGTGAACTGCTACTGTCTCAACCGCTGAAGCAGTTGAAGACTAAATCTTTTTCATATGTAAGCGTAGATGAAATCTTTGAAGCGTTATTTCTCAAAACTGGCTGGCCAGTGCATTTTTTCCGTTTGCCATAGTAACACTCTAAGGTATTACTACAACCACACAAAGTCTCGTGCCAAACTTCATTTCCCAAATCGTGTGGTCTTCTAGTAAAACAATGCTGCTGCTGGATAAGGCTTGGAGTACGCTGAGCGAGTCAGAGAATATTGCAAATACATGAAAAGGATTCATTATTATGACATCCAGAGCATTAGATATTGCTATACTTTCTGCTATGTAAATAGAGAAATCATTGCGAATACTGTAAATCTCATAGTAATCCAAATCTATACAGGCTGAAGAAATTCTGGTGGAAGGTTCCGCTTTAGTTTTGGAACCATCTGAAAAAGTATTAATGTATTTATTTAATAGTCACTAGACTGTACTTCAACTAAAATTGTAACAAGACTTTACCTCGACTAGAATGATAGCCAGACTTTACATCGGTTGGAAATGTAGTCATACTTCACGTCAACTAGAATGGTTACAAGACTTTACTCGACTGGACTACTAGACTTACCTCGATTAGAATGGAAGCCAGATTTTATGTCAACTGCCCTCCTTAATTATCCCTTCTAACCGTACATATCCTCTATGTTTTCCATAGACAAAGTGGTGAACGTACTGACAGGTACAATAAATAAATAGAATGTGATAGGATAATAAGGGTAGGATAATTAGCAACAGAGATAGACTATTCCTATTATGCCTTAATAAAGTTAAAAAATATGCTGATATAATATTCTCCGAAAATGAATTTGTGTGAAATATCTCATATTATAATGATAAAATCGGTAGACTGCAATACTTAAATTGGTAGAACTTTTAAAAATTCTCATATTCTGAATATAAAGTTTACAGGGTATGTTAGTACTTTCAATAATACGTACATTAATATTTTCTCAGATGGTTCCAAAACTAAAGTGGGACCTTCCACACGGATTGCTTTAGCCTGTTTAGATTTAGATCACTATGAGACTTATAGTATTCTTAATGATTTCTCTATTTACACAGCCGAAAGTATAGCAATGTCTAAGGCTCTGGATATCGTAACGATATTCTCTGACTCGCTCAGCGTACGCCAAGCCTTGTCCAGCAGCAGCTTCTCAATTAACACCAATAAATATATCATACAATTTAAAGAAAAATTAGAAATAATCAATAAACAAGGAAATCGAGTTAAATTCACATAATACCCGAAACTTGATTCTTAATGAAAAAAATAAAAAAATGGGATAGGTTAAGGACATTGACATGTCAAACATTCCAGCGCTGGCTAGATTTCCACCTGATGTCGACGCTAGCACCACTAGCGGCGAATTTAGGAAAGGGGACAAAATTCGATATATATAGATATAGTCGCAATGTTAACGAAAAGGTCGGAAAAAAAAACACTGTGACAGAATTAATTCCTCAAAACACATAATAAATTAGATTATTAACTTATTGGAAGCCGCGATCCTAATAAATTATATATCAACGGATGGGAAAAAGTTCCAGGATTATAATGAAACAAGCCAAAATTGTGTAGCACTTCACGTCGATGAGATATTAGCATTTTAAGGTTTCCCCCTCCCTTGAAATTTCGATTTTGCTGTAAATATACCACCGGCGTTAGTCCTACTTTTTTGCGACGGACAGGCCTAACTGCCGTTAGTCTGTAATATGGAATTAAATGCTTTTCTTTATTAAAGCGCTATAAAATATGTGGTTAATGAATACGTTTTGAGATTATTGAATATGGGGCTAATCGAATCATGTACTTCGAATTTAATCGGATCACTTCTTTTCTTAACCTTATTATTTTTTTAGACTGGCACTGTATTTATTGTACAAAACAATTCATCTATCCATCGAAAGAAGATTGAATCCAGTGCCACATCTGCGAAGAATGGTGTCATGAGAAATGTGCAGGCACGATGGTATAGCAAGCATATACTTGTGTTCTATGCGCCAAATAAAGTTGTTTAATTTGTTAATTTTGTTTAGGTGTTGTAATGTGTTAATTAATACCCAAATTTGTTAATAAAATTAAAATTTTATAAGAGGTTTCTAAGTGATCCATTTCGCCCTTGAAACCAGGGCGAATCGGATATTTCTCACTTTTTAACCTTTTGTCTATAGAAGAAACAATTTTAAGTTTGTTTTGATTTTAGGTTGTTAGTAATACAGTGAAATGTACGCTGTTTACGAATTTATACTGAAAATTGAGTTTATAAACAAATTAGTATCACTTTCTCGCCCTCAAACTGAAAGTGATCCGATCCGATTGGGTAGAAAAGAAAGTAATTTCGCTTTTGTAGTATGAAATGAAAATCAATTTTTTTATATAAATTATATAAAAATATACATTTCAAACTGAAAGAAATCATAACATTGACAGAAGTCCTTCAAAACAAAAAACATAACGTTATCTATTTGTAAAAACCGAAATTACTTTCTTGCCAACCCAATAGATACATAATAGGTCGGAACCTACGTCTTTCTGTAGGTTTGCTTTAACCCGTTTATACCCCATGTTACGAAAATGCACACATTATTTTTAAAAGTCATTTTTGTGCAAGCTCGAACCTTAAATCTTAGAATAGGGTGTAAACAATCCGCTCTGCCGCAACCAACATCCAGTTTACTCTCCACCCCCTCCAACTTTTGCCTGTTATCAATTGCATGCTAAATGACTATTTAAAATTTTTTTGGACATTTTTCCCAGCCCAAGTGAGGCAATAAGGGTAGTTTCTTAGAATATTATTTGATAATTCGTAAAAAAAAAAATAGTGGGCATAAATGGGCTAAAAAGACAGATTTCCCGTTAAACTAGATTTAAAAAAAAATAGCCAACGCTGTTCATATTCCCGCTGAACCTTTTAAGAAAAAAAAAAACGTAGCGATGCTTCTTGGATTCGTTCGTTCGTTCGTATCTCGTTGCTCGGTTCCCATAGATCAGGCTCGAGGAATATTATACCGAATTACACGACTCGTATACTCTCTGCTAATACGCTCGGAGCACGAGTCGGTTAATTAAGATCAATAACCCCTCTCGTAGCGGCGGAGAACTTGCCTCGAGTTTTCCGTCGACCCTTCCACCGTCTCCCTCCTATCTCCGCCATTTTCGGTTCGAGCAACAATCGCGCGGTTTAACGTCGTCGTCCTCCGAGTAACTCGTTTACCTGCGAGCAATTGTCTTTGTCTTTAACGAATATCTTCACGAAAGATCGAGAGCGATTGAAAAAATGTGAACATGCTTTCGTAAAACATTCGGAAATATTCCCATCAGAATAAATCTCGATAACTTCGCTCCCTTCTTTATTTTTAATCCTTTTTTAATCCTACTTGATTAATATAATTGAATCGATGAGAATAGTAACGACGTAAGTGATTTTTTCCATTTTCCAATATCATAATGTTCCGATAAAAGCTCTAGGATTAATTACGTACCAGATTTATCCATAAATTCTCTGGTACGTTGGAAGCTGAAATTTTTCGTAAGAACGAGACGAGTGAGAGAGAGAGAGAGAGAGTGCTTGGGAAAAGATCGAAGGAGAGAAAGGGGTAGGTACGGGCGCACGCAAATACGAGTTACGTGCTCCGACGACACAAGAACATATCGACGCGTCGTCGAGTAACTGATTGCAGTGGGGGAGTAGTCGAAGAAAGAAGGTGGCAGAAGCTTTCATTCGAAAGCCTTCCTGTCTTCCTTCCTTCCTTCCTTCCTTCCTTCCCTGTCCTCCTTTTCCCTCTTTCCCCTCTCTTCTCTGTCTCGTCCTTCTCCTTCTAAAGGTCTTCGTCGGTCTCGCGTCTTTTCGCTGCCTTCTCGTCGTTCCTGCCAAAGGGAAGTCTATAAATTTGCCGAGAGAAATTGTCACGAGAAATATGGAGAATATCGAGCGCAAGAGCAAAGCATTCTCGCTGGTTCGGGAGAGAGAACAGAAAGAGAAGAACGTCTGATCCTACAAGGCGAGTAGTGAGCGATCCTTACGAATCGATGACTCGTTCTTTCGGTACATAAGCTTCCGAAAAGGATCCTTATATCTTATATCTTTCTCCCGTTTGCTTCTTTCTTTTATGAAGTTACTCGAGAAGAGAATGCGATATTGCTGTAATTCTCGGAAAAAATTCTTCTCGACAGTTTAATATCAAATCGCCTGTCAAACGCACAGTGTAATGAGTACATAGAAAAAAAAAAATCAGTGAGTATATCTATTTGTGAACTAAAAAGTTTAGTTTAACCAAACATTTCATTAAAGTATATTGTTATACAGGGTGTCCCATTCCGAGTTACCTACCGGAAACATGCAGGTAGAGTGGACGAATCAAAGTAAAAATATCAAAAATTGTTTAAAGAAATTTCACATAATTAACGAGATATTAACGAACAAAGATTGGCCAATCAGAGAAATCAGAAACGATCGACGGGTTAAGACGTCCCCTTTGATCTCGGTAATGGGCGCGAGACGAAGCTTGTGTGCAAGAGAATTCGTAACGTTGTTTATTGTGGATTGCTCCTCCTACCGCTTCGTTCTTCGCCTATTAGTGAGAGGAAGGTGGACGTCTTAATCCGCCAATAGCTTCTGATCTACGTGATTGGCCGATCTTTGTTAGTTAATAACTCGTTAACTAGGCCGAATTTGTTGAAACAATTTTCGATATTTCTGCTTAGATTTGTCCACTCTACCTGCAGTTTTCCGGTGAGTAACACGGAGTGGAACACCCTGTATACAATACTTTTAACAATTTATTGTATTGTACTATTAAATACAATACAATAAATAGAAATAAGATAAAAACAAGTAGACAAACAAATAAATATGAAACACGAAACAAACATGCAGGGTGTCCCAGCTAAATGGAATCACTTAAATATATCTCTGTAATTTACAATTGTATGCAAAAACTTCAAAGTAAAAGGTTACACTATTTTAGAGGGGAGATGTAATGGTAAAATAAAAATTGTTTACTAATAAGTAAGAAGATTTGAGCCATAAAATCTTATAAGAGAGGTTATAGAGGCTATGTCGACGGTAGCACCACTGGATTCACTAGCGGCGAATTTAGCCCTATTTTTTTGCGACGGACCGGACGGCCTAACTGCCGTTAGTCTGTAATAATGTTTTGATGTCCAAAAAGTGTTTACTATTATTCTAGGAAAGTTACTGCAAAATTCCAAAAATCAATTTTGATGCAAAAGGAGTACTTATCTATATTTTATGAAAAAAAAACAAAATTGTTAAAAATTATTTTTTATTTTTGAACATAGACCGCGATACTCTAAAACGTGTCGAGTTTCATGACGAAAATCGATGACACCGTGATCGTTTTATTAAGTTCCCACTTATATTTTTAACATTAATCTTTTATTCCCTCTCGCGTGCAGATGCCTAAGACGTGTTTTATCAGAATTTGTCGTTGCGGTTAGGCGATATCCATCGTCGCGTCTCCCCCTCGTCGAAGAGATTAAAAGAAGCGACAATGACAAGGAGGGAGCCGATGATGCGTTCGGTCGCATCAATTTTCGCTACGTTACCCCATCCCCCCTAGTTTACCTCTTTTGCTCCAACTCCTCTCTCACTCTCTATCTTTCTTTTCTCCCTCTTCAACCTAGGCTCGATCTCTCGAGCGAAAGGCGAGCGATTTTCACGGCGCTGTACGGGGAGCAACGACGTCCTCGATAACTCATATTTTCTTCCCTCTAGCCAGAGATCGAGGATAAGCTAATGAGAAGAGAAGATCGGAGCGTCATCGATGGGGAAGGGGTCCGTTGTTATCGCGAAGCTCCGTCGACGAGAGGAACACGATCGAGAATTAAACGACGCTCTGTTTACGTCTATCTCATCTCCCATCGTTTCTCGCTCGTCTAACACCCCAATACGAGGGTAACGCTTCTTTGAGTATTCGATAATGCATTTCGACGATATAGACTAATATTTCTTAGGGAATTTATTGTTAGGTTTGTCAAACAAATACCGATATCGAACTTTTAAGCCTGGTATAACGCTTTCGTGTAGTATTGTTACTTGAATAAGGTATTTTATTCGAGGAATAGAACTACATAACGCTTCACCCCAACTAAACCAACACATATTTTTTCATATATACCAAGTTGTATAGAAACCTAAGTAATTAATCCATTTATGCGCACTATTTTTTGTAGGAATTATTGAATAATATTCTAAGCAACTAACCTTATTGCCTCACTTGGGCTAGGTAACATGTCCAAAAAAATTTTAATAGTCATTTAGTATACAACTGAGAGCAAGCAAATATGTGGGGAAGAGAATAAAATCGGATGTTTGTTGTGGCATAGGGGATTGTTTACACCCAATTTTAAGATTTAAGGTTCAAAGCTCGCGCAAAAATGAACTTTTTAGGAAGCTGGTAAAACTTATAACTTTTAAAAATAATCTGTACGTTTCCGCAACACGGGGTGTAAACGGGTTGAAGTGATTCGGAAGGAAAAAGTAGAAACATATACTAGTAATAAATAAAAAATAGGAAAAAAAGGTTTAGTAAAAGCAGGTTTACCTACTATTACTACTCTATAGATATTTACACAATTCGACCTTTTTTCTAAGAGAAAAAAACCGCCTTCAAAAAACAAACTAATAGAAAGTAAAAAATAATTCTCTTAATTACAGTTGGCTGTACTGCTACTTGTCTAATTTCTGGATTTCAAAATAATAGTTAGGCTTGTATTACAACACAAAAATTTTATTTTTCATTCAGCACGAAATAATTACCTACCCTGTCAATTGATTTAATTTCTCGTTTTGTAAGGAATAGATAAATAATTAAATATGTGTCAGGTTTTTTTTTTTCTTATAAATTACTAATTATCATAATTTTTTAAATATTTTTTTACATAAAAACCTTTCCTGGGAATAGCCCATTAGATTAATGAAAAGCGCATCGATATATGATCAACGATTCTCGATATAATCGCGAACATACCTACATACAGGTCAAACTGAGAACTTTTTTTAAAAGTCGGTTAAAAAATAGAAAAAACACAACAAAATAGAATATATTGTTCATACATTTTTTTTTTTAAGTGAAACGCATTGTCTGGTTTACTCAATTTGTCCATTTTATAAAAATAGTTTTCAAATGCATGTCGACTTACTAAACTGCATGAAATAAGAGACAATGTTCATGGGAATTCCCTAAAGGCATAAACAAGAAAAGAAAAGAGTGCAATAACGAGACTCAGGTTTGGTCACTCCAATCTCACGCACAACTATCTCATCACCAAAACGGACATTCCGTGGTCCACTTCCTGTGATAGTCAACTTACCATCGAGCACATGGTAATTAATTGTAAAAAATTTCCAGAACAACGCGAATTTTGTAACCTCCAAAAGTCCCTAAAATTATGCATAAATAGCACCAACAATTGTAAAAATACCTTAAATTTCTTGAAAACAATCCAACTGGACTCATTCATATAAGCTGACAGATACTGTTAATTATATTAAGGTAGGCCAAAGTTTCTATGTAATTTGTAATCTTAGGTCGTTGTTGAAGTAACCATAAATAAATCCAATAAAAGAAAAAAAGATTACAATCTTCGACTTTGATAGGATATAAAATAGTGATGTGTCATACATCGGTACGAGTCCTTGATGGCCTCGCGACTCGCAAGCGTCGGACGCACATACCGCAACGGTGATGGCAGGACCGATGGTACGACCGATGGCAGGACCGATGGCAGAAGCGATGGCAGTAACAACGATGGCTATGGTGGCGGTGGCGTCACGCGGAGGCGTTAGTGTTTGTTATTACGGACAGGTACCGAAGCCTGCAAAACGCGAGTGCCCGCCAATGCTGCGTATAAATTATTAGTCGATATTTCAAGCGTGACGTCACTTCCGGCAATGTGCCGGCTGCTTTCCGCCGTATGACGAATGGCCCCTCGGCTCCCGTCCACCGCGATGCAACTCGCGCGCGATCCGAGACTCCTCCCTTTTGTCTCGTGCGATGAAACGCGTTAGTTTCGTCGCGCTCGCTCGAGAACTCACCAAAGAGGCAAGGAACTGAAAGTCGATAATCATTAGTGACAGAGAAAGAAAGAGAGAGAAATGCGCAGGAAAAGCGAATAAAACTGATATATAGAGAGTATCTCTCACAGTTAAAGATAGCTATCCAAACATGTACTTTGTTCTTAATGACATGATAAATATTTATGGCACCATTTGAATCATAAGATTTTATCTGAGTTTTTTTCAGAGTTATCTGAATCATAATTTTTAAATGATATTGTAATGAAATTATCAGGCGATACTAGTATTACCCCACAATAAAGTAGTTGGAAATATTGTTGATTTAAATTAGTTAAGGGGTCTGGCCACCCTGGCCCGCTTGGAAACTGGGTATATTTTTAGGAAATTATAGTGAGCCGAAATTTCGATGAAAAACATACTTTTTTTTCTTCGGCTTGCCATAATTTCCCTGATAGTCGAAAAAAAGTCGCTATGCTACATTGTAGCGACACTATCCACGAATAAGCTAATTTTGTTGTATTTTTCAGATGCAATATGACGGTGATACACCTGGGATAGTATACGCGCGTGTCGTGTGGATGACCTGTGTGGAAATTTCTTTAGCGCCGCCATTTTTTAATATTTTCAACTAAAATTTTTTTGTGACATTCTTAAAGCCGTTTCTTACCTTCTGTTAAAAACTAAAAATATTTCATTTTATACTTTTGAGTTTATGAATTTTTTAAAAATATACCCCAAGCGGACAGGCTGGCCAGACCACTTGAAGCATTGAGCTAATTTTTAATTAACCAGTAGGTACGTGTCTATCTCTCGAAACGTATAAAACATTAAGCTTGGTCCAATTAGTATTGTCGCAAAGATTTCGATAGATGTCGGTCAAAATCAACGAATTTTCGAATAAGCTACATCCCCACAGAATAGGAGTTGCCAGGGTCGAACGAAGCAGCAACTAATTTCGAGGCTTCGACTCCTTGAATCGACAGCAGCTGTAGTGGTATGTGGATTTACTGTTTGTGTTATAAATGTTCTAAGCAATGTCCGTTGACAGTGATACATTTTCCGAAACGAACAATCACGAATCGTGATGCTGTTTCAATTGTCTCTAATGAGAGAGCAGCGCAAGCACTAATTATGCGATTCATCGTGTTCTCTGGAGTGGTAGGTCATCGTCGGTAAACTTCTTCTTTAAGTCTCCTCTCCCCAAAGTCTGATGGGGTCAAATCCGGTGAACATTGCTGTTGCCTGTATCGGTGTCGATGGACATCACTTTGAATATTCATAAAATAAACAATAAGTTCGCATATCATTTTAACATTTTCTTCTAATTTCATCACATTTTTTCATCCACCTTTTTATATTTAAATATTTTGTTTATTTTTTGTTCCGTGATGTTAACTGATTTTACAAAGGAGTGGCTCGTTCTGAAATGGCCTGTTTTTACTAAGATATCCTATTTATATTTATGGTATGTGTCAGTTTCAACAAAAAACGAACTTTTTAGATACTTGGAGCACTTTCATCTCGATGTACCTACGGATAATTACGATCGACGATCGTCGAGAGCGGCACAAAAATGCAGTAGCCAACTTTACGAATCGTAAAAACGTCACGGTCTCCGTCGCCATTTCTGCGAGAGATAAGACACGAGAGAGGGGATAGGGGAAAAGAGAGAACGAGAGAAATGGTGGGTGGCAGGAAAGGTGAAAACTGTCGAAGAAAAAGTGTAGAAATTAGAGGGAGTTCAACGTCCAGACGAACACGTCGTGGGAGAACGATAAAGTCGATCTTCGCTAATGAACTTTCTCTTGGCGCTTGCAAACCCTTTGAGCGTTATCGTTATCGATAAAGGGTAGATGGAACGAGAAGTTGACTATATTAATTGACTTTAATTAGAGAACGAGGAATTCCGTGTAATACGTCGATCTTTTATTGTTTTCCACTAAAGATCGTAACGAGATGACGTTACGATGGAGGAAATTTTTTCTTTTATATTTGAAACACCACAAAGAATTTATAATCTCGTTCAAATAGTAAAGCTCAAGTTACAATACTTTGCTCTATAATATTTCCATTAAGGAGGGATTTTAGTCTAGAAGTCCAATTTTTATACTATATTTGTCAATTAAATACAAGAAATGTATAATGTTTTTTCGGGACGGGGTTTTTTCCTGCATATTTATATATATTTGGAGTTTGTTTTAACAGTTTGTTTATTAAAAAGTCACTACAAACAAACGCTGTACGCAATATTAAATGAGATCATGGCAAAAAACAGTTGACCTATAGCTCCCACGATTCCGGTTGTTCTGTACATAAAAAGGTCAAAGAGATTCTTAAATAATATGAGTGAGGGTATTGTAAGCAGCAGAATTAAAAAAAAAAATATGACAATTGACGGAATTACGCCATTTAGAAAATTTGGTTTGCGGTATTAATTTTGTTTTCACCATTGTCGGGTCCAAGATGTACCCAATAAGTACGAAGGATTAATATTTAAGGCCGCTCACCACTCAATACGTTTACGCGAACAACTCCCCTGGTCACAATTTTTAACCGATTTTAACGAACAAGGATTTATTCGAAAGCTGAAAGATTGATCTTTTTAAAATTTTCAAAAATGTTTTTTTCCGCATATGTCTTTTTCAGATGCATTTTGTGTCACGAAATGAGAATTTTTTGAAAATTGTGCAAAGATCAATCTTACAAAAAATCTGTCAGCTTTCCAATAAGTCCTTGTTTGTCCAAATCGGTACAAAATTGTGACTAGGTGAGTTATTCACGTAAACAAATTGGGTGGTGAATGGCCTTAAAAATAAAATTAAAATATACCCGTTTTTTCTTTTTTCCCATTAAAATTTCACTTCATATCGCCAACCATGGATAGTATTGCCTATATCATCGCGACAATACGAGTCGTGATTTTTGCCAGTGCTCCCTCGTGCGAAGAAAACGGAAGGTCAACTCGTGAGAGTTCAGTACGGGTCAGTTCTTGCGATCGCAAGACGCAATTTCAGTCCGTCGGTAAGTAAAAGGCGAGGGTTATTAGATATCACGGATACGGATCAAATTCCAATTTCAACGAAGGGCTGCAGGACGGTTTCTCGATGGTGAAGGCCATACGGTATAGGGCATAGGGCGTGCCCCTTTCGAGGTTGAACTCCGTGACTCGAGATGCGGCTTACGCTCGAGTCGTCTCTCCGGAATCTTGACAGAAACCCCAATAGCTTTCTATTTTCTATTCGGTTAATACGCTAACAACGGAACAACTCGATCAATAGTCGATTTTCTATTTTTCGCTTAAATTTAAGTTGCATTTAATTTTGCTATCGAGGACGTGACTCCATTATCGACTGGAATATTTATATTTATATGCAAAATTTTTTTTTTAATATCACTATCTTTTCTATATAAGATCGGGATGGTTACAGAGTAATGACCTTTGAATATATGTATCTTGATAGAAATTGGTATGCTATGAAAAATACAGTAGGCCGAATTAATATTCGGACACCCTATAAAACAGAATAACTTTTTTATAATTGAACCAAACAATTCACATTTTGGCAAAAAAATAAAAGGATTAGTTTACCAGATTTCCTGTTTAAAAAAAAAATCGAAATTTCCGGATTTACAAAGAAAATAAAAAAACGGAAATTTTTCAACTTTTTTATTTTATCTTATAATTGAAATTAACAATATGCATATATCTTACCTAACCTACAAAAAGCAATTTTTAAATTTTAATTATAAGCTCAAATAAAAAAGTAGGAAGAATGACTTTTTTATTTTTCTTCATAATTTCGGAAATATCGATTTTTTTTTAAAGAACGAAAACAGGATACCAGCTAAACTGATCCTTCTATTTTCTTGCAAAAATTCAAATCGTTTCAACTGGCTCAATTATAAAAAAGTTATTCTGCTTTATAGGGTGTCCGAATATTAATGCGGCCCACTATAAGTTTTCCTGCGTTTTGTGCCCAACAAATTGGTATAATTTACATAGAAATCTATTAAGACAATTTCATAAATAATTTTCGTTTCTGGAGAAAAATTATACGGATATGTTTATGATCCTAATAACATTTTGGATGATTATACCTAACAAACGGTAACAAGTCCAATTTCTAAAATTTTCATTCTTCCCAAGTATTTTCTTAATTGAAAAAGCAATATTCACTCATTAATGGTTTTAATTATAAAATAAATTATTATGTTAACACTTAATGACAACTAAACAGCAGATATAAGTAATGGTCAATTTGTGTTTAATATTCAGAGTACAAAATAAAGCAAAGTAACAAGCAACGTAACTAATGTAGGAAATAACGTTGCGTCTTGGAGAACCTTACCGTTCGTTACTTTCTTTTAAAGTCCTCGTTAAGCAGAGAAACACGCTCTTCGTTGTCTTCCGATCACCTCGAGGCCGGTACTTTCGTAATAATCAAGGTGTAATTCAATGATTCCGCACAGATTGCGCTCGATCTTCGATCGCTACGTAACATATCGCGCGGCAGATATCGATCTGATAGATCCCTGCACCGTAGATCCGTAGTTTACACAATCATCGTTAATAGCGGGTCTCGATATAGCTATTCAACCGTTCGAAACGCGAAAGACTCCTTCGTGATTACGGAGATCTTATCGGCATGTTGAATACGAACGGCACTAAACTCCTGCGGCAAAGTTCAGGCCTATTTGTCACGGTGTAATCATTCCATGATTCGTACTTGCTTCGTCACGCAAATCGGGAATGAATGAAAGCTAAATGAAAAAGAATGATGCCAGCGAACTTGTTTTGAATATATTATGCAAAGTGTTTTAATTATGTCTATAGGTTAAAATTTGATTGATATTTAGAGATAATTGTTACTGCAGAAATAAATGATGGTAAATGATTAAACCACTGTTAATCCTGTTTAAGGAAGTATATAACAATAAAAAAACATTGGTCGATCTGATAAAATCTCTCTGATAATTATTAAATAAAATAGTAATAACCACAATTGTAGTATTATTACAAATATGTCATGTTTTATAGATAGGTCCACCTGAATCAATGAAAATGAATGAATGTGCATTACGTTGTTGTATCTTACTTTGTGTAATATTACATCATGTCTATTTCTGACTAAATTGTTTTATTTATCTCCACCTACACAAAAGTCGTTATAAGTATTGACTCGAAATGTTTCTTAGATACGTAGTTATTTTCAACCGACTTAAAAAAAGGAGGGGGTTATCAAGTCGACTGTACTTTTTTAGTGTATGCGACGCGATATCTTCAACGATTGTGAACCGCTTTTAATAATTGTTTTTTTATTAAATAGGTTATGTATCGATAGTGGTTCTACTTAAATTTGAGACAAAAATTCCACCGTGGCTAACCCAGGGTGGAAAAATAGAAAAAAAACACTAAAAATTAAAAAAAAACACTAAATTTTTGCAACAAAAAAAAATAAATAAATATAGGTATATAAACCGACTTTAAAAATTTACCAATATGTACACTTACACTAAAAAGTTAAAAATTTAATTTTTATGTGTTATTACCTAATCAAGTATTTTTGAAGTCGGTGCCTGTCAAAGCAAGTTTACCCTGCAGTGCATGATTTTATTTCATTTTATCACCCTAGATGGCGTTGTAATTCATTGTGCACCTCTATTTAGCCACTTGATTCGTGTGTATCACACGTGGAACACTATGTGCTGTAGAGTTAACATCAAACACAAATAAAAGGTCGGAAAAAAAGACTGATAAAATTTATATTTCGAAACACATAAATTAGATCATTAACTTATTGGAAGCCGCGATCCTAATAAATTATATATCAACGAAAGGGAAAAAGTTCCAGGATTATGACGAAATAAACCAAAATGATGATTACTCCCTTGAAATTTCAATTTTGCTGTAAATATACCAACGGTGTTGGTCCTATTTTTTGCGACGGACGGCCTAACTGCCGTTAGTCTGTAATAAACCTGCAATGTTGGTACCTACTTTTTAGTGCAAGTGTACATATAAGCAAATTTTTTAAGTCGGTTTATATTTTTATTTTTTTTTTTAATTTACTTTATAAATGACTAAAGTTTGATGACACGTGAAAAATATTTTCGGTTTCCGTAATGATTGCATGCATCCGGTGAGTTTTTTGTGTCAACGTGAATCATAACTGCTTTAACAGCGCAATAACTTGCGGAAAAAAAATAAGAGATTTCTGGGCGATGCACGTGACATTATTAAGGGACAAGTAAAACAACGTACATTGTATCGATCTATGTTACAAGATAACGTATCTTGGATGAATCGAGTGAAACGATGGACTCTTGCACGAACGCCATCGGGCACTTGCCAGCTCGGCGAAAAAATAAATTGGAGTGATAACGTTCCCGTATATACCGAAACTACTTCCTTTTCCTTGCCTGTAAACTTGGGTTAACGCGCTCCCATCGTATCATCTTCCATTTTACGCTTTTAAGCACGCGTCGATTTTCCTTTACCCTTTATCGTACTTTACTCGTCTTGTGAATATTAATTTCACGATTTCCTCGCACAAATCGAATACAGCCGTATACACACCGTTAATTTTTCATTCATTTCAAACGAGATATTATTAATGATATTGTTATCACCCGGATAGTACAATAAATACCTGCATATTGAACTCTCGCTTATCTCTAGCGAATCGTTCCATCGGCCGTCTTTCAATCGACGTTGCATATTAATCACCGTCGGTTATTTATGATGATATGCATATGCTATCCACGATCGGAATCAACGAATCTACCGGCTATAGATTATCCGCGAGACGCATTTACTATGAATATCTAGAAAATTACGAGCACTCGTATATGTAATGCACAGTAGGTATATTAACGCCATGAGCAGATCGAATGACGAATGATTGAAATATATTGTTAAAATACTTTCGACCAATCGGATCAGTATTCGTTGCGAAGTACTGTCCATCCGACAGTCGTTCGATTTATTTAATTGGATTAGTAAAAAATGCTTAAATCTAAAGAAGAATAATCGGATAATATATTTTGTAGGTAGATACGAGTTCTGCTTGTGCCATAGGGGCACAATCAATCGATCATCGATACGATTCTCCGAAACAATTTTTAACAAAATCTTCTTAACATGGACAAAGAGAGAATTCGCAGGGATAAACTTTTAATATAGAGGTTATTTTTAAAACGAAATGGAGAGCTTGAAACGTGCTCGCGATTAAAACGATTGAAAAGGGGAAGGGTAAACAAAATATCGTGAAAAAATCTCCAGCGAACCGTAAACTCATGCATGGGCTAATTATGCACACAGAATATTCATAACGCTGAAACTTTTCCCATCTCGTCGTCGTGGCTTAGCTTTTTCTATATTTCGGACAAAAGTCCTGGAATTCTCCTGTCGTCGTTTTCGTTTCGCTCATCGACGCGTGAAATCAACGATGTGTCGTATTGAGATTTTTTACGAGCGAGATGTTTATATATATATACTGTCGGTAAAGAAGAGAAATGAGCATAAAGGAGTCAAAAACAAAATGGGAAAGGGGAAAAAAATACAAGAAAATTCGATTTTTACGGATACAAATAAGCGAACGAATCGTGAGACTGATAAAAAGGGTAGAGAAATATACCTATACCCTGACGCATACTTCATATACTCGATAGCAACTTTTTCGCAAAATAATAAATGGGAAAAGGAACGCGTATTTCCATTCTACAACCTGGCCACATTCCACCGTTTTTACGGTTCAAGAGCTCTTCATAAAATTTTTTATTTTTCTCGTTGTATTTCCTGGTATTTTAATATCCAGAGAAGACAGTCAATTGCAAAGTATAGCGTATTGCTTTTAAATGTTTTCGTCATTTTTTTTTTATCGTACCTTCAAGCGGGGTTACTTTGCTCCCTTTAGAGTCCGACATGTAAAATGTTGAAATGTAAAAACAACAATTTATGTCGAAAAAAGGCGGGAAAGAAGATTATTTCATGCTTATTTACCAGCTTATCGCAACTACAAGTAAGGTAGGGAAGGTTAATATGGTCAGTCAGTTATTATGGCCATTTTATTATAACTCTGTAGTTATAGCAACTAATTAACAAATTGCGGTATCAATTTAAACTACATGATCAGTTGAGTAACTCGTCCAGACGGGGTCGCTCTATCTTGTCTATGGAATTCATAAACAATATAGATATCACTCATAAGTGCGGTCGTGTAGCAGGTAATACATTTTCTCGGAAGAAATTTGTCAAAAAAAGAAAATACTGTAAACTTATTTCCTATTGAAATACACGTAAATAATAGCTATTTTATTCTAGTTTGTGTGTAAACAGTGCTTTTATAGTTAAAGGGGGATGTCCCGAAACTCGTTGACCGCCCCCGTCATTGACCGGACCCAGTATCCAAATTTTTCAAAAATCAAATGTACTTTACATACTTTACTACTACTTTTTATATGGTCACTGTGATGGCCATATTTTCTCCTAGGTATGTAAATGTGGCCATTTCACACCTCTTTTTTTTTAATTATTCCGAAGAAACTAATGACTGTGAGTTCCTAATTTG
Source organism: Ancistrocerus nigricornis (assembly GCA_916049575.1). Classification (NCBI taxonomy): domain Eukaryota; kingdom Metazoa; phylum Arthropoda; class Insecta; order Hymenoptera; family Vespidae; genus Ancistrocerus; species Ancistrocerus nigricornis. The sequence goes on from OU696665.1 coordinate 10,807,320, forward strand.
CCTTGTTATTAATAAAGATTTAGTTATAGAACACTGTGACATTGTTTATTCTTCGCTGTTGGACTTTTTTGTGTTAGTTATAACTGTTCAAACCTTAAGGTGGCCATATTACCCTTCCGTACTTTATATCAACTTCATTGCCTCAACAAAGAATATAACAAAAATCAGCTGGTCCTAGGGATTTCAAGCCCCCAAAACTGAAATGTAAAAAAAAAACTCAAAAGAGAGGAGCAAGATAACCCCGTGTGACGGTACGTAAAAAGATTGTTGTGAGTTAAAAAAATTTCAAGCTTCATTACTAACCTATACCGCATATACAGGGTGTCCGGTTCCACGTGTCCAAGCGGGAAACTACATGTGCACATCAATGATTTGAGTCGAAAAATCTAATACTATTTTCCGAAATTCGGCCCAGTTAAATAGTTATTAACTAACAAAGATCGGCCAATCACAGCAAGCAGCGACATGTAACGTTGTTTATTGTGGATTGCTCTACCTATCGCTTCGTTCTTGCATAGCTGCAAACTCGAGTGAACCGCTTTCCTTCGCTAATCGCCGTAATTGGCCGATCTTTTTTAGCTAATAGCTCGTTAACTAAGTCAAAGTTCGAAAAATGGTATTTGACTTTTCTACTCGAGTCATTGATGTGTACATGTAGTTCTCCGTTTGGATACCTGGAACCAGACACCCTGTATACTTAGTTATGCCTATTGCGATAACAAATGATTATTTTCCACACGTATCATTACAAAATTGCTACCACGACCGTGCTCTCATATACCTACACGTGTACAAACATATCATATTTACTAAGAAGGAAGTCAACAGACGGTATCGTGTGCCTTTGTTACAATAAATCCTCATAAAATTGTCCTTTTGACAAGGAACGAATACTAAAGGAATGTATATTGTTACGACACACGGAGTATACCATAAAAATAAATGTTCGACGTTAAAATAAAATTCCACGAACGACTTAATTTAAACGGACATATCTTACAGAATAAAAGAACGAAACGAAAGTACACGTGCAATCTGAATTTATATCTAACATCAAATAATACAACGTTGAAATACGATACTTAAATATGATCTCGATACAGAGAGAAACTCTAACGAACGTCAGAGACATATTTATTCGAAAACGAGAATAAGTTCTAATAAACGATACGAGTCATAAATTTATAGTCTCCACATATCGAGGCCGTGTTGAAAGCCACTTTGGAACGATGAGATTGTCGACAAATATAAGATAGATATACGTATGTATCCACTAATAATAAGTATGAGTGTATATACGAGCACTGCTGTGCCGACGTGCGTGACTGCTATCCATATCACATGCACTTCTCTATTATGTTTTCTGCTTGATAGTTCGGGTTCACGCGGTACGACACGTAAAACGATAAACTATTCATTCCTTGTAACTGTAACGCACGGGACACAAGTAAAAGCGACTGAGCGCGCTAGGTCGGAAGCGTTAAGAAGTTCGCTATGAATCGTGACGCGAACAACACGACGATTACGGTAGGGAAAAGTGTCAAGGTCCTTGCGTTTTCCATATAACATCGATGGCCTGGAATCGAGAACTGTTCGGTACTTGAAATATAAATATTTCAAGTAATTGTTTTAACTACTTGCTTGGTTTTAAATTGTACGAGAAAAAAAAGAATAGCTCTTGAGTAAAGAGGAAAGAAGAAAAGCGACCCAGCACAATTTCCTTTTCGTATATTTTTTTTTTCTTTGATTTAAGTAGTACCTAATGATTGGCGTATATTTGTAGGCTGTATAAAAAAGAAAAAAACTTTATATTCTTGTAAGGAAATTTACCATCTTATATGTAAAGTGAAATGTATAATGAATTTATTTGCTACTTTTTTTTTTATTTTAAATAACTTTTATCAAATTTTACTTCTTGCAAGTATTTTACACACATTTAGAATATTTCACAAAGAAATATAGAAAGTCAAATCATGGTTTAATTATTCTTTAACAGTTTCAAATGTACCTACGTTTTCTTTTAAACTTACGATAAATATAATCTCCTATGGAGATTGAAATTGTGTAAATAAAAAAAAAAAAACTTAGGATTAATCGACTTTAGTCTTAATAAGTTTAATAATTTTTCTCCTTCTGAAAAGGGCACAAATCGAGTGCCGAAATGTAAAGGTTTAACTAATTTTTTTAAACTTATTATCGGAATTAAAAAAAAAAATTATTACACATTTTACTTTACATATAAGACGGTAAATTTTTTTACAAAAATACGAAGGTTTATTTTTTTTTTTTTATGCGAACTAAAAAGATACGCCAATCATTACTATTTAAATCAATTACATACTTTGGTCGAATAATTAACTGAAAAAATTTTTTTCTTGCTCTTGGCAGTCTTCCCCTTTTCCCACTAATTGCAAATTACATTACTTTAAAAATACGTCGGAGAACGAATCGCATTCCATATAAAAAAGTTTGCACGTGTTCAAAAGTAATACATCTAAAATGTATTTTCTCTCTCTCTCTTTTTTTTTGTAAAATTCACATGGTACGGCGAATATCGATAATATTCAGACTTGGAAGTAGAAGTACCTACGGGCTTTAGGTTAGAAAAGCTCGTACTTCTATCGTAACGCGTATCGATCCTGTCGAAGTAAGAACATCATACTTCCATTATACTTGTTTTACAACGGGCTGGGTTGAAAATATCATCCTGGTAGTCTTCCCGGATCGCTCAACGTATTTTCATAACTCGACTATTCGATCGGAATGGAATATTTATATTTCGAAAAGGCACGAAGAAAGAGAATATGCCAACGTGTGAAAGATGGTACAAGGTAACACAATAATTTTAATGTATCCATCGATGCAGTTTTCCTTCTTGCATATGTATGAAAATATTTTATCATTGACACGTTCTTCCAATGTTTTTTTCTTTTTTTTACACTTTAAAATGTTTCCATCAAATGTGATCCGTCCGAAATGATTTGTCAAACTTTTCAAACGCTAAAGGTGATACAAATGTTTATCCATTTGTCATTTTATATTTGTTCCATAAAAAATTCATGTTATTAACTGACACTATTCTATATATTCTTATAAAATATGGTTTACATCCTTCGCATAAAAGATTTTTTTATAGATAATCGTGCGTTAAACTTGTTACTCTATCGAGAGCATAAGGAACTCCCTGTAGTCGTGCCTAGTGATGCGCATTCAATATTTTGACTTGCAAGCATTCGTTCGATTCAATCACCACACGGTTTCGAATCGATTCGATATTTATTCGAAATCAGAAATTCTTGAAACTCTCGCAAGTCTTGAGAATGTTGTGTTTCCTAATAAAATGATTCCTAATATTGTTATGTTTATAGTATCTATACATTTGGTAATATACGTTTATACATTTACTCATCCCAATGTTGATAAGCCGTAATTATTGTTTCGCGACAGATTTAACATATCAAAACTTTCAAGATTTTTGAGATTCGATCCATATTCGAAGTGATTCGAAGTTTTTGCTATATAGGGTGTCTGGTTCCAGATGTCCAAGCGGAAAACTACATGTGCACATCAATGATTTGAGTCGAAAAGTCTAATACTATTTTCCAAAATTCGACCCAGTTAAATAGTTATTAACTAACAAAGATCGGCCAATCACGGCAAGCAGTGACATGTAACGTTGTTTATTGTGGATTGTTCCTCTTACTGCTTCGTTTCTTGATTAGCTACAAGCTCAAGTAAACCGCCTTTTTTCGCTAATCGCCGTAATTGGCCGTAATTAACTCGTTAACTAAGTCGAATTTCGGAAAATGGTATCAGACTTTTCGACTCGAGTCATTGATGTGTACATGTAGTTCTCCGCTTGGACACCTGGAACCGGACACCCTGCATATACAGATTCGAAGCGATTCAAACTGAACACATCACATCACTAGTCATACATAAAAATATCGGTATAATATGTTATAATAAGAATTATGTGTTGTATTAGATGTTCGGTAAATTGATATCGAAGTAGTTTTCGGATCGAACCACCGAAACGGGAACGATTAGAATTCGTTCGAAACAATCTCAACAATAAAGCTGGAATAAAAGTCATCGGATTATTCGCGCGAAATTCCAACCTCTGGCCAATGTTTTCTTTCTCTCCAATTCTCTCCACGCTTCCAATAAATACAACAGGGCGGGGAATGAAAAAAAAAACGAGAGAGAAAAAGGGAATGAAATAAAAAGGGAAAAAAGAATCGACGCAAGCTTAATTCATTTATCGTATTATCGTATTATTTAGATTTTTGCTGCGTTATTACGCCGACCGTTTCCACATTTCTCCCTCTCTCTCTCTGTCTCTCGTTCTCTCTACCGTTCCTCTGTTCAATATTACCAATAAATCGATGGCTCGCCGATGAAAGGGGCAAAATTGTTCCGTGGCGGTCTACGGTAGTTTCGTCGTTCCATTTTTACCCTATCGCGCGTTTCGACGACGGAAAAAGACGCGGCGATACAGAATCGCAGACAGAAACGCGAATAGGTAGATAAATTCCTCGTTCCACCATCGATTTAAGTGACAAGGCCACGTTCATCGTTATCCGATGCGTATCAAGAAAATTCTTTTATTAGAGCGAACGCATTCGAAGGAAAATTTAATGTATTGGGTTGAGTAAAATGTAATTCCGTGTTTCGCGAGTCCATGTCGTTAACTAGAAGTATTTTAACCCCTTGCCTTATGATTTAATTGGGCACTCAATCAAATTAATACTAGAAATTGAGAAAAAATCAATCACAAGTATGTCCAAACAAAGACTAATGAACAATAAAAAACAAATATATAAAAAAATAAACTTGTAAGAATTGAACCATGAGTGTGACCCATGCTTTTTATACTTGTCTCGGAATTTGTACAAAGAGTCTCACACGACATTATAAGGCAAGGGGTTAAACAATCTTCACTCGATATTTTACTTCATTTGTTTTTCCAAGAGATTATGCTTTCTTGCGTATCTTAGACTATTGTTTGTTACATTATATTCAATAACTTTTATTTGGCGGTATTGTGAATAAAGTAAACCAACTAAGCCAAGCAGTCTTCTGTGCTAGGAGCCGTTCAGCACCCAATACGTTTACGCGATAACTCTCCTGGTTACAATTTTTAACCGATTTTGACGAATAAGGGCTTATTTAAAAGCTGAAAAATTGATTGTGAGATTGTCTTTTTAAAATTTTCAAAAAGCGTTTTTTCATCATATGTTTTTTTCAGATGCGTTTTTTTTCATGAAATAAATATTTTTTTTAAATTTTAAAAAGATCAATCTCACAAAATATCTTTCAGCTTTCGAATAAGTTTTTGTTCGTTAAAATTGATCCAAAATTGAGACCAGGAGAGTTGTTGGCGTAAATCCCGTTGTTGGACGAAATTGGGCCAAATCGCAATGATCATTGCCATTTAAATAAAAAATGGTTCTTTTTTTTCAAATTCGGCATCGACAAATACTAGTTTCTTTTGAAAGTACTACAATTTGTTTCACATAAAACACCAAAGAGATATCTCTGGCACTGCAAACGGTGCCTTGGTTAAATGACTCTGGGAAAATGGCTATCATATCTTTCCTTCTTCATATATTTAACTCAAATGTGATACAAATACTATTTAAGAAACATAAAATAAGATGTTCGTATTGATTCTTTAATTAAACATAATATTTGATATAAAAATGAAATTTAAATTTCCCTTATTTTTCAACCGTTCAAAGGTATGTAACCAGGGTTGCCAGATTGGGGTTTTTTCCCCATTATGGGGAAAAATTTAATTTTCGGGTAACTTTTGAGGGGAAAAAATAGGACGGGAAATTTTGATGGTATAATGAAAAAAGTGCAAAATGACGTGAATTAAAAAATTCCCCATCCACCCCGCCCAAATTTACGGGGAAGTTGGTAAAACCCAGCGTATCTTATCTTATGTGTCATTTTTCCATTAGGAATTTTTCGGGAAAAAAAAGTACTAAAACATATCATTTTTTGGAAAAAAGTCAGATTTGGGTAAATTTAAGAAATCACATCTGGCAACCCTGTACCTCTTTTTTATTTCCGGAAAGAAAAAATGCAACACGAACCAAAAAAAAGAAAAATGCTATATATTGAGAAGATGCAGTGCCAAAATTAGCTTACGAAATTTCGAGCTGGTGATATGACATGAAAAGATCACGAGCGCTCAGGTAGACCGTTGGTGGTTAATAGTGACCAAATTAAGACATTAATCGAAAATAATCCACGTTGTACGACTACAAAAATGGCAGTAATAATCAACGTATCTCAAATGACCGAGGTGATACGCATAAGCTTGGTTACGTGTCTCGGTGCGATATTTGGGTACCTAACAATTTAAACCTTCGAGGCTCGGAAAAAAAAACATATGCACATAGCAATTTCAAAATTTCAAGATGAGTTAAAAAATATCCCAGCGTACATATTAACGCGCTAGAAAGGTGGGACACTTGTAATACCACTGTGCCCCAAAGAGTAAAACGAGAGACCTTACGTATATTTAGCAACCCAGCAAAAATGATTCCAGCTTGGCTGAAACGTCTGCCTTATCCATTGTATTCGTCTGATCTGGTACTATCAGATTGTCACTTATTTAGATCTTTGTAAAATTCCTTAAACAGAACAAATTTTAATTCTTCAAAAGCTTGAGCACTGTTTTGCTCATAAAACTGGAAGGTTCTAGGAGCATGGAATTTTCCAATTACCTGATAGATGGCAAAAGGTTATTGAACAAAATGGTGCATATATTATTTAATAACTTAATTAAATAACCAAATTATGTCTTTTAACCTGACCTAAAAAACCGAAATTACTTTTTACCCAATCCAATAAAAGAGACGACTCGAGTTGACTGCCGTAAGCAAGTGACTAATCAGAAATAAATGATGAGATTGATAAAAATAAATGGTATTATCTTACACACTAACATAAAGAAACTACCAACTACGATAACAGTAATGTACAGGTTGTGGTGATAATAGTGTCTAAAGAAAAAAGTGAACGTAATGCCCGAGAAGAAAAACAGAAGCGGAAGGAGTGCGAGTGGACGAGAGAGAGAGAGAGAGAGAGAGAGAAAGGTGATAGTCAAGTTAGAAAGGAAAGAGAGCTTCGTTAGCTCATCGTTTGCGTTTCCTGCCGAGGCTGAAAACCGGCACGGCAACGGTCGCACGCGTTCCAGTTTCAATGGCAGATAAAATAGCGCGCGGCAGCGTGTCCAGGCAGAGAACGTCCAGTCGCGAGCTCGTTTCGGCTCGCCCTCCTTCGGCCGGTCAATAAAGGGACGACGTGTACGCCACCAACGTGCCGTTGGCATTTTTAACGGTTATATATACGCCGCCCTCTCCCTTCGTTCGTTGAGGCCACCTCTTCTCTGGACCGACTCTCCACCCCCTTTACCCTTAAACATACACACACACACACACATGGGCACAATTCTACAGACTCAGACATACACAGGATTTCCATCATTCTTTCCTTCTGATCTCGCTTCCTCGCCGTTTCTCTGCCATCCATCTAACCCTTTCGTCCATTTACCTTTCGTTCTGTTTCTCACCCTCTACCTACCGGACGATCTATTCCGCGGCTGTATAGCCAGCCAACGAAAAAAATGCACATCCGTCGGCTATTTTTCGGCGTTTCCCGGGACACGCGAGTGTACAGCTCGCGGAAAAAGGTATGCCAACGGAGCAGGAGAAAAGGGGAATAGACGTGGACGTTGCGTCGCGGAACCCGGAGAAGCGAGATGCTGTGTATATGGACGGAGATGGATGAATGGGTGGGCAGATAGAAAGAGAAGGAGAGAGAAAGCGATGTGGTGGCAGAGGGTGAGAGGACCAGAGAAAGAGAGGGAGAAGTCCAGCGGTACGCGCTATGGGAAAAATCGTCCGCGAAAAATCGGAATGTAGTTACCAATCTGCAATGCAAACTCGTGGTTTCACCTCGGTTATGTACTCCCCGACGAATGGAATAAAAAGAGAGAGGGAGAGAGAAAGATAGAGATTGCCGGGGAAAATAAAAAAACTGTTCGAGCTATGGATAGGGATAAAGCATTGTAGGCATATAGCACGCAGTCGGAAAAGGGTATCGACAAATTTCGAAACGCACTCTACGCGATCAAAACTAAGATTAAAGTTCCGATAAATAGGTTGATATCGCTTTACGGAAATCTATGCGAACGGCGATGAAAGTTCGAACTGGCGTTCTCTTTACTATCACCATCGCTATCATTGGTACTACTACTACTACTACTACTACTACTACTATTACGACTACGTACGCGTCTTTCCTACTCGATTAGCGGACTATTCGATTAATAGAATCACGTACGGCACGTAATCAAAGCCGACGGTAACGAGCTCGACTCGTGTACGTGGCTCGCGTCGTGATGGATCGAGAGGACGATCGATATAGATCGCTGGGAAATCGATGTTGGATTACTTTTGTTATTGGCGATCGCGAAGACAAGCGCGTTAACATGATCGAAGGCTATTTCGTGATAGGCCAACGGTTCGATGTATGTATACTCTCTAAATCTGAATTAGTGAAAAATCACTAATTGACGATGAATATTCACTATTGTGAAATGTGGAAAGTATATCTCTAGCAAATAGTGAATATTCACTATTTTAATTAGTAGAAATAATCACATCTTTAATTAGTGATATTTTCACTAATTGAATCAGTCAAAATTTAACTTATTGAGTATGTAAAGTAAAATCCAACAACAAAATATATTTATTCAGGTGAGTAGATTACACAAGCCTACAAAAAACAAATATTTTTTTTGTGCCCAAGATCTTAGAAGTGATTTTAGCTATATTTAGGGCGCTGATTCTAAATATTAACTCAAGTTTCTCTATCTGCTCTACTTTTTTTAGATCAGTGTTTTTTTAACGTGCCGTTCGACACGAAATGTGCAGTTCTAACTCCATTTTATGCAGTACTTAATCACATATACAAGAATTTGTTTCTGAATGTTTGCCCAGTTGTCAGTGTGCCGTCTAGTAAGTTCTAGGAAAATCCACCAGTTGGAAAAAATAAAACTCAAGAATGTCACGGAAAAAAAATGTTTCTGAAGTGTCCAATGACTAGTTGGTTTCATCGATGACTTCTTCCTCTATCTTTGTATATAATAATATTTGTATAATAAAATAATACAAATTTCGTGTTTCTTTATTTTTTATTTGGTCCATGGATTAAACTTAAAATAGTGTAATGTATATTTTACTGAAATATTATATCTTAGAAATTTGAGCTCCTAAGCGAAAAACTAATGCCATCATTGAATTCAAGGCAGCAAATTCATATGAAATAAGCTCCAAATACCCTGGCACCAAAACAGCTGTTGGCCTGTGTTATAATATTTTTTTTTTTACATTTAAAGCAGTTTCTAACCTCTAAGAGATTATTCTATTTATTATATATTTACTTCAAACTAGTTACAGTATGTTTATTATATTAACTGGATTGTATACTATACTTTTATATTATAAATATACAGGGTGTAAACGTGGTATAATCGGCCAGGAAGTAATTTCTAACATAAAACTGAGTCGAAAATATCGAATTTTTTTTTTTTCGTACAGAGCTTCATTTCCGAGAAAATCGAGTTTAAAGAATTGTTTAGTGCACTTAGGCAAAATCGGTTTCGTTCGTAGGCCTGGCTCGTATCCGCTACTGTTTATAAACAATGTTGACACTCTTATACAAGTGTTATCTAGCCTGCTGTCATTTCGATCGAGGGCTAGCTATAAATCAGAACTTCTCAATTTGTCGTAAAGCAAGAATTTGTCTACATCAAGGACGACATTTTCAACATTTATAAATTATTGAAATAAATCAGTTATTGATCCTCACAACTTATTGCTTATAAATAGTCCCATCTTAACTGAAATTGCTTATAAATAGCACCAATAGCTGATACTTGGCAGACCTGCGGACGAAGGCGATGTTGCCTAGGTCCACGCGCACTAAACGACTCTTCAAACTCGATTTTTTCGGAAATGAAGCCCCATAAGAAAAAAAATATTTGATATTTTCGACACAGTTTTTTGTGAGAAATCACCTCCTGGCCGGTTCTGTTCGCTATGTATGCTATGACTTTAACTCATTAGATCGCAAGATTATAATATACATAATTTTGTATATTGTATATTGTATAATTATAAACATATAATATACAAAATTTTATAATATATGTCGTAATTGTGTCAGTAATAGTTTTATGTGTTTTTACAGGTTGAACTGGGGTAGTCCCCACAATTCTTTATAAACAGTAGATACAGTTGACAATAGATTGAGGTTATGAATCATTAAATGAAAAAAATGTTATTTCTTACAATTAATTAGTTTTAATTAACAATCAGAAAAGATCAGTTAATTGATAAATAATAAAAATTAATTAATTATTGCCAGTTGTACTGTTTCTAAAGACCAATAATAACAATTATCAAAAACACATAAAACTATTAAAAAAATTACAACATAGATATATCATGCAGTTATAAAATTTCATGTATATGATCTACTTACCTGAACGAATATATTTTGTTGTGGGATTTTTCAATAAACAATGATTAATTTCTCACATTAACTTCATTGAAGAACACACATGTAAGACATATGTTGTTACTTCAGTGACGCCACTTGCAGTCGCCATAGCACTCGGGAATCACTAATTTACTAGTGAGTCAAATTCAAAATCACTAATTTCAGTAATCTAGATGAAAGCTTAGAGCAGTGGTCGGCAAACCGCGGCTCGGGGGCCACATCTTTGGCTACTTGATTGCGGCTCTACAATAAATAAGAGTATTATAAATTATGATATCTAGTTGGATATCTATTATGGTTCTCAAAAGAAATCTAAATCTCGCTGATATTTGGCTCTTATGACTAATAAGTTTGCCGACCACTGGCTTAGAGAATCATTAATTTACTGGTTTGTCCAACCAGAAAGCATTATTTTTGTAGTGAATTGCAGACTCACTATTTGAATCAGTGAAAATTTCTCTAATTCGGCTTTAGAGAGTATTTGCACAGAAAGCAGAATCCTCGAATATTTACTTTCATTCGTTAGCGATCTTTATTTTCGTCGTTATATTCGTTTAAGCTTAGCAACGTATAAAATTTTATTGCTAAAAAATGAGTCTAACGTGCGATTAAAGTAAACAAAATAAAGGTAAAGCGAGCGATTAATATATCTCGAAATGGTGAAGATATTCCATATAAAGACACGATCGATTATCTATTTCTTATCGTCGACCAATTAACGGAAAATTAAACTCGCAAGAAAGTTTCTAAAAATGGTTCCGTCATTGTTCCTCATTCTCACGAGTTTATCTTTCGATAAGTCCGAACCCTCCGTAATAGAGTTAATCTTAAACAGTACCGAAAAAGTACACGTTGAAAACTTAAATTGGACCCTAAGGCCAGAATCGTTTCCATGGTACAATTTTCGAAGGATTTAATTAATCGATACGTAATGTGGCCCTTCGGCTATTATTTCCCAGTGTACTGACCACTTCTTTTATTACATTTCATTTCAAAGGATATTACAACTTTTCTGCTTAAATCAAAAAAAGGAACGAACGAAAGAAAACATCGGAGAAAATAGGACATGTAAGAGAGAGTACCTCGAGGGCAACGCGAAGAGCGGCCTTAAGGCGAACGTAAATCAAAGGGTTGAACATTGATTTACGCAAAAAGTCCTTTATCTCTCAACGCTTACACACGCGAGGTAGCTACATATCTACGTATACCTACATTTCAATTCGTCTCTCCTTGATAATGGGTGGAATCTACATTCTCTGTAAAAAGTGTGATACGAACTGCATGATTGGAATTCTATTCGGTAAATGTATGCGTGCACGCTTGAATACCGAGTGTATCTACGTGCACGCACGTGCACCGATGAACGGCTACCCGCATAAATCTGTGCGAATGCGCATAAATTTTCGCCGGGGTGCTACATAATGTGTAATGTCCGCGGTTTTATCAAAATTAGAATTTTTCCCGCTACACACACGCGCGTGTGTATATTATGAATAGACTCGCGCATACGAGAGCATTCATTATGTCATATATTAGCATCGAAATTTGAAATTCAAATTGTACGAATCTAGGTGGTACCTAACTAATGGTAAAAGGAAATTGTAAGATTAGCTATAAATTAACGGAATGGTATAAGTTAAGTCTAGGGAAGATAGCAATAGTTTTTTGTCTCTAATGCTTTTATCGAAAGATTCTTAAACTTAAAATCTGTTTGACTGGGACAGTTTTCGGCAAACTCATTGGTCAAAATAGAGGTCAAATTTCTTTATAAGAACCCTATTTTTGGAAGTCGGTTGAAATTAGATACAGTGAATAAAACTAGATATCATAGTTTATAATAATTTTATTTATGGAAGGGTCAAATGTGGCTCGCGAGCTGCCAATTCCGCCCACTGGACTAGGAGATAAAACCTTCGACGTCTCAAAAATATGGATTACTAAGTAATAAGGATAGGATCAAGTTCAATACGTACTTATTTACAAATCCAAGAAAATTTCAATAATCAAGTGCTATTTCATGGGTTTCGATTGCTACGCAAAAACAATAGAGTTTCAATAAGTAGGACTTGGAATGAACTCATTTTATACAAGTCGGTTTCAAACTCTAGAATGAAATGAATTTGAACCTGTAGGTTCAAAAATGTTCTTCTAAGTAGTTCCATTTTCGAAAGATTCGAACCTTTTACAAGTAGTACTCGAATCCTCAGTAGATAGTTGTCACGCTGCAATACCATTGAAAAGTTGAGCTTCTCTGATCAAAGTACTCATAATACTCAAGATACAAAGTACTCATAGTTCGAATCTACTTAATCAGGGTTCAAGTATATTTGTAAATACCGACTACTTTACTCAAATACTTACAAAAAGTTCGAACTCATCTCGTCCGAATTCGACTCTACTTGAAGGTACTGCTTTTTTTTTAAGTACTCATAAAACATTCGAAACTATTAAGTTAGATTCGAACCGACTTATAAGATACTTAATCCCATCCATGCTAACTAACTTACTTTAAAATATCTTTTCCTCTAAAAACCACGATTAAAACTTTTCAAAATAACTACATACTATTTCGCACTGGCCATCTTTCTCGGAGTTACCTTAACCTAAAACATTTTTTATAGAAGAGAAATAATGCAGTACTTTGTTCGAATATAACGATAAAGTCGACGGAATTGCAATGAATTACCACGAATATACTGATTTTTAATTGATGAAAACACGATGGTCCATAAAATGCAGCTATTTCTGGCGTTCGTGGGATATAATATATTATATCTCTCGAAAAAGTTTTCGCGCACAAATCACGCCAGTACGATAATACAAATCAATAAATAAAAGTTGCTGCCGATAGAAATTCGATCGGAAGAAATTACGGACGGCAGAAGTGATTTCGCTTGAATTAATGCGGCCGCTTTTGATAACGGAAATTCATTGTGATAAACCGTCCAACAAATTATGGCCGCGATCACTTTATGAATGACCATAATCATTATATATAACTCACCTCTTCCTGCTCTCACGCTCGTACAACGTCCGTATTACGATATATTACAAAGGAAGTTTGCGTATAATTTATCGCCGCATCGTAAACCGTATCGTTTGTTCGACCGTATTTGCGAACTGATTTAACTGTGCTAGGTTGAATAAACAAGCATATTACATGTCGCGACGGCTTTGAAAATAGATGACTGTATCGGAGATCACGTATCGATTTTAATGAAATGCTTTTAAAAGCTCGAAATATTTTTATACTCTCGATCATTTTTGTATTATAGGGGTAAGTACACGTCGGACTGAGCTATACCTACGTCTTTCTACTGGCGCCTCCAACTATCGACTTATACCACCTGGGTATTTCTATCAGCTCTCCAAGAAGTAGAGAGCTAGAAAATGTCGCTCTATTTTTATTCTTCGCTGTAAAAAGCTAGTAAGTTAAAGATATTTTAACAGAAATCAGACACGCGATTTCTATTTTGCGAAGGCGATAAACATTTTCTCAGCAATCGATCCTTTAGTCTCTGAACGTTCGGCCAGCACGCCTTTATAATCGACGCGATTCTAATCCTCACGTGCCAGTCGGTAGTTATCCGGTCTGTTTTTCTCGCGCATTTCGCTAATTTCGTCATGAATTCGATCCAATCACGAAATTCTCGTGCAGGTACTAAATGTAGGTAGAATGCACGTATGTCAGTGACACACACCTGGTTGTTGCTACTATTTCTTGGAGGACGTCACGTGAGTCACGAGCTCCTGCGACTGTTAACGACTATAATGCAGAATGCGGAGCGTGCAAATTTCGTGTGTTCGAAAAAAAATTACTCGACGATTGGAAAAGTAGAAAGCTCTCTTAATAAATAAAACTTGAAAGAAACTTTGCATTGTTGCTATAATTATAAAAATAATAATATTTACAGATTAATATCTAACGGATTAAAAATATAGCAATTTTGTTTCTTCCTGACTATGCACATAGGACTAGAGAGACTCTCGCAGTCCACTCACCTCCGTTTGGCATATGGACCTTCCACCCTGTCCTTTCGCTGCCACTACATATTACGACAAAAGTATCAATACATTTTTTCTGCTATACAAACATAGATTTATACGTCTACCACGTTTCACTATATTACATTTAACCCTTTGCACTCGGCTGTCCCCTCTGAGGCACCATATTTCCAACATCATATCATTTAATTTCGAGTGATATATCATTATTTATATTATAAAAAAAACTGTTTGAGTTGTTGGTAGGTGAATTGGAGTAAAATCTGTGAGTATAAAAAAAATGTATCCTCAAAATCGGTCTTGTCGAGTCAGACTCGACGCGGAGTGCAAAGGGTTAATAACTTTTTGTACAAAATATTGCTATTTTTTTTAGACCAAACAAAGTAGCAAACGTCCTTAATTAAAATAAAGTAACTAACAAAGATATGCTATCGAATGCAAAGTCAATGTTGTGCGAAGGTCGTTCGGAAGCTACTGGAAGACTAAATAATCGCGAGATGGGAAGAACCGTTTCGACCGTTTATTTTTTTAGTACAACTGTGGAAGGAGGAGAAATTATTCCGTATTCTTCCACGAATCTGTATAATTAAAAGAAAGCAAGATCTTCCGCGAATGACTAAGAACACTTTTGGGTTGGACATGTGTGCTCTATCTCCTCCTCTCTCTCTCTCTCTCTCCCTCTCTTTATAGTCGTCATCCAGTATGCACACGAATGTATTTATATATAGCAGACTTTATTGGTCTTCAGATTCATTATATAGTATTCTATTCTTTCAACCTAACCTCGCGGGACAACAAATTGCAGAGACAATAGCATGGAAGAAGAAAAAGTTAGAATGCAAAAAAAAGAAATGAGATGAGATCGTTATTTCGAACATGCTTACCGTTTTTCTTATACCTTCAATAATCATAAGTTTTATTCTTTGCTTTAGAACTCTTTCAACCTATTATTACATATCCTATAAAAAATATTTCATGTAAAAATTTGTTGCCAAGTCTAAACTTTAATTAACTCAAACACATTCGCTCAAAAATAAGTTTAGAGCAAGAAGTATTTTGTTAAAGAATATTTTTCGACTTGGACTATTTCTATTTCTAAACTTTTTTTTTAACAAATGTGTTTGAGTTAATAAAAGTTTGAGTTAATGAAAGTGTCAGACTTGACTTAACCTAATATCTCACAACTTTTAACGCTAATTGTAATACATTCTCGAGACTTTTTTTTTACTCTTATATTTTTACTAATACCTACGTTAATATTTAAAATTAAGTAGAATTTCGCCTTGTTTAAAGAGGCTATTACTGTGTCAAATATTGAAAATGTAGTAGAGTTTTCAGGTTTCTTTTTAATTTTTCATGTGTTCATGTCAAATACGATACCTTCATGCGAAATTTCAAGTCTTTTAAGGATTTTTCCATATTGCGTCTATGTATTGAAAATTATCGATTTTATATGGAATTATCGACACCGTATTACGATATTTGAAGAGGGTAGAACTGTCAAAATTTTTATTTATAAGAGAAATTTGGAGATTTTGTTCCGTCTGCAAAATAATATAAATTAAATAAGGTTTTAAGTTTCTGGTCTATTCTAGTACAAAAATATGGGGGGAGAGGGGGGGGGGTGGTGAAGGCGAGGTCATAAATACCGTGGAAACAAATTTTTCTTTTTTTCAAAAAATTCTTTGGTTTATCAGCAACTATTTATTTCACTCAATCGATAATTGCATGCACACAATGAGTTCTCGAGATGAATTTTTTAGAACCTTTCCTTCAGAGAAAAGTACAAAGAATATTTTGTAAATTTTTTCCCACAGTAATTTCGCAAAAATTGAAGGTTTTAATTTTATTTTTTCTATAAATGAATACTGATAAACAATAGAATTTTGTTATGCCCATAAGATTATAAAGCATACAATTTTCAACAAATTTCATTTATGGTTCATTTAATTTTGTTTACATTTCATTTTTTTATGAATTTTTGAAGTTAACGGCATTGATGCGTGAACCCGAAAAAGTTTACCCTCACTTTGAGCTGTTTTCAAGACTTTCCTATGAGAGATAGACTAGAGTCATTCGCATCTTTTTTCTTGGAAAGTTTATGACCTACAAAATAGCAGCTTTACTTTTTAAATATTTTTTTCTGTTTCCAAACCGCGATAAAAAAGATGTAACGAGAGCGGTTTTTTCGTGGTTTTTATTTATTTATCGAATACTGAATACTTGTTGTGATGTAACACACGAGTGGTATTTTTTTCGCTGTTCTGAATTAATTGTCTTTAGACCAGTATACCTACATTCGATACATTTGACAACACTATCTCTTTCTGATAGAAATATTTCCTCTATACATATAAATAGTCGGATCGTTTCGAAGCGGTTAGAAACGAGGAAAGAAAGAAGGCGTTGGTCAGAAAGAACGAGAAAGTAAAAACCGAAAAATAGGAGGAGAAAGAGAGAGCGAGAAGAGGGAAGGAGAAGGAAGGCTAGCAGGAAAAGCAGGGCCGATTTAAAATGCCAAGCACGCCGGGGCATACGCCATTGTCTCGATGTTTGCAACGAATTTGCCTACGTGCCCGAATGCGGCCGCAGTCGTTTTCGGTGTATTTCGCCTTCCTCGCAGCAGTTTATATACGCGCCGGGAATAAACGTCTCTTACGCCGTTTCGGTTACCGCAAAAGCCAACCCTCGATTGCCCAGGCTGCAGCTCGCCGCCGCCGATTTTACATACACCCCTCCCTTGCCACCACTAAAAGTGTCCCGTCTGCCGGCCCGCCAATGCCGCGACAGAAATTCTCTTACTTCGAAAGGCCAAGAAAAACGATTTCTTTCGAAATTGCCCGATAAAGTAAATTATCGTTTATCGCGAATTCACCCTAACGGGGTTCGTTATGCAAATTAATTACCGGATACGAGCTTAAGGACTATTAACGTTAATTGATTCTAAAATGAAGCCGAATATCTACTAGGGAACTGTGTCGTTTGACGCTCCGTCACGCTCGAAAAAAATAAAATAACGTTACTGAAAATGATGAGAATTTATGCGTGAGATCGTGTTAAAAAGAAACGACTAGGGGGAAAGAGAGAGGGAGAGACCGTGACATCTGAAAGCGTTATGAATTTTTATTTGATTTTTCTTCATTTCCCCGTGTAACGTCGTTTTCCACTAAATTTAATCGAACCTGGCATACGTGTATAATGGAAACAAGGAGAGTCCGCAAGGTGGCAAAAGTTTTGACGTTTAACGAGAGCGTTACTGAAACGGTTAGACTCTCTGCGAGGCTCAGCGTCTACTTCTAGGCGTTAAAATATCTGTAAAGCAAAATGCTTTTAGCGCGCGATGTCATCTTTGTGTTGGACATGCTTTATGCTCTTTTAGTATTTGCCTTCTTTGGCTGTCGCTCTATGAAACGCTAAAAATAATCTTCTAAATAGTCCGTTATACGAAACATCATTTTAGAAGAAAAATGGAATCTTTTAAACTCTTTATTTCGTAGTTATTATTTGCATCATGAATACAGGCTAATTGTAAGTAATTCAATGTTATATTTAATGTATTCATAAATAATAGGTATTCTGGAGAAAAATTCAATGATCTATAATACTAAGCCATCATTTATAAATAAATAAAATATAACATTCGAATTAAAATAAAAGTTGACTTTTAGTACGTTAAACTTTTGCACCGGAATACAAATTTTTTTTCCCTATAGGTACAAACAAAATGTTTCGGGTGATAAAGTAAGGCGGTACACACTAAATATTTATTAAAATTATATTTCCCAAGAGATACGTTCGCAACGTTAAAAATTTGATAAAGTCAAACTTCTTAAGATCTTATAAGGACGATGAAAGGGTAACGAAGTCCATAGATGTTCCACTGCTGGCTAACTAATGATAGAAGACGCCGAGAAGAAAGAGCTGCTTATACGTGAGAGTCATCTATGTCAGACAGATTAACTTTGAAATATCGTGAGATTGCTTCCAGTTCATCCTTTTCAGGTGCCATGGATCATACTGATGTGAGAGCAGCGAGAGTACTCGCTGCACTCGCGAGCACTCTTCGTGAGACTATGGTGAGTTAAATCCTGATTTTATAGCAAAATCCTTCAGAAAAATTAATGATGCAGCTTGCCGGTATTTCTTCTGCATTAGAACAACATAAATTGCCACGACAAAGAAACTTATAAAATGATTACCATACTTTCATGATATTATTGCTAATAATGGGAATTGGGCATTCAATACTTTGTCTTGCAAGTTTTCAATAAATTCAATCACCACGCAGTTACGAATCGATTTGATATTTATTCGAAGTCAGAAATTCTGGAAACTCTTGAAAGTCTTGAAGTCTTGAATATTTTACAAGTCTTGAAAGTCTTGTGTTTCCTAATAAATTGATTCCTAATATTATTATGATTATATACGTTTATACTTTGACTTATCCCAATTTTTATAAGCCGTAATTATTTTTTTTTTTTATAAGGCTTATTTTAAGTCGCTGTGAAACATCAAGGCCATAAGGATTGGCTATTATTATAATACGTTGTAGAAATTAATGTAGGTTAAAAATTGAATGACATTTTTACAGCTATCTTTATTTTGTAGTATTTTTCCATTGTCGTTGGATATATTGAAGCGAACTCTTGCTTGTTGAAGTTGAGGCCAATCAATGAGGATATAGAATATAGAACAGGGAGTTGAGCACCATTGAAAGGTGTTACGTGCCTTTCTAGAGAAGAGGTGCCAGTGTGTGACGTTGGTATGACCTATCCTCAGACGTGATATAATGCATTGGTCTTTGCGGTTCGAAATAATCCTTGCGGCTGGCTGGTGAATGTTAGATATAAAATGATGGAGCTTGATGTTCAATATTTTCCACTTATTGTTCAAAAATTTCCTGATCGACTTGTCTGAGTATTTTTTGTAGTCCTGGAGTGGGTATGTGGCACTAAGGGGTTAGGTGTCATTTCAATGGTATGATTCTGTTCTTTCATTGCCTATTATACCACGATGGGATGGGGTCCATAGAAATTCAATCCGAAATTATTTGTATCTAGAATAATTTAGCAAGGTTTGAATAGTCTGAATAATTGGGTTTTTGAAGAATTGGTTTTTAATCTCTAGTAAACAAGGCATAGAGTCACTTGCTATAATAAAATCAGTGTTGCTTTGGTTGTGGCCAATAATTTTAATGGTTTGGAGAATAGCCATCGCTTTACATGAAAAAATCGAGTACTGATATGGGAGTCAGCTAAACTTAATATCGTGGTACTGAGAAGTAATAAGCAGTTATTATTGTTTCGCAATATATTTAACATATCAAGACTTCCAAGACTTCCGAGACTTTCAAGACTTTTGAGATTCGAATCATATTCAAAGCGATTCAAAGTGTATGATTCACATCACATCATCAGTTATATCATATACAACCAACTAAGAAAAAAGAACAATTCGACACAAAATCAGTTTGCAAGTAGCTGAGAGACAAAAATAGACATATTATACATACAATATCGGTAAAATCCTCGCATTTCGTTTCTCAACGTTCTTCTTCCTATAAACGACTATCGCTTTCGTGGATTGTGATTTACGAGCTAACACTACAAATCTCCCAACACGACGCGAAGGTAGGCTAGCGGATGGAGGAAAGTGGTTCGGGATTAAATAATTATTCGCAATCACATGCAGCTGCCGCATTACATATGGGCTGCCATCGGTGGTGTACGCAGGTACGTTTACGCGTTCGAACGCATAACGTACTCTCCGTGACGACGGCATGTTTTATATTATTCCCAGAGCATTCTTTTCACGATCATGAACTATAATATTTCAATAGAAATACCAATTTCAAAAATTTCAGAATTCATTGTGCCACCCTAAGTCATTGTATCTTGCACGTGTTCTTATTTTTCTCGACGAAAGATTTTATTCTCTATAAAGCTTTACGTAGGATGTTAGATAACCATAGAAAACGACGAAAGCTTACGTAATGATGCTTGATACTTTAATGCATTAATTATAGATCCCAGTAATGCTAGCGTTACAAACTTGCGTCCGAAGAGACGAGTAAAAACGTTGCGTTTATTAACGATACTTTTCCTCGCTCCTTGAATGAACCATTAGAGGAAAGTGGCCTAATGAGGGAAGATTTGTTCAGAAGCTCGTAGATTCTGTTTAAATAAAAGAATATTTCGAATATATAATACTTATAATAATATTTATACAGAGTGTCCGGTTACAGGTGTCCAAGCGGAGAACTACATATACACATTAATGATTTGAACAGAAAAGTCTAATAGCATTTTTCGAAATTTTACTTAGTTAACGAGTTATTGGCTAACAAATATCGACCAATTACGGCGATTAGCGAAGAAAGACGGTTCACTCAAGCTCGCAGCTAGGCAAGAGACGAAGCGGTAGGAGTGGTACACGTTAAATATTGACGACCTATTAAGAGTAAAAAATATAGAATAGAAAATAAAGGTAATCCGAATGGGGGTGGGTCTATGTTGCGTGTAGAAAGGTGTTTTAAAATAACCCATAATCAACCAAGACCCAAACTTTACCCAAAATAAGTTCTATATTTTGCAAATTTTGCTTGTTAATAACTTTTTAATAAAAAACGAGCGCCGCCTAAAACCTTCTGAAGGTCACTCAGGAGGGTGACCTTGTCAACATATGTCAAGGCCAAGGTCATCGGAACTGAGGGACCTTTTCTAGATATTTACCACCAACGTTACATGTCGCTGGTCGCCGTGATTGGCCTATCTTTGTTAGTTAATAACCATTTAATTGTGCCAAATTTCGGAAAATAGTATTAGACTTTTCGACTCAAATCATTGATGTGCACATGTAGTTTTCCGCTTGGACACCTGCAACCGGACACCCTGTATATTACCATTTCATAAACCATTTCATAAAAATGTTTCATTATTCTGGTAAAACACATCATCAAAGATTTTAAGAGAATCATGGTAACAAAAGCTTGGTAAATTGTGATTCTAAAAATATTAATTGATAAAATACAAATACTTACTTTTCAGAAGAAATAATCAAGCTCAACAGAACCTAAAAAAGTTTGTAATAACCGTCCTAACAGATTTCGTAACACAGTAATGGTCTGTTTCTTCGTGCATAAAGACAAAAGACGTAATTGCATTAATCAAAACATTGACTAATAGAATGCACCTCTCATATTGTGAGAGATTACATCTCTTCATATAAGCTCATTTGCCTCTACTTCTTTCATAAATTTATACTTCTTTGCAATGTCGTATTATTATTATATTCTCTATTTAAATCGTTCGAGTGTTCAGTCGTATGGACGTGTTCTAACTTACGAACATATTTTATATAAATAATTTTAAGTACTTAAGATAATACTAAGTATAAATATAGGTAGGATAGAGATAAAATCAGAACTGGAGAAGCTTGCTGTTTTTTCGGGTCGGTAAATCCACGGATTCTCGATTTTCTCTACGTTAAGTAAACGTGAGGATTTGACTACTCAGTTCGACCTCCCATTATCTCGGAGAAGGAATAGAGAGAAATAGAGAGTGAGAGAGAATTACACGAAAACACGCATCGAGCTGAATGCACATAGCAATAACAAACTATCCGTATACCCCCTGGTAATTATCTATTTGATCAATTAATACCGCACGTTCATCGCCGTGCTTTATCCGATTCCATACTCGTCAATCTTTTTCCATTCGATCTTCAAGCGAATTTCAAACGAATTATTTGTTTCGACTCTTACGTGCTCAAGAAACGAGAACTTGTATTTATAAAAAAGAAAATCTTTACGTGAGAAATAGAGAATACATTCTGGGTCCTGTTTTTTTTTTTTACATAAGCTAGAAACTGATATGTATAATACTTGTGTGGAGGAATAAACTTATCGGGTATAAGCGTCCAAACTTTAGGAAACGTGTAACATGAGCCATTTTTATTGTCTAAAATTCCTTTGTTTCAAAAGGGATAACGCAAAACATATCTCTCGCGTTATAAGGGATCCTACTGTACTTGGATCAAGCAGATGTTGTTATTACCAAATGAAATATTGCTATTATCCCGTTACAGGATACATTATTAGAAGATTAATACCGGAAGATACCATGTCATGGGATATACCTACCCGAAGTAAAAGCTCTTTCAACCGCATGGACGGAGGAACGGAACGGACGATAGATATGTATGTATACATACGTGTATGTACATACGTATCTCTTCTCCTCGGTATTGTTCGCTTATGCCAGCGAAGTTAGACGTTTTCAACCGCTCAAAACCCTTTCGAACTTCCTGACGAGTCGAAGCAATTTGGAAATTCCGTGGAGGAGAATGGATATTTGGTTATTTACTTGTATACTCGTGTTTCAAGCTTAATACATGTGCGTTACCGGTATATTGGACGAGAACAGTCGGAGCCGTTACCGCGAACTAAATATCTATGTCTCGTTAGCAAAACAACATATGGTGTTTCAAGTAATAACGGATGAAATGTCGACGAGGAAAATGGATTTATAATTATGTGTTTTCGATGTACCTAAACGTAATATTATAGCGAGATGTGTTTTCTCTCAAAGGTGGTTCATTACCCGATATGCAAATTGCAAGAATTCACACCATAAATTTGATTGGACGTTTATGATAGATTTGAACACGTGAGTATTCTTGAAGGATATAAATTTGTTAAAATGATGACATCTTTTTAGATTATTTTTCTACAGATACGTACGAAGAAAAGGAAAAGAATGATGGAAAGATAAAATAGAACTCGATCGATCATATGCCGGTGATCATATCGACGTATTTTAAAACTGTATTGTTTTGTAGAACTTGTAACCAGATGAACTGGAACTGGATGGATGGATAGTTGATTACGTGCCGCTTTATAAAAAAACTATTGAATTTATGATAATGGAAACATGGACAAAATTAAATAAGATATTGTTTTTTCAACTTGAACAATTTATTAATTGAAAAGGTTAGGAACTAAAAAATCACGGTAATAATTCTTGGATAAGTCCTCTCAACAATAATATACCTAATCATTTTCTTAATAAAATAAAGATCAATAAACTTATACAGGGTGTCTGGTTCCAGGTGTCCAAGTAGAAAACTACACGTGCACATCAATGATTGGAGTCGAAAAGTCTGATACTATTTTCCGAAATTCGGCTCAATTAAATAGTTATTAACTAACAAAGATAGGCCAATCCGCTTGGCCGCTTCGTCTCTTGTCTAGCTACGACCTCGAGTGAACCGCCTTTTTTCGCTAATCACCGTAATTGGCCGATCTTTGTTAGATAATAACTCGTTAACTAAGTTAAATTTCGAAAAATGGTATTAGACTTTTCTACTCAAGTCATTGATGCGTACATGTAGTTCTTCGCTTGGACGCCTGGGACCGGACACCTTGTAGATAATAATAGCAAGACCTACGAAAATTAATTTTGTCCGTACATAATGGACAAAATGACATACCCTATTTTAAATGCACTATTTACAAACAAATACTTTTTTTTTCTGGTTTTTCAGTACAAATTTCGTGAGACCAGTGTCTACGTGTTACGCATTGCAGATAACTTTCTCCGGGTTTAGACTGGGAATATAATTCTTTGCAGTAAATGCAAGGACAATCATTGTTATCCGCTCGTGTGTCATCTGTAAAATCTGTAGCATTTCATTTTCTATTTCCCTAATTTGCATATTTTTAAATAGTTTGTTCTCTGCTTTCTTTTTTCACGACTGGTTCTTTTTGGATACACGTATGTCAAAACAAACTAAAGTATTGCAAAAACTGCTTTGATAATACACAAATACAAGAAGTTAAATACTGAAACCAAAAATATAAGAAACTATTTAATCAAATTTATCTTATGAACGAAAGAGGTATCGTATCACAATCTTGTCACAAAAGGACTGGCGTATACAGGTTATGACACGAACCTAGGGTTACGTATTGCACTTGTTTAAATTGATCTATTGTTTATAGTTGATAAGTTACTACTACTGTGTCATTTTACCCGAATATTCCATTTTGTCCATGTTTCCCCTACATCTTAAAATAAAACAATACATTACTTACGAGTACCCCTAACGTAATATATGTGTAATATACAGAGTGAGTCACCTAAAAAGGGCTACCCGAACAGTCACCGTGTCAAAACCAAGGTCTTCTAGGCACCTTCCGTTGGAGTTTAGTTCAGTACATATAATTACTCGGCAAGAACCAAACGGCTTTTTCTAAACATTTCTTCTTATCTCTTCAATTATAGAAATTATTCAGGTGGCTGGTCTTAAATGACTTAACCTATATACACCTATGTATGCATGTACATAATCCGCAAGCTTGAAATTTCGGTCTCTCCATACAGGATAAGAAAATATAAGACGATGAGGTCGAAGGTCGGAGATCTCGCGTCTTCCTCCTCCACCTCTCGTACTTTCGCAGTGCAATTACGCTACCTCTCGGAGCATTCATTAATTATATCGCCGGAGAGTTCTGATAGAAGATAGAGATCGTTAGAGTGGACCAGATGCCGTGTCCCGGGCGTTTAAGCACGTCGTCCAGCAACGTATCGTCGTTCTTGTCGTCCAGGCTATGTTTTGGGGTCTTAGACTCGAAGCGAATTGCCTTTGTGCCTCGTCTTGCATGCATTTAGCGCTAATGGTGGCAACTTCGCGCTCGACAGATTATAGCGATCATCCGACCACCACCACCACCGCTACAACCACCACTGCGATCACCATCGTCGTTACTATAGGCGAGCGGAGCTATAAGCTTTACGAGCTTCGTTCGAGGATGACATTGCAACTTCCGCCGCAGCTTCCGCGACTTCAGACCAAACATTTGCATTTATGGTATACGTGTCACGATCTTTCGTCGTTGGCGTCTATCACGCATACTCGTAATCGAATGACGACTCCGAGATATTTTTCTAATCGTGATCCTTTTTCTTCGTGATTCTCTTTTCTTGTAAACATTAGGGATCGCCAAATTACCGGATTATGCCGTTACCGGGGAAACCAAACAAAATTACCTATTACCGGTTTTCTCCGGTAATATCGGTAATAGGGACTAATGTCGCGGCGCTACACTAAAGATACGAATACAGCAAAATTAACGATTACAATTTATATTATAAAATAAGATAATTCTCTTTATTAACATTTTATTGAAATACAAATTAAATAACAAATAGCCGTAAAATCATTTCAAATTCTACAATTTGTAATGTATAATGTAATTTCAATATGTCGTAATTTTAATTAATGTAATTTCTCAATATGACGTATTTCTTGCAATGATAATACAATAATTACTTAACAACAAATGAGATTCGCAACAATGGCAGCACTAATTCTGATTTTTTGCAAACGATATAGGTTTCGCAATTTTTTTTTTTTTTACCGATATTACCGGCAGTTATTACCGATAATAGTAAAATGCAATTGTTCGTAAAATAATGGTAATATCGGTGACGATAAAATCGGTAATGCAATCTCTAGTTTAGTATGCATGATAAAGTTTAGTATGCATATTACATGATGCATACGAGCGGGTTTGACAAAATCTGACAAATTATGGAAAAAATCGTGGTGAACGATTAAATGTGATCGTAGAAAACCAACACATCGTGATCTAAGCGCATGGCAGCGCGCAGACCAAGTTCCCGAGCCAGCCGCACGACGCGCTGTACATTATTTTCATGATCGGTTTCAAACTACTTTAGACACCCTCGACCCCGTAACTCTGTACCCATTTTAAAGACGCAGATAAAATTTTACACACGGGATAACATATAGATTCTTGTGTACCACGCCAAATTTAAAAAAATGTAACTTTCACAGTTTCTACGCTATGGATTAGACAAAATAGAGTTCATTGTAGCACTCACTGACTGACAGGCAATCAAAACCTTTAGCCAACTTCTAATGAAGCTAGCACCGTAAAATTTGGTCGGTGTGGAGTATAATAGGACGATTAAACGAACTTACCTATGTGTGAAGTTCGATCGTTATTACATAAGAATGTCGCTCGAGATGATCATCAATGCAGTGCCATCTGCAGTCGGTTTAATTTACACAGTTTAAAGTAATTAAAAAAGAACAAACTTCTTTACCATCCTTAGTGCTCTTTTGTCTCTTTCCTTCATGGCTTACTTTTCATCCTTTTAGAGTACAGGCGGAGCAAGAAATTTTATTTTATTTTTTTTTTTGCCAGAAATCTATTTATGATGAAAACAACGGGTGGGTTATAATCATTTCGAGCGACATTCTGATATAATAACGATCGAACTTCACGTAGGGAGACTGGGTACGGTTGTAACAATTTCGCTTTGATTGCCCATAGTATCAACATTATGCTAGTGAGCTTTAAGAAAAGTGTCTAACATGTAATAGTATACATCTATTTTGAAATGGAAAGTGTAATTTCATGCCTAATGTTACGTGCCGGATCCAAGTGGCCCCAGGACGCGTAACGATTTTGTCCTCCGAAGAAACTCCTTTGGGATGGTTGTGTTAAGGAGATGGATTTATGTTAGAAAAGGAAAGAGAAAGGAAAGTGCGTTTCGTCTTGGGTCCGACTGCAGACTTATCAGTGGGGCTGATGCAGGCGGACCCTACCCTAGACGCTATGGTCAGGGGTCTTAGGAGTTGTATATATTGTTATAGGGTGAAGATTCAGTGCTTTCGAGAATGTAAGAAAAAGGATAAGACATCTAGCGGAGTACTTCGTAATGTCTGTGAGTTACGGGACGTAACACTAAGCACAATAATTTTCTCATAGGAATCATTTTAGAAAAGGTCTGGTTTTATTACAACCTGTCCCCATACCAGGGGCGGTTGTAACAGTGATTGTATTTTATAACAGGAATTGAATTTAAATCAGTTTTTTGAATCAGAAACTTAACAAATGTAGTTCTACATTGCTGAAGACTAATACGTCAGCATTTCTTACATTTTTGTATCAGTCTTACAGGACTTAAAATCACTTAAATTTAAAAAAAAAAAAAAAAAAAGAAACAGGAAACAATTCTATACCCTAGATATATAATTAAAACAGCAATTCGACAAAGATATCAACTGTAAGAAATTATTTCTTAAGCAAGCAAGATGCACTATTTGTCACCTTGGACTCATCATGGTAACATTTATTGTTTAGCAGATAATCGCTTTGTTACAACCGTAACTTGTTACAACCATACCCAGTCTCCCCTACACGTAAGTCCGTTTAAATCGTTATTTTATATTTCGAATGCCGCCTTTCGAGATTACAAATGCAGCTATTTAGAGATGAATGGAAAATAATAAATTTCTTGTATTATGATGTATCCGTCTCACTCTATTGTTAGTATTACCACTACCTCTATTCTTACATTTGTGATACTCATCTTACTTAAATACTTAGTTTTTATTGATCGTGATTATACGGAAACGTCATGTTCGAAGGTGATTATATTCCTCCAATTTAAAAAAAAAAACAGATCTGTAAAGGTGGCTACAGACCAAACTCGCCTGTCCGACGACATAGCCCGCCGGGTTGGGTCGCCGAGATTATTTTAAGAAAATAACAACGAAGAAAGCGACGATCGGCACGATTTTATGCCGCCGGGCTAGCGGCTATGGTCTGTAGCCACTTTAACTCAACGCTCTCGTAATCATCTTTTAAGTATTAAAATCAGAGTCGATGCCAAGTTTGGACAACTTTTTTATACACCAAACTTAAAATAGCCGAACAATCACAAAAAGAGAACTTGGCCCCTTTTAACATTTCTATTTTGTGTGGGGTAATCCATACGTGAACAAGAACAAAATGATACACTATGTAAATGTGTAAATTATATGTTGAATATAATATTTGATTTTACCATTTCCACATATGATAATATGCTAGATATACAAAGCTAAGGTAACCCCAGGTAGTTTAAACTACTTCATTATAAATTCTGCAATCTCAATGCGGCATAAGTATAATATACATACATATACGTACCGTAGATATAAAAAGTAACGATATTTGTTTCGCCATAGCCTACGATCGAACGGCCTTATCTACGCGTTCGCCCGCTGAATTCCTATTCCAGGACGATCTCGAAAATCTGACTGACGAGTGGCGCAATGCAAATAGAACGTATGCGTTATTCACGAGGTGTTCTACGAAGAAGCGATCGGCTCGATTTGTATTCGCAGAGAAAAGCCCATAACCCAAACTTTTTTCTCGACGAAAGGTGGGGAGTATTTCAGGAGCTTTCCGTTCCTTCGGAATGGCGGAACGAAGGATCGAAGAGGCCATAGGACGATAAGTATACTGAATTGTCCCGAGAGGGATACCTAGATCATCTTCTTAGGTTATGTTGGTATTAATTAGATACGTTGATCCTGCAAGTTTCAGATCTCTATCTATTTACGTTTTTTAATAAATCGAAAAAAATGAAAAACCAGAAAATAATTTTTTTCTCCAAAACGGCATAACCAATTTGACTGAACTTTGGACATATTATAGAGGTATATAAAGGCTAAATTAAAACAAAATAACAGCTCATAATCCTTATAATAACTATTAGAAACAGTTGATTTTTCTGAATTTTTTTTTCTCTCTAATAACGTTCAAGAACAATAATGAAACAAATTGTTTCTCTCCAAAATAATTTCTCAATATTTCAAATTGTTCAAAAAGGTATGCCATATTTAAAAAAAAAATTAAAAACCGATTTTTTTATATAACAATCGATTTATATAAAAGTTGAACTTTTTGAAACATCAGAAACAACACTTATTTGATAAATGTGTAACTGCGAATAACATTAACTAATGAAAATAATAATGAAAAGATAATTTTTTTATTAAAAAATAGAAACATTTTGAAATAAACTATAAACTATATATTTAAATCCTAATAATTTTACTCGAGATATCCTGTTGCATAAAAAATACACTAGCCGATAAAGTTGATAAATCTCTTCTAGTGACTTAATGGATTTTCCAGAAATGACCGAAACGGACTTGAAACTTTTATTTACTTAATCTTTTTATTTCTTTACAATTTAAGAAGAAAATTATTTTCTGATTTTTCATTTTTTTCGATTTATTTAAAAACGAAAATAGATAGAGGTCTTAAACTTGCAGGATCGAAGTATCTAATTAATACCAACATAATCTCAGAAGCTGATCCAGATTACCCTCTGGAGCCAATTTAGTATGCTTATCGTCCTATGGCCTTTCGGTATACGGTTGGATCGAATGTTAATCGATCGAACGGAGAAGCGATCTTCGCGAAATCTATGACGTAGAAAAAAAAGCAATAATTTTTACAATGCGATCTTTTACAAGAATGAAATACGTGGTGAAAAAGTTATAGACCAATATTGTATGACAACAACTGCAGGCTAGGCGTCTTTTTAAAAGTTTTCAAACCGACGACATAAAGGGAAATACCGAGAAACGTGGGTCGTCGTAAAGGGAACCGATCCAAGCAGGACGCAGCGATAAAAATTATCCATAAAGTATTTGGGAGAGGGGATAATCCAAGGGAAATCTTGGGAGAAGGGAAACAACCGGAAGAAAAGCAGCGACACGTGCTATCGATGGCAACGACAAGAGCTAGGGACACGATTACGAGCGGAAGAAGAAATCGAAGAAAGCGTATGCAGGTGCACGGAAGCGTCACGAGCGCGGCCGTACTTTCGATCGTAATGAGAAAATCGAGAACGCGTTTCTAGAGTTCGAGGAAGAGGTAGAAGTACGGATCCGTCGGTGGGAAATTGAGAAGGCGGGAAGGAGAGGGAGGAGGAGCGACGAGAAAATCGAAGATAAGTCTGCGGGAGAGGAGAAGACTAGGAAAAAGCCTGAAGAAGGAACCGTAAAATCTTCTTTCGGCCGCTGCCCTTTTCTAACATAGACGAAACTCGGTAGAAATAGAAGAAAGGGACTGGACGAAAAGAAAGGGACTCGGGACTACGCGACGGTACCTAACGCCGGTAATACGATTTGACGAAATTTATTGTTCTCGATATTCGCTTGACCCTTCCAGACTTCCATCGAGCCTTATCGTTTGCCTTCTACGAAGACCGAAGTCGGGGGCACCCTTGCCTACTTGTCACACCCTTTCCTCGTACGGGTATACCCACTTAATTATTGTTAGTTGCTTTGGTAATCAGCTGTCCCTAGTATTTACCTTCCAACCACACGTTCCCAGGATCCTTTTTCTTATTTGTTTTCTTTGTCACTTCCACGTTGACACCGAATGGTCCCAATAGGGAAACCGACTGTATTACGTTCGGTCTTGACCTTTAATTTACATTATTTATGATGTTTTATACATATACAGTGGGCCCCATTAACCTCTTGCTGTATTATTTCGCTAACAATAAGCAAAATCTGGGCCAAAATGATGTACGGAGACGTTCACAAAACGAGTTACAGTACGTTCACACAGCGGCCAGTATTTTACAGGACCGTTTTTAGCGAATCTGATAGCCATATAGGATACAATAAAAAAAAAAAACAGATCGTGTCGTGTGTGAAGGCATCCATTCTTTTCCATACATCTACAGGTACGGATCCGTTTTCTTTACTGTTTCCGCATCCAGCTTTTGTTGACAAACTCGTATGACTAATTTTGTCAGATCGATATTTTTTACTGGATCCAGAATATTGTCGTGTATGTGAACTCGTTTACACTATTACATACATCATCACCGAAATAAAAACGGATCCGCTAAAAACGGTCCAGTAAACAGTTTCTGTGTGAACGAGCTGTTAGAAAGAAAAAAAAGTGACATGTAGGTACTAAATAATAGAATACAAATAAAAGCGTTAAAACTATACTTCGTACATAAACAATACTTATTATTAGATAAATATCATATCAATTTCTGATCTTATTTATTTTTGACCTAAAATTATTACCACAAGTCAGACTCGTGATATTTATTTTTGGCCCAAAATTGTTACGAGTCGGACTCGTCAAAGTACGGAAAAGGGTTAATATTCGGCCATCATGGTACCTACTCTGTATCTTTACTGTTTGTGGGATTAATGAATTCATTGTTTTTTAATAAGTCAAAACACTCATGTTAGGTTTTAGAAACAAAAGTTTTATTTATATATACAGGGTGTCCGGTTCCATGTAGTCAAGCGGAGGACTACATGTACAGAGAGATGCATTAATGGTGCATGGTGGGGGTACCCCCACCACCTATCCTTCCTTATGGATGAAAAGCATGCGACGTGCTTTCCGTCCATAAGGAGAGGTATATGCATCTCTCATTAACATCAGTACACATCAATGACTTGAATCGAAATATCTTATACCATTTTTCGAAATTCGACTTAATTATCGAATTATTAGCTAACAAAAATCGGACAATTACGGCGATTAGCAAAGGAAAGCGGTTCATTCCAGCTGGCAGTTAGGCAATAAATGAAGCGGTAGGAGGAGCAATTCACAATAAACGACGGTACATGTCGCTGCTTACCGTAATTGGCCGATCTTTGTTAGTTAATAACTATTTAACTGAGACAAATTTCGGAAAATATCATTAGACTTTTCGATTCAAGTCATTGAATCGAAAATATGAATATATGAATTATAATTCATGATTCATCAAATATTGCAAAGAGAACTGATAACTGAATAAAAATATGTAAAATATAAAGGATATATGTAAAATATTCAATGATTTGACTTATATGTAAAATTTGAAAAACATACGCAATAACAAAAATATGCATTTGCGTAAATATCCGCAGTCTAATAATTACATACACTTTTATTGTTAATCGAGGTTAAATGAACTAATGCTTCATTTTGACGTCGCAAAAATATTCGAACGTTCTATAAGCTTCGTAGTTCGACCGTCTCGTTAAAGAGGGTACTTTTCTCGATGGCAATGTTTTTAAACATTGATGTAAGCACTGTCTCGCAGAATTAGTTTCACATGAAACCTGTTGTGAAAATGCCGTGTAAAGGTAAAAATAAGTCTTTTAATATACGCCAATTTGTTATTTATAATCGCAAAGAAAGAAAATCATATAGAGAAATGACTATTGACTTGATTTAATAGACTTATTAAAAAACAACGAATTTATTAATTCTGCAAAGAGTAAAAATACACAGCATAAATTTCTCAAGTGATAGGTATGGTATCCGAATATTAATGCGGCCCACTGAACACCTTTATTTATTTTTACATCGTAAACGCGTACCGTACAATAAAAATTGTGCAAAAATTTATTCACTATTACAAAGTAATTTAAAATATATAAATGCATTCAATAAAAATATTTTTCCTAATAAACACGTAGAAGCGAAGTTAATGCGTTAATTTTACGTTCTGCAAAGCATTTCTAACTTTTAATAATTGTCGTGTATTTACAACTCGTGTTCAAACGAAAATTTAAGTTCTTCTAAGGAAATTTAAAACACAAAAAATCAGTAATGAATCTAAGTTATGTTTCGGAAATAAGTTTAAGATATTTGTCAAGCCTTTAAATTTCGACACCTGGTTTGTACCATCCTGTTTTAAATTTCCTTACAAGAACTTAAATGTCCATTTGAACATAACTTGGAAATAGACGCCAATAATCATTACTTCAAAATTGAAATAATTCGGTGGAAATACAATTAAATATCAATTAAACAAAACATGTAAAAAAAAATCATACAATGAATTATTAGACTTCGAATCATATTTTCATCACATTGTCGATATATTTGGAGTTATTCGAATTAAAGCTAACAATTTACACTTGAACAAGCAAGAGAACGAGAGATACTACTTTTAAATTTAATTTTACTAAAATAAAACTCTTGTCTCCGCTTAAGATCAAATGTAACAACAACGCAAACACACGAAGCGTTATTAGTTCCGAGAATTTAAAATAGAACACGAAAGTTAAGAAAAGCATCAAATATCCTGCTCTCTCAGTCTTTATTGGATGATACTTCCACGCGGATAACGAAGGAATGCTCGATTGTTCGATTTCCCGACAGAAATAGGTATATTAGCATTCGCGATTAGTGATCCGTCAATTCCCGTAAACCCAAATAGAAAGGAGAGAGCGATCAAAAGGGGGTAGGGGTTTAAAGGTTCGACGTTCGCTTCGAGTGGGCGAATAATTAACGTGAGTACATACGTACATACTCCGTACATATATTTGATTCGGCGAACAACGCCGATTACCCCGTCATCGCGGCCTTTTCTCTCTACAGGGTGTTCGCGTTATAAACGAGCAGTATTTTTGTCGTAAACGGCCGACACATGAAAAGAAATGAAAAAGGAAGAAATTCTAAAGTTCGTAACGCGCGACGATGAAAGTCTCTCTTTTCTCATTCTATTTGTAACACTTACCTTTTACAAAAGAAACGTTAAGTAGTAATAACGCGAACACCCTGTACTGCTATAAATATCACGTCGACTTTTATCAGAGAAACAAGGAAGCAAGGGAGGCACGGTTGGTCGTCGAATAAAAGGAGAAAAAAATGAAGAGAAAGAGAGAGAAAAAGGCCGTGGGAGGAAGCAAAAAAAAAGAAGAAGAATCGATAGGATCGCAAAGAATTTCTATCGATCGAGAACACGTTCGTTCGACGACGGTCGCAGACGCAGCTTATACTAGCTGACGACTGGCAGGAATAATTAGCGGAAACTCAAGGTCTCTCGGTAGGCAGCCCCTTCGTTTTCGATTCGGGATCGTTTACCTCCATCTACCCCTGTCGCATTCTCTCGTTTCTTTCTTTTTTTCTTCTTACTTTCCCTCTCTCTTTCTGTGTCTTTTTTCTCCCCCTCTCTCTGTCTCCATCTATCTATCCTACTCACGCTCACTGCACGTCCTCTTGAATAGGAGACGGATAGACGA
This sequence comes from Ancistrocerus nigricornis, assembly GCA_916049575.1. Taxonomy (NCBI): domain Eukaryota; kingdom Metazoa; phylum Arthropoda; class Insecta; order Hymenoptera; family Vespidae; genus Ancistrocerus; species Ancistrocerus nigricornis. The sequence continues at coordinate 10,841,778 of OU696665.1, forward strand.
AGGAACCTCGGCAAGACGAGGAAACCGTTCCCGAGAGAAACAACGAGCTCTAGCGGGAACGGAAAAAGCGGTGTTCTTGCTTGCAAATCGATCGACGGGAGCACGGTGACAAATCTCGGAAAGGCGTAAATATTTAAGTTGGAAGATGCATATCTACGATGAGATACCGTGCATCCTACATACGTAGGTGATGTAGGTATATGAATTTATGTATGTACATAAGATTGCATAATATAGGAAGGAGGAGTATACAATACTCGGGGTAAATACTTAAGCGTCGAAATGTTATTAAATTCGACAAAATATTGACTGATTTCGATGCAATCGGAAAATGTACATACCAGGGTTAAGTACATTTTATTTGAAATAAGATAGCAAATATTTATTTAAAATACTCACTTATTTCAAATAATTTATTATTTTTATTTTACGAATAACATATGAAGATTATTTTTCAATATGGCGTGTACTTCGAATAAATTATTTCCAAATAATTTTTGATTTCAATTACTTCAATTTGTATTATTTGAGTATTTGAAAAATTATTTGAATAAATCTTTTGATCAAATAAAAAAAATGTAGAAAAATCAAATAATTTATTATCTTAACGCTTATTTTTCAAATAATTTATTTAGATAACGCCCAGCCCTGATACATGTCAGGGTTAAGCACATTTTATTTGAAATAAGATAACAAATAATTATTTGAAATACCGAGTTATTTCCAATAATTTATTATTTTTATTTTACATTTACTTCAAATAAATTATTCCCAAATAAAGTCTTATGTCAATTACTTCAATTAAATAAAATAATAAAAAATTGTCATAGGAGGTGGAATTTTTATTCTGTAACCTCCTTTGCCTTTACAATAGAAGTGTTCTTGACGAAATGTTGACATGATAGAAATAGAGAAGATTTAAAATATTATTTGAATAAATATTTTACCAAATAAAAAATAACATGAAAAATTATTTTATCGGAATTTCAAATAAAATATAGCCAAATCAAATAATTTATTATCTTAACGATTATTTTTCCAATAATTTAGTTGGATAACGCCCAGCCCTGGTACATACATACCAAGGATCCTTCCTTTACCATAGAATTTTCGATAAAGTGACTTTGGAACTCGAAAGACTCGTCTTAGCTCGACCCCTTCTACCACTCACGATTGCTAAGGAACGCAGGCGTTATAAATAAAAAAAAAAAAAAAAACGGAAGAAAGGCGATCGTTTAAGAGCTCGTTTGCATCGAACCTACATTATCCTGCTTATTGTCTTCTACGAGCGTTATCCTCGATAAGCGATCAAGAGAATCGTTTTGAGAGAACCATTAAACAGCGCGAAAGCTCGATGCAACCGATATTTTCAAGGAAGAAAGGAAGGGGAGGGGGTAGGGGGAGAGAGAGAGAGAGAGAAAGAAAAATCGTTCTGTTAAGCGTATAATCGAAGGATAGGAGAGCAACGCAGGCGGAAAGTAGAAAAGCGAGAGGAGAAATAGGAAGAGCGAAAGAAAAAGAGAACGATAGAAGGAAGAAATCGAGGTTGGATCGGGGTGGGAAATTCACGTTCGCGAAAGTACGCACGTAGAAGGCACACGTAAACCGTAGGAGTCTCCGGTTGGCATTGCTGCCCAGGAAACTACCCCCTGGCACGCGAGAGCCGACCGTTATGTATCTACTTTCTTTCTCTCACACACACACATTTCTCGCTTTCTCTCACTCACTTTCTAGAGCAGTGGTTTTCAGACTGCAAAAACCGAACCCTTTTCCGAAGAAGCTCGTATCCGTGGTTTATGTCCTTTATTTTCGAACGTAACTCTCGTATATACCTGAAATTCTCGTCTAGTCAAAAATGACTTTTCAATGCGCTTTCTAACTTTTCGTTAGGTGGATGTATCGTTATAAAACTCAAAGCATTTTTGCATTAAATGTAATAAAATATATACACAGTGTTCCAAAAATGAACGATCAAACAAAGTGAGGCGATAGGGGGGATCATTTCAAATAGAAATATAATTGTATAATTATGTGGTTATCTAACTCTTGATTTTCCAAAATTATCTCGAATTTGTTTTTCTTTGAAATCGCTTAGTGTGATAAAGAAAACATGGATTTTTTTTTTAAATACGAGTTAATTTTTTCATTGTTACTATGATCTTGAAAAGTGTAACTTACTAATTTATGCATTAGAATTGAAGCAATTTAGAAATAACTTTTGAACCCACAACAATTACCTAACCACATATACCTATATTATATGGTTACTTTTATTAGGAATGTTCTCTTCCATCTCCTCGCTTCTAAGACACCATAGATATTTAAACCAGATCTTGGGTCAGAATTGCATTATATATTATTCAGACAGTTGCATCTGCTTAAAAAGTTTGAAAACCACTGTTCTAAAGCATGTTCGAGCTACGAATGGTACCTTCGAGTAGCTCGAAAAGGCGTTTCGAGCTTACCAGCACGGACCCCGAGGCACGTCAAACATCGTGCTGGCCGGTCACGTAGCCGCGAGAGTCAAGAATAGCTAATTGTTTCTAATTAATATATTACATGCCGAGTGTTTAAGCCTCCAGCGGCTGTTACTTGATAGCAATCGCTTATTTACGACACGGCGAACGAACGGGGAACATTTTCTTCGAGTCGCATTCTTTTCTGTGCTTTCACACCCTTTTATGAATATACTATACCTATATATTGAAAGTGTTACGCTTAATCAAAGTATTTAAAATATCTACATTCGTTCAAAATCGTTCAGTAATACAATTATACAGAGTGTCCGGTTCCAGGTGTCCAAGCGGAGAGCTACATGTACACATCAATGACTTGAGTCGAAAAGTCTGGTACCATTTTTCGGAATTCGACTTAGTTAACGAGTTAATAATTAACAAAGATCAGCCAATTACGGCGATTAGCGAAAAAAGGCGGTTTACTTGAACTTGCAACTAATCAATAAACGAAGCAGTAGGAGGAACAATCCACAATAAACAACGTTACATGTCACTGCGTGCCGTGATCGGCCTATCTTTGTTTGTTAATAACTACTTAATTTTGCCGAATTTTGGAAAATAGTATTAGATTTCTCGACTCAAATCATTGATTTGCACATGTAATTTTCCGCTTGGACACCTGGAACCAGACACCCTGTATATAACTTTCGAATCAACAATCGTAAAGAAGATTCCTAATTATAAATGTATAGGAAAAAAGGGTACTCGTTGTCTCCCTGACACCAAACACTCAGAAAAAGAAGAGAAAGAGGGTATTTGTGGACTGACGTAGCAAGCCATAGTATTCTCCTTCCTTGAGTTCCATAAGACGGCCTTGAAGGTAGCTACCCGGCAAATTCCTCGCGGTTTGCCCTAACCGCATCCGGCCCTCTCTCACGAAACTGCATGCGCTTAAGTGCGATTCTCTCCTCAGGCGAGGAACTTTCGACACCCGCGAACCCCTTTCGACTCTCCAGCGTCCTGCCCTTCGCTTTCTCGCCTTTCTCTCCTTTGAAAGCCACACAAGACTTCTTACCCACTCGTTATCCCGTGCCAACGACGATTCTCGAGACCACGGCTCGTCGAGACCCTTTTCACCTTTTTGTTTACGAGAAAGGGATTGCAATATTTTCTTTAAAAAAAAAAAATTGCTAGCTAAGTTCGCTATATTTTATGGGAAAAGATAGTTTTTGTTGTATCTTCGTCGAAAAATAACGTCAGATGGAATAGAATTACTTATGGACTGTATTATTTCATCACGAATAGGTATTATCGACGCATAGTGGAGCGACATTTGTGTTTTGGGACATAGAGAAAAATAACGTCACAATTGTATTCTAGGGCTTTTTCTGAACATTTTATGTCATTTAAATTGTTTTCGAAAATTATAGGGCATATACTATAGCTGAGTTGGGTGATTTAATTTTAGAAAAAAACAAAATGCAGTTGTGTTTTAGTAGTCAAAACAAGCATTTTATGTTATCTAACTTTTTTTTGTAAGTCTATTATTTTAAGAGTTATTATGAATTTTGTATGGGAAAAAGCAATAAAATCCGAATAGGGTCCATTTCTTACATTTTCTTAAAAATGTTTATATGGGTTCAATAACTAGATCATATTTATTGTAAAACATACTAACTCTGGTGCCTCGAAAACTTTTGGTCTCGTGGGAATATATGGTTTAGGTGTAAGTACAAATAATTAAAAATAAGTAGAAGTGAGTCAAATTAAGCTTGCAAGATTTGTACCGAACATAGATACGAGCCAAACTTAATAAAAGCTTGTAATGAACACCACTCGAGTCAAGTTTTAAGAGAAGCTACAAATATGGACGCTTTTAAATATGTTTTAATTACATTTGATTCATATATTTCCACAACCAGACCAAAATTAGTTGTCTTATGCCTTATAACTTTCAATATATCGAATTTTCGATAAAAATTTAAATGACATAAAATGTTCAGTCAAAGCCCTAGAATACAATTGTGATGGTATTTTTTCCTATGTCCCAAAAAACAGATTTCGCCCCACTGTGCGACGGGGCGAGTTCAATCGTCAACAAATGTGAAAGAAGCAACGACGTCAACGCGTCGAAATGCTGCGATAAATTAATAACGAAACAGCGAATGGTTAAATGAGTTGCAGGAACGAATTTGTTTATCCGCGCCCATGATAATCGATGGAGCCCAAAGTACGAACGACAAAAAAGTGTCCCATTTTAAGTGGAATGGTGTAATATCTCAAAAATGGTTAGGTGTATCAAAATTTCGTTTAAATAAATGTTTTAGGATTTAAAGGGGAAAATAAGATGGTTATAACGCGAAATGGCGATGGGTAATAATCAGCTCTTGTGGCAGCTTTAACATGTCATAACTACGGCCATTTTTAAGCTAAAGAAAAATTCCTTTGGGTTTGCTTTTTACCCGACTACATTACGGCGTACTAAACAATATAGGTTCAATTTAAAAAATTGAAGGTGACCTTCATTTGATCTTGGCACTTTCACGGACAAAGTTAACATTATAACCATCATATTTCTCCTTTTAAACACTTCAACATTTATTTAAACGAAATTTCGATAAATCTAACGGATTTTGAGCTATTACACTATTCTACTTCAAATTGAACACCCTGTATTATCGAATAACTTCGAAATATCCTTCTTTGTTATCCCCTTGCAAAATTTCCCAACCACGTCCGAAACATTCTCTACATCAAGAGAGTTCGTCACGATTCCAGTAAATTCAGAAGATAGTGACTGCACCATAATCGTTTATGCGACAGTAAACTTAGGAAAGAGACGGTCGCACCTGTGGACAATCAACAAACGTGAGTATCTCCACCTTCTCTCATTCTCCTTTTCGTGTTTTCAAGATGCGAAGAACGCCGCAGCTGCACGTTCGCTCTACGAAAGATCGTTCGATCGTTCGGCCGGATGCGACCACTTTGCCGGGTCGTCCTATTGCTCGAGTGGAAGGCAAACAAAGGAAGGTGAAAAGCGAAAATAACAAGAAGAGAAGAATTCGAAGTTACATGCCCTGCGAATGGCAGAGCCATCTCCATTGGCCCGCAGCCCCGTACGCCATCATTTATCGCATAGTTCCTTTTTTTCGCTCGCTTGAGGTCCAAGAAAGAAATGGAGGATCGGAGGGTTTCTCCCTCGCGCATCACGCGCGAACTTATCGCGATAACATTATACTCGAGGCAAACGTTGTCATCGGTTTCGAAACTACTACAAGCTCGATGCGTGGCCGGCTTGTAATTGCAAATGTTGCGAAAGTTTCGTTGGTTCCGTTGAGCGACGAGATCGGTATACGCGTTAACGGATACCCCAAGTATACTTTTTTACACGGCTGTCACGACGTCGCATAGTATTACACGTATCTGATGAAGGAACGCGCTGAAACATAAAACATACTCACGAGCTCGCTACCCGTATCCACGCTACCCGTGAGAAATTCGTTCTGTAAAGTGAGAAGACGTGCTACGTCCGACATCATTAAGTTACTTCTCGTTAGTCATTCAAAAGTCACGGTTATATTTGGATGGGAGTCGATCGATTGACTCCTCGTATCGACTCACCGGTTCATTAACTCTCTCACTGGCTTAAGTATCGCATATGGTACTCGGGTAGTTCTTGTATGGTACATTCGTCATGCGTACTGGAGGATCGTATCTGATACAGTTCGTTCGGTACCACGGCAATCACGTGGTGAAACATGATAATTAGAGAACATAGGTCTACGACTTTGCCATGTTTTCTTTCTTCTATTTGATGTACCTTTTAGGGATTGCGTAACCGGTTTTACCTTTAACGATATTAACGGTAGGTATTTTATAAACAATTGCATTTCGGTATTGTCGGTAATAACTGAAGAGCTCAGTAGATGAATATGTTAAGTAACAATTTTGTGAATTTGAGAAAATACATTCCGTATTTAAAGTAGACCATGAGATGTTTTTCCACCCAGAAATCTTCATTCTTTCAAACATGTTCATCCACTAAGCTCTTCAACTGTCGGTAATATCGGTGAAAAAGAAAAGTTGCGAAACCTATATCTTTTGGAAAAAATTAGAATTAGTATGTAATCTTTAACACCAGGATGAAAACTGCAATTGTCGCGAATCTCATTTGTCATTAAGTAATTATTGTATTCTCATTCCAAGAAATGTTTCATATTGAGAAATTTGTATGTACATATTTTTGTGCAAATTATTACAGGCCAACAGTTGTTTTGGTGTTGGGGTATTTGGAGCTGATTTCATATGAATTTGATGCCCCGAATTCAAATATGGCAATAGTTTTTGCCTAGGAGCTCAAATTTCTAAGATATAACATTTTAGTGGAATATAGGGGAAGATGGGGCAAGACGGAACGCCTAGCAAAACAACAAAAAGACAACAAAAGTTCTGTAGATGCTATGAAGATGCTACTGATACCATCTAACGTCTTTTTTAGAGACTTATTCAGTGCCATAAGTGTCGTGGTGGAGCGTGTGCATCCGGTGATTTAATAGTAAATTTTTGTTTTCTTTAATGTATGATGTAATTTTTGGGGTATATAAAATGCGTGACTGTATTAAATATACTATATTGAAGATTCAGAATGCAATTTTTTCTTAAATCACGTTTATTTTACTGTACCAAATTCAATTAATCACTTCGGTAGCTTTCGTTTTATAACCTCAAAAAAATTCATTTTTATTAAAAAGCAGTTTGGGGCAAGATGATATACCTCAGTATCCCACTAAATTTCCTGAATATTTCTTCCCTCTTTCACTATAATCTTAATTTTTTTACAGATAATGGTCCGGAAGTATGAAAGAAAGACTGTCAGAAGAGGGTTGGGATGAAAATAATATGGAAAAGCCAAGCAAGTGGTTAAAGAATCAGTGAGTGAGACAGAGGATACATAGTGTTTGTACTGTCAGGGTTTGTATTCGAAGTCTAATGAAGGATGGATCACATGTCAAATGTGTGGTAAGTGGGCACACTGTAGCTGTGCTGGAGTAAAAGACAATGACGACGAAGCTATGCACATTTGTTTAGTTTGTGAAGATAGCGACGACTAAGCGTGTCATATCCTATCTTGCCCCACGGACCATCCCGTCTTGCCCCACCCGTTTTTTGGTGTAATTCCCTAAGTATCCCGTCTTACCCTACATTCCCTTACGTTACACAATTTTAAGTTAAATCCATAGATCAAATAAAAATTATTATTACATTTTTTTTTGTGACACAACCATAGCCATAACCTTAATTTCAGTTTTATCAATATTTACCTAAACAACTGTTGTTTATATGTTACAGTCAATGTGTTTAACATGGGCATTGTATAGAATGCTTAAGTTTTGGGCAATGTGTATAATAACTTTAATTGAAACCAACTTTCTGCTCGCAACTATAAGTCAAACACGCACCCGAACTACATTCTTTTCAACTCCTATCTAGACAATAAAGTAGTTCGGATGATGGTGCCTTCGTTGCAAGCAGCAAGGTGGTTTAAAATAAAGGTATTATACACATTGCTCAAAAAGTTGGGCATTCTATATAAAGTCCAGATAATTTATGAAATGCCCATGTTAAACACATTGATCGTAACATAAACATGTTTCCGTCGCGTATCCTTAGTTTCCGGGTCATTACATTATTCATTGACATAATGATTGAAATTTTTTCACAACTTTGTATGTGCGTTGCGTCTTGGTTGGGTCGTGTCACAAAGACGAAACCCTGATACAACCTAAGGTACGGAAGGGTAATGTGGCCAGGCAGTTAATATGGCCACTTTGTTATAACCTTATAGTTATAGCAACAAATTAATTGATGGCAGTATAAATGTAAACTACACGGTCAGAGAAGTAACTTGTTCAGACGGGGTCGCTCTATCTTATCCATGGACTTTATAAACAATATAGATGTCACTCACAAGGTATTAAATTATCTCGGAAGAAATTTTTCAAAAAAAGAAGATATTGTAAGCTAATTTTGTATTGGAATACATGTAAGTGATAGCTATTTTAGTCTAGTTTGTGTGTAAACAGTGATTTTTACAGTTAAACAAATACTTATTGCAAAAATTGTGATTTCCGGCAACGGGTTGTCGGATGTTAATATGGCCACATGGCGATATTTAGGGGAGGTAAGCCTAAAACGGGTAAGTCCTTTGAAGTACGTGTCACTTATGCTAGTACAAATGTGTGGATGTAGAATTCAGTTGGTTTTGGTCGGTGAATTCAACAATTTGTAGATATCTCGAGAACGGTTAGAGATACGCAAAATCTGATGTGATTTTGTGGGTTTTCTAAAGAGGGGTTGTCCCGAAACTCATTGACCGCCTCCGTCATTGACCGGACTCAGTACCAAAATTTAAAAAAATTTTTCAAAAACCAAATTTACTATTACTTTTCATATGGTCACTGTGTTGGCCATATTTTCTACTAGGTATGTAAGTATGGCCATTTGGCACTTTTTTTTATTTTAATTATTCCAAAGAAACTAATGACTGAGTTCCTACTTCGGCTTGTTATTAATAAAGATTTAGTCATAGAACACTGTGGCATTGTTTATTCTTCGCTGCTGTCTTTTTTGGCTTAGTTATAACTGTTCAAACCTTAAGGTGGCCATATTACTCTTCCGTACCTTAGATGCAGACAATATTTTTCCATATAAGTCGGAAACTAAGACTAAGCGGCAGTAACATGTATTGAGAAAACTTGTTTAGAATATTAACCTTAACAAGATATATCAAGGTTATTAAAATCGGTGAGGAATTACCTTTTTTCTTCTATATAATGTACCTACCTGTGATTATAAGCTCAGGCAAGCTATCCAAGGACAATGAATTGAACCGTAACAGGGTTAAGAAGTAAGAAAGCGCAAGGAAAATTGAAAGCCAATAATAAATTCGATTCTACTTGAGTAAAAGTACATAAATACAGGTAATACCGTCCTCCGTGCCGAACGTATTTATCTCTTTTCGATTAGTGTCGTGTAATAAGATTTCTTCTCGGCGCTATGAAAAATTACCCTGCTGAATTATCGCGGGAGGCAAGACGGTTGATATAATATATCAAGCCGCTAGATATCCCGGACAAGAGGAGATGGTCGGGCTGCAACGATTTCCTTTCGGCAAACACGCAACTGCGGAATAATGAATTTCACGGCATGAGAGATGGCGCCGGCTGGAAAAGGATTTCTGAACATTCGCGAACCGAAATTTTCCTCTCGGTCTCCCTCTCTCCCTTATTCTCTACACTTTCTCTCATGTGGTTTTCGCGTTGAAACGAATGAACAAAATTCAACGAAATAATTCCTTAAGGGATTTATCAGCTACATCGCGAAATAGACGACGACACAGTCTTGAATTGAAATAAAAGCGTAAAATGTATGACTCGTAAACGTCGAAGAAACACCTCGAGATCGAAGAAAGTTTGAGGAGGGTTGAAATGAAGAAATAAAAATTCGCATATTCGGAAGAATTGAGACAAAGCGGGAGGTTGGCGAACGTCTCGCAGAGAACAGAACGAGGAGAAAAGGGAGGCGGACAGAAACTCAAGACGGATTAGATTAAGTTTTAATCAGTGCTTTTTTATCCGGTAAGGGCGTTGCCAGAAGAACAGAGTAGTACCACGCGCAAGCTCGTCGACGGTAATGCTTTTAAGAACTTAATTTCTTAATTTCTGTAGTCCCGACGGGATATCGCGACCAAATTACCGCGTTGCCAGGATAATCCGGTTATCGCTTTCGGTAGACGCGCTACTTCGAAACGATGGCATTCGTCAACTTTGCTCCCTCGCGAGACACTTCTTCTTCTTCTTCTTCTTCTATTTCTCTGTCTTCTTTTTTATCATCTTGGCCAAGTAGTCGACTCAAAGTGGAATGAGTTCGCTCGATCGACTTTTCTTCCTCGCGTGAAAAAGCTCAAGAAAACAACGCTCGCGTGTCCTTAGTTACAAAGAAGGCGGATCGTATTTTTAAATAATTTTCGTAACGGGTTTGCCCCACGTTATCACGTTTTTCTAACGAATTCGCTTTCATGTTTCGAAAGGCTTTTAATTAAATCGTTTATCGCGATTAATTCTTTAACATTCTGACAACATTTATTTAGCAACGTTGCATCGATTTCTGCTCTCTGTGCTGGTCATTCATATGCTACCTTTATCAAAACCACGGATAGAAATGCTTATTCTTTCCCAAAGCCATCGTATACGTCAAAACGTTTCCAAAGCTTACGCAAATGGGCGCGGTACGCGTCATCATACGTTCCGACCGTTTGACCACAAAATCTCCCGGCAAAGCGGCATCTCGGTTTTGCGAATTGTTCCATGGTGGAAATAAAAAAAAATCCGTGGATTGGCTTCATGTCTATATAGACCCTCTGGCTTAGCCAGGGGGCTTGAATTCCTCGAACACCAGCGAAAAAGCGAAGTTTTTTCGTAGCCTGTACGACCGGTAATATCGTGGACATTACGTATTCCTAACAAGTTTGAAGTGTTCCCATTGTGTTTGCGATTTTTTCATAATTTTTTTTTTCAACATTGAAATCCCTACTATTTTTAAACTGGATCCGTTGGAATGGAATCAAAATTGTGAATTCGTCATCTGACTTTTTATGTGAATTTTAACTTGATCATTATATTACCTAAACGATTCTTTGGAGAAGCAGAGATACATTGTTTATAAGACGTTATCTGGTGAAAAGGGAGGATTATATTTAGCTCGTTGAGATTACCTCCGACATGATATATCAACCCGAATCAAAATGTTATCCGTGATTTGGTCCACCAGAATACTCTGTTTGACGTTTGAGATTAAAAGCGAAGCTTATGGAATAGGAAAAATATATGGTAAATAATTATCGATTTCAACCTTTAAGTGGCAATTATGTCCGCTTTAGAACATATGTGGTTCAAAACGATGATTATAAACGTCGATATTACCCTCCAAACCTTACGAATAAAGGTTTTTAAGTACAGTTCTTAACTCCTATTCGCACCCTCCTAGCATTTTTTAGGGTCAAACCGAAATTTAGATCACTCGTTAAACTTCGATTTAAACCTACTAAACCAACCTTAACATCTTGTACAGTAAAAGCGAGTCTTAATTCATGTGGCATATAGAAACTAAGCTTTCGAGAGCCAAACCAAGGTTAAAATTCCGATTCAGGAAATGCTGATAAAATGACATCACAATTTGCAGAGAATAAACTAGATAATTTACAAATAGCTAAATAATCCTAAACATTATAAGGAAATTGTCTCAATTGTGAACTTACTTTTATTATACTCAAATAATAAACTTTAGAACAAAGAAAAGTTATGAAACAAGAAAGGAACATTTTTTCTGTAAAATTTTTTGTGATACTGTAACGTCTCGTAACTCCCAGACGCCTCCAAAGTACTTCGCTAGATGTCCTATCCTCTTTCCTACATTCTTGAAACCACTGAATCCACACCCTATAACAATATATACGACTCCTAAGACCTCCGACCATAGCGTCTGGAGTAGGGCCCGCCTGCATGCAGTTTTTTCAGGCTTTCTGCATATTTAATTTGTTCAATACAGCGTACTTCGCGAAAATCATAATAGTAAGATGGTTTTTACATATAATCACAGTCAAGAATACAGGTACTAGTGCCAATTTGGCCCCACTACCATTTTAAGGACAAACCTATAAAAATTATCAACATGTTTATTTGTTAAATTGTACCATAAGACTTGTAACACCATGCCTCAGTCAATAAACCATTTAAAAAAAAGGGCCCGCTTGCATCAGCCCTACTGATGAGTCTGCAGTCGGACCAAAGACGCACTTTCCTTTCCCTTTCCTTTTCTAACACCAAACCATCTCCTCAACACCACCATCACAAATGAGTTTCTTCGGAGGACGAATCCGTTACGCGTCCTGGGGCCACTTGGATCCGGTACTTAACAAATACATTGATCGCAATGGGGACATTGACCCTAATAACAACGATTCTAGACCTCACCATAAATTCTTCTACTGTACAAGGTGTCCGCTTCTATGTAGTCAAGCGGAGGACTACATGTACACATCAATGACTTGAATCGAAATGACTAATACCGTTTCTCGAAATTCGACTTAGTTAACGAATTATTAACTAACAAAGATCGGTCAATTACGGCGAGCAACGACATGTAACGTTGTTTATTGTGGATTGTTCCTCCTACCGCTTCATCTCTTGCCTAGCTGCGAGCTCGAGTGAACCGCCTTCCTTTGCTCATCGCCGTAATTGACCGATCTTTGTTAGTTAATAATTCATTAACTAAGTCGAATTTCGAAAAATGATATTAGACATTTCGATTCAAGTCATTGATGTGTACATGTAGTCCTCCGCTTGACTACATGGAAGCGGACACCCTATATAACAGTATCTACCTACCAAAAATCCTATAGGCGCCGGTCTTAGAGCTAAAAAGAGAATCGGGAAAGACCAAGTAAATGTAAAATTCGATATCGGAAAAGACTCGAAAACGGGAGAACGCGGTGACTCTGTAAGAGACACGGAGAGTACGGACCTTGGACGATTTGCATTTAATCGCGATGCCCGGAGCAAAACGTAGTACACGTCGGTCGTGTGTACCGCGTAGATACGAATTCATAGTTTACACCGAACGGCCTCTGATTCATATACGCAAACTAATTGTACCGGCGGTAAATTAGAGCGCTTGTACAGCGGCAACGGCAGCTGCGGTGCCGCATGTGCGCCCTGCGCTGGTACAAGCTTCGTTCCGTAGGGCTCGCTCGCTCGCCCGTGCTCGCTTGCCCGCCCGCACGCGGGAATAAGCGAATACGCGAGATCTACATCGAAGAGGAGAGACGACGAAACGAGAGAAACATAGAGCGTCTAGAGCGTGTAGAGTTTACGTACGTGTACATACATGAATCGAAGGAAGAAGGACAGAAAATGAGTATTTGCACGTACACAACATCTCTTCTGCGGTTCCAAAAAAAAAACGTGGTAACCGACCACCCTGTTGTACTCCATTAACGATCATTTACATTTTGATTATGCTTTCCGATAATTGGCTCTTCTGCTTTTCAACCAACTTCGAAAAAAGGAGGAGGTTACTCAATTTGACAGTGGGCGTGTCCTTTTTTTTCGTATGTATGTGCCTGCATAACTCTACAGTGGATGGATCAAACAAGATGAAACTTTTTCTATTATATCACAATTAGTTTGGGTTTGTAGTTGGTTTAAAAATTGTTTCAATAGCTTAATTATTAACAAAGTTATTGCAAAATTAGTACATTTTATGTATGTCCGGGCATAACTCTGCAGTGGACGGATCAATCGTGATGAAACTTATGACAGAAAAAACTGCCGCCACCGAAACAATTGCATTTGGAGTATAACAAGGGTGAAACATGTACATATTCTTGAAATAAAATTGATTGTACTTCTCAATTCTTACTATATTTTTCCATATTGTTACACTGATAAATATTTCATTCTTTTTACCGCTTGTTCTAAATTACTTTTATCGAGTTTTTCTCCATTTTCCCTACTTTCGAAGTCAGTTTGTTTGCTAAAATTTTATTTCATAAACACCGATCCATGGAAATAAAAAGAGGTAGGGTTTGTGTCAAGAATGTCGAGATGTTAAGTATTGTGATCTCCGAGAGGGTAAAATGAGCGATTTGTCATGTTCCTTTTGTCATAGATAATCTATTTCGTTATTGCAAAGATATGTATTTCTTCTTGAAATTAACATGGAAGTTTCTAAAAAAAAAAAAGTTAAGCCTTTCAAGCATATTTTAAAACTGTCCTGACAATTCCGGGGAAAAAAATTATCCAATATTACGTAAACATTAATTGTTAGATATCAATCGATTCAGAATTAAATGTAGATTTTGAAGCAAATGTAAGAAAAAAGAATTTTTTAAAAATTGGTAAGGGGATCACCCTCGATTACAATGCCATTCATTATTTTCGTATTGCACGACAATGTTATGAAGCGGTTAGTCGTTATGACTTCATTAATTACTTCTTAACAAAGTTACACAATTTCTGCAGGTAATGAAAAGATTCGTTCGAAGGAAGTAATTTCAGAATTTTTTGAGCATAACGTTATGCACGGAGTACTTGTAATTAGAGGGATTACTAGCTTTGTAAAACGCAATGGGAATAAAGTATAAAAGGAAAGATATCCCCGTATCATCTCAAATAGACGACGACACCGACGTCGCCGGAGGTACCACGCTTACTGAAATTACGTCGTATTTCCTTATTTCATGCATCCCACATTATCGGCTTATCTTCCAAGCCTATTTAACCGTAGATCGGTTACTAAAGAGCGACTATACGTTTTTCACAAATGAGAAAGATGAAAGAAGATATCTACGGACCAAAAATTTGTTTTGATTCATTTACACACATCTGTATACCTAAACTCGCGTTACGTAGGTACATATAAAATATATATTTATGTATAACATACCTAAGTTCTCTTCTACAGGGTGTCCGCTTCCATGTAGTCAAGCGGAGGACTACATGTACACATCAACCATTTTTCGAAATACGTCTCAGTTAAATAGTTATTAACTAACAAAGATCGGCCAATCACGGCGAGCAGCGACATGTAATGTTGTTTATTGTGGATTGCTCCTTCTACCGCTTCATCTCTTGTCTAGCTGCGAGCTCGAGTGAACCGCCTTCCTTTGCTAATCGCCGTAATTGACCGATCTTTGTTAGTTAATAATTCGTTAACTAAGATGAATTTCGAAAAATAATATTAGACATTTCGATTCAAGTCATTGATGTGTACATGTAGTCCTCCGCTTGACAACATGGAAGCGGACACCCTGTATATGAAACTAAAAAGGTAAAAAATAAAAAAATAGACGATGCATTAGATTCGTGGATCATAACAACGTATATACCTATACTCGAAGAGATATCATACGCAATGACGAATGTTAATTTTCTGCTTGATAAAATCTGTAATTACAAGATGAAAATTCGGAACCGTTCCAATCTCACCGATCGGTGACGACTTCAAAGAGGCTGTTTCATCGGGATTTATCACGCTTCTCGGACGTAAAGACAGAAAAAGATGGTAGCGATGGGGTTGGAGGAACCAAGGGTGAAAAGGAAGGACGTCCGACGGATTTCCACTTTTTTCAGACTGTTCGCTCGCACTCGACGCTTTCCCTCTCTATTCGTCGCCTTAGTCGAGGCTTTTCGAAATGCTCAGAGCGTAAAATTGCCGGTAGAATCGCATTAAAGGCAAGGTCTTGCTGCCACCTGGGACCGCGCACCCGATCGTATTCCCGCGGAATCGTCGAGCTTAGATCGGGGAGTCGTAAAGGCTGAAAATTTTTCGGAATTTTCGACGCTAAGAAAGAGAGAGAAAGCGAGAGAGAGAAAACGTCTGCCAGGAAATTCGAATTCCCCTCTTAATGAGATTTCGAGCGAAACCTTCTGTAAGATCGTTTGCGGCTCTCACCAAATCGTTAGCTCGCCGTTTGAGATCGTCTCGTTTGATTAACGTTTCTTAAACTCTTTGTGGACTTTCAAGGTTCTTCTTTCGATTACGTCCAGTATCATTAAAAATCTTGTGATGCATTGAAATTCGATAAAAGTGGTTACACGTATTACCGTGTGAATGAAAACTAGTTTGTGTGTTCTGGAAATACACAGCTTGTTCAATAAGTTTCCAGGTTGACTCCTTTATTAAGGAGGTCGTACTGTGTGACGGCTACAATTTTACGCTTTTTTGGGGAATTTTTTCTGGCGAACTATGAAAAGGTACCGTCTTCAAAATTTTTACAGTATATTTATTATAGTTTATACAATAACTAGGATTTTTTTCATTCCGAAATATTTATTACATTTGCTGTTATAGAGTTCCAAACCAACATATGTTGCAAAAATGGACGGCCGTGGCTGACATGATTCCAGTCGTCCTTCATCTGGAATCAAAAAATTAAGTGGCATTGTAATTTGTATACATGTGGTTAAATCATGAGTTATTGATTTTCGAAAATATTGAAAATCTAAGTTTTGGCACGGTTTTGAACATAAAGTTACGGTATTTGCCATTTTTGTGCGACTTTTTAAGCTTCCTAAAAAAGAAAACTATAAAAATTGTTTAAAGCTGCTATCTCTTTTCTATTAGAAATGCGACATTGTTTTCTGAATTCACTTGAGTCTTGCTCGGAGCGGTCGATACGAACGATGGTGTGAATAATTATATGCAGTTTTGCCAAATTTACATCTTGACATGGTCGTGGCCTTCAGTATTAATTGGAAACCTTCATTAAGCATCATTGCAATTAAAAAAGTGACAATTTCTACCATTTTTAGCCCAGGAAGGAAGTGTTTCAGTAAATCTAGATAAGGGCGGAATTCAACGACTCATTATTGTTTTCAATTTCTGCTCCCAAGCAGTTAGAAGCAGTTAATTAGTTAGAAGGGTTGCAGTTACCAGCGGAATTCATTCTGCATCATAACAAAGTGTCTGATATTCCGTCACGCTTTCTCCGAACATCTGCTTGGTTTTACGTCTATAATTTTTCTTCGAATTTTGAAAAATCCTTTATACGACATATTCTACACATATTCTAGAACTAATTTATTAAATTAAACAATTTTCAATTTTTTGTATCGGTCACACAGTGCGATCCCCTTAACCCATTAGTCCCGTGTGAAATCTGGGCTAGAAAAAGCCAAACAAACTATGCCATCGATTGTATTAGCAGAAAATAAAATATACGCATTTTTGTTTGTTTGGCGATTTGATTGCTTTTTGCTGAAATTGTTTAATTTAATTAAGTTTTTAGTGCAAAATAAATTTTTTTCTTATAGAGGAAGTATACATTCTTTCATGATTATTCCGTAGAATCGATTGGCACACTTTGTTTTTTGAAATTTGATATTTCAACCTAAATTGTTTAAACAATTTTAGCAAAAAATAATCAAATCGCCGAACAAAAAAATACGTATATTTTTTTTGCTAATGCAATCGATGGCATAGTTGGTTTGGCGTTTTCTAGCCTAGATTTCATATGGGACGCAACGGGATAATAACGCCGTCTTTGAGAGCAGAGTAACCGATTTCGGGTTCAAAACGGTAAACAATAGAAAATGGCTAAAAATATAGTAAAATCTTCTCTGCCTTCTGTGTTTACAGCTGCGATATTAGGAGAAATAAAGGAAAAAACTAAGAAATAGAGCGAAATTCAATTTTTTTAGAAAATCGTGTCTCCTGAAAATGCACTTATTTTTTTCTCCTTTGAAGTTTTCTCGCAACCCATTTGAGAAAAAACGATGATTTGTTAAAATGAACGATCTGTTTATACTACTTCATTTGAATAGAGGGTTTTCAAAAATATTAGGAAAAATTTGTATTAAAAATTCTTAATTGTACAAATCTGAGTGAAAATGTTACAATTCCGTTTCCTAAGTTTTGTGAAAAAAAATAGAACTATATATAAAAAAAATCATTTATTCAGTCGATTTAGCGACTAAGAAGGAACTAATTCATTCATGATCTTTGAAAATTGGACAACAGGCGTTCCCAAGAAAAATCTATTGAACAATAAAAATATGAGCCTTTTTTTGTTTTAAAAGTTAACTTTCGAAAAAGGATATAAATAAATTAAACCTCTCAGCGGCTAATCCAATAAAATAAACTATGCTGAATGATATAAAACAAGACCTATTAAAATTGATAAAATAGAAGAGGAGAAATTAAAAATAGAACAACGGAGGGTGGTTGTTGTGCTCGGTAGTTTTACAAAAAGCATGGTGTACAATTTAGTTTTACAAAATAATGTACAGTAAAACCTTTTATTAACTTAGAAACATCGAAATTAAATTGTCAGTGAAAGAGACCCTCTAATAAAAAAATACGATAATGGTGCAACACACTCGAAGAGTTCTCCAAAACTTACCAATGAGTCCATGAACGTTCCATTGAATATACAGCAGGCGGAATGTACATAGAAAACTGAATAACATAATTGTGTTAAAATACAAAAATCGATTCTTTTCTATAGACATCTGAAAATGTTTTGAACGCAACCACATGTTCTTTTGAGTGACACGCAAAATGAAACAATTTTTGGAAACTTTCCAAAACCTCTTCTTCGCCATTTTGTTGACGTTCAGTATGATACGTTTCTGGAAGGAAACAACTCATCCCTTTACTCGTCAAAAGCAAAGATAGAGAGAGAAAGAGAGAGAAATAAATCAAACATTGAATATGTCGTGGATACCCAACACGAGAAATAAATTCGTGATAACGTCAAGAATTGCGCGAAAAGTGAGAAAGAGAGAGAATTTTGCGAACAGCGAAGTAGACTGGAAAGAGGTCTCCCTCTCCTCAGTCATTGGTGCGCAGCAAAGATTGATTTTTCTCGTAGGAGAAAGCAAACGAATAAGCGCCTTTTCACACTCCGAGTGTATTTTAACAGGTACAAAGGGTGAAAGATTCGAGTCGCTCAACTCTCGAGTCGGCTGCAACAGAAATCGCGCGGATATATTCGGTAGCAGCGATAAAAGGCGAGCAAGCTCTGGGAAGGAAAAATAAGGGTCGTGAGTGGCTCTGCGCGTAAAGAGAGGGAGAGAGAGGAGTAGGGTGTAGAAAAGAGAGAGAAGAAAGGTGGGACTCTAGCTTCCAAGCTCTCGATATCACACGAAGGACGGACATATGAAGTTAGCAAACGTGCCAACTTGCCCATTTCCCACTTATCGAGTTCCCCTGGCAGCGTGTTTCCCACTCGGAAACACGGTGCCAGCAGCGAGAGAGATGCTGGGACGGTGTTGGAATGGTTAGAGAGAGGAAGCAAAGTCGCCGAAAGAGGGAAAGCCGCATGCACGAGAGCGAGTCAAGGGATAGGGCGACGAGCGAGCCCGAGGTTTTCTTCTAATTTCTCCAACTTGATTAAAACTTGTCTGCCATGAAAATGAAGTTTCGTCTCTGTACCTCTGCCTCTAGGTATCCGTTACCGCTTCTTGCTGCCTTCTCCTCTCGTCTTCACTGCCGTTGCTCGAAGCAAAGACGAAGACCTTCGTATCGGTCGTCGTGAATTTAAATCGCTTGCGACTGTATTCCGAATAGTTTCTCCCTCTCTTACTGAGTTCTCTTCTTTTTGTGTGAATAACTAAACAGGAAACTTGCTACGTACTTTCATTGAAAAGGAGGGAGAGAGAAAGAGAGACGGTAAAAGAAGGTCGTTTGGTCGAATCTTCAACCCTACTTTCTTTTACGTTGTATCAGGAACTCCAGCATTGACTAATGAAATTTTTAGCAATGTTTTTTGACTTTACGTTAGTTAAGTCTGTCGAATCTGGAAAATGTTGATAATAAGATAACATGTGTCCTTTTTTTTTATATAAGGGTCATTCTACTATTCGAACAGTTGACAGGACGTGACATGTCACGATCTTACAAATTACGTAACTTGGATTGATGAAAAAACAAATTATGTAGTGATTTGTAGGGTAGCTAGCATTTTTATGAGGCTACAAAAGAATTACCACCTACAGTCCATATTTTCAAATATATTTGACAGTTTGATATTTGAAATCCGATATGCAGGGTGAGGCGCCTAACTCACTAGTTGATCGCCTCAACTAACTTTTGAGTTATGTGTTGTACACAAATTTTTTTCTGGAAAAGTTACATGGGACCAAAGGGGACATCATGTAGTATACATAACTTTGTTGTAAGTCTTTGTGAATAACTCGGTGATATTACTTTATAAACGCGATCTCACGTGAATTAAATTTCATTAATTAATAACTTTAGACAAAAAATGTTGAATATTTTTCTTTTTAAATTAATGCTCTTAAAAATGTCGCAAAAGGAGGGTGAACCATTTAAAAAAACAAAGTTGACCTCCAAGTCTCTTAAACGCCTCCACTTACAAAAAAGTTATGTATATTACATGATGTCCCCCTTGGTTCCATGTAACTTTTGCAGAAAACATTTTTGTACAACTCATAACTCAGAAGTTAGTTGAGGTGATCGAGTTAGGCGCCTTACCCTGTATTTGGAAATATATTTAAACATATAGACTGTAGGTGGTAATTCTTTTGTAATCTAATAAAAGTGCTTGTCAGTGACATGTCACGTCCTGTCGACTGTTCGTATAGTAGAATGACCCATAAATGTGGTTGACCACCATTTCTAGATTCATTCTGACGCGAACCGAAACCGACTCGTTTTCAAGTTTCCCTTAAAAGGAATGAAACATGGCCGAGCACGCCTTTGCAAAAAGTAACCGTAGATCGAAACTCTGGGATGGTTGAGGGAGATCGCGTTACTACCGGTCCGAACTGAGTCGTCTCACGAGCGAAAAGTCGCGGGGCTTCGATGCCAAAGTTGTCTCCTTCCGTGAATCCCGGATTTTACGAAAAGAACGATAGTCTTTTTACGAGGGGCTGCCGGTGTAACCAACGACCGGCAGCAGGATGGATGGCTTTTATGAGCGCACGGAGGAGACCACCAGCGGCCGTGCATTTTGACTCCTTCTCGCCATTCGTATTCCCTTCCTCGTGCACGGATCCCCACTTTTGAAATCTATCTCGCTTCCTAAAGCTTTCACTTACCTTTTAACGACTTTAAATGGATAGGATACTCCACGTCGCGTTTACCTTTAATACGTTCGACGCTTTTTTCTGCCCATGACACCGTTGGTACGTAGCGACAACTTTTAAACGGTTTATCGATTCTCTTAACGCCCGTAACTCGTATTCTACAAGTTTTTCATATAATTTCGATGCATTGATTATTTAAAACACGAGAAGATATACCACGCGAGGCACCTAAACACTTTTAAACTAGATAAATGTTTTATGGAAGATTGTTGTATAGAAGAGTTTTATTGTTTCGAGTAAAAAATAACACGATGTATCAAACCTATTGTGTGTTAAATAAGTCTTTGTACACCCTTTAACCCTTTGAGGCACGGAATTTTAGAAAATAAAAAGGCCCAGTTACACAGAAATTTTATTTCTTTTTAAATTGAACAAAGTCTTTACGTAAGTGAAGCTACAAATAAACATATATACACGTAGCAATTGTAAAATTTCAAGGTGGGTCAAAAAATATCAAACTGCATATTCACGCATTAAGGAGGTGAGACACTTTGAATACGAGCGTACCTCAAAGAGTTAAAGCAGTAGCACTTTTTTATAATTGAACTAAAGAACTTAAATCTTGGCAAGCATATAGAAGGATTAGTTTACTATATATCGTAGCTTTTTTATTTAAAAAAATCTAAATCTTAAAAATTACTAAGCAAATAAAAAAATTCATTTTTTATCTGAGCCAACAATGAAAATTAAAAAACAGCCTTTTGTAGATTTAAGTGAAAAACATGCATACTGTACATTTCATCTAAATCGGTTAACGTTGTTTCGAACTACAAATGTTTAAAGATTGGGTGTATGGAGACTTTTATGACACACAACATTGCAATTTCTATAGTAGGTCTAAACGTTTCGGAAATTCGAAGATAAATTTTATTATTTCCAACGAAGTAGCTATCATACATCTTTAAATCGACATTTGAAAGAATGTACCTACAAATTTGTAATAAGAATGTTCCTTAAATCTAATAATTATAATTAAAGATTACTGTAGCATTTACCAAGATAAATAATCTTCGTCAGATTTAATCCCATTAAACTATTTTTCTGAAGCACTACATTACAAATGTATTAAGAATTTAAACATATTTAAAACGCGTAATTTAATTATGCAAAGTAAGCATGTTAGGTGGGTTTCCCTGAATACAACTATTATATTATACGTATTGTAGACATGTAGGGTCACTCGGGGCAGAATCACGCATTTTTTACTTCTCCCATATATTCCGCTGAAACTAAAGCGACATCCGGAACACTTCGAAGCTAAGTATTTGACAAATTTAATCTACTTTAGAATGCCAGTGAATATTTTCAAGCCTGTGTTCTAATTTTTTAACCTACTTAGAGAAAGGTGGAGAAGCTGCTATGTCCGACAGTGGACAATGACACTTTTTTTATTTGCTTGTCCGGGCATAACTCCGCTGTCGATGGTCCAATCGCGATCAAACTTTTCTTATTCTCTTACTTTGGGTTTCTCATTAGTCCAGTTTTACAAATTTTTTCGGTAGCTCTATTTTTGACAAAGTTATTACAAAATTAGTGCAGAATGTTATACGATTTTTTTTATCGATTCGCCGTACTTTTCTGGACGTAAGAGTCGATTTATCGAAATAAAACTTTTTCGATCTTGTCGTGAATATCATCTAGTCATCTATTACTACCAACAATCTTTCAATTGTTGCTACATTGAAATTATTATTGCATAATTATTTGTTTGTTCAGCTATTTCTCAGCAACGAATCTACTTATCGGTATGAAAATTTTCGATCTTGTGAATATTACCTAAATAGTTACAATTTGCAATAAACTTTTAATTGTTGATATGTTTAAATTGTTACTACATAATAATTTGTTTACTCGGACATTTCGCAGCAACGAGTCTGCTCATTGTAACGAAAAGTTTTCGTGCACGTTTCTGTTGTTTTAACATTTTCAAAGTTTTGACAACTGCGATTAGATTAATACTGTGTTCATGTTATTATCTCTAATAATGAAATTTCTCAAATACGGCTTTTCTAGTATTCTTGTAATAAGTATAATTAGGTATAAAATTATACAGATATTGAAAAAAGCAGTAAACAAATTATAATTTATAATTGAATGTATACTAAAAGGTACAAAATAAAAAAAAAATTGTTAACAAAAGAGCAGAAACCGACTAAAAAATTGTGGAAATGAACAACGAAAAACCAAATAAAAGTAATTTAGAAAAAAGCGCTAAAAGGAATTAGATATTACGAATGAACAACCGTTTCTAGATTTTTCGTTATAATTCTATTAGTGAGCGAGATTCAGTGAAAAAGCACGTGGCTCTCAACTGGCCTCGAAGACGCAAATGATCCCTCGAAATGACCTCTCAGCCCCTTCACTCCCCGCAGAAATAAAGGCGCTGCGTATTGTTACCCCGAAAGGATCTACGAGATAATATTGCGGTAAGAAAAAAAATGCTGTAAAAGCAAAAATGATTTATAACATTTCCTACTTATGGTGCAGTTTTTTTCTTATACATTTTCTAGCATTTTTAAAATAAATTACCAAACGAAACAGAAAGATAGATAGTTTATCTTATTCATGCACATAGCCATGTTGGGCAAGTAATAGAGATAATACAAAAATATGGAAAATATAACAAATAAAACCAAACATATTCAACAAAAAAGAGGGTGAGAGAAAAAGGAATAGCATATTTAATTGTTCGTAATTATGAACATTAGACAACTAATAGACAAATCGTACTTGAATAATATATTTAACAGGTCCCACGCTTCCAGCGGTGCTGCGAAAGCATGTAATTGAGCACGGTCGGCAGCCACTATCATTATGTTACTATGGTGCATCAACGAAGCGCGTATTAATACGATTAAATGGCGGACAATGCGAAATCGGCTTCAACGAAGCGTCCACCGTTGGCAGAAAGCGTGCGTCAAACACCGCTGCGTTTTATTGCCATTTCAGTTTTATTAAACGCTTTACGATCCGTTACATTGATACTCGTTGAACGCTTTTCGGATTCCAGCGTCACGTAAAAATGAAATGTTACATACCTATAGTCCTATACATATATATGTATAGTCTAGACCACAGAAAGTTCAACGACGAGCGAATATTGTTTAAGAAAATTCTACTTTATTAATAGTTTTTACTTTTCCTGTTTTTGCATCGTTTATATGCGTGTATAAAGTGTTCCGTTTAAAGGTAAAAGCCTATACTATATTGATCTTTTTCATTGGCTATTGGCTTTTTTATTTAGATGGAAAAATTTTTAATGAATGTTTAATTTTTGCATTAAATCACTTAAAAATAAAACATAAGTATTAAATCCTTCTTCGATCTGTATTCAACTATATACAAGTAATTCAATTATCTGTCTCATCTCAACTTAAAATAATCAACTTCTAGTTCAAACATAAAATATTAATCTTCTTTTAACAATTAACTTAACTAGTTCAAATATATAATATTTATCTTCTGTTACTAACAATCAACTAGTTCAAATATAAAATCATAATCTTTTTTTAACTATCAGCGTTATTCGATCTTGTGTGACTAAAATGTCCGGACTTTTTTAGAAATGTCCAGTTTTTTGTCCGGACTTTTAAAATTTCGAAATGGAAACCCTAATTGATTGGTATAAGAAATGTTGCATAAAAAAGGTGCACAAGCTAGTATAATGATATGAAATAAATTTTTTCAACTTTATTTCTGATATGTCAAAGTCATTAATGCTTTTTTTAAAAATGTAACTATATATTGAATTTTATTTATTATTCGCAAATATTTTCAGCGTATGGGAAAAGGATAGATAGCAAATTCGTGAGATCACGATGAACGATCGATAAAATTTGCGCCACTAGAATTCGTGAAAGTAGTTTCTCATTCTTAAGATAACTTCTGCATTAAGAGGAGGTCCCGGCTAATGAGCCTACGGAACGGCTAACCAATTTGATTGGGAACAAAGTGGCTTCACGGAACTTCCAAGTCATTAGGATTCGATTACGTGTAAGTGGATACACAAAGTCTATACGATTGTGGAATCTCGATGATAGAAACCCTTGATTGTTCACTTATTAATTCTCCGAGCTTTCACCCTTTTCTAATTGTAAGTATGAACTTTAAACTACTAATGTTAAACTACCCCTATTTTTACCAGGCTTATTAATTTACCAGGAACTGAAAAAATGTATTCTTTATCGTTAATATATAAAGTAGGTAATGAATTTTAACAAAAATGCTTCCATTATTACAAAAATAGCGAAACAGTAAATGTACCACATTTGGACTGTTCCGATACTTAACAATATTGATTAATTTATATCAGAAGTATAAAAAGAGTTATAAGTATAAAAAGAGACGTAGAAATCGTTGTATAAATTTACCCACGTAACTTTAAAACATGTAAAAAGACTGAAAGAAGCTGGAATACACTCGTAACGTTAAAACGCGCACAGGACGGTGTACTTTCGGAGACACTAATTGCAGCTGGTTCAACGTGCAGACGGTGGTGCTTTCCGTGGGTTGTTGTATACAAGCGACCGAAGCGGATACCTAATTTTATAGGATATCTCGGGATGGAGAGAACGGAACACGAGACCGTGGCCCAAATAGAGTGGATGTGGCACGTATCCCAATCGCCCTGCTACATCCCCGGCGTTATGACGGCCAGTGAGCGCAAACTGCACTTAGTTTAACTCCATGAAAGCGAAGCCACGCGGAATACGAAATTCGAGCTGTAGAAATCGGTACGAGAAAGAGAGAGAGAGAGAGAGATGGAGGTGAAAGAGAGGACAACAAGAGAACTTTCAGCCCTTGTGCTCCATTTCTTTATGTCGACTGGTTCATCGAACTGCACGACGCTAAAGTAGATTCGATCGAACCATAACGATTTATCGGTACATCGACGATCCTGGTACGCTTCATGCTCGATAGGGAATTCAAAGTCGTTCTCGAAAGACTCACCAGTACGCGTCTCCTAATTTATTCCATCTTAGCTCGGGTTTGCGGTCTGATTTTCAATTTCTGCCCGGAGGGCGCCTACTTGCAAAGTGTTTGGCCCGCGCTACCCCTCGCCTACCGTCTAAAACCCGGCCTGCTTGAGCACTATCTACATGTAAATCTAATATACACCCCCGTAGTATTCTATAAGCATCGCGACGCCGTGGAAACGACGAAGAGCGAGGAAGAAAGACGAAGCACGGCTCACCACCGATGACACTTGGGACACCTCGTGTCGGCTCGCTCTGATAAGCTCTGTAATATATCTGACGTTCTTTTAATGTCCTACCTTTCCTTCCTTCATCCCTCTCTCTTTCTCTATCTCTTCTCCCCCCCCCCCACCCTCTCTCTCTACTTCCCTCGCTATTTGCCCGGGGTTATGGACGAAAATAGATCGTCCAAATTACGGTGATCGCGCGATGGAATATTCTTGAATAATTTCGACTCGAAGCGATATTACCCACTCAGAATTTATTAATACAATAACTGAACAGAAAAAAATCAACCCGACTTAATACCTAGTGAATATCGAGAAATAATTCACAGATGCGATATTAATTTATAATAATATGCGCTAATGCTCCATTGCCAGGATTACCTAATACAAAAAGTTTGAAATGTCGACATAGAAAAGACAGTCTAATGATTCAAACAAACGTAATAAATTTTTCGAATATTAAATTTTAATTAGTCGCGTGGGGTACATTGGAACCCAGACGATTTTGTTTTCGTCATATTTCTGTAAATATGGAAGTTACATTTTTATCTGTTTCGATAGCCTCCTAGCTCGGGGTATCCATCACTTATCAGTAGTTTACAAGACGCGCCATCAAAATATGTGAACAGAAATTTGCATTTTGCCACGTTCCCTGAAAAGATGATTCAAATGACAAAAATATTAAAAACAATTGCGATGTTTGGAAGAAGTTTATGTGCAATGAGCACTCAAAGAAAATAGTGATTTTTGTGTCAATTAATGACTTTTTGTCTTCCAAATTATATAAAAATATAAACTTTGTTGTTTACTACAAATTTTACATTTTCATGTTCCTAAAATGTTGTTACTACAGTTCCTAAATAATATATGTTGTTTTCTATTATTATGTTGTTTATTTTCAGAGTTCATTATTGGGGTCCCTGTAGACCCCACGCGACTAATAGTGTAACTATTTCTGCGCTACTAACTGAAGGTTAAAATGCCTGGGTACTAATAGGGGGCTCCATGGAAATCACCGACACTGTTTTCACTGACAATAATTCACCAACACCAGATTTGACCAACAAAAGACTTCACCGATAGCAATTTTAACCGGCACCATACTTGACCGCCAACAGGCTTCACCGACAGCAATTTTAACCGGCGACTGTATGAACCGATGCCGACATTAATCAATAACAATATACCTAGCGAAAAAAGGTGATTTCGGTAGGATTGTGTCTTGGTTGCACTTATAAAAGTTTTTACAGTGGCATCGAATCGTCATGTACCCAGTCAAAGCTGTTGTCGGTATATTATGTTTACAATACTGCAAATTATCTGTAAGCATTAGCATTATAAAGAGAAAAGATTTGATTTTTTGTATTTTTGTTTGTAACGGATAAACTCAAAAACTACTTAACTGATTTAAAAAATTTTGTCACCTATAGAAAGCTACATTATCAGTGAGTAACATGGGCTGTATTTTATTTTCAAACAAATTAGAGATCCCTAAGAAAATTGCAATAATGTAACCCAAGGTATCAACAATTTGCCTATAAAAGTCACATAATACATGTAACACATTAGTCTGTACAATTGTTGGTAAATCTTTTCGAGTTCCGTATAGTATTGAATGGTAAATTAATAACTATTTGCTATTTATTGGACTATCCAAATCTCAAAGTTTACGCGAACGGAGTTTCGGGAACAGCTAGTAATTTTATAAAAATAGTTACAATAAGAATCATTATATTTTTTATTTGAAGAATATATTTGTTTCTTACATTTCTATATTAATAATAGGTATAAGAATAAATGTAACGACATATCTATTTTTTGTTTCGTTGTCTGTTTAATCTACACCCCTAAGGGAGGCACAACCCAAATAATCACACTGCTGTAAACTTAGCCCTAAAATTACACTTCTGTATTTTAAAACTCATCACTATTTCAGTCAATATTGTTATCGGTTAATGTTGTCATTGGTTAATACTGTCGTCGGTTAAAGTTGCTGTCGGTAAAGTCTGTTGTTGGCGAAAACAGTTTCGGTGATTTCAATAGAACCCACTAATGGGTCACATTTGGATAATGAATGTTGGTGTTGTGGTAGTTTAACGAAGTTTTATATTCGCTGTTATCGTCTTATATCATCAGTAGGTAATTACTTCCAACAATAAAGAATTCTAACAGATGCTCATAGAATATTTGCGTGTGTTTACATCCGCTCGAACAATGAAGCTTTCGCTCTACGTCGACGCGTCGTCGTAGTACGACAAGAGCTTTATTAAGTTAGTCTGTAATTCTGTATAACAACAGACGAGCGAGCATGCATCGTCGCACGAGTGTTAGATATTTAAACGAGAGCAACGATAGTAGGAGAAGCCGCCCGTTGCCGGAAAACAAGATTCGTTATCAGTTCCACGAAAATTAGGAGTATGCGCGCACGTTAGCGATATGGTGAAAAATTATCGTAACACGAATCACGACGTTTGTTCATACGAGTACCTACGAATCTGAAGAAATGGATTCTGCTTTCTGAAATTAACGACCTATCAACATATCTGTTATGGTGGTTCACTCGGAATGAAGTAAATTATTGACTGACCATCTAAATCGGGGAGTTCCAAGTAAGGACGCTAGAGAGATCACGCGGAGTTATTAAATTTCGCTAAATGTATGTCAGCGAATATGGAAAGGAGTTGCAAATAATAGAAAATATCACAGCAGGAAAAACTACCGAGCAGATTCTGGACCGTTCATGTAAATTATTTACCAAACACAAACTTCATGAAAGACCATACCTCACGTGATCATTTATTTTTTCCTTCAAAGCGAAATATCTGCTAATTTTAGGTAATAGTATGTGTGTATTCAAGAAAATGTATACCTATTTCTACATAATTTTTATTTATTAATAAACCCTAATCTAAAATGCAGGGGTAATTATTTATTACCCCTGCATTTTAGATTGTTACCGTGGAATGATCTCTTTCTGCAAACGGGACATTTTACCATCCCGAAGCTGCGATTGGGGATAACGGAACAGGCTACCTAATATCAATATAGCGTAAAAATATCCACCTCCACCTTCTGGCTCCATGATCAGATCAGCTCTATGGTACCAAATTATTGTGTTGTCTACCGGATTACATTTATTTGCGAAGTTTTAAATCGATACAACAATTAGATGTGGGTTAAAATTGACTTCCAAGATTAGATTATATAGTTCGTTAGGTAATTACAAGCGAACCATACCGTAAATACATCATCAATTTTAATTATATTTCTTGGACGGATTTAAAAATAATTTATCCGATCCGATTTCCTGGTTACGTTATAAATTTCGGAAACTATCTGGTTAGCATAGAAACAGATAATCCCTTGTCACTTTCGGTCGCTCGCGAATCGATTAGACGGCGAGTAACAAGGACGAACCTCTGTCGGACCTGTTTCACGTTTTTCCACTGGTTGGTCGGTCTACCATTTAATACGTAGATCACGGACATCCGGCGTTGCAAGGACAGAAGAGCCTTTAGTTGAAAGAGAAGTTAGTGTCGAGACATCTGCCACTAAAACCGACTCCTGCTGTGGATTACGCTTAACTCTTTGACTATACTCGACTCACGCCCGAATTACCATCGTTCCGCTGGGTAGCGCGATATTATGCTAATTCCATAGTGTACCTATCGGAAATCTAACCAAGAAATGTAAACTGTACTTTTTTTTTTTCTCCCATTCATACGAAAGATTATACAGACCGTACTTCTCGATCAAATGTTAGTCTCCATTAAATATATTTCGTATAAAAAATATGGACGTTTTTGTAGCACGAGGTCCAAATCAAAAAGAGTGCCGTTAAAGGGTAAATAAAAAAAGGTGATTCGTCTCACAATTCCATGGTTTAAGAATATACTTGCAAGACGCTTGCATCTGCGAATGTTTCTCGAACGACCTTCCCAGGGAATAGAGAGTACACAGCTAATAAATAGAGTGTAAAGTCTGGTCGTGGTAACATCGCGAACGTTTCCTTTGCCGTAAGTAGTCACAGCGGAGATCCTTAATAGTTCCACATAGAAGACGTTAAAAGGGTTTACGATGAATAAAAACCGAGGGCGAGGACCGTGCGTTTACCGTGGCCAGTTCTCGAGTAGTCTCGCGAACAGCCCGTAAGAAAGCTATAAATCCAAGGACGACGAGGGAAACTGCGAAAGAAAAGGCGCGCCCCGTACCTTACGATTTTTTAAAAGCGCGAGCAGAACTGCCCGAACGCGAGACCCATTCGGTATTAACGTTTCTATGTCCCTGTGTCCCATTTTAAGGTCGTCGAAAAATTATTGATTCGAAACTTCCCTTTGAGTTACTGTGTTGGTATCGATCTTGTGATCAAAAGATCTATGTTTTACACGACTCGGAGAGTTTAACTATTTCATCGTGACACTTAGCAAACCTTCCCTTTATATACAGAACAAGCCACGTACCTAAAGTGATCGCGTTTAGACCAAACAAATAAATAAAACTCTGCAGGTTTTAAAGGGTAACACCTGTGTAATCGGCTGAAAGAGAAGTCCAACTTTGAGATTTTTTTTTTATGTACGAAATCGTGCTATTAAATAATGAGTTTGATAAAATAATGTATAAAATGTACAAAAAATAATTTTTTTTTAATTTAACAAAATTTTTTTGCAATACACGTATCCTACAATTTCAATGGAAGATCGTTTCGTTAGAAAACAGTGTTAATCGAAATTGTGACGTTTTGTATGAAAAACTGTGTAAATCGAAAAATTCTAAAATGTGCATAATTCAGTCATCTATTTTAACATAAAATAAAAGTGAGATTTTTTTGTAAAACAGTTTTTTTTAAATTCGTTATTTATAAAAATCGTGTAAAAAAAGTACTGTGTAAATTTGGGATTAAGTGTAGGTACTACAAAGTTTCAAAAATGTAATAATTTTCTATGTTAACCCCCCCCCGGCCCACTGTTCGCCTATGTTTCTGAACCTATATTTTTTATTTTAACAGGGTTAATAGATATTGATCCATAGATTACTGGAAATTATCCGAATTTTCTACAATCTAATAGTTGCTGAAGAAAAAACACTTTTTTTATGTGGGTCAATCCATTCATTTTTCAGTTACTACAAACAAATCTGGATAAGATTTAAATATTAATAAAAAATCTGTGAAATAACATTTTTACTTGGTTGCCCTCTGTTGTATTTGTACGGAGCCCCAATTGTGCGAATCCGACTCGCTCTTGGCCGGTTTTTTAATAGAAGCTATACAATGGGTCAAAAAGGTCCTGGGGACTTTACCATGATTTTTTTTTAAGGAACGGATAAAAGTTAAAGAAACGTACCAGGAGTGAACAACCTCATCAACCTGTAGGAAAACTCGAATGATTTGTACCGATCGAACAGAGACGAAGAATTTGCTCGTTCATTTGTAAATAAAACCATTTACACTGCGAGATACATGAAAGGCTAACGAAGTTGACCCAACCGCGCGCTGGCAGCATATGGAAGGGAGGTAAACGGATTTCGTAGTAATCGGTGATTAATCGATCGTCTTCTTCCACTAAGAAAGCAGCCTTACAGATTTATATTCGGAAAATGAAACGTGAGCAAAAGGAGCACAACCGCGAAGGTGGAAACCGGCCGAAGATCGTCGTAGAAAGTCATTCGTCTTCTTCCATCGCGGGCCGATGTACGATGGGGTACACTTATCTCGCTTATCAATGAAAGAGCGGCCGGAAGAGCGGGTAGGCCAGTGCCAAACGATACGATAGATGCGAATCGAATGATGGATGCGCGGCAACCGTTTCACATTTCTGCTTTCCCACGTCACTTAAACTTGGCCCGTGCTCGCTCCATCGGCTCTGCTGGCACTCGCGCCTCTTCCCTCAGCCTGCTGCTCCGCGGCTCCTCTCACCCTCGCGACAACCATGCTCTACGCTTTCGGTGATTGATAAAAATGTGAATTTATACTTCCTGATAATAACTTCCGTGCTTCGCTGGATTCTCCAGCGATGCCGGTGATCATTTATCAAGCTTAATGGCTAGCCGGTCTTACGACGGCCGCATCCTTCGCCAGATTTCCGCGTGTATTTAGATCGTAACGAAGAGGAGATATTAGCAAGGAGTGCGTTGGTGGTAATCCGTTAAACGTTTTCACGCTCTCGTTCCTCTCATTCTCTCCCATTTCCTCGAGCACTCGAGTTCTTTTTCAAGAAAAACGAACCCCTCAGCGATTCCCTATCCTTTTAACTACCGTCATCTTAATCGTTGCGATCTCCAAGCATTAGTAAATTATACAAACCAAGCGGTCCATTCCAATTGCAAAATAAGTTTACACACGAAGATCGTTATGCTGTTTGAAAAAGGTCTTCTGCTCGATCAAAAGTTAATTACATCGTCTACGTTTAATTAAGTACTAACTCAGCAGACTGCGAAGACAGGATCGAAGCGAGACCAACGACGTGAACCTTTTTCTCGAGGGCGACTTAAACGAGATCGTTCGAACAATCGTATCGCGCGGAGCCGTAGATAGCTCACACGGGAGGCTGTTTAATTAAGTCAGCCGACAGCGCATCGCAAATTCGGTCCTCAACCATGCGAGGAGGAACCTTTGGATCGAGGAGCTCGCAATCAGCTCGCAGAACGTCGATGCTCCGCTCGAAACGGCTCGAAATTCGAGCGCTCTAGAGAACCTCCGTATGGCTCAGCGTCGGATATCATCGTAATTTATGCGACAGTCGTTTGTTTCGTATCCGTCGTCTCGCGATAACGGAGAGAGAGAGAGAGAGAGATGACAGAACCGCGTTCCTTGATTATACATACCGCTACCAAGTCTTCATCCCCCGTCTCAATCTTTTACATTCGCGTTCTAACGTACTCATCGGCCTTCCACAAGAACATCCGTATTTCATATCCGTAGGAAGGAAGGACTACGTCTGAAAGAGTTCCCAGTCTCTCTAAATATTAGGAGCTAAAGGTTACTCCTAGCCGATCGATACGAAATTGCCTCGGATTCTGGAAAGCCACGTTCCTCGTAATAGCTCCTCGAACAGGCACGAGACGACACTCCACACGGGAAGATACAAGACGTCCGTAGCACCGAGACGCGTCAAGATACCATCGTAATTTATGCGACCGTCGTTTGTTTCAGCCCTGTCGTCCCCGCGATAGTAGACCGGGAATACGCTTTGCTTATTCCAACGTCGCCTACCGACCTCGTAACAGTCCGATACAAGTATCGTTCGAACTCAATTTTCCCCTTGAAATGGCTACTACCTCTCGAACGATGTTAACACTTAGCCTCAGTTTAACGAAGACCGTAGAAAGCATTCGTGATATTCCACCAGCTTCTGTAGCGATGCCGTTACGTGTACATCGTTTCTAACAACTGTCGCGACGAGCGAACACTCGTCCAAGTTGTTTTCGCAGGTTGCTAAATTTTAGTTAAGCTTTTAATTTAATCAAAGTACGCGCACTTTTCTAGTATTCTAATCCAAGTATGGATCTCTCTCTCCATTTCCCCCCGGTACTTTCATTTGGGTAGATGCAGTGAAAAAAAAAAAAAAAAACAGGAACAGAGAAAGAGAAGAAATAACTGGAAAAAGAAGAATCCAGAGGAAAGAATTCCGAGACTTAAAAAGGTACCCTTCCGAGTGAATTTTTCATCGAAATGTCCACTTCGATCTACCTTCCAGGCGTCGCTGAAAATGGAACGAATTTATTTTGAAAAATGTCCGCGATCACGGAGGTCGACCGAATCTCTTTCTCTCCTATCGACTTGTCCGCTCGCCTTGTCCGGAATCTAGCGTTGGCGCACGCGCACACAGTCAAGAAAACTCTTTCCCTGGCGGAAATAGTCGATATTTTTGGTATAACTTCTCTTTTTCGGACTGGATGCCGGCCATCGGGAAGAAGAATTTCGGGCGTAGATCGAATCTCGCTGAACGCGAGATGACGATCGGGCATCGATCGAGTTGGCATCCCCAGGAAATCGTCCAATCACTCTGCTGGAAAGGGAGGAAAGGCAGGATAGGGAAAGGCTGGTGCTTGCGCGGCGAGAAACGAACGTGGAGTGACGACTAAAAAATGGTCTCGTAAAAATCGACGGAGTGCGAAGGATGCCGGCGCAAGGGATTAACCCGCATCGTAACGGACCCACAGGGAAATTCTTCACGCCTCGAAAATGCCACACTCGATTTTCCGGGGCACCTGCTCCGATGCTCGTTGACTCAAAATACCTGCCCGACGACGTCGTCGTATCATTTCGAATACCTTACCGATACTTTTTGGCCCTTTGTCTTCGTTGGTATACGGGATCTTTAGCCAAGTTGCGACTAAAAAGACTCACCAGCGATTATCGATGCCATTTATATTTTGACTTGCTCGGACAGCGTTCGGTCGAGCTTCTTGTATTTAAAATATTAGCATTTGTGAATATAATTTACAAGTTCATATGGTTTACCAGCCTAGTTTGTTGGACCGAGTACATAGATGTATTATAGCTGCATGAGTAATTTATTATTCTAATGCTCGGCGATAAACAGCAGTTCCAGTTCCCCTCCGGGACGGGAATGTACAAATGTTTTGGTACGCCCAATCTGATGCAAGTAACACAAAGTTGTTGTAGGAAAAGCAGACTTTCTATTATTCTAAAGCGAATAAATTTAAGCAATGGGGCTTGGTTGTCTTTTGTTGTCGACCTTTTATGATAGCCTATACGTTCCAAAGAGTTGCAAAGAGTAGCTATGCAAAATTTGGTTCAAATTGGTCAAACAGTGTACCTATTCGTTAATGAGGAGTATGTAATTAGATTTATATTGTAAGTTCGTATAAACTGCAAAATCGATACGGTATAATATAAAAATTACTTTTCATGGCATATAGAGTAGAATAATGGAGAGAAATACAATTGCGTAAATGTACGTGATAAATACAGTATCTACAATCTACATACTCAATACAGTATTTTCAGAGAAAAGAGATCGGAGGCAATTCAGAAAAAATTACATCATCAACTCTGTCAATCAAGTAAAAACAGCAGCTGAAAGACTGAAAGACAAGTGGGAAGAAAGATCGTTGAGGAAAAGGACCGCTAAAACAGTGATCGTAAGGGCGGTGACTCGATTGAAAAATAATCATTAGCCTGGACACTGCGGTCAAAGTGCGAAGAGAGTAGAAAAGAAAGAAAGAAGAAGGGAGAGAGGTGTCGAGCTTGGAAGAGTCTCTTCCTTCTCGTCCCGTACGTTTAGAGAAAAATGTGTTTCCGAAGTGAGCTAACCACCGATCCATAGGAAAACCGTTCACCGTAGTCCAGGGGTTGCGAGGGCCGATCCCTTGGGGTGAAGTGAAAAGGGGTTCGATCGTTTCGTTTAGACCGTGCTACATAGACCTTCGGGATGAACGTGTGCGCTCCTGATCGTAGAGAAACGAAGGAGACAAAGAATGCCGAGATCGAATAGTTCGCAGTAACGATTTTTTTTTGTCTAAAAAGGTATGATGGTTCCTGATGAGCTGCTAATAAAATGGCAGACCGCGGATAAACTATTCTTCTATTGCTAGGGCAAAAAAGTGAAAAAAGAAGCGAGAGAGAAAAAAAATAGAGACGAACAAAGAGTCGACCAACGTTGACTATGGATGCCGGCATTGAAACTCGTACGACGTAAAATACCTTCTAATATAATTAGTACGGCAAGTTGGTAATTCGATAAACCGATAATGGGGTAGCCGCAGAGTCCTTGCGTGTTGATCCCTAGTCCTCTCCCCCGTGGCATCCCCGCTCCGCTCTCCTTCATCGTCCTCAAGCTGGAACAACTGACCTTGTTAGTTCGGCAAACACATTAGCTTTCTGGCGGGCCGCCATTCGTGCGATAATAAAAGAATTTCTCTACTGTTCGCTTTGCGATCTTGGAAGCTAGTTCAAAGGATATGAGTACGATCGAATAGTTCAGTGACAACTTTGGTAGACGCGTTTCTGTGCAGGACTGGAACCCAATGTTCGCTTTCGAGAGTATTTTTAATTTTCCTTGAGGTAACAGGTGCGTTGTACTGTGGTCTCTTCGTTCAACGTCATTCATCTTAACGAGACGAAAGAAAATACAAAGGGAGTGGCTATTCTTGCGCTTTTGATAAGTTCAGATCTCTTTCGAGCATCACAATCTTCCAAGCGGCAAACACGCGATACGACGACAATGGTATTAACTCGGCGGAATTCATAGCGGGCGTTGAATATCCTACCATCCAATTAACTTGATTAACCCAATTAACCGGCATCCTGCGACACTTTCATCCGATGCTCGGATTTCGCGATAACGCGGAACGACGAGCTGTCTAGCGAACTTGGTATATTGTTTCACGACTAAACGAGCCTGATATTGATTATCCGTCCTTATTGCTTGACCGTGAGCCTCTCCGGGCCATCTTAGGGCGTACCTTCCTGTCAGTAAGGACTTTAATTAAAAAGCACTGGCCGTAGGGCCGTTCCTATTTTGCGAAGAGAAACGCTCGCTTTGCAGTGCTTATATACAAGCAAGCGCTAATGGAACGGGATATAACGGTGGAAAATCGATTTTACGAATACTTCGAGAACTCTCTCCATTCGATAAATTGAAACTGGCCTAGATTTTCGATTGTTCGTGCTAAACTTACAGACGAGTCTGCGAAGACTTTGGTCTCGGAGCGTCTTTCGATACTAAGACGTAATAGTAAGTGGATTATAATCGAAGCTCTAGTTACTAGAGTTTCTTTATTTGTTATTGTTTCTGTTATTTTTAAATTCTAAAGCCATGCATGAACTTTTAAGAAAATTATAAGCTGGATAATTATGATTGTGATGTCCAATTAAAAAATATCGATTTCTTAATTTCCGTCCCAAAAAGAGTGACTTTAAAGGGGAGCCGACACTTTGCGATATACGGGTTCAAATGCCGATATTTCGGTACCTTTTCCTCCACAATGAATGAAGATATTTTATAAATATTTTTTTTCTGTATGATCACCATATAATTGCGTTATTTTTAACCCCCGATGTCAAAGAACGAGGGGTGTTATAAGTTTGACGGCTATGTCTGTCTGTTTATCTGTGTAACTATGTGTTTGTCTGTGACATCGTAGCTCCCAAACGGATAGATCGATTTCAATGTGGTTTTTTTTCAATTGAAACCTCGTTAAATCGGAATGGTTCTTAGCTAAATTTGATGAAAATCTGTTTAGCTATTTAAAAGTTACGAGCTTTTTTCCAAAATGGGTTAGGGATTTTCATTGACAAAATAAAGTTTGAAAAGATCCAATTAAAACTTAAGTTAAGAATTTTTTAAACGCCCGGCCCATACAACGATCCTTTCAAAAGTAAAAAATAATAGTTTTAAGTTATTGTTGACCCATAAATGCATCGTGGGTTCACTAAGTTCGCCGACAGTTAACTCCCTATTTTGTTTACTTAGCGATCCCCCGACACATTTAAGCGTCAACAATAATTTAAAACTATTATTTTTTACTTTTTAAAAGATCGATGTATGTGTCGGCGGTTTTTAAAATTTAAAATTTAAGTTTTTAATTGAAAATTTTCTCATTTAAGGCATTGGGTCATTCGGAATTCAAGTTTTCACAAGTGCAACTCTTTTTGTCGTTTTCCCTCACTTTTGTACATTCATATCGTTTGCTAAAGTCAACACAAATAACATTAAAAATGTAAAGTGGGCCGTCGCTGGAGTTATTATAAAAAATAAATTGTACTTTTTCTTGCTACATAAAGATATTAAATCAATGATGCGTCGCATCTTTATTAATAACTTTCTATCAAATATCTAAAATTTCAATTTCCACATTGGTCCTTTAGACCATGTTAAACATTGTTGACTTCATAAATTACACATTCTCCTTCAAACGATTTTACTAAAATAACCATCTCTGTAAAAAAACCTTGTACAAAAATGTGATAGGTTAATGATATTGACAAGTCAAACGTTCCAGCGCTGGTTAGATTTCCAGCTGATGTCGACGCTAGCACCACTGGCTTCACTAGCGGTGAATTTAGGAATGGTGACAAAATTAGTGATATATATGTCGAGTCGTTCTCCGGAAACAAGGGATTGGACATTTTATTTACCAATCAAATAACAAGGGGTTTCAAATAAAAGGAAGTTTTAAATAACAAGAAGTTTTGAATGCAAGGAACGTTTAACAAGAAATTGCAAGATGGAATTATGGAAACTCAGATAACTTTTAAAATATTATAAACTTGAAATTAAACGATTAATTATTAATTCTGGAGAGAGTTTTAAATGCACGTCCGCTCTAGCCGAAGGTCCTCGAGATTCTGCTTTTTCGTTTCTTCTTTTAAATCAACATTCCTCCTGTTTTAGCAACGCGTTTCTGGCAAAATTCATAATAGAATCGTGTCGAACTGCTCGGCAAATAACTCGCACCGTTAGAAGCAAATTGCCCATTGTATGCATTTAAGGAAACTAGGTTCGATTTGCCTTGTCACATATTTTCGTTCCCATTACGGAATTTTTATACCACGTATTCTAGACCTATTATAGAAGCAATTTATATAAAAAAGAAATTTCAGATTGTGGACCGGTCACACGGTACGATTCACTTATAATTGTTTCTAACCAATTTAGAGTTATCAAAAAAATGTGTCAATTAGCTCAAAATAATCACAAAGCATTCTAATTTAATATTAAAATGTAAAAAAAAAACAGTGTGGTGCCCATGGTTAATTATACCTATATTTGATACCGATAGGTATCACATTAAGAACTTCCCGATTCCATTAGTGGTTATTTGTTCATTCGCATCGCCCATTCGCAAATTCCTATCTCCCCGTGAAGATTGCGTTGTGATTCACTCGCTATTTCAAATATGATACCAATGGATATCACATTTAAAAGGACATTAAAAAATGTCTATCCTTCCGAAATATTGCCTTGTGGAATTATGTTTTTTTAAAAAAACTAAAAAACTATTCAACCAAATGGGACCAAAATTTAATCAGCTCTAAGTTAATTCAAGATCTATTAATGAAGTCATACATCACCCAGATCGCATCATTAGTGTGGGCGTAATCGTGCGCGAAAAATTGTGCTCACATACATACACACATACAGACTATAAGCTGAAAATGGTCGGAAAATGTTGAGATGATCTTGAAATGTCAAGATCTATCAAAAAATCTATTTTCGATTTTGGGGCTATTACAAAAACTTCCTCTAATCGGGAAGTTAATTATCCTTTTTTCATTTCCAAGTGTCGGTTGTCCCTTAAGCCGCCAATCATTTGATCCCAAAGTCAGTGGCTTTCGCTACTTTCAACGTTAGTCAGTACATTTAATATTTTACGTAAATTGTCTTGACTTCATCTAAAATCACATTTTGACGAACTAATAGCGTATTATAATGTATCCTATCTATCTGCGAAAGTAAACCAAAAAAAATAAAGTATTTTCTCAATTATTTGAATTTCGGAGAGCAAGTATTTGCGTAGAATATAACGGGCAAATTCGCACGAGGATTTGCGATAACGACGACGTTATTTACATTCTGCGAGGATCGAAATTCCAAGGTTTAGCTCTGATCCTTACCTCTGACCGTGATCCTCAGCTCGCGCAAGGCGTCTTTGCTTCCAATCGCAATATCTAGCTCGGTGCTTTAGCAAGCGTTGCAACAGAACTCGGTATGCATGCCTGCGGTGCACTTTGGAATCTAATATGGCGCTGACGAGATCAGCCCGTACAATAAAATGTCGTTGGCGTGTAAACAGCATTAAATTTGTCAGAAGGATTACAGTACGTTTTTTTACACCTATTTCATAACATTTACTTACATAACAATGAAATTCATGAATCGTTGATACGTCTTTTTGAAGGCAGGGCTAGCATATTACTTTTGTAAATGGAACCTACGTCATAATCTTTCTAACATATTTAACGAGGTTCTTTCGTAAGAGAGAAACTTCCCCAGGAGGTTTATTCATTAAAAACGAATAGAGTTCGTATCCTGCTTATTTTGACACTCTCTTTGATCACCGAATCTTCTATTATTTCTAAAAACCACTAATAACGTGGTCGTATATAACTTCAAATATGACTCGTGAAACATATGTTGATAAAATTGAATTAATATTTCAGAATATTTCATGATATATTCTGAAATATTAATACTTTATTATAATTTATTTATTATTATTATATATTATATATTATATATTATATATATTATTATCTATACTATTATTTATTATTATACATATATTATTATATTATTTATTATAATAATTTATTATTAATAATATTTCATAATATATTCTGAAATATTAATACAATTTAAAGAGAAAAGAAACTATAAATTCGCATATCCTCAAAATCCTTATAACAGAGTTAAGGCCGTTCACCAACCATTACGTTTACGCGACAACTCTCTTTGTCACAATTTGGTACCTATTTTGACAAACAAAGACTTATTCGAAAGTTGAAAGCTTTTTTGTGAGATTGATCTTTTGAAAATTTTCAAAAATACTTATTTCTTGGCAAAAGAAGCATCTTAAAAAGAAAATTTAGGAAATAACTCTTTTTGGTAAAAAAAATCTTTCAGTTTCCGAATAAGCCCATGTTCATAAAAATCGGTCAAAAATTGTAACCAGGAATTGTTCGTGTAAACGTATTGGGTGATGAACGGCCTTAGGAGTGCCTTTAAAAGTGCGATATCGTAACGTCGAATCTGTCATTCGATTGCCAAAATAAAGCAACGAAAGGGAAAGCAGAAAAGATTGGGGGTAGACAAAGAGAAGAAAAAAAAGAAAATGGTGAAAGAGAAGAGTGGAATGGTGGAAAAGAAAACGATGGAGAAAAACTGTATATGTAGATTTCAAGTCCATATTGGCGAACATAGAAGGAGGTTATTTGCCGAAATCGATCGCCCATGAATGCAAGCGCCTGTTTCTGAGCACTACAAGCAATACGTATATATGCATAACTGGAACGCATAGGTATATACGCGTGTGAAAAATAGAGTATTGTATATAGATATATACATGAACGTGCAACATATTTACGTTATATGCATCGTCTTACAACGTGACTGTAACTACGGAATACAAAAGTGTGTCAGTCGTTAATGGGAAAAAGACGTAGTCGAGGCGCATAAAGCCTCGCTCCGTGCAAAACGGAATAGCCGAGGTATAAAAAACGATTGCTTTATAACGCACAACTTCGTTGGAAGGTACCAGAGAGTGGGAGAGAAAAATATATAGGTAGACCTTTTCTCGAGAAAAATATCAGGAGCGAGAGGCGTATCGTCGTCGTTGTGTACACGCGTGTATACGTCGGATGGGAAAATTTTTCGTCGCGGTGTGTACCCACGTTTTGACAGGGAAAGTGCGTTAAAGCGAATACCACCTTTCTTTCGACATACATGCATGAGGGAAATTGCCTAATATGGAAAGGTTTTTCTGTGGTAGCTCTTAAATTTAACCTAAATACAGCAACACTTCGAAATGTTGCACGTATTGCTTTTTTTATATGTAGGACTAGAGACCCGCCCCGGTTTTGCACGAGTGCAATTTATTAATGTGGCATGATTTAGGTTTAAAAAGCACTAAATACTTGTAAGTGTCCGATCGATTTGGACACATGTACTGTCCAATCCATTTGTTAGGGCTTTAATATTGATAGTTCATTGTTACGAAAAGTACGTTTAGCAAGAAAATATTTTTACTTAATATAATAGTTTTTAATTTTTTTAGTCATATTTTATTGTAAAACATGGGTCGAAATTTAAACATATTTATTTTTGTACACAACTTAGAAGTTTAACGAGTTTGTTAGGTTATGTTAGCCTACAAATTCTTTACTACATTATTTTGACGTTTTTTTTTACGACTTGATTATAGAACATTGGCCTTTCTCTACGATTTATAAATATAAATTTAATTAAAATGTATTATACAAATAAACCCTCTGAAAAAAATTTTCTAAATGATAGTGAAAACCGCATCAAAATCCGTTGCGTAGTTTAGAAAAACTAAGCGGACAAACAGGCAGACGTGGATAGCGAATGTTTTTTTTGTACTATGTATAGATGATTCACGAGAAGGAGAACCATATCCCAAAACTTCTGAGGACGAAGCTACATTACACAAAGGCACAAATATTATGATAGGCAAAAAATTTGTCTCAAGGTCATTTTTTTCAACATTTAAAAATCATCGAAGTTTATTTAAATGGAACTACATATTTTTATCTTCGTAAGATGATAGTTGAGATCAAGACGAATTCAATCGTATAAAGCAATATGACCTTTAAATAATCTTAAACACAAAAATATGTAATACTTCGGCATATTTCTTTTCATATTGGAAACCTAGTGAAACATAATTAATAATCGTATTGTTTATTTATTTATACACGGGAAAATCCATTAATAAAATGAATGGATCATTGATGCATATTGTTGATGTTACTGTAAACAAAATATATATATAGATAAACAAAAAAGATTATTACAAATTGCATTTAAAATAATCAAGTGTTTGAATTTTTATAATTTGCATCCACCGTAAATTTCGTCATTCTGTATTTAGTAAAATAATATTGGAAGCAATGAAATGTATTACTCGAGCGCGTAACGTTCGTCGTGTTCGGCGCACACCTTCGCGATACACGTTATCGATCCGTGAGGACTAAATTATACGATAATATTTTACGCGTCGCAGCAGAATACGATGGTCCAGTAATGTCATGGCATATTATGAATGTATGTGTATATCGACCACGTGTGTGCATATCGGTGACTGAATTAATGATCGACTGTCAGCACCTTGTAATTGGTTGTCATCGTACGGATATGGAATATAACTGCCTATTATCTTCCATCCAAGAGGGCGTAGTCACCGATAATGTCCTTGCTACGCCAGGTGCGTTACAACCTTCCACGTTTTTACCTTTTTTTTTTGTCCCTTTCCACCAAGCTCACATAGCACTACAATTTATTTGTCGATATTAAGACCAAGGAGCGTTATGGAACGTCGAAACGTTTCTGTCGAAAATTAAGTGCTTTTAATAAACTTAACCTTCCGAGGGAATGAATTATGCTTCTGGATTTACGATGTAACGGTAACGACCAAAACGGAATGGTAAGTCAAACGTACAAGTACAACATGCAGAATCGCGGTATTGGATGTACAGTGCGAACGTTGAAATGCAAATAAATGTAGATTTTTTCGAGTTCGTAGAGTCACCATTACGTTTACATTATGCCAAGAAAATGCATTACGTACTTGTTATTTCTCTTTCTCCGATGCTTCTGCTTGCATTTTAGGTTATTAAAAAAGCAACAGACTTATTAGAAAATGCTGCGTACTAAAAGCATCGCAACATATGCGATAAGGATTTCAAAAGATTCCCGACTCGCGTTCCGAAATGGAAAAGTAACATTTAGGGTATATCGTATGACGTTGTATATTTAAAAATTTCTTGACCTTTTTCGTCTTTTGCTTTTAAGTACGCAAGAGGTTTGATATAAAAGTTGAAAGCGAATAAAAGTTAATGGATAAATACGTATGTATTAATAGTAAAAAGACCGACGGCCTCGTTTTAAAATACATTTAATTTTTTTTAAATTATAACCAAGTATATGGAAGTTTATGAGATATTCCTGAAATTCTACCGAAATCAAAATTACAAGAATTAGAAATCTCGGTAACATGTAGGTATAAAATTAATGATTCAAATACGTCAATAAAAAACTTCAAAAATATGTAGTCGTTAGAACGTATGACAAAATTGATTTTTCTGACCTCCTTTTGCGGATTTACTGTTATGAATTGAAACGATGTATGTACAATGGGCAAAAACGCGAAATCCGTGCTCGAAAATTGAAAAAAGATATTTTGTTTTTAAACAGATGAGTAATGCAGATGTTTTAAGAATATTCCAAAGGACATAAATCCGAAAAAAAACTTCCTCCCTCCTCCACGACCCACAGAAGGCCGGCAAAGTTTGAGGTAAAAATTGAAAACGTGATGTTGTCTCTTTTCACACGTTTTTCCTAATATTCAAGTGTAAATTAAAAAAAGACTATTAGAGAAAGCTGAGTTGGGTTTAGAGTATACAACTGGCGACAAATATAGTTTTTATTTTTATTTTTATTAACCAAGTACGCTTACTAAAGTCACATGCCGAGGCAATTGTACACGACTTTTCGGAATTTCCCAATTATATATGATTTAGTCGTTTTATTTTTACAATTTACATAGATTAGGTGAAGAAAAGTTTGCAGTCATAAGTAAAAAGTTAATAAATTTTCATAAACATTTTATAAAAATTTAGGTGAGAAATTGCAAAAACCGCCAGGTTCTCCAACGTACAAACAGCGGATGGATGGACAATATATCTCACTTACATCTAGAAACGGGTTTTTTAA
Source organism: Ancistrocerus nigricornis (assembly GCA_916049575.1). Classification (NCBI taxonomy): domain Eukaryota; kingdom Metazoa; phylum Arthropoda; class Insecta; order Hymenoptera; family Vespidae; genus Ancistrocerus; species Ancistrocerus nigricornis. The sequence continues at coordinate 10,886,527 of OU696665.1, forward strand.
ATTTTCATTTAAAGCACTGATAAATAAATTTTGAAACAATAACATTCATTACTTCTTTTACAATCCCGAAAATTTCGGTTCTTTCAAAACAACAAAAACACAATATATAGTAAATTAATTTTTCTACTTTTATGCAAAGACTCAAATCGTTTGGTTCAATAATTAAAGAGTCTTACAGAGTATCGGAGAATTGTCAAGAATCACTGAGTGTGTGTGTGTGTGTGTGTGTGTGTATGTGTTTTGCATCATACTGTTCGATATTATATAGCTTTACACCTTGTAAAATTAATAAACACCTTGTATATTTAAATTGATTTTTGTTCCAGTTTGGGGCTACAAATATTTCCTTTTTACCCATTAAATTTCATTAAATTATGTCTAACAGTTAAGAAGTTATTATTTTAAAGTACCAAAACTGCAACTGCAAACTTACTGCAAATAATAGGTTGCAAATCTATAAAATATAACCATTATTCCTATATACCTACCAGCACTTTTCGATAAGTGTGTAGCAAGGTTGCTTTAAAAAACATTTTACACTATATTATATTCGTTTGGATGTGCCATAGAATTTTAGTGATTAGTTTATATGTGCCACGAGACAAAAACGATCGAAAATCACTGTTATATATCTACACACACACATACGTAGGAGGAGTTACTCGTTCCGATCGGCAGTAAAGGTTTCGCGGTATGACGAAAGAAAGTTGGCCATAGAGAGTCCCGGATTGGCTTTTCCCGCTCCAGGAAGCAGGAGATCCGATCATAAAAAGGCGTCGCTACCGCTGATCGAATCTCCGGCAGTGAAAGGCTGGATATCACGGAATTACGACCAACGCGCCACGCCACCGGTACTCTCGCTCGTTTCATCTTCTACAAACGTACCAAGTTGGCCCGAAGTTCAATTGCAGCTAAACCGTTTTCGAAGTTGTAACCATTGAAAACCGCTCGGCAACTATTATTGGTTGAGGTCGCGTGGTATAATTACTCCCCTCACCACGGCACACCGCACTCCAGCTCTGCTCCCTTCCTCCTGGCTCTTACTCCTAGCGATAACTCGACACTGTCTTTCGGTTATCCGTCCGCAGCATCAGCACCACCGCTATCACCAGTGTCTACGCTCGTATTTTCGATTAAACGCGGAAAACCGTCAAACGCAAATCCGTCGATTAGGAGAGACTACCACCTTACTCGTTTCCGCTTCTCCCCGTTCCATTCCCAACGGAAGAAAAGAAAAAGATCAAGAAAGAGAGAAAAAGAGAATCTCGAGACACGGCCTCGATAACTTTACCAGCGAAACTTTTCGCGATACAGACGGTAGAGTCGTGAAAAATCCTTGCGGTGGCTCTTTACGGTGCTATGGCACAAAGGCAGAACTCCAACTTCTTCTTCGGAATTTATATCGTCGCGAGAACTCCTATCCTAGATCGTAGAAACACCGTGGAAAGCTGGTGGCTTCTCTTCATTCGATTCGACACGAATCGATCCAATTCGAGTTAACTTATCAGGATTTTCGATGAATAAACGTAACGTAATTTGTATGAATAGTAAATACTACGGTCCAGGTCGATCGAAAGCAAACTTTTCTGCTTTGGATTACTTCGAGTACGACACTCTTTGTGATACGTTTTAATGATCCACGAGAAAATGGTTATTGCGAACATAGTTGAATGGCGATCGGTAAACAATGAAATATGCAAAATTTTCAATTTTGCTTCGCCCTCTAGTACCTCCTTATACCTTACTAGAAGTATATTACTAATTTTCGGACAGAAGAGTAAACTGTTCTGAGATTTATTACGAAAAAGGAATGAAGAGAAGGAGAGTTAGAGAGTTACAAGGAGAATGAAAATCTATTCTTTCGTACGCTTTATCCGCTTACCTACGAGCTATCAGCTTTTATTAGTTTACCGAAGGCTTGACGATTAGCGGTTCGCCGTGAACGAAACAATAAGAAGTCCGAACGAATTATTAAAGCGACCGATGGTCTCTCTAGTTGAAAATGAGAATATCAAGTAATCGGTGTGTTATTGACACGCTTATTGCCATAATACTGGCACGAAACACAAGTGGACGCTGCATTCTCTCTTTTTTAACCGACTTCAAAAAGAATGTGTGTTACGCGATATCTTCGACAATTGTGTACTAATTTTAACACTAGGTTTAGGGACATTTCTTATACCACATAAAGAATTTCAAAATTGGAAGGCTTTAATGAATTTAAGGCGTTAAATGAATAATAATTAGTACAAGTGGTAGAAAAATAATGTTAAAGTGTTAAACAATGTTAAGTTTTTTTGTTGTTTTTGACGGTTTTCGTAATTATTCCTCATGAAGAATGTGTCAAAATGACGCGCTCCGTAAACCTAGTGTAAATGATTATTTTTTTATTGAATGGGCAGTATCTCGAGGGTGGTCCTATTTTAATTTGAAGGGTAAAAAAAAATAGCCAAAAACGACTAAAAATTAAAGAATAAAGTAATTTTTACAAAAAAATATAAACCGACTTAAAAAATTGGTAAATATCTAGAAAAGTGCCCCCACCCGCGATGATCTTGATCATGACATATGTTGTCAAGATCACCGTCCTGAGTGACCTAGAGAAGGTTTTAGGCGGCGGTCGTTTGTTTAAAAAAGTTATTAACAAAAGAAATGTGCAAAATGTAGCACTTATTTGGGGTAAGGTTGGGTTTGGGTTGGGTCTATTTTTCTGTAGTGTTCACTGCAGCATAAAAACAGTTGTATGTACAGAAATACGACGCACTTCTGTCACAAATAGTGTTTATACGTCTACTTTCTATACGAATCACTGTGTTATGCTGCAGTGCCAGTTGAAAAAAAATATGACTGTATAAAAACCAAGACGCACCCCTCCCATAGGTACCTATAAATGCTGTTTGTAGGTGGCGTGCGTCTTGGTTGGATATGCTGCAGTGACCACCACAAAAAAAAACCCAACCCAGACCAAACCTAGGCGTTGGGTCACACTCCACCCGGGAGGGGATGGATTCACAAATTTCTTTTATTAATAACTTTTTAGTAGAAAACGACCGCCGCCTAAAACCTTCTGGTGGTCACTCATGAGGGAGATCTTGACAATAGGTATATGTTAAAGTCAAGGTCATCAGGGGTCATCGGGGCACTTTTCTAGATATTTACCCAAAAATTTGCCGGATAAAGTTCCGAAAAGGTCCCACATTTATTTAGATATTTTATGCTTTTTTATATACATACTAATCAATTTTCATTAAAATTCCATGGATTTAACATTATTTTCACGGATATCGAAAATCGAAAATAAAAAACCCGATAATTCCAAAACGGTTGCGACGCGCCAAAAATCCTTTTGGTTTTTTACTTATCTCTATGTATACTAACTTCACACAAAAAATGAGCTCAATCGGGGGTGGGACCTTTTCGGAACTGCACCCAATATTTACATTACTTACCCAATCAGTTATTTTTTTAAATATTTTTGTTGTAATATTCATTGGTAAATATTTGTTTCGTAAAAATTTACTTTATTAATGAATAATATTTCATTAAATTACAATTATTCCAGCTCATGAAGAAGCAAACGAATCGAGCATTATGTTTTCCTTTAAGAGGTATCTTTCACAAAGTACTAGGAAGAGTTATTCAAGATACATAACATGACGTGTATGCATCTACGTATCCATGTATGTCCAACGTATAATAGGTACGCGTTTCTTTCGTTTTCCAACGAAGGGAAAACGAGAAAGAAAGAAAGAGAGAATGGTTACCCCTTTGAGACTTGTATTTACTTGAGGTACATAGAAAATTTCTAAAAGTTCACATCGTCTCTAGAAAGCTCGCACGTTTATGAAAGTATTACGTAGCTTAAAAAGATGTCCACGGCCCTTACGTTGGATGGAAATTTAATGAAAGCACGTAGGATTACGAGCCATTTATTCCCACCTTAATGGACGTTAAATAAAAGATTTTAGCTTTACCCTTTACCCCTATACCATTCCCTGCTTATCTAACAGGGGTAATGAATTCTACGTCTAATAGAAATTACTTCTCGTTTACCGCGCTCTAGTTAATTAATAATGATGCCGTGCTACTGTCCTGTAAACTAAACGATTTCCAAGCGAGCGAATCTTTTTAGGAATTCCAAAGCTATTTACGATTTATGTGTTATCGCGGAGGTACGCGCGACAGTTTTCAATTTGGACGATGCGCTACATAAAGAGAGGAACGAGAGAGGAATTATAAAGTAATGGAATTCGAGGGCGTACGTACGTACAACGCGTAGGACGCTCGGACGAATCGAGCTCGTTTTCTTGCTTAAAACGTACCAGTTTACCGAGCCAGGACGATGCATAATTTTGTATTTTTGCGTTAAGTTGACAAAAGAGAAAGAGAGAGATGCCGAACGTAACGCGAACGTTTTAAAACGTACCTACTGGACGAGCGTTACTGCCTAAGTTTCTTTTTTTCAGTCCTCGCTGAGAGGCAACGACGAAACCAGAGGAAAATTCATTTTTCACAACGAAATCGGACGTATGGAAAGTTTAGGAAATCTCTACACCGAATGAAATTACCACCCCTTCTTCTTATGCTTCTCGTTCTTGATAGGTGACTACATAGCCGTTCGCTCGCTCGCACGTGGCTCACGGAAATCTCAGCGTTCGACGTCGAATTTATTACCGGTAGGTATTTTACGATTTTTCGATGCCGTTCAAACGACATTGTGGTGGCCCGCTCACGTTCTTCCCGCTCTTCGTTCGTCTTTCGAAAACGCTTTCGAAGCGAAGCTCTATTTCCACCGTGGAGAACGTCGACCCGTTAAATCGATGATTTCTTCCTTGAATCGTGCTAGGGAAAATTTTGATTAACTTCCGTGTAGGTCGGATCTACAATTTTTTTGCATTTTGGTGCGCTGATTACGAATATGATAGTGAACATTGGTACAAATTTGATTTTAATGGCATAAAAATCGTGTTTTTTTTCCATTTATTTCCGTAAATAATGGGAATTTTGAAAAATACTTCAAATAAAAGTTGTAGATCTCATCGAAAAATATATTTTATGTCTTAGTAATTTTTGCCATAATGACAATAGGTTTTGAGAAAAATGACGTTAAATGTTCAGAAAGTCCTATAACTCATCTAACATAATTTGCTTCGTTCCTCTCCCGCTCACGTGTTTTCTTTACCATTGGATTCTTGACTTTCCGTGCGAAAGATGATCTGGGTTGAGTCTGGATTGGGTCTGGGCCGGGTCTGGTCCCCCCATACTCCGCCCCCTCCCCCTGCTCACAAAGCAAAACAACGGCCACGCTTATACTGTATCACATGGGTTTGCGACTTTACACGTTTAGAGATGTTCACTCATCGTCTTGATTACCCTTTATAATATTTTAGTTTTTTGGGCTAGTTAGGGTAAGTGTTTAAATTAATTTAAAAAACTCGATGTGTGTTAGGTGGAATATAAACTTTTGAACATTTAACGTAATTTTTCTGAAAAACTATTGTCTTTATGGCAAAAATCAATAATATATAAAAAGAATATTTCGATGAGATCAACAACTTGTATCTGCAGTATTTTTCAAAATTCCTATTATTTACAGAAATAAATGGGAAAAAAACATGATTTTTATGGTTTTCGCTATGAAAATTAAATTTGTGCTAATTTTCACTATCATATTCGTAATCAGTGTGCCAAAATACAAAAGATTATGTAGTTTCAACAAAATCGGAGTTCCGACCAAATCTACAGTCAAACATTTTACTTGGCACATTTTACCAATTCTTTTATTTTAATGACCATTCACCAAATTATTAGTAACAATCGTGACAAAATTTTGTCATAATTATTCTTTCGTTGTTCTAACCTCGTGTCAGTATATATTGAACATTCTATTTATGTTTTTGCATTGATAAAACCCATCAGAAATGTCTATTGACTAGATGCATATTCGTCGCGTCCTTCTGCTTTACGAATTTCGTAAAGGGAGACAGTAAAAAATATTTGTAAAGCGTATGGAATGCATACTGTGAATATTCGTAAAACATTCCGATCAATACAAGCTTAGCTTGCAAGCAATAGAAAAATAGAGCACCAACTGTAGACGCTTTTTTAAAAATGCGAAAATAGAACGAGTTGTCGGTGACTCTCGATGATTACCTGAAACAAAAAGGAAACTGAATTAGATATGATATCAGAGTTCAAAGGCATGCATTATTACACTATGCATGCAATAGAAAACGTCTATGTAATGTTATTATTAATTACTACTGACGAGAAAAGACGACAACGTGGTAAAATAAAATAAGATAAAGAAACTGCGAGCCATTTTTAGGCACGAACGCAGGGAGTTTCTTATACTCTCGATCGAGCAAAAAGTGTAACAGACGGTTATCTCTGAAACTATTCGAGATATTCAAAGCCCCTTTTGAATCTTTACGTTTCATAACAAGGTCTAAGTGTGTGTATGTGTGTATGTTTTTCCTATGTATGTTTCACCTATGTTGTACACAAAATATTATAACTTTTTCGAAGAAGGCACAAAATTAATTAACAATATACTAATAGCCAGGAATTTTGGGGTGTATGATGGACATTTCCGTAGTGGGTAGTCACTCCTTTCTTCGCGAAAATGACCTTGTAGGAATATTTTGTGCCGCTTCATGTGCTATAACATAGGTGAAACATACATACTCTGCTACTAAAATTGACTGCACATCTCACCTGTTACTGGGGGGCGGACGGGCAAGACGGATATGTTAATTTTAAAGATAAATAAAAAGTATATGTCTTCATTATATTTTTTCCTAACCCTTTGTACCCTTAATCTTTGGTCATTTGCACGTTAATAATTGAGAACAAAATTCCAAAAAAATAAATTTTTATTTAATTTCTTTCTGTTTTAAAAAAATGTGTCATTATCCGTTTTGCCCGCCCATGTACGGGATACACTGGATACACTGAACACGTTTCATGGGTCCACTCCCTACATACTTCGCATTCTTTGCACACAGTGCAAAAGTATAATATCTGTTGATCTGAGTTTGTTTTTAGGTTTTGTTTTATACCTGTCAATTTCATTTCTTTTTCATTTTTTACCTGCACCTTGGTCATTAACAAACTATGTATAAGAAGAGCGAAACGGACAGTATCCGTTTTGCCCGTCTTGTACTGTATTTATATAACTTAATCTCAACCAATTATGGTGAAGCAAAAACTCATAATGAAGATGTTTGTTACACGTCTATTTACACCACATTTTATTAGAAATATCAAAATATGGCTAGCCCTGAATATAATTTTAAAAAACACAAGATATTTACGGCTGTTTTATCGTAATTTTTGAAAGAAAATCGAATTTCTTTACACAGAACGCATGGTTAGTAACCTATACTCCAGGACGAGAGCTAAAAATATGTGCATGTGTGTAACGAGTCGACCGACAGTAGTCCTGTCTCTTTCTATCGATGGAGTACCGAACTAGATCAAAAATTCTTCTTGCCCAACCTATTCGTCTTGCCCGTCCGTCCCCTATATTATTCCATACTCTAACTATACTTTATAGTGCTTTTTCCCACTTAGTTGTATTTAATTTTATTGCTTTTCATTTCCACTATTTTCGAAGTCGGTTTCTATTTTTTTTAATAAAATTGTACCTATGAGTATTTAATTTTTATGAAATAATTGTATAGATGATAAATTATTGCATTGTAAAGATCGAGAATGTGCAAAGTGTTAATATACTTAATATTAAGTAGCCGACATGTGCAACCACTCTGCGAGTACCCAGAGGCGGAACTTTCCACTCCTGACTGGAAATTACAGTATCAAGCGCCTCACCTGGCCCTACCTACTTAAGATTACTCACGCATACATACAGAAGGGATTCTACTTATTTTATCCATTTTAAAATGGAGGATATGAGATCAACAAAACAGCTAATAACTCCTAATGCTTTCATGGCTTTCCTTGATCTCAAAGATGCTTATTTCCTTGTTCCAGTGCATGCAAAATCTCGGAAGTACTTGAGAATTTCATTTAAAGGTCAATTATATCAATTTTTATGTCTACCATTTGGCTTGTGTAGTCAGGGCCGGCACAAGACAGGTTTAGCGCGTTCCCTCGAACCCGGCCCCGCGCTTCAATTTTCAAAAAATCGATTCACATAACCGTTCGCACCCTTACAATCGAGAACCGATCCAGGAACTTTTTTTTTTTTGCTCATCGATTTCGGATCTAGACAGCATTAATGAAAGTCTAAGATTCCCCGATTGAGAGACGCCTTTGATTAATTTTTTACCCCGGTTTTTTTTAAATTTATACCATCATTTACGCCAGGTGTGTGTTGGATTTGATTGTCCATTCAGGCCACGCTGAACCTTTTTGAACCTAGCCGTGCGAAAAGTCGCGCCGGCGCTGTGTGTAGTAGCCCTTATGTCTTTACAAAAAGTATGAAACTAGTAATGAATTAATTCAGAGGCAGAAGTTTTTTGTCAAGAATATACTTAGATGACATTATCCTTATAGCTAAGAGCTTTAAATCATGCGAAAAAATGATAACAGAATCTAAACAAATTTGAGAAAAATTAGGTTTTATCATAAATCAAGGAAAGAGCTGTTTTCTTCTATCGCAAAAATGTAAATTTTTGGATTTCATGATTAATTCGATTGATTATTCTATTGAGTTGACTGACAAAAAGAAAATTCAAATATAGAACTTAATTAGTAGATTTACGATCGGAGAATCTTGTAAAATTCGAGACTCTGCATCCTTGATCGGGGTGTTAAATGCAGCTTGTCCTGGAGTAGCTTATGGTTTGGTTCATTGTAAAAAACTTGAAAGAGAAAAGTATTTTGCACTGTTAGTGAATAATGACGAATATGACGGCGATATGATTATTAAGAATGTTTTAAAGGAGGATCTCGAGTGGTGCAAAATTAATAGTCAAATTGGAAAGAACCCAATAAGATCGGCAAAATAAGCGTTTCTGAAAAAGGACCTCCCACAGGATACAGTTGACATTATGGTTGATTCTATAGCAGGCTTTTCGTTAAAAGCCTTTTGTTAGATTGATAAACCTTCTCGAAAAGGCTTTTTTTGTTAAAAATTTTTTTATTCTATTACTTGTCTAATTGTTTGATGATACAACAAATTTAGGACGACAAAAAGCTGTAGATGAAAATATTTTAATGACACATTAATTTTACTTTGACTATCTCTCTCTCACGTGACCATCTCCTCGGATTTACCCTAATCACGTATTAAAACGTTAGGATGAAACAATTATTCTATTAGATGAATGGCCTATATTTTTGTCGGTATTCTCGGCTTACACCAATCTGATAACGCGATGTTCTAACGTTAACATAAGAAGGGATATCGAGGGCGGTAAGAGACTGAAAGCAACGAAGAACAGCATAGTGGAGAGAGAAAGAAAAAAAGAGAGGCCGTAGAAGATAAGATAGATACGATCTACCGCTATAGTGCCGGTTAATGACCCGCTGTTTATGCAGGAAAAATGTGGCGGAAGAGTCTAGGAAGAACGGAGAAGGTGCGATAGAGAAAGAAACGCGTCGTAGATAGAAAGTAGATGGTGGAGGAGAGGGTCGCCACCCGGAGGAAGGGATGAGAGGGTGAAAAGGGTCGTTGTACCGTTCCGTAACGCTTCTCCTTCCATCTCCGGTCGGTCGGTCGGTCGGTCTATTAAAAGTTCGAGGTAGCCGAAAGGGAAGTTAAGGGTGGTCGATTCTTAACGCGAGCTCTCGTTCTATTTACTACTTCATAAAGTCTTTAAAATCAATCGTTAGGGAGTACTCCATCAATAGGACGGAAAGGACCGTCTCGTATCAATCGATCTGCGGATAATTCAAACGTTCCCAAAATTATTCGAATCTTCTAGGTAGGTAGTTTATACTAACTGATGATACAATAGACCGCATAGCGACATTTCTATAGATCATACGGACGAAACTAAATTCTGTAACTTCGATAAGATCGACAGAGATCATAAAATATAGGATAATTTAGAACCCGCAGGATATTATAGTAAAATGAACTTACTTGAAGTTGAACGAACGAAGGGAAAGGAAATTTCAAAGGGAATTAATTAAGCGAACGAAGGAGTAATGTACTCATCGATTTACGAGGCCCCGAACGTTCAAGTTATCGTGCTTCGCGCCTCGTTATAGTCTAGTCAAACAAGAAAAAGAAGTTGAGAGCGTAGATGGTCCAGGAAGGAGAGGCACGAGCGAGCCACGAGTGAGGCACGAGCGAGGAGAGGGGGTGAAAAGAGAAGATCGGCCCGGATCTCGTGATAAAGTGTTGGGGTTGGAGAATCGCTTCCTCCAGGAGTGGCCAGGATAACGGCCGACTTACCGAATATGATTTATGTCCCAATATAACTGGCCAGCGATAAAATAAAGAGTCACCTTTACGTTCGCTCCTTCTTCTTCCGCCTACGTCGTTTTTCTCGCATTCTTAACGGCAATTCCTCCAATTTCGCTCGTTGATCCTGTAGATCCGACCAAATCGCACTGGGAACGTTCGCAGAATACACCAATTAATCTCTAAATAGTATAAAACAAAGTCGCTATCCGCATCTGTATGTCTGTTTGTCCGCTTAGTTCTTCTAAACTACGCAACAGATTTTGATGCGGTTTTCACTATCATTTAGAGAATTACTTCCGGAAGATTTGTATGTACAGTACATTCTAATTAAATTTATACATAGTAGAGAAAAATCGATGTTTTTCAATCAAGTCGTAAAAAAAACGATTTTTAGACGCTTACATGGCTTACGCTTGCTAAACCTTATGAGGTACATCAAAATAATGTAAGTACTAAAAAATTGTAGGTCTTAAAAAGAGCTATAGAAAAGTCCGAGACGGCATGTGTCTATCTCCTAAGATTGATTCACAGTAACCATTTTTATCTTTGACATATTAATTAATAGAAAAATAATAGGTTATTTGCGAAGCTATTTTGACAGACATAGTGTTAATCCTAATTCAATTAAACATATTAGTTACATTTGGGTTTAAATTTAGATAAAAATGTTTTTTTACACCATCTCTAATAGTATAAAACAAAGTCGTTATCGGTTCAGATTTGAGCGTTGAGTGGTTTTTGCATGAACAGCCATATGTAGCCCTTGCGCGTGTAACTTCTAAGCAAAATTTGTTTGTGTTGTCTAATGAAAAAACAGCTGTAAACATTGTGTATAAAGACATTTGGTAGTTAGTGGCAGCATAGTCCGATTCAAATGATAAAACTTTGACATTGACAACTAACATAACCTAACAAAGTCGTTAAATCTGTAAGCTGTACACAAAAATAAGTAATGTTTAAATTTCGACCCATGTTTTACGATAAAATATAACTAAAATATCAACAAATATTATGTAAAGTAAAAATATTTTCTTGCTAAACGCACTTTTCATAACAATGAACTGTCAATATCAAAGCGCTAACAAATGGATCGGATAATACCTGTGTCTGAATCGATCGGACACTTACGAGTACTTGGTCCTTTTTAGACCTAAATGATGCCACATTAATAAATTGCACTCGTGCGAAGCCGGGGCGTGTCACTAGTACTCCAATATAAATTAGTACATTTGAAAGAACAATTCGTGTCATCCCATGCACGTGAAGTCGGAAGGATTTCGAGATACGAGTTGGCACCACTCCCAGGACGTGGCTCATTCGCACTTAACTTGCCGAGGAGGCTTTAGCGTCAGGCATCGATGCATTGATACTCTGTAAATTATGCTGAAAGCATCGACACATCAAAAGTCGTCTCTTTCCTCTACCCTAAGCTCACGTTGAACATTTTTCACTTCGACTTTGTCCATGTCTTACCAACTTTGCGTGTGCGCAATATCTAAAGAGATATATTTTTTCCACCAAGTTTATTCACCAATTAAAATTATACATGTAGAAATTGCTTTTAGATTAAATGTATGAATCGCTCATTTGCTAAATTAATTAACTCCACCAAATAAAAAGTATGATGACCAAATTTGTAGTTAGATACATTTAGTAATTTACTATCATAATAATTTGTTTCGTTTAATGGCTTAATTCTCAAGAAAATAATCATAATTTAACACTAGATTGCCTGATCGAGTCAATTTGACTCATTTACGATTTTATTGCTATATATGTATATAGAAAAACCTAAATAATTTTTTTTAAAACATATGTTGATTTTTAATAGCATTATAAAATGTATACAAATACTAATTCCTTTCCCTTCCCACTCCTTAGTTCCAAAAATCCATATTTACTATGCCTATTTTAACGGATTGGAGCCAAATTGGCTTATTATATATTTTGAAAGTTGGTCGTTTTACACATACGTGTAAACACATGTGTGCAGGCTCTCGCAGATGGCCTCTTCACGTATTTTATAATATCTTAGATTTAGCAGCAATCAATGCTTGGGTTTTATATAGAGAGGTCACTTAAGTTAAAATCTCAAAAAAAGAATTTATTTTACAATTAGATAAAGAACTAAGCGGTAACTATGAACATGAATCCGAAAATGCTTTCACGCCTCTATCTAATATACAGAATATTGAAAAACGGTTGAATGGTCAAGTTCAAGTATCATGCAAAAGAAATAGAAGTAAAGTCGTCTGTGCCAAATGTAATAACAAAATCTGCGGAAAATATATTTTAAAAACAGAATATAGCTATATGAAAAAATTGTTTTGAATAAAGTTTCTTTATAATAATTTTGTTTTTTAAACTTCAATTTTGATGTTTGAGGCAAATTTATTCCAGGCAAAATAGGTATATACCCAAAATCCGGCAATCAAAATATTCTAACACGATCATTTTCACGAACAAAGGAGTAAGTGCTTAATACGGAAATATCCTTCAAGGCCCCTGAATTTCTGGCTATTAGTGTAGGTATTGTTAATTAATTTTCTGTCCGAAAAAGTTGCAATATTTTGAGTATGACAAAGATGAAACACCTACATATTGTTTAACTAAAATTGACTGCGTATCTCAGTTATTACTATATCTTTCCATAATGTATCTATACATTTAACATTATATATATTGTAACTATACATAACAAATTATTTCATTCTTTTTAGCGCTTTTTCTAAATGACATCAATCTCGTTTATTGCTTTAAATCTGTACTATTTTCGAAGTCTATTTTTATTTATTTTGTTACAAATTTCTTTATTTCTGACATAGGGAAGAAACGGATTATCGAACGACAGTCTTTTCGATATATTTATTTTCAGTCCTTTTTAGAAACTACCTATATAACGGTCTTATGCACATATATATTTAATAATAATAATCCACTGATACGATCCTTTTATAGCTTCCTAATAAAATTACTTCCCACCGATACAAAAAAACAAGACAAACGGAGGAGATCGAGCAAGTCAATATCCTTGATATCGTAAAAGCGAAGAGGAAGCGAACCATCGAGACTCTTTCAGACAAGAGAACCCCGACTGCTCCTCGATTCAGCATTCTCGTTCGGGACTTCTCCGTCTAGCGATTCACCCCTTTCGTCCGTTCTCCGAAGATACTTATTCGTTAGATAAACCCTCGTGTACTTTTTGTGGCGACTCCACTTCGGGTTAATCGACCGGATGATTTTTAAGAGCGATTGTTCCGAAAACTTCCGACGATTCTGGCCGGCCCTCCCCCACTCTTCGCTCATTCCGGCAAGAATGGCGCGAGGAAAAGAAGAGGATTCTATAGCGAGAAGAGTTCGAAAGAGAACAGAAGTAAAGAAGGAAGGAAGCAAGGAAGGAAGAAATAAGACGAAGAACTTCATCGTCGCGACTGATTGGTCGATTTGTCAAGCACCCCTCGTCCGAACTCAACTTCAGCGAAGAGACTAACCCACTCCAAACGAATCCCCCTCTTTCTCTCTCTCTCTATTTCCCTCTCCTCTTCTTTCTATCATTCCCTCCTCTCGCTGATGGTTAATTGAACCGGTAGACCCGCTGATCCAACGAGAGCGACGCTTCTCTCGCGTTCTTTCCCCTTCCGGCGATTGATCTTCGACGTTGCTCCATCGAGCAACTTTATCGGAAGAATGGATCGAGATCGATCGCGTCCTTCTACAGGAAGAAGGTCCTGCGGCGTCCCTGTCAACCAGGGAGGACTAGGACGCCCGATTTATTTAACCGTGACTCTCACCCGCTCTCTCCCTTTTAATTAAAAACGGCGAGCACCGCTCGAATATCTATTCTCGCGTGGCTAATTACGACAAATATTTCTCAACCGGTATCCTCGACTTTTCGGACAAATCTTAGGGGATGCGTAAGCGCGTTTCTTTGTCCGCGAACCAAATAGATACGATCGATGATCGTAATATCGATAACCATGACGAAAGAAATTTTGTATGAAAGAAGATGATACAAAAAGAAAATAAAAAAGAAAAGAAACTGTAGCGAAGAAGGATGGACGTGGACCGGTCCTCCCATCCTATGCCATTTTTCTTGGTTCGAATCGGGCAAGGCCACCGCGATCCTTTGGCATCGATGTTATCTCTCGACCTGAGATACGGCGATCCGAAGAAGAAATATACCTTGGCGAATGAGGGAGGACGATGACTACGTGGGTGAAGAGAAAATTCCAGGAGAAAAAAAAAGGGGAGAGAAAAAAAGAGAGAGGGTGGAGAAAAAAGAGCGAAGAAGAAGAAGAAGAAGAAGGTATCACGGCCAAGCAGGAGACATTAACTTTTTAACCCCGCTTAACGATCCCCCTGTTGCGGGGGTATCTCCCCTCATATCGGAATAAATTACGAAAAAAGAGCTTATCCCGGCTGGCTGCTGGTGGCCCCGGGGGCGGAGGCTCGCTACGAATTTAATAAAGTACGGCCTCATGATAAATCCGTGCTCACTTAGTAATGCGCCGTCGGCCGTCGGCTAAGGCGAAAAACAAAACTTAAGGAAGACACATCGCTGGAAAAATCCTAATGAATAGTAATGACCCGGACGGTTATACGGCTAGCCGAGAAGCACGCGGGCTGTGTATCGCTTGTCGCAGGATTTTATTTCTCCCTTTTTCTTTCTCCCTTTTCACAACCCTCTTCGACGATCGATGTGCTACGTGACAACCCTTAAATGCGTTTCCATCGATGCAGGATTCTTATCTTGTTTCGTCTTTTTCAAGCCCATATAGGAACCTGTGTAACTTTTTCAGTTATATACCATTACCAAGAGCTTCTCTCGACTCTGTATACCTACATATACAGGGTGTCCGGTTCCACGTGTCCAAGCAGAAAACTGCATGTGCACGTCAATGATTCGAGTCAAAAAGTCTAATACTATTTTTCGAAATTTGGCTCAGTTAAATAATTATTAACTAACAAAGATCGGCCGATCACAGCGAACTGTAACATGTAACGTTGTTTATTGTGGATTGCTCTCTCTATTGCATCATCTCTTGCCGAGCTGCGGGCTCGAGTAAACCGCCTTTCTTCGCTAATCGCCATAATTAGCAGATTTTTGTTATCCAATAACTCGTTAACTAAGTCAAATTTCGAAAAATTGTATTAGATTTTTTGACTCAAATCATTGATGTGCACATGTAGTTATCCGCTTGAACACCTGGAACCGGACACCCTGTAGAAGACCTTTGACACCAGAAATACAAGCCAGCAGTATCGACCATACTTTTTTTCTTTACCTTATCTGCCAAACACGTGAGAAAGAAGGGAAAGAAAAAAGGAAAGATCGAGCACATCGAAGATCGTTTAAGCTGGCCATCGCGATTCGTCCCAAAGGACTGTGTCGCGGGATCGTCTCAGTTTCGACGTTTTTTTTCGAGGTTAGGATACGGCCATAATGGAGCAGCACCAGGCAAAGAGAAGGGCAAAGTAAGGATGGATAGGCGAGGGATTAAGGGATTATCGTCTGAAACTGTTCGTTGGAAAAAAAGCCAGTCAGGTATACGATAGGTACGTATTACGTGTAACGCGAATATATAGATGTTCGCGAGAAGTAGAGAATGGAAAAAGAAGCTGCGTCGAGCTCGCACGTACGCGCAAATTCCCACGCTTCATTAATGTCTAGGTAGTTCCTGCTGCAGGAAAAAGAGGAAGCGCGAACGGTACTACCCTTCTCGCTACGATCATCCCCCGATTTGCGCTTTTCGTTGCTCGAAACACGAGACTACAACCCGCGACGCGTATCTCATTCGCGTAGACGTTAATCAAACACGAAACCTCTTCACTAAACGCAAGCGTTCGCTCTTCTTCCTCGCCACTTGTATCGTCACTTTCTGTTCTTAACCAAACGATCTTTTGAATTCTGTTTTACACGTTTTACAAAAACTCTTCATATGTACTAGGTGTACCGGTTAATACTGCGGATTTTGTAATAAAAAAAAATACGATTACTTCATGGAAAACAACACAAGTGCTTTATTCAAAATAAAATTATATGAAAAAAACAAACTTTTTAAAAAAAAGCTTTTATTTAGTGTACTAAAAAGACAATAATAAGAATATTTTTTTGTATAAGACAGTGCTGAATGCTATCTATAAGTGGTCATAGTTCAAATGGGTGGATCCTTATAAAAAGTAGTATCAAAGTTATGGCTGTAAAACATAATATATTATGTTGAATTATCTGTCTTAAAAGCTTGTTGCGCGCGAGAAGACATTAATATTGTTCAACAGAGATTATAAGTATCTAAATATGTATGTTTATGTTCTATTCACGTGACAAGCTTTTTAAGACAGATAATTCAGCATAATATATTATATGTGTTACAGCCATAACTTTGATACTACTTTTTATGAGGATCCACCAATTTGAACTATGACCACTTATAAATAGCATTCAGCACTGTCTTAATCAAAAACATTCTTATTATTGTCTTTTTAGTACACTAAATAAAAGATTGTTTTTAAAAAGTTTTTTTTTTATATAATTTAATTTTTTAATTTTTAGTTACGTCTTAACCTGTGCATTCTGAAGATGCAACACTGGGTTATGAGTAAAAATTATATTTTGTCATAAAAAGTCAACATGTATACAAAATTTCAAGCTAGTAAATGCAACGGATGTGATTCAAAATTGACTCACGAAATTTGATCTAAACATACTAATGGAGCAAGTTAAATAAAAGCTTGTAATAATGCCCATCGTTGGCTGAATATTTCCTCCGTCTTTCACGTAATTTTTGGATACCGTCTCAATAGAACTTTTCTTGTTTCGACGTAAATCATTAAGTGTCCCAATTGATGTCTACTTCTTCGTACGTTTTGAAATGTTGCTCAGGAAGTACGTGTGCGATCGATCGAAACAATTGATAACCTGAAGGAGCAAAGTCTGATGAATACGGCGGGTGCGTAGGCATGGAATCAAGTTCAATATGTACTTACAAATCTAAGTCAATTTCAATAACCAAGTTTCATTTTATGGGTTTCGAATACTATCAAAAAACAATAGAGTTCCTCTGAGTATACTTGGAATGTACTCATTTTATACAAGTTGGTTTCGAACTCTAGAATGATTACCTGTAAGTTCAAACTTGTAAGTAGTTCGATTTTCGAAAGATTCGAACCTTTTATAAGTAGCACTCGAATCCTCAGCAGTTGTCACGCTACACCATTGAAAAGTTAAGCTTCTCTGATGAAAATACTCATAAAAGGTTCAAATCTACTCAATCAGGGTTCGAGTATATTTGCAAATACCGATTACTTTACTCAAATACCTCGTCTGGATTCGAATCTACCTGAAAGTACCTACTGCTTTCTTTTTTCGAAGTATTCATAAAAGATTCGAAACTATTCAGTTAGATTCGAACCTACTCATAAAATACTTAATCTGATCACTTCGAAATCATTACTTTTGAAGCGTTTAAACCAGCGTTTACAACTATCTTGAGATGGAGTATGTTCACCATAAGCTTCTCGAATTATACGATATTTTTCAGCAGCACTTTTCTTCAAAATAAAGTAACGAATTCAAACTTTCCGCAAATGTTCTTTTTTGGCACAAAATTTGACATTTTTTAGTGTAGAAATATCTATGATGTTAAACCTTCACAAAATTTGACATATGAAGTTTCGAAGCTTGTTGTCGAGACAGCAAAATGACACACATATCAGATTACATATGTGTAACACCATCTATTGAAAAAAATCCGCATTATTAATCGATACTCCTAGTATTTCTAGGTTATATGAGATAATCGACCAAGGGATAGTTAATTTAGACTAATTAATTGTTGGCGTTTGTTTACGTCGTATATAAACGGGAGTTAAGTTTGGTGAAGTGTATTTAATCGATACATTTTACTTTATTTGTGCAATTCTTATAAGAAAAATTCAATAATTATTAATAACAATCGCTATTATTATCTACATGACGCAAATGAAATAGCCAAAACGTCAAGATTGATCCACAGTAACAGTAGGTAATAACGTATTGGTTAATTACACTTCACAAAAATTTTTACTTAACTCCTGTTTATATACGACCTAAACAAACACCAACAACTAATTAATCTAAAGTACCTAGTATTCCTACATTATTGCGATAAGTATAATTGGAAAACAATATAATATGGATATTACTATAGAAAGATGGCGAAGACAATTAAAATTATACACAGAAAATTTATACATATTTGTCATAATATCAGACGCAAAGCGCTGTAACAAACAATCAGTTTCTTTACCATTAACACGTCGATTCGATCCGGTAATCTAAGTAAAATTGTAGCAGTGACACGGTGCATGGCCGTGATGACATACCAATCCAAACGGATTGAATTCTAATTGATCAGATCCACTTGAATGAGTCTAATGCCCATTAACGTTAGAGAGAAGATGTACGAAGCCACAGAAATGGTTTATCTGTTTGTCGACATAAAATTTCATCGAGAAGAAGAAAAGAAAAAAGACGTCAAGAAGGGAAAAGGAAGTTACGGTAGACGAGGTGAAAAACGCGATATCCCTTGTTAAATCTTTCCGCGGCACTTCAGAAAGAATTTTTAAGTAATGAGAAGGAGGTAACGTGTGAAAATGTAAGAGTAAACTAAGTTAAATGAGGCTGCGGTTAAAAGTCTAACAAAGAACTAGCACGAAAGAAAAAGCGAGGGTATGCGAGGTCGAGAGAGACAGAGGGGAGAAGGAAGAAAGGGAGAGAGAGAAAATGCACTTTCGCTCTGCGTTCTTGAACAAGACCGCAGGCTGCTCAAGACGAGCGGGAGCGAGCAACGAATTAATCCTGAAAAGTTCCCCTGGAAAAATGATGTACGAATTAGCGGCCCAATTAAGTCCTCCAATTTTGTGAATCGCGTCTCTCCAGTAAAACCGTCGAACTTTCCTAACGATTTCCGATTTGGATTTCCTCGTCCAGCCTTAGCTGCTGAACTAAAGGCTATCGATCTCGACTAACCGAACGCTCGCATAAGAGCTGAATTTTTTACAGACTCGTCTTATACCAGAATTCTGGCTATTATCCGTACAACGAATAACATACACGAATATACCACAAAATCGTTGAAAACCGTGTACCCTTTCGGGATACGTGAAAAGGATCATAGAAAACTTCAATGCCTTCGAATCACATTCATTATCCCTAAGCCGTAAAGAAATTGCAAATACTTAACCATTTCCATATGCATACATATGTAACAGACCTCGTGCCTTATCCAGCTAATCCGCTTGTATATTCTCACGAAGCGAAACGTTAGCCTATAATCTACGATTTGCGAGTTTTCGCAAAGAAACTTTCATACTTACGATCTCTTACCTGCCTAAGCAAAATTGCCGTAGGCTGGTAGAGACGCGGGGAGAACTTGACGCTCGTCCTACCAGGATTTAACGTGTCGGTAACACTTATCGCGTGACATCGCGGGTCTAACGGTGCAGAGGGGAGGGAGCTAGAGGAAACGATCGAAACAAGGGAGGTCGATAGATCGATGGATCTCAACGAGGCAACGATCAAGATAGATCTATCGTTACCCGCTCACGTGTACACGCTTTGGTGTAAACGCGTCGATAAACACGTAAGTCCACATCGTTACGTGTGACCACGGACTCCGACAAGCTATGTCCCTCACGTCTGGCAAACTCCATGCCCGATTTTACGAAGATCTACGTTATGCTACGGTTCGAGCATTCGGATTACCATACGCTCACGCACAAACACTCGCCGCCGTGACGAACTATCCTGTCGAGCGGACAGGACTGTATACTTCGAGATGTTTGACTGTACCAACCAGGCTAGATCGTTTTTTTTTCCCAATCTATCTCGGAAACGTGTAAATTGTTCGCTCGTATCGCTAGCAGCCCAATTTTGTTGTTGTAGATTTCTCATCGTATATTTTATCCGAGCTTGGCTGCCGCGAATCGATTAAAACGCGACATCGCGTTGGTAGAGGAAACGCCATCGAGGAACAATTAACATTGTGTCGGGCAGTAGCGTCGCTCGAATTCACACTGATAATACACTTGGGGAGGGTAGGAAGAAAGGAAGGAAGGGATCACTAAATTAAGCCTGCAAGGAGAATACTATGTGCCAGCCACGAAGGAACGACGAGGGGTGCGTTCCCCCAACCGAAAGTTACACGCAACGGGGAAATATAAAGGTCTCGAAGATTAATTCAAATGTCTGAGAAATATGAGAGTGCTAGGTTGCTCGAAGAAGTGATGTACCGTGGAAGCACGTAAAAGCCGAACGAAACGTGAAAGCGTACCCCTTTTAATCCCAGGGAAAGAAATTAATGTAAAAGCTGTTTCGCTCGACAATGTTTTACGATAAGATTTTTTCGCTAAACGTTTCCCGCCCTTCGAGAGGATAATCTTCGAAGGATCGAAACAAGGAAGCGGAATGCGGTGTGGATCGTGAACGAAATGAGTACAACAAAATTGTTGGTTCCCTTCTGGAACGAAAATGCACAAATATTTTTACGTTTTCGATTTGGAGCAAGTAGGTATCGTACAGAAGGCTGTGGGAGAAGTAGGAATTTTTTTATTATTATAAAGTGCTGAAAGAATAAAATCCGAAAGTAGAGGTTAGGTTGCCCAGGTTTTGTAATAGCCTTTATATTCTGTAAGGTTTCAGAGATGAACTATGCAGAGTTTATACCATATCGGACAAAGAGTGTAAGAGCTATTCCTCTGATCCAAATAAAAAGGTGGAACATTTTTAATGATTCAATTGTAAGAGGAAATCTACGAATCGAATCGTTTACGCAGGTTCATTTACAAATAAGAGAAAGAAACGGACTTTTTTTATTTTTATAGTATTGGTTATATCCCATAACAGAATTAAGCTTTTTACTCAACTGTGCGTGCAAAGGAGAGTATTGTCTTTAACAACCTTTCTATGTTTGTGTGTGCGTTTCTTTTTCCCCTCATATCTCCTGAAGGACTTGGTAGATTTGGGTAAATGTCAAACGATTCCTTATAATCCACACAAAATCCAATATGGCGTACCTATAGCAGCGATGATTTTACTTAATAAATATGCGATAAAAACGGAACATATCGCGACCAAGTAAGTGAAATCATAAACAATCGAGCATTGTCCATCGCTCGTTTTGGTTTTTTTTCGCTTTCTTTGTCACTCATCCTGTATGACCGCATTAAGAAGAAGTGACAGTTTCGATTGATTAAGGAACGGATCTATCGCGTCACTATTCCTTAGCTGGCTGGCACGGAGTATATATTTATACGGCATCTTACAATATTCATTAAAGATTAAAAAAAAACATTTTGTTTTGTTATTGCAACGATAAAACACTAAATACTAAAAAATATAAAATTAAAATAATTATTTAAACAAAAAACCCTACTGCGTAAGAACACCGAATAAACAAATATTTAGAATAAAAAAAATCAAATTAATAAATATTTACTTAACTAAAAAAATAAGAAAATGGGCAAACCAAATTATTACACATAATAATTACTCTACTATTCTAACAGTTTACTTCTTTAACATGAATCAGTTCAGGGCCATTTTACCATTTTCCTTAAAACAATACTTGATATGGTCCCGAAATGCTTAATGTTAAGGAATGACGTGTTAGGATAGTAGAGCAATGATTATGTGCAATAATTTGGTTTGGTTGTTTTCTTACTTTTTAGTTAGGTTAATATTTATTAATTTGACTTTTTTATTTTAAATATTTGCTTTATTTGGTATTCTTACGCAGTCGGGTTGTTTTTTAATAATTATTATTATTTAATACACATTTCATATCTCTTTCAAGGATGAAATTTGAAGAAAAACCTAATTTTTTATAACGGTTATTTTTTTTTAATTTCATTTGATTCGCTGCTGGAAGATATAATTATTGGAATACAAATTAAAAATCTTTTACTGTTTTTCTTTAGTTCCTATTAAATCTGTGAACTACAATCTATTCTACCAACACCTATTCTACCAAATAATTAAAAATAAAAAGATATAAACGGTTATGATGTAAAGATTTTTCATTAAAAATGATTAAAAATGCTTCAGTCTTTTGTCTGGTTTAAAGGAATAGCCCCGGAATGGAGAACGTACAGAGAAACATTTTATTTTCTATCTCTATATAGAAGGTAGATAGACAACGGATAATCTAATACATCGAGAAAAAGACGGATATCGGAGTTCGATTAGTCGCGTTAAACGATTCGAAGAATTCGTGCTGTCGCGGCGAACGAAGCGAAAATAACAAAAGGATAAGTAATCTTGCGCGTAGACGACTGAAACGAAATATCTCGGTCACGTATTCGCTCGAATTTCGTTGCCACGTACTTTCGAAACGAGCTGCGAAGCCGACCGCGAGGTCAAAGTGTTCGGAATACCCCGTTAAAACGAACGTCCCGACATTGTCCAATCCTTCTCACCCCACCTTCTAATTTCGCAAAAGACTTCGAACTTCGAGGTACACGCGTAATCGAGAATCACCTTAGCATCGCTTCTTTACCTCCTTTTTCCTCTCTACCATACTTGTTTCTATTCTAAGATGGTACGAGACTTCGTTCGTGGTTCGATGACTCGGCACTATGCGAATTGCTACTTGTTCCTGCTTTTGGAATAGAAGGGAGACGTTCCGTTTCATTGCGATCATGCATTTTCTTGCCTTTAGAAATCGAATCTGCGAGATTGTGCTATAAAAGAGAAGAACAACTGAACGTTTCGGAAAATTCTTACCTAGCTGATGTGTTTGCCTTGATTTAATGTTAGAATAGGTTATTCTAACCGTTCTCATGAAGTTCAAACTGCATGTTTAGTGCTATTTTAATTATTTACAAAATTTCTTCGTTTCAAATTTAAAAGTTTTCCTATCCAAATGGTCATTTTTCACACCCATTTTCCATATAAAACAATGAAAAATGCAATAGGCCTCGCTATAACTTAGAAATGGATCTGATAACGCCGGAAAACGGAAAATGTTGACCGTTTTATTTAGGAAATACGGCTATACCTATAAAGTGTATAATTTGTAACGGTGCTACAGTAATAAACTGCTTGAGCGGTTACGATCTGACAACGGTGATCGTCACTTTTGTAAGAATACTTTAATATAAGAGCATCCCTGTACCTATACAGAGTGTCCGTTAGTCGACTCGTATGACGGACAGTCTCATACCGTTTATTTGAAACTTAACTTTTACATCCTATTGTCGCTTCTCTCCTTTTCGGTAAATGACGTTAAAATGTCTACGTGCGATATATATAGATATCCACTTACCATTTGCTCACACCAACCACGAGGATTTCCGTGTTTAGACGTGGAAAGACGGATCGATAACTTCGAAGCCAGTCGGTTAACCAAAGAATTGCAACGATATAACAAAATTAGACGTTTATTAGATACTTTATTAGATCGTAAACGAGCCGAGGCTTGGCCGGAAAATTATTTCGTCGATCAACTTCGACGATAAAGCGCGTGGAAGAAAGAGAGAGAGAGAGAGAGAAAATAGAAGGAACGATTCGCTACATAAAATAACGAGAAGCGAGGAGATAATGGTAGTCTTCTTCGCGAATCCCCTTCTCCTTGCTCTCCTTGCTCTCTATCACGCCCCAAAAGTTAACCGATACCGTTGTCCTTGCAGTTTCTTTCGAGCACCCACCTAACTTCTCCTATTTTCAATACCAGCGATCCAAGTTCCATTTGTAGAGAAGCACTCTCCTTCGATGAGTCACGGTATTCGCGTTTATCGGAAAAACTCGAGGAAGACGAGTGAAACATCGAGGACAATGAGATCTGAATTAAAGGAAAAGATATACCTAACTACTTGAACACGAACTATGAAGACGGTACGACCGTTGAGAGATAGCGCGCGTTTGCTTGCTCGTGTATCCACTATTAGTGCTAGGTCATCGATGAATATACAGGGTGTCCGCTTCCATGTAGTTAAGCGGAGGACTACATGTACACATCAATGACTTGAATCGAAATGTCTAATACCATTTTTTGAAATTCGACTTACAAGGAAGGTTCGGCAACTCGAAAATTCAAAAAATTCTGAAACTATGTGAAAATGTAGTTCATATGATGCTATTAACGGAACAATTTTTTGTTCTTGCTGAAAAACGGTCCTAGGGGTAAAAACACACCCCTAAATAATTCTTGACTTTCCGTATTATCGTGAATATTTCCAAAACTATTTAAGATACAGAAAAAAAGTTAAATTGAAAGTTGTAGTACCTTTCATGGTCCATATTTTGGATATTAAAATTCGTAAAAATAAGACGGTGGTGAGGTAAATTTTGAAAAAAAAAATTTTTTTTTGAAATTTCTAATATCCAAAATATGGACCATGAAAGGTACTACAACTTTCAATTTAACTTTTTTTCTGTATCTTAAATAGTTTTGGAAATATTCACGATAATACGGAAAGTCAAGAATTATTTAGGGGTGTGTTTTTACCCCTAGGACCGTTTTTCAGCAAGAACAAAAAATTGTTCCGTTAATAGAATCATATGAACTACATTTTCACAAAGTTTCAGAATTTTTTGAATTTTCGAGTTGCCGAACCTTCCTTGTTAGTCAACGAATTATTAACTAACAAAGATCGGTCAATTACGGCGATTAGCAAAGGAAGGCGGTTTACTCGAGCTCGCAGCTAGGCCAGAGTTGAAGCAGTAGGAGGAGCAATCTACAATAAACAACGTTACATGTCGCTGCTCGCCGTGATTGACCGATATTTGTTAGTTAATAACTGTTTAATTGAGACGAATTTCGAAAAATGGTATTAGACATTTTGATTCAAGTCATTGATGTGTACATGTAGTCCTCCGCTTGACTACATGGAAGCGGTCACTCTGTATTAATACACTCACTACGAAATGCAATGGTGCAAAAAATTTTTTAAAATAAATTTACATTAACGTAAGAACATTCGTAGAAAATATTTCTTTTTTCCTTACTATTTTCCTGGCCTCTATTAAGATATAAAGTGTCATCAGTAATTATTTACTTTAGTGATTTCTCACCGATTTTGATAAACTTGAAATATGTTGTCAACGTCAATATTCTGAACAACTTTTTCCTATACATATAATCACCGCTCGGCTTTAGTTTCCAAGATATTTGTAAAAATAGTTTGGAAATTTCTTACTTTGATTATAAGTTTGGGTCAAAACTGGGTTTTATGTTTGTAACCAGACCCAACCTAGATACAAACTATCGAAAAATTACATTCATTATGTCCACAAATTATACTAAGGATGAGCAGCGGAAACATGTTTATGTGTTTAACATGGACATTTCTTAAATCGAATGGGTTTCGTATAGAATGCCCAATTTTTTGGGCAATGTATATAATATCTTCAATTTAAACTACCTTTTTGCTCACAACCAAGACAGACTACCACCCGAACTTCTTTATTGTCTAGATAGGAGTTGAAAATAATGAAGTTCGGGTTGGGGTGTGTTTTGGTTACACGCAAAAAGGTGGCTCAAATTGAAGGTATTATACACATTGTCCAAAACTTGGGCGTTTTATAAAATGCCCATGTTAAACACATTGACCGTAACATATAAACAACAGTTGTTTAAGTAATTATTTACAAAGCTGATTATCTCCTTGATTTTAATAATATTCAAATATGTTTCCAAGGCCGATATTCTGAACAACTTTTCCCTATACATATAACCGCCGCTCGGCATTAGTTTCTAAGATATTTGCAAAAATATTTTCGATATTATTGTATGCAGTATTTCGCTGTTCGCAACATGTATGACTCCACAATTTAATATTGGGACACCACTGATTTTCAAATATGAATATATGTTTATAATTGAGGTAAAGTTATGATTATAGTTGTGTCGCAACCAACAAATAATCTCAGCCAAAACCCAGATTCAACCCAAATTTAAAATTAAAGTAAAAATTTCCAAAGCATTTTTGCAAATATCTTGGAAACTAAAGCCGAGCGGCGGTTATGTGTATAGGGAAAAGTTGTTTAGAATATTGACGTTGACAACATATTTCAAGGTCATCAAAATCGGTGAGGTATCACTAAAGTAAATAACTACCGTGGCCTCTTTGTGGAAAATATAGCAAGGGTCGTTTCATTTTACAATCACAGAAATATCAAGACTCAGGAAAAGGAATAAAATAAGGGATCGGAAATAGAAAAGAGAATGGTTATTCCATTAATCGACCAATCGAGGAATTCTCGTAAAACGGTTGAAAGGATCGGCTCGTAAAGAATGTAATTTCTGTAACGATCGGTAGCCGGATCTTATCCAGGGACATTCACCGAATCGTTTTACCACCTCTGACGAATCATCCATTCTCGCGCGTACTTCCGTCTCCGCTATGAAAACGATGAGGGCTAGGAGGACAACGATGATGCCTCGATAAAGGACGTAAACGATGTAGACGTGTAGCTACGAAAACGAATCCTTGTCATCGTATCGATAGACGTTCGTACATTATATAGCGTGTAGTCGTGTACATATACGACGTACATTTACGCTTACGAGCGATATAAGAGGGTGACGCTGATACGATTCGACGTGTCGATGGCCGATCAACAGTTTAGTCGACTTCGAACGCTTCGCGCGTTTTGCGAGGTATACTTACAACCTTTTCCCCCGGTATTTCAACACAAATCTATTTCTTGACACGTTGGACGTAGGAAAAAACCTGGCCATGAACGAGTCGAGCTCGCACAATTAGGGTTTCGTACCGATACAACAAAGGGTAGTAAATAGGCCAAGAAAAAATTTAATTTAACAGATTTTATTTTATTAACATTTACATCTTATCCAGATTTGCTTGTTGTAACTGAAAAATGAATGGATTGTCCCAGATAAAAAAGTGTCTTTTTCAACAACTATTACATTGTGGAAAATGCAGGCAATTTTCCAGTTATCTATGAATCAATGGACCTATTAACTACTACTAACCTACTAACCCTGTTAAAATAAAAAATGTAGGTTAAGAAACCTTGGAGAAAAAAGGGGGTGGGGGTATGTTGAGTTATATCATCAAGGCCAGTGAACCGAAAATTATAATAAAAATATTTTAAGAATCCTTACAATTAGCTCTTTCAATTGATACCCCACACGATAAATTAGTCCCAACTTTTTTTTTCTAGAGATCAAACTAACCCCCATTTTAATTTAAAGTATTTTTTTCCTTATAGTTTATGGCGATATGCGCGCGTCGTCAAGATTTAAATGTCACTGTGCCAAAGATATCACAAGATCTCACTGTGCTGAAGATGCCACAAGATCTCACTGTGCCAAATTTCGAGTTTCTACGTTGTATAGTTTTTGAGAAAATCTTTTATGACAGATGGACGGACGGCCACCAGAGTGGTCTTATAAGAGTTCCGTTTTTCCTTTTAACGTACGAAGCCCTAAAAACAAAAGATACTCTTTTTAATTACTCGTGTACACCATCTATCGAGAATTTCGACAATGTAATATCATTATTAGCATCATCACCGACGAGATACTGTTGAAGACTGCCAGCCCCCGTGTAAACCGGCGAGCCAGCAAGTGGGCCCGGTGGGCCTGGGCTCCGTCGGTAAACACATTTAATATCTCTTATATTATCGATTATATAACCGCTTCAAGCGTGTAATCATATTATTTTGCTTTAGAACTTATTAAACCTACGATACTGCACCATTTACTCACGTTACAGACGAGATTTACTGAAATTCAGTTTATGTTTCTTACTTTAACCGCAATATATTCTAGAGGGCGTCACGAAAACGGATAATTTTTCTGGCTCGCGAAGTCCCATAAGGCTGGCAAACTTTAGCAGTATCTCGTCGGTGGCATCATATGTCGCAAAAAATGGTTAATAAAATCGTTTAACTTAATGTTAACCCTTTGCGAACGAGTGTCGGCGAATAGGCACTCAAGTCTTTCTTCCGTTGCGGACGCGTATTTGCGGCTTGCATATAGGCGATATAGACTAAGTATACTAAATTACATATGTTTTCTTGGACTTTAACCCAAAATGTTGATAAATATAAATAAAGCTTTAGTTTTCATAACGCAAACGTTCAACGCGTATATTTTTGCACGAGGGAATGTCGGGGACTGTTACACTCCAATTTTTATGAAATTTTGCATAAATATTGATTAGACTTAAGGTACGGAAGAGTAATATGGCCACCTTAAGGTTTGAACAGTTATAACTAAGCCAAAAAAGACGGCAGCGATGAATCAATGCCACAGTGTTTTATGACTAAATCTTTATTAATAACACTCATTAGTTTCTTTGGAACAATTAAAATAAAAAAAAGTGCGAAATGGCCATACTTACATACCTAGGAGAAAATATGGCCATCACAGTGACCATATAAAAAGTAGTGGTAAAGTAAGTGACCATTTATAAATAGCATTCAGCACTGTCTTAATCAACAAATATTCTTATTATTGTCTTTTTAGTACACTAAATAAAAGCTTGTTTTTAAAAAGTATTATTTTTCATATAATTTAATTTTTTAATTTTTAGTTACGTCTTAACCTATGCATTCTGAAGATGTAATACTGGGTCATGAGTAAAAATTATATTTTGTCATAAAAACTGAACATGTATACAACATTTCAAGCTGGTGGATGTGATTCAAAATTGACTTACAAAATTTTATCTAAACATACTAATATGACAAGTTAAATAAAAGCTTGTAAAAAATGCCAGCACTAGACCTCGCGATATCGTCAAAAAATGTGTTGTCATCCGAGTTGCTTATGTGTGTAAAATTTCATGTTGATTGGATATGTAGAAGTGGGTCAAATTTAGCTTACAAGATTTGTACCGGACATACCTACATACCGACATACCTACATACGGACAAGTGAGACTAAATAAAAGCTTTTAAAAACAGGCACGAACGAATTATAGTATCTTCCTAGATATGTCTAAAAATATTTATGCAAAGAGGAGTCTATCATTCCCTAATATTTTCTTGACAGCTGTGTGTCCTAACAGTTTTCGCGCACAGCATCGCTGGCTCCCTGGCTTCGTCGGCGAAAGGTTAATAACCAATATAGTCAACGATTAATCATTTACAGTATCTCTAATAACTTGGTAGTTGATACAATAGAACATCATATTTAGAAAAAAAAGGATATCTATTGGATATTACAGACTAACGGCAGTTAGGTCTGTCCGTCGCAAAAAAGTAGGACTAACGCCGGTGGTATATTTACAGCAAAATCGAAATTTCAAGGGAGGGGGAAACCTTAAAATGCTAATATCTCATCGACGCGAAGTGCTACATAATTTTGGTTTGGTTCAACATAATCCTGAAACTTTTTCCCATCCGTTGATATATAATTTATTAGGATCGCGACTTCCGATAAGTTAATAATCTAATTTATGTGTTTTAAACTATCAATTTATTAGTGTTTTTTTTTCCGACCTTTTCGTTAACATTGCGAGTATATCTATATATTACGAATATATATCACTTTCGTCCACTTTCCCAAATTCGCCACTAGCAGCCGGTAGTGCTAGCGTCGACATCAGGTGGGAATCTAGCCAGCGCTGGAATGTTTGACATGCCGATATTCTTAACCTATCACATTTTATTTATTTATTGTACCCGTCGGTACTGTCACGATCTTCTTGTCTATAGAAACGTAGAGAATATGTGCGGTTAGAAGGGATATTTAAGGAAGACAGTAGACTTGTAACTCATTAAGCGAAAACGTGGTTAATTCTATCGAAGTTTTTAGAAAACAAGAAGTTGCTAATTTTTTGTTATAACGTCCTTCACACGCAGGAGGTAGAGGGTAGTGGTTATCAAGCAGGTTAGAAACACGTACTTACAAATTTTAATCCCATTCGACATATTAATAAAGATATGAACTAACTATCCCTTAATGTAATTTTTCAGATAATTTTACTTTTTTACTTCATTAGAAGATTCGAATTAGTAATAAGTAAAATTCGCTGTGTGTAAACGTATAGATGAGTTCATTTGGTTACGTTCCGGGAGTTTCTCAGAGCGGAGCGAACTATCATATCTTCGTAGACGTTTTTATGAATAATATTGCAACAAGTCTGAATGTATACCACATCTGTTATGTACTTTTTCAGTAAATTTTTCCATCATTGTACACCTATTACATCGATTATACACAGTGTAATATAATATATCATATCCTCTAGTTAACCTGGTACCCTCGAAAAAGATCGTAGTATACGACCGGCACGTCGGCAATCTTCTTCGAAATGCATAATTTTCATTTGGAATCGTATGGATTTCTTTGCTCTAAAAGCATACAATTTCGGATCCCTAAGAGTTTTCTAGTGAGTACGAACTCAAGAACACTATCTAGTATGAAAGTAGCTAAAAAATCGCCAAAGATCGTCAAATGGAGCTTAGGTATGTATTTTTCTTCGAGAGACAATAGAAAATAATAACATCATAGTCTACGTATGTAGAAAAAAAAAAATAAGAGGAATGTTACGTGGGCCGTCGCTGTAGTTTCTAATTGCTCTTATTTTTTTATTGAAACAAGAATTTTTTATTATAACAAAATGATGTAAAATCAAACACAAATAACATTAAAAATGTAAAGTGGGCCGTCGCTGTAATTAACATAAAAAATAAATTATGCTTTTTCTTGTTACATAAAGATATTAAATCAATGATGCGTCGCATCTTTATTAATAACTTTCTATCAAACATCTATAATTTCGATTTCCACATTGGTTCTTTAGACCATGTTAAACATTGTTGACTTCAAAAATTACACATTCTCCTTCAAACAATTTTACAAAAATAACAATCTCTGTAAAAAACCTTGTACAAAGTACGCGACGGCCCGCTTTTTTTTAAAAATGAAAAAATACAACCTGGCAATCTGCGAAGCCTTCTTTTTGGTATTTTATAATTGAATTGAAAACATGGGGTGGAGCAATTCTAACAGGAAAATGAGCTATGTACTTGATACAGGTCATTATCATACTAGAAGAATCATCCTACGTTATACGGTTATTTATGAACTAAGAAACAATAGAAATTGAATAAATTCATTAAAATGTTTAATAAATTAAATGTTATCACAAAATGTACTGGTGGGTTTAAATTGTAGATTAAAGATTAGTAAAATAAATTTGTTTATTCCTACTGCACATATGTAAACAATTTTAAAAAATTATCTAAAAATTGTATATGCATAACCTTCGAAAAATTAAACTTATTTATTATTTATACAAACATACTAAATATTGAACCTGAATTGATAGGTGTATCAAAATGTTATATTTAGCGTTTACGAAAAAAGCGGGCCGTCGCGTACTTTGTACAAGGTTTTTTACAGAGATTGTTATTTTTGTAAAATTGTTTGAAGGAGAATGTGTAATTTTTGAAGTCAACAATGTTTAACATGGTCTAAAGAACCAATGTGGAAATCGAAATTATAGATGTTTGATAGAAAGTTATTAATAAAGATGCGACGCATCATTGATTTAATATCTTTATGTAACAAGAAAAAGCATAATTTATTTTTTATGTTAATTACAGCGACGGCCCACTTTACATTTTTAATGTTATTTGTGTTTGATTTATATTACGTATAAAATTCATTTGTCAAAATATGCAAGGATCTTAACGAGGTTCGATAATGGAGATCCATGGTACCTCATTCTGGCGCAAATTAAAAACAATCGCGTTTCCTGAAATCATTCTTTCTCGTTAAAAATGTTTCTGTTTCAAAGCAGAAAGGTTTCTATTTATGTAGCGACGAATATAGACTCGGCTACATATACGTAGGTACGCATATACCGGTGTCAGGTTCGTTACTTTCATGCGACGCCATCGACTCATTGATATTCTTTGTCGCGAAGCGAGAATATGATAATCTAATGGTGCAAACTCGTCAACAAGGTTGCTCTTACTTTACGGAGAAGACACCTCGTTATCCTTCCTACCTTTCACGGCTGTTTATATACGCCTACGGAAGAGTAACGTCGTTATAATGAGCAGACTAGCTTTACCTTCGCGTTTGTTCGTTCTATCTCTTTCGTTCATCCTCCACCACTTTGAACTTTCTCTCTCCTTCTATCAACCCCTCTCACCCTCCCATTCTCTCTCTCTCTCTGTCTCTCCTCTTTTCGCCTCACGCCACTTATGCGCATTCTTCGCCTTTACCAAGACGCTTGTCTCAAGCCGAAAGCCGTAGAATCCCACCTCCCACGATCACAAAGTGAAAGTATTTATGTATTATTTGAAGGATGTGTTCCGCGCTCTCTCACCGTTGAATAGCAGCAGCAGCTTGCCGCTATCTTCATCCCCCTCGTCCTTTGACGTTCCTTCTCTCTTTCCCCTTTATTTTGAAATTCCGCTTTACCTATCGCCGTGTCAAGGGAAACGTGTAATTCCTGTCTCGCGCGGTTACGAGTACGGTTTTAACGACGTTAAGAGATACGCTCGGCCGACGTTAGATTAGAATCTGTCGTAGATGTCGAGCCGTCAAGACTACCTCGAGATATGTATATACGACATATTGAACATCTTATAACAAGAGCATCATTACACATCGTATGCATTAATATGAAAACATCGATGAATTCTATATGGTGAGTGCATACTTTTAAAAATTGAATAATTTTTTTTTTTAGTAGATTCACTTTTGCAAAAACATAACTTTAGCTTTAGATTTAAATTATGATTTGTATTAATGCTATTTGTGAAAAGTAATAGAAATTATAATTTATTATTTTATAATAATTTAAGTTTCACATTTTGTGTATTATTTTGGTTAAAGTTGGTTTGGAATGGTGGCTTTTTTTCGTTTGCTGTTTCATTTTATTTATTTATATATTTATTTATTAATGATGAACGGGAAAAACCCCATTAATATACATAAAATTTAAGATTATGCACAGAGGTTGCAACCGCTTCTCTCTCTCACACGCGAGACGGGAGAAGACGTGCACACCTTCGCCACGCTCTCCTCTTCGGAATACTTTTTAATAACGAAAGGCTAAACAGTTGTTCGGTTGAATAATTGAATTTAGTTGGGCGCCAGGTAGCTTACGGCTACCACTCGAGCCTTGAAATTAATATAAGATGTTAGTTACTAAATTCCGAAGAGGTGCGTGAAGCGGAACACGAAACGGTAGCTCAGTCCACCGAGGTGGTAACGGAGAGGGGCGGGGTAAGAGAATTACCACAAACTTAATACCACAAATTATCGGTAACAAAAGAGAGTAATTTATTTCGTTAGCACAGAAAAGATAAGTGACTTTACTTGTATAAAATAGCAGAAACTAGTTGAAGAAAAGAGTTACAAAAATTACGTTCGAAGTCCCTACTCATTACATTTCGATTTTACCCGGACGCGATAAATTATAATCTCCTATACCTGAACAATACTTCAATAAAGAATAGAGAACTTTTACGATACAAGAACTGAGTTAGGTTTGCTAAACGGAAGCGTTACAAGATTGATCAGAAACGAATTACGTTACCGAATACTTTTCATTCTAACCGAATATACGAATCTCCGAAATTACATAAAACACACAAGACGATACAATACTTAGCATACCCTACATTAATGTCGCTCGCAATACTAACGCCACTCTCAGGACGAAACGTTGCACTTGCAACCGACGAAAAGTGCTCTAACGAGACACGACCGAAAAGGGAAAACCTGGCCAGAACTTCGAAACGAAATATAATCGGAGACTTCCGCACCAATGCAGTCTCACGATTATCAACGAAATTTCCAAAAGAGATCAACCGTTCAAGTACGGTAGCGTGGACGATTTCCGGCGCTCCTAATTTCTGTACGGGATCTACTATTCACGCAATAATTCCACAAAATAATTCCCCAAACGCAACATCATCATTCTGGCCGGTTTCACCTACTTTCCCGATATATGAGGGCTAAACGGAATCCCGTCTTACCGGCTGTACCTCTCCCGCATGGACGGAACTCAACGGACGACCTCGCGCTCCACCAAACTCCTCCTCGAAATGGCGGGTCTCCTCCGGCTTCCTCGTCCTTCTATGTTGTCCCACGGTAGCCAAACGTCCGTATCTCCTTCTCCACTACGAGATGTCGAACCCCCAAGGCCCGCGAGACAATTTACGGGATCACGAAATTACTAAATTCGAATCTAACCAAAGTATACGAAACGGTACTGCCTGGTTAAGACACGGGAGCGAAGCGACCAAACGAACTACAAAAACGGACTTTACTCTACCAAGGTCTAATGCTAAGTCCCGCTCCTCACTTCTACTGCCGAACGGCTCCTTGCTCTGCGTCACGTGACAGATCGGCACGTGCGCCTCTACCTAATTTATTCTAAATTAACGTAGGTGTTACATTTCTCAATTTCGAGTCGGTACGTTGCGCCGATGCGCTACTTTATCGATAGATGTCGATGATCGATGCTACGTAGCGCTAATCGGTAGCCAAGCAACGTATTCTTCTTCGCCATGGTGTGAAGATGAGGATTATCCCACGGCGGAGGCACGTAGAGCACGAGAGCGATGACAGTTCGGGAGCTGAATGTCCTTCTTAGCGTATCTTTCTCCGATCGATGATGTTGGTGATCGTTCCTCTTCGACGGGTTTCCCTCGATGGTGGTAGGAGAGCCCATTGCATACAAAAATTCGGGAGCAATTAATAAATACTCTTTATATCCAAATTCGCCCTGAGAGTGTGCACTGACGGAAGCATTTCTTTACTCTTCTTGTGACATAACGTCACAAGGTACAGTGGAATATCGAGGATCATAGAAATTTAGTTTACAGAAAATAATCACCTAAAATATAATTACAAAACAGAAAAGAAAAAAAAAAGAAAGAGAAAGCAAATATTATTCCTGCTTACAAATAGCTAATCGGAAAGATCGCAGGGCCGTTAGTTCGGAGCAGCCGGTAAGAACAATGGTGTTAGAGTAGTTCGCCAGGGTGCATATACGATCAACAGTATCACTATTCGCGTAACTTGAGGTATAATTTTCAACAGCAAATAAAGCCGGGTTCCTTGTAAGTCTAGCCGGAATATTAAAATTGATACGTTCTAGTAAGTTTGGATTGAAGTAGGAGCCACTGATTATCTTAAAAAGGAACCGAAGGTCAGCTACTAGTCGACGATTTTCTAGGGTGTCAAGTCCCAAGAATGATAGATATTTTAGTTGATTCTTTTAAGTAAATGTACATTTTGAATGTGTAACATGTTTGAATAGTGTTCTCACTTTTTATCAGATTATATAGACTAATTTTGAAAACATAAAACAAGTTTATAAAATGCATTCAACAAAATGTAGATTATCATTATATTAGAATTTTTGATTGCAGGTGTTCCTAACAAGGACGGTTAGGCTATCCGGAAATTTAAAAAATTATAAAACTTTGCGTACATGTAGAGTATATCATCCAGAATATAACCCTATTTTTCTTTGTTGCCATAATTCGGTTTTAACACCCTGTTTTTCAGGCATTTTAAAGCTAGGGTCTGGCCAGTTTTTAAACGTTCTCGTGTTCCCAAGTGGTAAAAGAGATCAAATAGATTCAGAATCCATGAGAAAACGCATTTGTGAAAAAAATAGAGATGGCCACTTCGGCAGTTACTCGACTCAATTAGTCGTGACGCATAGAAGCCAACGATCGTGGCCCCTTTACCATCATAGTTGACTATCATAGTTATCATTAATATTATTAAAACATTACGTACGAGTGTTCAGCGCGCCCTTTTATCGTCGTAAATCGGGTAATGTTTTCATGGTCTTTCGTAATAGAAAGTGTTCGGAGTGATACACTCCTTTATTGCAAGATTAACGTGAAATATTTAACAAAACATGGCGAGTAATAATACCTTACCTGCCAATAACCCCCAGATTACAAAATCGGTACAAATACCCGTATTTAATACGGTAATAAAATATATTGGTAATACACCCTCATCCATTGCCATTTATTAGTAGGGTAGGCTGATCTATGAGTACGCATCTGATAAGAGTACGCAATCCCAAAAATCATGAAGTTGTTTGCGATACGCGGCTAAGTTCAGTTCTGTTTTCAAGTACAAGCTTGTGACAAATGTTATGCGAAAAAATTGCACTTGAAAACAACTGTTTGGATGCATACTCATAGACCAGCCTACCCTACACAAGACAAAAATTGGAATGTGTTAAATATCAAGATTTTAACCCTTTGCACTCCACTGTCCACTCTGAGGCACCATATTTCCAACATCATATTATTTCATTTCAAGTGATATATTACCTATATTGTAAAAAAAAAATTGTTCGAGTTGTTGATAGGTGAATTGGAGTAAAATCTGTGAGTTTAAAAAAAAATTGAGCGTCAAGGACCACTCGACATCATATTATCCTCAAAATCGGTCTTGTCGAGTCAGACTCGACGCGGAGTGCAAAGGGTTAATAAATAGATCGCGACACATTTGTAGGAAAAAAAGTTGATCACATATACAGGGGATCCCATTCCGAGTTACCCACCGAGAAACTGCAGATACAGTGGACGAATCTAAGCAAAAATAACAAAAATTGTTTAAACAAATTTGACCTAGTTAACGAGTTATTAACTAACTTCGGCCAATTACGGCGATCAGCAAAGGAAGGCGGTACACTCGATCTTGCAGCTAGGCAAGAGACGCAGTAGTAGGAGGAGAATTCCACGAAAAACGAAGGCAAGCAGCTACACGTAACGTTGTTTATTGTCGATTCCTCCTCCTACCGCTTCGTCTCTCACCTATTAACGAGTTCGAGTGGGCCGACCTTCTTCGCGGATCGCTTCTGATCTCCGTGATTGGCCGATCTGTGCTATTTAATAACTCGTTAACGAGGCCGAATTTGTTTAAACGATTTTCGATATTTCTCTTTAGTTTCGTCCATTCTACCTGCAGTTTCTCGGTGGGTAACTCGGAATGAGACACCCTGTGACAGGGTGGCTACAGAAGGCTATAGATGGCTACAGAAGTTGGCCATCGCTGATTTTTTAGATACTTTATTAGCCGCTCTATCTTTCTTTCGTTATTACATATTCGATAAAAGATTCAAACTCATTTAGATCTCCTCGTTCGAAATTGGCAAAGCTTTGGAGGTTTAAGGAATACGAAAAAAAGATTTAAGAATTTTTCGTCGATGGTGGCGTAGGTCGGCAAAAATTCACGGACGAAGTATTTCTCTCGCGGAATATCGGGCAAAATAGTATGGAATTCGTATCGGCTGAGCTCGGGTACCCTGCTACGTACGAGTCGTTCGAGACATATCGCAATAAAGTGTTCCGAGCACGTAGAAGCTCTACATACAAGGTTCCAAGAAGAAAATATCGTCCATCCCCTCGCACGCCTTCGGCGATCCTTTAAACGTCCTCCGCGCGTGCCTCGAGATATCTCTGCGGGGCGAAGGAGAAGACGCTGGCGGAGGAGACTGAGATGGGGGAAGGGGGAGAGGAGGACGAGGACGCCACGAAATCCGCTAAATTCCAGAAGCGAGAGTTTAAAGGAGCGGCTAGAGGGTGGAGAGGACGACTATTATCGGCGTATAGAACGATGCGATAAAGTTTCCTCGCGTATATTTCATCGGCCACTCGAATCGTATGATTTGTTAGTTTCCACCGATAGTTCCTCCAACTTTCCATGCGGATGCGAGCAGATTGTACGACCTATTCGCTTTATCGAATAATTACGCAGATGAATAAATTATCCACTATCGCATTCGATAGAACGAAAAATAAAATGGAGACTTCCCATATAGGCATTGTATATTAGGTCGTGAGATCTGTTAGTAGTCATGTCAACTCGAAGGAATCATCACGTATACAAAGGGGGAAATAAAAGGAGGGAAGATGCCAGGGATGAAATCACTCTGGTGGAACGAGACATGGGGTCAATATCAACGGGACGGATATTATTAATCTGGACACATTCGGATAACGAAGAGTACACCTTAATCCGATGAAAATTGCCCCTTCTTCGTCTTCTCGTTCTTCGCCTACTCAACCATCTAAGTCCTAATCCTTTCGAACAAAAATACGTGAGAAGAGAGGGAAACGAAAGGAGCCCGCGAGCTCATTTGTGCTCTTTAGTCCGACGGCAAGCGAGGGTGCTTTAATCGCGTTAAAAGGTTATGAATGGCAGTGGAAAATGTACGGGCGTACCGCGAGTCGACCGCGCGGCCGTCCTTCCTGGCACAACCTGCTGCTTCTCGTATCTACTGCCTCCTGCTTCACGCTAGACACCGCCAATTAGGGTATTTAACGTTTTTCCACAGGAAACTACCGTCGTTTTCTTCAGCTCCGACCGCGTACCATCTATTTACCCCATTCTTTGGCGATACTTCTTCACACGCGCCATCGCATTAGACAATTATCTGGTCACGTTTCATTAATTGAGGTATGAACCAGGAGTAAATGTTTACAATAGGGGAGGTTTAACTTTAACATATGTTGTCAAGGTCACTCTCATGAGTGACATTCAGAAAAGTTATTAACAAAATAAGTTTGCAGCAAGCAGCAAGTTTGAAGACGCAATCTAGATAATTTCGTATTAATGAGACGGAGTAGCGTTGTGCCTGGGTTTAATTCTTCAAACTTCATGCGTCCCACGCAGCGTCTTGGTTGACTTTGGGTCTTGGTTCGACCAAGACGCAACCCCATACCCGACTTAGACATATTCGTACGAACGGGACGGATTTGGGTTAGGTTTGGTGTTGCGTCTTGGTTGAGCCAAGACTCAAACCTAAACTAGAAGCTACTTGAGGGGCATGATACGTGTTATTAGTCGTTCATGTCTTCCAATACTTAAATAAATGCAATATTTTGCAAACTTCTTTTGTTAATAACTTTTTATTACAAAAAATTGAAATATGCTTAGTGAACCACATACTAGAAGTGAAATTTCTTTTGCGATATACTTACATACAGGGTTTCCCACAGTTGGAGGCCAAAAAAAGAATGGCATGTGCGACTGATTTTTCTGAGTCGAATGGAGTCATAAAAAGTAACATATGCCAGGTTAGTTTTTGAGCTATTAATTAATAACGTTCTGCCAATCGTGAAGCGCGGAAGCGGTAGGTGTACTCTCGCCGCCATACCAAAACTCTAGCCAAGCTATGATTGGACCGGCGGGCAATAGAGAAAGAGAGAGAGCGAAAGTGAGAGAAAGAATGAAGGGCCTGGTGGTCCGTCAACGTAAGATAGCGCCGTAGAAGGAAGCTAGGGCGAGAGACAGAGTGAGCGAGAGAGAGAGAGAGAGAGAGAGAGAGTCAGTGCTACGAGGCTATCTTAAGCTGGCGGCTCGCGCTAAGCTAAGCTCGAAAACTAACCTGGCATATGTTACTTTTTATGACTCCTTTCGACTCAGAAAAATCAGTCGCACATGCCATTCTTTTTTTGGCCTCCAACTGTGGGACACCCTGTATAAGTATAATATTTTTTGTATGTTATATCAGTTTTCATGATTCAATTATTTAGTCGCTTATTCGAAATTATTCTCATTGTCAAATAATCAGAGAATAACTGTATTTGATTGTAAAACTGAGACGATAGGCTTAGGACGAGAGAAATAAGAAACGTATGTTTTTAAACAAAAATTTGTAAGTTATCTGAAGAGACCTACATCGATTGTCGTGACATATCTTGTTATAGGCTCATTTGGATTATTATTCATTCGTAATTGAAATTTATCTAGAAGGAACTATACAAGAGACTGCGCATCCTTTGATGCGAAATTAAAATTAAAATCTCCAGCTAAAATTAGTGGCCATGTGTGATAATTCTTTCCATACTCCTGAGGTCCTACAAGTCCGTAAATAAGGAGTCTTCTGTGTAAAAATAGTCTAACATTTTGAACAGTATTATTGGGAAAAATGTCAATAACCATTATGATTTGTGTTCCATCTCCCAAAACACAGTGAGCAGCACATATATCACCAATAGATGATTAACCAACATCACATTCTATAACAAGATGCAAAGAGATATTTATGTTGAAGTAATTACGTTAGCGGTATCGTTGGTCTTGCGATAAATTGCAACTTCTGCAAATCGAACATTGTCACGCTTAAATGTCACAACATATGTAAAGATCAAAGACATCGGAAGTGCTTTCTCTATGGTAAACATTTACTGAACCTGGTTTACAAAGTTAGAAATTTCTATTGTTTTTCCTGTAGTTGATGGTAGTACATATTATCGGATAATCAGATCCACGTAAATGCAATCAGAATTTAACGTACAAGTTATTAAAATCATTTCCCATCTATTTAAATGTATCGCAGCATATATCTACCTGCGACTATGCTGGTTGTGCGATAAATGATGGGACGCGAAATCCGTCAAAAAATCATTACAAAACCGTCATTCGTTAATTCGATTCATGCTTCCTTGAACATGAACGTCGCTGAAAGCTCGACACCTTTCATTGTTGTTAACCGAGAATTTTGGATGAGGGAGGAACACTCGTACGCCCGCGCACATTTCGTCGCTGTTTGACGGTTATCCAAATTTAACATAGGCGACGTACACGTTGCTCGCATGCACAGTGTGACGTGCGTATATACGTTCGGTACAGCCTGACTGTCATAACAGCGTGCATTAACGGAATCCAACTTAATGCATTACCTCCTGTAATTACATATATTCATTAGGTATGTTTACGCGTTGTAATAGTCAACCGCCTTCACAGGCGAAGTATTGTAAGCGTACTTCATACGAAGATAGATTCTAAGTATTTTACCGTTACCATTTTTTAAGAGAAATATTTTGCCACCACTTTATAACATTTCTAATCTTAAGCGTTTATTTCTGTAATCCTAACGAAAAAGTAGATGATTTTTTATAATTTATTATCGAAGATGTACAAATCAGTATCATTTCAATCTTTTTATTTTTAAATTTGACATTTCAAAAATAGAAAGAATAGATAAGTAGGGTATTTCTGACTGAGATGGCTCTACGGTGAGATGGCTTAATTTCTTATATGCTTTAAAATGTTCTGATTTTCAACTGCCTTTAGTGTTGTACTGAGTGTTGTATACAAACCGCATAAACTATTTTCTCTGTATGTTTTAAATTGAAGAATTAGGTAAGTTATTTGTAATATAAATATTGGGTACTGTTAAAAGTTCTCTACTTGTTCTTTAAACTATAATTGACCAATATATTCTGTAAAAAGTAATAATTTTATCGGAATACAATGCATTAATATGACATTTGGCGATTACATGTACATTCGTGTAATGATATATTAATTTACAATATGTATTTTTTATCCGGACCATGACACCGTGAACCATAAGTCCGGGTGAAGTGGTCCTTTCGTAAAGAATGCAATTTCTTTTATTTTGTTTAAACCTATAATGGTTTTTATATTTTTTGTTGATCAAGAGACACGGTAGTTTCTCGCGCCAAGTATAAGCGTAGCGCGAGGCACCACTTTGTGTCTTAACGCGAATCGGTGAGTTGAGCGTGCCCGAAATCACGGAATTTCGATAACGGCTGAACGGTTTAATTTCCGAGTAGGCTCAATCGATAGTATGGGTATGAATTACATAAGAAAAATCTCGTTATTTTTCCTTTGCATGCCCTACGAGCTGAGATATTACGATGCAAAGTCAGAATATCAAAATTTTAACGTAAGAAACGTCGTGGTCGAATGTACTTTTCAATTTTCTGCCACGAGAGTGCGCTCAGAGCTTCGGCTGACAGCTGTCAATTTAACCTCACGCCATAAATCCTGTTATCCCTTATTAGAAAGATCGATAAAACAGAAATCAATGTTATTATCGGCGAAATTATATATCGATTGTAGCATCGTAAATATTAACCTTCAATTGCATATTTACCTACGACCTCTACCAACGACTATTTCTTATTAACTGAAGAAAATTTCATGTTCATAATATTTTTTTTAATACTAAAACATATATAATATTCTTACAAAACATTTAATACAAAAAATGCGTGAAATTTGTAAAAAATTACCTTTTTAATAAAGGTAAAAAAGACGCCGAGTCTTCGCAAAGTCTATCTGTTTATCTTGATAAAATTGTTTTAAAAAATGTAATGGAATGTTTCAATTGCACCAATAACAATTCTAATTCAGTATCCGTAATACATAGTACAATTACAATTCTAATACTTGGCGCTGCAAGATTGCGTGCTATAAACAATTTGGCTCTCTCTCTCTTTTTCTCTCTTCACACCCCCCTCTCTGTCTCTCTCTTTCTCTTTTTGATTGTTTGTTCTGGCAGCCCAGATGTGGTTTGTAAGTGTTACGGAATGGAATTGTAATAATTGTTATTGGTGCAATTGAAACATTCCATAACAATTTTTAAAACAATTTTATCAAGATAAACAGATAGACTGCGTGAAGACTCGACGTCTTTTTCACCTTTTTTAGAAAGGTAATTTTTTACAGATTTCACGCATTTATTATATATCCTGATGTGTTTCATTTTGCAAATATATTTTGTTACTTTAAATATTGATTAAATTTACAGTGTACTGCTTCTTTTATAAAAAGTTCGCCATCACTCCTCGATTTACCTTATAATTTGGAGATTTTTAATTATAAACCATTAAACATGTTTTACTTTTTCCTCTAAATTAATAGTGTAGTCCCTAGGGTCTAACATTTTCAATGAGTTGTGTAATAAAGAAAACGAGACAAGGATAAAAAGAGTCTCTAGAGAAAGAGAGCGAGATAAAGAATAGGGAGAAATAAGAGACGATAAAGGGCCAGAAGGTACGATATCGCGACGACGAGGATCGTCTGGGAGGGTAGGTGGAAGAAAGGACGCGTTTGCGAGAAGGTGAAAGAAAATTCAAAGTGAGGTAGCGAAAGAGAGAAAGAAAAAGACTGCATCCGATGGCAGAGAAAGAGAGTATCGATGTCCCCTCCTTCGTGGACGGTAATTCGATACGGAGTTCGATACAGGGTAGACGCGTTTCGAACAACTTGTCACTTAGCTTCAGTGCACTCCCTTAGTTTACGCTTGACTACGAACAAGCGGGCTTGTTATCGGACGACCCCCGATAATTAGGGATCGAAGAAGAGGTCTACATTGGAAACTTCCGATACTACTTATCTATTTCTAGCGTTCACCCGTAAGATACTGAGAATAAATATTTTTTTATATATTTTCGCTTTGTTATAGAGAAACCAGGCGTTTCCCACGCAATGTTCTCCTCGCAACTGGATCAGACTGTATCTCCTAAACAGTTGAAAATACAAATTGGTTAAATTTGAATGGCATTAGATGTTGCATAAAATGTTGCAATAAATTGTATGCACTTTTGTGCATTGATGCATTAGAAAAATGCAACTGCACTTATTTTTTATATAGAAATCTATACTTTTGAATGCACCAATCGGTGTAGTTTTTTTATGATCTATATAAAAGTATTAACTACTTATGCCCTGAACTTAGTCGTTAAGAAATTATCACAGTTTAAAGTTTTTTAAAATTATTTCGGCCTGCGAAAAGGTTTTGGAGTCCTCACGTTACAACAAATGTTCGAATGACCCTTTGCTGCAGTCTAAACACTTCTTCACCCACTTCTTAACATTACGTTAAGGTGACTACAGTCACCTGTAGTGTAGTCACCTTTACATATTCCCGATGTTTCTATACGCATTTTTGTCATTTCTTGCTGAATGCGTTGCTTGAGATCCTCAACATCAGTAATGGGGCGAGAATGCACAATATTTTTAAGATATCCCCATAAAAAAAGGCAAGATCGATCTTCGCGTACTGATCCATTTCATTCTGCAGGTTTTATTTTTATTTATTATCTTATTATTTTTATTATTTTGACTTATTACATTTAATTTAAATAAAAAATAAGATTTGATAAC
Organism: Ancistrocerus nigricornis; assembly: GCA_916049575.1. Lineage (NCBI taxonomy): Eukaryota > Metazoa > Arthropoda > Insecta > Hymenoptera > Vespidae > Ancistrocerus > Ancistrocerus nigricornis. The sequence continues at coordinate 10,930,789 of OU696665.1, forward strand.
CTTAAATAAGTTTTATCCAATTAAATAAAACCGGACCTCACACCGGACCTCCACTTTTATTTTTACGGCGATATTTTAAAGATAGGGTGTATTCTCATCCCACTTCTAATGTTGAGGATCTCAAGCAAAGCATCCAGCAAGAAATAAAAATTGCGGATAAAAACCGCTGAAAATAAAAATACTCCAAATCTCCGGTATACAGGTCAAAATAATTAAGAAGACTTTAAATTGTGATAACTTCCTAACGATAAGTATGTTAATACTTTTCTGTAGGCCATAAAAAACTGCACCAATTAGTGCATTCAAAAATATAGCTTTCTATTTATAAAATAAGTGCAATTGCATTTTTCTATTGCACCGATGCACAAAAGTGCATAAAATGTATTGCATATTATGCAACATCTAATGCCATTCAAATTGGACTTATAACATTTGTTTCTATTTTCAACTGATTAGGAGATACAGTCTATTCCAGTTGCGTGGGACATCCTGTAGATCAAGATAAATTGCACTCCAGCTGTACTCCATTATTTCTTCGTAAAATTTGCATATTCGATGAATCGTTTCGATGAAACTACCATTTTCAAACGAGGCTTTGAATCGAATGAGAAAAAGAGAGAGAGAGAAAAAGGAAGAGAGAAGAAAGTTTTGACACGACGCATCGCGTAATTCCCATGACGCGATAACATCAGCGTACGCAATCTAGGCTCGAGCGGATGTAAATCACGCTGCACTTTAAAGGCTCGTAACGAAATTGAGCGACTTATCGTAGAGACCTTTCTCTCGCGTTATGGAAAGTAGCATGTATATCGATGTTGCATGTGTCGTGGGTATATCCCTCCAAGGGAAACGGTCCTAGCGTACATTTAGTTAATTACACGCGTCACGAGCAATTCTCAATTACGTCGACGCGTTAGATCGACACGAACGAACGTATAAGGCTCTGCGAGTTCGCCAACGAGCGTCATGAAATTAATATTGAACGTATTATGGTCATCGTTAGTGCGTTCGTTCAAAGGGATTCAAATGAAACATTGCTACGTGTCGTTGGAAATTTTCTCAAGTAAAATCGTACGGTGGAGTGCAGGGGTCCCATTGAAGTCACCGATACAGATTTCACCGACACCAAACTCGACCAACACCAGACTTGACCAACAGCAACTTTAACCAACGACAGTATTAACCAATGACAGTATTAACCAATGACAACATTAACCGATAACAATATTGACTAAAATAATGATGAGTTTTAAAATGCAAGAGTATAAGTTTAGGGGTAAGTTTACAGGAGTGTGATTATTTGGGTTGTGCCTGGTTCGCATCTTTTTATTATTCACCATAAGGGCGTAAATTGAACTGACAACGAAACAGAAAATAGAAATGTTGGTACATTTTTCTATTATTAATACAGAAATATTAGAAACAAATAATTCTTATTGTAACCATTTTTACAAAATTATAATTCAATATTAGATGCTAATGCCTGCAAATAATTTGCTGTATTATGAACATAACATACCAAACGTTTTGACTGGCTACATGACGATTTGACGCCACCATAAACACTTTTACAGGTGCAACCAGTAGCAGACGCTACTCCAGCCTAATCACTTTTTTTGTCTATATATATTTTTATCGATTAATACTGTCATCGGTTCATACTGTCGTTGGTTAAAGTTGCTGTCGACGAAGTCTATTGTCGGCAAGGCTGCTGTGGGTCAAATCTGTTGTAGGTCAAATTTGTTGTCGGCCAAGTCTGTTGTGGGTCAAGTCTGCTGTGGGTCAAGTTTGTTGTGGGTCAAGCCTTTTACCGACCCAGTCTTTTGTCGGTCAAGTCTGTTGTAGGTCAAATCTGTTGTAGATCAATTCTGTTGTGGGTCAAGTCTTTTATCGATCAATTTTGTTGTGGGTCAAGTCTTTTATCAATCCAGTCTTTTGTCGGTCAAGTCTGTTGTAGGTCAAGTCTGGTGGCGGTGAATTATTGTCTATGAAAATAATGTCGGTAATTACCATAGAGCCCGGAGTGCAGTTCCTTTAGTATGACTTATATTCTTGTTATTCTAATTGAAAAAACGAACAATCTAACCTCGTCGTAAGGATCGTGACCGTACACGATATAACGGTCGATAATTCTACCGTACATCGTGTGTACCGCTGTTATACGTGGACGTTATATCGCGCGGGAGTTTTGAATTTTAAGCGTGGCACGAGCAGAGCGTATCAATTAATATGTTCCGTAGCATAGGACGAACTCTATCGCAGGGTCACGCGCGATAGCCGACGAAAGGCCTCGATTAGAGGGACTCGCTTTAACTTCTAACCAACTAATTACGCGATCCATAACTTTGCATTTATTACACTGTAATTGACAGACTAATGCGTTCCTCGCGCTACCGGCAACACCTCTCTTCGTCACCGTTGCTCGCGACGCGTTAGAACTTTCGACGAAATAAAATCGATAATCCGCCGATGGCACGAAGAGTCCAAGTGCTACGGGAGTGTACGAACTATGCAAATATTTGATAGAAAAAATGTCTGTTTACATTGTAAATGGTAAGCACGAACCAGTTCAAACGTATACGCGCGCTTCGCGTACGTGACACTTTATTTCTTTTATAACTTGGTCGTTTCTTATTTCAACGATTTACTCGTTTTATCTGTACTGCATAATTTTATGCGTTAACGAGTTGCTTATATAGATAGCCGAGTATTCCGATTGTTAAACGAGAGTAAAAATATATTTAAAGCTTTGGTATTTAAAAATCTTTTCGCAAAATTTTATTTTCTGACGTAAGGCGATGTAGAATGTGATTTCCAAACGTATTCGGGCCCCTTATACAGCAGAATAACTTATTTAGTATTGAATTAAACAATTTTAATTTTTGCAAGAAATTAGAACGATTAGTTTACTAAATAACGTTTTTTCGTTGTTAACAAAAATATAAATTTCAGAAATTATAAATAAAATACTAATATTTGTTACCTTTTTTATCTGAGCTTATAATGAAAATTTTTAAATTGCCTTTAGTAGATTTAGGTAAGATATATGCATATTATAAACTTAATCCAAATCTACAAACACCATTTTTTAATTTTCATTAGCTCAGATAAAAAAAGTTGAAAAAATTTTTTTTTTATTTTTTTTGTAATTCCAGAAATTTCGATTTTTTTTTTTTTTTTAGACAACGAAAGCAGAATATCCGGTAAACTAATCGTTCTATTTTCTTGTAAAAATTCAAATAGTTTGGTCCAATTACAAGAAAAGTTATTCTGCATTATAGGATATCCAAATACTTCTAGGAGTCACTGTATTCAAAGAAAAGAGATTTTCACGAGAAAATGTACAATTTTTCTAAGAGATATAGAAATGAGTATCAGGCTGCCACCATAAGAGTTAGTCGATTCATAAGAAGTTAAATAAATGTTTTAGGTTGTTAAGCAACAGTGATAAAGTCTAGTTTCATCAATGGGAATTTACACGATATATTTTTAATGACAAAATAATCCATTTTTCTCGAAGGAATTTCTACGAGCGAAGACCGTGACAAAATCGTGCGAGGCGCGACGACAGGATGCGTGAATTTTTATTCAAATAAAACGGACTGTTGCGTAAAGACGCGTAGACATTTATTCCTGCGTCCTCCTCGTAAGATTTATTTCACGAAGAATGACACGTTTCAATTTATTCACCCGTGAAACGTCACGTTATCGAACTTTTTCAATGGAACGTTATGTCGTCTATGGCAACGTTTCTATCGCGTAAATAACTTTACGACAAGTAATATTGCGATCGTTGCTACATGAATTTTGTGCTTTACATGTTAACTTATACAGGAATATCGAACCTAGTTTCTTTAAATGCATGCAATGGACAATTTGCTTCTAGCGGTGCGAGTTATTTGCCGAGCAGTTCGACACGATTCTATTATGAATTTTGAAAAAAAAAAAAAAAAACATAAGGACCTTCTGTCACAAGATCTACTTAATTCCAGACGTTTTTTTCTTGTTGCAATTTATTATTTACTGTTTTTCAAAATCAATTTCTTAGAATGGATCAGTTATAAAAAACAATTCGAGTGAATTATAATATTCAATTACTAATAAAACAAATACTGGTTCTGCATTAAAAATTAGGAAGCAAAAATAAAGCGTTGTTCTTGTTTGCTTATGATTCGATCCAGCGACAAAAAAAATGACAGTGATGAGAGGAAAAGGGAAAGGAAAACAAAACAGAGAAAAAGACAAAAGGGAAAAAAGTTGGAAATGAGATGCGCTCGAAGATCGATTTTTCCTTGACCTCGACCAAACTCTTCTTTTCTAATCAAATCTTACTCATGTTTTGTTGTCCTCGTAATTGACACCAAAAATAACTACCTACGATACTTTTATTCGTTGTTTTGTTTTTTTGTTTCATTCAAAGAAACAACAATTTCGTTCGATTCAATAAAAACGATTGATTTTCTAAAAGACACTTACCGTGAAGGGAAAGGAGAGGCACGACAAAATTTCAATAGAAAAACGAATTTCGTGTACAAAACCAATGGTGCAGGTGGAAAACGTTTGAGAATATGACGAAGAGGAAAAAGGAATGTCAAGTTACCCTATCTTTTCTACCAATCCACCGTTTGCCCTCTCTTTTCCTCTCTTTCTCTCTTTCCTGATCGTGCTCGGTCGGTCGGTATCACTGCTTCACGCTAGAATGGATTCCGAAAATATGAGAGACGTGCACGGGTGGAGGGAGAAAGGAAGAGAGAGAAAGAGACGACGAGAGATCGGAATTCTTCCATCGGTACGCGATCCGCGGAACGTCTCCCGTTCCTTCGCTCGTCGCTCGCACGGATTTCTCTTTCCTTTGCGGGAGGAATCGATCGACTATGAAAACTCGCCCGGCCGATATGGGAATTCGGTCGCGTATTTCTTTCTCGTATCGCTACGATATGCGTGAAAGAGTCGAGCGCGCTGCCACCGATCGAATCTTTTCGTTCCCGATCGTGTCTCGTCAAAATATTATTATTCACCGTAGCGAGGACGATGTCAGAAGGTGGATCCGTAGGTGAATGACAAAAATTCTTTGTAGTAACATAAACGTTACGTTTAATCGCACGAACGGTAATTTATATTAAATGATCCAATTACCCAATAAGTCAAGGGTTGAACGCCTGGGGGAGCCGACACTTGGCAATATACGGATTAAAATGCCAATATTTCGGTACCTGTTCGTCCGCAATGGATGGAGATATTTTAATAATTTTTTTTTTGTATGTCCAGCATATAATTGCGTTACTTTTGATTAAAGATTTTTTCCTTTGAGCCATTGTATCATTTAAAATTCAAGTTTTCGCAAGTGCAACTTTTGTGTTGTCTTTTTCTTCTTTTATATGTTCATATCTTTTGTTGCAGTCAACCTATTTAAAAATTGAACGATCAAATTGTAGTCCGTTACTCACTTAAAGGTCCAAAACAAAAGAATGAACAAAAGAAAAATGCCATTTGTGAGTTCTAAGAAAATAGAACAAAAATTTGAAATTTAGTAATTTTTCAGGAGAGCTCTCCAAAGTTTGTGACGTTGTTGTGATATATTTTCATTTGCGTTTCGGATTTTTTATACCACGTATCCTATTACAGGAGCAATTTATGTACAAAAAATTTTTTCGATTTCTTGGACCGGTTATACAGTATGACTTACTTAAACAAATTTTTAACCTATTTGGAGTGGTCAAAAAAATGTTTCAATTATCTCAACATGATCACAAGTCATTCTAGTTTAATATTAAAAAGTAAAAAATGTACTCTTTTTTCATTTCCAACTTTCAAGTATACAAAATTTCCGCTATTATCATTAATTTATATATAATTATCATTATGCAATCTAATTCCAAATAATTATTAAAAATTGTAAAAAGGGGGGATATATAAGAATTTCTGTGGAATGTCTTTTTCAAGATTCTTGTCGACGGTGGGAACTGTAGCATCGCGAGGAATAGTTTGAAATCAAAAAATTAAAGTTTATATTGTAAACAATTGTTCGGGCTAAAAGTAGCATGCGGAAAATTTCTTAAAATTTTTTTATAAAATAAAGTCGAATTTTTTGTTAAAATTTCAAATGTTCAAAGTTAAAAAATTAAAACAAAAATAGAACGAGACGTCCAATCAAAAAATCCATATGCTATATTTTAGTTATTACTTTTATTTACGATAAAATTGTTTATTTTATTATTTCAGACCATTCCTAACGATGCTACAATCCCACCGTCTTGAAAAAGGCGTTCCACAGAAAAGCTCATATCTCCGCCATTTCTCAATATTTGTTAATATTTCTTTGGAAATAGATTGATTAATGTACATTGTATTTAGTGACAAGAAACGAAATTTTGTATACTTGAAAGTTACGTCAAAAAGAAATCTTCTTTTTATGCTCATTTTTCCGAGCGCCAAAGGGGCTGTATCCCTATAAGAAATTGAGGGATTTTTTTGGACCCATATATTAAGCTACATCATAAATAATTGCACAAAAAAATTAATAATTCCGTAATGAATCTCTGTTATTACAATTTTACTATTTTATTTATTGTAACTTTTTTAGACATGATAGCAAGGAATTCCTTATTCTTTTGTAAGCCGACAATGAAAAATGTCTGTAATAACCACTACCATTATATCGACGTTTTACATACTTATCATGCAAATTTGATTCTGCTCGTCCAAATTGATATTCGTACAAAATTCACGTGAAAGTTAAAATGTGAATTAATTTCTGATAAGTAATAAGGAATGGAAAATTGCGATTCCTGAATGTCTTTAACACGTTGAACGCCACTGGTGGTCACTAATGATCACCACTCATTTTTTCAGTGAAACTGTGATAGCTGCTGATGATGGTCATGAATGATCACGTGTAATATACATGCACTATCAATAAGAATGTAGTCTTATCTGGACATACAACACATTATTTGTGATTTCATTAGGATTACTTAAGGGGTCTGGCCACTCTGGCCTCTCGAAAATGGATATATTTGTAAAAAATTCATAAACTCAAAAGTATAAAACAATATTTTCATTTATTAAGAGAAAATAAGAAACGGCTTTAGGAATTAGAGAAATTATGGTGAGTCGAATTTCGGTGAAAAATACACATTTTTTCTTTCGGCTCACTATAATTTCCCTAATGGTCGAAAAAAAAAATCGCTATGCTACATTGTAACACTATCCACGAATAAGTTAATTTTTTGTTTCTCTTTTTCAGATGCAACATGATGGTGATACACCTAGAACAACATACGCGCGTGTCATGCGGAGGGCCTCCACGGACATTTCTGTAGCCACGCCCTTTTTTAATATTTTCAACTAAAAATTTTTTGTGGCATTTTTAAGGCCATTTCTTAGCTTTTGTTAAAAAATGAAAATATGTCGGTTTTTACTTTCGAGTTTGTGAATTTTTTAAAAATATACCTATCCATTTTCCAAGCGGCCAGGGTAGCTAGCTAGACTCCGTAAGATAAAATTCATACCACATTCACATGGCGTTTTACGTCTTTGACCGGAAAAAGACCGTATTATCGGTATAGCTTTTACTGTGACTTCTCGAGAAGCTGCGTCACGTACGTCCATCTATTCACTGCGTACGCGGTCATGTACCTATAAAGGAGGTGGGTACTCGTTAAAATCAGTGAGGAATCTTGGTTTTGTGAGGCCCCAGTCGCAACCTGACATGAAGGGCCCTATTGACCCTACTAATAAGAATGGGATGGTTCACTACAATTAACAATACAGAAAATGAGTGCACTTTAATCAGATATAAGCAGGGTTGCAAGTTTTGGCGATTTGGAACTAAATTGACTATCTTTTTTGTTTAAATTACTAGGGGGGCCGGAAAGTAATGTCGTTTTTTTACATTAAATTCAAACAAATAAATTTTTAACAACTTTTTATTTTTAATCAATGATGTAATCACCCTCGTTATCAACAACCTTTTGCCATCTAGTGTGCAAATTTTCAATGCCGGATCAATAAAAATCAATTGGTTTTTGAGCAAAATATCTGGAGAGGGCATTTGGATATCATCCAAATTTCCAAATTTTTTGTAACATAGAAAGTGTTGTAGCGATCGGAATAAATGGAAATCCGATAGTGCAATGTCGGGCGAGTATGGTGGATGAGGCAGTACCTCCCACCCCAATTCATTAATTTTTTCTAGCGTTCGTATTGCACAGTGCGGTCTTGCATTATCGTGTTGCCGAATAACGCCTTTTCTGTTGACAACCGCTGGACACTTTTCAATTAAAGATTGATTTACTCGATCCAATTGTTCACAATAAAGGTCTGCATTCACAGTTTGCCCAGGTTTTTTTTTTTGGATTTGTTTTTACCGGATTTGAATTTAGAAAACCACCTTTGGCATTTACGAACGTCTAATGCATTTGGATAAACATCGCAAATGTTTTTGGTAGCAATTGTTCCGTTACGAACCTTGTGAAACTCAAAAAGCATACAATGCCGGATATGTACCTCTTCTGGTATTTGGCCGGCCATTTCACCCAAAACTGCAAAAACAAATTTGAGATTTAATTATTCACAACTAAATAAGTCACTTGAACCTTACAATGTTTTTGGCACTACTTTGAAATACACAATAAACTGACAAATGATTAACAAATAATGGCATGCTGAGAAACGACATTACTTTCCGGTCCCCCTAATACTAGGTTTTTGTTTAACTGGCCTCAATGACTATTATCCAATACCCATTATGCAAATAGGTTTTAGGAGATACAAAATGGCCTACAATTATTATTTTTTAATTCTCATATTAACAGACAATAAAAATTTAATTTTGCTTTTCCAGGATGAGACACCCAACGATTCTGAGGTCTCCGCTTTGCCGAGGCCCAAGGTACACGTCTCGTGCATCTGTGCGATAATCCGCCACTAGTCAAAATGCGTTTACACGATAAGACGAGAGCGCGTACGCGTAGGATTTTGTAGTTTAACACGTAACTACGAATCCCGCAGTCCTGAGTTTCTTTTCTTCGAAGAACTCGTTGTCACCGCGACGTATGTGCGTCTCGACGGCAGTTTTGCACGTGTCGCATAAAGGTGCAAGCGTCTTCATCCGGGGAAAGCTTTCACGAGGATGCAACGAGGGATTCTTTGTAGCTGGTAGAAGAAAAAGAAGAAGAGGCAGTCGTGGTGGAGGAGGAAGAGGTGGAAAAGATGGAAGGAAAAAAGGGAACACAGATTTTTACCGTGAAAACACGCCGAAGCCAGCCTTCTCTTTCTCTTCTCTTCTTTGCGCGTCTTTTCACACTTTTCTCTCTCTCTCTCTCTCTTTCTATCTTACTCGCTCGCTCACTCGTTTCGCAGAAAAAGGTACCTTCTCTTTTTTTTCTTATTTGTCTCCACCGTTGCTTTTCCCTTTCTGCCTCCTCATTATGGTCCTCCTCGTCTAAACTCTGCCGGCGTACGATCGTTCCCCTTGTTACAAATTAAAATTACACGGCAATTAGAAAGACTCGTTACGCAATTAAAACGTGCTCGGCGTCCGGCTCGCTTTTCTCCTTACCATACAATTCCTCCCATGCACCCCCTTTTCCCCATTCTTTCGTTCCCACCCTACCAAGCGTGCCGTTGATTCTTGTAATTATACGTCGCGTTCGTGGACACGCTGGACACGGACGTTTCCTCGCGTTAACCACGATTTTTTCCTGCCGGACGGGAGTTCTCGAGATTTCGTCGGCACTCACCGACGGCGCATTCCGGTACTTTTACGTTACTTTCTTCTAAAACAAAAAAAATCTAGTCTTTCGATAAAGAAAAGTAAGCCGAGAAAGAACAAATTTAAGGTTTGATTTGTAGTAAAACGTTTTTTTTCACAGTAAATGTGACAAATGTTTAAGGGAGGGGTTTCAGCGTGAAAGAAAACACGTATTTTGCGAATTTTTTTCATCTATATGGATAGAGTAAATTTATTTAAACCTTTTGTACATTGTTAAGTGTCATTTCAAGAACATTCAGTGAAATTTGTAGGGGAAGAGTATCATGAAAGAGCCACTTTTTGAAAGAGCCACTATCATTTACACAGTAGTTTTTGAACAAATGTTGGACGAATTAGTTTTTGAAAAACTAGAAAAGTTTTTGCTAGTTTAACTAGCAACCAGTTTTGCTACTTAAAAACTATAATTCGTCCAACATTCGTTCGAAAACTACTGTATAAAATGATAATGGCTCTTTCAAAAAGTGGCTCTTTCATGCCACTCTTCCCCTATGCGAAAATATCCACAAACAAGCCGGTGACAAAGCTTTTCCAAGAACGCCTTTGGAAAAACACGATTTGCGGTGTTCACTGTATCTCAGCTAGCAATTATCTGAAATCAAGTACGATTAAAATTTAGTGAAAGTATCATTAAATCCTCCCTCCAACGGTCTTCGATAATTTTTTTTTTCATTTCTAAATTGTTGGTGGTCATGTAAAGTGAAAAGTGCTATTTTTCACGAAAAATTCCGCCATTTTGGGGGTTAAAAATCCCCTAAATGTAAAAAAAAAATTTCAAACTAACCGTTGGGGGGAGGTATTTTATATGTAGAAAGTGTGTACCAAGTTTGAAATGAATCGGTCATGTAGTTTTCAAATGGCAGTGAAGACGGACTTTAAAAAAGTCATTTCGAGAAAAACGCGTTAGAAGTTTTAGTAGCTCAAAGTGAAAAACATTTTTTTTTTCAACTTTCACTGAATCATCGATTCCAGCTCCATAGAGTAGACTCCCTGCAGCAGCTTCGATGTCTTGAGCCTCTTTTTTTTCAAGCCTCTGCCTTATCCTGGCTTCTTTGCTCTGCTTCTTAGCTTGTATCTCGGCCCTGTTGATGCGACAGTTATCCTCCAATCTTGCGTATTCGTGAGCGCTCGGCCCAACGCTGATGATCATATCCGACAGGAAGTTGAGAAAAGCTCCAGCACCTTCATCGAAAGTGCATGTAGTCACGTAGAATGCAAATTCAACGATTTGTTTGCTGCCAGATAATTTTTTTGGTGCAATTCTCCAAATTAGCTGGTTCAGACTTTCGTTGGCATTTTGGGTAAAATCTCGAAGGTTTTTTAGGATTTCTTTAGAAAATAAGTGTATGCATGTGTGCGCGTGTGTGTGGCTGGACGCATGATTTTGATTGTCGAACAAGAGAGTCGAGTCGAGAAGAGCAGAGTTTAAGTCAATAACTTCGAGAGTTTTGCTCTGATTGACTTGAAATTTTGGGATTATATTCTTAAAATGTTTAACTATAAGAAAAGACAACAAAAAAAATCGATTTTTTTAAAAGTGCAAACCCCTATACCCCCTTCATCAAATATATAGGGTAATAAAAAAAGGGTTCGACATTTGAAGGGCTTATAGTACTCATCGAGAAAAGTAAAAAATGTATAATAAACATGGGTCCTAAAATCAACCCTTTCGATGTAAATTAACTTTTATTATTTATGAGTCTTTGATACCGTAAATGAGTCTCTTCGCAACAGATTGAGTGTAAACAGAGGAACTTGCTTAGGAATACACTAGTTCAAGGCTGTCAATTAGCGAACAGAGTTGCATAAGTCCAAAATTACGAAAAATAGAGTTTCTACAGAAATAGAAAGTATTAAGAATATTTTTTTTTTTTTTTCAACACATTAACTTGTGTATACTTTGATTTATGTTAATAAAAAATAAGAGTCAATTTTACATCATAAATGAAGTGACTGTAAAAATATTTTGAATAAATGGTGTAAATCCAATTCCTTGGAAGTAAGTCCAATTTCTACAATATTGAGGAAAGGGACTTAATTCACTTGACAACTAAAGGACTCAACTATAACTAACATCAACAAAGATTTTACTTCATAAACTCACTTACAGTATCTAACACTCATAAATAATAAAAGTTAATTTACATTGAAATTACATTTATTTTAGAACTCATGTTTGTTAGACTTTTGTACTCCTCTCGATGAGTACTCGGTGAGCTTTTCAAATATCGGACCCTTTTTATCTCACCTTGAATATTTCGGTACTCGGTTTTTAACCATTCATTTACAGGGTGGAAAAACTCACGTATAGTGCAAGGCGAAGACCGAGAGACTCCTACATTTCAGAGTGACAAAAAAGGCACATAATTATAAAAATATAAAAAGTTTTTATTACGAAGAGGTAACATAGGTATCTACTAATCTAAATTTAACATAAACATGTACAAAACAAGTTTCACATGAAGTCCTAGGGACGTACCCTGCAAATTAAGGGTTAAAAGATGTTGTAAAATCGGAACATTTTGTAATTAAGTTTAATAAAATTAACGATTAGTGTAAAAAATTTCCCTCCTCGGCCATAGGTAGGACAAAATGAGTTACAAATTGATAATCATGAAATTGGCTTTGAAAGTAACTATATCAACGCTTTAATATTACCTATCTTCTTCTATCTACCACCGTTATCACATCTAACGTAAAATGAGAAGTATTTTAAAGCATACAAAATTACAAATTTTACGTTTCACCAAGCCGGAATCATCTCGTAGAAAAAAAATAAAGCACGGGTTAGATCGCATCGAATGCGTCACCGACGACGGAGTCCCTAGAAGCATCCAGTCTCCTACAACTTTTCTCATTACGGCGATCGACGTTGGCCTAATTAATGCTAACTTTCTAGCAGAATTAAAAAAAAATTAGAAAAAGACGGAAAGGAATAAAATTAAGGCAATCGCAAAAATGATGGAAATTTCCCATAATAATAATAATCTTAAGTACCAATAGGTGTAAATAATCTAAATAAACTAGGTGAGTCACGAGAAACAGATCATTTAAATATATTATGTACTTGTTACTTCGTATTGTTGCGCGTCGTTACGTTTTTGCACGAATTATAAAAGAAATTGATAAGAAAGATATATGTATTCATGTTATTTCAAACCTTATGAGGTAAGCAACTTTTCTTAAAATATATTACGAGGTGAAAATAAAGTCACGAAGAATCTCCGAGAAAAAAAAAGATAGATAAGTCTTTTTTTCCTTAAAGGGTAACAAACAGAAAGATTAAATTAGCAAATTAAGTAATTTAAAAAAAGTTTCTACGCTCTTTTCAACAGTGTTATTAAATTTGTTATACCTTCAATGCTTTAAAACTTATAAGAGATTTCACGCTAAGGTCGATAAATGTACAAAAAAAATCACGAAATACGAAATTACTTTACCATAATAAAATATCGTACCATGATTTACTGCAAATTTTGTATTGTATTCGAGGTCTAGTATCACTCTCCAAAATAAAAGCATTTCTAAAGAGAAAAGAAAAAGAGATAAAGTATAGAATCGAAGAAGAAAGGGTTCTTGTCTTGCTTTGGACTTTATTGAACGGTTCACGTATATTTGTATCACCCAATAAAACGGACAAGAAGAGAAAGCTTCGATCTAAAATATTCTCTTTCTCGTTCAAAACTGTATAGTCATAGTTACAAAATTTTTCCGATCTACATATGTATTTACACACACATATCCACGTACATACATAACTTATTGTTCGTAGGTACATAAACGCGTACGAGGTACGAGCTTTTCATATTTTAGTTACTCCAATCGTAAGCCGTTCCCAAAAGGTGGATTTATTCGCGATAATAACGCTCGGTAACGCACAAGCTGGATGCACTCTCGCATAAGTCCCGTACAACCAGGTTAAATGTGGCTCGGCATCGGCAGATCGATAAGACTTATTAACATCGTCCTAAATACTCGTTTACTTAGACATAAGGTATAACGAGTGAAAGTCTTCCCACGTTAATTTCCTCAAGAAATACAATTCAATTCGGTTATTATCGCTTTTCTTGGACCACGTGGTAGAGAACAATGAAAGCCGATGTTTTTGACGAACGCGAAGAACGATAATAATGAGTAGGAACGTTCTCCACCGGTGGCGGCATTCTCGTTTTAGCTTAAATGAATCTTGCCAGCAGGGTCGTGCATACAAGCCTATGAATTAGATTAGCGCATTAGGGTTACTACTCATCAATCTTATCTCTTTGCCCCTGCGAGGCACGTCGTGCATACGAATACCCACGTTTGTATATATACGAACGCACGTGTACACTCGTAGAGACGTTAATGCGGTCGGGCCGAAAAGTTGGAGCTAATTTCGAGGCGCGAAAGTAGCTCCTGCCATTAGCCATTAGGGAAGAAAAAATAAAATTGAGGATGTTTCTTTCTGACGAGCCGACACGATAGTCATCCATATAACATCGTCTCGAAATTAAGTGAAAAAATATATTTTTAAGTTTAAATTATTAATTGGTGTCTGTTGTGGCCGAGTAAAAACAGTCATTGAAATTAAAGTGAATTACTCGTATGTTAATTTGAAGAAAAATTATTTAGTCAACTTTACGTTTCGGTACTGTACTGTACCATTCTCAGAGGGAGAACAAAACTTCATTACCCATTACACACATGAAAGAGCGAGCTCTCCAATTTGATTTTAAACAATTAAATAAAACTTGTATAATTAAGATAGATTTAATTTTCCGAACCTTACCCTATTGCGGTCTTGTGGAAGACGTCAGTCTTAAACTTAAACTATAGATGGACAAGTAAAAAAACGAATAAGTAATTGTTACAATTCTGTCGACGATGAAATAATACAAAAAACTCCTAAGAATATAATTCAGGGTTGGTGAACTTGTTCAATTGACTGGTATCTAGCCCAGTCAAATAGTACAAAAATAAAGCCTAACCTCGGAAAAAATCCAAGTGACGATTTTGAAATGGAATTCTCTTCGTTTTCGCACCCCAAGAACATAGCTGAAGTCCATAAAAAAATCGCGCTTGCAAAATAGTTATTGATGGTCAAAGATCGCGAAAATCAGTTTTTCTCAAATACCTCGTAAACTATTGATTTTATGTCAATAGAAGTTATTATCAACTTTATTCTTTAGCTAATTTTACATAAAAAAGATCTTTTACAAAATTTACATAGAACCTATAGTTCTCGAGATATACGGCTAAGAAAAGTTGGGAATAACGATACATTCATTTCCGCACCATTGCAGGAATCTCGAGACATAAAGATAAGTAATTCTAGTTCCGGAGGTCGCAGCGTCATGAAATCAGTTTTAAAAGCTACGCTAAGAAATTCTTGACATTATAAAAAAACACATTTAAATCCGTTTAGTAGTTTCAAAGCATTTGTGGAACAAACCGACAAACAGACGAACAGCAAAAATATCTTAACCAGTTAAGTGTGGAATTTAGTTTCAATAAAAACGAACCGCAGCGCAGTGCGAGGAATTAAAATCAGTCGATAACGTGTATACGCGTCGAACGCAGGACAAAATGGTCCTATCATAAATTTTATGAAAAACGAGAAAGAACTTTACAGTTTTACTTAATAAAAACTTATCCATTTTTTTTGAAAGTAATAAAAAAATAAATAAATAAATAATACCAAATAATATTCTTATTGTATTTTATTAAAATTTCGAGTTTTTATAGTTAATGGTACTTTTATATTTTTCACAACGAGTATACATGTCTTAACACGTATTAACTGGTTAATAACTTGATTACAAAAGTACTTACATTCATGTCATTAGCAGAGTTGATAGCGGCCTTTCTCCCCATTAGTATAAGCCCGCAACCGTCGAAATTGGTTTAATTTTATAAAAGTTATAGACAAAAAACTGTGATTTTCCATTTGGAATGTCATATTTAACAAGGGGAGAACCAGACTCGTGGATCACCGATTTTCCGCATTTTTTGCACCGAGTGTTTTGCCAAAAGTGGCAACACTCAGCTGTACTTTGAATTTTTTTGGTCAACAATCAAAGTACGCCAATCAAACCTCCCCCTCCCCCCCAAAAAATGTATACCTATCATTAATCATTTCTGTACTTATGTTAAGAATATAATTTGATACAAAGACGTAATAATATTGTGAAGTATTGCCAAAAGGACTCGAACCCCAAATCAAAAAGCACCAGCCTTCGCAGTCGAGCACGTTGCTTGCACAGGCATATCGGATCTGTAACAACCTGCTAACATTTACAGTAGATCAGCATATCCTAATTATTTAAAAAATGTTCTTTTGTATAAAAATACATTTCGTCTAATTTTTTATTCTCAACGCGTTTGTAAAATTTCAGCCTGATCAGCGAACTTTAATTTTTTACCTCAAATTTAAAAAAAAAAAAAAAATAGCGGAGTGTCTCCACTTTTGGGAAACATGTCCAATAGATTCGGCTAAAGAAGTTCTGTGCAAAAATTGATAAAAATCCGCGACCCACCGGTCTGGTCGTCCCCTTGTAAGATATTATGGAGTATGTGCTTTTCCAAACTTTTCTCAGTCGTATATCTCGAAAACTATAGGTTCTACGTAAATTTTGTAAAAAATCTTTTTTATGTAAAATTAGCTAAAAAATAAATTTTATAATTACTCCTATTAACGTAAAACCAATAGTTTACGAGATATTTGAGAAAAACTGATTTTCGTGATCTTTGATCATCAATAACTATTTAGCAAGCGCGATTGCAAATAGTACAATTGTACTATTTGACTGGACCACCAGTCAATCGAGAAGGTTCGCCAACCCTGATTTATATCCTTATAAGTTTTTTTGTATTATTTCATCGTCGACAGAATTGTAACGTTTCAAAATCTTCACTTGGGTTTTTTCCGAGGTGAAAGTACTATTTGACTGGGCAATGGGTCATTTTTGATACCTCGATTTAGAAAAAAAAAAAATTAAACAGAAATGGGTCACAAATTTACTTACCATATTATATTAATGACATACTTGTTGTTGCAACTTATTTGCAAATGTTTTAAACCGTTGTTCATAATATTGGATATAAGTACCTAAAAGAGAACTAGGTCACTAAAATGTTTGTGATAGGTCACTGTGATCCGAGGGTCAGTTGTTTGCTATCCCTGATATAGGTATAATAGTCGTACGAAAGCTAGCTTGAGAATAGAAGCGTAAGAAATAGGATATAAAATTGAAAAGGGAAAAGGATAGTAGAGGCGGCGGATAGGAAAAACGATCAGAGTGGACGCGTTTAGCTTTCGAGGCACGGCCGAGAGTCGCAGTCAGTTACAAGCAATAAAAAGAGATTAAGAAACTCTATATTTTGGTCCCCGGGGTTTGAAATAGCGACGGAGAACCCTTTTCGACGTTTCCTCTTGGGACACAAGACGGCGAAGCACGCTTCCCGTTGAAAGACGATCGAACGCGGCCACGTTTACGTTCCGTCCTTGATATACGACAGAGATGTTGACTGCCTGCTCAACGACGAAGTAACGATTGCTGTGGTGACACGCTTGTGGGTTTAAAAAAACAAAACAACAGAAACTATCCAAGCGATCCTCTTTCTCCAAGTAGCTCTGCTCTTTTGTATTTGCTACTTTCCACCCTCCTAAGCTTCTCGCTGTCGTCGCCATCTCCCTCTCTCTCTTTTTCTCTCAGTTCCACCCTCGTTCTCTTCTTTCTCATCCCGCTGCATGTCTTGTTTACCGTGGCAACTTTGCCAGGACAAATGGGGACGAAATGCAACGTGGATAACGCGGATTAAGACGCATCTGTTTGCCCCTAATTTACTTAACGCACTTACGTATAACGTACATATGCTAGTGTATTGCTCTGGTTCTTGCGCAAAACGTCGCGTCGATGAAAAATCGCCGATAAAGAGAGAACTTCTTCCTGCTGCTTTTCCGGCGAATGGTAAATACGCCGAGAGAGGAAAGCAATTTACGACGGTGAGAGAGCTTCGAATCTAATTAAGAAGCGCGATAAGTTATTACGGAACGCAATGTAAAACGGACGACTTTAAGACGCCACCATTCTCCACGGCATTTGAATAAATAAATTCTGACTTTCTACCGCGTCTTTTATCATTGCACGGCGTGGCAGCCCGCAACACCTCTTCAAATTTACCCTAGCCTTATTCGACTCGGTGAATGGCTTTTAATCCGCAGAGATGCAAAGCCCGTTACCTGGATGGATACTCCGTTAGGCAACTTCTTTATTGGCACTGCGCTTTCCGCCACTTTCTTTTCTTCCAGATTTTAAGTGTCTTCGTGAACGTCTTTGGATGATATACGCTGGATATTAAAACGGTCGATTGGAATAATAACCATAATATTAGTGCGACATTTGTGTTCCATGTAGTTCCAGAATACAATAAAACCGCGATTATCCGAACTAATTGCGTTCATGACAATCAGATAATCGAATTTTTCGGATAATAGAACGACTTATGTTATAAGTAAATTTTACATGAAAAATTATGATTTTGTTACATATTATCCGTTTAATACATTTGTTTTAATCATCTTTGATCTACCAATCTTTCTGTCTTGCTAAATTGTATATATTTTTATTAATGTTAATAATTCCACGGGAATACTTTCTTGTTATGCTTAGGGTTGCAACGGTATATCGAAATATCGATAATATCGACACGTGTATATTGATATTTTTATGACCGCCTTATTGATATATCGATACTCTCATGATTGATATATCGATATGTTGAAATGAATAAGAAAATATATCCAAAACAGAGCTGATGATTAAAAAAACGAAAAAGGTCTTTCATAGTAACAATTAGTGGCCATAACAATACAGGGTGTCCGCTTCCATGTAGTCAAGCGGAGGACTACATGTACATATCAATGATGTGAATCGAAATGTCTAATACCATTTTTCAAAATTCGACTTAATTGACGAATTATTAACTAACAAAGACCGGTCAATTACGGCGAGCAGCGAAACGTACCGTTGTTTATTGTGGATTGTTGCTCCTACCGCTTCATCTCTTGCCTAGCTGCGAGCTCGAGTGAACCGCCTTCTTTTGTTAATCGCCGTAATTGACCGATCTTTGTTAGTTAATAATTCGTTAACTAAGTCAAATTTCGAAAAATTGTATTAGACTTTTCGACTCATGTCATTGATGTGTAGATGTAGTCCTCCGCTAGACTACATGGAAGCGGACACCCTGTATAAAACGTTTGTGATCATTACGTCTACTTCTACTTGCATCCTTAGTTGTGGTTCATGCCCTCTGGTTATGATTTCTTATGCTGCGAACGTTCTACTGCAGGCATGGGCAACTTGTGGCCCGTGGGCCACTGGCACCCATGCCTGTTCTACTGTATCTTCGAAGTTAGAAATACAGTAGCATATTGATGTTAATTCGAAGTGATATTTAACCTAATACCAGACATTTGTTTCTCTACATATATGAATTATTTAAGTAGGCTTCTACGTTCATAAAGAGAAAAGAAAAGTCATACGTTGAGCGTAGACGATACAAGTTCAGCACGTTCCTCCAGTATCTATTGTTCGACCTCTCCACCTTACTCTCTTTTCTCTTCTTTTCGTTTTCTTTCCTTCACCTTTGTAACTGCTCCCTCGTGTCCTCCTAAATTTTCCACCAATTTTCTCCTCGCCTCGTTCCCTCTCTTTCCCTCTCCCTATACTTTTCGAGCGTCTCCCTTTTTTTTCCAGTAGCTCGTCTCATCCACGTTCTCCATCATCGACTATCGCGGGACAAGAGGGATCCGCGCGAAACATCGTCGAGCTTCCTACATGCGATGAGATCGAAGCCCACGGTTTCAGCCGTGACACGTCAGATTTATTGGCCCGCGGTATACCTAATAAATTTTCGTTTTCAACGCGAGCAAGCGCGATCTCCGAACGTGATTCGTAGAGTCCTCGGATCCCGTTAACTTCGATAAGAGCGGAAAACGTTTCGCCCCGACTTACGAAGCTGCGTTATCTTCGTTTTTTTTTTTTTTTTCATTCTTCCCTTTCGCTCATCCGCTTATCCGACATTTCTGACACGCGATCGGATATCGGGCAAACCGTACGCGGAGAGGAGAACGTTCCATTGTTCAAAGCTCGAAACGAATCTCGTTGCACAGGACCGAAGGCCGTCCGGTGCAACATTTTCGGAACGAAGCAAGGGTCGAATGCGGTGCCGTCGTCGTGAACGTGACGGAGAAGGTGCGCGACGTGGTACATGACAAGCTCTTTTAAAGGTGAAGGGATTCCGTTCTTATAGAGTCGAGTCTCGCTATAAACTCGTTAGTCGCGCACCAAAACCCCGAGGAATTAATTTCATTGTGGCGCAGACGACAGGACAATGTTCATTCAAATGGCTCGACGAGGCGAACAGTTCGCCTTACGAAACAGCCCTGCGAATGTGTTTCGCTTGGAACGTGCGTGCCACCTCACCCCTCTTTGCTTTTCCCCGCTCTATTCGTCTCTCTCTCTCTGCGTGTGCGCGTTTCGTATGCACCGTTAAATTCGAGCCCTAAGGGTTTAATTCGGTCTCGCGTCGTTACGCGAGAAGTGAAACTTTACTGTCGTCGGAGAGAGAGAGGCGCGGTCGGGATTGTAAAACGCAAGAAGTTTTAAACTTAGAAACATTTTTGTTTTACAAAGAATATATGCCTACTATACTTTGTAGAAAAAATTTACAACTGGCCCTAAATTGGTCCAGTATCGCACTAACTATGATCAACGATTGGTCGATCGTGGGTTGAAAGTTGGGACTTTCGATTGAACGCCAATACTGGGCCGACGTTAGGTGTTGGATGCCCATACCCAATCGAAACATCGGTTAAATAATGGCTATTTCATTAAGCCAAGATCAGACAGAACGCTGTTTGCCAACGTTTGGTTGTCGGTGAAAAGTTGATACTGAGCTAACATTGGCAATTTTGTTTTATTCTGATATTTTAACCAAGTGTGGGTTAAGCAGCTACGTACAATATTGGCCCAAGTTTGATGCAGATTTTGGTAGCCAACAGTCACTTGCCGTTAGCCAGCCAATACTGGCCGAAAATCGACAAATGCTTTCATGTCCATGCTTAATCCAAACATAGGTTAAATAAGGGCTATTACATTGGCCAAGATCAGGTTGAATGTTGGTTGCCAAGGATTGTTTCCCCAATATTGGGCCATACGTTAACCCTATTGTCAGCGTTGACTATATTTTGTTGGTGAGTATATTCACTCATCAGTCGCTTTTATGAACCATCGACATCTTTTTTCCAAACGAGTTACGCGTTGCATTTCAATGTCCAGCGACGGTCTTCATTCGATTACCTCTATACCGCGGATGTAGGAGGAATGACGAAGTTTGGGAGAGAGAGAGAGAAAGAAAAAAAGGTTGCCAGCAAACGAAGTAAAATAATCAACAAGATCGATGCCCCGGTATTCATTGCTTCCGACCTGTTTACATTCGTTTGTTTACGCCGCTGTACTCGACGTACCGCTATGTACTCGTTTCATTGTCGCGATATATTTACCAACGCGCGTTTCTGTCTGCGCGAACGAACGGAGTTACGAAAACGGAGCGGAAATGGTGATACGAATTCGTGTCAAACCTACCCAGTATGAGAGACGTGATAA
This sequence comes from Ancistrocerus nigricornis, assembly GCA_916049575.1. NCBI lineage: Eukaryota > Metazoa > Arthropoda > Insecta > Hymenoptera > Vespidae > Ancistrocerus > Ancistrocerus nigricornis. The sequence goes on from OU696665.1 coordinate 10,952,209, forward strand.
ACTAGAAATTATCGGGAATACGATTGAAAACTTTCGTGGATATCATTTGTGAAAATTGTTTAGGATGTCACTGAAGTCTCTAGGGCGTACCAAGCGAATAGTAGGAAAAAAAGGTAATTATTTATAAAGTTGACGATGTCACAGATTTCAATGATATTGAAATATGTTGTTAAGGTCGATATTCTGAACAACATTGTCTTATACATACAGTAGGCCGTATTAATATTCAGGCAACCTATAAAGCAGAATAACTTTTTTTATAATTGAACCAAATTATTTGAATTTTGGAAAAGAAGTAGAAGGATTCCTTCACTCGATATCCTGTTTTCATTGAATAAAGAATATAAAAAATGTCATTTTTTCAACTTTTTTTATCATAATTGCCTTTTGTAGATTTAAGTAAGATATATCATACACAAATAACATTAAAAATGTAAAGTGGGTCGTCGCTGTAGTTAATATAAACAATAAAATCGTGCTTTTTCTTGCTACATAAAAATATTAAATCAATGATGCGTCGCATCTTTATTAATAACTTTTTATCAAACATCTATAATTTCAATTTCCATATTGGTTCTTTATACCATGTTAAATATTGTTGACTACGTGAATTACACATTCTCCTTCAAACAATTTTACTAAAATAACAATCTCTGTAAAAAACCTTGTACAAAGTACGCGACGGCCCGCTTTCTTCGTAAACGTTAAATATAACATCAATCCAGGTTCAATATTTAACATGTTTGTATAAATAATTAATAATTTTAATTTTTCGAAGGTTAAGCATAGGTATACAATTTTTAGATAATGTTTGAAAATTATTTATGTGCAGTAGATAGAAAAAGAACTTATTTTACTAATCTCTAATCCAAAATTGAAACCAATCGGTGCATTTATGATAACGTAAAAAGAATAAGACGCATTCTTTCCATGCGTGCTGTATAGAATCAAACATTTGATTGAATCTATTCAATTTTTAATGCTTCCTAGTTCATAGACAACCGTATTACGTAGGATGATTCTTCTAGTACGATAATGACCTGAATGTAAGCAGTGCTCCACCGCATGTTTCCAATTTAATTATTAAATACAAAAAAGTAGGCTTCGCAGATTGCCAGATTGTATTTTTTCATTTTTCGAAAAAGGCGGGCCGTCGCGTTCTTTGTACAAGGTTTTTTACAGAGATTGTTATTTTAGTAAAATTGTTTGAAGGAGAATGTGTAATTTATGAAGTCAACAATGTTTAACATGGTATAAAGAACCAATATGGAAATTGAAATTATAGATGTTTGATAAAAAGTTATTAATAAATATGCGACGCCCTACTTTACATTTTTTATGTTATTTGTGTTTGATCAGTAATTTTAGCGATTTTTATCCTTATTTTTGAATCTTTAAACGTTTGTAACTTGGAATGACGTTAACCGACTTGAATGAAATTTACAATATGCATGTATCTTACCCAAATCTACAAAAGACAATTTTTAAATTTTCATTATAAACTCAGGTAAAAAAGTTGAGAAAACAACGCTTATTTTATTTGTAATTCCGAAAATTTCGATTTGATAAATGTCTAAAACAACCGTCACCTCCGCTGACCTTGTCCTTAACATAGATATGTTGGTTCAAAAGGTTTTAGGCGGTGGTCGTGTTTTAAAACCGGTCGTTTTTAAATAGGAGTTCCTTGCACATAAACAACATATATTTTACGCGTTGCTCACAAGAGCATAAAAAAATATGATAGTATTAAAACCAAGACACACCCCACCCCCAAGCCATGATCTGTGTATAAATAAGACATAAGGAGTGTTCGTGCCTGGGTTGCGTCTTGCTTTTATAAATTTTGAGTTTTGGCATGGCATAATTGTTTTTTTTTCGTACAATAAGTGAAATATATCCACTACGTATAATTGATTTTATACTAATGTAAAACATAAAATATTCGTGAGATACCCCCATACAGCATAAGCCGTAACCCAAACATTTTTAAAGAGACAGAGTTAGATTGAATCTGAGTTACATCTTGGTTGGACCAAGACCCAAGCCTAATCCAAAATAAATGTTATATTCTGAAAAATTCTTTGCTTGATAACTTTGTAACAAAAACTCAGGAGGATGACCTTGACAACCTATATCAAGCTCAAGGTCATTGGAATTACTTTCAATTTGTTTTAAACAACGAAAATACGATATCTAGAAAACTAATTCTTTTATTTTCTTGCAAACATTCAAATTGTTTAATTCAGAAAAGACATCCCCACCCGAACCACTTTATTTTCAACTCCTATTTCCTATCTAGGAAATAAAATGGTTCAGGTGTGGGTTTGTCTCTTTTTGCCAGCAATAAGATGGTTTTAAATGAAGAATCACACCCAAAAATTAACCCAAGGCGCAATTCAGAACCGACCCAATCTTGAAATCAAAGTAAGAAATTTCCAAAGTATTTTTGCAAATATCTCGGTAACTAAAGCCAAGCGGTGGTTATATGTATAGAAAAAAGTTGTTCAGAATATCGACCTAGACAACATATTCCATTATCATTGAAATCAGTGAGGTCGTCAAAAAAAATTTGCAAAAAATACCGTGCGACCATATTCGTCGGTACTTATCTAAGAGCCTACGAGATGCCAACGAGCATGGAGTTATTCCGAGCAGCTCTTCTCGCGGTAATCTCTCGCGACTAAGTAATGGATGCCCCTTCTCTCTCCTTCTCTCTGACTTTCTCTTTCTCTCTCTCTCTCTCTCTCTTTCTCTTCCTTGATAAAGTCCGACCCACACCCTTACGACAACTTACGGCCGCATCTCACCCTTTTACGAGTAGTTCTAAAACCCTCCACAAGTCCAAATTATACGCAGCTAAATGATGGATGGCGTCCCTCGTCCTCGCCACCCTCCCAAAAGCTTCCCTTCTCTCCTTCGGGAAACGCCGCTTTTACTCTAAGTACTGTTCCCAACAGCGTTCCGGTATACGGATGGATATATGTACCTATATACGCGAGCATACGGATTTACGTATGTGCAGAAGTCGTATCTCATATCGGACAACGCACTTCTCATGTCCAGGATAAACCATTCCACATTATATTCGAATTTTATTTCAAGAGAATATCGAAGCGTTGGTTATATCGATGTTTGTTCTTATACTGGGGCAATCCCACCATTTGGGCACAAAATGTAGTAGGGTTAATCAGGAAAACATGGCCCACAATTCGTTAAACCAAAATGAAAGTCGAAATATAATAAAACAGTTTTAATAAAATTGCCAGACTCTTTCTTTAAAATCATTTACATTAACAAAACATAATAATTCTTGTAAAATATAATTAGAAATTAACAATATCGGTCATTTAAAAACTTGAAGGTGAAGCACATTTGGCCGAGGCTTCCGTCTAATGTGTCTCGGAAAGAACACTTATTTTTTTCACCTTATTTCTTTTACTCCTCCCCTAATTCTTCACCCCACACCTATCAACGCATGTTGTGCAATCTTCGTACAACCAAGCAGCACACTAGATACATTTAGTTCGAATCTAACTGAATAGTTTCGGATCTTTTATGAGTACTTCGAAAAAAGAAAGCAGTAAGTACTTTCAGGTAGACTCGAATTCAGACGAGATAAGTTCGAACTTTTTGTAAGTATTTGAATAAAGTAATCGGTATTTGTAAATATAGGCACTCGAACCCTGATTAAGTAGATTCGAACCTTTTATAAGTACTTTGATCAGAGATCGAGAAGTCGAGAAAAAAAAGACTGATGCATAGTTTCTAGCGTTACAGAGAAGCTTCACTTATAAATGGTATTGTAGCATGACAACTACTGATGATTCGAGTACTAACTACTCGTAAAAGGTTTCGAATCTTTTAAAAATTAAACTCCTTATAAGTACATTTTTGAACCTACAGGTAATCATTTGGGGGTTCGAAACCAACTTGAATAAAATGAGTACATTCCAAGTATATACTCATTGTAACTTTATTGTTTTTGAATAGTACCTAATCGAAATCCATGAAATGAAACTTGGTTATTAAAATTAAGTTGGATTTATAAGTACATATTGAACTTGATCCCATCCTTAGATACATTGTATCTGGTCGCTTTTAGATGTAGGTTTCTAGTATAATTCTAGACAGTGGATGCACGTATCTTCAACATCGTCAGAGCTTTCTTCACTGAACAACCTTTTTCTTCTTTTCATTGGTGCAGAAATCTTTTCCCTACTTTCATTTCTTCTAAAAACTTTTATCTGTTAAGGGCGCATTACATGGAGCCCAAACGGGACACATTAGCCATTAATCAATGAAATGTGCCCACACGATTTTTACATAAATTAATAATGAAATAATTGAATATAAAAAGGGGATTGAGAACTTTGAAGAGAATAGTTTTACATGCGAACTTGAAAAAATGCGATATTTTTAACAGAAGTCATCATAAATCAGATCAAAGAACAAGCTGAATTAATTTACATAAGATAATTAATCGATACTAACCCTCGAACTACTTTTTTCAATAAAATCTTAACGATATAACTATAAGATTTTTTATATCTTCACTATAGGATACTAGCTTATTGTCTTTATGCACAGTGATGTTAAATTCCAAGTGGTGTCAGATTTATCGTTAATGGGACACGTTTCCTTGGAAATTTGTATTTTGTTTATTGCACACTCGGCTATGTTCAGGAATTTTTGTGTACACAAAAACAAGTATATATTAACTTATTAACTTAAAATTCTGAGAGATTAACAACTTTAAACGTAATGCTTCGGTAGATATAAACTGATGAGGAAAAATTCGTTGCGATACTTTAGGTAGGAGGTCTTTTCTTTTACGATTTGGTTTTTCCTGATTAGAGAGAATTAGAAACGCGTAAGTCTTGACGTTTAAGGTGACCATGCATACGCGTTCTTCGTTATCGGCATATCTGCACGCGAAGATTTGATTTATATGGAATAGCGTGAACGATGAGATTATGCTCGCCGTTGTACGTGCAAATGCGAACATTTTTTGCAATGTTCACTTGCCTACTTCGGTTCATTATGTTTAAACGACGGCTGATTTATCACAGGTTAACTTTTTACCGCGACGGGGTTTTTGCAACCTGGACTACCATCGTGTTCCGCGGCTTTCTCGTGTACCTATGTATATCACGGCTAAAGAAACGTGCTTAAAGACTATATTTTCTAGGAGTTGACAAGAAACATACCTCGCGTCCTCTTTATACCAGTCGATCAGTCATTTACCTGGCGAGCCTCGATAGAGTCTTTGTGTAAAACTAATTATTCGTTCGATCGGCTCGTATAAACGTGCTATTGCTTATAAATTACAAATATTTTTAATATGAAAGATCGAAGGGACAACGGAAAAGCGTTAAAGTCGCTCGGTGGCTGAAAAAATGTAATTATAGGAGAAATTACATAACCCTTCGGAGTATGGCAGCAATTTAAATACAGAAATAAAATACCTCGTTTACTGAAATAATTTGCATAGCTGAAAGTCACGATTTTTCGGAAAACCTATTTAAAAGTTTGAAATCATTATAATTTTGTAATAACGTCATATTTGAAATGCCGTAATGATATAATATATTTTAGTGGGGCAAAGTAAAACAACTCCTATATTAACTGTGAGTTAGAATTTTGAGTCATTGTTGCGGTAAATGAGCGAACTGCACATACTTCTATGTACCTACTAGTGATGTTACGAATATTCGTATTCGCGAATATTCGCCTATTTCTGATCATCCGCATTGGCAAAATGTATTGCTAATATTTCACGAATACTAGTACATAATCCCTGGTGTCATTTTTAGAACAAAAGGAAAAAAAAAGATTCAATTCTTGCACTTTATTAATATTTAAATTGAATTTTTTATAGCTCAAGCTGGATTAATAATTAAAATTAAGAAGAGGTAAATTAAATTTAAGAAATAGGAGCTTTGACGCTCTTTCTCCGTCAAATTTATTTTAATAGGGAGTGAAAATTAAATCCTATCAAAAACATTTCATTTAAAAAAGAGAGCCAAGTTTCACGGATCTTTAACAATTAAAAGTTGTGAAATATTACGTATAGCCAAGTCTAACGATTAAAAGAACTCAAACACATTCATTCAAAAATAAATTCAGGTCTTTAGGTACATATTTTGTTTGGGAATATTTTTTAACTTGTCAATTACGCAATTATTTTTAACCGTAACAAACGTCCCTTATCGCGTAATTGCCAAGTCAAACAAAATTCTTAAACAAAATATGTAAAGACCTGAACTTATTTTTGAAAAAACAAGGATTTTTTTATCGTTTTTTTTTTCATTTCGATGAGAAGCGAAAATCAATTTAGCTTCACTAAAAAATCGTCCACTTGGAACGCTAGCAGGCGGAACACATAACATATTTTATGTTACTTACACTTAGTCTCCCCCGATCTCATGGGATGTAGTGCGCTCTTTTGCCATACGGCATTATATGACCATATTTTTCGCATTCACATTCGCGAATATCAAAAATGATATATTCGTTACCTCACTAGTACCTACTATAATTCGACGATCATAGAATATTTACTTGGAGCTAAAATTCAAAGTAGTAGGTACAAGAAGATAAGAAATTTGAAATAATATATGATTTTAGAATTAAACGGGATAACCCAATGAGCAAGAGAGCCCATAATGTCCACAAACCACTCGCGAAGGAGCCATAGCGATTATTCAATTTCTTCCATCCCCATTCGAGATCGCGGTTTGGATATAGAATAAGAAACCTGCTCGAAATGTTCGTAACCCTTATGCTTGTTCGACGACGTGGCTTTACGTTGTCTCGAAAGCGATTTACAGGATGGTACGAGCGAAGGTTCGCTCGTGGAAACTCGCGACACCGATGAAAATGTTTCCCCAGCACCTACAACCGACCCACTTCGTCGAAAGTTTCTTCGATTTAGTGCACGTCGAGTCAACGACGTCGTGTCCCAACATACATGCTATTATATCTACGGGCCTGCTCTCTCTCTCTCCCGCACCCTCTCCTCGCTTCTCTCTCTTGTCCCTCGCCTATCTCTCAGTTTATCCTGGAAACTTTTCTCCCTATGTTTGTTCGCGAATCCTGTCGCATCGTTCTATAGCGAAAGGACTGGCATTTACGTTACGTCGAGCTTCGACGTGATGTAACATCGAAAGAGATCTTCTCGCGAGATGCTGTAAATCATTCTGAACCGGCACAACAATTATTTTTTACCATTTTCTTACAACTTGTCCTGTCGATGTACAGGGAAGGTAGGTTAAGACGGGATACTTAAGGAATAACACAAAAAAAAGGCCTAATCTTAACTGCACAAATTCGAAACTTTTATTACAAAATAATTAGACTTTCTTCTCCTTAATTCGAAATTAACAAAAAAACAAAAATAGAATTCTTCATACAATTATAACATAAAAACAGAATAGTACGTATTTCCCACCCGTGGGGCAAGATGGGATATGACAACGAGACCTTTACATTTTCCACTCTACTCTCATTTTGTCTCGCGAGTTTGACTCTACGCTCTAAAGAAGTTTTCGGCACATTGTGAAATTTACTAGCTATTTTAAAACCTTTTCTATTATCTAGAACATCTTTTATGGCTTTTCCCATATTATTTTCATCCCACCCCCCTCTGTCAGTCTTTCTTTCATACTTTCGGACCATTATCTGTAAAAAAAATTAAGATTATAATGAAAGAGGGAAGAAATATTCAGAAAATGTAGTGAGAGACTAAAGTATCCCATCTTGCCCCAAACTGCTTTTTAATAAAAATGAATTTTTTTAGGTTATAAAACGAAAGCTACCGGAGTGATTAATTGAATTTGGTGCGATAAAATAAACGTGCTTTAAGAAAAAATTGCATTCTGAATTTTAAATATAGTATATTTAATACACGCGTTTTATATACCCCAAAAATTAGATCAAACATTAAAGAAAACAAAAATTTACTATTAAATCACCGGATGACACGACACTTATGGCACGTTAGATGGTGTCAGTAGCATCTTCATAACATCTTCAGAACTTTTGTTTTGCTAGGCCGTGATCTTTGTCCCGTCTTGCCCCGTATCCCCATCTTGCCCCACCTTCCCCTATTTCCGAATAAATCAGCGTTTAATTTTTTTTTTATTGAAAAATTAATATCTGCAGCATCTTAAGGGCCATTACACATAGAAGCTATAAACGGAATTACGAAACGTAAACGTACGGATTTACCCGGCGGTCGCATCTCAGATCCGATTCATAACCTCGCCTCTAGTTATAGCCCAGTCAAATTAGTCCTTTCACCTCGGAAAAAATCCAAGTGAAGATTTTCAAACGGTATTATCTTGGTGCGAAAACGAAAAAAACTCCGTTTGAAAGTCTTCACTTGGATTTTTTCAGAGGTAAAGCCTTTTTTTGTACTATTTTACTGTAGGAATCTTGACACATAAGGATATATAACTCTAGTTCCGGAGGTCCTAGCGTCATGAAATTGGTTGTAAAACATATCCTATGAAACACCTGATAATATGAAACAAAACGCATTTAAATCCGTTCAGAAGTTTCCAAGCCTTTGTGGAACAAACCGGAAGACGGACAAGCAGCAGAAAAATGTTAATAACTTTTTTACTTAAGTACTTATATTTATGTAGTTGGCAATGTTGATAGCAGCCTTTCTACCCATCAATTTAAGCCATCAATCGTTAAAATTGGTTTACCTTTACAAAAGTTATAGACAAAACTAAGAATTTCCACTTAGAGTTGGACATATGAGATATTGTTATACATATGAGTATCTCGAGAACTATAGGTTCTACGTAAATTGTGTAAAAGATCTTTTTTCTGTATTATGAGCTAAGGAATAAATTTGATAATAACTTCTATTAACGTAAAATCGATAGTTTGCGAGATATTGGTGAAAAACTGATTTTTGCGACCTTTGACTTTCAATAACTTTTTACGCAACCGCGATTTTTTTATGGACTTTCGGATATGCTTTTATGGTGTTAAAACGAAGATAATTCCGTTTGAAAATCATCACTTGGATTTTTTCCGAGGTTAGGCCTTATTTTTGACTAATTTAACTGGGCTATTAACCATACACGCACGGATTTGCGCGCAGTTCAAATCTGTGCGTTTTGGCTAGCTTCACACGGTCACGAGCCAAGTTCACGTCGAACTCCATTTTTTAATGAATCTATTGTACCCTTATCTGCCGGGTACATCTGTTTTTACGCACACAGGCACGGTTGGATCTCGAATTTGTCTGCCCTTTGCCCGATCCGGTCGTTTGGAACACGGGCAGCGGGCAAACATACGGCAGGTAAATCTGTATCTTTTCTCGCCATACATTAGCAGTTTTGCCCGAAAGACACGTCTGCGGGCATATCTGCCGGGTAAATCCGCGTGTGTATGGTTTAACCGTTTGCCTTCGATGTCAAGTTCGACTCAACAAGACCGATTTTGATGGCAACACGAGTAGATCGCGACATTCATTTGTTTTTACAGAACGTAACGAGTAATATGTGCAGGTAACCTTTTTCTAACACGGTGCTTGAACAACGCGATTTCTGTATGAGGCAGGCTAGAAATTTTTTAGATCTTTATATTGAGAACAATAACACGCACAGTGATAAAGGTCTTTATGAATGGGCCTTAAGTGACAATCGTAGTAAAATTCTCATCCTAAGTCGATGTGGTGTCCAAAGTATGTATTAACACTTATTCCATGCTATGTATGTTATACTTATATCACCGACGAGATACTGCTAAAGACTGCCAGCCTTATGGGACTTCGCGAGCCAGAAAAATCATCCGTTTTTATGACGCCTTCTAGAATATATTGCGGTTAAAGTAAGAAACATAAACTGAATTACAGAAAATCTTGTCTGTAACGTGAGTAAATTATGCCGTATCGTAGGTTTAATAAGTTCTAAAGCAAAATAATATGGTACACGTTTGAAACGGTTATATAATCAATAATATGAGAGATATTAAATGCGTTTACCGACGAAGCCCAGGCCTACCGGGCCCACTTACTGGCTCGGTGGTTTACACTGGGGCTGGCAGTCTTTAAAAGTATCTCGTCGGTGTTTATATTATTGACTCCAATTAGATACAAATATATTCCAATTTGTTGTATTGTAGAAATGTATGCCAGTTTGTAATATCAATTGTGTTTTTTTAAAATGAAACAAAAGATAAACACAATTTTTTAAATAATTTCGAAGTTAACGCTTTGTTCTATTAACCTTCATCAGGATAAAATAGTCTCCGTGGGTCTTTTTATTATTTTATGTTGAAAAAAATCTATAAAAAGTAATTTTCTGCAAACCTATATATCGTATGTCTTGGAAAAAGATATAATATATTAGAGAAAACTATTTTACTAAATAAATAAAATGAATAAAACTAAATAAAATATTTTTAAATTATTGATTTCATCCATTCTGTACGGAGCCTGTAAGGCTCTTCTATCCGTTTGAGTTATAAAATAATTCTATCCTCATGAAGGTTAAATCCGAGTCTCGCATATGCAATTTATATAACGCGACATTTAAAATAATAATACCCGTGTTACCTGTAATTTGAAATAAAATAATATAATGTCAGAGATATGTAGTCTTGGAAGCGATAGTCGAAGGCAAAAGATTGACATTTTCTAAGCCTGTGCATGATTATATAATTTTTAATTACAATTGTAAATTACATAGAAGGGAAGTTAACGAAGAAGGCTTTACGGCTTCGCCTTTACACGCTGCGATTTACTTATCCGCTCGCTCGAAGCGAATCTGGAACGAGGCTTGATTCGCGAGGAAATCGGTATGGGAGAGTCGGAGGGTGGGAGGGAAGGGGATGAAATGTAGCAGTACGAATATGGGCAGAGGTATTAACTTTGGAATTGAGTGCCTGCCCGCTTCTGTGCACGCGAACCCGAGGGTTTACATCCCCTTTCCAACCGCCCCACCGTCTCATCGTCTTCGTGCTTTCCTTCATCACAGCTCTTTCCTTCTCTCTCTCCGCATTAGTACTCCACATTAGTACTCTACTAGTAGGAAGTACTACTAAGCCCTAAACGTTAGCGGTTGCGAACAAGGTCGATGAGACCTACCTCGAGCAAAATCATTCTTTTCTCTTCTCTTTTTAAAACGTTTCGACGAAACAATTGTTTACTGAAGAATCTGCTACTTTTTAAATTGTTTAGTTAAGTCTATGGAGGGTAGAGGTAAGGAGGATCATCTCTTATGGGACTACAGTCGTAAAAGTGTCCGCGAAAAACCGTAAAATAGTAGTTCCATAAGTGGCGCTGATGAGCAATCGGGGTTAGATCTGAACTTGGCGGTTATTGATGAAGTGAAGTTGCCAAAGGGAAATAGCAAAATGTAAAAATAGTTCTACCGAATATAGTAGTTGATAAAAATACAGTAAATAAATATTCAATTAATATAATTGATACTAACAACATATTAAATATAAATTGATACTAACAACTTTAAGCGCTTTTTTAAAACTTGGGACTTTTGATGCAGCAGCGCCATCTTCATTTTACGGGATTTTTCGGACACTTTTAATATACAGAGATGATCCTCCTTACCTCTACCCTCCATAGTTAAGTCGATAGATTTAACCTATTAATCGGGGAATTTCCGAGCTGCAAATTGAAAGGTAATTAGTTGAAATATGAATGTAGTAATGTGAAATGCAAGCATCTTCAAGTAAAGGAATAATTTAAACTGTAAAGAAATGATACATCTGTTTTTTTTTTCACGAATGTGAAAGGGTTGCAAAAGGTTAACAAATTTGATAATATTGATGAAAAGCATGAAAAGTTAACTCATTAGCCCGATTAAAAGGATAAGCAGTGTTTTAACATTTATAGTGGACGATTATATTATGATAACACGGGACAATAGTTTGTTTTTTTTGGTGCCGGGATATTTGGAACTGATTTCATATAAATTCCTAAAGTCCTAAATTCAAATATGGCATTAGTTTTTGCCTAGGAGCAAAAATTTCTAAGATATAACATTTTAGTGAAATATACTACACTATTTTAAATTAAATCCATGGATCGAAGGAAAAACTTAACATGAAACTTTTATTATTGTATTATACAAATATTATTATATACAAAGATAGAAAAAAAGTCATCGATGAAACCAACTAGTCACTGAACACTTCGGAGGCTTCTTTTTCGTGGCATTCTTGAATGTATTTTGGAACAGTCCCTTTTTAAACATCAGCAGTAATCTGTCATCATGTGCAACAGACTGGCAATAAGACAAATATTCATAAACCAATCCTTGTATATATATGATTTAGAACTGTACAAAATGGAGTTAGAACTGCATATTACGTGTAGAACTGCACGTTAAAAAAACACTGATCTAAAAAAGTAGGGCAAATAGAGAAAAACTGATTTCATATTTAGATTCAGCGCCCCAAATATAGCTTAATCAGTTCTAACATCCTAGGCACAAAAAAAAAAAAAATTGTTTCTTATAGTCCTATGTAATCCTTCTAAATTTATCGTCAACGAGAACAAACGAAAATTGATTTAGATTATCGACGATTACCGGACGAAATTTCATAAAAAAAAAACTTGAATAATTCCATTCTCATTCTTCACAGAATAATACTTATAGATAGAGAGGTCTGCTAATGTTTTCTCTATCATGTTCTTTTACGTATCGCGATTAAAACTTTGTTAACTACATCTATTATCGAAGTTACAGCGAATTCGAAAGCGTGCCGATTCGTTTGTCAGTGGATACGATTCAATTCGGAATGCATAACCGAGACAATAACTTTTCTATATTGAAAGTCTACTTTCGTCGTCGACGAGAAGCATTTTACGCGAACACAATTTATAATAACGGCGAAGCGTCGTCAAGCCGGTTTTAATACAAAGTTGCCGCTCATCCGCGCGTAACCTTCGTACAAACTTTCCCGTCAACTCCTTTCCTCCGCGCGTCCATATTATTAAATAAGTTACGCAAGTATTTCTCCTCACGGAGAAAACTGGGTGAAAAAATATTTAGTAAAAAGAAAAGAATAACGATAGCTAAATTACGAGGAAATATCTTTGGGATCATGCCGATATATCGCAGATAAAGATATCGTTGAGAAGAAAGAAATAGTGTTCTTTTGTAAATAATAATAATAACAAATGGAGAAAAAATGTTTAGTAAAAGTAGGTATGCTACTACCCAATCAGACCTTCAGAGCCGGCGTGACCTTTTGCGGGGCCAGGTTCAAAAATTCAGCGGGGCCTGAATGCACATTCAAATCCTACACGCGCCTACCGTAAAAAATTATTCAGAGCGGTTGTTTCCAAACCGGGGAATTCAGCGTTCGAGAAAAGAAATAATGAAAATTAAAAAATAATGTTCTCAATTACAATGGTCTATATTGCTTCTTGTCTAATTTCTAATTTAAAAAAAAAAGTAAGTTAGACTTGTACAACAATAGATAAACATAACTTATTTTTAAGTCAACGCCAAATTTAATTACTTACCCTGTTCTTGATGTAATTTTTACAAGCTTTTATTTAGTTTGGCTTGTATATTTGTTATAATAAACATAAAAAGACAGAGATAATAAGTACTTAAGTATGTACCTTTCGCTTCTTCTCGCGCGCGACAAGCTTTCAAAACAAATAATTCAACATAATATATTTTGTGTTACAGTAATAATTTTGATATACTTTTTGTTAGGATCCACCCATTTGAACTATGACCACTTATAAATAGCAGCCAGCACTGTCCCAATAAAAAAATATCCTTATTATTGTCATTTTAGTAGGCACATAATGAAAGCTTGTTTTCATCATAATTTGTACTTTCGTTTAATTTTTAATTTTTTTAGTATACTAATTCGCGGTAAAGTTAATTTCTATTGCTTAGAATTATTTTAGGTTTACCGTAGTGAATCGCAACTATTGTGACAAATTTAGGTATCTAAATATTTGGTTTGGTGCCAATTTCAAAAATAAGTTTTACAATTTATTAATTATCAACATTTTTTCAATATTTTTTACGTAAGAACATTTCTTGGAAATAGCTTATTAGACTAGTGAAAACCGAATCGAAATGTGGCTAACGGTTCTCGATATAAACGTGAACATACCTACACACCTGGGCATTAACTAAATAAGCTATTTGAAAAATAATCGTTAAGATAATAAATTATTTGATTTGGTTACAGGTTATTTGAAAGAATCATGTGTTAGTTTATTTGTTAAAATATTTATTCAAATAGTTTTTTAAATACTCTTTGTTTCTGTCATGGCAACCTCACATCAAGAACATTTCTACTGTAAAAGCAAATGAGGTTACGGAATAAAAATTCCCCTTCCTATGACAATTATTTGTTATTTTATTTAATTCAAATACCTAATTGAAATGAAAAATTATTTGGAAATCATTTATTTAAAGTACACGCAAAATAAAAATAATAAATTATTAGAAATAATTGAGTATTTCAAATAAAATGTGCCCCTATAAAGCAGAATAACTTTATTTAAAATTTAACCAAACAATTTGAATTTTTGCAAGAAACTAAAAGAATTAGTTTACTAGATATCCTGTTTTCGTTGTTTGAAAAAAAAATCGAAATTTCTGAAATTACAAAGAAGATAAAAGTCATTTTCAAATTTTCCCTCTTGACGAGAGTGATCTACCGAGAGAGGTCGATAATTTTCTAATCGCGAATCAATTGTTCCTACACAGCTGACACGTACTCGGCGTAGTTCACTCATCGATGTGTTTAGAAGTACCACTCGTGCAGTTCTCGTATGAATAAATTATGAGAAACGTGGATTTTTAAAAGTGATGGAAGTTTCGAGCATTCTCATGACATCGATCCTCAAGCGTTCTTGATCGATGGCGCTTTATGGAAAGATCGAAGCAGAAAAGAAGAACGAAAATACGTCCTAACCTTCAAATTGACATTTCCCGACCGCATTTTTCGAGAAGAATCACTAATTGAGATATTTCCTTTTCATGAATATTTTTCCTATCTTATCTCCTTTTCCTTTTTTTTAATAGTTTTATATGGTTTTGTCTTCTAGTTTTCAAACATCGGTTCAATTACAAAAAAAGTAATTCTGCTTTATAGGGTGTCCAAATATTAGTGCAGTCCACCATACATACGTATACAGGTCGAACATAGAACCTCCTCTTTCGAAGTCGGTTAAAAAACAGTCGCAGTTCCGTCCGATTCTGAGCTCTTGTCCCCGAATCCGAGAGAAGATCATTAGCGAGCTCTGAGCGATCATCGGATATAAAAAATAAAGGAGCACGGTTGGTACTAGGCCGGTAGAGGCTAGGACCAAGAGAGAAACCGGTGAAAAATGCAGCGAGGATCGGCCCCCTTTAAAACAGTCGTATCTTAACCTTAATCTTTTCCTTCTTTCGCATTAATTCAATTTGCCCTCCTTCCCAAGGCAATTCTTTCTTACGTTACTTACCTCGTAGCCATTCCAACCCCTCCCCCTCCCCCCGTTCTTCGCAATCCACCATCGTGTTCTCTCTTTCTTTCTTTCTCTCTCCTCGTCAGCCTCGACGAAGGCAGCCAAGCTTCCTTGGACTCGGCAGATATACCCGTTCCTCCTTTTGTTTTATCATTGAATTACGTCGCGCTGGAACATTAACATTTTTCCGTGATTATTTAAATTTAAGACGATCGTGGTCGCGACGGGCTGTTGGCTGCAGCTTGACTTCAGCTTGGCTCCAGCTTGGTTCCAGGTTTAATACCGAACGAGAACGCGTTCCTAGTACCGAAGAAGGAACGAAGATCCGATACTCGTCTTCCTTCCTTGCCTCCTTCTCTTTCCACGAGAGTTTCTTCCACCGACCCTAGCTCCTCTCATTTTCAGTTTTTGCAATTTTCATCGATTCTCCTTCACGTTGTTCTTCTCGTTCGTTTCGCCTCTTTTATCTTCGTGGATTAAAGATAATGCCTCTTTGTGTAGGTACCTACTTCTCACTTTGCGTTAAATCATAAATTTCTTTCCGCTCATGGATCCTCAAGAAACCTTCCAATAAATGCTGTGTAAGGTGTACCTAAGCGATGTAATCTCATTGGAACGTCTCGTCATTGATAATCTTTCGCTGGACGTTTTACTTTAATGATTCTAATTCACATAGGATCGTAATTAATTTTCGTATTAATTCCATCGAAGTCCTTTAGCACCCCGTTCTGACATTTATCGGCAGCTCCGTATGATCGGCAGAATATATATTGAAAAGCCATCGAGACGAAGGCACGGAAAGTCGAATGAATAAATTCAATAAAGCGTGCCCTCTCCGGAACGAAAGAGGAAGAAAGTCGGTGTTCTTCGGTACGTACCTATGGAGGCAGCTACGTGAGCCGCATTAAGCTTAATATAAAAGATTAATATCGCCGTGTGTATTTCTCTGGCAGATATATAGCCACGTAAATTACATTGAACGTACCGTGATCTACATTCCCTTTTATTCTTCTATAATATTATAGCGAAACGTCTAAAGTATTAGTAGGTACTTGTTTCGAAGCTATCGAAGATTATGAGATGGAACGTACGGGGTGTCCAGGTGATCATGGATAAAATTGAAATAGGAGATAGAGTAGATCAAGACTGATCGAAATAACAACAAATGCTATAATTTAATTCCTTAAGGTTTCCAAAATACAGGCAATTCTTTGAAAATGAAAAATTTCTTCCTCGGAACGGTTTTGTGGTAAAAAGGTATTAAAAATGAAGGCTTCATTATTTTAATTTATTTTTTTAAAAAATACTTTTGAAATATGCTGTTATCAAATGTAGAAAAGTTTTTATGATATCGGTTACAGTTTTCTCAGAATAAAGATTTTTTATCGGGTTAAAGATTTACGGTCCTTACATCACGAAACTTTAAGTTTCCGTAGGGGAGACAGGGTACTGTTATAATAAGTTACGGTTGGAACAAAGCTATTATCTCCTAAACTATAAATGCTACGATGATGAGTCCAAGGAGATAAATGTGCATCTTGCTTGTCTGCACGTAATTCACAGTATTGCGTCGATTATCGCGCTGTACCGCTTGCAGGAAGCTATATTTTGTTTTGGTGGCCAAACACAATTTTTTTCAGTTGATTTCTTTGTCGAATTGCTGTTTTAGTTATACAGGGTGTCCGGTTCTAGGTGGTCAAGCGGACAACTACATGTACACATCAATGACTTGAGTCGAAAAGTCTAATAATATTTTCCGAAATTTGGCTCAGTTATATAGTTATTAACTAACAAAGATCAGCCAATCACGGCTAGCAGCGACATGTAACGTTGTTTATTGTGAATTGCTCTTCTTAAAGGCCTGGTTATACAGTGCGAGTTAGTGTAGCGTGGAGCTACGGATTGTTTTCGTGACCGTGGTCCTTATACTAGTTATTTGGTACTGGTGTAATTAGGCTTTGCTTTTTAACAAAATATATTTTCAGAGCACAGGTACAAAACGAGGTCTTTCTTCCTCGGATAACAAACGAACAATAACAAAATAAAAGAATACTAGTTAACAAAACAATACTATGTAACAATAGAACATTAATCGTTCGGAGATTCATCAATCTCAGTCACTCGCTCTGGTGAGTCGCAGCGGCACCCTCTGGCACGCTCGTATTCTCCTCCGCTAGTGACAGTGGCGCCACATTAGCATGTGAACTGGCCTAGACAGTTACTGTAGTGCAGCTACTCGCACCGTGTGATCTCCCCATACGAATTACTGTCATGTGCGAGTCTGCCAGTAGCTCGCATGCGAGTAACTACAACATTTTTTGATTTTACTCGCTACTCGCTTCTCCCACCACGCTACTTGGCAGCAGCTCGCACGCGACTCGCATGTCAAATCGCACGATTTTGCGAAATAACAGTAGCTCGCATGTACGCTCGCGCTCGTACGAAAGGTGAAGACGCATGTGAACTTTTTTGTCGTCTGTCAAAATGTCTGATAGATGGACTTCCCAACAAAATATGCAATTTGTGGAGCAAACCAATTTATGGAATTGTTTGGATCCTAATTATAAAAATCGAGATTTGCGTAAAGTCGTTGGAACACAGTCGCAAAGAATTGAATTTACATAACACGACTGAAGTCACAAAGAAAATAAAGAATTTACGTTCTATATATAACCAGGAGTTATTGACAATTGAGACAAGTAGAAAAAGTGGTTGTGGCACCGATGAAATTTATAAACCATCCATCAAATGGTTCGATCATATGGATTATATTATGAAAATAACTAATCTAAAAGAAAAAGAAACGACAAGTAACCTGGTAAGTATTTTATTTACAGTCATACAATCATATTATTTTGCCAGGTAACAGCTCCGTCGCCATTGAAATAATCTTTATATTTATCCCTCATTTTCTCGGCTGTTACTTATGATCTATTATTGATTCGCGATCGACGGATGTTTGGTAATTCGTTAATTTCTGTTCTCCATTGGCCTAAATTTACTTGAAAGTTAACGATATTTTCATAATCTGTTGTTCCCGGTGGCGTATAGGTTTCTGATGCAGTAGTACGTAACCAATTATGTAACGTACATGTACATAAGATTATCTTTATGGCAGTTTCTTTTTTCACTTGAATTGGTTTTCCCAAAACACGAAAACGAAATGCTAGAATGCCAAACCAATTCTCTACAATCCTCCTTGCTCTGCTCAATCTATAATTACAAATTCTTTCTCTTGTTGTTGGTGTACTTTTGTAGGGCTTTATTAAGTACGGCTTTAAAGGGAAGGCATCATCTCCAGCTAGAATACCATTTTCAGGAAACAATAAGTTGTTTCCTAGATAAGGATATAAAGAGCAGTTTTGGAAAACCCCGCCGTCTGCATTACGTCCGTATGATCCTACATCTACATATCGACGGCCATGAGTACTATACTGTTTGTTCCTTTGTAGTTATAGTATTCACTTCCACAATTTGGTGGTGCTAGAATTGTAACGTGTTTGCCATCGATAGCGCCACAGCAACCTGAGAAATTCCACCTGGAATGAAATTCTACTTGTATATCTTGCCATTCTTCTGTATTTGGTATCTAAAAAATAAAAAAATACATGCTAATTTCAGGAACCACATCTCGAATCAACGTCAGGAAACGAGGCATTTGAAAAAACACATAACGAGGACAACAACAATAACAAAAACCTTCAAATACTTCTTTTTTTCTTATTTTTTTGGACAGCACTTTCAGCGCGAAGTATTTTTGTAACCGCTCTTATCGTGGTATGAACAGTTAACCGTGTAATATTTTGCGACATCATTGCACGAGACACTTGAACGTCCGATGTCGAGCACATAACGAAATTGACTGCAGCAGGAGTAGCGGCAGTACCGACTTGCCTATCGTGATGGGAGTTACTCGCATCGTGTGACCGGTCGAGGCGAGTCGAGCTACTGTCATGCGAGTGTACAGTGACAGTGCCGACTGTCAAGCCAGTAACTCGCACTGTGTAACCAGGCCTTAACAGTCGGCAGCTACTGTCACTGTATACTCGCATGACAGTAGCTCGACTCGCCTCGACCGGTCACACGATGCGAGTAGTTGCCATGGCAAAGGCAGCTTCAAAGGCAAAATCGTGCGAATTGACATGCGAGTCGCGTGCGTGCTGCTGCCAAGTGGCGTGGTGGGAGAAGCGAGTAGCGACTAAAATAAAAAAAATATTGACAAGAATGTCTGAAAAAAAAAATTACTGGAAAAAATAAAAGGGCTATTTTTTATTTATTAGTTCATGTCGAAATAAAAGTGTTTTTTAGTGTTTTTAAACTATAATTTTTTTTATATTTCATTATGATGCGTTACGGCCGTCGCCAGTAGGCGGTTAGTTTGAAATCAGGAAAAAAAACTTATTTGTTCGAATATTCTCACACACGGTCGTCATTCCTAGGATGGCACCTTATTGTAGACTTACGTCCCGTAACTCACAGACACGCTAGATGTCCTATCCTCTTTCATATATTCTCGAAAGCACTGAATCCTCACCTTATAACAATATATACAACTCCTAAGACCCCTGACCATATCGTCTGGGGTAGGGTCCGCCTGCATCAGCCCCACTGATGAGTCTGCAGTCGGACCCAAGATGAAACGCACTTTCCTTTCTCTTTCCTTTTCTATCATAAAACCATCTCCTTAACACCACTATCCAAAAGGAGTTTCTTCGGAGGACGAATCCGTTACGCCCCCTGGGACCAGTTGGATCCAACACGTAACATAGATATACAACGATTTCGGTTCTCACGGAAAAAAAAATTGCAACTGCTCTACATCATTTTGGATTGTGTATAAAATGCACAATTTTGTTAACATAGGTGAACACTTTTATGCATGATGCTCTTTGATTGTAAGAAAAATTAAAGTTTGGTGATGTAAAGATAGTAAAGCTTGAACCCGATAAAAAATTTTTATTCCTAATAAAACTGTAACTGATATAAAAAAATTATTTCCTACGTTTGATAGCAGCACACTTTAGAAGTATTTAGATTAAAAATAAAAATAATAGTCTTCATTTTTAATACCTTTTTACCACAAAACCGTCCCGAGGTAGATATTTTTCACATTTTCAAAGAAGTGCCTTTTTGGAAACTGAGAAATTGTATTATAGCATTTGTTATTATTTCGATCGGTCTTAATCTGCTCTATCTCCCATTTCAATATTATTCATGATCAATTGGATACCCTGTACTTTATTCATTTAACAAACAGGGACATTTATTTTTACCAAAGAATACAGCGATTTATTTTGAATTAATTAATCAAAACATCATTAATTTTCTCCATATATAAAGAACAAAGAACATAAAGTCTATATCTTTTAGCGCAGAAGCTAAATCCTCATGAGATAACAAGATAGAATTTAATAACATTGTTCTGTCATCACGTTTGGTAAAGAGTCGATCGTTTAATGGTAGGAATCCGTTATAGATTACGCGCGGCGTGGTAGAAAAATAACGAGGACTGGATCGAACGAAACGATTGTTTTTTCTAACTCAAAGGAGAACGTCGAATTTCATTTGGTTCTTACCGAGAAGAGAAGAACAGAGAGCACGAGGGCGTACGCGTAAAAAAAGAATAAACGAAGAGAGAGAGAGGCGGAAAGAAAAAAGGAAGTATAACTAAGCCGCTTTTGCTTGTACGAAGTCTTCTCCGCTCGAGTGACATTAACGAGCTCAGGAAACCCCTCAAAGGTGTATCTTTAACGATGAAGAAGAGAGAGCAAAGAGAGAGAAAGAGAGAGAAAAGAGTAACGGCATCTTCGCGATCGAAGTCACTATCCTTCTCTCTCGCTCTTACTTCTCCCTTTTCTTTTTTGTACTGTCAAACTATTTTAATCCCGTTTGGTACCACCTGGCGCTCTCAAAGCACCGGCACCACGGTGTCAACGGCCTCGTTAAGTGTCGCAAGATATAATCCAGGTTGCGCGGATGCGAGTACTGAAAGTTGAGTCAGAATCACGCGTGGGAGAGCCCTCCGACGAGGGAATGTATTTTTAATAGCGGGAGAAGCGTCGCGTTCGCGGCAGCTCGACCGGTTGACGTTATAATTTAAAAGAGGAACAAAAAGTACAAAATCCTAAAGGAGTAGTTTGGATCTGTCGGTAATATTTAAAAAAATATTGCTTTCTCGATCTAATAGATAAGATCCCTTAATTTTGTTTATTTATTTATTTATTCGATTAACGGGAAAATCTCTTTAGTGAATTACAATGAAAACAATTACAGTCACTAACACAAGAGAGCACTGCTAACCCGAACTCACGGATTTGGATGAAACTTTGTGAGTTTATAAAGTGATTCAAAACAAAAATAACGGTATGTTAGATTCGTGTCCAATCGTTCTGTAGGGCGAGAAATTTGATCTTGAAGTTAGTGGTCAACTTTCGCAAGTACGTGTATAACTCATAACCCTTTGCACTCGGCGTCGAGTGTGACTCGACAATACAGATTTTTATGATAATACGACGTCAAGCGACACTCGTCGTTCATTGTACTCACATATATTTCTATGATTCATTTATCAAGAAGTAGAACATATATTTTTTTCACAACATAGCGAGTAATATATTTTTAGCCCTTTGTATTAAATGTCGATTGTGACTCGACAGGACTGATTTTTATAACAATACCGTATTGATTTACATGTATTCCATGTAGATTTTTTTCGTACTTGTAAATTTTTCTTCAATTCACCTACTCGCACCGCGAATATATTATTTTTTTAACAATGTAATTAGTAATATATAATTTGAAATTAAATATTATCATTTTGGAATTATGTCCCCTCAGAAGGGACATCCGAGTGCAAAGGGTTAAACTACAGAAGATATGAAGATATTTTGAAGGTGAAATGTAATGATTTTTCCTGGCCTATAAAATAGCGCACACCAAATCTATACAAAAAAAAAAATTTTGTTGAAACAATTTTTTTAGACCATTATAAGAATAAGAATAAGCTACATTTAAATAGACTGATCAGAGAAAACAAATCAAAGGGCTCTCTGCTTAAAACCAAACAAACTATTGTCAAAGATGTTCAACTCTGCAGGCAGTATTGGCATAGTGACAGATGCGTGACATAGTATCGCTATGGTTCGATTTGTACAATGAGATATTGAATAAAGGAAAACTCCTTACGGGTCTCGGAGGAATATTAAAATTAACCACACCTAGTAGATACGGATTTTTTAACCTCCCATTTACGAGCTTATACAACACATTTTTCTATAAAAATTTTAATATTTCCACTGTAGGTTTTTAATTTTTTCAATTTGCATTTGTAACGTACCTACATCGTTTCGATTAATTTTAACGACAAGTGATCTTTTTTCAATTTTCCATTACAAAAATAATATTATGAAACAATATTTTTTGTTTACATTCCCATTTTAATGCTGAAAAGAAGAAAGAAGATATAAAAATCTACGAAACTAAATTTACGAAAGTCCATCTTTGGAATGTTTTTTTTTTACTGTGCGCTATAAAAAAAATGAGTTGGATAATTTAATTAGGCATATCAAAATGTGCAAAAAGTAATATTTTTATAATCGAATTTAACAGAATGAAGGATCTGCAGCAACGTAAAAGAGATAGGCGATTTGGTCCGCGACTAGCAGTATAAGTGTCGCCATTTTTAGTTTAGGACAAAAAAATATGTCTTAAAATATTTTTCACCACAATATCTAGAATAATAGGTAACGTTTTTTTAATAAATTCCAAATTGGTTGAATTACAGCCGATTTTATTAGACTTAAAAATATAATGCACTTTTTTGTTTAAAACGCCGCCATTTGATCAAAAATTTATATTTAAAAAAACTACTTATTTTTTTAGGTATTAAAGTAAAGAATATATTTTTTTAATGTTTATTTGTCCTAAACTAAAAATTTCGACACTCACGCTGCTAGCCACGGTTCATTTTGTCAAATTGTCTGCCTTCTTTACGATGCTATAAATTCTCCATTTTTTGCTAAATTTAATTATGGAAATAATTTAATATGCCTAATTACATTATCAAACCTAATTTTTAGTAGCACGATTCAGTAAATAAAAATAAATCCCAAAGATTGACTTCTTTCACAGCCAATTATATAAGTGTTCCCGCTTAAAGAAACTGTGTTTAAATAGAATTGACATTTAAAGTCACTTTACGGGCCAAACGGGAAGAAATCTTAAACTCTTTACTTTCCGTTCATTACATGTGCTCATAAAATATGCTCTCGTAACGTGTCTTAGTTTCATTTGCCAAATGAATCTCCGCTTATAAAACTCAGTAAATGAATATAAATAATTTATGGAATATTTTGATTAGCTGAGTTCGAGCCATAAACACATACAATTGAATTGAGTGGTGATCCTTCTTAAAATGGAAATATCACATATATTATAGATTATAAAGAAGCTTAGCCATCAGACTCGTTGGTAATCGTGAGACAAAACAAAGCGATAACGATCTGTTGAACTCAGAGAAAGCAATGGATCTCGAGTTAATTAGGGATTAAACGAAGCCTCTGCCCAATCCACGTCGAGCCTAATTGAGAATCGATGTCGTTTGTACGGACGTTATTAACGGCCCTGCAGTGTGCTCGTGGTTGATTGGTCACCGTGAATCAAAGTGCTGCCCAACACGTCGTTTAGTGCGTATCTGCCGTTAGTCCCGTTTGTCTCGTTCACGCGTGTCTGTCAAAGCAAATCAGGAAGTCAAACTGCGAATCATGCGTTCGTAACGCGAGACGAGGCCAATTACGCGGATGCCTCGCTTCAAGATGGAAATACCGAAACTCGTCGTTCAAGTATGGCAACAGTGAACAAGTCCAATAGATTCTTACCAGAAGGACTATTTGTTTTATTCAAAATCGTAATAATGACAATAAATTTGCAAAAGTTTTAACGTTAAAATGTTGAGAAATATTAAAAACTAAAGAAATAAGTTTCTATCGGAGTGGACTTTAATTTCGCGAAAACTTCCAACGACACCTATATTTTGTCGCGTGCTATATTAAATGGAGAGGTGATAACTGTCGTCGATGCAAGTTTCCAATCTAATTACTATTTGTTGCTAACATCCGCCGAGTAATTAGAATTGTCGTCAATAAATCACTTGGCACGGCGGACGAACTCTTCGCTTTAATTGCTTCCTCGAAGCTCGACATCAAAGGGCATCGAAGCTGGATGACTGCGAACATTACAAGTTACATAAATACTTCCAACCCTTTTGCGATTATTGGCACAGAGAGAGGAAAGAGTGGGGTGGGGGGAGATTGGAAGAGAACTGCCATGGTCACCTAGCGACGCACTCGATGACAGTTTATTTTGTTGCCTCCGCATCGTATCCTGTAAAGTGGCCGTAATTTTATCGTTAGTGAATTTATTTAACAAGGCTCTCCCGTCGCTCGTGGAAGAGTTACGTAAAAGCATGGTCCAACGATTAATAGAGAAATGAACGTACATTTTTCAAAAACATTGCTTCTCGAATAAAAATTCAGTAAACGTATGAATGGATTATTACGTTACCGGTAAATATAAGGAGTTATCTCTTATTTAGTATGTCGAAATTATTGTACTTTTCGACATACTAAATAAAACATTTAGACAGAAGGTCATGGTCACTTGATGAATGTATTACTTACATTCGTGTTTACATTGCTGCCCATAGCGTACAATAGTCATAATAATGCGTAGCTTCTGATATATTTAATATAAAGGTTACTTTGGATCCATCAATCTGAATGTTTCGTTTACAGTTCTCTGCAACGCAAGTAAATTGGAGATAGAATTGCTTACTAAAACGAACCACGATAGAGAATGCGATGGTTGATTTCGAATATTCCCAATAACACGAACACGTTTTGACGTTTGTAATTGAATACCGACCGCAAATGCAGCTTTGTACTATAATTATGAGCGAACAGAAGAAAGCAGTTTGCTTGATATTGGGAAAAAATATCCCTGCTTATTAAATTTCTTTTAAAACGAAATGCAAAAGACGGTCGCTGGATCTGCGATAGATTAATTTGAAAGGGATCAAATCGTTCCTTACAATTTTACGTCATGTTTTAAAACGTTGTCGATTTGAGTATTCATTTGGGAGAAAATTTGATTCGCCATTCGTTACAAGTGGCAACGCTTCGCTTTGTGTCTCGTTTCAAGACGATTTTAATGTATCTTCTTCCAAGTCTACGGAAAAAGAAAAAAAAGAGTGTTCATCCATTGTCCGAAACAACGATGGTACGACGAGGTTTCGAGTTATTCTTTTGAAAAACAGCCGGTCGGAGGGAGGGGCCATAGACTGTGTTCATTTACGCGTTACGCCACGAACAGGACGATAATAGGTTGCCGGTAAACGGGAAAGAGTACGCACGTATATGTACGTGGTACATACACCATGGAAGAAAAACGTGTTGGGAATAAGCGAGAAAGGGTGGAAAGGGAACGACGGAGTCTCGCAGAGTACACCTAATTAGTGCCACGACGAACCTACTGTTTTGACAAATCGACGCGGACTTATTATTGTCCGGTTAATAGTCGATTCGTGCCGTTCGCGTCGTGGACAATAATTTTTCCGGTAATCGACGTATTGTTCGTAACAGGGTACTGCATTCAATTAGTTTTGCAAAAAAGCGAGCTCAACCATTCGGCGTAACGATGGTAAATGAATGGAGCCTACATCGAAACCATCCATTTTCCCGTTTCACTCCACGTCGTGTTACGACGCGTCGCGTTTCAGCGCTGATTTACTTCGATCACTCGCGTTTTAAATCTCCTTCTCCTACGTCTCTCCCGCCTCTCGCTCTTTCCGTCTCCTCCAGCAGCCCTTCTTCTTCCGTTCGGCAGCATCGAACGACGACTGAAAAACGAGTGCTGACAGCACTCGCGCATTCCACCCTCGCCTACTCCCGTTTATACCCCTTCCTTTTCTACCCTCGTAAACGCCTTTCGCCGTTACTCTAGATTTCTCTGGCCTTGTCTGATCTCCGAGGCAACAAGAGAGAGAGAGAGAGGGAGAAAAAAAGAATAATAAAAGAGGGGAGGGAGGGGCGATTTAAGAGCGCGTTCATATCGCACCCGATGTCGCGAAAGCGACGCTACGCGTGTTTTGCATTTTTCAAACCTACTCTACAAGAGAAGCACTTCTCTCTCTTTCTCTCTCTCTTCCTTTCTCTTAGCAAAGTAAGAAATAAATCGACTGTTCCGAGATATTTGTCCGATGTATTTCACACGTATTAACACATTGCCAAAAGGGCGTTGCGTGCCGCACTAAGGTTTTTATTTAAGTAAGCTTTTCATGTTGAAAAAAAAACATGTGGCATATCGATAACTGATGTTTGTTGAAGAGAACATTTTGAGCTTTCTGAATTTATCGTCAAAATTGTTGCACGATCATATGTTCACGAGCTATAGACATTCAAAGTTAAAAGTGCGTTTTGAGCTTTGATCGCGGATAACACGGTCTAACAAATTGTAGGATAATGAATGGAAGCGTTAATTAAAGAGAAAAGATAGTTCTACAAAAGCCGTATATGCGATTCGGCCAGAAAAATTTATTTCACCATGTGGAGGCTTTCAACAATGAAGACAATTTTTGTCATTTTGCTTTTGTCTCTTTCTTTTTGAAAATAACTGTTGTAATGAATGATAAAGAAAATGTTGATATAAAATTCAGAAACTGCAATATACGTGCTTTAAGAAGCTATTTTTTAAATTGCTTTACGACCCTTTTTTACAAAGATACAGCCGTCTGAACATGACGATTTTAAGCGTCACCCATCCCCAAAGTGTTAAAATAAAACGCCTATCGGAAATTGATACTAGCGTGACGTAGCGTGCTATATATTTGCAAGATATTAAACAACTTGAAATTCGCTCTTTGAGAAATCAGTGAGACGACCGGAACGGTCCGAAGGCGACCCATTAGGACAACGGTTACATCGTACAAAATTAATTAGGAGGAGTTTCGTCATAGTCTCGATGGAACGGCAAAGGGGGCCGCAATCGCCGCACGGCGCGAACCCCGGAACGGAATTCGTGTTACCCGGTCGTGGAGAGGGCGGATACCATGGGCTCGCGAGTATTAGGCCGCTAAGACCTTGACCCCAAACCGCAGGTGGGACTAATTGCCGTGAAACCACTCCCTGCAAGCTGGAAGCTGGAAGATATGACGACGACGAGCGGTCCTGCCCACGAGAACATCGATCTAGACTCCGAACTGGAATTTCGTGTTCCACGAATAGTTTTCTGTTGGCGGTCGATCATCGGGTACGCCCATTACCTTATTCAATCTCCATTTTTCATAGGGCTCTTCTTCCGATAATTGTCGATCGAATAGGAACTTAATAAGGTGTACTTATTAATATCCGATGCAGTCCGAGAAAATCGATGGACTGTCAAGAAATAAAAAGTACGTACGAGTTTCGTAAAGATCACCGATAACCCACCCCACAGCTTTCCCGACTCGTGTATTTAATAAAATAACTTGTAGCGAACTCTCCGGACGTTCTCGAGTTATAGTTAGCGAAGAGGCTAGAGGTTGCCAAGGCACCTTACTTTCTACGCAGTAACTGATATCAGTAGGAACTTTTAGTTCCGCGCCCCCTATAGCTACAACTCGGAGAACTATGGTCTTATCTCTTGGTCCGTGACTCCGCTTCTCCTCTTCGTCTCTATACTCGCTCTCTCCTCGTTCGCTCGACCTCGCACCCTCGTCCCTCATCCACCATTATTCTCTCTTACGCTTTTGTTCCTTCGTCTCTCGTTGTTTCGCGTCTTTTCTATCCCCTCTCTCTCCCTCTAGTCATCTCTACAAATCGTCGACCTTATTGTAATAACGTCACGTACGATACATTTTCTTCTTTTACCTTTAATTGTAGCCTTCCCTTATCGTTTCCTTGTTCCACTCAAAAATATTACAACTAGTAGTACGATCATAGATACAGCAAAACATGCGAATCCTGACGATCAGTTGGATCTAGCGATGGAAGTACGACGATGTCTCTACACTGACAGCTGTAATTTCTTTCGTTATAAAAACTTACGGTAATTATTTACTTTCGCGATCCCTCACCGTTTTTTATGACTTTGGAAGATGTTGTTAAGGTTAATATTCTAAACAACTTATCTCCATACATGTTACTATCGCTCGGTTATAGCTTCCGAGTTATACAGAGATATATTTTTTCGTTTCTTACCACGATTTTAAGTTAGGGCTGCATCTAGGTTATATCAGGATTTCGTCTTTGTGACAAGACCCAACCCAGACACAAACCAGCGAAAAATTACATTCATTATGTCGATAAATTATATTAATAACTCGGGAACTAAGGATAAGCGGCGGGAATATATATGAAGAGCTTAGTGGATGAACATGTTTAGTAACAATATAGTGAATTTGAGAAAATCAGCTGTAAAGTTATTAGAGTGCCATACCATGCCTTGTTAGTATGTTACCTTCTTCCACTGAAAATCGCCTTATTAGAAGACTTGGTAGAACCAACGAACGTCCCACATTTAAAGCCGACCATAAGATGCAATTCGATCTGGAAATTTCCATTTCTCAAAAAATGTCACTTAACATGTTCACCCA
The DNA here is from genome assembly GCA_916049575.1 of Ancistrocerus nigricornis. Taxonomy (NCBI): domain Eukaryota; kingdom Metazoa; phylum Arthropoda; class Insecta; order Hymenoptera; family Vespidae; genus Ancistrocerus; species Ancistrocerus nigricornis. The sequence continues at coordinate 10,981,305 of OU696665.1, forward strand.
CTAATTGTAAGTTCTTCATATATGTTACGGTCAATGTGTTTAATATGGGCATTTGGTTAATTGGCCGAGCATTGTATAGAATACCCAATTTTTTTAGCAATGTGTGTAATACATTAATTTTAAACCACCTTTCTACTCGCAACCAAGATACACCACCACCCGATCTACTTTATTGTCTAGATAGGAGGTGAAAATAATGTAATTCGAATGGGTGTGTGTCTTGATTGCGAGCAGAAAGGTGTGGTTTAAGTTAGAGGTATTAAACACATTGCCCCAAATTTGGGTGTTCTATACAATGCCCAAGTTAAACACATTGACCGTACATATAAGCAACAGTTGTTTAGGTAAATATTTATAAAACTGATGAGCTCACTGATTTTAATGATATTGAAATATATTTTCAAGGTAGGTATTCTGAACAACTTTTTCCTATACATGTAACCACCACTCGGCATTAGTTCTGAAGTATTTGCAAAAATATTTTCGATATCATTGTATGTGGTGTATTTCGCTGTTCGCGACATGTACAGTGACTCGTTTTAACATTCGGACGCCACTGATTTTCAAATATGAATACCCTATACATCTACTTATAACTGAATTAAAGTTATAGCTATGGTTGGGTCTGGATTATGTCACAACCATAAAATTACCCAAAACACAACCCAGATTCGACCCAATCTTAAAGTCAAAGTAAGAAATTTTCAAAGTATTTTCTCAAATATCATGGAAACTTAAGCTGAGCAGCAGTTATATGCATAAGAAAAAGTTGTTCAGAATATTGACCTAGACAACATATTTCATGATCATTAAAATCGATGAATGAATCACTAAAGTAAATAATTACCAAACTTAATTAAGTTCAAAAGAGTTAGTATCAAAATAATTTCCCGAGATTAATTAGATTGGTTAATCCCTTATTAATTCATAAAATGATATGTGTATACGACACAGCACTAGCGTACCAACATAAGTCGTGAGACGCGATGCGAGCGAACGAACGCGCCTCCGGTCCCGTGGTTTTGACAGGGTCGACCATATATTCTCCGACGACACCTGCGCGCACATTTTTTAATGCTCGCGAGTTCGCCATCGTACTCTGCTCGGATATGTGTCTCCGTTATATCGTGCCGGTACGTACAACGGTTTAAAATAATTTAGAAGCATCGCACGCGGCCCAAACGGCCGGCATCGTCGTCCTCCTCCTCATCCTCATCCTTCTCATCCTCGTCAGTATCCTCCTCTTTCGTCCTTGTCCTCGCCGACGAGAAAATAATGAATGCATGAGAGGAGGCAGGGCAACGTGTCGCGCACACGTGTTCGTCGGGATCCAACCCCCGAAAGAAAAAGAGACCAAGAGAGAGAGAGAGAGGAGAGGCGTCGCGACCACCATTCTGCCTTGCTGACAGCGTTTCCTTCTTTACTCTTTTTTCATCCCCACGGGGAAAACGCCTCTAAATATTTACGCGGCAGGGTAAGCGAGATAGAGAGGAGAGAGAGAGAGTGTGTGAGCGCGTAGCTACACTTTATTTCGCGCGCCGAGAGACACGTGCATGACGGCTAAAAGCGACGTCACGACGTTTACACGAGACGTCGGGGATGATGGTTTACGAGCGAACCACCGTGCCACCGCTTATTGTCCCGAACTCGAACCGACTCCAATGATCTCTAAGACCCGGAATCTTTCCAAGTGGTGAAACAATTCGTGGGAATCCACGAATCTCGTTTTAAGGATTATTCAAAGTTTGGAGATAACGCGAACGCCGAACCTTTCCTCGTCGGCAGAATTTAGCGTCCAACTCGTCGAATATACAAGCTACATGAAGAAAGAGAGGGAAAGAGAAAGACAGAGAAGGCACTTTGTCCTACGTGCGAGCTGATAGGCGCGTTTTAAACTCGGCGGGGGATATTCGGTGGGTCAGCCATTCTATTTTTGGCAGTGTGCCGTGCGACATTAATCCTTGGAGACCGCAGACATAAAGGGGTAGGCTAGGCGGAAGGGTAGGTGGAAGTGTAGGTGGAAGTGTAGGTGGAACGGTAGGTGGGGAGTAGTACGAGAAGAGAAAAGTCCGCTTCTCTCCATTTGGGTTCCTCTTGCCGCGACGAAAATACCCCTTTTGTTTCTTCTAATGCCCACCCGCCACCCTTCTCTGTCGCTTTCTCTCTCCCTCTCACCGTTTTTCCACCCCGTTGTCTGCTCTTTTCGTCCTTTCTCCCTCGGTTCGTCGGTTCCTCTTTCCGCCCTCGACCGATCGTCCCGTCTTCCTCCTATCTCTCCTCGCCTCCTCTTTCACCGACACTACCATTCTTCCCCGCTCTTCTCTTCCGTGCCACCCAACCCACCCCCTGTTCCCAGGATAATGAAAGGACTCTCGAAACGAAGTCCATTGACGACGCAGTCGAGCCAGCTCGTTTAATCCGCTCGGAGAACAGTAGAATCCGCTCGTATATCACGCGGAAATAAAGAGTTTACCGTCCGTCGCTAAAAGCATTACGCTGTGATGTGCCACGGAGATCCGTGAAATCGTTACCGCGACTAAATGAACCGTACCGGCGAGCGTCATTATACCGAGGTAGAGACTGCACCCGAAAATCGTTCGCGGTGATCCGTTCGAATGTATGCGTAGCGAGAACCGATGCATCGTATAACCTGTCAGGAACCTTACCACTTTCTTCAGGTTAACAATTATCTCTTTTTACGTGTCTCGTCTTAACCCATCGTTCCTTACTCGTTACGACCATCTGGAAGAAAATGGGAAGCTCTCAAGCGCTAATCGATCATCTCGGTTCGTTGTGTAGTCGTGGTCTTGGAATTCTTTCGACGGAACGATGAATTCCTGATTCGACAAATCAGATTTCTTCTCTACGAATAAGCCAACACAAATATCGTATATATGTTACAGTCAAAGTATGAACACTAGTTAATTTATACATTTACTAATCAATGTACATTCTGTCAGATAAATTCCCGGAATTGTTTATTTAAAAAAACCCGCATAAAAGATATGAAAAAATAATTTGTTGCTGGTAAATTGGTACCAATGTTCTTAATTATCACGTAGAGCAGGGGTCGCAAACTCAAACGCAACAAATGGCCAGTCAAGTAGATTTATACCAGACGCGGGCCGCATTAAATATTATCCTATGAACTAAAACATAAACTAAAAAGAATGAAGGGCGCAGCAAGTTTTTGTTGTTGCTGTGGCTTTGCAGTTCCACCACCATTTAAGTAATAAGTTTTGTTTTCATTTAACGCTGATATCAAATATTTAAGTTTAATTTTTGTCCGTTTGAATCCCCGCAAAATGTTAAAAACATTAATTTTTAGAAAACAAAAAGGGTTCTAAACTACATAGAAAGTGTTCGCGGACCACATGTGACCCGCGGGCCGCCGGTCAGCGACTCCTAATGTAAAGTTTTGGCGCGATCTGTCAATTAGTTTGTTTACAGTTGTTGCTTATGTTGGTCGATCTCTCTCTACGATTTTTAAAATGTCTTAAATTTCTTATGCTGAATCGTCCAAAATGTTAAAAAAAAGTCTACCGTGAGTCAGATTTATAAAAAAACGTGAGTATACGAGAGGTACAATACTTTGAAAGAAGGTCAAAAATTAGTTGAAGATTTGTCTAAAAAATATAATTCTATTGACTGTTTTCTATGATTATAGTACCTAGTGTTGCCCACTCAGAATTCTTTTCGGAAGAGCAAACGGTTAACAGACAATATTATCATTACGTTATAAAATGTTTGGGAGGTATGTTCGCCGAAAAAGGCCGGATTTGTGGAAGAACAATTTTTGGATTGTTCGGCACGATAATGTGCCAACCCACACATCGATCGTATGTGAATTATTGACTTAAAACGCAACGAATGTCATTGATCAAGTAGGTACCATATTTGCCACATATGACTCTGTGTGACTTCCTCTTCCCCGCTACATGCAAGACATTTTGGATCTATTGAAGCCATTAAGCAAAATTCGCAAGAGTGAAGACCATACTAAACATAATCAACACATATAACATTAAAAATATAAAGTGGGCCGTCGCTGTAGTTAATATAAAAACCATTGCACTTTCTTTTGCAATATAAAGATATTAAATCAATGATGCGTCGCATCTTTATTAATAACTTTTTATCAAACATCTAAAATTTCAAATTCATCATTGGTTCTTTAGACCATGTTAAACATTGTGGACTTCATAAATTACACATTATCCTTTAAACAATTTTACTAAAACAACAATCTCTGTAACAAACCTTGTACAAAGTACGTGATGACGGTCTGTTTATCTAAAAAATTAATATACATATAACTTTATATAACTTTCGAAAAAATAAAAATTATTATTATTGATACAAATATTTCAAATATTGAACCAGGATTGCTAGGTATACCAAAATGTTATATTTGACGTTTACGAAGAAAGCTGACCGTTGCGTACTTTGTACAAGGTTTTTTACACAGATTGTTTTTTTAGTAAAATTGTTTAAGGCAGAATGTGTAATTTATTAAGTCAACAATGTTTCACATAGTCTAAAGAACCAATGAGGGATTTGAAATTTTAGATGTTTGATAAAAAGTTATTAATAAAGATGCGACGCATCATTGATTTGATATCTTTATGTAACAAGAAAAAGCACAATTTATTGTTTATATTAACTACAGCGACGGCCCACTGTACATTTTTAATGTTATTTGTGTTGATTTTACATCATTTTGTTATAATAACAAAATCTTATTTCAATTAAAAAATTAGAGTAATTATAAAAAAATGATGTAAAATCAACACAAATAACATTAAAAATGTAAAGTGGGCCGTCGCTGTAGTTAATGTAAAAAACAATCGCGCTTTCTTCTGTAACATAAAGATATTAAATCAATGATGCGTCGCATCTTTATTAACAACTTTTTATCAAACATCTAAAATTTCAAATTCCTCATTGGTTCTTTAGACTATGTTAAACATTGTTGACTTCATGAATTACACATTCTCCTTCAAACAATTTTACTAAAATAACAATCTCTGTAAAAAACCTTGTACAAAGTACGCGACGGCCCGCTTTTTTCGAAAACGTTAAATATAACATTTTGGTACACCTATCAATCCAGGTTCAATATTCAACATGTTTGTATAAATAATAAATAAGTTTAATTTTTCGAAGGTTATGCATATACAATTTTCAGATAATTTTTGAAAATTGTTTATGTGCAGTAAGAATAAAAGAATTTATTTTACTAATCTTTTTTCTAAAATTTAAACCCACCGGTACATTTATGATAACATTTAATTTATTAAACATTTTAATGAATTTATTCAATTTCTATTGTTTCCTAGTTCATAAATAACCGTATAACGTAGAATAATTCTTCTAGTATGATAACGACCTGAATCAAGTACATAGTTTATTTTCCTGCGCGAGAGTTGCTCCACCTCATGTTTCCAATTCAATTATTAAATACCAAAAAGTAGGCTTCGCAGGCTGCCAGGTTGTATTTTTTCATTTTTTAAAAAAAGCGGGCCGTCGCGTACTTTGTACAAGGTTTTTTACAGAGATTGTTATTTTAGTAAAATTGTTTGAAGGAGAATGTGTAATTCATGAAGTCAACAATGTTTAACATAGTCTAAAGAACCAATGAGGAATTTGAAATTTTAGATGTTTGATAAAAAGTTGTTAATAAAGATGCGACGCATCATTGATTTAATATCTTTATGTTACAGAAGAAAGCGCGATTGTTTTTTACATTAACTACAGCGACGGCCCACTTTACATTTTTAATGTTATTTGTGTTGATATGTTTACTACATCAAATGGGGCCTATTTCGCGGAACACGAAATAAGTTTGCATGATTAAACCAACATTTTCTGTTTTACTTAACAATTCCGGATACTTATTTGACAGAATGTATACATCTACGTGAATTTTGAGTCCAAGTATAAATGTAATAATAAAATACATACTTTATCTAGTTAAATTATGCAATAACTAGATAATGTATACATTAACGGCCAGGCATTAGTTAAAAACCTGAACAAATATTTATAAATGTCATTTTAACCTCCAAATGTCAAAGTTACGTATACGATGCAGAGCCATACATACGAATGTAATGTTATACAACGTACAAACGGAAGATTATATTTGGTGATAACCAACAAAAGTTAAGATTTATATTAGATAGACAAAACCTAGACGTAATCCAGGCGAAACACAGATTATTATTTAACTTTTGCGTCTAGGCTGCGTCTATCTAACGATCTACGAATTCGAAAATTAGGTTTTAAAACGTATGCATTTAAAGATATAAAATATACGAATGTAAGAAAATTGTCTTGTGAATAATTGGACTAACATTCAATACAGGGTGTATACATTATCTTGTGACGTCTAGATGCGAGCTTTTTTCGAATTTGAATTGGCCTGGGTGCGAGATGGTTGCCTTTTTATATAAAAATGATTAATAATAATTTTTATAATAAACAAATTTTTAGTCTTATTTTGTATAACATTACTTTTCCAAGATTACACGTCTTTTGGACTGTAATAGTTTCCTTTTTAACACTTTGGCCGCTTCATCGCCCAAATTCGAGATACAGTGAAAATTTCGAGCAGGCCGCGTCATGCATATACGATCGACGGTTTCACCGATCAACAGTGTAATTCATTTTGTATGGCCTTCTAGGCGATTCTCATAAGTTTTGACGTGCTCAAAACGAATCTGCAACCCGTTTGTCTCTAACCCTCCTCAGTTTTGGAAAAAATCGATTTTGAAAAAAAAATGGTTGTTTTTCGACTTTGACATCAATTTTCGCCCTAAGTATTAAGAATAGAGAAATTCGGTCTACTTCATTGTGATCAGTAGACTTTTACGAACAAAATGATATACAACAGTTTTGCAATACGAATTTCTAAATATGTTTAAGCATTAATTAAAGTGGACGGAACACGTTGTAGGCACTTTTTTGCGGTACTTTTTTCAATTTTCTGCCGAAACGAGATGTGTGGCGCGGATTACGAGTACGGCACGCGATAGAGCGGACATTTTTCTATCAGAATCATCCTGCCGATTTAGAAATATAGTTTTGTTTTCACACGAGAACATAGAATATCCGAAATTTTCACTGTATCTCGAATTTGGGCGATGAGGCAGCCAAAGTGTTAAAAAGGAAACTGTTACAGTCCAAAAGACGTGTAATCTTGAAAAAGTAATGTTATACAGAATAAGACTAAAAATTTGTTTACTATTACAATTGTACGACTTCAAGTTCAAAAAGGAATCTGAAGATGTTTTCGGATTGGGCTAAAGTTTTGTGTAGATCATTTTATACACTAGTCAAAAAAATTAAAGGAACAAGAAAATTCCTAACATTTTTAGGTCATATTCCTCTGCTACAAATGATCGTAGAGGAAAATTAAGCAAACCATTCTGAAGCTTAAGGTCTCTAGTTTTCGATCTTGGCCTTCAAAAATTTTTTGTACCTTTTGTTATTTATGAAACAGAAGAAAAATCACGAAAGAAAATTTTTTTTTTTCTTTTTCGTGGAGCTGCACAGTCGGGGGTACAAATTCTTGAATTCTATGTTTTTTCCCCTTTAATTTGAGCTGCGGTTGATATCTGTACGATGATTTGTCGCAAAGTTGCGAGCAGTTAAAGCCAAAAGGACACTTTTTATATTGAATGTCAATATGTCATGAAAAAATCATCATACAGAAATTTGAAGGGCATTTCTGAAAAGTTAAAAGTATCCGCTTTATGGTGGAATAATTAATTTTTTATTAGGAATTTTTTTTTGACGTAAGATATGGGTGCAAAAAGACGGCAAAAAATAGCGTTTGTTCCTTAAATGACAAAAGTTACGATATCTTTGCAAAAAATCCTCGCAACTAATATGTTGATGTGTATTTTTTAAGTTCACGGTTTTTTTTAAGTTCATGGTGTCCACAAAAAGTGTGCAAAACGTTAAGATTCTTTGAACGTTTGTTCCCTGTGGCCCGAATGATCAAACTTCGAAGTTTAGTCCAAAATGGGTGTGGAACGTCATTAATGTCTCCAACCATAATTTATTCATTTCTTAGGTGAAAAAATTGTTTCTCGGTGTACTCCGCCGCTATCCCTGAGCCGTTATTGTTGTTTAAAGACATTAAAAAAAAAAAAATTTTTTTTTTTTTTACTGCCAGCATTAGCATTACCTAAAGCGTACTACGTAGAGGTTGCATGGTCAGATTTACGTTTCTTCGTGCGTTCGTGTGTGTGTGTGTGTGTGCGTGCGTGCGTGCGTGCGTGTGTGTGTGTGTGTGTGTGTGCGCGTGCGTGTGCATGCGTGCGTGCCGTATCATGGCCTGGGGAAGTTGGTTCCAAATGCGAAGAAGCGCTGTTTCCAATTCTCCCAAATTCCGTAAATTTAGGTAGTCTCTACGCAATCGGGGTTCCAACTGCTCGGTTAACTGCTCGTAACTTTGCGACAAATCATCGTACAGATATCAACCACAGCTCAAATTAAAGGGAAAGAAACATAGAAAAAGAATCTTATTGCGACATCATTGAAGAATTTTTATCCCCGACTGTGCAGCTCCACGAAAAAGAAAAAAAAATTTTTCTTTCGTGATTTTTCCTGTTTCATAAATAACAAAAGGTAAAAACAATTTTTGAAGGCAAAGATCGGAAACTAGAGACCTTAAGCTTCAAAATGGTTTGCTTAATTTTCCTCTACGATCATTTGTAGCTGAGATACAATAATTTGAATATGACCTAGAAATTTTAGGAATTTTCTTGTTCCTTTAATTGTTTTGACTAGTGTAGTGTATCCCACACCCAGGCCAATTCAAAATTCAAATTTTATATTTTTCACCTATGAGTAATGCTCCGCCCTAGTGCATGAGCATTCGTGGAGCTACGCGATAAGCTTGGAGCTTAAGAATTTTCGTTCGTTACACTCGCCCCCTTAAAAAAAGTTCGATGCCCCGCATCAAGCGCTTCCGGAGTGTCGTGCGTTGCAGGCGGCAGCCTGTTGATGTGTTGTGTTGCAAGCGGTAGCTTGCCGTTGTAGGGTTTTGTGGTGCGAACGGTAGCTCGCTGTTGGGTGGTGCATGTTGGTGCTGCATGGCAAGCAGTAGCTCGCTGCTGTATGGTGCATGTTGGTGCTGTGTGGCGAACGGTAGCTCGTTGCTGTATGGTGTTGCCGTTGTGTTGCGAGCGATAGCTCGTATCGTATTGGTGCTGTAGCGTGTGGTGGTCGCGTTGTGTAGTGTGGCTGTTGGGTCGAAACGTGTATAAGTACGTGTAGCGAATGAAGATGAATGTTGAATGTTGATGAATGTTAGATGTATCTTACCTTTTGTGTAATTTTGCATTCAGGTGCTTTTCATTTTACCTTATGTGCCTTTTCGTAGCGTTCTCCTTTGTTGTTTTGTAATTTTGTCTGGAAAGTATAAAAATATTTGTTAAAAGAGTAAAGTAAAAGTAAATATAGAAATCATTACGAATTCTGTAAGTCTCATAGTGATTCAAATCTAGGCAGGCTAAAGCTATCCCTGTGGAAGGTTCTACTTTAGTTTTGGAACCATCGGGGAAAATATTAATGTACTTATTATGAAAAGAACTAACATACTCTATAAACTCTATATTCGGAATATGACAATGTTTTAGAGTTCTGCCAATTTAAGTATTGCAGTCTACCGATTTTGTCATTATATTATAATATGAGATATTTCACACAAATTCATTTTCAGAAAGTCATATATCAGCATATTTTTTAACTTTATCAGGGTATAATAGGAACAGTCTATCTTTTTGTTGCTAATTATCCTACTCTTATTATCCTATTACATTCTATTTATTTATTGTACCCGTCGGTACTGTCACCACCTTGTCTATGGAAACGTAGAGGATATGTACGGTTAGAAGGGATAATTAAGGAAGGCAGTTGACATAAAGTCTGGCTTCCATTCTAGTCGAGGTAAGTCTAGTAGTTCAGTTGAGTAAAGTCTTGTAACCATTCTAGTTGACGTGAAGTATGACTACGATTCCAGCCGATGTAAAGTGTGGCTACCATTCTAGTTGACGTACAGTCTAGTTACTATTAAATAATTGCATTAATATTTTTTTAGATCGTACTAAAACTAAAGCGGGACTACTGTTGGGTAGGACAAGCAATTTCGATAAGTGTGTATGAGTAACTCACTCTGCTTGGCGAGGTGGGACATTGTCCCACCTCATTTGAACTCATACCACATAACACATTCGAGGCTTTGTGCTGAGCTCAGAGGTATGAGGGGTAATATGGGACAACATCATATGACATTTATCGAGACATGACTACAATGAACACATCTGAGTTAAGCTTTTAAGTGTGTAGAATAAAATTTATGTCTGAAATTAAGTAAACAGCTTGCGACAAATGAATTTAAAAATGTTATTAACAAAGAAACAAAATTACATGTTGTAATTTAAAAACAGCAGCATTGCCATCCTTTTACCGCTTAGTCTGGTCCGTTTCTCGGTTAATATCTGACCAGACTTCGACAAAATTCGGTATAAAGGGACACTTGTAGCTGGGATGCACAGTCGTTTTTCAATTAATTCATACAACCGCGAATAGGCATCCTTCTTCTCTATGCCACCATTTGAATGGATCTTTGTGTCTATGTAGAAGCGGTTCTTGTGAGTATTTATCCATTTCTATTATTCCTGCCGCAGTTGAGTTTGTATTTTCAATTATTTCAGCCACTTCTTTATCAAAATCGTCCCAAATACTACGCTTTTTTGGGAAGGCACAGGTGACTCACTTACTTCCACTTCTGCAGCATTTTCAGCCTGGTACTGTGTCACATTCACATGCGCAACTAATCGTTTTAGGAATGAACATGCTTGAGTATATGAAAATTCATTTTCGAAGCCATGTCTTTTAAAACGAGGATCTAAAAGAGTGCTCTCTGCAAAAATGCTGTTGTCCTTGTTGTTTTGAAATTTGGTAGTTAGCTTCTCGTGTAAAACCCGGGCCATATGTTTAACTGTCTGTGGAAGAGTGGTACTTAAAAGAAATTGAGAGCACTATTTCTTTAGAGCATTAGAAATTATAATTATTTAGGACACTGTCACTTTTTTTTCAGAACCCATTACTTCTGTTACATGCTTGAAAAACGATAGAAACACACATGCAGTTGTTACAATGTTCACGTCGTTAGCATTTATATTACTAATTTCCTGATATTCTGTAGCAATAAGTGACATCAGGCTTCTCTTGGTGTTAATAACACTTTGGAACATGATGAATGTGGAATTCCACAGTGTTATCACATCCTGTTTTAGATTTATTTCTTTTTCGCCTAGTTGTTTCTGCTTTTCCTTGAGTCGTTGGGTAGATAGTGAACTTCGTTTAGAATGCTGAACTATGGCTTTTATTTTCGATTGTGTCGATTTTATTTCATTAAGGGCGGAATGAACTACAAGATTCAACGTATGTGCAAATAGTCCAGTCAAATTATCCAAATTTCGGCCTTATAAATACAATTGTAGATGCACAGCTGATTTTTGGATAAGTTTTAGAGGGTGCCTATAAAAGCTTAACTTGAAATTGTCGACCTAAAAAACATGGAGCTCCCGCCGCCATCTTGGAAAATGTAAAATTTTGTTTTTTCGCGATAACACCGCTCCCCGTCATGATACGAAAATTTTTATTACATACTTTTGTAGCATTTTTTACCTACCGTAGATCGTTGTGGAGATATCGAACGAGAAAGTAAACAACTAAGCTATTTTAACTCGCTTTTCGCAATTTTCTCTTTTCTCGTGATATATTTTGAAAAAATTTCTATTATGAAACTTGTAGAGCATACTAATGCCTACAGTGCAACGGTTTCGGTTTTTCTGTAAGACAAAAATTACGACTTCTAGAACGCCGTAAATGTGGGAAGTCCGCGCAAAATTTCGATTCCATAGCTTTTCCAAAATTGGCAACTTCCTGCATTTACGGCGCGCTAGAAGTCATAATTTTTGTCCTACAGAAAAGACAAAACCGTCGAATTGCAGGTACATGTATGCTCTACAAATTCAGTTGTTTTGATTTTTTCAGTACATTATACAAGAAACCGGAAAAATCGCGAAAAACGTGTCAAAATGACTACATTGTTATCTTTCTCTTTAAATATCTCTCCAACGATCAACGATACGTAAAAAATGAATACAAGCTTAACTATCGGACATAAAAAAGCTACAAAAGTATGTAATAAAAATTTTCGTATCATGCCGGGAAGCAGAGTTATCGCGAAAAAACAAAATTTTACATTTTCCAAGATGGCGGGGAAACCTCCACGATTTTTAGGTCGACAATTTCAAGTTAAGCTTTTATAAGCACCCTCTAAAACATATCTAAAAATCAGCTGTGGATCTTCAATTGCATTTTCAAATGTACAATTTGACTGGACTAAAAGCACGGTATTCGTTTCCACTTCAATTTTATTGCTGCTTTTATATTGCTAGCATTGTCGCTTGTTACAGCAACAACCTTTTCTGTAATATTCCAGTCATCACACATCCGTTTAATCTCATTTTTCAAATTTTCAGCTATATGGCGATCTGAAGACTGATGATATTCTAATATGCAAGACTCCAATCTCGTATTTTTGTTTATAAAGTGAACTCTAAGTGACATATAATTCTCATTTGGCTTAGATGACCATTCATCTGTTATTACTGGAACGTAGTCTGCTTCTTCCAGTAGTTTTTGAATTCTTTGTTTTTCAACAATATAATAGTTCGGCAAAAGAGCATTGGATAATGTTTTACGATAACGTAAATTGTAGTTAGGATTCAGCTATTTCAGAGATTTCTAAAATGATTCACTTTCAACTATACTGAATGGCAAGTAATTTTTGGAAATAATTCTACTAAATATCTGTTAACCTCCTCGTTTTTTTTTAGCAGAGAGAGACTTAAAATAGTACGTCAATTTGGAGTTTGTAGACTTATTGGTTTTAGTTATTGTATTATCAGAATTCCGTGTAGTAGTTGTTACGTCCCTCCCTAAGTAATATCCATATACGCATACATATATGTATGTGCATATACGCGTATACATGCACGCATATTTTTTTTTCTCTTGACTATTAAAGACGTGACCTCTATTCTCCTTAAGAGGTCGAAAATGTGTAAGCATGTACATCCCAGCGCCACGCGCCGCACGCGCCCTAGCAACTCCCCTCCCCTAAACCAGCGCGACGATTACGAGCGCCACGGAGGGCAGAAAGCGCGCGAAAGACACGCGACCAATCAACGCCGATTGCGAAGATCGAGCTTTCCAATAAGAAATCGATAATACCACGCGCCCCACTGAACCTCCCTTAGCCAATAAGAGTTAAAGATTGTATAATCACGTGTCCAAAAAAGTATAAAAAGGCCATGCGTAGGGCCCCCGCCAGCAGTTAGTAACAACGAGCCAAAGAGAAAAGTTAGGTTAAGCTGATTGAAGAAGAGAAAAAGAAAGAGAATAGCAAGGATAGATAAGAAGAGAGATTTGAAACGTGAGGAGAGAAAGAACGCGTTCAAAAGCGAGTGTCATACAGAGGAAAATATAAGGTATCAACTTTTAAACTTTTAATATTATTTCTTCCACACATTTCTTTCCCCTTGCCTAATCCCAGGGTGGATCGCGTAGATCCGATACCCGAAACGGACCTGTTTCCAATTAAAGACGTAACAGTGGTTTCAACAGGTGACGGTATATCGGGATTGTTATTATTTTCCTCAATAAGGTTTTCAGAGGTTGATACGATAACACTGGGTTGAGTACCATTTTCTACCATATTGTTTCTTTGTTGTATTTAATCTAAAACACCAAGATGTTGAGTCTTAGTATGACGTATTCAATTGTATGGGCCCCCACCTTTATGAGACATAATTTTAGTGCAAAAATTACATTTCGCCTTATTATTTTTTAAATTTCTAAAATCTTTTATCAGCTGATTTAACCATGCTGTTAGAAAAATAAAAAACACAAGCATATAATACATGCATACCAATCCCAAAAACATTCATTAACAAAGAGAAATATAAATATACAGTGTCCCAAAAGTCCCGGAACGGTCAAATATCTCAAAAACGAAACATTTCTGAAAACCTTTTTCAGACAAAAGTTGCAAGGTTTAAAAAGTTTTATTGACTGGTCATATCAGTTTGACCTTGAGTTGATGCATCAAAGTCAAGTCAAGGTCAATACGAGTCTTTGTATAGAACAGCTCATTTTTTAATGCAATATTGGAGCTGATAGTGACAGCTTTTAGAAAATGTACTCTACTCGAAAAAATTAAAGGATCAAAAAATTTTTACAAAATTCTTAGTGTTTTTTGAGGAGCTGTCCTTGTGAAAAATGGTCCTATCGAGATAGAACAGAAAGCATTTTAAAGCTCCAAGTTTCTAGTTTCAAAATCTGTTAGCGACAAATTTTTATGAGATGTGGTTATCGCGCAATGATAAGAAATAGCTCAAGATAAAAGTTTTCCAAATTTACGTATCTTATACACCTAGCATTCTGGCACCGAAACATAACTTTTTATTAACAAACATTTTCAGCAACTTAACGAATTGAATTCAGTAATTAAGGCTGATTTCACTAGTTATATTAAAAAAAAATGGTATCTTAAACATTTTAGAAGATATTAAGGAAAATAAGCTAAACCACGACCCAGAATCGCTCTTTTAGTAGAATAAGACTCTCGATAATGTTAAACCCTTTCGGGAACTAAACGAACTACACCCCGGAATAACTTCCTACAGAAACGTTACTGTGCGGCCCGCAACACAATCATTAATCCAAGTTTTTAAAATCTTAGCACAGTTTCGATACAACACCGAACGAATTAACCGTGTTATGAAAGGGTTAACCTTTTGCGGACGAGTGTCGGCATATAGCCGCCCAACCTAGTTCTTAGCTGCAAGGCGTATTATGAAGTGGCTCGCGACATCTGTCGTTCTGAACAATAAAAGATACACAAGAGTCACGTTTTCTTTCAAAGAAATTAGGGACCTTTAGCGATGAAGTCTTATCTTACTTATAATGTAAACTTACGATACCACTCCAATACTTCTCGTCCACAGCGACGCTCGCTCGTCGAGCGGCTCCGTCCGCAAAGGGTTAATAGTATATTGTACTATGTTGCGGCTCGCGTAACGTTGCAAACATGTGAGTTAGTTAATTTCTTTTTCGACCGAAAATATATTCTTTGTTAATTGTATACTTCGCATTCGTTCTGGTCGTTTTCAAACATATATGAAAACCTTTTTAATTACATTTAAGATAAAGAAAGATTTATAGAAAAGTTAATGAATGTACTTATTTAAGTGAATTTATTCCACTTTCCTGCCATTTCGGCCATCAGTTTATGGCCCTCTTCATAGGCAAAAAAACGATACTTAAAATGAAATACATCCTCCTTCTTCAATTTCTGGAAATTTTGAAGGATGATGTGAGAGAATTAATTGAATAATATAAACATTTGAACGCGAAAACGCGTTGTTAAATGTTACTTACGTGATATTATGACGTAAAGAATGGACATCGAAAATGTATTGCGGATAAGCCGTTATTAATATATAAAAATAATAAAAATCACTTCGTATATGCACCGGTGTTGTTGTGCCATAATCGTTGGTGTGAACTCCACATCACGATCACCTCACTTCGAGGGTCGTTATACGTGTGAGGAAGGGTATCTAACTGGCAATACTTTAATATAATAATATAATAATATAATAATACTAAATACTTAAAGTATTACATACATTTTCGATGTCCATTCTTTACGTCATAATATCACGTAAGTAACATTTAACAACGCGTTTTCGCGTTCAAATGTTTGTATTGTTCAATTAATTCTCTCTCAACATTCTTTAAAATTTCCAGAAATTGAAGAAGGAGGATGTATTTCATTTTAAGTATCGTTTTTTTGTCTATGAAGAGGGCCATAAACTGATGGCCGAAACGTCAGGAAAGTGGAATAAATTCACTTAAATAAGTACATCCATTAACTTTTCTATAAATCTTTCTTTATTTTAAATGTAATTAAAAATTTTTTCATATATGTTTGAAAACGACCAGAACGAACGCCAAGTATACAATTAACAAAGCATGTGTATGAGGCCCGCGGAGAAAAAAGGTTGGGTATCGGTGTGTTACCGTGAGGATGAACCACGATGTGGTTATACTCCTGTGACAGGAGTATAACCATAACTGTCTGTTGTAAATAAAAAAATGTTTAACAAAAAAAATAGAAACCGACTTCGAAAAAAGCGCTAAAAAGAGTGAAATAATTTTTTATGTATACCGACAATATTCGATTTCATCATTATCATACTCAGAATATTGCAACTTTTTCGGCGGCGACACAAAATATTCCAACACGGTCATTTTCACGAACAAAGGAGTAAGTGCCTAATACATAAATATCCATCAATGTCCGTGAATTTCTGGCTATTAATGTACTGTTAATTAATTTTCTGTCGCCTCCGAAAAAGTTGCAATATTCTGAGTATGATAATGATGAAATCGAATATTGTCGGTATACATAAAAAATTATTTCACTCTTTTTAGCGCTTTTTTCGAAGTCGGTTTCTATTTTTTTTGTTAAAAATTTTTTTATTTCATTCTTTTTAGTGTATAATCGATCAAGATGTGGAAATAAAGTTATGTAGGTAATATTTGCAAAAGGATCGAAAAGATTTTGTTCCGATATGTGAAGTCGTTGAGGAGATATAGAGGAATAAACAAATTATTTTGCAACAATTAATAAATTTTTTATATAATTAATATCTGCTAATTATTTCTAAGAAAATAGTAATAGTTTCTTTCATTACAATACATCAATCCCATTCAAAAAGAAATTGCGATAAATCTGAATAAAGCAGTAATTTTGCAATAACTTTGTTAATAATAAACATTTCGGGAAAAATTTCTTAAATGGGACCAATGGGAGACCCAAACCTAGCAACTGGAAGTGGTTTCATTTCGATTGGTCAACCGGTTGCGGAGTTATGGCCGGGCAAACAAAAAAAAAAAAAAAAAAAGCAAGATCGCCCACTGTCGAATAGAGTAACCTCCTCCTTTTCGAAGTCGGTTAACGACGATTGTACTAAGTGTGGATATATTCTTGGTCTAGTTGTACAATCTCAAAACTCGGAAGTAAAGCCAGGTTTATATCCAGCATGTCAAAGTTTTGGCCCTTTCATGATAAGTACATTTTATTTTAAAGATGTGAGGTATTTTATTAATTTTGATAAATTATTTTTAGATTAATATGGATCAAATAATATATAGAAATTATCAAAGAGTAACAGTTCAAAAATCTACAGATAGAATATCTGCAGGAAGGATACCAAGAAATTGAAAAATTGGTAGATTACTGTGGTGCAGATGCAATAGCATGGAGATTAACACTTGCAGAAGTTAGACAAATTGCATTTCTTGTGATAGTTCTTTAATATTTCATTCTGCCAATCGAAAGCTTCAATTTGTCGGGGCAGGATCCTTGTCTCACCAATACGAAATTTTCATCGCGACCTTCTAGCCGTTACCACTAACGCTGTTGTAAAAATACAGCGGAGACGTAATATTTACAGCGGCCCCGTAAGATTCAAATTTTTAAATCTATCGAACAAAAATTCATCAGATCCATAAAAAACAGCTTCTCTGTAAAAACCTTGGGCCAAGTATGTGTTTGAGTATGATATGAGAGAATGGAATATGTATCAATAGCAAAGCAATTCAGATCACTTAATGTTGCCAAGCTCCTGGTCGATTGAATATTATTTATAATTGACCGTGCACAAGTTACATGTATCAATACAAAGCTATTATGAAAGTTAAGAAAATCCCTACGAAAAATACTTGGCGCGAGAAATCTCATATGTTGGAGATTAATTATTAGTAGAAAACAATGCTATCCGGTACGACGCGCGTTCCCGATTTTAACGTGCATCCTCTCAACCCCCTTCTCTATGTAGGATATAAGAAAGAGATTTCTCGCGCCAAGTATTTTTCGTACGGATTTTCTGAACTTTTATAATAACTTTGTATCGTTAAATGTAATTTGTGCACGGCCAGTTATAAATAATATTCAATCGACCAGGAGCTTGGCAACATTAAGTGATTTGAATTGCTTTGCTATGGATACATATTCTATTCTATCCTATCATACTCAAGCATATACTTGGCCCAAGTTTTTATAAGTTGTGGATTTTTTATTATAACAAACGGATGTACAATCTCCCAAAAAACATTAAAAATGTAAAATGGGCCGTTACTGTAGTTAATATAAAAAAAAAAAAGCGCTTTCTTTTGCAACATAAAGATATTAAATCAATGATGCACCGCATCCTTATTAATAACTTTTTATCAAACATCTAAAATTTCAAATTCCTCATTGGTTTTTTATACCATGTTAAACATTGTTGACTTCATAAATTACACATTATCCTTCAAACAATTTTACTAAAACAACAATCTATGTAAAAAACTTTGTACAAAGTACGCGACGACGATCCGCTTTCTTTGTAAATGTCAAATATAACATTTTGGTATACCTATCAATCCAGGTTCAATATTTGAGATGTTTGTATCAATAATAATAATTTTTATACTTTCGAAAGTTATATAAAGTTATATATTAATTTTGTAGATAAACGGACCGTCGTCGCGTACTTTGTACAAGGTTTGTTACAGAGATTGTTGTTTTAGTAAAATTGTTTAAAGGATAATGTGTAATTTATGAAGTCAACAATGTTTAACATGGTCTAAAGAACCAATGAGGAATTGGAAATTTTAGATGTTTGATAAAAAGTTATTAATAAAGATGCGACGCATCATTGATTTAATATCTTTATATTGCAAAAGAAAGCGCAATTGTTTTTTATATTAACTACAGCGACGGCCCACTTTACATTTTTAATGTTTTTTGGCAGATTTTACATCCTTTAAAATAGGTTTCAAAATCTTCCAAAACTGCCGTGTATTTTGTGAATGGTTATATGAATATAACCATATTTGCATATGGTTATGGTGATATAACTTAATCGGTGTGTGATCTAATAGTGTAATTTTCAGGACATAGATTAATTTGTCTTGTCTGTGAAAGATTACTAAGTTTGCTAAATTAATTAAATTTGGTATATTTTTTCACAATAATCGTCTAATAATTGGTATATTTTTTATTTAAACGGTATCGGGAGTTCTGTGCTTAGTGTTGCTACCTGTATTAATTGAGCACTATGTAAAATTTGTTCCGGACTAACAATTTGTGGGTGTATTTGTCCTGTTTCGCGACAAGAATTGTGTTTATGAGAGTGTTAGTCTCAAATTTTAATTCTATTAGACTTCGTCAATTTCTGTCTCGTATTGGGTAGCTTCCTGGTTTTGTTGCAATATCGCTATTGTGTTGCGAAGTGCGAATAGTGAAATATCTTATGTTGTCTTTTTGTGTTACAAAATGTGATTGTATAATCGAAATGTTTCGTACCGCTATATTTTCTGTGTTCTTGTGTTCATGTGTGTAGTTGGTTGTGTGATGTGTTTTCTATGATATTGTGTTGGCTGGTAGTTCGCATCATCCTGTTTATTTTTCAAATCGTTACCACATGCCTAGCTGGTTTTGTTTCCTGAGAAGAGATGATATCTGCTATGTTTTTGTGTTTTAATGGTGACATTCGGAAGTTTGGTTTAATTTCGTCAGAAATCGTTTTTTTTTTTATGTATCTGGTTTCTGCTTTCATATAGAATTTTTGCCATTGTTGTCATTGCCTATCAATTCGCCTGATATTTTTTTTTTCTTTGAATTTTGAAGGTGGTGATCTGAAAGTTGATTTGATTTCATCTACGATTACTCCTTTCGATGTACTTAATTGCTGATTCCATAAATCGTCTTGCGAAGTTTCGTCATCTTTAATTGTTTTTTCTAGTATTTTATTTTCATAATTAAAAGATGGTGATCAAAAGTTCGGTTGCATGTGTTGTTGTGTTAGATTTTCGTTTTCTGAATTGATTTTTGACTGAGCCATCGTTTTGATTTCGGGTATCTGCGAGCTGTGTTCTGGTTGTACAACGTTGCTGTTTACTTCCTTGACGTGTGGACCCTGTACCGTTGTGTTGCCGTCTGTGAGTGTGTCTGTGAGCTGCTGGGCGTGGATCTCCATGGGGTGTGCGTTGTCGTGTGGAAGTGTGTTTGTAGCGTTTTTGTTGCATGTCTCGAGTAATTCGAAGCTCGGTTCCTTTGTGGCTGTGGCTCGTGATGAATTATTTGATTGTATTTGCTCTTTTTCTAATGCTTCTTGACTTGAATATTTTTTATGGTTTTGTTTTTCTTTTTTCTCGATGCGTGTCCTTTATGCGTAGCCGTATCCGTTTTTCTAATTGTTCTTCACTTTCGTTGTCAGGAAGTGGTGAATCGTAGTTATCGTCTTCGATTTCTTTATCGACCTTAGTGTGTGTGTGCTCTCCTTTTGTTCGTGTTCGGCTCCGTTTTGTGCGTTAAGTGGGTCTGTTTCCTAAGCATGCGGTTTTCTTTTATCTGCAAGGTTTTCGGATGATTCGTCTGTAGTTGAATATGTTCGTGGGTTGGGTTGATGAAATTCTTTAACTTTTTTATGTTCAAATACTTCTTCGCTGTCTGCGGAACTGTTTCTGGACCTAATTGGCATAATGTTTACCGGATTTCTAGATAGTGCGTCCGCGACACAATTTAATTTTCCTGGCTGGTGAATAATGTCGAAATCATAATCGTTTAATGTTATTTGCCAGCACTGTAATTGTTGTGAAAGGTTTGCTTTATTTTTCAAATATGTTAATGCTCTATTGTCTGTTATAAGTGAAAAACAACGTCCGTATAGATATTGTCGAAAATGTTCTATTGAATTTATTATTGCCAATAGTTCTTTACGCATTGCATGGTATGATTGTTCGGCTTTGGAAAATGTTTTCAAATAAAATGCAATAGGATGGTTAAATTTTTCCTGTTCTCGGCTCAATACTGTGCCCATTACGTAGTCAGATGCGTCGGTTGTGAGTGTAAAGCGTTTTTCGAAATTCGGATAGCGTAAAATAGAACGTTCGATAATTTTTTCCTTTAAATAATTAAATGCTAATTGCATTTCTTCGGTTCATTTGAATTCGACAGTTTTCTTAAGTAATTTAGTTAATGGTATTGCAATTTTCGGTTAATTTCTTATGAAACGTCTTTAGTACCCAGTTAATCCCAGAAATTGACGAATATTTTTTCTACTTGATGGTACCGGATAATCTTTTACAGCGTCAATTATGTCCGAATTTGGTTTTACACTGTGCTCAGTGATAGTGTATCATAAATAAGTTACTTCTTTTCTTAAAAATTGACATTTATCTCTTTGCAAAGTTAGTCCCGCTTCCGTTAAACGTTTCGCTAATCAGTGAAATTTCGTTGCGTGTTCCGAAAGGTTTGAATAAATTACAATATCGTCCAGATATACAAATAAACCACTGCCCTGGAGTTCCATTAACACAATGTCCATAAGCCTTTGGAAAGTTGTCGGTGCGTTTTTAAGTCCAAATGGCATTCGATGGAATTCATAGTGACCGTTTTGTGTTAAAAAAGCTGTTTTTTGTTGGTCTTCGGGATGCATTTCGATCTGGTGAAATCCCGATGCCAAATCGAAGATTGAGAAATAGGGTAAGGTTGCTTAAATCGTACCCCCAAAGAAAAAACTTGCATTACAATGAGTATTTAGCAAATATGTAAAAACTATATTTGCTATTCGATTCGAGTGTAAATATTGTTTTTATTTATTAGAACAAATCTGAAAAATCTTTGTGTTGTCATATAAATTAATCTAAATTAAAAAAAAAGACCCCAAATACAGAACAGGTACGACTTAAGCACAGGTACGACTTGAGCAACCTTACGCTAATGCGCGTTTCCTAGTTGGTCCAAAATATCAATAATATTTGGTAGTGGATATGCGTCCATGATAGTTTTTTCGTTTAATTTCCTAAAATCTATTACCATACGCCACTTTTGATTGTCTTGCCAGTCACTTTTTTGTGGAACTTTCCAGATTGGCGAATTATACGGAGATTCTGATGGTTGAATTCTTTAGTTTTGTTTCTTAATAAATTTTGAACTCGACTTTGAATTGCTACTTTGCGTGATTGTGGATAACGATATTGCTTTGTATTTATTGGGTTTTCGTCTGTGGTTGTATTTTTATGTTTAAATATTTCTGTGTGACCTAATTTACCTCTCTGAATGTAAAATAAATATGGATACTTGGATACTAACTAAAGAACATGATTTTTTTCGTCGTCATTTAAATTTTCTAAGTGAAGGAACGGTTTCAGTTTTGGAGATCGGTTTTCGTGTTGTTAAACATTTATTGTGCGGATTTCTGCTTCATATTATTGTGGAATATGTTGCGAATCCTGGTTCCTTAATTTAACCCTTTGCGGACGGAGACGCTCGACGGGCGAGCGTCGCTCCATCGTTCAAAAGTCTCTAATTTCATTGAGAGGCCACTTGACGTCTTAGGCTAGTATACCCATGTGTATCTTATCGCCTACGACGGCAGACGTACGCTAGCCGCAGCGCGAGAGTTGGGCGGATATATCCGACACTCGTCCGCAACGGTAAAAAGGCTTGGGCGGATATATCCGCCGCTCGTCCGCAAAGGGTTAAAAGTTATTATTTTTTCGATAGGTTGAATTTCTAAAGTTGGAATTTCAAATTCTACTGCTTGCTGGTTTGTATTAATAATATGTACTGCAACGACAATCTCTCCTCTCGCGGATTCGTAAGTCGGGGGAAAGGGTTAAGCCCTGCCGAGAATCGTTTCCACCCGGATTGTCGATGTCAAAAAAAGTAAGATACGGAATAAAAGATAATTTCTCGAAAGCGGAATACGATAGTTCTCGGTACAAAATGTCGGTAACAGAACGCTAAATAAATTAAAGAGGATTCTGTCCAAAGAAGGATTCGCGTTCGTAACCAGAAGGGTTAGGGGCTCGATAACTCTCTACTCGAGACAATAAAGACGACACAAGATATGAAATATTATAAAATCCAGGTTTATTCTATAATAATTCGGTTTGTCGGAGTCTCATACAAAATAAATAAAAGAATCAAAGAAATCAAAAAATTACAATTTCTCCCGTATTCGAATTCGCTAACGGTTTCGTCCCGGCCGAACTCTCTCGAATTACGGTTAATACAGACTCGCTCAAGAAAAGAATTTTACAACGATCTCGGATACGAATTCCGAATTTCATAAATTATTCGATACAATTTCTTCCGATACGCAATCGGATTCGGTACTTTACAAATTCTTACGATAAAAGAAATCGTCTCTTCACGGAGACCGAACGACTTCGCAAGCTCGATTCGCGTGTCCGGAAAAGGTAATAATCTTTACGAAAATAAGAAAAGAAGCTAAATCGATATAATTTTCAAGTTACCAGAACGAATTAATCAAGAAATCTACTCTTTGCAGACTCCGATGAACCGGTATTCAAAAACTCAAAATTGAGGTTAAATTCCCTCACCTGTAACCTTTGCAGCGCACGAAACTAGAATAATTTTTCCGGGATCTATTCTCCCGAAAATCGAACTACCGAGCTGGGCCGACGGCGGCCGAACCTACCCGAACGGATTCGTACGATCCTGCGGATCCTAACCTATCCGCGCTCTCGCTTGTCGCCTCGCAGGCGCGCAATTCGAACGCGTACGATTTCTTTCGCTACGTTCGCTTCGCTCTCGATGACTTTATCGCACGCTTCTCGCTGCTTTTCCGAATTCGTTGCGCTGCTCCTCTGCACGTCGACTACGAAGACTTCGATGACGATTATTCTCGTACTTTCACGTGTTCTTTGCTCGTGTAAGAAGTCAGCTGTCGAATTCGTTGTTCGTAGCTTTCGTTGATTCTCTACGTCGTGTCGATTCTTTCGTATTAAGCGAAGTTCGTTCTCTGTAGCGTCTTTTACGTCGGAGTTCGTCGCTCGGCCCTTTTTCTCGGATTCTTCGTCGTTATCTCGTCGGTTCACTCGGAGTAGTCGAAATGCATGAAATATATCGAAAATAATAAATAAAATGTTCGAAATCGCTTTTTCGAGGCCTCGGAAGTCGTTCGATCCCGCTTTCTATCGGTAGCGCAGGACCCTAATTGTCCGGTTCCGTGCGTGTACTTTTCTTACGGCTCGATTAGAGAGAGAGGAGAGATTTTGTGGCGCGTATCAAAGATACCACGTCACAGTACATATGTAGTATTATTTGTGTTTTTTACAAGCACGTTTCCGAAATCAAGGCCTGTGTCTGTTTTTAGTATTCTTATGTATCCTTCATGGAGATTTGTAGGTTTTAACCGAATAAGTGCCTGAATTTTTTATTTGGCCGGAATTGAAATTATTTCTAATGTTGAAAATGGGATTGTTTCGTTTTTTAAAATTATACAAGCCTTTGAATATAAAATATCTGATTGTGTTTGCTTAAAGAATGTGTCACCTAATAATCCGTCTTCTTTAATAAGCAAGGAATTTTTTATTGCGTGAAATTCTGTTGGTACCCCCCCGAAAATTTATAATGACCACGTCCAATGTTTTTATTTTTCCGTCTGTAGTACCCGAAAATTCATAAATAATGTCACTGTGACTTCGTGTGTCATGAGAAATTTTATCAATTATAACTAAGTTTATTTCTGCACCAGTATCTATGAAAAATTTTGCTTTTCCGTAATGTAAATTTGGTGATTTTATTATTATTGAAGGTGGTTTTTAGTTTTGATGCGTGGTGTGTGAAATATTTGTGTGCCTAATTATGGTGTGTCTGTGTTTCTCGTTGCGCTCTCTCGAGAAGCGATTTTCAAGTTTTTGAGGTGCTCTGTATTTTTCTCAACGTCCGTCCGTAGGGCTGTTATCCCGTGAAGTCGAACCGTTACATCTTTTAGTTTCAGTCTCGTCATTATACGCGTGTCTATCGCGTGAAGTGTTTCCGGTGTCATATGTGCCGTATCTATCGTTTCTGTATCTATTCTGCGATCTATTTCTTTCTACGTATCGGTCGTCTGAGTCGTCTCTGTAATATTTTGTATATCTATTGCGTGAGCTATTTCTGTAATTTTTATGTGAAATTTATCGTACGAATTGTCTGTGTATCTATTACGTGAGTCGTCTCCGTAATTTTTCCGTGAGAATCTGTCGTTTGAATCGTCCCTCTATCTGTTATGCGAGTCATTTCTAGTGATGGATTCAAGACAAAACAAGAATCGAACATATTTGTCTTGTCTTGATTTTTTACAATCGAGAATTAGTATGTCTTATCTTGACAATTAATTTCTTGTCTTGATTCTTGATTCTTGCAAGATTCTTGATATTTTTATAATATCTATAAATATTTATTTACCACACCTTGATTTATTATTTTTGAAAATTTTCATAAAAATTATTAAAAAATATTTTTTAAAAATTCTACTAGTCATAAAAATTAAAGGAACCAGAAAATTCTTGAAATATTTAGGTCATTTTCAAATTACTTTATATCAGCTACAAATGTTCGTAGTAAAAAATTTAAAAAACTATTTCGAAGTTTAAGGTCTCTAGTGTACTCACACACTTCAGAGCACGTTTGAGGATACATCATTACAAAATAGAAATTTCCTATATTTACAATAAAAATAAACTGCAATTTTCTGTAAAATTATAGAGTTTATTGTTTCGAATTAATTTAAATTTTGCATTTAATTATTTAAAATTGAAAATAGATGGAAGGATCTCAACGTGATTATAATATTACATAACCCCGATATACAGGGTGTCCCACGAGTAGCAGTCCACCTAAATATTTTCTTTGTTTTTTATGATAAGAAAAACTGTTATGGCATACTTTGAGTGGGACAGGCTATTGTATGTTATGAAAGAAAAAATTTTTTTTTAGATCATTTTTTGATTTGATACTCTTTGATACTACAATTTGATAACATTTCTGACGTGCAAGGTCATTTAAAGGTCGCGGCACGAGTATACTTAAATGAATTTTTAACCTCTACAAGGTACAATACTAAAAAATATATGCTTGTAAGGTAAAAAATGCCGACGATCTTGAAAAAATTCATAAAAAATGACCTAAAATAAAAATTTTTTTTTCATAACAGGCATTAGCCTATCCCATTCAAAGTATGTCATAACAGTTTTTCTTATCATAAAAAACAAATAAATTATTTAGGTGGCCTCCTACTCGTGGGACACCCTGTATAATTTTGTTGAATTAATTTTTGTTTGTAAATTTCGTGTTCAATTTTGTGCGCTTTATCAATTAAGTCGTCGAATGTTTGCGTATCTGTTATCAAGAAATGAATGCCTATCTCTGGAGAAAGTCCTTATATAAATGCTCTTCTCGCTGTTTCTTTTTCTTCTGTAATTCTACTATCGAGATATGCTTCATTTTCGACCGTGTTGTATACAGTCTGTTTGACAAGAGCCATCCGGTAAAAGTGCACGTCTGGGGCTGTTTTTCGAAAATTAGTGGAAAATATGCCTCGGAAATGCCAGGCAATTATTGATAGTGGAGGTGACTGGACCCCTTATTAATAATAAAGCATCACAGTTTATATCATGTAGTATTTGTCTTTTTTTTTTTTTAATACCTTCTCCTAAATAGTTTTTGAGTTTTGCCGTACACGCTCTTGTCAAACAGACTGTACATCTTTTAGTCTATCTTTAATTCGATCGAGTGTTTCTTTAATTCACGCCGCGTATTCAATTATCGATTCATTATAATTTTACGACATATTGTTTAATTGGATTCACATGTCGCGTAAGTTCATAATTTTGTAAAACGCCTTTTTTCAATTCCTTCGAAAGTTTAGATAAAGTGTTCGGTGACGCTGCTTTTATTATAGATAATGCTGTGCCGCTTAATTTAAATTGGATCATGTTTAAAATTTGTTTTCTATTCTTCGTCAGCTAAAGAAGCATTCGCTCTTTTACATGCTTTAATGAATGATTCTACCGGTATATTTTTTCCGTCAAAAAGAGGGATCGCCTTATACGCATCGCGGGAAGTAAAAGAGTTCGTCATTTTTATGTTTTATACGAAATTTAAATAAAAATCTACGTTAGGTTTTTCGTTTTTCTTTCTTCTTTTTTTTTTATACTTTTAATTAAAAGATACGTGTATGCGTACGTATGTGTGATATTTTATGTTTGCGCGAACGAATCCAAACAACGATATTAACGAGATAAGAGAGAAAAGGTATAAATTACTTACCGTAAGAGTATTAATGCGTATTAATGAGTGTGTATATATGTGTTTTTGTCTTCCTTCCTTCCTTCCTTCTTACTTTCTTATTGTTTTATGTATATTTTGTAAGTATTGTCACTTCGTAAATGAATATTCGATTGTATTGCGTGTTCTCTGTCCGTAAAACTTCTGACACCACTTGTGACGTCGAGATGCGAGCGGTACTGAAGCCGGGCGGAGAGTGTTGTGTCTAGCGTTGGGTCCAGATGCTCTCGGCTAAGGGCCCACCCCTATTCCACGAATGCTGAGCATACGTATAAGCATTCGTGGAGCTACGGGATAAGCTCGGAGCTTAAGAATTTTCGTTCGTTACAATCTAGTGAAAATGTATATAAATTCATTTATGTATATTTTGACGGAATGATTTATTTAATGTATGCTTTTACTAAATGTACACTTTGACTGTAACATATACAGTCAGTCCCGAAAATATGCGTACGCAGTATAAAGTTAAATAACTTTTTTATAATTTAATCAAACGACTTGAGTTTTTGCAAAGATATAGAAGGATTAGTTTACTATATATTATATTTTTGTTGTATTGAAAAAATTGCAATCTTCGAAGTTACAGAGAAAATAAAAAAACTTATTTTGTTAAATGTTTTATCTCCATTTTGTAGATATAAGTTGGATATATGCTTATTGTAAATTTCTCCTGTATCCGTTCAGGTTGTCCCCAATTACAAACTTTTAAAGACTCCAAAAAAGGTCGAAAATCAGCGACTTGGGCCGATTTCAGCGATTTTCGACCATATTTTGAAATATTTAAACATTTATAGCTTGGAACTAGGTTACCCGATTTTTATGAAATTTACAATATGCATATATCTACAAAATGCAGTTTTTTAATTTTTATCACAAGCTTAGAAAACAAATTAAAAAAAATAAACTTTTTTATTTTTTCTGTAAAAAATATGATATATAGTAAACTAATCCTTCTATATGTTTACAAAAACTCAAGTCGTTTAATTAAATTATAAAAAAGTTATTTAACTTTATACGGCATACCAATATTTTCGGGCTTGACTGTACATCACTTAGATCGATCCGTTATTCATATTTATTTAATTGCAAGACCGTAAGGACATCGATAATACTCACCCTTCGAGAATCCCATTAACACGAACATTTTAAGATCGCTAAAGCTGTTTATATGTCTACCTCAAGATATTGCATTAAAGTAATCGAATTAGGACAATCAAAGTACGTCTTTGTTTCGACTATATTAAGAGCGTTATAATATCGAATAATAAGAGAAAAGGTTTTGGTTGAAATGCACGAGATGTAAATTCATAATTTCCCGAGAAACAAAGAGAACGAGGACGTTGTAGAATACGTACCTAGTTTCGTGCTTCTTATGCCTTCAAAAGGACGACTCGGTTCAGGAAAAAATCTCACTGTGAAATATACGAGCGTTTCTTTGAAATATATATATATTTAAATATGTACCTACGCGAGAAAGAGATCCACATATCCGAGTCACTCCATGCACATACGTTTGTTATTTAACAATTTTCGGCGACACCAAATGTGGGAAAAACTATAAAATGGAAAATAACAAAAATATCCGATCGGAAGAGTCTGCAAGCGATTTTCCAATACTCGAAGCGATTCCGTGAGTGCCGATTATCCGCGTGAATCGCGAATCGGTCGAATTGAAATTCCAGGAAATACACGACGGTGACTTAGCTTAGCGGAGAGGGAGGAAGTGCCGAGGGGTGGACCTTTAAAGTCGAAGACCATTGCTTTCAGTGAGAAGAGGGTAGCCATATCTGGGATGCCCTGGCGATCGTGTGGAAACTGTAAGTCGAGGACGTGAGCCATCGAGGATACGTGATCCTACGAAGTGGACCGTCGACGAGCACGTTCGACTATCACGAAGTAAAGCAGGTTTACCCGTAGTTCGCTCCTCGAAGCACCCTTTAAGCCACTATCCACGATACAACATCGACCGATCGTTTTTTGAGAAGAAACGAGACCTATTCTTCTACGACTATTACCGAACCGATGAATCCGGAGAGATATATGGGGTGGCATAATAATCTTGGTTATAATCTTGTAAAGTACACTCGTGTCAATAATTAATGTATTTACAATACAGATTGCCATGTAAGTTTAATCGGTCAACAATTAAAGATAGATCATTTCTGATAAAGATAGATCAAGAACCTTGATGTCGATCACTCCACTTATACAGGGTGTCTGGTTCCAGGTATCCAAGCGGATAACTACATGTGCACATCAATGATTTGAGTCGAAAAGTCTAATACTATTTTCCGAAATTCGGCACAATTAAGTAGTTATTAACAAACAAAGATAGGCCAATCACGGCAAGCAGTGACATGTAACGTTGTTTGTTGTGGATTGTTCCTCCTACTGCTTCGTTTCTTGATTAGTTGCAAGCTCAAGTAAACCGCCTTTTTTCGCTAATCGCCGTAATTGGCTGATTTTTGTTAATTATTAACTCGTTAACTAAGTCGAATTTCGAAAAATGGTATCAGACTTTTCGACTCAAGTCATTGATGTGTACATGTAGTTCTCCGCTTGGACACCTGGAACCGGACATCCTGTAGACAACATGCGCGACAGTGTTAAACATGAAAAAATTATTTTAGGAAAATAATTTAACTTCTTTAATTTTTCTACACTACATAATTACAAACACGAGTTGTTTACTACGAATTCGAAATCTGTTTGATTCTTGTTATTATACTCTTCGTCGTTTGATGAGCTCAGTTCTTGATATGTAACATCTATATTGTTTACATTCATTTCTACTTTCATTTTAATTTCATTGCCGGCTAAAAATATTTTGACCGCATAACATAGAAAAACACATTGTCCCATATTCCCTCAAGCATTTTTACGCGTGTCCCACTGTATTATGTAGGTAGGTACCTACGCGACGCAAGGTCGACGTTACCAAGCATCTATTTCGAGATGCACAATTCCCTGTCTTTCTCTCATATGCTCTTAATGAAGCACCGAGGCCAAATTGTCCTTTTGAAGCTGGATGGATATTATATAACGATAAATGGATTTATACTTGATTTTATACGATCGTTATGTTCACATAATTAAATACATTTCTTTCATTGTGTTACATCCATGGGACTACACTCATAACTTTTGAAAAACGAAGTGTGCCAATCGATTCCACGGGAAAAATCATGAAAGAATATATGAGTCGTGTAGCTGCAAAAGCGGACATCTTCACAAAAGAAAATTTACGGGAAAAGCTCATTTTCTGTCACACAGAGCCAAAATTAGATTTTTAAAAAAACTGTATGGAATTCGAAACGTTTTAGCAGTGTGCTTCAGTATGCTCTTTATGGTGGCCAGGTATTGAAAGGTGGGGGGGGGGGGGCAGATATTTCATTTTTGTTCCGGTGATGGCCAGTTTTGCAGCTTGTTTCGGATTTGGTCGCTTTTGCAACATTTGAACTGTAAATAGGACAAAATAAATTAGGCAAAATTGTAGTCAAAACAAGAGGTATTATAGACTAGCGGCAGTTAGGCCGTCTTTCGCAAAATTAAAGTTATATGACAGAAAAAAACTTTTTAAAAACATGCTTTTATTTTGTGTAATTACTAAAAGGACAATAATAAGAATATTTTTTAATTATTTGTCTTAAAAGCTTGTCGCGTGAATAGAAAATAAAGGTATATACTTACATTAGATACTGTGACGTGGTATCTTTGATACTCGCCACAAAAATCTCTTATCTCTCTCTAATCGAGCCATAAAGTAAATACGCGCACGAAACCGGACAAATAGGGACCTGCGCTACCGATGTGACATGGGATCGAACGACTTCCGAGGCCTCGAAAAAGCCATTCCGAATCGCGTACTTATTATTTTCGATATATTTCATGCGACACGACTACTCCGAGATAACCGACGAGATATAACCACGACGAATCCGAGGAGAAGGGTCGTAGTCCAGTCGCTATGTAGGTACATTTGAAAATGCAATTGAAGATGCACAGCTGATTTTTGGATATGTTTTAGAGGGTGCCTATAAAAGCTTAACTTGAAATTGTCGACCTAAAAAACCTGGAGCTCCCGCCGCCATCTTGAAATATGAAAAATTTTGCTTTTTGGCGATAACTACGCTCTCCATCATGATACGAAAAGCTTAATTACATACTTTTGTAGCTTTTTTAATGCTCAAAAGTTAAGATTCTATACATTTTTTACCTACCGTAGATCGTTGTAGAGATATCGAACGAGAAAGTAAACAACTAAGCTATCTTAACTCGTTTTTCGCAATTTTCTCCTTTCTCGTGATACATATCGAAAAATTTCTATTATGAAACTTGTAGAGCATACTAATACCTACAGTGCAATGGTTTCGGTTCTTTTGTAAGACAAAAATTACGACTTTTAGGGCGCCATAAATGTGGGAAGTCCGCGCAAAATTTCGATTCCATAGTTTTTCCCAAATTGGCGTCTTCCTGCATTTACGGCGCGCTAGAAGTCGTTATTTTTGTCTTACAAAAAAACCAAAACTATTGCACTGCAGGTATTTGTATGCTTTATAAATTTAGTTCTTTTGATTTTTTCGATATATTAAACAAAAAACGGAAAAAATCGCGAAAAACGTGTTAAGATGGCTTAGTTGTTTACTTTCTCGTTCGATATCTCCACAACGATCTACGGTAGGTAAAAAATGTATAGAATCTTAACTATCGGACATTAAAAAAGCTACAAAAGTATTTAACTAAAATTTTCGTATCATGGCGGAGAGCAGAGTTATCGCGAAAAAACAAAATTTTATATTTTCCAAGATGGCGGCGGAAACTCCAGGTTTTTTAGGTCGACAATTTCAAGTTAAGCTTTTATAGGCACCCTCTAAAACATATCCAAAAATCAGCTGTGCATCTTCAATTGCATTTATCGGCCTTATATTTGGATAGAATGACTGGACTACCGAGCGACGAACTCCGACGAGAAAGACGCTCCAGAGAACGAACTTCGTTTTATACGAAAGGAACGACGAAGGCAACGAGTAACGAATTCGACAGCTGACTTCTCGCTAGAGGAAAGATCACGTACAATAACGAAAATCATCAACGTCTTCGTAGTCGACGAGCATAGAAGCAGCGCAACGAATTCGGCAGGAAAACGAAAAGCGTGCGAAAAAGTCGATAAAAGCGTAGCGAGATAAATCTTACGCGTTTGAATTGCGCGCCTGCGAGGCGAGAAGCGAGAGCGCAGATAGGTTAAGGAAGTACCTTTGGTACGTAGTAAGTCAAAGACTTGTAATCTTCTATGTGAATAACGTAGTATATAATTCGGCAACACCGCATCCCTTGCTTTAGTGTACGTGCTCACGCACAAGTATAATACCTACGTATAGGTGTGTATAGTAGGGTTTCCGATCTCGATTCGATTAATCGATACTGTTAATCGAAACTGCTGCAGTTCAGCAACTCACATTTGAATGAAGCGCCATAACCTAGAATACTGCAGTGTTGCCACATTTATGAATTGCTCAAAAATGTTGTCTTTTTATTAGTTATTTCTTATGACACAAGCAAGCTTTACATGTTTTTGAAAAATAAAAATGTTCATTGGACATTCGTTTATATCTCCTCCAAATTTTATCAAACTCTGTTTGTTAATTACAAAGTAATAAATGATAAAGTGCGTAAAAATCACAGATTCCCATAAGACTCCATGTTAACTGCTACAAAATTAAATCATTAATATCTTCTTTCAAAGTCAACCAAAGGTTACAAAATTTTAACTGAGTCATTTTTGGAAAACTTTTGTCATCTCTGCAAATTTTAGTAACTTTCTGTTTGTTAATTGATTTACCGAGGGTACTTCGTTAAGATCCGCAGGATCGCACGAGTCCGTTCGGGTAGGTTCGGGCGCCGTCGGCCCAACTCGGGAGTTCGATTTTCGGGACAATAAATCCCGAAAAATTATTCTAGTTCTGTGCGTTTGAGGAAACAGAGGTGAGAAAATTAACCTCAATTTGGTAATTTTGAAAAACGGTTCATCGGAGTCTGTCGCGAGTTAATTTATTATCTAATTCTTTCTTTTGAATTCAATATTATATCGAGTTGTCATTCTTTTTTGTTTTCGAGAAGATTATTGTAACTTTCAGACACGCGAATCGATCTTCGCGTCGAAATCGAAGTCGTTCGGTCTCCGCGAAATAGACGATTTCTTTTACTCGTAATATCCGCAGAATTTCCGAATCCGATTGCGTATCGGAAGAATTAGCGTATCGAGCGAATTACAATTCGGAATTCGTATCCGAAGATCTTGTAGAAATACCTTTATGCAATCCATGCTTGGAAAGTTCACTTTTTGAGCGCTGGATAGTGTGCGCAAAGTGACCAATATCCGATGGGTATAGTGTAATGTGCTATTATCTCACAGGGTAGAACTTTCCCGCACAGTTTGGCACTTTCCCGCACGCTACGTCATCACTTTCCCGCACAGTTCAATCAAGGCAATATTATTTCACGATATACATATACTTTAATTTACGACACGTACAAATACAAAAAATTTTGGCGCTGGCGAGACTCGAACTCGGGCCGCCAGCGCATTAGTCTTACATCTAGACCACTGGGCTACCGACGCTTCTTGGGAACCACTACAAACTGACTAGTTCTTAAGAAACTATCTTAAACTAAGGCCTATAACTATGTTTAGGCCTTAGTTTATGGCCTATATAAGTATGTTTCTCCAAAAATTGAACATTCCAAACATGGATTGCATAAAATCTTGTATGCAACACGTGGGAAAAGTGGCAAATCTGGTATAGGTCAAATTTCCAAAACTCGCCTCTGCTTGTGCTGTGTTCCAGGGGAACTCGTGTGATTAGCTAAATTCCCACTCGTTCCCCTGTTCCACAGCACGCACTATCGGCTCGTTTAGGAAATTTAACCTATACCATAATTTGCCACTTTTCCCACTTGTAGCATAAATAGCTATTTTTCATCATACGTCTTTTTCAGATGCGTTTTTTGCCAAAAAATAAGTATTTATTGAAAATTTGGAAAAGATCATCTCCCTCAGAAATTATTCAGCTTTCGAATAAGCCTTTGTTTGGCAAAATCGGTCAAAAATTGTGACCAGGAGAGTTGTTGGCGCAAATCCCGTTTTTGGACAATTTCGGCCCGATTCGTCACGAATCGTTATCGTAAAAACGTATTGGGTGGTGAACAGCCTTAACCGTGAATCGAGACAGTTCGGCCGGGCCGAAACCGTTAATGAACGATCGAATAAAGGAGAAATTGTAATTGTTGGATTTCTTTGATTCTTTTATATTTTCTTTATACGACTCCGACTATCCGATCATATTATTGAATAAACTTGGATTTTATTATATTTTATAAATTGTGTCGTCCTTATTGCCTCGAATAGAGTTTGTCGAGCCCCTAACCCTTCTGGTTACGAACGCGAATCCGTTCTTTGGTTTAGAAGCCAATTAGTTTATTTAGCGTTCCGGTAACAATCATTTCTTTATCGAGAACTTTCGCTATTCCGATTTCGAGAACCTTTTCGTAATTCCGAAAACCTTTTTGACATCAATAATCTGGGTGGACACGATTGTCGACAGGGCTTAACCCTTCCACCCGACTTTCGAATCCGCGGAGGAGAGATTATCGTTGCAATACATATAATCTCTGTCGAACAATATTAATGCCTTCTCGCGTGTGACAAGCTTTTAAGACAAATAATTCAACATAACATATTATATGTGTTACGGTCATAACTGTGATACTAATTTTTATGAGGATCCACCCATTCGAACCACTTACAAATAGCATTCAGTACTGTCTTGATCAAAAAATATTTTTATTTTATACACAAAATAAAAGTTTTTTTTTTGTTGTCATATAATTTGGCGTCATTACTAGGATTGCAACGGTATATCGAAATATCAATAATATCGATTTATTTGCATCCAGAGGGTAGCTACTCAATGCTAATGGATACGGACCTTATTTGACTATCTCATTCCGATATAATACCAACTTAAATGGTTGAAGCAATAATAGCAGATATTTTTAGTTTTCCACTATTTTTTGTGACCCACACCTCGTTCGGGTTTGTCTTTTGCTGTAATTATTTTCACTCATTGTAACACAAAATCACTTTTCCAACCTATCAACCTAGACGCAACACAGATCTGGGTATAAAAACCCACATAAACCCATAAAATTCCATTTTATTTAAAAAAATTATTTCTATTGTTGTGTTATTGCTCTGGAATGGATAATCAAATAAGCAAGTAAAAGGGGTAAGAAGTGTCAACCCGCTGCTTGCATCCCTTGTCATTACATCTATTTTTGACGTTTTCACCTTCATATCGATTGTGAAGTGAAATTTCCCGAACACGTCTTAACACTTTCACAACCGGTGACACCGACGTGGTGCCATCGGCAGGCCAGACGTTGTTTGCCGGTGGACACTCATGTGGTGCCATCGGTAGGCCAGTCGTTATTCGCCGGTCAATCACGTGGTGCCCTTGATAAGCCAGTCGTTATTTGCCGGTGTATAATAATGTTGAATTATTTCATGAATTTACGTAAAGTTTTTTTCAAGCGAAGAAATGTTTACAAATAGTGCGGACGGCAAAGTGTTTCTTCAAAATATTACCGGCGCCTGGCGACGTTTCACTGCGCAAACGCGCGGTTGTGAAAGTGTTAAAAAGCAACTTTTCTCTCTCTCTCTCGTCGTGCCAATAAAGAAGTCGTCCGGGGATGGTAAGCTAGACTTGTTTCACTGGACTGCAAAACTCCGACAAATACGAGCGAACCGATAACGAACCACGAGCCCGACATTACGAGCACAACGCCTATGTTAATACAACAGACTTCGTAGATGAATTCTGCAACAAACAAACTACGAGCGAAAAGAATCAACAACGAATAGGGAAAACAGCATAGGAAAATCAGCAGCGAACATCGAGAAGAAAAAACCGAGTCCGCTGCGTAGTAATAGCGGAGAAAACGAAAATAGGCGATTGCGAGCGTTCAAACGGCACGCCAAAGAGGCGACAAGCGAGTGAGCGTTAATTGCGTCCGACTCCGCAAGGGGGCGCTAGGAACTCGTGAGTTCGGGTAAATTCGGGTTCGTTCGGTTAGTTCCGTAATTTTGAATTTTCCGATATCGATCGATAGGAGATCATTCTGTCTCCGGACGTCTTTGATAATTGAGGTGAACTTTTGGAAAATCTTTCCTAATTTCTTTCTTAGGAATAGCGGAGTCGATTTGAGTGACATTTGACTGATAATTAAGTAGAGTATTTCGTGACGTTCATAAGCATGTGTCGAAGTTTTCCGTAATTGCAGACTAACGGCTGTTAGGCCTGTCTGTCGCAAAAAAATCGGACTAACGCCGATGGTATTAGTGAATTAACAGGGAAAATTCGAGGTGTTGCGATCGGAGTCGCGAGGTGCCATTGTCGTTCGATCTTCGCGAGCGTTTTTGTTAACTACTTGTTGGTTTCATTGCGTAGATCGGAGTAATCTTGAGACAAGTTCGATTAATTCAAGGTGTAATTAGAGCAATTTTCGTTAAAATATTCGGAAATATTTTGGAGCCGTGTCCGGATTGTCCTGAGAGACATTACCAAAAAATTCGCGATTGAGAATTGTAAAACGGAATCTTCTCCGAAACTCGGATTTATTTGAATAAATTGTTTAGTTTATTTATTGGAAATTCGGAGAGTATCAAGAGATGCGGTAGCGTCTCGAGCCAAGTATATGACGTAATCGATTGATCGATTGAGGATGACGGAGTTCACGTAATCTCCCGTTAGTTATACGCTAAAAAGTAGCCAGTTAAAGGGCTAGAAAAATATCTTCTCGTCGACAGCAATTTTTCGTAATCTAATGAATTTTTAAGAGTCGTTGGGAATATTGAAATGGGCGATAGGGTGAGTCCTTTAGGACCGATTTAACATAATATTTTTAGAAGTTTTACATTTCTGGAAAAAGTTGGATTAGGTCTATTTAAAATTCACTAAATTAATATCAAATTATTATATCCACGTAAATTTAATCTCCTAATCTCTACAATATACTCTTGCAAGAAAACACCAAAAGTATCTTTTAAGTGGTAGAAAAATAGTGGTAACGGTATGTGAAATATATCAAAATGTGTTCTCGCTAAATGTATTTCACATATCATGCTAACCAGAGCATTAACCTTATTTCTCTAGATAACTTAAGTGAAGACATACCTATTGAAGATAGCCTTACTGCTCAACGACACACATCATTATGGAATGATGAGAAATATTCATGTTTTGTATCGGGAAATAATAAGGTTACACAAAGTTTATTGGTCGATGAGCATGCTGCTTTTCCTGCAATTTATCTGCGTAAACTAATTTATTGCTTTCAATTATATCATGTGTTTAGCAATTTTTTACTATTTTTACTAGGTTTGAAGAAGGTTTTAATGAGTCGATGATCCAATTAGTTAAGTTGACAGCAGATTCATGGCATTCAGATTTACATTAACATTGTTGGATGGAACAGAATTTATCAACGACATAATTGAAAGGAATGAATTAGTTTACGCTTGATGAATTGCAGGGAAAGCAGCATGCTCATCGACCACTAAACTTTGGTTAAGAACATGTTCTCCTGTTGCAAACAGTGAATATTTCTCATCATTCCATAATAATGTATGTCGTTGAACAGTAAGACTATCTTCAATGGGAATATCTTCACTTAGGTCATCCAAAGAAATAAGATTAATACTCTGGTTAGCATAACATGTGAAATACATTCAGCGAGAACACATTTTGATATATTTCACTTACCGATATAACTATTTTTCTACCATTTAAAAGATATTTGTGGTGTTTATTTCAAGAGTACATTGTAAATTAAATTTATGTGGATATAATAATTTGATATGTAGTTATTGAATTTTAAATGGAACTAACCCGACTTTCTGCAGAAATAAAAAAAAATCACACATAAGTTTCTGGGAAACGGTTATTAATTGTGTTACGGCGTATTATATTAGATCATTTTCGAAGGACTCTCCCTATCCAGAGCCGGCTTTAGGGCAGGGCCTGGTAGAGCGACCGCCCTAGGGCGCCAGATTTGTGGGGGCGCTGCTGCTTATGGAAAATGAAATTGCTGAAAATTTGGTGTTGATTATATGAATAAATGCTATGAAATTTCATGAACTCCCTTATTAGTGTGTAAGTTTAATTTTAAATTAGGCGCCAGTGTTTCCTTTCGATACCTCGAAACCGACTGCGATATACGACCTTATGTCGGACTACTGTGATATCGTTTTTGTGTCAACGACAGAATCCACTGCCGCTACTCATGTGAGAGAGATAAGAGTGTTATCTCAATTTACGCAATCGCAATAAATCTTGTGCATCATAATCCGAAGACTTTAATTATTTATATCCACAACATTTGGATTTTATTAGACTTTCGTAAATCGTAATCTCACTAAAAATATATGCTCTTAAATCGTTATAAACTTACAATAAAAGAAAATAATAGAAAAAGTAACTTCCTCTTGTAAGTGCGACCGATCCGGGGCGCCATGAATATTTTTCCCCAGGGCGCCAATGTTGCTAAAGCCGGCGCTGTCCCTATCATCTATTTCATTACAAGATGCCCAACGACTCTCCAAACACTCTCTCTCTCTCTCTCTCTCTGTATATATGTATACATAGATGATGATGATGGATAGTGCAGCATTTAAAAAATTTTAGCACCAAAAGAGCTAACGCTGTAAAAAATGGAACACGGTATATGACGTATGGATGCTAACAAAAATATAGCAAATCAATTTATAACGCCAACCTATAACTTGCCGTACGCTAGTTACATATGTCGATAAACAATTATTATAAAAGCTAAATAAAACGAAATGATTATAAAAGTTTAAAACAATTCTGAACAAAATATACTTTGCGTTCACATTTCGGGTGAGAAAAGAATTATATATGAAAACAAAGTAGTGAGCGCAAAGTATATTTTGTTCAGAATTTTTTTAAACTTTTATAATAATTTCGTTTTTTTAGCTTTTTTAATATTTTTTTATTGGCATATGTAGCGTACGGCAAGTTATAGGTTGGCGTTATAAATTTATCTGCTATATTTTTGTAAGCATCCATGCGTCATATACTTGGCTCCATTTTATTGAGAAGGTAGAGTAGTCGAGCACCGACCATAAAGTGGTTCCTTTGGATAAAGACAATTTTTGGAGAAATTTCGAAATCGGAGCTAGAGCACGTTATCGAGAGATTATCTTTTATTTATTTTGTTGCTTTTGACAACGATAATCCGAAGAAAAATTCTCGGCAGTGCTTTACCCTTTCCCTCCGGTCGCTATTACGGATTCGCGTGGAAAAATTTTCGTTGCACGATATATCGATGATATCGGCTTCTGACGATCGATATATAGGGATGCAAGAAAAAAAAATATCGATATTTTTATCGAAGTCTCGTAATTATCACAAAATTTTTTGGAAACTAAAACAAAAAATTTCTGATACTACGAAAGACCTTTTTTATTTTTTAGTCATCAAAGCTGTTTTGATATATTTTCCTATTTATTTTTAAATATCGATATATAAATGCAACGGCCATAAACATATCGATATGCCTGTATTGATATTATCAATATTTCGATATATCGTTGCAATCCTACCGATATGTCGATTATCGATATTTTCTTTTACTTATATCCTAACCCCTAGAATCATTTTTCAGTAAGGACAAAAATTGATTCCGTTATTAGCCTTACGTGATCTACATTTGTGTAAAGTTTCAAATTTTTTGAAATTGCGAGTTGCTGAACCTCATTTGTGAGACATCTTTAACTATTATAACGCACAGAAATATCGACCGACCAATGAAACGTTAGGAGTATACCGGAAGTAAACGGAGCGAAACGTACTGTGCAGAGATAGAAAGATGTTTTTTGCGACAAAGACAAGAAGGTTCTTTCGTTCGGACCGCCTCACAGTAGGCCGAAATCGACGTAATCAGACATAAGATATTTTGTTCAATAAACTGTTTTTTCGTGCATAAATCGATAAAGCTCGATTATCTGAACAATAATTATGCGGGTCACTTTTCTCGGAAACGCGTTAATCTCGCTTTTCTCATAAGGAAAAAAACACAAAAAGCTTAATAACTAAAAAACCGTAAGCGATCTCGCTTTTGGACTTCTGTGTGCTAATCTACAACTAGTAGGCAATCCAAAACCATAAATATCTCTCACCTGCGTCTGCCCGTTCGCCTGCTACAGCAATCAAAAGAGATGAACATTTTTTATTCAATGTAATTTTATTCAATTATTTGTATCGTTTATTTAACATATAACGATGGAACTAGTTTGTAACAGGAGATAAAAACCACCTCTCAACGTCAGAAATCTAAACTTCTAATTACAAAGCGACAATCGCCGAATTAATAGCAAATCGGCGCATAGGCAAGAGACCGAAAATGCGAGAAGGAAGACCGGTCTCGCATTCGAATTTCCGCATTCATACTGCAAGTATGAATCATACCAAAGTGACCATGAAAGTCCCAAAGCGAGATCGCTTACGGTTTTTTAGTTATTAAGCTTTTTGTGTTTTTTTCCTTATGAGAAAAGCGAGATTAACGCGTTTCCAAGAAAAGTGACCCGCATAATTATTGCTCAGATAATCGAGCTTTATCGATTTATGCACGAAAAAACAGTTTATTGAACAAAATATCTTATGTCTGATTACGTCGATTTCGGCCCACTGGCGCGCCTATCCCCACTTTTGACGCTCCCGTAAAAACACCCATTTAGGTTTTCGATGGCACATGTTGCAAAGTAGTAAGATCCTTGTATTAAGGGGACCCAACTTAGACCGTGATTCGACAGTACTTTTCTGAATCATATGTTTACGCCAATGCTTTGAGGTCCGTTTCGTCGCTCACTTCGCCCTACTTCACTCGATTCGATAGATCTAACTCATAATTTCGGTGGGACGAACCGATAAGTATACAGAGTGTGCCAAAAGTTCCGGGACACCTAAATAACTTTTGAACGGCTTTGGATATAGGATTGAAATTTATAGGGATGGAATGGGTCAAATCAATCTACTATTTAACCACTAAAGCATCAACTTCCGCACCCCGGGGGTAGGAGGGAAAGAAGGGGCACAAAATTGTTAAATGGCATGTGGGGTCGAGTGACGGCTCATTCGAAAGGATTTTTTGAGGCGAAAACAACGCAATATCGACGAGGTTTGTGCGATTATTTTTCGCAGAGTTATGATCATTTGAACATCTCTATTAAGATTTTGCGTGAGTGTCTCATTCATTCATTCTCAGAATTATTGTAATTTATTAGAAAACCAAGTTATACCTGCTCTTCAAGATATTGCTGGAGAAGCTTTTCACAATGTTTGGTTCCAGCAAGATGGAGCTCCGGCTCATTTTTCTGGAGCAGCTCGTAATATTCTTAATAATGTTTTTAGCGAACGTTGGATTGGTAGAAGAGGCACAATAAAATGGCCACCAAGATCACCAGATCTGACAGCATTAGACTTTTTTTATTGGGAGTATTTGAAATCAA
This sequence comes from Ancistrocerus nigricornis, assembly GCA_916049575.1. Taxonomy (NCBI): domain Eukaryota; kingdom Metazoa; phylum Arthropoda; class Insecta; order Hymenoptera; family Vespidae; genus Ancistrocerus; species Ancistrocerus nigricornis. The sequence continues at coordinate 11,023,178 of OU696665.1, forward strand.
AAGTTTATGAGACAAGGATTGAAAATTTACAAGAACTGCGAGAAAAAATAGTGAACGTTTCTAATTCAATCACACCCGACTTTTTAACCATTGTTATCGATACATTTTACGTTCGCTTAGGTTACTGCCAAATTGTGGAAGGACGCCAATTTGAACATTTAATAAAATAATTAGTGTGTTTTATTCTTTACACACATCAGTGTTCACAACCTGCTACACGAACATACAAACGTGCACACACACGAGAACGTGTGTGCCTGCGTGAAAACTTATTTTTCTACTGATGTCGCTGTGGGCTTTCGCTATTGTAAAACCTCAATAGAGATGTTCAAATGATCATAACTCTGCGAAAAATAATCGCACAAACCTCGGCGATATTGCGTTGTTTTCGCCTCAAAAAGTCCTTTCGAATGAGCCGCCACTCGACCCCATATGCCATTTAAAAATTTTGTGCCCCTTCTTCCCCCCCTTTACCCGGGGTGCGAAGGTTGATGCTTTGGTGGTTAAATAGTAGATTGATTTGACCCATTGCTTCCCTATAAATTTGAATCCTATATCTAAAGCCGTTCAAAAGTTATTTAGGTGTCCCGGAACTTTTGGCACACTCTGTATGTGACCGTTTTGGCAAATAGTATGCCAGAGGCGAAAGTGCGTGTAAAAAAAGGCATGTCTCTTTCGCTCTAACCAATAAGATCCACATTCTCCCCAGGAAACTTCTTTCCAGCCCTATCCGACTCCCTATCCCGCATGTACTTAAAAGGTGGTCCGATTTTGTCGCCGAAACTACCAAATCCGCTAGGTTCGCTCTCGTCGATTACGGCTGAAGAGTAGAGAAGGGGAAAAGCGGGGAGGAGAAGAAGTCATAGCGGTCAAAACTTTTGTGGTCATAACTTTTTCGACTAGTCCATAAGACAGTGGTCCAAATCTACTGCAGCGCCACATAGCGGACGGCGACAATATATTACCCAAAGTGGGGGCGGAGTCGGATAGGGCTGCTTCTTTCCCTCTCCGCACGGGATAAATGCCACTTCGACCAATAGGTGGAGGCACGATAAGCGAGAATAGAATCAGGACTCACTTAGCAACTTAGTTGGAATGACTAGTCGTTGAACAACTACCGAAGGGAGCTCGTCGCACTTGTCATTCTCTCTCTTTTTTTTCTTTCTAGGAAAATGAATTCTGGCAGCGAACAGAACGAAGATTTAGCCTTGTCAACCCCCGATGACAGGTAAGGTCACATTCATTGATTTTAATGTTTTGAATTAAATGGATATAGTTTATGTATGTATATAGCCTTAGTCTCCGAGTACTTTAGATGCCTGACAAAGTTTTCATGCCTAGCGGAACCACGAGCACGAAAAACAAGATGAGACATTTTTCGTCGGAGCCGTATCCAATGAACGTACCCGGTCGAAAACGTGGTTTGGCTCTTATATTCTCCCATGCTGAATTCCTCACGTCGGAAGAACCGCGGGAAGCACCCCAGGTCGATAATGATCGTCTGAAATCTTTACTAAAAAGCTTTGGCTTTGAAGTAAAGCTTTGTCAGGATTACAGAAAAAATCAAATATTAAACGAATTGTTGGAAGGTAATTCTCACTTACGAATAAGTAGTAATAATTTTAGTACTTTTATTCGTTCACGATAACTCTTTAATGGTCACGCGCTTAAGATAATCCGTTGCTACACACTTGACATGGGCCCACTCGCTGCTCGATAGTAAACAAAACAGTTTTGTTGCTTATTTTTAAGCTCGTACTCTTTTAAATATAAATTAAAGAGTATATACATATCGGAAAGCAGTATAAAGAAAACTGCGGGAAAAGATGATGTCAAGCTATATTTAAGATTTTCTTTTATGATTATCGTCTCTGATACCATTATCTTATCTGTTTATCTTTCATGCTACTGCGATATTTTTTTATATGATTTCTATGAAAAATAAGCTCATATCGCGTTCGGATAAGATTCGCACACTAGCAGACCATAGTGTGTTAGAACATCTAATTCACACAGATTACGATTTACCGCAAAATACTTTCTGTGATATGTCATCCAACTCGCAAGGCCATGGCTTTCAATGTGGCTTTCATGTGGATATTTTTATGTAATAACAATGCTGTTCAACTAATCTCTTGTCGGAGCCTCGCTTTGGCATTAGATTGAAAATAGTATTTAAGGAATCCAAAAATAAAACATCGTCGCTGCAATGCAACGGAGATCGATCGAAAATAAATGAATCCGTACCTCCGACAGGATTCCGATTGTCGGGTGACGAAAGATAGAAGGTGTCAACCAGGCATAAGGAAGAAGGTCGGTGTAAAATGAACTACCAGTTCTTTTGAAAATAAAATTTTGAAATTTCGTGTCTTTATATTACCTTTCACGTTGAATTGAACGATGCGAAAATTTATTTAATATTGTAATACTTTCAATGCGTAAAAAACATTTTTTTTTATAAAAAATTATTATAAAATTGTTAAATTCATACCCCTATTTGTGTATTATTACATTATTATACTGTAAACCAAATTTCAGGCCAAAATCTTTATTTCTGTGAGTTTTTTTATTTTGATGTTTAGACGAATGTGAAACCGCAACATGATATATGCCTACCGGATGGAAACTTCTGGTGTTTCTATAATTCAACTATTCCGAAAGGAAAAATTATTACCAGTATATAATAGGCTTAGTGACGAGCAATTACTTGAACGTTGCAAACAATATCTTACACAAAATGCTAATGAAAGCTTACTCTTCGTAATCCAACGAAAATGTGTAAAAGATATTTTTCCATCGAAGCAACTCGCTAAAGCTGCAGTTTCAGAAGTCATTTATGAATATAATGAAGGCTATATAAAGACCATATCAGATTCATTAAAAAAAAATAATATGCAAACGAGCAGTCTTCAAAAATTATTAAATATATACATGAAAAACGAGAACAAAGATATAAAGAAAAAGCTTCGACAAAATACCAATGCATAAGGAAACTTGTACGAACGACAAAATTGAGAAGAGAGCAGACCTTACAGGAAAGAAAAAGAAGGGACATATGGAGCTGCAGAATTTTAGAAAAACTTTTATAAACGTCGAAGTAATGAACATTTTAGCCAGAAATTTTGTTTACAATTGAAGTAAGCAATATTACACAAATAAGAGTATGGATATAACAATGTAATAATAATTTTTTATAACGAAATTTTGTTTCATATGGAAAAAATTTAAATATTAAATCAATTTTTGCATCATTTAATTAAATGTAAGAGGTAATATAAAACCACGAAATTACAAAATTTTATTTTTAAAAGAACAAGTAGTTCATTTTACGCTGACCACCTTAACCACTGAACTCTATAGCCCAGTCAACGAAGACCAATTTCCGGCAAATGAAATAAAAAATTCCGAAAGTCCTGAAAATTGGTGGAGATGTTAATTAGGGCTAACTAATGAATAAATAAAAAATCCTTGAAAATTGATGGCTGGCAATCGCTGCCATCTTGGAAAGAAGGTCATTTTGAACGGACTTTGGCGCATGACTCGTTAATAATCAACTTTTTTGAAAAAATAGTTATTATGAAAATTAAGTAGCATTAAATTTCCTACTGAAAAGGTTTTATAAGTTTTTTTCATAAGAGCAATATTTTCCGAGAAAATGGACATCGAAAATAAAAAAATTTTTAACAAAAAAAATAGAAACCGACTTCGAAAATGCGCTAAAAAGAGTGAAATAATTTTTTATGTATACCTACAATATTCGATTTCATCATTATCATACTCAGAATGTTGCAACTTTTTCGGCGGCGACACAAAATATTCCAACACGGTCATTTTCACGAACAAAGGAGTAAGTGCCTAATACATAAATATCCATCAATGTCCGTGAATTTCTGGCTATTAATGTACTGTTAATTAATTTTCTGTCGCCTCCGAAAAAGTTGCAATATTCTGAGTATGATAATGATGAAATCGAATATTGTCGGTATACATAAAAAATTATTTCACTCTTTTTAGCGCTTTTTTCGAAGTCGGTTTCTATTTTTTTTGTTAACAATTTTTTTATTTCATACTTTTTAGTGTATAATCGATCAAGATATGAAAATAAAGTTATGTGGGTAATATTTGCGAAAGGATCGAAAAGGTTTGGTTCCGATAAGTGAAGTCGTTGAGGAGATATAGAGGAATAAACAAATTATTTTGCAACAATTAATAAATTTTTTATATAATTAATATCTGCTAATTATTTCTAAGAAGATAATAATAGTTTCTTTCATTACAATAAATCAATCCCATTCAAAAAGATATTGCGATAAATCTGAATAAAGCACTAATTTTGCAAATAACTTTGTTAATAATAAACATTTCGGAAAAATTTTTTAAACGGGACCAATGGGAGACCTAAACCTAGCAACTGGAAGTGGTTTCATTTCGATTGGTCAACCGGTTGCGGAGTTATGGCCGGACAAAAAAAAAGCAAGATCGCCCACTGTCGAATAGAGTAACCTCCTCCTTTTCGAAGTCGGTTAATAAGCAGTTTCTTGAATTTCAGTACCAAAACTTTCGACGCTCAGTGGGTCCAAACTTGAAAAATGTGGTCTGAAGTATTTTCTTTTTGTTAATCGTTTGTGAACCTGATGAAATAGCCGGATGAAATATCATCCACGAAAAAAATTAGTAGAAGAAACGATGCATTTTTAGGCACGACCGCAGGGAGTTCCTTATGCTCTCAGTCGAGCAAAAAGTGTAAGGGACGATTATCTGCGAAACTATTCGAGATATCCAAAAACCCTTTTGGATCTTTACGTTTCATAACAAGATCTAAATGTGTGTATGTGTGTGTGTGTAAACGGCTGAACGGATCGAAGTAAAATTTACACAGAAAATCCAGTTACACCCGACGAGGATCCACTAACAATTTCGATTTCGAAATATTAAAAATTCATAAAAATTCTGTTATAAGAGCAAAACAATTAAAACTTTGCACAAATATGTAAGATAGTGACAACTAATAACATGAATTTTTTCAAAATTTTTCAGCGAAACAGTGCAAAATGGCGGACTAATAAAAATTTGTATCGACTCTAGCGCCTAAACGGCTGAACGGATAAAGCTGAAATTTATACGAAAAATCCAGTTCTTCCAAACATAGATCCACTAACAATTTCAAATTGATTCAACTGCCGGTTTCAAAATGGCGGTCATTTTAAACATTAAAAAATTCATAAAAAATCTTCTATAATAGGCAAACAATTCAAACTTTGCAAAAGTATGTAAAATAGAGATAACTAATAACGTAAATTTTTTCAATATTTTTCAGCTAAGCTATACAACATGACGAACAAAAAAACATTTTTTTTTTTTAGCAGAAACGAGTTTTAAGGGGTCTGGCCACCCTGGTCGCTTGAAAAATAGGCATGTTTTAAAAATGCATAAACTCTAAAGTATAAAACGAAATGTTTTCATTTTTTAATATAACGTAAGATGCGGCTTTAAGAATGCCACAAAAAAATTTTAGTTGAAAATATTTAAAAATGGCGGCGCTACAGAAATTTCCGCGGAGGCCCTCCGACCGATACGCGCGTATGATGTTCCACGTGAATAACCATCATGTTGCATCTGAAAAAAAAAAAAAAAAAATTAGCTTATTCGTGGATAGTGTCGCTACAATGTAATCGTACGATTTTTCTTTTTGACAATTAGGGAACTTATGATGAGCCGAAGAAAAAAATTTGCATTTTTCACCGAAATTTCACGAGCAAAAACATTAATAAAAAGAGAACCAATCAACTAATCGCAAAACCGCTACGCTACCTTGTAGATAATGTATCTAGAAGTACTGTGTACAAATTGCGCAGCAATCAGATGGTTAGTTTACGAGATATACGTGACACCATATCGAAAAATGTAGTTTCGAGATAATCGCAAAAGAAAGTAAATGTGCGGATATTCGGCGGATGGTGCGATTTTTGTGAGTCCTACCTTCAATCAGCGATTCCTGGTCCAATGCTACTATATCCATCGTTGAAAGTGCTGGTAGCAATGTTGCTAGCAATTTCAAGAATATTTGCACCGGTGGAACTGGTTTATACACTGATCGAACCGCGCGGTCGACCGCTCACAGCGGCTCGATCTTCCTACCGAAAAATACCTGTAACTTCGACAATTTTGCGATTTTTAATACCAACTATGGCTTAAATTGTTCATAACATTTCCAGGTTTATTATGAAAAGAAAAGAAAAAAAAATAAAAAAAGAAAAAATTGCAGGGTGGCCAGACCCCTTAATGTAATCGGTATTTTTAACAAAATTATCCCGACGGCTAGATAGCGATAGTCAAACGGCCGCAATCAGCTATCCTGTACTCTCATAAGAAAAGGGATAGGCGAGCGCAGCGAGCCGACTTCCTGTACGAATCATTACCGCGGTCGTGCCTAATACGAAACAACAAGGCTGTTTCGTTCGGGGGCCCCAGCCCCTCTATAGCTGGTTTGTTGTTGTTGAGACTATCCTGGCGACATGCAAGAAGAAAATAAAAAATGCATCTTGTCACCTAAGAGGAAATTTTATGCTCTTTCCGACGGTGTGCTCAAATTTGCTGAACCTTTAATATTGTTCGTATTATGAGCGATTTCAAGAGGGAAGGTCGCACTTCGCTTCTTAAAGAGGTAGGTCGTCACAGAATGTATGCTTCAGGAAGTCGGGCGATAAATGATAACACTGGGGAGATGATTCTACACCTTTAGAGCAACAAAAACGTTGCAGTATACCATTGTCCGATTTTCAACCGTCTTCGAGTTATTTAACATTTTATAATTTCATTCAGCTCGTGGACCTATTCTCCTGAAATCGCCCATAACTCGTAAAATATTGAAGGTACAGCAAATTTGCTTCGGTCGTAATATTTAAAGGTTCACAAATGATTAACAAAAAGAAAATACTTCGGATCACATTTTCCGAGTTTGGAATGTCCGTGAAGTTAGCACCGCAAGTTTTCAATTTTCAAAATTTCAGGGTTTCGGCAGGTTGTGCTAGGTTTGTGCTGACTTGTGCCGTAAATAAAAATTTTGAAAATATTTCCATTTTTTTTTAAAATGAAAAATAAAAATTATTTTCAAAAATGTAAAAACTTTAAAGTTGTGCCCGGTTGTGCTTGCTGAGTAGAACAAAATGTGTCATTATAAAAATCTTGTACGACCAGCCGTTTCCGAGATATAATCTTGAAAAAAAATAAAAAATTTCGGAAAAATCAAAATTCAAAAGTTGTGCTGAGTTGTGCTCGACAAGCACAACAATTAATTCAAATGGCAAAAAGTCGTAGGGCGAATAGTTTTCGAAATAGAAGCGAAAAATGTTAAAGCGAGACAGAATATTACAGACTAACGGCAGTTAGGTCTGTCCGTCGCAAAAAAGTAGGACTAACGCCGGTGGTATATTTACAGCAAAATCGAAATTTCAAGGGAGGGGGAAACCTTAAAATGCTAATATCTCATCGACGCGAAGTGCTACATAATTTTGGTTTGGTTCATCATAATCCTGAAACTTTTTCCCATCCGTTGATATATAATTTATTAGGATCGCGACTTCCGATAAGTTAATAATCTAATTTATGTGTTTTAAAGTATCAATTTATTAGTGGTTTTTTTTCCGACCTTTTCGTTAACATTGCGAGTATATCTATATATTACGAATATATATCACTTTCGTCCACTTTCCCAAATTCGCCACTAGCAGCCGGTAGTGCTAGCGTCGACATCAGGTGGAAATCTATCCAGCGCTGTAATGTTTGACATGCCGATATTTCTAACATATCACATTTTATTTATTTATTGTACCCGTCGGTACTGTTACGATTTTCCCCCCTCCAACATGGGATGGAGCAATTCTAACAGGAAAATGAACTATGTACTTGATTCAGGTCATTATCATACTAGAAGAATCATCCTACGTTATACGGTTATTTATGAACTAACAAGGGGACACTACGGCCCCGGAAATTACTTTTGAATGACAACTTGTAGGTTTGTAGTATACCTTTAAAAAATTCGATTTGTAAACTAAGAGCGCGCACTAGCCATAAACTTTCGAGAAAAATGTCTTTAAAGTTTTACGTGTAGGACGTATACCGGTCACTTTGAACACCATCCAAGAGCAGCGAAGTGGCCGAGTTGTAGCTAGGGATGGGATCGAGTATCTTGCAAGTAGGTTCGAATCTTACTGAAAAGTTTCGAATATTTTACGAGTACTTCAAAACAAAAAAGCAGTACTTTCAAGTATACTCGAACCCGGACAAGAAAAGTTCGAACCTTTTGTGAGTATTTGAATAAAGTACTCGGTACTTACAAAAATACTCGAACCTTGACCGAGTAGATTCGAACCTTTTATGAGTACTTCGGTCGCCGTGATGTGAGAGTGAGAGGGAACATAGCGAACGAGCGATGCGCAAAGCTCGCTTGTTTATAGCGCGACAGCTACTGCGGGTTCGAGTACTACTTGGAAAAGGTTCGAATCTTACGACAATCGAAGTACTTACAAGTACTTTTTCGAACCTACAGGTAATCATTCTACGGTTCGAAACCTACTTGTATAAAATGAGTACATTCCAAGTATACTCATTGAAACTCTTTTGTTTTTGAGTAGTAATCGAAACCTCTAAAATGAAACTTGGTTATTGAAACGTACTTGGTTTTGCAAGTACATATTGAACTTGATCCCATCCCTAGTTGGAATACGGCTTAAATTAACCGGTACTTCCTCATGTAACCTGCATCATATTTTAATTTTTTTAAGGAAAACTATTAGTTTATCGACAAAGTCACACATAACTTTTTTTGTTCCTCTCATCAGTCCCTATAATATAAAAAAAATTCGGATCGATTTAACAACCTTTAAATTTCAAAATTCAAATCGATTTTTTGAGAAAACCACTGGCCATTCGCAGATAATATTTTAGGGTGTCTTTTGACTCACCACCTTCTATCAAATGTACGCAATGAGATCGAAAATCCAGGATTATATGTCGTGGCCTCCCCTTGTTAGAAAAAAATTATGTATACTATATAATAGTGCCCTCGGTCCCATGCAGAAAAAACTTTCTGTACAACACATAACTCAGAAGTTATTTGAAGTGATCGATTTAGACTGCTCACCTTGTATAAAGAGGAAGGTGTAAAGTATATTATAACTTATTTTTCATTTGACAATTAATTCAAATAAAAATTACAGAAATTATAAACTAGAAAACATATGAATTTGCTCCGGTCTCCCTTTCTACAGTTCAGGGTTTTATTTGTGGATTTTTCGCATAAAAAACAACTTTTCTCCAAATTTATTATCTACTTCATTTATTCAATAATACTTTATTAATTATAGTTGATAAGAAAACATACTGATGAAAACAATTTGTTCACAGTCTCCAAGATGGATCACACCAACAACGAATGTCTCGCAATCTTTGTAATGACTCACGGGTCGCCCGGTAAACTTAACGCTTACGACGACAACTATAATGTCAGTAGTCTGTGGTCTTACTTTACGAAAACAAAATGCCTGACGCTAAGAGGAAAACCCAAACTGTTTTTTATACAAGCTTGCCGAGGTAACAGAACCGATGCTGGTTCTATCATAAAATCTCCAAGTGACTATTATAAGCAGGCTTCACCTTCGTTTTCGTATAGCGTACCTGACAGTAACCCTTACCATAGCTCTTGGTATAATTCAGTAGATACCGAAGAATACGAAACACCAGACGAGCCGGACTTTTTGGTCGCGTATGCAACCATACCAGGTAAGAACCTTTGTAAACAAGCAAAAGTTCTAATTCGATGCAACTGAAATTACAATTACTCATACTTTCTAATCGGTTTACGATCGAGTATTAATTAATACATCCGAGACCGACATCCTAAACCAAAATCATTTCCAGGAGCAGGCAACATTTTTTTATTAATGTATAAATGACCCACATAGTGAATTGTCGATCTCGAATGTGTTAAAGACAAATCGATACATAGTCGTATTAAACATATCATCGAGCGATACTACAATCAACCTCTTTCGAAAATACGGTTTCGATATAGTATGGCTCTCTGAGAACACAAAGAGATATTTAGATGGTCTACTTCAGTTGAACATTCTAGTATAAACTAACATTTTTTAACCGAGTTCAATGTGATAATTAATTCTTTTCTTTAATAGGTCATTACGCGTATAGAAATAAGTATACAGGATCGTGGTTTATACAACAATTTTGCCATACATTAGAAGAATTTGGACGAAAATACAATTTATTGACTTTACTTACCTTCGTCGCTCAACGAATCGCAATTGACCGCCAGTCATACTCAGACTATATCTGTCTGCGCGATAAGAAACAAATTCCGTCCATTGTTTATACGTTAGAGCGCCCATTGTACTTCTTTCCTGCTAAAATCGAGAAAGTACCCGAAAACCTACAATGAAAGAGCTTAGTGGATAAACATGCTAAATAAAATTTTAGTGAATTCGAAAAAATCAGCTCTAAAGTTATTGGAATGCCATGACGTGCCTTGTTATTATGTTACTTCCATCCACTGAAAACCGCATTATTAGAACACTTGGCAGAACCAACGCACGTTCCATATTTAAAACTGACCATAAGATGTACTTCCACACAGAAATCTCCATTTTTTTCAAAAACGTCACATAACATGTTCATCCACTATGAGATTTTTTTTATCATAAAGAACAAAGCGTATACAACGTTTAGAACAACGTAGAATTCGTTTCTGTGCCTGTTCAGAGGCCAGGTAGCTTTAATAATTTTAATATCACTTCTTATAACAAAAATATACGTTTATTCTTCTTCTATAAATTGTTTGAGCTTAAACTAAGAGGACTCAAGATCTGATTGTAATACTTCTGAAAACTTAATACTGGATATAACTTTGTCTTACGGCACGTGTTCACCATTTCTCACGTTCTCTCACGTTCTGTTACATTCTCTTACATTCTTTTACATTCTGGAAGCTACGTACTTCCGCATACGTCACACGCACTCGCAACGCCGTCTAGATTCGAAATATTTAACTATCTCTTTGAACTTAACAGTGCCCAAGTGCGCTGAGTGTTGTCTCTCTTGCAAGGTCCATGTAAATGAATTTTTTCTATATAATTGTGTATAATTTTCTTTGTTATTATTATTACCATTATATTAATATTTTTTATGAATTAATTACGAAAAAATATATGGATATGTCGTGATTTTGCTTTTATTATTTCTTCAGAATGGCAGTCAACGATTGTTTGAGAGACGCACTCTTAGATTCCTTAGATACAACCCAAAAATGTAGTAAATGTACCTACTCGATTTACTTGTAAAAAACATTCCATAATAACTGTGACTTGTGTAAATTGCGAAAGTGTCGAATCGGAAAGTGATTTATAACATTCTCTTTTGTATCTCATTTTTATAACTTTTGTTGAATAAATTAATAAAACCCATACATAATAAATGTTTCTAAATTTTATACTTCCTTTAAATAATAGATGTGTTACAATAAAACGAATAATAAAGTCTTTTTTCCGTTGATATACCATTGTGTACTTCGTACACAGCGCGACCGGCCGTATAACCGTATACATTCTTTTTGCTGCCCTATTACATGTAGTCACCATTTGTTGATGAGAAAACCGTTTCTGAAGCGTATACTTCAAATGTAACGAGGGTAAAATGATTATTTTCACTCGGTGAACTTAGTTCGCCACGCGCCCGCTCGAGGGTATCTGGTATTCTTGAAAATGGATAGATTGGTTATTTAAATGTCACTAAAAAACAATAAATAATAAAAAAAAAATACTGTGACAATTAAAACAATTGATATTTATCAAACGGATTTAACCGTTTTTTGCAACCTAATTACTACAAGACACATGGGACCCGAAAGGATTACTCGTGTGACCTTTCCATAATGCATACGTTCGGATATGAATAATTCTAATCTGAATAGTAGAACATAAAGACGAATTTCTATAAAAGTGGAGAAGAGAACCGAGATAGCAAAAGAAGAAGAGAAATAGAAAAGAGAGAGAGGAAACAGCAAGAAATGCCGGTGGTACCCGTTGTTACCGCAGACTATACAATAGTTGGACGTTTTATAATGGTGGAGACTTCAGCTGTGAGCGAGCAGACGGAATGAGTTTTTCCTTCGTTTAGACCGAAGCAGACTATTTTTGGTTCCATTCTTTCGTCCCTGTGCCACGGCACAGGTACTTACTTCTCGCTCCTCCCTTCTTTCCTACTCGAATCTTTCGAATGCATTAAAAACTCCACCGGTTTCATAAACTTATTATTTCACAGTATACGGAAAAGAGAAGCGAAAGCGGATTAATTTCCACCAAGCAGTGCCTGGGACGAGAGATTCTTATCCACCCGGGAACTTTGTTAATTCATTGAATCATTTTGATCCATGATCTGTTTTTTTCGGTTATTATCTCGTAATAATACCGCAAGGAGATGAGTTTGCCATGTGGTGCCTATGATATAACATCACTGCCAGAAAAGTTAAAACTTCGAATTTAATTGTTAAACCATTCCGTTCCATACGAAGAATTATTTTCTCTTCGTCTGCTTTCAATTTTTAGGGCAAAAATTCTTACTTTTTCTCTTAGATGATTCATGCTGTGGAAAACTTGGAAAAACATCAAGGTACGCATAATCTTTTTCCCGCAACAATGTCGTTTCTCGTACCAAGTATTTATTGTACAGATTTTCTTGACTTTTATAATAATTTTATATCGATACATGTAACTTGTGCACGGTCAATTATAAATAATATTCAATCGACAAGGAGCTTGGCAACATTAAGTGATCTGAAATGTTTTGGTATGGATAGATATTTTATTCCACCCTATCATACTCGAGCATATACTTGGCCTAATCTTGTTACAACACTTAGCTATTTTTTGTAGATTGTATGATACACCGCATCCTTTGGAAATACCACCGCAATCTCCTGATACCAATCTCATAAAAAATATATGGGAAGAATTAAAACGTTGTATACAAAAATACAGATCTTCAAATAAAAACGATTTAAAAAATGCATTAATAGAAAAGTAGAGGAAAATTAATAAAAATATAACCAATAAATTATTTGCATCGATATCCAGGCGATTATAAGACATTATACACAATAAATGGTATCCTACAAAGTATTAATTTGTTCGTAGCTATATGTTTCATTGGTTCAATAAAAAAAAAGCTACTGTATGAATACCTTTGTCCTGCCGGTTTATGTACTCGTTAAAAATGTTGCTTTGTATTTTGTATGAGGCGTTAAACTTTAATAAAATATACATCGTTCGAAAGCTGTGTTAATGTCCTACGTCTTGATCTATCTAGCTGTTAAAATAAAATTCTGTAAGCGAAGTAATCGACGTTAAAAGTAGAACGTACAGTGGTGTATGTTAAACAATTTTGTCTCGACCGAATGAAGGTTCTGGGAGAAGTGCCGTAATATCTCTCACAGTCCTCCTGCCTGGAAAGCTTATCGCTTCCCCACTTCGTGGCCAGATCCTTTACTCTTTGCGAACGCAAGGGCCGATGACGTTAGTCCAGCGGCCACGCGTATGCATACTTTATACAATGGCTTTCAGCGTATCGCTCTTCCAAGTAATTGCTCAGTATCTACGCACCACCCGTAGATTTACGACTTCGACTATTTGAAATCATTCGATACTTGGCCTTGACACACGTATCGCCCCGTACAAAGGCGTGACGCTAACACGGCCAATCTGACATGCTTCGCGCTTTTAAGAAGCATGCTTATCCATCTTTCTACAATTACCTTACCTGTACATTTCTTATGGTCAGATTATTCAAAGTGCACACATACAGCACTAGAAAGCGTGATTTTTTGCCTACCTGGGTAGTCTTTCAATGTCTTACACACAAATATCACTTTACAAGTTAATCCCAACAACTAGCAGTCACAAAACCAAATAGTATTCTCAACTATCATTTGACAGCGCCACACGCCCAAATTTCAACAGCCACAATATGCTCGGCTCGTACAACAAAGTTCAATACAACTTATTACTTCGTATTCAAGCAGGAACTATTTTACATAAAAAAAAACCATTGACAGTTTACTATCATTATATTGGCACGCATGTTCTGTCAATAACAGTGATAATAAAACAAGAATAATAAGATACAATAACCCGTTAACATGTATGGATACTTTTTTCGGACACTGTAAATAGTGTAAGATTCGTTTTACAGTCATAATAATTGCAAGGATGTTTTGAAATTATGTCAACTATAAAAAAATTAGGAAAGTTTAAAAAATTAAGTGTAAATCTATGTAAAAATGAGTATAAGTCTCACAAACCCTAACATCATGGTTTATTTAATTCTTTCTCAGGCGTACTTTATGTCCATTTTCTTTTTTTATAACATTGTTCAGGTAGAAGTGTACTGCCTTCCTTAATCTATCCCTTCTAATTGTACATATCCTCTATGTTTCCATAGACATGCAATATCTCAAGGTATATCTCAAATTATAATATAATGTAATGATGAAATATATATAATAATAATATAATATAATGATGAAAATTGGTAGACTGCAATACTTGAACTGGTAGAACTCTAAAAAATTCTCTTATATAACTACAACAATGCTGCTGCTGAACAAGGCTTGGAGTATTCTAAGCGAGTCAGAGAATATTACAAATATATGAAAAGGGTTCATTATTACGACATCCAGAGCCTTCGATACTGCTATACTTTCCACTGTGTAAACAGAGAAATCATTGAGAATACTATAAATCTAATAGTGATCCAAATCTATACAGGCCAAAGCAATTTTTGTGGAAGGTCCCGCTTTAATCTTAGAACAATCTGTTAAAATATTAATGCAATTATTTAATAGTAACCAGACTGTACGTCAACTAGAATGGTAGCAAGACTTTATCTTGACTAAAATGATAGCCAGACATTACATCGGCTGGAATTGTAGTCATACTTCACGCCAACTAGAATGGTTACAAGACTTTACTCAACCGAACTACTAGACTTACCTCGACAAAAATGGAAGCCAGACTTTATGTCAACTGCCTTCCTTAATTATCTTTTCTAACCGTACATATTCTCTACGTATCTATAGACAAGATGGTGATAGTACCGACAGGTACAATAAATAGACTGTGATTGGATAATAAGGGCAGGATAATTAGTAACAAAGATAGACTGTTCGTATTATGCCTTAATAAAGTTAAACAATATACTGAGATAATACTCTCTGAAAATGAATTTGTGTGAAATATCTCATATTATAATATAATGATAAAATCGGAAAACTGCAATACCTAAATTGGTAGAACTCTCAAAAATTCACATACAGTAGTTTCTCGGTAATCCGGCAGATATCAGACCAAAGGACTGCCGGATTAACGAAAACGCCGGATTACTGGAGGTTCATTTAAAAAAACTTATTTTAATAGTAAAATCTGTGTTTATTGCACAAGATATATGTACTGAAATTAAAATTAGTATTACAAAAAAAAATTACGAAAGATTTTGCATTTTCCTGTACATATTGTATTGTAGTTTACATGACTTGGGCTACATTAGGCTCACGTAAAAAAAAAAAGAAGTTTTTGTATTATTTTTTTGAGAGAACAGGTGTAAAACAAAGTTAAAATTTTCTTTTGTTTCTTTGCTGAAAATGCCGGATTACTGGAGCGGCCGGATTGGCGAAGTGCCGGATTATAGAGAGACTACTGTATTCCGAATATAGAGTTTATAGAGTATGTTAGTACTTTTCATAATAAGTACATTAATATTTTCTCAAATGGTTTCAAAACTAAAGTGGGACCTTTCACAGGAATTGCTTTAGGCTGCATAGATTTGTATCACTACTAGACTTACAGTATTCTCAATGATTTCTCTATTTACACAGTCTAAAGAATAGCAATGTCTAAGGCTCTGGATATCGTAACGATGAACCTATTTCATGTATTGGCAATATTTTCTGACTCGCTGAGCGTACTCCAAGCCTTGTCCAGCAGCAGCTTCTCAGTTAACACCAATAAATACATCATACAAATTAAAGAAAAATGAAAAATAATCAATAAACAAGGAAATCGAGTTAAATTCACATGGTACCCGAAACTTGATTCTTTATAAAAAAAAAATAAAAAATGTGATAGGTTAAGGATATCGACATATCAAACATTCCAGCGCTGACTAGATTTCCACCTAATGTCGACGCTAGCACCATTGGCTGCTAGGGGCGGATTTGGGAAACTGGACAAAATTCGTAATATATAGATATACTGGCTAGGGATGCGTTATGGAGGGTAGAGGCAAGTGGGATCATTTCTGTGTATTAAAAGTGTCCGAAAAATACCGTAAAATTAAGGGCACTTAAGATGGCTCTGTTACATCAAAAGTCCCAAACTATAAAAAGCGCCTAAAGTGGTTAGTATAAATTGTATTAATTGAATATTCATTTACTGTATTTTTATCAACTACTCTATTCGGTACATACAACTATACTGCGTTCACCGAGAGAACGACCAGGCTTCGCGCAGCTTTGGGCGGAGTGGGGATAAGACGCGGCCGGGTCTGCCTGGATTTTAGTGGAGAAACGAACAAGTGAGCGTTCATTTATGCGCAACTTTGACCAAATCTGACCAAATGCCTGGTCGTTCTCTCGGTGAACGCAGTATACTTTTACATTTTGCTATTTCTCTTTGGCATACTTCACTTCATCAATTACCGCCAAGTTCAGATCTAACCCCAATTGCTCATCAGCGCCACTCATGGAACTACTTTTTTACGGTTTTTCGCGGACACTTACGACTGAAGTCCCATATGAGATGATCCTCCTTGCCTCTATCCTCAATAGGATAGGTATCGAGTACTCAATGTTTTTAAAACATCGATGTTTTATGAAAATCATCGATGTTCACTACTCGATATTTTGTACCTATTGATGTTTTAATTATTCGTTATATTAAATTTAGAAATTTTTACATTAAATGGGGACATGCCTAGAATTTGCTCTCGCTTGGTGACGCTACTAAAAATGGAAACCTGAAACGTTTTACTGAGTGTGTTGTTCCATCGCATTTTGAGAATAGATTATAATGTCATGGCTTAGACGGAAAATAGAAGAAGACCGAAACGATAGAAGAAGAAGAGAATATCGTTTGACAGATCCCCATTGACTGCAGCGCCACACTTTGAACTACGCCAAACATCTCCCCATTGAGTTGATATATTGGTATTTGCAACGATTGGAACTAAATTTCTGAATTGATTGCGAAATATACAGTTTTTAATTTGTTATTGAGATGTGTTTTATTTGGAAACTCATGTACATATAAAAAATTGTGAATTTTTCATATACTTTCCAATTCCTTGTAGGTTTTCCTAGTTCATGAGTGACCATTGCCGCTCGATGAAAAATATTGATGTTTAGTCGACATCGATGTCTTTTACTCGATGTTTAATCGACATCGATGTTTTAGGTTTCAATACCCATCCCTAATTTTATAACTCGGCCTTAGCTACAGAAAGAGAAAAGGAGAGAAGTCAGAAGAAACGTCGAGAAACGCCAGCTTTTCGAAATCTCTCGAAATAACAAGTGAAAACGTACGTACGTTTCGCGGTACGCGAAAAATCGATAATCGATCGCGAAAATTCTATATGATAATTAATTCTCCTCGTGAAGACATTGAATTTCCTTCTTCTTCGGACAATAACGCTCCTTCACAAACACTAATTAATCAGCTAAACACCACTTTCCCGATAAAACACGTGGAAGTTAAAGAAAATACAAAATACGATCTAATCTAGAAAAATCGAAACTCTCAAACCTTCCTTATCGACGCGGGATAAGAAAGTTCCAGAATCGCTTCTCACTTATAAAAAAAAAACCCACGGCCACCGATTTTTCAGTTAACGAGTCTCCTTCGAAGAGCGAACATTCAACCTAAGCGAAGTTAAAACAACCTTTGGTAAAACATGATCGTGTAGTTGACTAGTGGATTAATAATCTTCAAACGTGACTGAAGTGAGAAGATTCCAGTGCATCGAAAATCATCAAAGGAGCGGCTTTTCAGCATCCTCCAGGGTCATTCATCAGGATCGTCCTTCGATCCAATCCACTGGGATCATCCATCTGGAGTTTCCATCTCCCGAACCATCGGTAGGACTTCTTGGAATTCTTCGACATTACGACACCCGGTGAACGCTGCTGGAAGCTGGAAACTGCTTCACGTTCACCTGCTTGTACAACCTTCACTTCTTCAACATGGTCCACCAGAAGTTCTCTTCGTCGATGCATAAAACTCGATAATCATCTCCCACTTGCAATGACTGAGGTAGCCTGTAATGATGTATTCAAGACAAGACAAGAATCGAACATACTTGTCTTGTCTTGATTTTTTACAATCGAGAATTAGTATGTCTTGATCTTGACAATCAATTTCTTGTCTTGATTCTTGCAAGATTCTTGAAATTTTTATAATATCTATAAATATTTCTTTACCACTGTGACGTCCCATGAAAATTCCACTAATAATTATTATTGACAATACATAGCTTCAATTCAGACTTAAGAATTTTCATGCAACGCCACGCTTACGAATACGAGACGTGTCCGCCGTACATCTCACACGAGAGATAAGAAAGCGCTGCGCTACGCGAGCCGACACGTGACCCCTCTCCGCGACAACGTCACGGGCCCAAGCGCTCGAGCCGCCCGATATCGCGACGGGAACCCGACACCCGCTTGATTTCTCTGTAAATTCTTTACATTTAGAAAACATAGAAAATCTTCAAGGGAAAGATAAAGGAACAATATTTCAATTGATCAATAGCAAATTACTTAAAATCCAATTCTATTTAATAATAATCCAATAAGTCCCTTTACTAACCCTCGAAGATTCTCAAATTAGTTATTAAGAGTTTAACCATCATAAATTCACTCCGAAACCATAAAAACGCCGAATCAACGCGAAGAGCACACCACGAAGACACATTAGACATCAGAATCCAAGGAAACGGATGCAACCTAACACGAAGAAGTCGCTATATCAAATTAGAAGAAAACCAAAACCTACAGATAAAGCACGAACAGACAGTCCGCTAAAACCAAGATTCCCAGCCGCATCAGCAACCCCCACAACACCACTCTTTCCACGAAAAGACCAAGATTTTGCAAACGAAGCACCAGACCTACGACACCAACAGCCAATCAGAACCTCACAAAATTACGCCACCAGGCCCCCACTACGAAAAATTACGACTCTTCACGGCTTTAAAAGAGCAATCCTCGCCACTCATCATCAGTAACCCGTCAATTTTCAACTATTAACCCTTAATAATCTAGAGTTTCAATTTTGATACCAATCTTTTAATTTTCTTTATGGCCTTAATGCCTGAAGTATAAAAATTGATACCTGTTTTTTTTTTTCTAAATAAATATGTAAAATAAATATTGTGATTTTTTAGCTATTTTTCCCTTCATCTAGACCCTCAAGCAAACACAGTAATATTTAAAAAAAATCACTTTCGTAAATCAGGCTACTAAGGGTTAACCCCGCTAAACAGTAAACCGTTAGACTTCAGCCTAACAGTTAATTATATTTCTAAATTCAGTACTAAGCGGTGAAAAGTTACACAAGCTAAGTGAACTTCTATTGTACAACCTACTACTACTTCTAACTTAATAAACGTAAGTAAAACCAAATAACTATTCCATCTCTTGTCAAACCAAATCTAAACGGGTACTCAATCATCAATCTCTCACTGAATTATAAAACCTCTCATTTCTATCAAATCCTAATTCCATTTATCAGCCTACCCGTATTTCTTATAACAAATAAATATCTCTCGTAACCCTTTTTAACGGCATTGTTCTCTTAATAAACAAAGCAGACATATTGCAACCCTTGCAGACACATTGCAATTTTCACGCGGCAGACACATTACCACGAGAGCGATGCCGAGCAAAAGGTGAATATTAAATTGACATAAGTTAGTCTTCCGAACGTTCCATTGATTAACCAGCCGATGAAAGGCAGGTCTCAACTTCTTAATTCATTTATTCATCCACAACTCATTGCGATTCCTCTCCCTTGATCTCTTGGCCGCCCACGGTAAACGCGTCGTAGGACACGTGACCAAAACAGGCCAAATCTTTAAACCGTCCGGGTAGGTGTAGAGTAACGAACGTGTTATTGGCCCTTGATTTATTATTTTTGAACATTTTTTTTTAAAATTATTGAAAAATATCTTTTTTAAATTCTACTGGTCATAAAAATTAAAGGAACAAGAAAATTCTTAAAATTTTGAGATCATTTTCAAATTACTCTATATCAGCTACAAATGTTCGTAGTAGAAAATTGTTAAAACTATTTCGAAACTTAAGGTCTGTAGTTTACTTCACGCACGCACTTAAAAGCACGTTTGAGGACACATCATTACAAAATAGAGATTTCCTATATTTACAATAAAAATAAACTGCAGTTTTCAGTAAAATTATAAAGTTTATTATTTCGAATAAATTTAAATTTTGCATTTAATTATTTAAAATTGAAAATAGACGGAAGGATCTCAACATGATTATAATATTACATAACCCCGATATATATTGCCCTATATATAAAATCATAATTACATAATATATAATTATAATTACATAGGTATAATTGTAGTTTCAGTTATTAAGAATCAAGAATCTTGATAGATTTTTTTGTCTTGTCTTGATCTTGAAGGACAAATCTTGTCTTTTCTCGATTATATCAAAAACAAGAAATTGGTAATCTTGTTTTGAAAAATCAAGTCTTGTCTTGTCAAGATCTTGAAATGTTTGTCTTGCTGTCCATCACCAGGTAGCCTGACAGAGTCTAATCTCGGTTTCATCTTCAACCACCCTACACGGAGGGCTCGGTTGTTGATATGCTTTGTCAACCACAAAAATCGGCATTGCAAGAACTGAGGTCTGATAGATTTGTTCTGTCAGGAGCGGTTGGTTGGCAGAGGGCAAGTACGGTTCCTCTACAATCCCCCTGCATGGAGGGTTGCGGTTGTGGATCTGCTCTGTCAATCATTTCGATTCAATGAGATATGACTAGCTAGCTTCCAGAAAGAGCAATGATCACACTCTATTGAAGAATGTTTTACATACATATGTTTCACTTTTCAGTCCTTTTTCTATCACTGTCAATTAACACCAAAGATCTGATTGTATCCACTAAGATGTAATGAATCTATTTAAAAGTTTTGTAAATCTTAACGGCCTTGTATCTTTGAAAAACGAACTATTATAATCACATCTGTACATCTCCTGCCGGATTAATAAATGCCCTTAATCTCATTCTGTTGGTTTTGCCACACCAGATACCCCATTCCTATTTATACATACTCTTTAATTCACTCTTGCGACAATCAAGCTTATCCGTTAACACATTATAATCGGAAAGAATATCTGTCATAGGTGTTACAAAAGTTATCGTTGTTACCCTATAAAAGGCTGTTGCATTTTTTCACATTGAAACGGTCGGACGAAGCTCGATGATTTTTCGAGATTGATTAGTTAAAACCTTTAGACGATCGATCGTTGATTACGCGTCGATAATGTCAGATATATGTATATATTTGTGTGTACGTATGTACATCGACCATGCTCGTTTCATCTAAAACGGCGATATATCCTGTATTCATTTCCAGGATCCCGAAAATAGTGGTGTATTTGTGCTTTAGCCGGGACGGCCAGCGTATCTGCTTAATCGGTAGGTTCGAAGATTTATAGCACGGTACGCCGCTTCGTTTCACCGTCCAAAATCATTTTTCGATTGATTATCGTCGTCCGCCATTTTTTTTCTTCCTTTTGCATAGCTGTCACGGAAAAAAATGTTTCCACCGCGTTTCTGTTTTTACTAGCGCGCGTCGTTGATTGTGCCCATCTGATAGCATATTCGTTGTATATATACATATACATATATATATATAAAAAAAAAAACACGAATTTTCGACTTGCAAATAAAATCGTTGAAGTACGGTAACGAATATCGGTACCAGGTTCGGCTTTATAAATCCACGAATTTTCGAGTTACAAATAAAACTATTGAAACGGTCTAACAGATATCTAGCTTATACTTTCCTCTTTCCTTTCTTCATTCTTTTGTTTGTGTTTCTATCGTTTTTATGTCCAAGTCATCCATGTGAAATTCTGACGACATATCTGAACACTTGCCACTACAATATCGCCATTTGGAAATAAAAAAGAAATAAGCAAATTGTATAAAATGATTTATAAGATACAGGACAACTCAACCCTTATTTTCAACACATGTATCTATTTAACAAATGCTTAAACAAAAACATGTTATCTCCTATCATTAATAAATAATATATAATAAATAACATTGATAATTAATTTGTATAAATTAGGCTTTGTTATTAAAAAAATTGAGAAACAAGAATTTCATAATCGGTCATTTGACCGGTCGTGGTACGTTTAGTTTGAATATTCATATTGGATCGAAATATGTAACGTACCGCTTTCAAATCACTATTATTCGAAACCACCAGGGCGATGAGCATATTTTAAGGTTTTAGGTTGCATCTGCGTAACGTTTGTGTTGTGCCTGGATTGCATCAAGTTCTCAGTTTAATGAGATACAGCGGTGCGGACTTACCTGTTATTTTTAATTTTAGTAATGATTTAAAAGGAAATTACCTTCTTTTTCCTTTATTTTTTTCATTCATAATTATGACTCAGTATATTTTTATTTTAATAAATAAGTTTATTCTACTCGTTGTTCTTCCTTTCGTCAGGAAAAAGCGAAAATTTAACCGTTGGCCTCGTTACTTCGCAAAACGATGAGCTGGAAGCAGAGAGTAATGTGTTTTGATCAAATGCAGAAAGTAAAAAAAAAAAACACAATTTAAAAGCTCATCACTCTAAACTGCAAATTAGTAGCAACGAGTGATCATGTGTCTACACTATTTATGGAGCGATACCGATAATGGATTGTAGTTACTTTACTAATGAATAACGCTTAGTATCCGGAATCGATAGCAACGATTTTGTGTTGGTTTGTTCGATAAGATACAAATCCATTAATCTATTTCTAATTTTTATGAACGTTAAAGGTGTATCGACGAGCTAAAGATAACAAGAATAACAGCTGTTACGCCGTAACAATGGACAGAATACCGTTATGCACTTTTTATTTCTTTGCTCGTCGAAAACATACTAGATACTAAATAGTCATAAATACATTCTTGTACAGAAAATAAAAATAGAATAACAGAATACTACAATAGAAAACTAAAATTCAAAAAATAAAACAATTGTGAGGTCCTACGGTCAATCGTAGACGTAGGTACTGTGGGTAAAGAAGTATATTCGTACCCTCTTTAAGGCCGAATAATTTTTTTATAATTGAGCCAAACAACTCGAGTTTTCATAAGGATATAGAAGATTTAGTTTACTAAATATCGTGTTTTCGTTGTTCTAAAAGAATCGAAATTTCCATTAATTTCCGCTGGAAGATTGCAAAATAAGATCGAAAATCTCTACAGTCGGACTAAATCACAGATTTTTAACCTTTTCTTGCGAAAGGGGAGATAATAAATATCAATAACGATATTGATCCTTGTAGAAAAGGTAGAAAATCAATGATTTCGGTCAACTTTAGAGATTGTCGACTTTATTTTGCAATCTTTAATAGTTTATAGCTCAGAACGATGTTGACTGATTGAAATGAAATTAACAATATTCATTCATTTTACCTAAATCTATAAAAGGCAGTTTTTCAATTTTTATTATAAGTGCGAATGAAATAGTCAGAAAAAATGTCTTTCAATTTTTTCTTTGTAACTTCGAAAAATTCGGTGTTTTTAAAACAACGAAAACATGATATATAGTAAACTACACCTCCTATACCTTTACAAAAACTCAAGTCGTTCGGCTTAATTATAAAACAGTTATTTGACTTTAAAGAGTGTACGAATACTTTTTTCCTACTGTAGCTCCCATTAATAATTTTAATTTTATTTAGAAAATTTTAAAAACATCAATCTTACAATAAATCTTTCAGCTTTCGAATAAGCCCTTGTTCGTCAAAATCGATCAAATATTGTGACCAGGAGAGTTGTCGCGTAAACGTATTGGGTGGTGAATGGCCTTAAGGGGAGATCACACCGCTCTTTTTCCTTATGTAAAAGTCGCGCGCTTTCGGTACATATTTCTAGATAACTAGAAATCGGATCATCTCCATTCTTTTTGCTATTTGATAAGGATAGTTCGTTACATATTTTGATCTTTAATAAATTTTCAGAATTAATTAGTACCTGAAATAAATAATCCAGAACTCGGAAAAATTTTCTAAAAGTTTGTCTCACTTCCAATATTTAAAAATTATTATCTAATACTTAATGATTAAAGATCAAAATATGTAATGAGCTATCCTCTTCAAATAGCAAAAATAATGAAAATGATCCGACTTCTAGTTATCTAGAAGTATGTACCGAAAGCAGGCGAGTTTTACATAAGGAAAAGGAGCGGTGTGTGTGTGATCTCCCCTTCAGTGTACGCCGTTGAAGTTCTTAGTTCCAAAGCACGTAAATTCTAACAAGGACTTCGACGGTCCTGAAAATCGTGAAACAATAGAGACCCTTTTTGAAGCGTCGAACAGTTAAAACCTCGGTACTTGTGGCATGTCGCCGGTGACGCTAGACGATTCAGAGACTAGCCAGAACCCGTTATAAAGTATTAGAGAAAGTCGAGGACCTCCGCGTTAGTCACAAAAAAGTGCATAGCGCTACTAGTCCAGTCATTCTATCCAAATATAAGGCAAATAAATGCAATTGAAGATGCACAGCTGATTTTTGGATATGTTTTAGAGGGTGCCTATAAAAGCTTAACTTGAAATTGTCGAACTAAAAAACCTGGAGCTCCCGCCGCCATCTTGGAAAATGTAAAATTTTGTTTTTTCGCGATAACTCCGTTCTCCGTCATGATACGAAAATTTTAATTACATACTTTTGTAGCTTTTTTAATGCCCGATAATTTAGATTCTATACATTTGTTACGTATCGTTGATCGTTGGGGAGTGATTTTCTTAAAAAGTACGCATTGGAAAAAAAATAGTCTATTGTAAATATAAGTTTAATGGCTTTTAGGAATCTATTTAATTCCGTAAACATTAGACTGCTTCCCCTCTCCTTTATAATGAACGGTAAATACCAGAAATTTTCAATGGGAACCCCATTTTTTGATTGCATATTCTGATTCTACGTTTCAAAGTAAGAAACTTTTGTCTGAAACGTTTTCTTCGCATCATGCATCTACGAAAGTTATGAGAGTCCAAAGTTGCTATACGCCGCATAGTTCCCAACGGCTTTTAAAAATTTTAGTTAAGAAACTAAAACCCGACTGCGGTGTGTCTCAGTGAACTAAAAAACAAACAAGGATTTTGTAACCAAACATAACTTACAGATTAGAATAAGTATAACATCATAAAATCGTTGTTGATTTGTTTTTGACTCTGATAGGGGTACAGTAGAACCTCGATTATCCGAACATCGGTTAACCAATCGCAGCATCAGAAATGATCATCAGAGAGTATGAAGCACAACAAAAAAGTATTCCCGCAGAATTATTAACATTAAAAAAATATGCAATTTAGGACAAAAAGATTAGGAGAACAAAGATGATTACAACAGATGTATTAAACTGGTAATATATAAAAAAAATCATAATTATTTCATGTGAACTTTAATTACAACGTGAGTTATTCGATTATCCGATTTTCATGAACACAATTTTTCGGATAATCGAAGTTCTATTGTACTTACATAATCATTTCAAGTTCATTCTAAGTATTTTGTTAAGAAACTAGGTAAATATATTTTGTAAATTATACATTTTGTACCTTTGAAAATTATTTTATAGTGCCGGAGGAGTGAGTTATGTTGCTTTAGGTGTTCTATTCATTAAATGTACATGATTCATTTACAAGAAATACCTGATTTGTTAACAAAATATTTAGAATAAACTCTTAATGATTATGTGAGTACCTGTATCGGAGTCAAAAACAAGTCAACAACGATTTTATGATGTTATACTTATTCTAATCTGAAAGTTATGTTTGGTTACAAAATTCTTGTTTGTGGTTTTTTAGTTCAATGAGACACTCCGTAGTCAGGTTTTAGCTTTGTAACTTAAATTTTTATTATATCTTGTTTCGATCACCACGATCCTCGCACGGCAAATCCTTTTGGAAGGTAACCGAAAACTACAGAGCAATCAAATCTCATCTCGAACATATCTCGAACCACGTACTGTGATCCCTCAGTTTAAGGGTAGCTAAACTACAACTTTAACTAGAATCTTGTACAAAGTGTAAATACACCAATTTACACGATACACGAGTACAATCATCTTAAATCCTGCCATAAGTTATCCAATCAATCGTCTTACTTACGAAACGCGAAAAACGTGATCAAAATTATATTTTCTCTTTATCGCTTGAAAATATTTAAACATAATAAAACGAGCATTAAAAATATGATTCTGTGACGTCCCATGAAAATTCCACTAATAATTTTTATCGACAATACTAGTGATGGACGGCAAGACAAGAATTTCAAGATCTTGACAAGACAAGACTTGATTTTTCAAGACAAGATTACCAATTTCTTGTTCTTGATAAAATCGAGACAAGACAAGATTTGTCCTTCAAAATCAAGACAAGACAAGAAAAATCTATCAAGATTCTTGATTCTTGATAACTGAAACTACAATTATACGTATGTAATTATAATTTTATATATAAAGGGCCATATATATCGGGGTTATGTAATATTATAATCACGTTGAGATCCTTCCGTCTATTTTCAATTTTAAATGATTAAATGCCAAATTTAAATTAATTCGAAACAATAAACTTTATAATTTTACTGAAAACTGCAGTTTATTTTTATTGTAAATATATGAAATCTCTATTTTGTAATGATGTGTCCTCAAACGTGCTCTGAAGTGCGTGCGTGAAGTAAACTGGAGACCTTAAGCTTTGAAATACACTCGTCGCAAAAATTAGCGGATCACTGAAATTTCGCGAAAATTTTGCCCATTTTCAAACGGCTGTATCTCCGTGAAAAATGGTCGTAAAAAAATTAAAAAAATAACCTCTTAGAGCTCCGTTATTGTAGTTTCGGAATCTCTTATCGAAATTGTGTTTATCGTTCGTTGTAACAATTATTTTCAAGTAGGAATAGACAAAAGCAAAATTACAAAAATTGTCTTCAACTTTGGGAAGCTCCACGGAGCGAACAAAATTTTTATAACTTAATCAGATATACTACTTTTGTAAAACATTCTTTTCTCTATAATTTGCGCTCTCATTTGTTATCATGCGATTTTTTTTACGCGTGTTATCAGCGATCAAAGCAAAAAAGGCACTTTTAACTTTGTTCGTCTGTAACTCATGAACAAATGATCGTACAATAATTTTAAGGATAGATTCAGAAATTTAATGACGTCCTCTTTAAAAGCCTCTAGTTACTTGTTGGATAAATTTACATTTTTATACATAAAAAATACACTGAAGGAAAACCCGAAAAATGGCATTTTTCTCCTTGCTTATAAAACGTTTAACTAAAACAATAAAAATGATGAAGTCATTGAGGTTTCTACGTTTTTTTGAAGGTTACGGTACCCACAAAAGTTGTGCAAAATTTCAAGTTCCTCAGCTTTTTTGTTCCTTGTGTCCTGTATGATCAATCGTGCGCTATGTGTCGAGGAATTAGAGGATCACCAGTTTAAGCACCGCAAAAGTTTTTTTTGTTCTCACAGCTTCTTTTAATGATTTTTACATCACTTTTGAAGCAATTTGAAACCTTATTTTCTTTTAAAAAAAAGGACTCTTTAGAAAATTTTTTTTGAAGAAATTTAAAAAATATGGAAAATCGGTTAATTGAAAGATCTTTATGTTTAAATGTACGCGTACGTGCGTGCGGTTTTTTTAATAACGCGTATTGCCACCTCTTTTGCTAATAACCTCCGTTAAGCGTTCACGCATGTTGATGCATCTCCTTATCGTCGCCTGAGGAATTCTCTGCCAAATTTGACGAAGAGCATGCGCCAATTCATCCAAATTTGTCAGGTTTGGAAAGTCCCTCCGCAAACGACGCCCGAGAATGTCCCAAACATGCTCAATTGGATTTAAGTCTGGGCTCATTGATCATGTTTGGCCAATTGAGCATGTTTGGGACATCGTCGGGCGTCGTTATTAAAAAAACCGCACGCACGTACGCGTACAAAAATTTTCTAAAGAGTCCTTTTTTTTAAAAGAAAATAAGGTTTCAAATTGCTTCAAAAGTGATGTAAAAATCATTAAAAGAAGCTGTGAGAACAAAAAAAACTTTTGCGGTGCTTAAACTGGTGATCCTCTAATTCCTCGACACATAGCGCACGATTGATCATACAGGACACAAGGAACAAAAAAGCTGAGGAACTTGAAATTTTGCACAACTTTTGTGGGTACCGTAACCTTCAAAAAAACGTAGAAACCTCAATGACTTCATCATTTTTATTGTTTTAGTTAAACGTTTTATAAGCAAGGAGAAAAATGCCATTTTTCGGGTTTTCCTTCAGTGTATTTTTTATGTATAAAAATGTAAATTTATCCAACAAGTAACTAGAGGCTTTTAAAGAGGACGTCATTAAATTTCTGAATCTATCCTTAAAATTATTGTACGATCATTTGTTCATGAGTTACAGACGAACAAAGTTAAAAGTGCCTTTTTTGCTTTGATCGCTGATAACACGCGTAAAAAAAATCGCATGATAACAAATGAGAGCGCAAATTATAGAGAAAAGAATGTTTTACAAAAGTAGTATATCTGATTAAGTTATAAAAATTTTGTTCGCTCCGTGGAGCTTTCCAAAGTTGAAGACAATTTTTGTAATTTTGCTTTTGTCTATTCCTACTTGAAAATAATTGTTACAACGAACGATAAACACAATTTCGATAAGAGATTCCGAAACTACAATAACGGAGCTCTAAGAGGTTATTTTTTTAATTTTTTTACGACCATTTTTCACGGAGATACAGCCGTTTGAAAATGGGCAAAATTTTCGCGAAATTTCAGTGATCCGCTAATTTTTGCGACGAGTGTAGTTTTTTAAATTTTCTACTACGAACATTTGTAGCTGATATAGAGTAATTTGAAAATGACCTAAAAATTTCAGGAATTTTCTTGTTCCTTTAATTTTTATGACCAGTAGAATTTAAAAAAGATATTTTTCAATAATTTTTATAAAAATTTTCAAAAATAATAAATCAAGGTGTGGTAAATAAATATTGCTAGATATTATAAAAATATCAAGAATCTTGCAAGAATCTTGCAAGAATCAAGAATCAAGACAAGAAATTGATTGTCAAGATCAAGACATACTAATTCTCGATTGTAAAAAATCAAGACAAGACAAGTATGTTCGATTCTTGTCTTGTCTTGAATCCATCACTAGACAATACTTAGCTTCAATTAAAACTCAGGAATTTCCATGCAACGCCACGCTTACGAATATGAAACGTGTCGACTGTACGTCACACGCAAGAGACAAGAAAGCGCTGCGCTACGCGAGCCGACACGTGACCCCTTTCCTCGGCGGGCCCAAGCGCTCGAGCCGCCTGATATCGCGACGGGAACCCGACTCCCGCTTGATCTCGCGGTACATTCTTTACATTTAGCAAACCTCGAAAATCTTCAAGGGAAGGATAAAGGAACCATATCTTAATTGGTCAATAGCAAATTACTAAAAATCCAATTCCATTTAATAATAATCCAATTAGTCCCTTTACTAACCCTCGAAGATTCTCAAATTAGTTAATAAGAATTCAATCATCATAAATCCACTCCGAAACCATAAAAACGTCGACTCAGTAAGAATCAACGCGAAGAACAAACCACGAAGACGCAACAGGCATCAGAATCAACGGAAGCGGATGCAACGCAATACTTAGAACTTAAAACCAATAGATAAAGCACGAACGGACGTTCCGTCAAACCAAGATTCCCAGCCGAATCAGCAACCCCCACGACACCACCTTTTCCACGCAACGACTTAGATTCTGCAAACGATGCACAGGACCCTACGACACCAACAGCCAATTAGAATCTTACAAAGTGACGCCATCAGGCCCCACTCTGCACAAAAGCTACCTCTTCTCATCAGCACCAAAGGAATTAAAAATCAGTGACGAGCAGGGAATCCTTTAGTCTACAGCCTATCAGTCTACAGTCTTTTAGTCTACAGTCTTTTAGTCTACAGTCTTTTAGTCTACAGTCTTTTAGTCTACAGTCTTTTAGTCTACAGTCTTTTAGTCTACAGTCTTTTAGTCTACAGTCTTTTAGTCTACAGTCTACATTTTATTAGTCTACAATCGACAGTCTACATTTTATTTGTCGTCAGTCTACATCAGTCTACAGTCTATTTCTCATCCGTCTACATTCTACTTTTCATAAGCCTGCAAAACTGTGTATAACAGCCTACTATCGAACAATCTACGTACTTTTTGTCTCTCAGTCAGTCTGTCAATAAAGTGTTAGTGTCAATTAAAAGGAGTTGTCAGTTCACCACGTCCAGTACAACCAAGCCAACCACTACACACGAGCATCTATTAATCGTAAGTCATAAAGATACTCGTAAATCGATCACTGTAGACTCCGGGATCAGGGCCCCTACACCTATCCCGTCAAACTTCCTTAACCGTTTGAGTCCCAGACGGTATTGAAAAAACACTGTCGAAGAATCCCAAACAGCGCGATCGCGCTTTCCCTATATATGTACGAAAATACCCAAGCAGCGCGATAGCGCTTGTTTAATTTTATGTCGAGAAATGCCAAGCGACGCGATAGCGCTTCTTGTGTGTGGCAGCTAACGTGATTCTCGTGTCGTTCTTATAGTACTATTTCACCTATTGTAAAATGTACTATTTACGTTAAAAGGAGCTGTGCGATCTACTTGCGTCAGTAAGTCTGAGCGCTCGAATTCGACAATACGTAACGCACCGTCAGTTGTCCACAATGCTCGAAATGTGCTGGGTTTTCTCGACATAAAATCTGAACAGCGCGATCGCGCTGCTCAAACGGTTAATCTCACCAGCCCTCATTTACCACCTTCTCCATTTATAAATTAACACCAGCTCGCCAGATCTCTCTCTCTCTCTCTCTCTCTCTCTTTCATAAATCTGCGATTTCTTTGGTTTCATCATAATTCCCGGCAACCTTGCATTTGCCACCGTGGCTCGCATCACGCGTCTCTGCTGGCTGCGGACCTATACCTCCTGCGCATAACGGACGACGCTTGAATTACGAACGGCGCCAATAGGCGACGAATCTCCAAAACCGCGCCAAACCTGCCGCAACGGTCACAGGGCAACTGCGCCACGGCGATTGTTGCTAGAGACATCCCCGACAAATCCAAGGTAGTCTTTCGAACGTTCCATTGATTAACCAGCCAATGAAAGGCGGGTCTCAAACTTCTTAATTCATTTACTCATCAACAACTCATTGCGATTCCTCTCTTTCGATCTCTTGGCCGCCCACGGTAAACGCGTCGTAGGACACGTGACCAGAACAGGCCGAATCTTCAAACCGTCAGGGTAGGCGTAAATTAACGTACGCGTTCTTGACCCTCACCCGGGACGTGACAATCCACTTCAAAACTCGAAAGAAGAAACGATAAAAAAGTAAAACGACACCTTTTTGTTTCCATTACCCATATCCTAAACGATTCTTTAAATCACATAATAAATCTAGCCTTTTGCTTTTCAAAGAGCTATAGCTCTTTACAAAATATACGTTACAGGATGTGTGATGATAAATGTGAAAAACTTTGGGAGGTGATTCTACGCCTTAAATGTAACAAAAAAGTTCCAGTATACCATGATCCGATTTTCATCCATCTTTAAGTAATTCTACATTTTTTAATTTCTTCACATTCATTGACCTTTCCTCGTGAAATCGCTCATAAGTCTGAAAGTATTGAAGATATTGCAAATTTAAGAACACCATTGCAAAGAATATACAATTTTCTTTAAGGTGGCGTTATCTTTTGCTAAA
Source organism: Ancistrocerus nigricornis (assembly GCA_916049575.1). NCBI lineage: Eukaryota > Metazoa > Arthropoda > Insecta > Hymenoptera > Vespidae > Ancistrocerus > Ancistrocerus nigricornis. Next base: position 11,055,311 of record OU696665.1, read on the forward strand.
TTTACATCTTTCATATCGGTTGTACAGTTTTTTAACGGCAACAAATACTTCTTTATCATTTCTTCTTTCAAGTTTGTTCGTAGATTAAATTTTTTACGCTTGCCTCATTTTGTTTAAATGTTTTCAGGCGATAAAAAAAAATAATTTTGATCACGTTTTTCACATTTGGTTCCACTGTGCGTCGGTCGATTAAATTGCCCGACGAAGTGGACGTATTCCTCAAGGACATCAATATTGTATGATTGCCATTTAAGTCGAATTGCTCCACATTACTCTGACGAATAAGTCGGAATAGGACGCAACAAGCGAGTAGGTACACCAACCGCCTGCTTTCAGCAACAGCTGTTTTGTAGAAATTTTATTATGCAAGAAGTCGATCATTAGGGATGGGATCAAGTTCAATAAGTACTCACAAATCAAGACAATTTCAATAATCAAGTTTCATTTCATGAATTTAAATTACGACTCAAAAACAATAAAGTTTCAATGAGTATACTTGGAAGATATTCATTTTATACAAGTTGGTTTCGAATTCTAGAATGATTACCTGTAGGCTCAAAAATGTGCTTGTAAGTAGTTCGATTTTCGAAAGATTCGAACCCTTTACGAGTAGTACTCGGATCCTCAATAGTTATCACGCTATAACACGTGATAACTGAAAAGTTAAGCTTCTCTGTTAGTCTTTTTTTTCTCGACCTCTGATCAAAATACTCATTTAAGATTCGAATCTACTCAATCAGGGTTTGAGTATATTTGTTAATATCGATTACTTTACTCAAATACTTACAAAAAGTTCGAATTTATCTCGTATGCATTCAAATCTACTTGAAAGTACTGCTTTCTTTTTTCGAAGTACTCATAAAAGATTCGAAACTATTCAGTTAGATTCGAACATACTTATGAGATACTTAGTCCTATCTCTATCGTCGCAATTGATTAATTTAAATATGAAAGAACTCAATAAATAGGAATGCATGTGGATCGATAATGGACAATTTAATTGGTCGATTCGTTTTTAATTGCGGAAGAATCAAACATGTTTTTCTTGTCCGTGAAACATTGATCGTTCAACCGTAAGCACAGCTTTTTCAAGGCCTTTTCCAGCTCGTCGCGCGTCACACACGTTTTACCAAACATCGTTGCCAAATTTGTCGCATCTTCTAACGTTTCCTCGAGCATTGCCTCCAGAATGGTCGACAGTACCGCTTGCGCTCTCCTCGACAAAACATAAGCTTCTTCGGCGACAATGAAAAAAAAAAGAGAGAAAGAGTAGGAGAGAAGGAAACGTAAAATAAAATTATCATATCGTTCTACGATATAAGAATAACAAAACTATATGAAAATATGACAAGAAAAGTTAGGATTACTTATGGTAAATAAACCCGTTTATCGTAATATCTTATGAATACTCTATTCAAAAGAAGATTAAAACATTAGAAGACGACTAGAAATTAATTGATCAACATTTTATTTGTTTTTATCTACAATAATTAAATTTATAATAGAGAAATCTCAACCTGCTAAAATATTTATTTAACCAATTCGCCTTGTCAAACAAATCAACTATTTGCACTTTGTGACCAGAGACCCGAAATAAAAGTTATATTTAAATTTCGTAGAAAAATCTCTATTACTCAAAATATTATTCAAAATCTGAATTTTGAAAATCTATTACTCAAAAATATTTAATGATGACTTTAAGTTATTTTCAATGTTGAGTAATAAAGATTTTTCTACGAAATTTAAATATAACTCTTATTTCGGGTCTTTGGTCAGACTCGACACGACCGATTTTGAAGATAATTCGATATCGAGTGTTCCTCAACGCTCAATTTTTTTTGTCTACTCACAGATTAGTCTCTAATTCACCGAACAGCAACTCGAACATATTTTTTCACAACGTAGGTAGTGATATATCACTTGAAATGAAAATGATATAATGTTGGAAATATGTCGGCTCAGAGGCGACACTAGAATGCAGAAGGTTAATATAATGATTGAATAATTAGTTACCTTAAAAAAGTAGTACTGCTAGAGTTGCTGAATCTGTAGATAGCGAAAGAGAGAGAAAGAAATTTGATACCGGATCTACAACTTTCGCTTTCTCCTTCTCATATCGAATTCGAATCGGATCCCCGTGATTGGTCCTTCCCTCGAAATTTTCCATTTTACGCAATATTCGGAGATTTCGAAGCTCTACGCTCAATCCTCGTATACGTTTGTGTAACATTCATACGCGAAGGGTTCTTTCGGGAGGCGCGCCATTCAAAAAGTTCGATCATTACGGACCACTACGCTCTCTCATTTCGATCTTTCGACGATATTCGTTGCAATTTCTCTGAATGCAATTATCCCAAGTTTTATTGCCTCTACGCTTCGATTCGCATCTACCTCTCTATCCCACACACACACACACACACAAACACTCTTTTTCATTTAATTTGCCTTCTTCGTAGTTTTAACTAATGTACTAAATGTGTATAGAGCATACGAACTCGACATTACAGGCACTTTGAATATCTCATTCACCAAGAAAATAATACGAGTACAGATTTATCTCACATTATACACATTTATACAGGGTGATCAAGAAAAGGGTCCGTAAAATGAAGGGCTTATAGTACTCACCGAGAAGAATAAAAAATGTCTCATAGACATGGGTCCTAAAATCAACCCGTTCGCTATAAATTAATTTGTATTATTACCTAAGTAAGTTAGTCTCGGTAACATATAGTCTTATTGTTAGTAAGGTAGCCTTGGTAACATATTGAATGTAAACAAAGAAATTTACTTACAAGGGAACATTCCCAACCCGGAAATTCTGATTTTAATGAAACCTTGTGGGTAAGTAGAGTTCATCGAGTTGTTTAGGGAACCATTTTTTTCGGCGGAAATTCACTTTAAGGGAGTGAATTCGACCCTCAAAGTTTTGCCAATTTTTCATTTTTTTGATATAACTATGTAACTGTGTACGCAGTCTGATAGATCTTGAAATATCATGCAAGTTTTACATTAAAAATTTTTTTCTATCTTTCACAGTTACATAGTTATATAAAAAAAACGAAAAATTCGCAAAACCTGGAGGGGTGATTACACCCCCTTAAAGCGAATTTCCGCCGAAAAAAAAAATTGTTTCTTAAACAACTCGATGAGTTCTACTTATCCACAAACTTTCATTAAAATCAGAATTTCCTGGTTGGGAATGTTTCCTTGTTAGAAATACACTAGTTCAAGATGCCAATGTACGTTTATTATGAAAATGACCAAAACCTAATATCAAAATCAACAAAAATTACTTCGTAGACGTAAAACGATCACTTACGGTATCGACCACTCATTAATAATAAAAGTTATTTTACAGCGAAAGGGTTGATTTTAGGACCCATATCTATTAGACATTTTTTACTCTTCTCGGTGAGTACTATAAGCCCTTCAAGTTACGAACCCTTTTTTTATTATCACCCTGTATATACTTTCTTAATGGGATTACGATCCTCGAAGGGCCAAAAACGAGTGGCTACGGCTTAAGTAGTACCTAACGAATAAACCCGAGGAATCAACGCGACGACGACGCTTTCAAGATAGCTTTCGTATTCGAATCGTGCGTCGGCGCATAAATCAGCGTATAAATCTTTTAGGTATCTCGCGAACCCGGCACCACTTTTTCTCCGTGAATTCTAAGGAACGACGACGAGAGCAGACGTGTAAGAGACTCGTAAGGAAAATGTAGGAAGCGTTTCAAAGCGAAATTTCGAGGGTAGCCGCGACGGAGATAAAAATCTGGTTGAGAAAAGAGAAAGAGAGCTCGGGACACGGTTGATGACTAGGTCGTTTCTTTGCATTTCTTTTTAACTTTACTCCAACTGATGAAAACATCGTCGTTTCGTCGCCTTGTCGATCTATACGTTTACTATCTTATAACCATTGCCATCTATGCGTTTACTTTAATTCGTAGGGATACCAAGTCACCTGTTTATTAACATATGAGCAATCTCACGCCAAGGGGGGCGCTTTTCGATCAAATGTGACCCGACCATTACCAATATTTCTGAAATTTGTTGTACATATTCTTTATTTGAGACAATTGAAATATGTTTTCTTTTTAAAGTTCTATCTTCACTGGTTTAAGAGTAAGAGAATGTCGAAGTTTTTAAAAAAGTCATAAAATTAGAAAGAATGGGAGTATTTAATGTCTTGTATTCGCTGATATATTAAACCTATAGAATTGGACGAATATGCTTTTTAAAGCAAAGAGAATATACTTCAATGTGCTAAATCTACATTTCAGAAAATCAATTCTAGAAAAAACTTTAGAAATAAAAATTTTTCTTCAGTTAACATATAAGTATTTAATATAAAATTTTTATAATTGTTCCATTCGACTACTAACAAACGCCATAAGAACTAAACATAAATAGAATAGTAAGAGGTCGATAGTTTTAAAGTGACATTAGCTATTCTTCCTTTTTAAAGACTTCCGTGTTCTCTAATTTTCGGACTTTTTCACAAATTCGACATTCTGTAACTCTCAAATCAATGAAGAAAGGACTTTAAAACAAAAACATATTCAAATTGCTTTAAATAAAGAGCATGCACAAACAATTTCGGAAATATCAATAATGGTCGAGTCAATCAGTGCCCCGCTTAGCGTGGATGGCTCATACTAGGGTTTTTATATTCCCGGCTTTTTTTCATTCCCGGGAATCGGGAACAAATTTTTTATATTCCCGAGAATTCTCGATTCCCGGGAATATTCAAAAACCATGGAAAAGTACTTTTTGCTTTATAATCTTTTCTTCTTATCAGTCTTATTGTAAGGTATAGTATGAATAAAACAAAATTAACAATCAACGTTTCTTTAATATTATAATTTTTCAACTCGTCTTATAACAAAATTACTTAATTCTATTTTTTAACAATTTCGTCAATAAATTGTAACTTTAACTCTTTGTAACAAAAATATAATACTTTATATGCTGAGATACTTCTCAGGCTTTGTAAACAACTTAATACAACTTATGTAAAATAGTCGTCAGATATAGCTCACCAGTGATTTCGCCGCCGAGAGGAGAAGCGGGTTTTGGAAAGGGAAGCTTCTCCTCTCGGCGGTGAATCCACTGGTGAGCTATATCTGATGACTATTGTACTATACCTACAGTATATTAGTAATATCCCATCAAATGATTAATCAACACACTAATAAACTATTAACAAAACAAGTTCAAATTCTGAAACTAAAATTAAACCTCTAATTAATAAAAAAAAGGCCAACCTTTGCTTTTAATTAAAACGAGAGTATTAATTTTACTTTTCTAGTTTGTCCGTAAAATATGACTTTAGAATGTCAGACATTAAATGTCAAAGCATTTAATGAACGGTCCGAAAGTTTATTTCTAACCTTGGTGGCAAATCCTCCTGCAATTGAAAACGTTCTCTCACTATCAGTGGAGGTAGGCTTCACTGAAAGAAGAGCATTGTATAAAAGGTCTAGGTGAGCCGTACGTTTCCTTGACTCCTCATACACTTGAAATTCTTTTTTCAATTTTAATGTTCCACCCCTGTAACTGGTTAAATGGACTTTGTTGGCATTCAAGATAGCTTCTTTCAATTGAAGTTCGAATGGAGTTTCGCTTAGTTCTCTTAGCGAAGGGCCACTGTCTTCATCGTCTGATGACTGGCAAGACGTGCTACTGACCAATTCGGGAAAAAGGCGGTTTAAGAGTGTCTCTGCATAAGAAATTAATCTATTTTTAGATGAACTCGGTAAGCTGCTAGTTATTAAGCTTTCTGGGTTGTGTAAAAATTTACACAATGAAAAAAGTTGCACATCTCTACGTTCAGTAATTCGTCTCTCTAATGCATCACATAATTCGTCAGATAAGGGAGTTTTGATATTGCGGATATTTTTCAAAAGAATCGTAACGATTGCATCACATGTAAATATGGTTGCGTTCTTTCGGCTCAATGCTTCCACAGCTAATTTAATAGGATTGAGTAATTGCAGCAAGTTTTCCAGAACCGGTTCATTGTCTTCGTTCCAGGTCTCCTTAATATCAATCAGTGCTTTTTTAATACTGTTTTTAATTTTTAGGAATCTTTCTAGCATCACCACAAGGCTATTCCATCTCGTTTTCACGTCCAGGTGAAGTTGTAACTCGCGTCCATGCTCTTGCTTCACATATGATTGTAAAATTCCGTTCTTCAATGGACTTTTTCTGAACAACCGAACAACTTTACGAGTTTCGTTTATTGCCGTTGTTATGTCTGGCCTAACTAACTCAGCAACTTCAGTTTCCTCTTCGCTAGTACTATACTCGTCTTCCATATTTTCCTCACCGTCTTCGCTGGAATTAGCAGAAACAGAAAGCTCCTTTTCCATTTCGTTCGCTGTATTTACCCTAATTTTGTTTTCTTTGGTGTACAGTACATCAATAACGGCTAGGTGTATTCCGTGGTTAATACACAATACCATCTCTGCTGGACTCTCCCTCTCAAATTTTTGCATAACTGAAGCACCGTCTGCCGTGCTAGCCACAATATGTCGCTTATTATCTAAATGAAACTCGGATAGTCGTTTTTGAATTAGTTCCTTAATTTCGATTGCCCTGCATCTGCCACGAATAAATACAAGACCCAGATTGAATGTCTTTTCGTCATGCGTGTGTAAATTAAGGTTTAAATAGCGTCTGTTTCTAAGGCTAGTCCATTCATCAAGAGTTATACTAAAACGAAAATTAGACCCTATCAACTCTTTTATTTGATTGGCCATTTCCGTTTTTTTTTCGTCATAGCACTCAATAATTAGTTGCATCACTTTCGATTCGGATTTGGGTAAAGAAATTTGGCGTTGATTAAACGATTCTCTGATAAAATCGCTACGTGTAATAGCCCTAATGGAAATGCCGTCTTTTGCGGCAAGCCGTGCCACAATCTCCGTAGTTTTCATGGGTTGCCGAAAAAAATTAGCTATGGAAGTATTGGCCTGTTCTAATCTACGCCGTTTTGTTAAAATAATTGTATTTTCTGCTTCCGCAGACGAAGAAGTTGGTGCAGATGTCCCTGCATCATCTTCGGATACTATTTTTGCAATTTTTATTTTATGCATTTTCTCGAGGTGTCTTGCTAAGCCGCTCGTAGAAGAACCTTTACACGAAAGTGATTTAGGACAATGAATGCACTGCGCAGAATCATCTTTATTTCTATTTTTATTAAAATGTTTCCAAACTTCTGAAGTATGTTGTTTGTCCATTTTTTCTAAAACAAACGACAAAAGGAATATAAGCAAGAGAGATTGAACAACACCTAATCGAACGCAAGATGTTTTATCAAAATCGGTTAAGAAGTTTCTAAGATATTCGCGGACAAACATACGAGATAACCTCCTTTTTTTAAGTTAGTTAAAAATACAACCAGCATTACCGCAACACGTAACAGTAGTAAGCAAATCTATTTCAATGACGAAGCAATAATTATATACTTACCAAATTATCATAAATATTTCGGCACTTTACTGAGAATTAAAACACGTAAGCTCACGTAGTTCGTAGAAATTAGCCAGTCGATAACACGCTCGATAAACAGCCTGCGAGGATTCTCCACATTCGAGGAATTGACAAATGAAAATGCGTCCTAAAACTGCTTTCTGTGCCATGGCAACAGACAATACAAGATGCGTTTGTTTTACGGAATTTCGCATGCAAGCCGAGCGTACGAAAATCAAAGTTTTCTTATTCTCGACAATCCCGGGAATCACGATCATGGATTCCCGGATAGGCAGAAGCTCTTGTTCCCGGGAATTCCCGAACCCGGGTACCCGGGAAAAAAACCCTAGCTCATACACGATCAAAAGACTATTTCTCTAATCCGAACGAAAAAATAAAGCTTTGTTAATGATTTATAATTACAATTCTACAAATTGTGATCATTTACGACTTTTAATTTTTATTTATTCGAATTTCAGCAATAGATAAAAATGCTGTTCAAACTTTTTGTGTATAAAAAATCGTTAATAATTATAGCGCTTTAAAATAGTGAAGTCTCGCTAGCGAAATGGATTCAAAATTTTACATTTGATCAAATATTTATTCAAATAATTTTTCAAATACTCTGTATTTCTATCGTATCAATATCACGTCCAGAACATTTCTATTGTAAAAGCAAATGAGATTACAGAATACAAATTCCTCGTCCTATGACAATTATTTGTTATTTTATTTAATTGAAGTACTTGAAATTAAAAATTATTTTGAAATAATTGATTTGAAGTACACTCAAAATAAAAATTATTTTCTTATGTTATTCGTGAAATAAAAATAATAAAGTATTTGAAATAATTTAGTATTTCAAAGAATTATTTGTTATCTTATTCCAAATAAAACGTGCCCAACCCTGGTAACTTATATGCATATTGTAAATTCATCCAAATCGGTTAACATTGCTCTGAGCTACAAACGCTAAAAGATTGGAGAAATTTACAATATCCATAAATCCTATAATATGCATAATATCCTAAAACTACAAAAGGCAGTATTTAAATTTTCATTGTATGCTTAGATAACAAAGTTGAAAAAATGACATTTTTTATTTTCTTTGTAATTCCGGAAATTTCGATTTTCTTTAAACAACAAAAACAGGATAGCTAATAAACTAATGTAGTTTTTTGCAAAAATTCTAATTGTTTGGTTCAATTATAAATCAGTTATTCCGCATTAGTGTCCGAATCTTTTGGTGACCGACTGTAAATCAAGACTAAATGTACCACTATAGTTTATACATTTTCAAATTTTTATCTTACTCTAGTCATCAAAAAAAATATTATTTCGGTCATACTCTCGACCGTCGAGTTATTACTCGATACTTTCGTAAAATCGTCGTCAAACGCGAGGAACGTTCGAACGGGTTACCGGTGATTCGCGAGACGGAAAACTTTTAGGATCTCGAAGGCTCGTTCACCGCGAAATCGTGAGATTCGATTTCACGGGAGACGTAACCTCGCTGTAAAAGGCTCGCACGACGTCGCGACGGCAACTTTTCGCACCTGTAGACGCTCGCTGCTCTTTTATCGGCCTCGCGTCGGCGTAGCTCATCTCGTAAAGTGCGCGAGCACTTCGCATTTTACCTCCTTCCTTCCCACTACCCTTTTTCTCAAAACAATCTCCAGCACGTGTTCGCCACGGCTCGATGACGAAAGAGCATTCACCGAAAGAGAGAAAAAAAAACGGAAATCTCGATGGAATACACGACTCTCGTCCCTTTCCTATTTCTTTTTTTCTTGAAACTACCGGCCCACCTTTATCGTTCGCATATCGCATTCCTTCTAGCACGCGGTTACAGTATCCCCCGACGACGCGTCGCATTTTTCCACGTTGAAGTTCGTATTTGCTATTCGTCTACCATTCGCACGGAACAAGTATGTAAGTATCAGGATTTGGCACATTTTACTTGAAATAAGATAACAAATAATTATTTGAAATACTCAATCCTTTTCAAATAATTTTTATTTCAATCAAATAAAATAATAAATAATTGTTATAGGAGGAGGTATTTTTATTCTGTAATAGAAAGTATTTGAAAAATTATTTGAATAAATATTTGAAAAAAAAAGCAATAAAATGAAAATAACTTTATTTGAATTTCAAATAACAAAATAATTAGCAAGATATCATTTGACGGCTCAAATAAGCTAACACATGATTAATTCATATAACATGTAGCCAAATCAAATAATTTATTATCTCAACGATTATTTTTCAAATAATTTATTTTGATAACGCTCAGCCATGCCAAATCAGGGTTGGCCACATTTTATTTGAAATATAATAATAAATAATTATTTGAAATATTCAATTGAATTTTGATTTGAATTTGATAGAAATAGAATGTATTGGGCAAATTATTGAAATAAATATTTGACCAAATAAAATGAAGATAATTCGATTTGACTTTCAAATAAGAAGATAATTAGCAGAAAATAATTTGACTGCTCAAATAAAACTAATACATGATTATTTCAAATAACATGTATAACATGTAAATATATTGTGCGTATAGATGTGGAAAAAAAAGAATTTTTGATTCCTGAATAAGATGTAGGCAAAAATGATTTTTTACTTGTAAATTAAATTGTACCGTTGGATGTAAGAAGGATCATGTTTAAGACAAATACTTATTTAATTAGATTCTACATTTTGTCCAAGCATATCCTCCGAGTCTCATTTTTGTATCTTCAAAATCGACGGAGTTTTACGTAATAAGAACCTTGGAATGCTACAATTAAAATCCATTGCATTCATTAATATTTTATACAACTGAAATTGTGTTCACGAAACTAGAAAGACGAAATATCATCTTTTTAACATTATAGACAGTCTCACAATAATTTTATAACATATAAGAAATATTTAACTTTTAAATGTTTAAAAACAATTTTTTCGAAACTGATTTTGATCTCAGAGACTTTTTTAGCACCCAACAATACATTTATAACCATATTATACGCTGGCTTCGATATTTCAGGTTAGAATAAATCGATAAAGACAAATTTCGTACTCACCTTCAGAATATCTCGAGTTAGATGAAGCTTTTTTTACGTCGTGGTAACGCTTAGGGTAAATTTTTTTACGCATATTGACTCAAATGTCAAATTACTCAGAATCACAAGTCGTTCGATATCTGGCACGAAGAATTTTGACAAAACGTCTTTACCATTAAAGTGGTTGCTAAAATAAAAATAAATGAATGATAGGAAAGCCAAGCACGGCTTCTGTCTTTCAGCGTCATTTTAGAACTTAAATTGCTCGCGCTTGGCGTACTCTTATCGCAAAAGTTCTTATTTCGCTTAAAAATTGAATATATGTATCGCTCGTAATTCAAAGAGCAAATTCTTATTAAAAGTCAATACGCTTGCCCCGATAATTGTAGCATCGCGAGGGTATCGTGAACGAGAAGTGGAAGAGGATGTTCTAACAAGATTAAGATCAACCACGGCTACGGCTAGTCACGACAGTTATAAATTCATTCGAACACTCTCAAGGATCGTTCAAAAATTCATGAGCTCTCACCGTTGAGCCAAGTACCAAGCATCTGCGTTAAAAAGCGTGTTTTTTTCGTTGGAATCACTGAGAGCATTTTTAGAACATTACCAAAATATCACTAAAACGGAAAGTAACTACTTATTACCAGATTTAAAAATGATTTCATATGGATATAAAACGTTAGAAAATAGCGTAGATGACTAGGTGACATATATGGATATAGTCGTCGTTTGATTGACGCTATTAAAATATTTGATTTAATAAAGCCTAGAATAACAATTTCAATAAATTAATATAATTATTTAATTAGCAAAATGTGACCTGCAAAATATTACTATTTTGGCAACGAACCATTACTGTGTTCGTTGACAACATTTTCCTTGTTTAGGATAAGTCAGGGAGCTGGTCCACTTTTTTAAAAGAAGCAGTAGGTACATTGTAAATTTAATCAATATTTAAAGCTACAAAATATATTTTTAAAATTGAACACATCGGGATATATAATATCAACAAAAAATATGAAAAACAATCATAGGTTTAAGGAGAGATCAAGCCGCTCCTTTTCCTTATGTAAAAGTTGCCCGCTTTTGGTACATATTTCTAACTAAAAATCGGATCATCTTCATTCTTTTTGTTATTTGAAGAGGATAGCTCGTTATATATTTTGATCTTTAATCATTAAATATTAGATAATAATTTTTAAAATTTGGGCAGAGAGACAACATTGGAAAATTTTTCCAAGTTCTGAATTTTTTATCTCAGGTGCTAATTAATTCCGAAAATTGATTAAAGGTCAGAACGTCCCCCTAGCATCGCTTAACATGTTCAAATTAAGCGCGAAGCGAAAGGACTTATGGTTCCTGAGAAAACTGTACCTAAAGCAGTGAATTACAAACTCCAACAATATTTATATCAAAATGTGATAAAATGAAAAATGAAAATGTGATGTTAATAAAAAAAAAATTCATAATTTTTTATTTTTCGATTGTGTAAAGAAATTGCATTCTATACATAAGGCCATCTCACCCGGGGTGTTCGAGTAAGTTCACTCATGGTTCACGGTTTCATGGCTCAGGTAAACAATACATATTGTGCATTAATGTTTTATTGCCAGGTTGTATTTTTTCATTTTTCGAAAAAAGCGGGCTGTAGCCTACTTTGTACAAGATTTTTTTTTACAGAAATTGTTATTTTAGTAAAATTGTTTGAAAGAGAACGTGTAATTTATGAAGTCAGCAATGTTTAACATGGTTTAAAGAACCAATGTGGAAATTAAAATTGTAGATGTTTGATAAAAAGTTATAAATAAATATGCGACGCATCATTGATTTAATATCTTTATGTAACAAGAAAAAGCGCAATTGTTTTATTAAATACAGCGACGGCCCACTTTACATTTTGAATGTTATTTATGTTGATGTTTTATTAAACGAATGTCAATGTAACCTCTAAACGTTATACAGTAGAACCTCGATTATTATCAGAACTTCGGTTAACCAATCGCAGTATCAGAAATAATCATCAGAGGGTATGAAGTAAAACAAGAAAGTAATCCCGCGGAAATATTAACATTAAAAAAAGTATGCAATTTAGAAGGACAAACAGATTGAGAAAACAAAGATGATTAAAACACATGTATTAAACGGGTAATATATAAAAAATCATAATTTTTCATGTGAAATTTAGTTATAACGTGAATTATTCGATTATCTGATTTTCTTGAACACAATTAGTTCGAATAATGAAGGTTCTACTGTATTTATACACTGTATTCAGATAAAATAATTATTTTTTAAGAATATATTGGTAAATTATAATTTAAAGAACAAATAGAAAACTTTTAACCCCCTGCCTTATAATATCGCGTGAGACGTCATGGAAAGCACGCGTCGGACGTCCAACTTTCACGAATATTTATTTTTTTGGGGTTTTCTCGGTGATTTATATTGCTTGTGATTACATTCATCTTTTTCTTAACTTCTAATATTAATTTCATTAAGTATCAAATTACATCATAAGGCACAAGGTTAAGAGTACTCAATAATTATATTACAAATAACTTACCTGATTCTTCAATTTAAAACAAACAGAAGAAATAGTTTATGCAGTTTGTAAACAAAATTCGATATAGGTACCATTAACTCTTTGAGGCGCGGTGGTATTAAAAGTGTCCCTCCTTTTTAATACATATTATACTCATGTTTATTTTTAGTCTCACTTATGTAAAGATTTTGTTCAATTTAAAAAGAAATATAATTTCTGTGCATCATAGACCTTTTTATTTTCTAAAATTCCGTGCCTGAAAGGGTTGACGGCAGTTGAAAATCAGAACATTTTAAAGCATAGCTATTAGAGATGGAGAAATCTCACCCCAAAGGCCATCTTACCCGGAATTACCCTATAATGAATTTTAATTGGTTAAAGGTTGAATAAAATAGATACTGATTAATTAATTTATAGCCCTTTGAAAATAATGTAATCCCAAAGACATAACGACTAACAATATTCGTTCACATAACTTTCATTGTTATTTTTGGAAGCGTCTTTTTTCTTCTGGAACATCTCAGATTGTTGGCAGTTTATTTCCTGGTCGAGTGGAAAGAGAAATTCGACGGTTCGAAACGCCCGATGTCCTAACGATGTGATTTATCGGGCTGGACATTGTGCGCGTGCAAAGAGAGCTCCCAGTCGCGAGGTTTCCGTTGCGCGAACGCCACGTGACGCGTCCGGACGGCTCTAGGGTGGCTCTCGACCGGCTCTCGGACGGCTCACCAACGTGGCTATCGACGTAGACCTTTCGAACGCCGAAACGACGATAAGCGGCTTATCGGCGAATCCGTCGGCGAGCAAATCGTTTGCTGAAAATCACAGCGGAATGGGAAACTTCTCGGCGGCTTAAAATTTCCTCTTCGGTCTACCCTTCGTAAATATCGCGATCTGCTAGACCGAGTTTTGAGAATACGTCGATAATGAAGCAGACTCTAATTTTTATTTTCATTGAATTCAAATAAAAGTCTGTAAAAGTTTCTTTTTAAAGCCGATATATGATACTAGCTTTTGCCTGCGATTTCGCACGCGTGAATTTTTTTTCTTGTTACCACATGTGTTTTTTCATAGTTTTCTTTTGAAGAAATGACATACATACAGATGATTTATATACATACAGGGTGTCTCAAACTAGGTATAGGAACCGAAAACCACATGTTCACATCGGTGAGTTGAGTCGAAAAGTCTAATACAATTTTTCGAAATTCGGCCTCATTAACAAGTTATTAATTATCAAAGATCAGCCAATCACGAAGCGCGGTAATAATAGGCGATGAAAGGCGGGCCACTCGGGCTCAAGGCTAGGCGTAAGACGAAGCGGCATGAGGAGAAAGCCACGAAATTAAAGTCGAGCCGCTGCATATAACGTTATTTTTCGTGGAATGCTCTTCCTTCCGATTCGTCTCTCACTCATGAACGAAGGATCGAGTGATTCGCCTTCCTCCGCCCATCGCTGTAATTGGGCGTTCTTTATTAGTTAATAACTCGTTAACTAAACGGAATTTCAAAAAATGGTATTAGACTTTTCGACTCAAATCATCGATGTGAACATGTGGTTTTCGCTTCCTGTACCTGGTTTGAGACACCCTGTCTATAGAAAAAGATAGATAGTGTTTTTTTTTTCTATTTTCAATGTAGAATGTAGCTATGTACTAATTGTCACGTACGTAATATCATCGGTTTCTGAGATATAGGTATCCTTATACAGAAACAGTTCACTCCATTTTCACCAGATTAAGAACGTAATTTAAAAAAATCCTAACTTAGTGGGTGCTTACATCCTGAAGCAACTGTACCTGCAAAATTCCTCGTTTCCAGGTTAAACGGTTTGAGCTGGGCGTTGATGAGTCAGTATGTCAGGACACTTTCTTTTATTATACCTACTATAATAAATATTAGATTGGTAAGAAAGTTATGTCGTTTTACAAACTTTATCTTTAAAACCACAGATCTCGACTTAAAATAAATCATTTTAATCGAGAGACGATCCATCGGAATCTATACATTTTTGCCAACGTAAAATAAAAATAAATAAATAAACGCACAGTGCAACGTTTGTCAGAATAAATAACTTTGTTAAATCAATAATAAATTGTTTTAAACTAACGTTGCACTGTGCATTCATTCACTGAATTTTTTTCAAATGCATAATTAATATTATGAATCTTTTCCGCAGCGTTATGACCAAATTGGAAATTATAAAGAATAGAGTGCCTAAAATGAAGTTTTTCTTAATCCATCATATACCCCTATTTTCATAATTTAATGATTCAAAAACACCTGTAATATTAAAAATTAAAACGTAGAAAAACTATCTTTCGATTAATACCAAAATTGTCTAAATCGGAGAACGAAAAACGAAATAATGAACATTTCAATTGGAGCAGCAAAAAAACTACATAACTTTCTTACCAACCTAATTATGGAAGATTGTTTCAGGTAAAAGGAAAAAGAACGGTACGTGATAATTATAATAAGAATTAATTCAACACGAAATAAGTGATAAATTCACTTTTTTCAAACGTTTTACTTGGATCTCTTTCATAATCACACATACGTTAATCATTTTATTACAATGATGGTATAATGGCCTCCTAATACATATCAGTGTCGTGTCAGTTTAGTGTCAATAATATCGGTAATAACGATTAACGCATTTCCATGTAATTTAGTAAAATTTAGTTCCGGCATAACAAGTTTGAATTTAATAAAACGATGTTATTTGTCACTGAAACCAGTGATATTTCACGGAAATAAACCGACACGGCATCAATAAGTATAACGAGACCATTAGGCAACAAATCAATGACGTAACTCGCATAGACATTCATTTAAAACTACAGTAGAACTTCGATTATCCGAACTAATTATGTTCATGAAAGTCAGATAATCGAACAACTCACATTATAGCTAAATGTCACATGAAAAATTAAGATTTTTTCTATATCATACTGTTTTAATCATCTTTGTTCTTCCAATCTTTCTGTCCTGCTAAATTGCATATTTTAATTAATGTTAATAATTCCGTGGGAATACTTTCTTATTGTGCTTCATACTCTCCGATGAGTATTTCTGAAGTGCGATTGGTTAACCAAGTTTCGAATAATCGAAGTTCTACTGTATCAGTCAAATGGTACGGGAATAGAAATGAAATCTAAAAAAGTTTTACACAACAGAAATTTATTATCGATATTTACAAACGTTTACATACACGTCCGAGGTACCGAAGAACTAAACGAATGACGATAGAACGCGACGGGACGCGTAATTTGGAAGATATCCCATCGGCTTTCGGGCCTTCATATTTACGCAAGAATCGCGTGATGTGAGAAAGTATCGTAAAGCAACAGAATTATCGGTGAAGAAGTTTTTTCGAGAGAATCTTGAACGACGTAATTTATTGTCTATTTACAAACGCGATTCTTGGAAAGGTGACGATACCTTTGTTACGCTTTTAATGATTATGCTAGACTCTAACAGGAAGAAAAAGAAGGGTAAATTTTTACTTTAGGGGAACCCGGTCCGATGACCTTGACCTTGTTATATGTTGTCAAGGTCACTCTCCTGAGTAACCTTCAAGTGATTTTAGCCGTCACTCGTTATTGTTTACAAAGTTATAAACAAAAGAAGTTTCCAAAATATTGAACTTTGTAAATGTCTAGATAAGCCCCCCCCCCCCATGGAGAGGGTGGGGGTAGTCTAATTTTTCAGAGTGAGTACCCTGAACATGAAAACATATTTTTTCACGGCGGGCACTGCAGCATAAAATGTATGGCTGTATTAAAACCAAGACGCACCCCACCCACAAACAGTGATTCGTGTAGAAATTAGACATATAAACACTGTTTGTGGCAGGAGTTCGTCTCATTTCTGCACATACATTCGTTGCTTTCGTACAATAAGTGACATGTAGGGGAAGGTGGGGGCAAGACGGGGTACTTAAGGTTTGACAACGAATAAAACAATGGTTTTTGCATTTAACCCCTTGCACTATTTTGACGAGTCTAACTCGTGATGAGAATTTTGGGCCAAACCTGAATATCACGAGTCAGGCTCGTGGTCTAATTTCATTTCAAACGTGAATATCAGGAGCCTGATTCGTAATCTACATTTCGAACCAAATATAAATATAACATAAATACGAGTCGAGCTTGTGGTCTTAATCTCGAGTTCCGATAGTCTGTCTCCGCTGCTTCGTCTCCTTCCCGATTATCCGTGCATATCGCTTTGGCCCGAATTTTTCCGAGTTTACTGGTAGTGCAAGGGGTTAACGAATCCGTTTTACTTTCTAATTACTCTTTGGTAATCGGTCTTTCATTTGAAACACAAACCAACCATTTGTTTAAAGTCTTATGAACTATATAAACAAAAATGTAAAAAAAGTCATTTTTCCCCGTCTTGCCCCACCGGCAGGGCAAGATGGGGTACCCCCGTGGACAAGCTTAGATTCCAATCAACCAGCAAAATTGATAAACAAATAATATAATTAAAACAAAAGTAGGTATAAGGTGTGTCGTTACTATTATCGCCGACGACGAGATATAAGACAACGTAGTAGGTGGCCGCGTGTAGGAGTTAGATAAAAATTTAGACTTTTTGACATTTCTCGTATTATTTTTATGCTTCCTTTCACTTGTGATGTTTGTTAGTGCATAGAAATTTTCTCGAGACAGAATTACCTTATTATTTCTCATTACCCCATCTTGCCCCGTTCTCGTCATATCGCAATCATATCAATATAAAACCTCGATGCAATGTACGAAAGTAAAAAGTAAGATATGTATCTTATAGCTGGTTAAATTCTGTATCAAGAAAACGTATGTGCACTTTGGATAGTACAGATTTTTATGCAAATATCGCACGTGAAAGAAAGTACAAAAATAATATGAAAAATGCCAAAAAGTATAAATTTTGATTTAACTCCTACGCGCGGCTTCCTACTACGCTGTCTTTTGGCTCATCGTCGACGCTAGTAGAGACACATCTAATACCTATTTGAGTTTTTAATTATTTCGTTCGGATCATGAGATAAAGGGGGTACCCCGTCTTGCCCCCCTACCCCGTCTTGCCCCACCTTCCCCTACCCATTAAATATTGATGATTTATTAACAATATAAAATAGAGAATATTCTCGAGATGTCTCTCTACAACCTAAGTCACCTTTCACAGTTAATCCTGTGTCTTCAAACTTACTGCTTGCTGCTAACTTCTCTTGGTAATAATTTGTTAATAAAAAACGAGCGACGGCACAGACCACTTGAAGGTTAGTCAGGAGAGTGACCTTGACAACATGTGTCAAGATCAAGGTCATCGGAGCATGATCACCTAAAGTAAACATTTATCAAAAGAAGAAGTAAAAGAGCGTCAACGACAAGAAGAAAGACACGATAGGGAAGAAGACAGTGAGAACCTTAGCGATACTTATTGTCTCTATGTACAAACGTCGAGCGAACGACGTATGGTACGGCGATTGGAATAGTCTAATTGTAAGTGATTTTACCATGCATCCCCGCATGCACTCACGACCTTTCTCTCCCTCTTTCATTCACACATTTTCTCTCTAATCGGTGATCTATATACAACTTTCCTGAACGCGAAGACTCCTTGTATAAATGTCGTGAGTGCGATGGACGGGCAGCGTGCTCGGCCGAGCCGGACTGAGGCTTCTCTCGACATAGCCATTCGGATAGATCCAAGAATCCTTCGCGTGTAAAACCGAGGAGGGCGAAGGATAATCGAGCTCCTCGAGGCATCCGCAGTCTTTCGTTCTGTCTGCTCCGCTTGGCGCATAGTTTGGCTCGAAAATGTCAGGTCGCTGCTCGAAGAGCTTATTCGGTATCAAGTCCGGATCGTCGTCAAGTAATTCCGGTGGCACGCTACTACTACGCTCTTTAAACTCGTTTCTGACGTCTTTGCACAGGTTAGTAGTCGTCGCACCCACTGTTGACATCATAGTCGACGACGTCGTCGTCACGGACGTCGCCGTTGCGTGGATCCGATTGTCCTTGCTCTCGTACTGCACCACTTCTGTCAACGTCTTTATACCCTGCATTGGATGATTCCGACGATAGAGGGTCAAAGTTATCCCTACTATAAGGATGCAGACGGCCGTTATTCCACCAGCAAAACAGGCTACCAATAGACTGTAATCCGTTGTTTCCTCGGACGTCCCACGACCTGTCGAAATTATACCAGACTTTTGTCTCTCCTCACTCGTCAACAGAGCTCTTCTTTATTATAAGATTTTTCTCGCTTCGATCGATACTGAGAACGAGACAGAAACGGATGGGAAAAGAGATCAAAGGATGGGAGGCAAGGAAGAAGGTAAATAAGGATTATATTCACATCTTATAAGCTAGTAGGACCAAACCAGACCTATTAGAATATTTAGTACCCATTTTGGACTAATTTGTACTAACAAGAGAAATTTTGTACCTCTAGCCATTATGGAAGAAATCGTGCCAAACCACAAGCAAAATAAAATATATTCGAGTACAGAAATTGAAAGCACTGAATTTGTACTAATTTGTACCACACCAATGAAATATATACAAATATGGTCTATTCATCTCTTTCGATATAAACAACCTCCAACTAAACACAGCCCTATATTAGACTCAAGAGTAAAGTACCATTTTCCACGAGCAGAATCAATCACTACTTACAGAATAGATTCGGGCTAATTTATACCCAAAGAATAGGGATTTTGAGATTTTGTATTCCTGCCGTTCTTTCGAAAACTACCTCCGACCCAAGAAAACCTAAAGAGTAAGGTACCAATTTCAACAAGAAGAATCAATCGCAACTTACAGAATCATCTTACAATAATTTATACCCGAAGTATATAGATAGGGGGGGTTGTTTATATTAAAAGGGATGAATACGCTAATTTTATTTGTGTGGTACAGATTAGTACAAATTCAGTGCTTTCAATTCCTATATTTAATTCTCTTTTTTTGTTTGTTGTTTTGCTGACTTAATACCAAGGGATGGACACTCAATGCTTTGGAATAGAAACCTTATTTGCCTGAAGAACTCGACAATACCAACCTACAAGAATGATTTTATTTGATCTACATATGGAGCATATTTTGTATTAATACATTGGCAACAGTGCAGTATTAGGTAACAGTTTTAGAAATATGACATAAATTGACAATACATTTTTAAAAAGTCATATGTTAGATAAATAGTTAGATTGATTTTTTCATATTGTTTATTATAAATTAGGAAATTGATTATAACAACCAAACTACAGCCAACAATTTAAGAATTCTTATTTGTGATTGGGCTAAACAAATTAGGAGTTCATAACATTTTTGTATTATTATCATTATTTATCACCCTATCCATATATTTTTAATGTAATTAGATTTATTTAACCCTTCCCGTCCATGATTTCTTTGAAATACCTACAGCAAAAAATTTAGCTCTCAGTCGATTTAAATTATGCATCTCATAAGGCGTGCAACAGGAACCCGGAAGTAGTATTAAAGGGCAACAAAACTAACTCAAAACTGCCAATTATTTCTTTGTATAGTTGATATAGACCTGTCCTCAGGCGTCAAATAAGAGCCTGGAGGGGGTAAAGGGTGCCCATCCCCTGCTGAATACTAGGGATGAGATATAGTTCAATACGTATACTTGCAAATTCAAGTCAATTTCAATAATCAAGTTTCATTTCATGGGTTTCGATTACTACTCAAAAACAATAGTTTCAATGAGTATTCTAGGAACGTACTCAGTTTATACAAGCTGGTTTCGAACTCTAGAATGATTACCTATATCGAACCTTATACATGTAGTACTCGAATCCTCAGTAGTTGTCAAGCTACAATACCATTGAAAAGTTAAGCTTCTCTGCAACGCTAGAAACTATGCGTCAGTCTTTTTTTTCTCGAATTCTCTGATCAAAGTACTCATAAAAGGTTCGAATCTACTCAATCAGGGTTCGAGTATATGTGCAAATACCAATTACTTTACTCAAATACTTACAAAAAGTTCAAACTTATCTCGTCTGGATTCGAGTCTACATGAAAGTACTGTTTTCTTTTTTCGAAGTAGGTACTCATCATAAAAGATTCGAAACTATTCAGTTAGATTCGAATCTAATTATAAAATACTTAATCCCATCCTTAACTTAATACTACGTTAGCACTGCTAACTTAGCAGTGCCACGATTTGCTCCGTAATGGTACGAGGTAAACAATTTTACTTGTTGGTACAAATTAGTACAAAATAAGTACCTGCTAAATATTGTGATAGGTCCGGTTTGGTTCTGTTAGCTTCCAAGTGGTATTATATTCTACAAAACGATTATTTATACTCGTTACACGCGTGCCTCGTAGAAACGAAGTCACGAAATTCTCCCCCGAGAAATCGAACAACGACTAATTCGTACGCGCAGCGACTCGTGACGAACTGCAGCGTAATCGAAGCAAAGTCGGCTAGCTAAGATTGGATCGTCGTCGAAAGGATCGTTCTTTTTTTTATCGAAAGGGCCGAAGGAGGAGTAGAACGTTCTTTCGTTCTCCTAGCGTTCACCGATCTCGGACAGACGTGTCCGGTAAACGGAATTCGTTCTTTCTCTCTGTTATTGGATCACGAAGAGAACGCAGGTAGATTCCGGAAGTAAAGATTAAGAGGAAACGGAGAATCGGTTCGCGGGGAACGTTAAACTCTTTGGAATTCAGGAAACGCGCTGACTCGTTAGCCCCTCTAAAGGACTATCTACCCCTATGTAGCTTTGTATCTATGAAAAATATACAGGGTGTCCCATTCCGAGTTACAGACCGGAAAAATGCAGGTAGAATGGACTAATCTAAGCAGAAATATCGAAAATTGTTTAACACTAGATTTACGGATGTTGTTTATATACCTATTTTTACTCAAGTAAAAAAAGAAGAATATAAAGAGGAAAGAAAAGAAGAGGAATCAACATTTACATATATTTCATTACTTAACTAAAAAGCCACGTATGATTTTTTTTAAATAATTGTAAAGTTTCATATATATATAGTAATCAAATTTTTAATGAGTCAAATTGGCTCAGTCCGTAAATCTAGTGTTAAACAAATTCGGCCTAGTTAACAAGATATTAACTAACAAATATAGGCTCATCGCAGAAAGCACAAGTAATAGGCAACGAGAGACAGCCCCTTGAGCTTGTTCCTACACGAGAGACGAAGCGGTAGGAGGAGAATTCCTAGAAAAACAAAGACGAGCAACGACACGTAATATTGTTTATTGTGAATTCCTCCTCCTACCCCTTCGTCTCTCACCTATTAGCGAGTTCAAGTTGGTCGACCTTCTTCGCGGATCGCTTCTGCTCTTCGTGATTGGCCAATCTTTGTTAGTTAATAACTCGTTAACTAAGCCGAATTTGTTTAAACAATTTTCAATATTTCTACTTAGATTCGTCCTCTCTACCTGCAGTTTCCCGGTGGGTAACTCGGAACGGGACACCCTGTATACCCATATACGTGTATGTATATATATGTACTACATATCGCAGCTCGAGGGATGCTGTTACAGGAAAAAAAGCGAATTTTTATTGAAGAGGAACGTGATATACGATGACGTGCTAACGTTGAAAGAAAAAATCTTGTATAGGTTGGATAAATGGTGAAAAATGATTACCCACATAGTAAGTCACGATTCGATCGTAAACGCAAGTGCATGGAGACGCGCAACGGACAGGAAGAGGCGCGAGCACGAGCGAGGGCACTCGAAAGAAAGGCTCGCACACGCGTGCCTTCGCATAGAAAGGAATCGTACCACCTAACCGGCATGAATAATGCATGAGGATGGAAATTAAAGACGATAAATGCGCCCGAGAATGAGAAGATCTACTCGGCTCGTTTATGGGATTTTAATTCAGCCTCTACGATGGATGCTGCGGAAGCAAAGACCCGGCCGAAGAGAGGAGGAAGAAGAAATTCTTTTCTTCTTCGTTATTACTCTTCCTTCGAAGAGGTAAGCGCATAATCGCGATAAAGGTAAACAAGAACGACGAAACACGCGATATTCTCGATCCTGTTACCAAGACTCTTCGAGCAACGCGCTATTCGATGTCCCTTTTTCTCATCCCGTTCTGTCAGTTCGTTCATTACTTCGTATTAAACCAGTTCGTTAGCGTTCACCTTTCTCTCTTGGTAAAAAATTTGTCGATTAGTCAACGACACTGTTCCGAAAAAAGTATAGAGAGAAGTATTCTCGATGAGCACGCGATACACCGTGACTCGTGAGTCGATAAAAATGAAGATAAAGATTCAAGGAGAATCGATCTTTTAATAATTTGATACCTCGTTTGTCGAATCTTCGAAATTTGCGTACTTCATCGTTCTTTCTTTTACATTTCATTGTTTTATTAAGGTCGAATACGTCCAGGGTTGGGCGTTATTCAAATAAATTATTTGACAAATAGGTAATCGTTAAGATAGTAAATTATTTTATTTGGTTACATGTTATTTGAAATAATAATGTATTAGTTTATTTGAGCAGTCAAATGATTTTTGTTAATCGTTTGTTATTTGAAATTCAAATAAAGTAATTTTAATCCAAATTATCCATTTATATAATTTATCGAAATAATTTTTCAAATACTCTCTATTAGAGAATAAAAATACCTCCTCCTAGGACAATTATTAATTATTTAATTTAATTAAAGTAATTCAAATAAAAAATTATTTACAAATAATTTATTTGAAATACGCGCAAAATAAAAATAATTTTCTCACGTTATTTGTAAAATCAAAATAATGAAGTATTTCAAATAATTGAGTATTTCAAATAATTATTTGTTATCTTATTTCAAATAAAATGTGCCCAACCCTAAAGGCGTCGTACACGAACACTGTCTCTTTACGAAGGACTCGTTATCCCAAAAGCAAAAGAAGGTAGCTAGGTATCTCTTTTTTTTCGAAGAAAGGAACTTCTCCCAAAGATCATTAAGTCTCGCTTACGGGACTCCTAAATCCAAAATCCTCGTTCCATTTATTTGCCTCGCTAAGCCGTTCCGAAGGGTGAATTCTTGGAGGGGTCGGAAGGTCAGAAATAATTGATAGAAAAGGGTCGAAGGTCTTTCTCCTCTCACCTGTGGTATACATGGCGACTCCTTTGAGGGTGACGGGTTCAAGGACGACGGGATCGCTTCGGCCCTTCGCGTTCACGGCATAAAGGTGAAGCCTGTAGTTACGGCCCGGCTCCAAACCGGGCACCTCGAAAACTGGACCGGTCGATCTATCCGTGTGGTTCAAGTAAATTGTATTTACGTGATAAACGTTGTCCTCGCTGTAAACCTCCAGCTCGTAATTAGTCAACGGCAAGCCACCGTCGAATCCCTCGGAGCACTTGACGATCAACCAATCCGCGTCCCTTGGGTCGGTAGCTTTAAAATCTTCGTGTCCTGTTTTACATAGACGCGCTTATGTTCCTACGTACACACGTACATGGATGCATGACTACCGTGAAATTCCCTTTCTCTGATCGCAGGAAAACCGAGATATACTCTAATTTACGCGTATACGCGAAACTACTCGAATGAGGAACGCGATAGGACCTTCATTATTCTCTCTCAGTCTCTCTCTCTCACACTGAAAATCACATAAAACATCTTTCTCCTCGTCTCCCAATTTGATCATGCGCACAAATGCGAACTAAAATCGTGGGGCTCGCATTTGCCGTGTATTCTACCACCCTCGCGTATTACGAAACCCGATATTCCGCTGATAGCATCGAACCGAGCCACGCGAAATCTGACATCTTTCATGACATACTTTTCTCGAAGCTCTTGAAAAGACACGTTTCTTTCACGCTCGTTCGTCGAGAAAAAAAAAATAAATCGGCGTTAGAGATTTATCTTTATCTCTCTCTCTTTGTTCTCTTCCTCCTTCTCTGTAGAACCGCGTGCATCTCGAAGAGAACGCGAGAGAAGATGAGCCAAACGCATCGCGCCCTTCCCTGCAAGCGCATTCGGCACAACTATTAAAAAGTATTTATCCCTGGAAGTAAGGGAGGGAAAAAAAAGTGGTGGTCGAAGTTACGAAACCGGTAGCACCTGACCTACATTACAAAATGCCGTACCGTCGGAATCCGAACACTTGTTTCTCAGCACTTAGGTACTCCCTTTCCAAGCAGCGAGCGGCAGCAGCTCTTTCATCCGACAACGCCAGCGTACACAACGTGGCTGACTCTACGAAGAAACGGCAGTGACACGCGACCGTTTCTTTCGACGTGACGCAGCAAAGAAATAAAGAGAAATAAAGAGAGAGAGAGAGAGAGAGGGGGAGAGAAAAGTAACTCGGTCGGCCGTTTGCGCTTTTCACAAATGAAACTACCCTATCGTCTTTAATCGTCGGCTCGACGACAAATTCCAAGGAAATTCGGTCACACTCGTGACGACTTTTTCGGCATACAGATAATCTTTCTTTTAAAAGCGTTACCTACTTTGCGAATTAGCCCACGGACGAGTGGATTTTGGAACATTGACTGAGTTATGTATAGAGTATGTTAATTTAACTTTTGGCTCGGCTAATAAATGTTATCGTATGTTCAAAATAATCTCATCATAAAATCTATCCTTGTCAGCAATTTTTTAACAAGTTTGATTTGAAATCAGCTTAAAATAGGATAAACTTTTTAGCTGTGTCTGACTGGTATATCTCGTCACGAAGGAATGACAACTTTTTGTGATATGACGAATATAATCGTCAAATGAAATAGTAAGACGATAAGAATAATTCGTGATCTGTGCTCGACTATAAACTAGTGTTGGGCAAAATGAAATCTAATTAATGATTGAAAATTATCAAGTTATTAATAAGTAATCATTGATTTATGTATGAGACAGAAATCAGTAGTTGTTGTAATCTGTGGTCATGAATGCTTTATTAATTATTAATCATGAAATGATTAATATTTTGGATTATGATTGAATCTGTACTTTTGCTATAATACCATTTTGGATATTTTATTGGATGGATTAACCAAACAATTTGAATTTTCAAAAGAAAATAGAAGGATTAGTCTACTAGATATCTTGTTTGAAAAAGAATCGAAATTTTCAGAAATTATAAAAAAAAAATAATCAGTAATGTTTTTAACTTTTTATCTGAGCTTATAATGAAAATGAAAAAAATTTCTTTGTGTAGATTTAGGTAAGATATATGGATATTGTAAACTTCATCCAAATCGGTTACTTTATTCCGAGTTACAGCCGTTTAAATATTACAAAAAAATCGGAAACCAGTAATTTCAGCGAATTTTGACCTTATTTTACAATCTTTAAACGTTTGTTACTCGGAATAACCTTAACCGATTTAGATGAATTAAAAATAATAAGCTCTGATAAAAAAAGTTGAAAAAATGACTTTTCTATTTGCTTTGTAATTTCGGAAAATTCGATTCTTTTTTAAACAACAAAAATAGGACATCTAGTAAACCAATCCTTGCAACCATCAAATTGTTCAATTATAAAAAAAGTTATTCTGCAATATGAGTTATTGCACACATAAAGCATGTTGTGCTAACTTCAACGTACAGATACGCATTACAAATCCTTATAAAATATAATTAATCATTGAATGATTTAAAAATTACTGATTAATGATTACGAATTCTAGAAGGTAATCATGATTACTGATTTATCTCAACGATGATTGACTGATTAATGATTACAAATTATAGAAAACAATCATGATTATTGATTCATCTCAATGATGATTGACTTATTAATGATTACAAATTATAGAAAACAATCATGATTATTGATGTATCTCAACGATGATTGACTAATTAATGATTACAATTATTATGATTATACTAAATAATCGATTAGAGAAACCGACTACAAAACAAATAATTATTGCCAAACTCTGCTATAAACTCAGAGAAAAATGTCGAAAGGAAACGAAAAGGTCGCATCGCTCGCTTACCCATTCGATAGGCGTAGGGTCCGGTCGATTGTACTGCCGTACAATTCTGCAGTGGGTACGGCTTCCCAGCTACGATGATCTGAAAAAGACAGGGTGTTTTCTGCAGCCCTATACGATTTCTCGCCCAGCAGGCAACCGTTCCGTAGTCCATGTCGTTCGACGGCGTGTAATTCAGTCTGGAACCGTGCCAATGGTTCGTCATGAGGCTCAACGGTTTGAACTGTGTGAATCGGTTCGATGGAACGTTCATCAGCTCGCCAGAGTTGTTGAACGTCCAACGGAAGGTCGAAGGCGGTGGTTTCGATTGTACGCCGCAAACGAGAGATATCGTCTCGTGCTTTAGCGCGCCCACCACTTGCGTTGTCGAGCCCTCCTTGCAGATCGGGGCGTCTGGAAAAACGAAAAGCCGTGTGGAGTCGTTAGGCTTTCCTAATTTTCCTTTATCATTTATCACTGAATTTTATAGAGTTACGTTTTCTTTGACAATTATTTTGCTGTAGTAAACTATAGCGCAGTTATGATTTTCACAAAGTAGATATTTACGGGGTAACATCTATGTAGTCGGCTAAAAGAGAAGTCCATCTTTAAGATTTTTGTTAATGTACTGAATCGTGCTAATGAAAAATGAATTTGATAACATAATCAAGCATATCACAATGTAGAAAAAATAATTTCCTTATACTTGAATTTAACAAAATAGAGAATCTACAGCAGCGTAAAGGAGACTTAGGATTTGGTGAAGTTGTCTCTGGCTAGCAGCATAATTGTCGTAATTTTTAATTTAGGACAAAGAAATATTTTTTTGCTATTATTCTTTATTTTCTTTATTTTCTTGTTAAATTCAAAATTGAAATATAACGAAATAATTAATTATTTCAAATGAATCGATAAATATTGTTCTTTTCAAATAATAGTATTAGAAATAAGGTCCGAAATCAATTATTTCAAATGGTCATTACTTATTTTCATTTCAAATATAACTTGCCCAGATCTGCCACAGACCAAATTGACTGTCTCCTATACGTTGCTGCAGATCCTCCATTTTATTAACTTCACTAATGAAAAAATTACTTTTTGTACACTTTGATATGCCCAATTCAGTTATCAAACTCATTTTTTAATAGCGCGATTCAGTAAATCAACAAAAAATCCCAAAGATAAACTCTTTTATTTTAGATGAAAATAGAATGTACATGAATCGAACGAAGATTACGTAAAAACTTACACATTATTTCTAGAGTAACCGGTCGACTAGTAGACTTTCCCTCGAGATTGGTAGCCATACAGGAATACTCGCCGGCCGAACTTCTAGTCACGCTCTGCAAGACCAAAGACTGACCACCGGGAAGTATGATCCCTGCTGTAGCGTTCTGATGCAACTCCTTGCCGTCCTTGAACCAGGCCAGCTTGTAAGCTTTCGGATTGGCCCGGACATCGCACTCGAAGTAGACGTCGTCACCCTCGTTTATATCGTTCGCCCACAAACTCGAGCCCAATTTGATCGTGACCACCGGAGCGTCTGTAAGCCGCAAACGCGATAAATCGATCGACGAACCGGCGCCCCACAAATATTTTCTCGCCACGTTAAATCGTCTTATGCGCCATTCGATTCGTTTGTGCGCTCGAACAAATCGTTACGACCCGTTGTAATTTCTTTCCTCTTTCATCGTACGTTTAATTAACACTTTTACATCAAATCGGTCAATTGGTATTTACTTGGGCGAAAAAATTAAATTTACCTAGCTAACAAAGAATGTCGGTGGGGTTCGCAGCATCGCTTACAAATTTGAACTAGTGAAAGCTAGATAAAAGATTCATCGATATCTCGAAAATTACGAAAGGATTTGTTAAAAAATTGTCTAAATTCTAAAGCTGCGCTAGATAAGTAGTTAGTTTGGACTTTTCCATATTTTTTTTTCATTTTTATTCCAAGCTATATCTTGAGAGCAATTGATTCTATGGTATTTTTATAACAGCATATTCTATTATTCTCAACGAATGATACAACTTTAAAATTTAGAATTTTCTGAACTCAAGATTTTTATTTATGACACAAAGGAGCACAATCATTAAATTCTCCAAATTGTATAGCTGCGATGGTAATCTTTGACTTGATGAAGAATCAAAGCATTATCTTCGAATTTTATTTAAAAAATGTAAACAATATTTTGAATAATCTAATATAGACTGCACGAGTATTTGGCGTTGGTTCAAGTCGTTTGTAAACTTTAAAATTTAATAAAATTGAGTGTATTAATGGAACATTGAAATTATAGTTAATGTAATTAATTAAACCTTCTTTTCAAGCCTTACGTTTCGGCCAATTGTTGTGACCCGCTTCAAAGACGAAAAATTATTAAGTAATTACATCCCATTTAATTTTCTGTAATAGAAATGAAACGATAGATGTAATATATTTATTTATTCAAAATAGTATTTAATAATATAATCAAAGAATAGTACTTACTAATTTAAATCTCATTTAATTTTAATAAATTTAAAATTTTTTAAACGACTTGAACAAACGCCAAATACTCGTGCAGAGTTTCGAATAATCTTCACCACTTACGATAAGTAGAGACCAAATGACTTACAATGAACAAGAAGTCGCCATTTATCCTCCAAGGCACTGTCAGGTACAACCGGATTTTCGGCACGGCAAGTCAAGTACTTTCCGTCGTCCTCGATGGTCGGAACGTAACTCAAAACGCTTCTCGTTATGTTCGGACTATCTGCAAACTACGAAGAACTCAGTATACAAACTCTTGAGATACAAACGAGACGATTCGATACAACGTTTGATATTTCAGTAATGCCTTAAAGTTACTGCACTCACATTTCTTGCCATGTGTTTCACTTGATGCGTTCCCTTCCACCAGGTGATGATGGCTTCCGGCCTTGAACCGGAACTCGTGCACTCAATTTCGTATGTTCTTAGTGCAGAGATGTGGTTTCGTTTGTTCGTAATGTTCACCATTAATGGTTTCACTGAAATACAAAAGACTTGGATGTCTTTACATAGCACGACAATTTATAGTAGGTAATATTGTAATCGTCTTAAACGAAACGGCTGTTAACCCTTTGCACCCGGTGTCGAGCGTGACTCGACAAGATTGATTTTTAAGATAATACGATATCGAGTGTGACTCCATGGTCAATTTTTTGTTGTACTCAAAGATTTCTCTTCAATTCACCTACCAAAACATATTTTTTTTCTCAATGTAGCTGGTTATATATCACTTGAAATGAAATAATATAATGTAGGAAATATGTCGCCTCAGAGGCGACACTCGAGTGCAAAGGGTTAATTTTAACTAAATATCAGTGTTACATGAATATTACATTATTGGGTTTTTTTAATGTACAGATTGTAGATGTTTTTATCAATAATATGCTCTGAAGCTACTGCGTTACACGAGGGTCCACTGTACTTACCTTTTAATTTATCTTGAACCCTTAGAGGGCCGGGATTGCAAAAAAAAAGTTCATTATTTCCATTGAAAAAGTATCTGAAGTCTCCAAGTTAGGGACAAATAGAGGTCAAATTGATCTTGACGCCATATAACGTCATGCCGGCCCTCTAAGAGTTAAATCTGGTGGTAGTCACTCTGGTTTGCGAAATCAAATGAAAAAAAAATCAAATTCTAACTTCAATTTCAACAAAATACCTTTCGCAAAAGCTGCTCACATCTATCATCCGTTCTGTTAAACTTACAAACCAGAGGGCACCCTCAAACGCATCAAATAGTCTCGACTTTTTTTAACGTGGGGGAAAACGATCGTTGGAAGAGAAAAAAAGTACTAAAAAGACTCACGATTGACATCGAGAATAATCTCGGAGGTCAGCGGGGACATGAGTTGAGTATTGCTCGCCCGGCAAATCAGTCTGGCCCTGAGGAAGTCCCTCGTGACTCGCGATATATCCAGACGATTTATCGTAACGTCTCCGTGTTCCAGCGTGTACGTATCGTCGAGCAATTTTCCTTCGAAATACCAAGTGACCCTCGGTGGCGGGGAACCGCCGATCACCTCGCACAATAACGACATCTCGCCACCCTCGTTGAAGGGTTGTAATATCTTCGCCAGAACTTTACTCGAGCCCGTGTAAATCACTGGCTTCTTTGGTGGCACTGCCGTTCGATAAAAGTCGACGATTAATCGCCCATCAACTCGAAACTCTCTTCTTTTTCTTATTTTCACGGGACAAGTAGCTTAACGAGTTGCCATCTACTTTGCCCTATCTCCTATCTTTACACTTGATATGAGTATGGTATATAAAACAGGGCTGGGCGTTATTCAAATACGTTATTTCAAAAATAATCGTTGAGATAGTAACTTATTTTATTTGGAATAATCATGTGTTAGTTTATTCGAACATTTGAATGATTTTTTGCTAATTATTTTGTTATTTGAAATTTAAATCAAATAATTTATCATATTATTTTTTATTTGATCAAATATTTATTCAAATCATTTTTTAAATACTCTCTATTTCTATCGTGTCAACATCACGTCAAATACACTTCTATTGTAAAAGCAAATGAGGTTACGGAATAAAAATGCCTCCTACGACAATTATTTTTTATTCCATTTAATTGAAGTTATTGAAATAAAAAATTATTTGGAAATAATTGAGTATTTCAAAGAATTATTTATTATCTCATTCCATATAAAATGTGCCCAACCCTGATATAAAGTACACATAGATAAGCATAAAGCTTAAATTAAAAATTTTAAAAACCCCCAACATATAAAACGATCCCTCAGAAAGTGAAAAATAATAGTTTTGAATTATTGGTGACCTTTAAATGCGTCGGGAGACTAAGTCCACCGGAAGTTAACTCTCTATTTTGTTTACTTAGGGGTTCCCCGACGCATTTAAGAGTCAACAATAATTCAAAACTATTACTTTCAACGTCGGGTGTTAAAAATATAAGCGAGCCTCACGTATTCGAAATGAATTATAAAACATGCACCACGATACATCAATAAAAATGAACATTTTCAAAAATCACGGGAATCACCCTCCTTTTATTACATTGCTAGAACCAAATGTTTAATAAAACCACGAAGAGAAGTGAGCCGAGACGAATTCTTTGACAAACTAAACGAGAAGATGAAAATGCGGTAAGCCATGGATGAGGTCAACACCTGTTGAACAGGTTCGATTAATTCGAAATCGCGGTGGTCTCGCCGACCCAAAAATCAGTGAAACCTTTAACACGAAGACCCATCTTCGTTTTTCTATGCTTTATCAGAGTTCATCCAACTATATGCAAATAATCTCTTTCCAATAGCATAAGCTGTTTTTCGCGTTTGTCTTCTAGTTTGCTCTATCGGTAAAACGAGTTTGTAATTTTTTAGAAGGAAAACTGCCTACAGTATTTACAAAAGATCATGTTAAGAGTTTTTCGTTTTAACGTAGGCGTATATTCTCAGCATTTACCCCTCGTGGAAGATAGAGGAAAGTGGAAAACAGTCACGTATAAGGAGAAACGATGGAGAAGAGAAAGGGACGACATCGATTAAGCTCACCTATAACTGTGAGGTTGATCTTCTGATTCTTCGTTGGGCTATCCTTAAAGTCCACCCTACATCTATATATTCCAGCGTCGGTCGATTGCAAAGGATCGATCTCAAGTTCCGCTGGCACCACGTTTGTCCTCATAGTCGCCCTTTCCCCAAATACATATGGATCCGACCAAAGCTTTGCTTGACCTACGGCTCTACCGCGGGCATCCACACTGTATATTGGCTCGCCGTCCTTCCCGTCTTTGTACCAAAAGACCATGATAACCATCTCGTCTTTCGTCGGTGGTTCGATATCGCAAGGTATTTGCGCTTTGAAACCGTCCACCGCCGTTATGTCTAATACAGGAACTGGAAAATCGAATGAGTCCTGATTTTTCTCTTCCCTTCGGCCGGCTGTCTCAAAGCAGAGCCGTTGACAACGATCAATGTCGATAGATCCTCGCATTTTTCGTTCTTTAACACGTTGACTTTCATAGCGATTTTGCATGAACCCTTTAACTGCTAACCGCTTGGAGGAGTAAATGTGCCAGCCGTACAGGCCAGCTGGTCCTGCTGTGCTACGAACTTTTTTGACTTATTTTGCTTTTTTTTTTAATTTCTTTACAACTGAACGAATACATACGTTGAAGGCAAAGTGGGAGAAAAAAGAAAACGTGTATACTCGTCGTCCGTAAGAGAGGACAGTGGAAGCCGCGGACGAGTTAACTCGTCCATAGCACCAGCAGACTCTGAATAGATATGACCGGACGAATATACGTCTTTAGCAGTCAAAGAGTTAATCCGTATGTACATCTAATTTTGTTTATAGTCCTTTTTAAAATGAAGATATGGAGGAATTCACAGTCACATTTTTTGTATTAGTCCTTATAGTTTTTCTAACTGGTAGTTACATTTTCTTAAACAACATTTACAAACATTCCAAATATTGGGATTGCTGATCAGCAGTGATTGGCCTGGCAGTCAACGTGTTAACGGATTAAGAACGAAATGATATTATTCTTATTTTACGATCAATGCGAGAAAATAAAGATACGTCAATTCTCTTCTATCTTTTGATAAAAATTATCGATATCAACGACTCCATTTTAGAATAGCGCAAATAATTGATGAAGACGCGTTCGAGGAAAGAAAGAGGCTAAAGCGTTTTTCCACGCTATTTGATTCGACTAACTCCTTCGGGCAAGTGGGCCGATCGCATTCCTAAGAAAAGAACGCAAGGAATCACGAAACAAGGACCACGAGTAGTCTCGAAAAACAAGGCACGTAGCGGAGTTACTTCGTTAGAGCAAAAGCAAAGTGTAGACGGAACTGATATCTCTTTGGTCGTCCGCGCAACGTTCGCAAAGAGGTCGTAGATTTTCTTGCCGCAACCGCAAATTTCGTGGTTCGGTCGATTTCTCCGGGGCGGGAGTCGAGCGACTTACTGCAAATTGTTAGAGGTCCGGTCAACTTTGCCGGTCGAAGCGCATTTCCCCCCTCTGTATCCATTACTTTCGGTGCACCTTATCGCGCCATGGTCTCCTCTGCCGTTCGTGAAAATCCTTAGAGAAGGAAATTTCACGTCGATCGTGGTACCTACGTAAAACGAGGACCATATACCGATATCGGGACGCGTTGTCGGATTAGCTGCTCCGTTAGAACCTCGTTTATGTACGATGTTCTAGCCAGGGTTGGGCACATTTTATTTGAAATAAGATAACAAATAATTATTTGAAATATTCAATTATTTCAAATACATACTTTATTATTTGTATTTTACGAATAATATAAGAAGATTATTTTTGTTTTGCGTATACTTCAAACAAATTATTTTCACATAACTTTTAATTTCAATTGCTTCTATTAAATAAAATAAATAATTGTCATAGGAGGCATTTTTATTCCGTAACCTCATTTACTTTTACAATATAAGTGTTCTTGATTTGATATTGACATGCTAGAAATAGAAAGTATTTGAAAAATTATTATAATAAATATTTTATCGTATGAAAAATAAAATTAAAAATTATTTCATTTGAATTTCAAATAATGAAATCATTAGACTGCTCAAATAAACTAACACATGGTTATTTCAAATAACGTGTAGCCAAATAAAATAATTTATTATCTTAATCCTTAACATCACTCGCGGGGGAACAGAGTCCCCTACCACACATATTTTCGGAAATATTTGACGCTAGAAATGTCTTTTTACGTTCAAAATTTACGTAAAACTGTTTAATTACAACTATTATATGCCTTTTGTTTATTTTATAAAAAGAAATCCGAACTTTTTCTACATTTTACGTAGTATAAATGTGTAGGCTGTAAATAGCGAGTGATGTTAAGAGTTAACTATTATTTTTCAAATAATTTATTTGGATAACGCCCAGCCCTGGTCCTACTCTGGCCGAAACTATTGAATTTCAAAATCGATCGAGTCCTCGTTCCCATTTTTGTACCGGTACAAATAAAGTCACGCCATTTTCTCTCGGCACGGTTAACCGTCGTCCATTGTTATTTTACATCGTGCAGCAGCGCAAAATTTCCCGAGCTACTCTATTGCAATGTTAATAATACCGGTGCAATTCATGTTTCAGGAAAGACACGCGTTTCGCGGCAGTCATTACGCAGCAGGCCAGTCGTTAGCGACTCGGCAACGAGCTCGCGACTTGAAACCCCCCTTCCCCCCTCATTTCCCCTATCCTTCCCCTGCCCTTTGCCGCCATTTTAGACACCCCGAATACGTTCTGTGCGTTTAAAGCCGCGAGTACCTGGACCATGGAAAACGTTCTCTCGCTTTATCGTCTTTTTTATCGCGTCCTCGATCTCGCTTAAACCGTCTAATCGACCCTTCTCGAATACTATCGTCGACGCTTCTCCGTTAGCATGTTCCGTGCTGCACCGAAATAATCGGGTCGGTTAGAATCAGAGCAAAGAATTGTATCTGTCGACGTCGTAACGTGATCGGTGAGTAAAAGGTACCGTTTAAACGTTATTTAAATGAAAGCTACTTATCGCTAATGACATTTTTACTCTTCAAATTAACGAGCGAATGAGGAAAACGATTTATTTCACTATTGTTCGTTCCATCGGTACCGAAATATAAGAAAAACGGAAACTAAAGATTAAGGGACGTTCGAAAATATGAGAATTCTAGTGGAAACTACAGTGAGTATAGAAAGTATTCGTACAGTACTCAATTGGAATTAATATATTATAGAACTGTTTATTTAAAAAAAATGTTAACAAAAAATACATACATATTCTCAGAAGTCCCTAATACAAATATCATTAATAAAGGATTATCTTCTACATATATATGTATACAGGTTGTCCGGTTCCAGGTGTACAAGCAGAGAACTACATGTACATGTCAATGACTTGAGTCGAAAAGTCTAATACGATTTTTCGGAATTCGGCTTAGTTAACGAGTTATGAACAAACAAAGATCGGCCAATCACGGAAAGCAGGATTCTACAATAACCAATAACACGAACAACGTTACGTACCGTTGGTTTTCGTGGAATTCTACTCTTATCGCTTCATGTCACGCCTAATATGACGTATAAGTGGGATGTCTTTAGTCTGCGATCGTTTCTGCGCTTCGTGATTGGCCGATCTTTGTTAGTTAATAGCTAGTTAACTAAATCGAATTTCCAAAAATGGTATTAGACTTTTCGACTCAAATCATTGATGCGTATGTGTAGTTTAATTTTTCACTTTCTCGTTCGATATTTCAACAACGTATAAAATCATCATTATCGAGCTTTAAAAAAGCTACAAAAGTATATAATCAAAATTTTCATATCATGACAGAGAGCGGAGTTATCGCTAAAAATCTAAATTTTACATTTTTTAAGATGACGGAGAAAGCTCAAAGTCGTTTCGGTCGACAATTTCAAATTTAGTTTTTATAAGCACCCCCTACAACATATCCAAAAATCAGCTGTACATCTTCGATTGCATTTATGAATGTACGTAATGACTGGACTAGTCAAAAAAGAGAGAAAGTAAACACTAGGCGATCAGCTGTACGAGAGCGTTGAACTAGCGTCAACACGCATCGACATATCGTCGAGCGAAATAAAGAAAATTCAAGGGATCATTCGAGTAAATCAGTTTGCAATTTTCCTTCATTTTTCCACTACCAGTCCTGAAAAGGAAGGCACTAGACAGGGTGGTAACGTGTATAAGAAAAGGTGACTAAGGCAATACGTTACAGTATATATTTTTTTGTTAACATTTTTTTATAATAAACAAAGTTCTACAATATTGTAGTAAAAATTGACCATTGTACGAATACTTTCTATACTCACTGTATTTCCATTTTTCATGTGCAGTACTATGTATATACGCCGAAGCCCATACATATTCGCATACTTTCAGGACAATGCGTTTACTCGATAGCTCGATTTATTACGTCACTCATTGTTCCGTTGAATACGCGTAGCTATGCAGTTACGCGTATAATATAGTTTCATACTTCGAAATGCATTCGTTGAATTTGAAAGCTTAGAAAATGTCAATTATATTACATTGTTTTTTTTCATACCTACCTTTTTCCGTTAGGAACTAGAAAAAGGTACCATTATACGATAGAGCTTTTAAAGTAGCAAATAATATCAAGCTTGCTCGCGCTGTCTATAATTCAGATCTATAATCCCTTTGTACTCTCACACTATGCATGCATGCAAACACAGTAGGGGAAGAGTGGCATGAAAGAGCCACTTTATGAAAGAGCCACTATCATTTTATACAGTAGTTTTCGAACGAATGTTGGACGAATTATAGTTTTTAAGTAGCAAAACTGGTTGCTAGTTAAACTAGCAAAAACTTTACTAGTTTTTCAAAAACTAATTCGTCCAACATTTGTTCAAAAACTACTGTGTAAATGATAGTGGCTCTTTCAAGAAGTGGCTCTTTCATGCCACTCTTCCCCTACTAGCGGCCGAGTATCTGTACGCGTGTAATCGTCGGTCGTGTCGTCAGGTATAATCGCTTGTTAGCGTTCCGAGTATATATTAAGCGAATCCATAATCCGAATTCACGAATGACACTAGCTACAACTACTTCTATAAGTACTAAAACATACAACGTGGTAAGCATCCCTTTGACGCAAGTTTCATTGCCCCTAGACGACCCGAAACAGCGGACCCGCGTGTTTGAAAACCAATTCCGGATAACAAACCTATCATGACAAGTCGAAATATGTTGTTGTTCGAGTTGGAACGGAAAACAAACATACGAATTTTTAAGAATGGTTATGTTTGCCCTCCTATTAATTAGTTAATATTACGATTAACGTTGGCAAGAAAAGCAACAAGAGAAATTAAATTTAGGCAATATTCAGAATAGAAAATCTTTGTATCTTTACCCGACTGCCGAAGGAGGGTAATGTTTTTAAATATAGATAACATTCAGTCGCCGACGTTTAGGCCGTTAACCATGACCCTTTTCAAGGCTGTAAAAGGTCATATAAAAACATAACAATTAGGAACATACAATGGATAACGTATCTGGTCGGAGATCGTATGGAAGTGAAACTTACCGAAACTATCTATATAAGGATAATTTGACCATCTCAATGCATTAAAGCATATTTAAGAGTTAAAAATAGGAAGCGTCCATATTGTATAACCATATATGGCAAAGTTTCTGGATCATAATTGATAATCCTACTTAAAATGTTAAACTAGATATCTTAATTGCAAATATATCTGAAACATAATGGTGAAGGGTGCAAGTAGTCAGAAAACTATTGTATGCTTCAGGATTAATTGATAAGAAAGAATAGTCATAATTATTACCGTTTGTTAGCGAATAATAACCTTGATGATAACTACGTCCATACTTCCAGCAAAAATCATGGGGTATTTGGAGAAAATTTAAAATCCATTCTAAACCAAATACAGTTGATCCCCGTATAACACGGTTATTACGTTTCAAAAAATGCCGTGTAAAGCGAATCCGTGTTATACGAAACAAAGCACTTATGCAATAAATGGGTTAGGTTCCAAAAATTAGAGAAACATGCTGTCATATTTTTATAATTAGAAGAAATATATTTATTAAACCAATTTTCATAAAAGTATAACGTATTGTGTATTAAATAATGTTTTCTTCCGCGGTATCTTAAGTTTCATGCTCCTTTTTTCTGAAAAATTCGCCATGTTCGATTACTTACTTTTAGCTGAGAGATCTTTAAAAATTTCCTTAGACGGTGCTAAGCACTTATTGGAGTTCTTTCTTATATTTTATGCTGCATTCAGTTTAAGGATCTTCATTTAGGAAATATAACTCCAACTGTTTGGCTACCAAGGGGAGGACCTGACTTCTGGGTCACCGATTTTGCTCAAATTTTGCACAGAGCTTCTTTAGCCGAAACTATTGGACACGTGTTTTGCCGAAAGTGACAACACTCTACCGTTTTTCTAAAATTTAAGGTCAAAAATCAAAGTTGGCCAATCGAGGCCCCCCAAAAATTTAGTCCTATCATTACTAATTTCTGTATTTATGTTAAAAATATAATTCTATACAAAGACGAAATAATATTGCTTAGTACTGCTAAAAGGACTTGAACCACAAGCCTTCGCAGTCGAGTACGCTGCTTGCACACTGCACAGCCATACGGATTTGTAACAAGCTGTTAACTTTTACGGTAGATCAGCATATCCTAATTATTTAAGCAAAACGTTTTGCTTTTAGCAAAACACGTATTCAATAAATTTATCTAAAGAAGCTTTGTGCAAAAATTGATAAAAATCGGTGACCCACAGGTCTGGTCCTCCCCTTGTAAGTCTAGGTCTTTTTTACGTTTTCCTCCCTTCTCGAGCCGTGTTAGAGTGAACCCGTGTTCTAGAACGTGTTGTAAGAGTGTTTTCCCCAATCCTCGAACCGTGTTAGAGCAAAACCGTGTTATAAAAATGCCGTGTTATACGGGGGTCAACTGTATAGAAAACGAAATAATGTTAGATCAAAAACTTGTTAAGGTTAGATATGTAAGATAGAAATTCCCTTTCGTCTTTACACCGTAAGGTTTGGAGTGGTTATGATTAAATTAGTTAGGTACATGGAGCAGCCTATCACATTTTCAGATGGCGTGATCAACTAGTTAATCGTGACAAAATACAATCGCGGGAATTATGAACTCGTAATGGATAGAAAATCCTTAAGTACATAAAATTCTTTTCAAAAAATCGTAATAGATTAAACTTAAATGGTCTATATCCGTCCGATGGTTAATGGCTGTAGGATTTTTTTTAATAGAAATCATTTCTAAGATAAGTCTCTTTTTGTAACACGGTTCTATCGAGATAAATTCAGTATTGTTAACATCAAAGAAATAGTCATAACTAGCTATATATTGAGCTAAAGCCGTGGATGAATTGATCATATGATTGCGCTTATGGTCATATGTTCTCTCTTTTACGTGTCTTTTTGTTTGGCCAATGTATACAGCCTCGCACTCTTTACATGGAGTTTTATAAATGGAATTGATAGTATCAATAAAGGGTATTTTTTCTTTGCAAACATTTGTTTGAAAAGGATCGTGGTTGACGGCCGAAACGTCGGCGACTGAATGTTATCTATATTTGAAAATGCAAAGATTTTCCATATGGATATTGCCTAATTTGAATTTTTCTTGTCGCTCTATTTGCCAATATCACTACCAATATTAACTAATACGAATGTTTATGTTGAAATCTCGTTAAGGATCGACGAACAGTTAGTACTTACAATCAAATAGTGAAAATTGATTATATCGAAAGTGTACACTGTCATTATTATCGATGATGGTATTGGTCTTCTTCTTCGATGATATAAACTTTTTATTTTATATTATTCTTCTCTCACAAGTCACTATGATTAATGGCGTTTTGAAGACAAGAGTGCATGAAAGATTAAAGGAAGAATAGCTAGATACCGAAGAAAGAAAAGTTAACAAAAACTTAATGATAAATGCGTCGTGTTAAAGATCGTCTTCGTACAAGGTCCGCTCGATCTACATTAAATTAATTCCACGTTGAATCATCGAGACTAGAACGTTAACGAGCGTTGGGCGATATTCCTGCCAATTATCCGTCCATAAATTATCATCGTTGACGTACAAGTATAGTCATTAGCGAGCAGACATTACTATCGTACAGTTAGAAAATGTTCTATGAGTGGTTGGTGAACGATCGAACGACCCTACACAGGAAGTCTATACGAACCGTTTTATCTAGCGATCCTTACGCGCGTTTAACATCTTACCGACAGAACAGTTTGTGACGGCAGTGGATTTTGGGATCACTTTTCTTTTTAACTCTCTTTTCTTAGAACACATATACCTACTGACTGAACTAAAAGAGGTTGTAAGATAAAAGAGGTTGAGGTTGAACTAAGAGGTTGACTACTGTTGTAAATGTTTATTTATTTATTTATTTCTTCCATTTACGGGAAAACCCATTAGTACTATACAATAATGAAGAAGAACAAAACACAAGGACATAGAATTCCGTGCAAGTAAAACGCTGCGTGTAGCCGCCGCTTGACGCTTATAAATCGCCCTACGGAATGATTGCAAAACCGATTGTTCCGAGCACCAAAAAAGATCAATAATATGATTGTAGTAATTGACAAGGTTACGAATTCTATCAATAGTGTCGCTATTCGCAAAACGAGGCGTAGGGTAAGTCCGGGGGAGATGGCCGTAAGGAAGAGATGGCCAACTCAAAAAAATCCTACAAACACTTGATGGGTGTCGCTAGGTGTCATTTAGTTCGCTTCGAGTCGTGCATACGAACACTTGCACGCCAAAAAAATTGTAAATAAAATACCAAAAGTAAGTAAATTCCGCCTATTTTCTTTTGCCTAGTGTGAAAATTAGTTAAGGAGTTCACGTTACAAGTTGTGGCTGTGTAGTTTTTAAAAAATGATGTGTTTTTAAGTGTTTCCGGAATGGCTTGTGAGTTATACAATATTATTACCTCAAAATAACCACAAGGGCTCGTATAAATTGTCACGTGGCTGGTGTGGCCATCTCTCCCGAAAAATTGGGAGAGATGGCCACATTCGGTCAGAGTGTGATGGCCATAGTATTACTAAGGTTATACCATCACTATACCAAAATCCTAAAAAGTATTGCGAAGAAGAATGTAAAAAAAGAAAACAAGACTGAGAAACCCCAAAAAAATAGCAGTGAAAAGTGCCCCACTTAAGAGACAATCCTTAAAGAGGATATCTGATAGTAGCGACAATGACGAACAGCCATTTTTATACGATGCATTAAATGAAGAAGATGAAGAGAGAGAAGAAGATAACTGTGTGAGTTGCGGCGAAAACTATTTCGAAACACGTCTTATCGAAAACTGGCTGCAGTGTTTCATTTGCCAACTTTGGGTGCACGAAAATTGCACTGAATTTGATGTCATGTGCTCAAAATGTAAACAAAGGAAAAAGAAGGAACTGAAACTCAAGAAATGCACGGTGAAAAAGGAGAAACAGTAAAATTAAGTACTGGCCAACTGTTCCCTACTAATACGGCCATCTCTCCCGGACGCGGAGAGATGGCCAGTTGTGATTTTTTAATTTTATTATTTTTAAGGTTGATCCTATTACAACTGATTATATTTTTGTTAATTAATCAATAGTATAACATTCAAAGTTTAATAAAAAATAATAATTACAATCTACATATATGTAGTTTTATTTTAACTGGATCTTAAAAAAATTATGGCCAACTATCCCGGACTTACCCTATATTGATTAACAATGGCAAAGAGCGGCGCCTTTTATAAATGTCTAGAAGGAATGTTAAAATTAATTTATAACATTACGTTTCGTCATTAAGGTCTCTGCCATCTTCTTTCCTTATTATAACGTATTGTTTCATATCAATGATTTATTAATACCAATTTAATCTTTTTCCACTCAAGATAGTCTTAAAAATTTCATCATTATGAGATTTGAAACATTTTTCTCTAAATTTTCTTCTACTTTTGAAAATCATTATTTTAATCAGTTTTAAACAATTTTAAACTGTCGATAGTACTACCGATAGTTTCATTCGATACTATCGATCGGAAAGCGTTATGTATATGACTAGCAACTGTCCTAAGCTGTATGGTTAAAGATCTAGTCGATTAAGAAAAGTCTCAGACTTTTTTCAGACTGAACCTCCGAGTCTCAATTCTCATGCCCTTTTTACCCAAAAAGGCCTATAAAATTAGTGATGGTTGATGTTTATTTTTTCTAGTAAAAAAACACTTAAAAAGGGCTCTTAGTAAGTAAATAATACAAAAATACTGATTCCAAAGTGTTAAACGAAGAAACGATATAACAATATTGGATTAAATTTACACTACATTACTCGGAAAGCGATACAAAAACTACATTGACTGTTCGCAACTTGAATGTTTACTTAAACTTTTGTTCATTTAAACCAAAGAAACGATGTAGTCCACGACCCTTGCTAACCCGTTTGCTGAAGAAAGGCTAAAACGACAAGAACGTTTACGTTTGTAAAACGTCGGCAGTTAAAAAAAAAAACGTGACAAAAAGAAGAATGTTTGTTTCAATGCACACACACGCACACACATTATATAATGCATTATACATATAACGCGGCCACCAACCATGGCGTCAGGTTTCTTCCTTAACGCTCCATACGCCGTTCCTTGAGTTTCTTCCATTGCGTTCTACAATTGAATTTTACGGTGCATCAAGCAGAGGTGGGTCTTTTCTCACGTTAGAGGAACTGCTCGTGACTGTTGTACCTACAAATTGCTCGACAGAGGTTCTCGTTCGCTTTTCCCTTATAATGCAAGTTTCCGTTGCATTAGATTTGAATTACACGTTTTCCGAAACAAGATTTATCGAAATAATTGACAAAGTGACGAAAACTACTTCATAACGATTACATATAAAGTAAACAAAAGAATTAACCATTTATACGGAAAGTGAAAGCGAGATTAATTAACTCTTTATGAGGTAAAGGGAACATATTTGCCACCTT
The DNA here is from genome assembly GCA_916049575.1 of Ancistrocerus nigricornis. Lineage (NCBI taxonomy): Eukaryota > Metazoa > Arthropoda > Insecta > Hymenoptera > Vespidae > Ancistrocerus > Ancistrocerus nigricornis. The sequence goes on from OU696665.1 coordinate 11,098,834, forward strand.
GTTATTATGGTATAATTCCTAAAATATGATTCAGGTAGTAATTTTTTTATTTTCGTTATGCTCTTAGAGGGTTAAACAACATAAGTATCAGGGAAGTAGAAAAATGTTAACTAACGAGGAACACTATTCAATTGATGACAAAATCGCACAGATTTTTGTATATCGTCCGAAAGTATACATCACAAAGGTGATGAAAACTTTGGTAAATCAACAATGGCTGCAGAAGGGAAATATACGGTGACAGGAAGAGAATGACGGAACGGTCAATTTAAAAATATTAATTCAGTTACCTAATACTTACAAGGGAACATATTCAACCCGTACACGCCGATTTGGATAACACTTATACGAGGTATAGTTCTCAAAAAAATATTTGACACGTATTTTTTTATCGGCAATCGTGCATGTTAAAGGGGTGAAAAAAGCCCTCAAAGTTCAGGGATGCAAACATGTCTTTTGGACATCTTGGAAACTAGTGGGAGTAGAAAATTGATTCTGTTTGTTAAATGTGTGCCTTTGAACGGGAAATAGGGGAGACCGGGGCAAGTTGATACAGGGGCACGTTGATACAATGCAATTATCAGGACACTGGGTACATGTATTTCGATTTTTGCGAACTATTTCAAGTCTTTTACTTCACTTCTAACTAGTATAGAGCACATGCCTATGTACTATGACATTAGCACTTTTTATTCATATTTTTCGTTTTCACGACCGTAAAGTAAATATTCGTGTCGACTTTTCAAACCGTCTGGAGACGCTATATGAAACTTTATATCGTAAATTAATATGTCGTTTCATTGACTCATTCAAAGGTAAGAAAACTACGTTTTGTTACTTAATTTATGTGCTCTATTTTTTTGTATAAAGATGGTTTTATACAATGACTCGTCGTGGGGCAAGTTGATACAGTGTATTAATTTGCCCTGGATATTTTCTATTCTGATTATTTCTCTTTATTTATAGACAAATAGTATGAAATTTTATTAAAAAAACGAATCGTAGTGAAATATCACAAGAAATGTTGTATACTGTAAAAAAAGGTTTAACGTCGCTGAAGGTCTATCACTATTAGATATGTCGAAAATTGTAAATGCATGAATCGTTATTCTGATTTAGAAAGTGATTGATTGTTTATTGTTAATTTTGTTTGTTCTAGCTATCGTTTTCAGAGCTGTATCAACTTGCCCCGCTGTGGGGCAAGTTGATACATTTTACCTTCCTCGCATAAACCTTCTCTAACTTTTTTCGTATTTATTTTTTTAAATCCAAACTTTTACTATATAAAGAGGAAGGTTCAAAGTATATTATAACATATTTTTCATTTGATAATTAATTCAAATAAAAATTACAAAAATTAAAAACGAAAAAATGTATCAACGTGCCCCGGTCTCCCCTACGCCCATGGAAGAAAATTTTCAAAGGCGCTATTTGTTTAAATAATATTGAACAAATTTCACTTTTTTCCATGAACTAGTGGAACATAGTGTTCCTTGTAAGAACGATACACATATGTACCTATATAAGAACACTAAAATTGTACGAGATAACTTCATTGCTTCTAGTGTGATGTAAAGTGCAAATTGCCGAAAATTGTAATAGAAGAGGCAATGAAGCATTCCCCGAGCAGTACGTGAAACATGCGAAAGTTAGCGAAAGAGCTATTTCCGAAATATGCATAAACGTGTTAACGAGAACGTTGTGCGTACACTAGATGATAAATCTTAATTGAAATGGCTTGTATTTTATGTCCTACAATACGCTAATTATTATGTCATGTTTCATTAAACTTGTAGGTATTAAACTTCGGATTTATAAATATAATACTGATATTTCATTTTTAATTGGCGTTTGTTGTAATTGAGTAAGAACAGTTATTAAATGTTAAGATAAATTTCTCATGAGTTAATTTGAAGAAAAAATTGTCACCTTACGTTTTGGCACTGTACTATGTAGTGTGTATCTAACTGAAATATCAAAATAAGCTCTATGATTATAGAGCGAAAACAATATTTGTATAATAAGTATCACGAATTAATTAAGAATGTATTTATATGAGAAAGCAAACTGTAGAGATTTACTTTAGAAAGTTAAATAAAATCTTGTAAAATTATAAAAAAATTTAATTATTCGTCATCCTTGTCCTTTGCGAATATTTCAAATTTAATAACTTTTTTTACTCGACTGTAACAAATACCAATTAAAAATTAAATATCAGTACTATAATACAGGAGTCAATAAATATACAGTCTGTCACGAAAATATTCGGACGCTGTATAAAGTAAAATAACTTTTTTATAATTTAATCAAACGACTCGAGTTTTTGCAAACATGTAGAAGGAGTAATTTACTATATATCATATTTTTGTTGTATTGAAAAAATTAAAATCTTCGAAGTTACAGAGAAAATAAGAAAACGTATTTTTTTAAATTTGTTATCTGAGCTTGTAATAAAAATTTAAAAACTGCATTCCGTAGATATAAGTAAGATATATGCATATTGTAAGTTTCATAAAAATCGGGTAACCTGGTTCGGAGCTACAAATGTTTAAACATTGTAACATACGGTACAAAATCGCTGAAATCCGCCAAAATCGGTGATTTTCGACCTTTTTTGGAATCTTTAAACGTTTGTAATTCGGGACAACCTTTGCGAATTTTGATGAAATTTACAATAAACATATAACTTACTTATATCTACGGAATGCAGTTTTTAAATTTTTATTACAAGCTCAGATAAAAAATTAAAAAAAATAAGTTTTCTTATTTTCTCTGTAACTTCGAAGATTGTAATTTTTTCAATACAACAAAAATATGATATATAGTAAATTACTCCTTCTATATGTTTGCAAAAACTCAAGTCGTTTGATTAAATTATAAAAAAGTTATTTAACTTTATACAGCGTCCGAATATTTTCGTGACAAACTGTACCTATCTAACGTAACAGTAGTGATTGATAAATAAGTATATCAATTTATATTTGTTGTAGGAATAACAGAGATAATAGAAAAACGACTATACCTATTCCATTCGACATTAAGAAGAGCAAATAACGAAAATCCATCGGAGACTAACCGATCGAAATCCTCACAGACCATTACCAAGATCTACGGTAGAACAACGATTTTTCACGATGACATCGTACGAACTGGAGTCCCCATACTATGAGTTTCGTAGACGGAATTGCAGTACGAAACGATAAAGCGTCCTATCGAACGACGAAGTGCGTATTCTCCCGTGTAAACGTCCGAATATTATCTTTGGACGTATCTAGTATCGTGGAGTGCTTCTCCGCTACGGCGACTGTGTACATTGGAAACAAACTGAAGTACCGACAGTTAGGTAAATACATGGGCAGATAGGAGAGACGAATATATCCGAAGCTTAAATCGAGACACGAGATGCCCTAAGAACACAGACATTCGCGCGTGCTCATAGACACGAGCGCCCAGGTACACCATAAATAACTTCCTCGCTGCTAATTACATTATTAATCACTAATCAATAACTTCGATAATCCATTAGGATTATTGCTTTTACATTCTCCTCTCCTTCTCGAATATCAAGAATTATTGAATCAAAGGAACATTGGGTTATCTTAAAATACATGAAACGAGAATAAAAAGCGAAAATAAATTATGAACGGATCGTCGATCGTTGATTAACACCAAGTACTCTAGAATTGCCTCACGTACCTTTGATCTATTTATATGCATATTTATTTATTATTTAGGTATTCGATAATTTCCTTCAATTTATTCGATTAGGGTAGGTTTTCATAGTATATAACGTAAAACCTGATTAAGTTATCGGTTTATTTAATCCATTTGAAGTTTCGAAACATCGAGTTAAGCCGTGTCTTACCGAAAACGCGGGTATACAAGGCAGAAACCGCGGGCTCGCGTTAACGAAGTGACGTCGGAGATCTTGAATCGTCAATTGAAGCCATACGACAAGGTACCGACGCGATGTCGGAATTGCAAGAGAGAGAGAGAGAGAGAGAGAGATATCTTGCACGTGTACATATTCGTGCGTGTTTGCTCGATGTAATAGCCATGATGCTTACGATACGATGGAAACGATGTTTGTCGGCTCATATTCTCGCTCGACTCTCCTTCAAGGCAGACCGAAGTACGACTCGTACTACTCGCATTCGTTGATGCATGAAACAAGTAGACAACGTGGGAGATCGATAAATTCCTTCGACGATCTAAATCGTGATGAACTCGAATTCCGTGAAACTTTGTGTGACTCTTGAAGGCAAAACCGGTTTGTTTCTTACTAGGGTATAGATTATAACAGGGTTGGGTATTATCTAAATAAATTATTTGAAAAATAATCGTTAAAATAATAAATTCTTTTATTTGACTACATGTTATTTGAAATAATCGTGTATTAGTTTTATTTGACCAGTCAAATGATTTTTTGCTAATTATTTGGTTATTTGAAATTCAAATAAAATAAGTTTCAGTTTATTTTTTATTTGATCAAATATTTATTCCAAGAATTTTTCAAATACTTTCTTTTTCTATCATGCATGCATCACATTCAGAACGCCTCTATTGTAAAAGCAAATGAGGTTACGGAATAAAAATTCGTCCCCCTATGACAATTATTTAATTAAAGTAATTGAAATTAAAAATTATGTGGAAAGAATTTATTTGAAGTACACGCAAAATAAAAATAATTTCCAATTTTTAATTTTTAATGTTAATTAATTTTATGTTATTCGTGAAATAAAAATAATCGAGTATTTAGAATAATTATTTGTTATCTCATTTCAAATAAAATGTGCCTAACCATGGATTATGATAGTAATGGGGCTGTTGGCTCGAAGATTTGAATCTCGTGAGTTTCGAATTAATAAATTTAAACGTTTTTTTAATAAGTTTGAATACCTATGCCGGGCTCAGACTTCTGACCCAGACCCTTTGTTAGGGTAAACAGTTAAACAAATACCGATTGATTCGGTTAACTAACTCATGCAAATTCTCGCGATGACAGTGCTTACATTATACTTTTATTTGCCGTTTCTTAAAGTTTTAACCGGTTAACCGGGCACAATGAGTCAACTTGTCATGAACATTTAATTATACTCGTGAAAGAAACACAATTATATTATTTATTCATTTCCAGTGAGAAAGTAATAAACCTATAGATCCTTTATCTTTTACTTCATTTATTTACTAGAAAATTGTTGCCTTTCACCGTACCATTACATTTCTATTTAAATTAAGTTTACATACATTTGCCTTTGCAGCTCGGAAAACTTTTCGGTTAGTCCATTAATCACACTTTTTGTAACTTATTTTTCACAATGTATCGATCGAGTTGTAAGTAATTTCCGTTTTTGGAACCAAATTTTAATAGTGACGAATTTATAATTAAGATATAATTAGTATTTATTTTATTAGTAAATTATATCGATAAGTACAGCAGTGGATAGAAATAAAGACGTACGTTTTAAAATAGAATAACTCTTTTATGATTAAACTAAACGACTCGAATTTTGACAAGAAAAAAATTTGAAAAAATAAAAATCTTCAAAATTACAAAGAAAAAAAAAGTTTTTTTTCACACTTTTTTATCTGAGTTTATAATAAATATTAAAAAATGGCCTTTTGCGGTTTTAGATAGCATATATGCATATTGTAAATTTCATTCAAATCGGTAAACATTGCTCTGAGCTAGAAACACTTAAGGGGGGGATTCTGTTTTAAAACATCTAAAAAATCGATTTTTTTTTTAATGCTTAAATCGATGGATAAACTATTCAAGAATATATGTACAAAGTTACAGAGGCCAATTCTATGTATTTTCATAATTGTAAAGCCGAACGCAGAGTAGCGTCGAGCGATGTCGAGTTATCCAAAAGGTGAAAAAACGACCACCGAACTCTATGTAGCAGAAATAGCTGATTAGCAGATCAATACCGTGAGTAACCAAAAATGTATAATTTTCCCTACTGAAAACTTGTAAGTCTTGTTGTCCACATTTCATTTTTACGGTTCTTCGAAATTTACGGCCGTGATAACGAAAAAATTAAACGACCTATCGACTTGAAACAAATTTCATTTTTTTCACTACTAAATTCTCTTCTATGTAAACTTAAAACGTATTTGAAATAGTTTTTTTAAAGCATTTTAACGGCACGTTAAAGTTGTGTCTTTTTTTCTCGAAAAATCATAACTTTTTGTTCAAACTTGAATAAAGTTTTCATTTTACAATTTTTTTTTGCCTTTCTTAGGTTTACATAAGAGAAACGTATGTAACAATTGTAAATATATTTCGTTCTTTTTTGTTTCGGCCAACAATTACGAGCTGAAACAGTGGCGAGACGCTCGTGAAATCAGCGAATAACTTCGCTATTATTATTAGATTTGTTTAAAAAAAAATCTTTTCGTAAACTACAAATACACATTAAAACATACCTCGAAATTCGCTAGGCTCACTTGTTTTTTCTCCCTCCTAAAAAAATTCCCGAAGAAACGTTTCTTTTAGACGTTGTAAAGCAGAATCCCCCCTTAAAAGTTGCAGTATAAAACCGAAAATCGCTGAAATCGGCCGAAATCACTGATTTTCGACATTTTGTACAATTGTAATCTCTTGTAGCTAGATATATATCCTACCTAAATCTGCAAAAGGCAATTTTTAAATTTTCATTATAAGTTTGGATAAAAAAGTTGAAAAAATAATTTTTTTTATTTTCTTTGTAATTTTGAAGAATCTATCTTTGTATGTTCTTGTCAAAATTCGGGTCATTTACTTCAATTGGAAAAAAGTTATTCTACTTTAAAGAGTGCATTTATATTTTTGTCCAGTACTGCATACTATTAGGGGTACCCATAAGTGATCAATTATTTTGCATTCATAGACAAAATTGGTTGTTAAATAACATTTAAATAACATTTTTATTTTTTAATCGATTATATAGCCATCGTCATTATCTAAAACCTGTTGCCATCGTGTCTGCAACAATTCAATCCCTTTTTTGTCTGGGCGGATGGTGGTCACCGAACAAATGAGAAATTAGGTCTTGAGAAAATAATTCATTACTTATGGGTACCCCTAATAACACGGAAATGCTTCAACACTCCATTTAATGTTTTATATGTGAACAGAAATGTGCCCATTATATTGATTATATTTTGTTTGAGTGGGCTCCTAATGCAGTGCCTTGGGCTTCGGTCTATTCAGCCTAATTGTAAATCCAGCCCTGCCTGAAGGAAATAATAAGGAATGTGACGTAAACGAGAATGAGAGGAAGAAGAAAAGGAAGAAGAGAAGCAAGAGCGAAAGTAGGAGGAATTCTTCAACGAAGGAAGGGAGCCGGGGAAGAAATAACTCGAATGAAGCAGGTGCGACAAAACCGGTCTCGTTCTCGCGCTCGCCCGCTATATTTACTCAACCGCGTGCAGGTACCAACCTTGCTACCTTATACCTCCGTGAAGGTGAACCGATAAAGGCTTTATTCGTGGCGCCGACAAATTTAAAGGGACTACCTTGAAGAAGGTTCGAATCTCGACCGAGCGATTTCTTTACTTTATCTTTGAAATATTACATGTATTTACTAATGGATTCGTTCTCTGGAACAAAGAGAATACGGCATCCATTCCGTAATACATTTCGCTTAGTAAGGAGCAAACAGGCGGATCGTTCTCTTTCGATAGGTCGTTAATTCCAACAGAGAAAGAACCTCTTTTCGAGACAATGCAACGAGTTTCCAAGGAACAAACTTGAACGATCGAACGCAAAGGAAGGAGAGTGGTTTTAAAGAAATCCAATGATTTCGTGGGTCGACACTAGGGGTGTTCCGAACACTCAAAGATCTGTATTCGCGAATACAACGTGTTCACGTAGTATTCACAAATACGAATACAAAAAGCGAAAATTCAGGTTTAGGTTTAATCTTTTGTGAATCTTGAGAAATATGGTTTACGGATGTTTGAAATATGATAATATTAGTATTCCATTTTGGTAAATTTTTAGTTTATTGTGTGAAATCAAAATAGACAGCTAGTGTCATATAAAGACACACATTAATAAAATACCAGCGTACAGTCGGTTGGAGCATTTCTATACTTAACAAGAGAAGTGCGATCGTATAGGACGATTAATCAACTAGGTTACAAGGAGAAAAAAGAATATAATGATTATTTAGAAAATACAGTTTACAATTACTAAATTTTAAATATTAATAATTACTTGCGCACATTATTTGTCATTAAAATATTAAATAATTTTATATGGTCATTTATATGGAAATTTCATATATTTTTTAGCCTTATCTGGTGAACTTCCAAAAACTGGATATGTCCGATTAGACTGAAATTTTGTACATGCCTTCTATTAGAGACTACAAGATCACTGTTTTGGTGATTAGCATCCGTTAGCGAATTATGGCGTTTTTTAGGTCCGCAGTTGATATCTTCAGGATTTAACTATTTCCATGGTGTTTGAACGTCACTAATTCCGTAAAAATTAAATAAGGACCCATTTCATCAATTCGTACTGGATATTAGACACTGTTACCCAGAAGTGTAAAATATATTGGTATCTACAGGGTGTCCGCTTCCATGTAGTCAAGCGGAGGATTACATGTACAAATCAATGATTTGAATCGAAATGTCTAATACCATTTTTCGAAATTCGACTTAGTTAACGAATTATTAACTAACAAAGATCGGTCAATTACGGCGAGCAGCGACATGTAATGTTGTTTATTGTGGATTGTTCCTCCTACCGCTTCATCTCTTGCCGAGCTGCGAGCTCGAGTGAACCGCCTTTCTTTGGTAATCGCCGTAATTGACCGATCTTTGTTAGTTAATAATTCGTTAACTAAGTCGAATTTCGAAAAATGGTATTAAACATTTCGAGTCAAGTCATTAATGTGTACATGTAGTCCTCCGCTTGACTACATGGAAGCGGACACCCTGTATAATATACGCATGGGTTGCGTCTTGGTTGGGTCTGGCAATACGAAATAAATGTAAATAAACCTTTTTACACTTAAACATTTTAAGTGTCACATAAACCTCATTAGAGCTGAATTGCTAGGTTGAAACACCGTGGAAAGAATTAAATCCTGAAGATATTAATCGCGCACTTTTTAAAAAAACCGTTTAACAGTAGCCTTGCGGTCACTAATAGAAGGTTTCTACAAAATTTCAGCCCAATCCCAATACACAATATTAGGTGAATATTCCTGTCCTAATCGAATACGAGTATTCGGAACACTCCTGGTCGACACTGGCGGTAATCATAAAGGCGAGGAAGCGCGAGGAACACGTCGAAGAGCGTCTTTGACGATTGCTTTTCTTTGCAGAGAAAAACGAGAGAAAGAGTAGGAGAAAGAATGAAAAGGAGAGATAGAAAGAGAGAGAGCCCGACGGGCTTTAGGCAAACAAAGCCGAGTGTCTCGCGAGTTTTCTTCACCGAGATAATTGTTTCGAGGATCTTGGAGGTCTTCCCGATTCAAGAGATCGCTTCAATAAAGCGTAGAGAGGTACGCTTTCGCGTTCGCGAATGCCAACGCCAAGCACGATGACGCTGACGCCAGCTTCGATTCCTCGAAGCTGTACGACGAACGAATAGGAAAAAACGGCAAACGTATAAAGGTCGTGGCGTAGGGGGATGGCGAATGCTCGGACGATCTACCAAACGAATGAATCCGACTTCTTCGAGGATAAAATGAAAGAAAGGAAACTCCGACTGTCTTCTCTCTCTCTTTCGCTTCTTCTCTATACTCTGTCTCATTCGGTTCCTTTCTTTCCCTTTTCTCCATTCACTTTATCCGTTTCTTTCGATTCACCGTATAACGTCTTTCTCTCTCTTTTTCTGTCAGCTATCCACGTTACGAGACAATCGCGAATCCGCAAACAATCATACGGATCAATCAAACCCACAACAAACTATGAACCTTCCCATTTTTTCTCTCCCTCTCTTTAGATGTTCTTATTATTTTATTTTATTTATCTATTTACTTCCTCCCTACTATGTGCGTCATTTTATTATGGTTTTTTATCAGCTCTGTTTCTTTTTCTGAAAGATGTGCCGGTTCATATCGTGCACGAATCGAATGCCTATGTCTAAAAGAAGAGTAGAGAAGAAAACGGAGAAGGAGAAAGGAAGAAAATAGCAGGCTATCCCTTCGCCAGGAAGTGAAACGTCTTTTCTGATTGTGAGAGAAATGGAGTAGGGATGGGGTCACGGCCGATGCCACACCGGAAATCTCTTGCTTCCGATCGGACGTAGAAAACGGGCTCGCACGCCTCGAGTATATATACGATTTCGAAGTGGATCCTACCAAGGGATCGAGGGATAACGTTAATGCGAGATATCGTGCGCGATATAGACCGAGGCGAGGAGAAAAGGCCAGAAACCGGCCGAGGCCGCTTCTGCGAAGGGGCTTATGATAATTAACGGAGGTAACGACGCTGAGATAAGAGCGAGTGGGACGCGTTTCCCTCGGTCCGTTTGATGCTTCTGGGCTTAGGATCGAGCGTAACGTCTATCGATGTTAAATTTAAAGCAACATTTCACTGTATTAATTCGATCGCGAACTATCTTCACGAACTTCACGATGCGACTCCTCTGTCTTGGGATGATATGACCTTGAAAGGCATTTTATCAGTAGGATAATAGCTAAATGTATCGTTGCAGTTCGTTCTCAGAAATAGACATTATTTGATTTGCAATGATATTGAAAATTATTTTTTTCTTAATGGAACGGTATATTTTTGTTAACGATAGGATGATGGTTTATAAAATATGAAATTCGGAGTAATAATGTAGAAGTCATAATTATCAATTGTTGTTTCAACAGTCATAAGAAATGGTTTGGACATATGCCTTGCAACATATTTCGGTAACTATTTACTTTAGTGATTCCTCACTGATTTTGATGACCTTTGAAATATGTTGGCAAGGTCAATATTCTGAACAACTTTTCCCTATACATATAACTGGTGCTCGACTTTAGTTTCCAAGATATTTGCAAAAATCATTTGGAAATTTTTTTGATTTTAAGATTGGGTCGAATCTGGGTTGTGTATTGGGTTATTTCTTGGTTGACACAACTCGGACACAACCATAGCTATAACCTTAACTCAATTATTAGTAGATGTATAGGGTAATCATGTTTGAAAATGAGTGGTATTCGAATATTAAGGCGTGTCACTACATGTCGCGAACAGCACAATATTACATACAATAATATCAAAAATATTTTGGCAAATATCTTAGAAACTCATACCGAGCGGCGGTTACATGTATAGGAAAAAATTGTTCCGAATATCGACCTTGAAAACATAGTTCAATATCGTTAAAATCAATGAGGTCATCAGCTTTGCAAATAATTACCTAAACAACTGTTGTTTATATGTTACGATCAAGTGTTTAACATGGGCATTGTATAGATCACCCGAGTTTTGGGCAATGCGTATAATACCTTTAATTTAAACCACCTTTCTGCTCGTAACTAAAAGAAACACACCCAACTGAACTACATTATTTTCAACTCCTATCTGGACAATAGAGTAGCGAATGGTGATGTGTCTAGTTTTGGAGGAGAAAGTTGGTTTAATGGAAAGTATTTTACACATTGCCCAAAAAATGGAGCATTCTATACAACGCCTGGTCATTTTACAGAATGCCCATGTTAAACACATTGATCGTAACGTATACATGCTGCTAATAAGTAGCAATATACTATTATACAATAGTATTATAATTGACATAATGATTGAAATTTGTTCGCTGGTTTGTATCTAGGTTGCGTCTGGGTTGGGTTTTGTCACAGAGATGCAACCCTAATACAACCTAGATGCAGACCTAAGTTAAAATCACCGTAAAAAAATTAAAAAAATATTTTTCTGTATAACTCGGAAACTAAGATCGAGCGGCGCTAACATGTATAGGGAAAAGTTGGTTAGAATATTGGCCATAACACCATATTTCAAGATCATCAAAATCGCTGCGGAATCACTAAAGTAAATAATTACCCATGTTTCATATAACTCAATTCAAGATAAATATTCAGGTGTTAAATTTGAAATAGGGCACCCTTCATTGATCTTTAATGTTTATTTCTCTACGGTACATAACTGATTCAACCTTTCTTCAAAAATCATAACGGGGTATACAATTTTTCATCCATTTTACATATTTCTCGGATAGGTACGTAATAAAATGAGTCTCGACGAAATAACGATCCGACGATTTCTCGATAATGACGTTAGGTAAACAAAAACAGAAAGCTTAGACGAGAAACGAACGAGAAGTGTAATAACGAGTAGAACCTACTTTTTCATACTCGTTGCATTCAAAAAAAAAAAAACATACAGACACGGAGTTAAGTCAGCATTAACCCAGTTTTAAACTTCTACGAACATAGCCACGTTCTTTTTTACCTTCCGCGATCATATTTTCGATAATGCTACAGGAATTTTATAATAAACATGGTTCACGTAAAACATAATACTCAACGATGCATGAAAATAACTCTTTGTTACGTTCCACTTCACTCCACCTCCATCTTATCACCATATTAACCACTAATAATATGAAAATCATTATCATTATTATTGTTATTACCACTATCATTACTGTTACTATTTTTATTATTATTACTTTTTTTTCTTTCCTTCCATTTGATTGGGGTAATAAAGCTGGTTATATGGGCCTTTGCCAGATCTATTAATGCTCTTCTGTGTTAAGAAATGATCAGACTATGTTACATGTTTTTAATATTATTGCTTTCTGCGTTTCTTCATGTATGCGTAGATGTATGTTTAGTGTTGCGAGATGTTTCTTAAATATATTCGGGGTGATTCTTGTTACGGATATTATGAATGACATTATCAGGACTTTCTGCTATTTCCATATTCTTTGTATCTCTTGGACAAGTGATGTATATTTTTCTATTTTTTCATGGTATTTGTGTTGTGTGTTGCTATCTGTGAATATTGATACGTCTATAAGATATGTTATTTTGTCTCGTTTGAGTATGACCGTGAGTTCCGGTCGGTTGAACTTCATTATTTTGTCTGTGTGTAACGTTAGATCCCAATATAATTTATAGTTCTTGTATTCTAAAATTGTTGGTGTATTTGTAGTATGGTGTTAGTATTATTATTGCTATTATTATTATCATTATTACTATTATTGTCATCTGTATTATTAATACTGCGTACATAACTGTGAAACGGCTAAAACCTTAAGATCCTATCCCCACTACCACACCATGTTCTTCGCCTCTTTCGAGTCCTCGATCGCTACAAGACCTTTCTTAACCCCCACTCCCTTTCAAAAACAAACCACTCTCTTTTTCCTAATTTCCTAATTCCGAAAATCACCACTGCCACTCACTCAAAAGCCAGCACTCGTCATCGAAAAACCAACTCTCATCGACGACCAATAAAGCTACATTTTCAATTACAAAATTTCCTGAGTTGTTCTATCTATTCAGAGCCGAACTCATTGCGCCCGGATCGTATCTACATCCGGCATGTAACACCATTTATCGAAGAAAATGTGTTTATTCACGATTGTTCTAGAAAATAATCATTTGTTGCATATAATAAACGACTTGTTTCACCGGTCGCAACCTTTTTCATTCGGAGTCCTCCTCGATTTACGAGCATAGTCGGTAAAGAAACTTTTTTAGTTCGGGCACCGCTTCCACCGATTTGGGTCGCGTCTATGCCACGTAAATAATTTATGTTACGATCGATGTGTCAATAAAGTGCATAGTAGAACCGCTCGCGCTAGGAGCGCGATACGCTAATTAGTCGGAGGAGGAGGAAAACTAATGATCTCCCCGTTCGACACGATAAATCCTTTGGTTTATATGCAAATCACTTTATTCTCTCTACCCGTAGGAATGAATTATTACGTTACAACAAATACTTTACTACGTCGAAACACGCTCGATTCTTTGGACGACGGACCGTGCAACAGCGAACCAAAGCTCCGAGAGCGAGATAATGGTCGATAAAAGACGAATTCTTGGTGGAGAACTTACGCTTCTAGCAACGTAATTATAAAGCGAGGCTATGTCGTCATATATACGATCCTTTGGGTCCTTTAATTTTCTAGGAATTCCTGGCGATCCTGGAGACCACGGCTGGCTAATTAAAAGTCCAGCAGAAAATGGCCGGCACGAAACGGGAGAAATAAATTAGAACGCGCGAGACGGCAAGAGGATTCGATTCTCGCGAATCTCGGAAGGATAGGAGAGGGTTGGGGGGTTGGAACGAAGTCGTGGAGCAACGAAGAAAAAGAAGAAGAAAGGCGCACCGAAGGACGATGGCCGGCGAGCCGTTAATACGCGCCCTCGGCGAAGTGGTCCATTAGTCACGGCTCGCCGGAGTTCCCAGCTAAATTTTCGTCTACTACGCTTCTCGCGGAACGGTCGCGAACGAAAAGTTTGACCGGCCACGGCCGGCTTGTACTGCCCGTTCTAAAGCGAAAGAGAGAGAGAGAGAGTCGTTCGTTAGTCCCGGCACGGACTTTGAAATACCGTGCTTTCGTGTTTTCTCTCGTGCTACATATCGCCCGGTTGCTTCCAACTTATTTCGTAGAGAAAGAGAGAGGGTGAGTCATTTCTGGTTCGCCATCGCAAAAATAGTTAGCGGTCGTTCTCGATTCCTTGTTTATTCTTCTCTTTCTCTTCGAACCGGTACCGTCCGACTTCCGTAAGACCGCGAGCTAATTTTTCTTTCGTACGTTTTTCAATAGGGTCACGGAAAATACAAGAGGTACAAAACGTTAAAGAATGGATCTCGCTTGAAAAGATTCTTTTGTAGAAAATTTACAAGCTCTAAACGAATTTGTTCTTATTTAGTTATGTTTTTTATTGGAAAAACGTCTTTAACACTAAACTTACCGACGTCAAATGCATACCTATTATCACTGCATGCATTTATTTAACAAGTAAGGTACGGAAGGGTAATATGGCCACTTTAAGATTTGAACAGTTATGACTAAGACAAAAAATTTTTTTTGAAAAAAATTTATTGTCATCCGAGTTACATATGTATGCAAAGTTCCAAGTCGATTGGATATGTAGAAGTGGATCAAATTGAGCTTACAAGATTTGTACAGGACATACATACGGACAAGTGAAACTAAATAAAAGCTTGTAATAATAAAACATAACAGCGAAGAATAAACAATACCACAGTGTTCTATGATTAAATCTTTATTAATAACAAGCCGAAGTAGAAACTCACATTCATTAGTTTCTTTGGAATAATTAAAACAAAAAAAAAGTGCGAAATGGCCATACTTACATATCTAGGAGAAAATATGGCCAGCACAGTGACTATGGAAAAAATAGTAGTAAAGTAAGTAAAGTGAATTTGATTTTTGAAAAATTTTTTAAATTTGGGTACTGGTCCGGTTAATGAGTTTCGCGGCATCTCACTTTAGGAAACCCACAAAATCACATCAGCTTTCGCGTATCTCTAACCGGTTTTGAGATATCTAAAAAAATTTTAATTCACTAAGCGGTAAAAGGAAGAATCTACAATAAAGAACGTTACATGTAGCTGCTCGCCGTGATTGGCCGATCTTTGTTAGTTAATAACTGTTTAGCTGAGCTGAATTTCGGAAAATGGTATTACACTTTTCGACTCAAATCATTGATGTGCACATGTAGTTTTCCGCTTGGACACCTGGGACCGGGCACCCTGTTTACCATAATTAATAATTACATGTACCTAATGATTGACTTTATGCAAGGAATGCATAAAAACGGCTTGTTCGAGCAAATGCTGCAAAATGTAACTAATCTTTTAGTTTTTAGTCTTGCTACTTCAGTACCGAATTTTTTTTACATTTTGTTTATAGCAAGAAGTGCAACGTTCTCTCAACGTCACCGTTTTGCACTCTTGCTTTTTAATTTCGTGTTGTTTTCCATTTATTTCGTTCCTTTTTTACTTAACAAGTTGAAACACAGCAGGATTTTTTTACTAATCGAATAGTTTCGATCTTTTCGACTTTTACCATTGTGACAGCAACAGCGGTTAGACTATAAATAAAAATTAATTGATTCAATATGAATATCATAGAAAATTTTTTAATAATTTATATAAAAAATTCATTTTTAATGGTGAAATATAAAAAAATATAAATTTATATAATTAAAAAATTATAATTTAACAATGTTTGTAATAAACTAGGATTAGATACCCTATTATAATACAGTATAGATTTAAGTTTCAGAGTATTAAATGTTAAATCATTAAATTTATAAGATTTGACGGTATTTTATTCAAATTGTAACTAATTATAGCGCCACGTGTATCATAAATGGTGCACCATATGATAACTACTCTAAAACAAACTATTCACTTATGGATTAACGATATAATGAAATATTGTATAATATATAATATATAAATCTTCAGTCAAAAAATTAAATGACCTGAACGACATGTCGAGCAAAAACGGCTCGCCACAGGACGTGTTAATAAATAATATTAAATAAATCAAATTTGCGATAACTTTTCATAAATTAAACTTCATTATTATGAAAAACGAGAAACAAGAATCACATAACCAGTCATTTGACCGATCGTGGTAGGTTTAGTGTTAAAAATGTCTTCATTATTTTCTACTCACGAAACATGTTTCAAGGTAGTAGATACGAGATACGAAAAGAATAGCTAAGAACGCGAGAGAATATACAACCTCCTGTGAGAATGGGATAGAAAACGAATAGGCGGGAAACACGAACGACGAGGGAAATCGGATCGCATAGCTTTCCCATGCGAATCGAAAGCGCCGCCCGGGTCTGGCAGTTGCCGCTAAAGGGGACGACGCACGACGTCGCTTTATAAATGGAAACTGTTACGATGCTGCATCGAGCGCGTTCAGGAACGCTACCGAAGAGGAGCGCGATGGCTCGGAAACGAGGAGATGCGATTACGCGATATAATCTTAAGATAGCAACTTGATACGCATATTTCTCTCTCTCTCTCTCTCTCTCTCTCTCTCTTTCTCCGCTCTGTCTTCTCAGACATGATTAAAAAGTAATTAATACCGATGTATCGTTTCCGAATAGGAAGAGGAGACCGGGACAAGTTGATACATTTTCTAGTTTTTAATTTTTGTAACTTTTATTTGAAATCACTTTCAAATAAAAAATATACTATAATATACTTTGGCCTTCCTCCTTATACATATAGTAAAAGTTAGGGTTTAAAAAAATAAATCCAAAATAAATTAGAGAAAGTTTATGCGAGGTAAGCAAAATGTATCAACTTGCCCTATTGTTTATTGGTAATTTGGTTTGTTCTAGTTATCGTTTTCCAGAGCTGTATTAGCTTGCCCCACAATGCGGCAAACAAAATTAACAATAAACAACAAATCACTTTTTAAATCAGAATAACAATTAATACATGTATAATTTAAAACATATCACATTAGTGATATTAAACCTTCTTTTACAGAATCATAAGCTTCTTCCAAAATTTCTTGTGGAATTTTATTACAACTCGTTTTTTTAATAGAATTTTGTACCATTTATTTACAAATAAAAAGAAAGAATCAGATTAGAAATAGTCAGGGCAAAGTGATAAACTGTATCAACTTCAACATTACATAGAAAATAAAAAAAAGGAACTTTTTCAACTTTTTTATCTGAGCATATAATAGAAAGTTAAAAACTGCCTTTTATATACATATTTAAAAAAGATACATGCATACTGTAAATGCATACTGTACATGCATATAAAAATAGTTGAAAAAATGACTTTATTTTCTATGTAATTTTGAAGATTTTGACTTTTTTTAAACAAAAACGCTACGATATACAGAGTGGGGCATATAAATAGGAACACCTAAATATTTCTATATTTTTGGTCCCATGAAAAAGCTCCATAAGACAAAGTTACACTATTTTAAGGGAGAAATGCAATGGTAACAAAAAAATTTTTTAGGTTCATTTTTTAAGATTTCAAAATCACCAGTAATTTTTTATATGGAACAGTATATTTTTTTTACGATAGCATGAAAAGTAATAAAAAAACTACATTCGGTAAACACCATTTTTTGACATTGACAAAAAATATTTTTTTATGCAACATTGCATAAATGAGAATGGCAACTGTTTCGAAGATTTATTATGATTTAAAGTGTTTAAGGTTTTAAAGTGATAGGTGCAAGCCACGATGCACAACAGATATCATTTAAGTTAAAACACATAAGTATTAAAATTCTACATTTGTCGCATCTTGCCGAATGTAGTTTTTTATTATCTATCGTTCTATCGTAAAAAAAATATACTGTTCCATTTAAAAAAATACCGGTGACCTTGAAATCTTCATAAAAAAATGAACCTAAAAATAAATTTTTTTACCATTACATTTTCCTCTTAAAATAGTGTAACTTTGTCTTATAGGGTTTTTTCATAAGACCATAAATACAGGGTGTATTCGACCATATGTAGTCAATCGAGATTCCACGTGTAGCCAGCAATAAATTGAGTCGAAATAAGTCATAAAAGTTAACATAAGCAAGGTTAGTTAACGAGTTATTTATTATTAAAGATAGGGCGAAAAAGCGGTAGGCGGCGAGCTGCGGCCATGCTATTCTGATGGCGAGACGCTAGAAGAAAGAGAGAAAGGAAGGGAGAGAGAGAGAGTCCGCGTGAGTCGCCAACGTAAGGTAGCGCCGTGGAGGAAAGGAAGAGAGAGAAAGAACAAAAGAGGAAGGAAGAGCGAAAGTAAACAATTCGATGCTCGATCGTCTCGCCCGCCGCTCCCCTCGCCGCTCGCCATCAGATTAGCATGGCCGCGGCTCGCCGCCTACCGCTTTTTCGCCCTATTTTTAATAATTAATAACTCGTTAACTAACCTGGCTTATGTTAACTTTTATGACTTATTTCGACTCAATTTATTGCTGACTACACGTGGAATCCCGATTGACTATATGGTCGAATACACCCTGTATAGGAGATATTTATAGGTTTCCATTTATATGCCCCACCCAATATAGTAAACTAATCCTTTTATATGCTCGTCACAATTAAAATCGTTTAGTTCAATTATTAAAAGTTCAATTATACTATTTTAAAGGGTGTACGGAGACATTTTTGGCAAACTGTAAAGCCTCCAAACGGTTTAAGAAGACGACACAAATATTTATTTCGTGCTCATAAAAACCAAAAATGCTAATGTCATAGTACATAGACGTAAGCAGTGAAGTAAAAGTCTTGAGATGGTTCGCCGTAATGAAATACATATACCCAGTGTCCCGATAATTGCATTGTATCAACTTGCCCCGGTCTCCCCTATCTATCGCGAATGCAATGGAAAATGACGGTGATCCTTTCGACGTCGCGAAAGGAGCGTACGTGTAAATGAAAAATGGCCTTTTTTATGTCAGCTCGACTCGTATTACAAACGGGGCTGGATGGTAACGTAACGTTCCGCGCATAGAATGGAAAATACTCTCGTATCGCGAGTATACGGGTAAACCACCGGCGTACCGGAGAGAAAAAGGGAGAAAACAGAGAAAGAAGGAGTGAGAGAGAGAGACGACATCGTATGGCCGGAAGCTCGAGCTACGCCAAGTTTCCGGTTATCTAGAGTCACCGATCGTTACCGCGTATCTCGCATTGGACGTTGAAACCCATTTTTTCTCCTCCCTCTCCCACTCTCGTAAAGCCCACGGCAATGTAGACGAGAATTATATCCCGAGGGATCGCCGTTCCTTTTCTCTCCTAGGAACCGTCGTACACCGCTCCGTCCGTCTCGGGTCTCCCTTTCTCTCGCACGCTTGCATGCTCTCGCAATTCCGCTTGTATTTTGTTTTGAAAGAAAGGTGATCTTGACATAGCGCGTTTATATTTTATGAACTCCAAAGTACCGCCGCCGCCACTCGTTCTTAGGCACGAAGGCCGAACCGTAAGATTAAATCGATCGTTCCTATCGGAGCACGGTGATCTTTATGGGAAGGATTTTCTTGCTGGGAACGGATCGTCGAAGAATCTCTACTTTTTCGAGCTTTACAGAAACGAATTGAGCCGTCTTTACGAACATTCGACAATTAATTGGAATTGCCCTTTCGTATAACGAATTAAGAACTTTAAATTTATGACTCCTGTTTTTTTATGCTGTTATAGGTACTATGCGACTATGATTATAGTCATATGCAATCACTGTCAGAATAATTTTTTGATAATTGAACTAAACGACTTAAAGTTCAGCAAGAACATAGACGGATTAGTTTATTATATATCGTAGTTTTTTTTGTTTTGAACAAATAATAATCTTCAAGAGTGGGATAAGTGGGTCCAACAAAAAAAATGTGGGGGACCGAAACTTAACTGCCAAAAATGGCACGTATGTGATGTAGTTGAAATTTTTATAAAGTTTAACCTTATTTCTCAACAAAAGTTGATTTATTTCCAAGAAAAAACATGTTTCATTTCACTCTTAGTCCATTTTTATATAAACTACAAGATTTTATTACAAATATACAAGTTTTTAGTCAGGGTCCAGATGGACTCGACGATTCCAGTTGCGTTGGTAGAAATGACGATTTCGTTTAAGGGTTAAATCGAATTCGCGTAAGTCAGGGTACAACTTTGGGTATAAATACATATAAATTTTGTTTAATTGGAAACAAGACTTAACAAGGACACTAGGGTAGAAGAAAAATGTTTAATAAAATAGCAGGTTCTTTATACATATTAATACAAAATATTAAAAATATAAATTGTCGACTTACTTAACTTTCATCGATCGTAAAATAGTAATCATGAATGTAGAGTTCATGCGTAACTTGTTCAATGCATTACAATTGAAGATAGTAGGCATAGTGTTGCCAAGCGAAAAAAAAAACAACATCGCGCATTGTCGAAAACCTGATAACTCCGAATTCACGAAAGTCGGGGTATTATTGTATACTTCAACCTGTTTTGTATGGTCTTTTTTTGTGCGATTTTTTTGTATGCGCAAGATAGTTCTTTAATTTTTGCGAAAATGTATTTGTTATAAATGTATTTGTTAGCTAATTATGAATTTTCGAAATACTGTTTTTGTGCGTTTCCTTTTATGCGGTCCCTATTCCCCGCACAAAAACAGGTTTGAATATCTATGCACGCTGCAAATTGCATCCAAATCGATTAACATTGTTTAAAGATTGCAGCAAAGGCCGAAAATCAGCAATTTCGGCGATTGTCGTAAATCTATAAATAGCCGTTTTTTTATTTTCATTATAAACTCGGATAAAAAAAATTGGAAAAAGGATTTTTCTATTCGTTTTGTAATTTCAAAAATTCTGATTATTTCAAAACAAAAAACCACGATATATAGTGTACTAATCCTTCTATGTTCTTGCCAAAATTCAAGTCGTTTAGTTCAATTAGAAAAAAGTTATACTATTTTAAGGGCTGTACGGAGACATTTTTGAAAGTGACTATATATTTTTCCTTTCGAAGCATATGGACTTTTACCTTTGAATAATATTTATAATAAATATAAATGGTTCAATATATTATATGATATACTAAAAATATTATATCAAAGTACTACGTTCATTTAAAAAAAAAATGTTACAGTAGAACCTCGATTCCGAACGTTCTATTATCCGAACATCGGTCAACCTAAGCTGCGTATTCCTGCGGCATTATAAGCCCTAATCGTACCACGTATTTTTAAAACGAATCATACCACGATGTGACTCTCAGTCACTTATGACAATAAAACGAATGATTAAAATGTTATTGTTTTTGTTTATAGTTTAATTGTTAATTTAATGTAAAAGCCCGAAAAAACTTGGAAATGCAATATGACATAATAAAAATTTGAATAAAAATTTCAAATGTAACTCAAAGTCATGTCGTGGTCCGATTAAGGTTAACATTAAAACAAAAAAATGCCATCTATTGAGTATATCAAGTTTGTTGCAAACCCGTTTAAAATTGGCAGAGATATTCACGATACTCATATATGAGTAATTACTAGCCAACTGGTTAAATAGTCTGTTAACATTTTTTTAAGGTCATCGTACCTATAGATATATTTCTTTTTCGACGTATAACAAAAAAAATTAACGTGATATGATATTAGTGATAAATATTAAGATTTAAAAAAAAATTAACTCAAAGTACATATCGAACGTGATTCAGCTACAAAAAGAATTCCAATAAAGCCTCTCTCTCTCTCTCTGCCTCTCTTTTTCACTCACATTCGACGTCTTCGGTAGTTCTCTGAGAAAAGCTTATTTATCGTCGACGTCGTAAGGAAATACATCTACTCGAGTCAGCATTAAACCGCTTCAACGTCGTTCACGCTCGAGATTCGCGTGCCTATTAACGATAACTCTCTTCATTTTTCTCGTCGGGAGGTCCCGGCTGGATTTAGGACTCCGCGGCAACGACCCGTTGCGTGCGAAATACGAGCTCGTAATTACGATTCGCGTAGAACTGTCAAGAAGTTTCGCGTTATTCGCGCGAGCTATATAAAGAACGATAGCACCTTCGAGATAAGCCGGAAACGTTCTTGCGTCGTAAAGAATCGTAGGATAATATTTTCACGTGCGGTTGCTAGCGTTCGCGTCTTCTTGGTACTCTTTACGAAATTTATTATATACATAGAGTCGGTGGAATGCATTAATACGTTCGATGCCACATCGATCATTAATAACCACCGCACATTTAATCATTCATGATTATATATTTATAATAAGAACAATTTTATTATGATCACTTAGGGTAAAATTCGTAGTCAACGCGTTCAGCAGCCTAAGCAAAGATACTTTACCAATGAGAGGGACATGTCGGACTCAAAAAAAAAAACTTTTGTAATTTTTACTAAGCTGTTTTGTCGGAGAACAGAAATATATTGTTCATAAACAATCATATCAGTCGTGTTTTATACTTTTTAGGCACAACCGCAAAGAGTTCCTTATTTGAGGTCTAATCATCAGGTACAAAAAGAGTACCTAAGTGTATTATATTTAAGTAATTGAATCGGTGAGATTGAGAACTGTACTCTCTAAATCTGAATTAGTGAAAAATCACTAATTGAAAGTGTATATTTACTATTCTAAAACGTGAAAACTAGACCACCAGCAATTAGTGAATATTCACTGTTCGAATTAGTAGAAAGTAGCCACATATTGAAGTCGTGAAAGTTCACTAATCTAGATGTAACCTTACTAATTTACTTGTAGATTCAAGCAGAAATTGCTTTTTTTTTTGGTTGTGAATTGATTACTCACTATTTGAATTAGTTAAAAATTCACTTATTCAGCTTTAGAGAGTACAAGACCAAATGTCTGAATGTTTGAAAAATAAAATATTTATAACGTCTGTTATGCTTCTTACAGGTTCAGTATGTAGGTACAGATAAGTTGTAGTGTATTACTTTAGACGTCCTTTAATAAATACGAACTAAATAAAACTAAAAATGAAATTTTTCGGTTTAAGCACTTTTTATATATTGACAAAAAAACAGACTTGGACTAGTACTGTTTTTAACCTCAATATTGGTTTGATTAGACTTTGAGGTGAGAATTGCAAAATATAAAATAATGTCATATAGCAAAGCATATTTTATTTAACAAAGATATAAAAAATAATCAGATTTAGCTACCAGCATCATCAGGAGCCAAGGCCAGGACTTGTACTATTTTTGTTCCCAATAGATACCTTTGTTGATTTACAATAAATTAAGCTCAGCTTGATTATACCGTGGAGAATTGAGAGTAAGAACAAAACAAATCCAGAACTTATTCGGTTTTTATTTTTAATTCTGCACGGTAAGCTCTGGTAAATGACTACGGCGAACGAAAATGCCAAATTTTTTACTTTTACTGTTTTTAATCTCACCAACTCAATTGCAGTTTTATCCCTTAAATGCGCGATTATTTCATTTAACTTAACGAAATTACACCGTATAGATTTGGGGTCATTTATTATGGAAACAATAATTTTTTAAATATTACACTAAAAAATAATGAGTAAACGCGCAATGCAGACAATTGGCTACGTAGCTGCTCCATTCCAAATTTATGAAAAAGAAGATTCCAAACAGCTATTTGTAATAAATACATCAATTTCTTACCTCTTTCCCAATATATTGATATAATTTACTGTACGTAAAATGATGAATTTTTCATTTAAATAATCAATTATAAACACCGACAAAATCACCAAAATCTAAACATTTCACCTTGACAGTCGAAAGCAGTTATTTTTTTCAAAATAGCGCCAAAACTGATTTGATATCTATTTTTTTTTTTAATTTTCCATAGTTCAAGTGATGTATCAGGTGGGTTCAGAAACCCAAACTTTTTGCATTTGTTTTTTTTTCTACTTAAAGGGTTTGTATACAAATGGCAACAAGGCTCATTTAAGGGTTAAGTAAGTAATTAATGCTAAACAATATTCCTAATAATAATAAATCTAGAGCCCCGATATAAGTTCTTGCATAAGGCTTCCTTGCTGCAGCAGACATCTGCGAAAGAAAGGGAATTCTCCTAGCGGGTTTGATTTTCAGTTCCGCGGGATGCTACCGGCAATTACTCGAGGAGGGCGCGCGCTACCCATTGTGAATCCGTCGAGAGACGCTGGTCGATTACTACGTCCGAGGTGGAGCCGTTATGTCAATTTGCATAATGCATCGATTAAATAAACGGGTTGCGGTCCTGTCCGATGTCGTCGAGTACGCGGAGTCGTGGCTGTCGCGCGCGCGCCCGCACCGCAAAACAATTATTGACAGCCGAATTCTCCATGCCGCTCGTGCTCCATACGACGCCACGTCAAAATTAATACACGCCGTCGTACCTTCTTTTCTCATCGATGTTTCCGCGACACGTCTGCTTGTATACAATATGTTACATAACCTCTAAGCATAACAGCATGACTGATCCCAACGTACGAAAATGATACAGTGAATGTAGAATGTATTGTAACACTTTTTGACAATAGAATTACCGACGTTAGGGATGGGATCAAGTTCAATATGGACTTACAAATCCAAGTCAATTTCAATAACCAAGTTTCACTTCATGGGTTTCGATTGCTACTCAATAACAATAAAGTTTCAATGAGTATACTTGGAATGTACTTATTTTATACAAGTTGGTTTCGAATTCAAGAACAATTACCTGTAGGTTTAAAAATGTACTTGTAAGTGGTTCGATTTTCGAAAGATTCGAACCTTTTACATGTAGTACTCGAATCCTCAGTAGTTGTCACGATACAATACCATTGAAAAGTTAAGCTTCTTTGTAATGCTAGAAGGTATGCGTCAGTCTTTCTTTTTCTCGACTTCTCGACCTCTGATCAAAGTACTCATAAAAGGTTCGAACCTACTGAATCAGGGTTTGAATATATTTGCAAATGCCGATTACTTTACTCAAATACTTACAGAAAGCTCGAATTTATCTCGTCTGGATTCTAGTCTGCTTGAAAGTACTGTTTTCTTTGTTCGGAGTACTCATAAAAGATTCGAAACTATTCAGTTAGATTCGAACCTACTTGTAAGATACTTAATCCTATCCCTAGCCGACGTTAACCCCTGGCCCTATGATTTAATTTAACACATAATGAAACTAATATTAGAAATTGAGAAATAAACGAATGTATAGTTACAAGAAATACAGTTCACAAGCTTGCCCAAACAGAGATTAACGCATAGCGCATCGTCCAACTGAATCTATTTCTGTTCATGCAGTTTGTCGAAGAATTTCTTCGTATAAGTTTTTTCAAGTTTTTACATACCGTTGAAGGTTGAGATGTTTTAAATTGTCATTCGAAATTTAAGACTTTAACATAAGGCATAACCAATCACCCGACTATACCAAGGTTATTATACTATGACGTCTCCTTCTCAATGATTACATGTAGTAGCGTTAGCTATGCTTTAATCCACAACGTTTAGAGTTTTAAAATTTAAACTTCCGCGCCATTTCCCGTCTTCCGGTACCATCTGAAGGTCACCACCAACATACTTCATTATTGTTCGTTGTGCTCAACGATCCACACGTGCGGAGAAAAATTGTTTGATATTTTTTTATTAATTAATAATCAGCAATATGGGAAAGGATAAAAAACGAAAGCGTTCACTTTCCCCTTCAAGAGATAGAAGAAGAAAACATGAAGAAAATGAGGCGAGATTGGAAAAGATGGAAAATCAATTAGATAACCTAACAAAGGTTCTTGGCCAACTTGTTAAACAAAAAGTTATAGATGAAGTTGCATCGGTCCACAGCGATCTCGATATAATTTCAGGTAATAAAATTTCGATAACCTAAAATAAAAATTTACGTGTTTATTTCCACACGAAAAAACACGGCACGTATTCCACACGAATCGTGCATCCCAAAAAGGGTTGTTGATAATTACACGTATGACCTCGGTCAAGTAAAATATAGTCTCCATACGAGAAAAATCAACAGCAATATGTCTTTTCAGACGATCTTTCCAACAAGGAAAATGATGCCCGTAATGCTAATAAAGTAAATGAGCCGTCATGTAGCAAAAATAGCATGCCTCCTGTGTGCGAGGAGGAGGTCCAACAGGATGATATTGAAGAGCGTATATTAGACGATGATATACTGCAGATTCTAGGAGAAGATCCTAATGCGAAATCCGACAACTTGCACCATCTTCACGTTGAAGTGACAAATCGTTGGAAAGTTTGGTTGCGAGAAGGTTTGCCAGATGAGATTAGGAAAACTATACTTAAAAAGTATCCGCGTAAGGGAGATCTATACACAGAGCCGCCACAAGTCAATCCAGAAATCGCAGCAGCGTTGTCTGAAATTGCTAAAAAACGCGATCAACACTTTGTTGATACTCAGCAATGCATTGGTTCAGCTATCATATCAGTCGGTGCAGCTATGTCTCTCTTATTGGAGGAGAAAGAAGAAGGCATCGATCAGATAAGATTGTTGGAGTACTTGTCCGATACTGGAAAGCTACTGTCCGATGTATTTCATCAAGAGTCTCGAGCAAGAAAGTCTTTCATCACCCCTATAATGAATAAGAGTGTTAAACCTTTGGTTGAAGCGTTACACTCTGACCAATGGTTATACGGTGAAAGGCTCGCAGATCAGATAAAAGAGGCAAAAACTATCGAAAGTGCGTGCCATAGCCTTAAAGCTCCGGAAAAGAATATTAAAAAACCTTTTCAGCGACAATTTCAGGGAAACTGGAAGAGCCCGTCTGCCTACAGACAGACGGGCACATTTCAGCAGAGGAAACGAGTCGTTCATTTCAGATCAAGGACTCAGTATCGACCAAATCAAACATTGAATCGGGACAAAAATCGGCAGACGAAGGATCTACCAAGGAAGTAAATCAGGTAGGACCAATAGCGGGCAGGCTTTCCCACTTTGTTGACGAATGGAAGAATATAACTTCAGATAACGTCATTTTGAATGCCATAAAGGGATATTCTATACCTTTTAACGAAATTCCTCGTCAAAGTCAGGCCCCTGAGCAACGAAAGTGGTCGGATAAAGAAACGAAGGCGATTAAGATCGAAATTAAAAAACTCCTGGAGAAGAATGCGATAGAAAAATGCGAAATTTGTAGGGATCAGTTTATATCTACATATTTCTTGGTACCGAAACCAGATGGTAGTTACAGATTTATTTTAAATCTGAAAAAGTTAAATGAGTTCTTAGTTCCACCTCATTTTAAAATGGAGGATATCAGGTCGGTTAAAAATTTAGTAACGCCGAAGTCATTCATGGCTTCCATTGATCTTCAGGATGCCTATTTTCTAGTTTCTGTACATAAGAGTTACAGAAAATATTTGAGATTCATTTTCCAAGATACAATATATCAGTTTAGATGCTTGCCTTTTGGTTTGTGTACTAGTCCTTACATTTTTACAAAAATAATGAAACCAGTCATGAATGTTCTGAGGACTAAGGGTTTTTTGACAACAGTTTACTTAGATGACATACTTTTTATCGCAAAAGACTTTGAAAACTGTAAAAATAATATATTAAACTCAAAATATCTTCTGGAAACACTAGGTTTCGTCATAAATATTAAAAAGAGTAATTTAATTCCATCTCAAAAATGTAAATTTTTAGGTTTTGTGATTAATTCGATAGATTACACTATAGAACTGACTGATAAAAAGAAAAGACAGATCGATTACTTAATTACTAACATTAAAATTGGACAAACTTGTAAGATTCGTGATTTCGCCACTTTTTTGGGTGTCTTAAATGCAGCTTGCCCGGCCGTAGCGTACGGCATCTCGCATTGTAAATTATTAGAAAGACAAAAATGGCTGGCATTGATTGCAAACGATGGCGACTACGATGGAAACATGATCGTAGGTACTAAGTTGGAAGAAGACATCAAGTGGTGGGGGGTCAATAGTGGAATTGGAAAAAACCCTATAAGAACAGCGGAATATGTACTGGAAATATCATCGGATGCTTCCTTGACAGGATGGGGGGCGCACTGTAAAGGACAATCTATTAATGGATGGTGGAATAATATTCAAAGAAAACGTCATATTAATTACCTTGAGTTACTAGCAGCATTTTATGCCTTGAAAAGTTTTGCATCAAACCTCAATAGTTGTGAAATTTTAATAAGATTAGATAATACAACGGCGATTGCATATGTGAACAAAGCAGGAGGAGTCCAGTATCCATTATTAAATCAATTGGCTCGGGAAATTTGGGCATGGTTAGAAAAACGAAATATCTGGTTATTTGCTTCATATATTTCTTCTAAAGATAATGTTCACGCGGATATTGCATCCCGAATCACAAATATAGATACAGAGTGGGAGTTATCACAGGATGTTTTTAATATAATAATTGAACGATTTGGTCCGATTACTATTGATCTATTTGCATCAAATTTAAATAGAAAAGTTAAAAAATATTGCTCAAGATTTCCAAACCCCGATGCATATAAGGTCGATGCTTTTACTTTGTCATGGAAAGATATAAATTTTTATGCCTTCCCTCCCTTTGCTTTAATTTTGCCGACTTTAAAAAAGATTATTACAGATAGAGCAGAAGGTATAGTTGTAGTGCCAGATTGGCCAACACAGTGTTGGTACCCTATTTTCCAGTCGTTGCTCAGGAGGCCACCAATTGTTTTTCGACCGAATAAAGGGTTATTAATGTCTCCTTGCAGAACACTAGAGCATCCACTGGCGAAGACGCTTTCCCTGGTGGTGGGGCAATTATCAGGCAGGCTTTTTTAAATAAAGGACTTTCACAAGCGACAACAGATATTTTGGTTAATTCAATAACTCAGTCTACACAAAAACAATATGAATCATCCTTAAGACAATGGTGGCGATTTACAATAGACAAGGAGTACGATATTTATAACGCAGACGAGCCTAAGATCATCGAGTTCCTCACAGAACGTTATAACAGTGGTGCCAAATATGGAACACTTAATTCAGACAGAGCAGCGATAAGTCTAATTACTTCTGGGAATACCTGTAATGAGAAGCTGATGTCACGATTCATGCGTGGGGTATATAAGAGCCGGCCGATTCGTCCTAAATATGACACCACCTGGAATGTTGATCGAGTTCTCCAATACATCAATGATATATCAAATCAAAGCAAGGTTGATCTTCGAACTCTATCAGAGAAAACAGTTACACTGATGCTACTCACCACTGCTCACCGCCTACAAACTATGTCATTGATTTACCTTGATAATATTTACCAAACTCAATTCGGAATCGAGATAAGAATCCCGGAACAGATTAAAACATCGAGACCTGGAGCCAGTCAACCAAATTTAATATTACCTTTCTTCAAAGAAAATGAAAATCTGTGCGTAGCCAAAACACTTCTACAATATATGGATTGCACCGAATCATTAAGAGGAGAGGATCAAGCTCTTTTCATTGCCACAGTTAAACCTCATAAATCAGTCAGTTCTCAAACTCTGGGTCATTGGGTAAAATCCTTCCTCAAAAAAGCAGGAATTGATACAAATAAGTTTAAGGCCTACAGCACCAAGCATGCTGCCGTATCTAAGGCACTGAATAAAGGCGTTAACATAGATATTATTAAACGTACGGCAGGTTGGTCAGAAAAATCTTCAGTGTTTGCGAAATTCTATAATAGACCAGTAATCGATAAAAACGATACATTCGCCCTTTCTATTTTAAGGAATAAGTAATAATTTTTTCTTTATGTTCCTGTTATATTAATTTGTTCTGTAATAAAAAAAAAAAAAAAAAAAAAAAATTTTACGCTGACTCTAAAGATCTACATGTAATCATTGAGAAGGAGACGTCATAGTATAATAACACGATCAAACGAGCCCGCCGAAGGCGGGCGAGGTTCGATCGGTATTATATGAAGACGTCTCCTTCGAAGATGATTACCTCCCACCCTCTATTGTGACCCAATGTATCCCGTAATCATCGAGCGAAAAATTTTTTGCAAATAAACTCTGAACTAATGAAGTATGTTGGTGGTGACCTTCAGATGGTACCGGAAGACGGGAAATGGCGCGGAAGTTTAAATTTTAAAACTCTAAACGTTGTGGATTAAAGCATAGCTAACGCTACTACATGTAATCATCTTCGAAGGAGACGTCTTCATATAATACCGATCGAACCTCGCCCGCCTTCGGCGGGCTCGTTTGATCGTGTTATTATACAAGGTATTCAAGTATAATTTCTCTCTAATACAACTCGTGTTTTACGTGTATGTCGTAACATTCGCACCACGAGTCCCACACTATAGTATAAGGCAAGGCTGGGCACATTTTATTTGAAATAAAATAACAAATGATTATTTGAAATACTCAATTTCAAATAAAATTACATTAATTACATCATCAATTTCATCAATTACAATTACTTCAATTAAATAAAATAACAAATAATTGCCATAGGAGGAGGAATTTTTATTCCGTAACCTCGGTTGCTTTTATACTACCAATAAATGTTCTTGATGTTGACATTATGGAAATAGAAAGTATTTGAAAAATTATTTTATTTGAATTTCAAATAACCAAATAATTAGGAAAAAATCTTATGACTGTTCAAATAAACAAACACATGATTATTTCAAATAACATGTAACCAAATAAAATTATTTATTATCTTAACGATTATTTTCCAAATAATTTATTTGGATAACGCCCTGCCCTGTTATAAGGCAAGAGCTTAAAACGTAGGTACGCTTATTTGTGTCACATTCGTCTATTTGACGAATAAAAGTAATTTGGTTATTTGAAAAATTGTGAGACGAGAAACATATTGGATTGTTCGAAAGTAACTTGAAATCTGAAGACAAAACGTTCGGGCCGTTTTGTTGTATAACATATTTCCAACTTTCTCATAATTTCAAAATTTTAAGAACTCAACACTTGTTTGGTTTTTCAAGAATAAATTGGTGGGAAATAATTACGAACCTATCAAACGGTAGTTCTAGAGCTAACTTTGTATCCATTCTTTAAACACCAAGTAACTTTTGCGTTAACCAAATACCTTGAAGATGTATAGGTATTTAGAAAATCTTATTTACTAAGTAACGCGTTAAATATTAATAAAACGAAATAACAAATCCTTACAGTAACGACAAAAACCACAAAATACAAATATCAAAGATCAACCAAACCTGAAACTAAATACAAATATTCGAGGGTCTCTAACATTACTATTTTTATGCGTAATACGAATACTATTTCCACTCATTCAACAAACGTTTGCACAAACTTTCGTTCTATTTAATCGTGTTTCTGGGTTTCACATATATGTAGGTACGTATTTGTAGTTAAACATTCTATCGGACGTATTTATAGTAGAACATAACTCCATACATGTGAAAAAACTACTCAAAGAATATATATATTGAATAAATATATACAATAATTATATACTGTACATATAAACTAGTATGTACTAATAGTTTATATTGACGTGCGTACACGACGAAATAGCGTTCCATAAATGCTCCATAACGGTTACGAGCTTGTCAACGGGTCGCAATTGGCGATGATTGACGTTCAACAACGTTGCTTTTCACATCATTGACCGATTAAAGTCATAAAATTAACCAGCGAAATTTTAGTAAAATCGAAGGGAAAGAGAGAAAAGCTTGTTTCTCTCTCCTCTTCCCTCTGTTTCTATCGCTATATATTATACTATTTTCATTCATTCTCGATGATGAATAATATGGACATTTCCCATATTCGTTCCAAATCGGAAGATCTTTATAAACCAAGGCTGGGCGTTATTCAAATAGATTATTTGAAAAATAATCGTAAAGACAACAAATTGTTTTATTTGGCTAAATGATTCTTTGCTTATTATTTTTTATTTGGTCAAATATTTATTCAAATAATTTTTTAAATACTTTCTAGTTCTATCATCTCAATATCACATCCAAAACACTTTTATTGTAAAAATAAATGAGGTCCCGGAATAAAAATTCCCCCTTCCTATGACAAATATTTGTTATTTTATTGAATTGAAGTAATTGAGATAAAAATTATATGGAAAGAATTTATTTGAAGAACACCCATAATAAAAATAATTTTCTTATGTTATTCATGAAATAAATATAATTGAGTATTTCATATAATTATTTGTTATCTTATATCAAATAAAATCTGCCTAAACCTGTTACAAACTACAAAAAATGAAGATTCTGCAATTCCTTTGAAAACCTACACGAGTAACTTCAATTTTTTTCCCCATATTCATTCTAAAAACTTGCGTACGTTTAATAAATATGTCTTATGACAGACAGCAATAAAACAGTTAAAACCCCTTCTATAGTTTACACATTAAAAGCAAAATCAGTACCTACTAAATATACCAAACGTTCTCGTAGTGGAGATTCGCTAAGAATAATAGGCCCGTAAGGAACGTGTTAAAAGACGTTAATCATAAGAACGGAGCATGATCGTGCGGACACACGCGAATCGTAAATAAGCATCAAAGAAGATGATGCATTATGCCGTCGAGCGTGAGCTTGCTCGTTGTTCTGTATCCTTGACATTAAAATCCAACGCCATCCCTACAGAAGGCCGGAGATAGACCGTTACATGGAGCATGACTTTTGCCCTTGTTAACTCGTTAAATGAGTATTCCTGTTAATCTATCCTTTCTCTCGCTTTCACACATACTTTTTCTGTGTATTTTGTACACGTTTTTAGATAAATGGTCGTTTCCAGGTTTTTCTTTGCTTTTTTTTTTGTACTTCACACCGATGAACAACGTGCAAAAACGCTATTGCGCGACGAGTCGTATCGCGTAAAAGTGCTCGGTAACGCATATTCATCAGTAACGAGGATCGATGAGCACCGAACTGTCCCAAAGAAACAATTTTATTTGGCTGCGTTTCCTTTTAAACTTTGAAACTCGGTGTCGAGTGTGACCAGAGACCCGAAATAAGAGTTATATTTAAATTTCGTAGAAAAATCTCTATTACTCAAAATTGAAAATAACTTAAAGTCATCATTAAATATTTAAAAAATTTATTACTCAAAAATATTTGCGGAGACTCTGCTCCCCCGCGAGTGATGTTTAAGGATTAAATTTGTTGCATTGCCTATTATATTTTGAACATGTTAGGATTAAATGATCTGTTGTAATCGAAACATTGCATTCTTTGCATAATGGAGCAGATTGATCCTTGAGTATCCTATTCTGATACGTGTGATGGCAACTTGGTCTCTTCTTAGTAATAGATGTGTTATACCATATTTATAAAAGATGGAAACGTTAATGTTTGAAATATGATTGGGTGCTAACAATTTCCATGTTGTTTCAAAGAGTCTTGTTTTCAAGTAAAGAGCACATATACGTCTGTAAGTCCGTTTCTAGGAAATTAGGGAATTTCGTAACACGACGATAACTCGTGAAGAGAACAGCTTTAAGAAGAACATTCAGTTCAATTAAAATAAAATAAGAACTAATATCCTAATCTAAATAAATATAAATATAAAAATATTAGGAGAGATACAAAATTTGTCAGATACGTGCATTGTAATTGATTATATTCACTTTTGGCCGACTCTTTAATTGAGTTAACTCTTTAATTTAATTAACTCTAAATCTAATTAATTAATTAGATGCAGTCCACTCAAATTGTCTCCTATTAGAAAAAAATCTGCTTTCGACATCTGAAGTGAACAAAATTTTAGGATCGGTTAGTATGCCAAATTTGTGGGTTGAACTATTCACATATGAAAAACTTACAAAAACCATGAGGTAACTGCTCTTTTGTCGAAATGCTTGAAAGGATAAGAGTTTATGCGAACTTACAAGTTTCTTTAGGATTTTTCCATATTGTAACTATGTATTGTAAATTATCGATTTCGTATAACGGCATTTGAAGAGGTTTCAACCGTCACAAGTTTTTCGAATATATTAATATTGAAAATTTAGAAGAATGTTTTTTTTCTAAATTTTGTCTGTGTTTGTGTCATAAACGATACCTTCATGCGAAATGTCAAGTCTCTTTATAATTTGTCCACATTGGAAATAATGGGATTTGATTGACAGAACGGAAGTGATCTTCCTTTACATCTCATTATTGCCACTTGTTGCACACATACGTATCGCGAGTACATGCCCATTAGTAGTACACTTGTAATGCTAGCGTGCTAACTTTAAATGGTTACAAAAAGAAAAGTTGTGTTTTATAAGGAAAGATATACGATACTTCTAACAGGGAATATATATTGAAAATTATCGATTCCGTATAACGGTATTTGAAGGTGTTACAACTGTCACAATTTTTACTAATACGTTAATATCGAAAATTAAGTAGAATTTCCATGTTTTTATAACTTTCCCTGTATCATAAACGATACATTCATGCGAAATTTCAAGTCTCTGGGTCTTTTAGAAGTGCGTTTGCATTTTTATGATTGCAAGTGAGTGAGTGGCAGAAGAACGAAAGTTTGAGGTTAAATAACTTAGGGGTCGCAAACCAGGGTCCCGACTCTCGGAAATAACGGGATACCCGACGAAAATGACAACTTTTGAATCCCGGAATCAGAATAATGAAAACTGCGATTTTCGGTATTAGTACAACAAAAAATAAAACCGTTCTTTTGATTGCAAAAAACCTATTGATGTCTATTCTTTGTGGGATGTTGAAAGTCTGAAATGAGACATTTGTGTTTTTATAATAATTGTTATTTATTAACTACTATAATTATTTTGCTTGTAAACTACCTATTAAGGTATATTATTTCTTGTGAGATTTGATAATTTAAGTCTGTGTAGTCACTGACTGAGTAATGCAATTCTTATTTTACTATTAGATTTAAGATTCTTTTTAATACTTACTGGAATGGAACTGAAACTAAATTTGTATTCTTTTAATACTAATAATATTGTGATTTTATATGGCTTTTCATTTGTTTACTTTTCCTTACACCGAAGAAATTAATTTTTAAAAATATCGGAAATATCGAAAATACCAGAAAACTGGTATTGAAATAATATTAATACCGAAAATACCTGTTTTAGAGAAAGGACTCGGTATTGCAATCGCTATTAAATATCTCATTAACTAATTATACAGGGTGTCTCTTTTTAATCTTTAAATGCGATTATTTCGAAAAGTATTAATTATTTGTTAAAATTTTTTGAACAAAACATATTCTACCTTGAAGGGGACATTCAATGGTGGACCTTTTTTTTCTCTGGGTGGAGGCGCCTCCGAGATTTGAAGTTAACCTTTGATTTTTTAAATGGAACCATATATTTTTGTTATGCCAGACATGTAGCCTAGCTCAAGACGAATCCATCGACATGCATTATGTTGACCTTGAAATGTTATTCAATGTCATTTTTAATTGTTATTAAGTGTGTAATTGTCGGAGGCGCCTCCACCCGATGAAAAAAAATGTCCACCATTGAATGTCCCTTTTCAAGATAGAATAATTTTTGTTCAAAAAATTGTTTCAAATAATTATTATTTTTCGAAATAATCGCATTTAAAGATTAAAAAGAGACACCCTGTATAAATAAGAGATTCAGAGAATCTGTTCCGTTTACAAAGTACCATCAATTAAATAAGATTTAAGGTTTTTGGTCAAATCCAGTGCAGAAATATGGGAAGATAGGATGAGTTATCAAAAGTATCAAGGCTCAAGATAAGCGATAATCGAGTGCAAAAGGTTAAGCGCAACAAATGAAGACTCTTCCGATCGTTCGAACGAACGTGGCACGAGCTTGAAAGATCTATGAGAGTTGGAACTGGTCCGATTAGTCGAACCAGTTACGCGATTTACACGAGCTTACGCGACCTCGCTGAAATTCATTCGAGTTTCACGAAGGATTATTCCGAGACGACGCGACGTAGACGTGGTAGATCATCGGTGAGAACGATTTTAAGCGATGAAAAATATCCACGATTACGTTGCAACTGTGACAACGGCTTACTTTCTAAAGCCGAATTAGTGATATTTTCACTAATTCAAATAGTGAGTCTGAAATGTAATAAAAATAAAGTGATTTCTGGTTGGATCTATCAGTAAATTAGTGATTTTCTAAGCTTCACATCTAGATTAACCCTTAACCACTGACATGTAATTTTGTTACGCTAACAATGACGTAAGAATGACATTCTTCCATGTACAGTAGGTGCTCTGTGACATTCGTCTACTGTGATTGTTTTAGATATATTTAAATATTTCATACATTTTACAAAAAAAATACAAACTGTTACATACATATGTACGTCAGTGGTTAAGGGTTAATGAAATTTTCACTAAAAAATTATTGATTTTGAGTTTAACTCCGCCTTTCGGAATAGTGAATATTGACTGTCAATCAGTGATTTTCACTAATTCAGATATACAGAGTACGATCTTTTTATACAACATCCACGA
Source organism: Ancistrocerus nigricornis (assembly GCA_916049575.1). Classification (NCBI taxonomy): domain Eukaryota; kingdom Metazoa; phylum Arthropoda; class Insecta; order Hymenoptera; family Vespidae; genus Ancistrocerus; species Ancistrocerus nigricornis. The sequence continues at coordinate 11,135,670 of OU696665.1, forward strand.
AAAAATATTGTTCGCCGACTTTCGATGCGAATCAAAGATGTATTAGGTCACCCAATAAGTTCGGTAACATTTATTCATGAAAAATCCCAAAATAGAATTTTTTAATTTCCATAACGATGAAAAAGGTCATTCGACTAAACCAGACACACACATTTTGTCTTTACTTCGAAATCGTCACAAACTTATCGGACGCCCCAATATAATTGTAGATTCTAAAGCTAAAGGTAGTTCATGTCACTGTGTTATAACCATGACTCGTTGCTTTCCCATTTAATAAAATGAGACTTTCCTAACATAGAAGTAAAGAACGCGAACGACCTCGTGTGTCAGACTTCGTTCGCGAAACATCAAGCAGTAATATTAAACGGCCGATCGAAAGTTGAGATAATCGTAGTAAAAGTTTGAAGTTTCTCGTGAAAAGTCATTGACATTTCGAGGGCTCGGCCGCCAGAAACATACATATATTCATTCCTCGAACAACGTTTGTACGCGGGGACGAGAAATACAACGTGTAGTTTGAAGAACTTACTAGGCTCGTCGACGTCGCCGAGGAAAACTTCCGCCACGACAAACCGAGCGAAAACGCTCATCAGCAAAAGCATTCTCCTGAGCATCCTGCGTCGCTATAACTGGATAGACGAATCTCTCTTTCTCTCTCTCTCTCTATCTATCCGTCCGTCTGGCGTTCTCGTTCAAATATCAGCCTCTTTAACTCCTGCGAACATGTAACTTCTCCGAAGTACTTGCTAAGTCAAGTTTCAATGAGTCAGGTCTTCCGATAATCCGAAATCCAACTCCTTCTGCTTGCACATCCAAGATTCTCTCTCTCTCTTCCTTGTCACTTTACAAGCACGCACACACGTAGCTGCACACTTCAACGGAGACCGACCGAATGGCTTTATTTAATTCTATATACCGTCGCGTTATCGTCGATTCATTATCAACGGACCCGATTTCATTCATGAAACGAAGACAGGAATATAACTCGTGTCGATCTCGTAACTCTCTCTCCCACGATGTCGTCGTCCTCTCTTTTCTTCTCTTCCTCACACGAACGAGCGTTCATTTTCCCGAGGAAACGGCAGAAAGCCGTCTATTTATGCTTCGACGTATCACAGTTGCGCGCGACATTAATGGACTTACTCGATCGAACGATCCACCCCTTATATATCCGTGCACGCTTCAACGATCGACCCTTTATATACATCGGTAAACTAATCATACGCGCCAATGACTTCCCGTCATCGTCGGCCGATAATGACGTAATGGGCCGACTTATGAGCGACCTGTAAAAATCGAAAACCAATGGATGTTCCTACGCCTCGGCCGCCAACGAGACAACGTCATATCGAAGAGTATACGTTATAACGCGACATCGATACAACCCCGCACACTCTTGAACGATGAGAAAAAGGATAATCCGCACTTCTCTTCTACGCTTCTTGCCGCTGCTACGATATTATCCTACTTCGTCACTTGCATTTTCTTTTCAATTAATCGATGTCTGCTTTCTTTTAATTTCGGAGAAAACTCTCTCGTATCGTCGACACGACGGACTGCACACTTTTGACACTTTTCTTTTACGATCAGAAGGAAACCACTTGTCGTACACGATTGTAATTTTTTTTTTTCTTGAAATATTTCTTAAGATGTTTATAAACAACGATTAGTAATTATTTTTACTCCTCGTTGATGATGCACGTAAAAGATTTTAACCTTCTGCCTAGATAATAGACTTGATCACAAACGTGGAAAAAGATTTGGATGTAGGATTAAAAAAAAAATAACGATGGATTTAGAGACAAATTTTGCAAATATAAAAAGAAAGATATCCACGAGAAACGATTAGACCCCTTCGCGAGACGGAAGGCGCGCTCACTGCTGCGTTGCGGCAGGCCTACTGACAGGGGCCACCGAGCTTTCGGCTTGGCTCGGTACGAATCGTGCGACTCCGTCGCCATCCGACGGCCGTTCAAAGTATTCGGACGATCACTTTTCCTACCTCAGCCGGCCATCGGGCCGCGCACGCACGCACGCGCACGCAGAGAGACAAACACATTCATCCACTATGCCATACTAACTACCACCTTCTTCGACCCGGATGAGCAACCCTCTTCTCAACCACCTTACAAAACGGCTAGTTATTATGTATCGGATGACCATGAGTGTTTATATAAATATAGGGTAAATGTATAAATGTTTTTGACATCAAACAAAGGGCATAACCGAATAAGAATAATGAAAGTGCCCCTTTCGGAGTTTTTGAATAAGAGTGGGCTTATTATATCCTATTAAAGAACAAATTTTTCCTGAAAATTTTAGTTCGCTAACCCAATTATTTCACGAGTAATCGGGAAATATGTGATTTTGAGTTTTTATTTTTTTTCCGTTTGGATACACATAATAAATGTTTGTTGAATTTTTTTGTAATTACTTACCAATAAATAACATAAAACGAACAGGTATCCAATTATTTCGGAGCAGAACTAGATTTTGAACAGAGAAAAGAAAATTTAAAATTGACATTTCAAGGTGTCCCTTTCGAGATACAATTATATAACTTTTAGTAAATACTAGTTTTCTAGGTTCCTTTACTTTCAATTTTTTTTAATCTAATCGTTTGGTGCAGCATGTGGAAAAAAATAATCCGTTTTTATTATTATTACAAGCTTTTATTTAGTTTCACTTGTCCGTATGTATGTCCTGTACAAATCTTGTAAGTTTAATTTTACCCACTTCTACATATCCAATCGACTTGAAACTTTGCACACATATGTAACTCGGATGACAAGACATTTTTTGAAAAAAAAAATTCCGAAAAAGTAAAGGGTTCTTTCGAGAAATTTGAAGCTACTTACATACAGTAAAGTTGTACAGTAGTTTTGATCAAATTTTGTGAGTCAATTTTGAATCATAACCGTTTCATCTACCAGCTTGAAATTTTGTAAACATGTTCAGTTTTTATGACAAAACATAATTTTTACTCATGTCCTGGTGTTGCATCATCAGAATGCACAGATTAAGACGTAACTAAAAATTAAAAAATAAAATTATATGATAAAAAAAAACTTTTTAAAAACAAGCTTTTATTTAGTGTACTAAAAAGACAATAATAAGAATATTTTTTGATTAAGACAGTGCTGAATGCTATTTATAAGTGGTTATAGTTCGAATGGGTGGATCCTCGTAAAAAGTAGTATCAAAGTTATGGCTGTAACACATATAATAAATTATGTTGAATTATTATATGTGTTACAGCCATAACTTTGATACTACTTTTTACGAGGATCCACCCATTCGAACTATAACCACTTATAAATAGCATTCAGCACTGTCTTAATAAAAAAATATTCTTATTATTGTCTTTTTAGTACACTAAATAAAAGCTTGTTTTTAAAAAGTTTTTTTTTATCATATAATTTTTTCTTTTTTTTTTTCCAATGTCTTTATGCTTGCATATGTGTTCAATAATTCTGATGACATAATTAATTAGTTCTTAAATATTTTGACCTCATAATTATGAAAAAATGACGAAGTTGTCAAATAAAATCGAACATCGCCCGATTTTGAGTACACTTTTTTAATTGGTAATATATTAATTAATATAATTTCGTACTTAAATTTATTGGGTATTAAGATTTCGAAAAGTATTATTAATTATTCCACAGTAACGAAAATAAGTATGACTGTAATACTTTCAAAATTTTGAACATCCCATTAATAAATTTGAGATGGTGACACGACTAGGAATTGATTTTTCAAGGAAATTATGGAGTGATTATGAAATAATTTTATTTAATAAGGAAAACCTGGTAATATGACAATAATGCTTCTAAATTTGTTTATTATATCACAGTTCAAATGATGAAAAATGTCTACTAATTATGTAAATAAATGTTGATGACATCGTGTTACTCTATTTTTGCAGAAATACCCACATAGGGAAAAACAAATTTTTTGGTTTCTATTTTTTTGTGAACAATTTTTTTATTTCATAATTTAGGTATAGTGTACATTAAATAAGTTATGACTTGTTATGCTGTTATCTTAAATATGTGTATATTCTTATAGATAGATAGATAGTTTATTTTTTCTGTTATTATTTTTTTTAAATATTAAAATAATGAATTTTCTATTTCATATTATCAATAATACAATATTATTTTATTTTACGTTTTTTTTATAATTTTTTCTTTCTATAATTATAGGATGGTAATTAATAATCAAATTATTGTCATTTATTCACCTAAACTCAATAGACAACAGTTCCCGCGAAGTAGTTTAAACGAGTACTTCTTTAACAGTCGCGCTCTATCTGTCCCCTCAAATTGAAGCCACTCTTTTAACGTTACGTTCGGGCTCCTTATATCTACTTTCCGTGACCAAAGTCTTAATATAGTCTGAGGTAAAGGTATCAGTTTGTGACCCTGTCCCAGTCTCGGAGCTTTTTGAATACATTTATCGATTTACTCTGTATTTATCTCTTTTTATTGCAATCTAAATACCGATAGAACTCATTTGATTCTTTATCGACATAAGATAAACATTTGAATTGCTGACAAAAGTAATTATATAAAATAACACTGTGAAATGAAGCGTGTATGTTTTAACCTCCTATTAAGATCGCATTGTTAGAAAAGTCAACAAGAGTACAGTAATTGAAGAATTGTGACTATTTACGAAATGTAAGTTTGAAATGTATTATACATTATTCTAAGTAGAAAATTATTGCTGGGACATTCAGTTTCAAGACGGTCCAATACTCGGCCCAAGGATAAGACACGCGATATGATACAAAAAATACAATAAACGATCGATCTCTGGAATAAAGCAGTCTAAATACTTGTTTACAAACTCCATTGTACCTCATAGTACCATTAGACCATAAATAAATACATTATTTTACGAATAAGTTTGAAATCAACTGAAATATTCTATTAAAAGGTCTATAATTGATACTTTTCCCTTATATTCTTATAATTTTTATAGGGGTTTTACACGGGATTGCTTTGCTCTGCTTTTTTAGTTATTTTCAGTATTAGGGGCTTGACTCACTTACAACGAGCTGATTTTGGTTATATTTTTTGTTGAGGCATTGCAGGTGAAGCGGGGATGGCATATCATTATTTTATTTGCTTTTGTTGTTGTAAAGTTCCCCGAGGATCAGAATACTTTACTCCACCAATAAAAACCTCTGTAAAATTCATTCTACTCCCACTTAGAGCAAAGTTAAACAGTCTAAAAAATTATAAGATAAAAAAGTATTAAAAATCATTAAAAATCTTTGAAATATGTTTTATTTTAGTCAAGTAATTAAACAAAACTCCAGAAAGTTGCAGAAAACATTTTTTGGGGAACGAAAATGACGCAAAACACTTATTGGAGTTGTGATTAACTGGTAAGTAACCATGAAGTAACCTTCGTTTCCGCCTTTTTTTTCGGCAATGGTTATTGCTTTTACATTTCAACATCCCAACACCAGGTAGCGCGGCCATGTCGGACACTAATAGTGTCTTTATTGTATCAACCTTTCAGCCTTTATTGTAATCTGATTACAGCCTTTATTGTAATCAACCTTTTTTCTATTTATGAAGTAAAATTATCCCAAAGAAAACAAAGTAACCCCGTTTGACGGTACATAAAATGAAAAAAAAATGTATGTTCTTATTCTTTTCAAACAAAATAAAATGCCTATTAGTTTCTATTTAAAAAAAGGACTATTTAATTCGAACTTTTTGCGTTCTTGGTTCTGTATAACGCAGATCGTACCATATTCCTGCCTTATATAATTCCTTAGGGCTGCAATTTGCTAGAAGATTTCTTTTAACCTTTGCATCACTTTATGCCTATAAGTACTTTGAAAATTTGCGGACAGTATACTGTTCGTGCTTATTGGCGCTTAGTAGCGCTAGGGGCACTTGTAGGCTTTCAAATTTGCATTGCTTATAAATATTTGTCGTCCGCAGCGTAGGTCGCACTTGAACGTTTGCCGTCTATTACGCACGCCATGTATTAAAGTGTACCGTAGCAATATAAGGTTACGCTCGATTTTGGAAAACCTACGCTTCGACGTCAGTTCGACGTTAAAGCGCGCGTCAATTTAACGCTCGTGCGCCCCTAGTCTAAGAGAAAGATGTCGAACGGTTATTAATACATTTGTTATTTATAAATCATTGAAGGCGGACTATGACGAGGAGGGACAACGAGATCAGGAATCTGCATGTTCGATGGCTTGTTAGAAAACTACAAGTTTAACCCATAAAATAATTTAAGTAACATTTAACTTGAGGAATAAACTCATCAGTTATAAGCATCAAAAATTTGAGAAGGCTGAGAAACTATGATAACTTTCCGATTTTTATGCGAACACTTACAAATTATATTTCTCGATCGATTCTAAAAATCAAAAGTGCTGTGACGCGCCGCTTTCTTCGCTCGAAAGCGTGGACACCCTTCGCCACGCTCTCCTATATGGGATATTTTCTACAAGGCTGGACGGTTGATCGGTCTTTAATAATTAAAATTATGTTGGGCGCCAGGTAACTTACGGTCACCACTCGAGCCTATTTTACGATAAAAGATGTTCCACAATGAATTTCCGTGAAGCGGAAACCGAAGCCGGCTAGTCAGGCCACCAAGGTGGTAACGGAGATGAGCGGAGTAAGAGAATTTGCCGAACGAACAATACGACAAATTTTCTCTAACCAGAAGAGATAATAATTTATTTCTTTGCGAAAGAATAAATATAAATGAATTTGCTCTTTTACACGGGAACGGTTCTTCCCTTCGTTAAACACAGGAATACAAGAAGCGAAATAAATCAGTAAATTACAAACATTAGTTATTGTAGTAAAATTGTTTGAAAGAGAATGCGTAATTTATGAAGTCAACAATGTTTAACATGGTCTAAAAAACCAATGTGGAAATTGGAATTATAGATGTTTGATAAAAAGTTATTAATAAATATGCGACGCATCATTGATTTAAGGCTGTCCACCACCCAATACGTTTTCGCGACGACCCCCTGGTCACAATTTTTGACTGATTTCGACGAACAAGGACTTATTCGAGGCTGAAAGATTTATTGTGAAAATGATCTTTTTAAAATTTTCAAACAAGTTTTTTTTCGTCACACTTTTTTTCAGATACGTTTTTTGCCAGGGCATAAGTAATTATTGAAAATTTGGAAAAGATCATCTCTCTCAGAAATTATTCAGCTTTCGAATAATTCCTTGTTCGAAAGCTAAAAGATTTATTGTGGAAATTATTTTTTTGAAATTTTCAAAAAAGTTTTTTTTCGTCATACGTCTTTTTCAGGTCCGTTTTTTGCCAAAAAATAAGTATTTATTGAAAATTTGGAAAAGATCATCTCCCTCAGAAATTATTCAGCTTTCGAATAAGCCTTTGTTTGGCAAAATCGGTCAAAAATTGTGTCCAGGAGAGTTGTTGGCGCAAATCCCGTTTTTGAACAATTTCGGCCCGATTCGTCCAAAACGTCCAAAAACGGGATTTGCGCCAACAACTCTCCTGGACACAATTTTTGACCGATTTTGCCAAACAAAGGCTTATTCGAAAGCTGAATAATTTCTGAGGGAGATGATCTTTTCCAAATTTTCAATAAATACTTATTTTTTGGCAAAAAACGGACCTGAAAAAGACGTATGACGAAAAAAAACTTTTTTGAAAATTTCAAAAAGATCATATTCACAATAAATCTTTCAGCTTTCGAATAAGCCCTTGTTCGTCAAAATCGGTCAAAAACTGTGACCAGGAGAGTTATCGTGAAAACGTATTGGGTTGTAAACAGCCTTAACAGTGGAAGGGTAAGGAGGCACGGGAGGATCTTTCCTCTTGCCGCTCCTCGCGATCACCAGCTGTAATCGTTGCCGAATGAGTCGAATCCGATGTTTACGGTTTTGAAAGGTTTAAACGTCAAGACGGTTTAACCGTCTACAAAGGATACTTTCTTATCACCATCTAAATGCCATAGTTTACATGAAAAATTAGAAAAATGTACATATTTTGAAATAGTGTAGAAGAAACGTACATGTTATTTAAAATTTATACAGCAGAACAGTTCTCCTATGATGTTTGAAGGAAACTAAAAGAACATCACTGTAAAATTAAGATTCAGAAAGACCTAAATTTTACATTTTAAATCTTTAATGTCGTCAAGTTTTAAATCTATCCTAAGAAATGCAATGTGTCTCACTTCAACAAGTGCTAATCTGCATGCTATTACATCTGCACCACAGTAATCTACTAATTTTTCCAATTCTTGATATCCTTCTTGCAGGTATTGTACCTTGAGATTCTTGAACTGTTACTCTTTGATCGATAATTTCTATATATTATTTATTCCATATTAATCTAAAAATAATTTATCAGAATTTATAAAATATCTCACATCTTTCAAATAAAATATATTTATCATGAAGGGTCCAAAACTTTGACATTAAGCATGCCTGTAATTGCAATACTACTAAAGTCTATAACAAACCTACAATTTAATTAAAATTATTCAAAAAATCAAAACATATAAAACATTATATTTTTTATAAAAACCGATTTGTTACCTGGCTACTCTCAAACATATGCCGAATACACTCTTTATACATGTATTGTCCTTTTGAATTTGTAAATGTATGTAAAAAACATTTTAAACGTTTGGAGATTTCTGTCCAGAGTCTTAACATTGTTAGCCACTTTTTGATTGAATAACCTTCTGTATCTTCTAAATTTTCTATAGATTCTATCATCTGAAATTAGATACAAATTTTAATTCTAATTCTATCTACTGATTCTTCAACTTTTTCTATAATTAATGTTGTTGATATTTAAATTAAATGTGTAAATTTATCTTGTACAGACCATGATGTAACTGCTGCAAATAACTGGCTTATGTAATTTCTTTATCTCAAATATGTCCACCTGCCTAGAATAGTAAATATATACATTTTATTAATAAATGTAGATATATATATAAAAACTATCAAATTGGATCCACTTACTCTATTGAAAGTTGATTTTAGAACTTTTTCTGAACGTGCTGTGACTTCCGTAGTCAAAAGACCAATAAGAACATTATAATTAGATGTTGTTAAAAGATCCTTAAAATCTTGTTCTCATCTGTTTCATACTTCAACAATTCATCCTAAAAATCATAACCATCATTTTAATTACAGTATAAATTTACAATATCATATAAATATTAAAAATATATTGTGTACCAAGTCATTCATAAAGTAATCTAAAGTTAGCTGCCAAGCCCTTTACATGTCTTTCTAAGCTTTTCGTCAAATCATCTGTCATTTGGAATTTCAAGATTGCAGCGATCGTGCCAAGTAATTCCGTTTAGCAAGCTTGGACTTTATTTTATATAATTTTTTCGATATTGAGTCCGATTTTACAAGCTTTTATTTTGTTTGGCGTGTATGTATGTATATCAAGCACAAATCTCGTAAGCTAAATTTGACCCACTTTGCATGCCCAATCGACTTGAAACTTTGCACACATACGTAATTCGTATGACATTTTATACGGAAAGAATATTCGAAGAAGGAAAGGGTTCTTTCGAGAAATTCGTGGCTACTTAGATATCTAAAAAAACTATCGTTTGTCAACTGAACGAGTAGCCGAGATGATAACGCCCAATAACGCCTTAGCTTTTTATTTCCGAGATCGGAGGGCATTTTTTGACAGCTTAACCTCAAACTACAAATCTTATTAGACCTTACTCGAAATATCGATAAAGCAGAAATCAATATTATTATCGGCGGAATTATATATCGATTGTAGCGCCGTAAATTAATTCCTACAATTAAACATTCTTAATTTCTTTTTTTACCGTTTACGCTTCATGTACAAATCTAACTGGTCTTTACCAATGTGTAAAATGTGTCGATAAAGTGGAACAAAATTTCATGTTCTGGCAAATACATGGATACATGGATAAATATAACGACGCTTTAGCACAAATAGAAAAAATGGGAAATTATAGACTAATTTAATTCATTAAAAGATGTATTTCCGAATTAAGACACCATCTTTCTGTCTTCTGTCATTTCTCTCTTTATTAAAACATTCGTATTTATATTCGTTAATTTTTATAGTTTTCTACTTTTGTTTATGCGTGTTTATAGTTTTGGTATTAAATATATAAAAAATATATATTGTTAAATACTATTTGAAAATAAGTGTTTCATCATTCATTTTTCCTTCATTAAATGAAGTTATGTATAATATGATTTAAATGTTGTTTCTGGTCTGAGTCTGGGTTGCCTCCAGGTTACATTATATAATTATTTATTTTCCCCTATTATTTTCACATTCTCCAGAATTGGGAGGGTTATATTGTACTTTTTCCGGTCCATGAGAATAGAGTTTATATGTCACCATTTCCAATGTACTCTTTCATACGTTTTAGGAACACCTGTACACTGACCGGAAAGTTGGCACATTTTCGTACTTCAAACTTTTCGCGTAACATAAATATTTAATATTTATATACATGTATGTATATAATATATAAATATATATATATATATATATATATATGTATGTATTTATTCCCTAAAATAACACATTTCAAGACAAATCAGTTTCCCTCACTTAGTGATATTATACTGTCGATTGTTTCTTACCGTGCCTTCATTTACAATGAGTTCCTCCGAAGAAGCAGTCGTAAGTATTATTACTGCCGTATTATTATTCAATATATCCGTGCAATTATTTTATTTCATTATTTGTGTTAATATTTCATTACAGATGGACGAAAATAACAGCGAGAAAGAAAACAGTGAGTAAAAAAATTAGATAAATTTATTTTTCATTACCTATGTTCTTTTTTAAAATTTCCGTTTTTAATGTTTAAGTTTCAGAAGACAAACAAACAATTTTTATGCTGGAGCAGCAACTGCGCGAGAGTAAGCAGCAGCTCGAGCAATTGCGGCTTCAGCAGTTTCGGCTGGATGGAGAGGTTGGACCCAGCTCGTCGGCGGCAACGGCGTGGCCACCATTGCCGACGACGCCGGTGCCAAGCAACCCGCCGTTGCCGTCGACGACACTGACGACGATAGCGACGCAGGCACCACCGGGCATTGGACGTTCCCGCGCCGGTAAGATTTCCAACTTATATTAAAGGGAGCTTATCGTGCAAATGGCTCCAAAAATCGTAATATTTGGGAAATTTTTAGAGTAAAGTATTCACTCTAATTTCATAAAAGCATATGCATCAATTTTATACAGGGTGTCCCACGCAAGCTACAACCGCGAATATACACGTGTCCACATGGATAATTGGAAGCGAAAAGTGAAATAAAAAGTAATAAAAATTGTCCTCGTTAACGAGTTATAAAATAAAATAGATCAGCGAATCAGGAAGCACGGAAGCGGTAGGCGGTGAGCTGCGGCCATGCTAGTCTGAAGACAAGAAGCGATAGCGTAAGGAAGCGTCGTGGACGAAAGATTGAGAGAAAGAGAGAGAGAGAGAAAGTCAACGAAAGAAAGGGCGAGAGAGAGAGAGAGAGTCAGCGCGTGCAGGCAGCGTGAGGTAGCGCCGTGTTAGGGTAGGAGGGAGCGAGAGAGAGAGATTAGATTAGATTTTTGTTGTGCGTAAGGTAGCGTCGTGAAAGAAAGGTAGAGAGAGAAAGAGTGAGAGAGGAAGAGCGAAAGTCGACACTTTTTCCTAGAAATCTCCTCCTGACCACTACCTTCTCACGCCTGTATACGTGTCAGAACGCTCCGCCCGTCCAAATTATCGCTTCTTATCTTCAGACTAGCATGGCCGCAGCTCACCGCCTACCGCTTCCGTGCTTCCTGATTCGCTGATCTATTTTATTTAATAACTCGTTAACGAGGACAATTTTTATTACTTTTTATTTCACTTTTCGCTTCCAATTATCCATGTGGACACGTGTATATTCGCGGTTGTAGCTTGTGTGGGACACCCTGTATACAAGCATAGCACAATTTTTTTTATTTGGAAATAATGTATATATTAGTAGTATAGTAATATTCGTACACCCTTTAAAGCATAACTTTTTTATAACTGAACCAAACGATTAGAGTTTTTGCAAGAACATAGAAAACATAGATATGATTAGTTTACTGCATATCCTATTTTGATTGTTTTAAAAAAATCGGTATCTTGGAAAGTACAATAAAATAGAAAAGGTCATTGTATTAACTGTTTCATAGACTGCAGAAAAGTTTGTAAATCAGTGATATGTATTCAACTAATCCTATATTCTTACAAAAACTCAAATCGGTTGGTTCAATTATAATAAAGTTATTCTGCTGTAAAGGGTGTACGAATATTACTAACACTCACTGTATATGCATATGTACGTGTACGAGGTGATTATTTAAAGTGACGAATACAATTATTGATATATTTAATATTGAAAAAAATGAAATAAAAATAATATATTCTATGTTTCAGAAGAGGGACGAATTAGAAAAAGGGGCGGCGGGGGCTGGTCGCGGTCTCGGTGGTATAAGGCCCGGGGTCGCTCCGGAAACCGCGGCATTTTTGTTCACCGCGGTAGTTCCGTTTACTGCATGAGGAGTGGAGGATCGGCTAAGTATACAATTTACATGTAATGAAAAAAAAATGTAAAAATAAAAATAAAAAAGTTATAATGTAATTTTCAGGCTCTATTTAATTCTTTCTCAGGCGTACTTTATTTATTATGCCCATTCTCTTTTTTTTGAACACTGATCAGTTAGAACTGTACTACCTTCCTTAATTATCCCTTCTAATCATATACAGGGTGTCCCACGGTTCGATGTCAGACGAAGAATGGCATGTGCGACTGATTTTTCTGAGTCGAAAGGAGTCATAAAAAGTAACATATGCCAAGTTAGTTTTCGAGCTATTAATTAATAACGATCTGCCAATCGTGAAGCGCGGAAGCGGTAGGTGTACTCTTGCCGCCATACCAAAACTCTAGCCAAGCTATGATTGGACCGGCGGGCGATAGAGAAAAAGCGAGAGCGAGAGTGAGAGAAAGAATGAGAGGCCTGGTGGTCCGTCAACGTAGGATAACGCCGTAGAAGAAAGCTAGGGCGAGAGACATAACAGAGTGAGCGAGCGAGCGAGCGAGCGAGAGAAAGAGAGAGAGTCAATGCTACGAGGCTATCTTAAGCTGGAGGCTCGCGCCGACCCTCTCTCTCTCTCTCTCGCTCACTCTGTCTCTCGCCCTAGCTTTCTTCTACGGCGCTATCTTACGTTGACGGACCACCGGGCCCTTCATTCTTTCTCTCACTCTCGCTCTCTCTCTTTCTCTATCGCCCGCCGGTCCAATCATAGCTTGGCTAGAGTTTTGGTATGGCGGCGAGAGTACACCTACCGCTTCCCCGTTTCACGATTGGCAGATCGTTATTAATTAATAGCTCGAAAACTAACCTGGCATATGTTACTTTTTATGACTCCTTTCGACTCAGAAAAATCAGTCGCACATGCCATTCTTCGTCTGACATCGAACCGTGGGACACTCTGTATATCCTCTATGAATTTATAGACGTGCGATATCTCAAATTGTAATATAATGATAAAATCGGTAGACTGCAATACTTCAACTGGTAGAACTCTCAAAAATTCTCATGAGCCGAATATATAGTTAGTAGAATATGTTAGTATTTTTTCCTAATAATTACATTAATATTTTTTCAGATGGTTCCAAATCTGAAGCGGGACCTTCCACAGGAATAATCTTTAGCCTTTATAGATTTGAATCGCTATGAGACTTACAGTATTCGCAATGATTTCTCTATTTACACAGTGGAAAGTATAGCAATATCTAAAGCTCTCACGATGAACTCATTTCATGTATATGCAAAATATTCTCTGACTTGCTCAGCGTACTCCAAGCCTTGTTCAGCGACAGCTTCTCAGTTAACACCAATAAATACATCATATAAATTAAAGAAAAATTAGAAAAAATCAATAAACAAGGAAATCGAGTTAAATTCACATGAATTCCTGTTGACAATGTTATAGTGAGAAACTAAATGACTGATCAACCTGAAAAACAGGCGACGATGGGGAAACATGATGCTACCAACAAGATACTATTCACAGACCATTAATTTAAACAAAAAATATGTGTGTTCAAACAAACTGAAGATATTAACACTTCGCAAAGAAAATTAAAGGGAAATCATTACTTTAAAAATTGTCATAATCCCAGAAGAACATACACACACACACATATATATATATAGATGGCTTGGCGTGAGTATGGAGTACGCTGAACAAGTCAGAGAATATTGCAAATATATGAAATGGGTTAATTATTACATCCAGAGCCTTAGATATTGCTTTACTTTCTGCTGTGTAAATAGAGAAATCATTGCCAATACTGTAAGTCTCATAGTGATCCAAATCTATACAGGCTGAAGAAATTGCTGTGGAAGGTCCGGCTTTAGTTTTGGAACCATCTGAGAAAATATTAATGTAATTATTAAAATATGATAGGTTAAGGATATCGACATGTCAAACATTCCAGCGGTGGCTAAATTTCCACCCGATGTCGACGCTAGCACCACTAGCCCCACTAGCGGCGAATTTAGGAAAGGGAACAAAATTTATAAATATAGATATAGTCGCAATGTTAACGAAAAAGGTCGGAAAAAAAAGGACTGATAAAATTCATATTTTAAAACACATAATTTAGATTATTAACTTATTGGAAGCCGCGATCCTAATAAATTATATATCAACGGATGGGAAAAAGTTCCAGGATTATAATGAAACAAACCAAAATTATGTAGCATTTCCCGTCGATGACATATTAACGTTTTAAGGTTTCTCCCTTCCTTGAAATTTCGATTTCGCTGTGAATATACCACCGGCGTTAGTTCTATTTTTTTGCGACGGACAGGCCCAGTCTGTAGTATATGCCGCTAGTCTGTAATATATGTTCTCATTCGAAATCTTATATCCACGTAAATTCAAAGAAAGTATCTTTATTGTGGTAATATGTTATTCGACTCCGTACGTTAATTCTTCGCTACGAAAAGATTGTATTTCGTTTATTTAAAGAAGGAGCGTATTAGTCATATTATTTCTTTATTAAGGCTGGTCACCACCCAATACGTTTTCACGATAACTCTCCTGGTCAGAGTTTTTGACCGATTTTGACGAACAAAGGCTTATTCGAAAGCTGAAAGATTTATTGTGAAAAATTTGGAAAAGATCATCTCCCTCAGAAATTATTCTGCTTTCAAATAAGCCTTTGTTTGGCAAAATCGGTCAAGAATTGTGACCAGGAGAGTTGTTGGCGCAAATCCCGTTTTTAGACGTTTTGGACGAATCGGGTCGAAATTATTAAGAATAGTTAAGAGAATTGTAAAGAATAGTTATAGGGCTTACTATCTGATAAAAATGAATATTGAGACTATTTTTCTTTTAAATTCTTAAGAAGAATATTTAAATTAGCTCCACAATTGAACGAGTTATTCCTATTTGTTTATAAGCAAACAGTTTTAATCGTCCAAAATCGGAAGTTTCTTTTTCTAAAATTTGATTATTTTTGTTAGATCCTAAAAGTACATGTTCTAAAGAACCACCTTGATTTTTTAGGCACGACCACAGGGAGTTCCTTATGCTCTCGATCGAGCAAAAAGTGTAACGGACGATTATGTGTTATTATGTTAACGTGTGTGTGTGTGTGTCCACTCTAGCGTCTAAACGGCTCAACGAATCGAAGTAAAATTTACACGAAAAATCCAGTTACACCCGACGAGGATCCACTAACAATTTCGATTCGATCCGACTTCCGGTTTCAAAATGGCGGTCATTTTAAACATTAAAAAATTCATAAAAAATCTTCTATAATAGGCAAACAATTCAAACTTTGCAAAAGTATGTAAAATAGTGATAACTAATAACGTAAATTTTTTCAGAATTTTTCAGGGAAGCAATACAACATGACGAACGAAAAAACATTTTTTTTTTTTTGAGCAGAAACGATTTTTAATGTAATCGGTATTTTAAAAAAAATTATCCCGACGGCCAGATAGCGATAGTCAAACGGCCGCAATCAGCTATCCTGTACTCTCATAAGAAAATGGATAAGCGAGCGTAGCGAGCCGACTTCCCGTACGAATCATTACCGCGGTCGTGCCTAATACGAAACAGCAAGGCTGTTTCGTTCGGGGGCCCCAGCCCCCCTACAGCTGGTTTTTAACTCCGTAACCCTTCCTCGGAGTTGGCAATCGGCAGGTACTTTTTTCGCAGAGATCGGGGATTGTTGCTAAACTGCATAACATAGATCGATACATGTTACGTATATCTCTTGAGCGTTTATTTTCCTACATGATGTATGAGTTTTGTAACAATATGTTGATGAATGACTGACAAAGTACGCAAATAGCAAAAGCAAGTTTTAATTGTTCAATAGCAATTCACCGGTAAACTAACACTGTTACGTGATTTTTTCATAGGACTCATTTTGTAAAGGTTGTTATAGCGCACAACTTTTGTTAAATCTCATACTAAACAAACAAACGTAAAAAAACGGACTTTTTTTTTTAATAATTTTTTGCGACTAAAATGCAGGTAGGATTTTGTCGAAAAACTAGCACACACGACGTCGAAGCGGAGCAATGCCGACCAATCAGGACAAATCGGTTCCTCCACCCCCATCTACATTAACACTCTGGCAACGGGTGACGCCTAAAATCATCATATAGAAATGTCATTTTCAGACGGCTGTATCTCTTTAAAAAATGGTCGTAAAATAATTTAACAAATAGCCTCTTAAAGCACGTATATTGCAGTTTCTGTATATTGTATTGAAATTTTCTTTATCATTCATTACAACAGCTTTTTTTCCAAGAGAAAGTGACACAAACAGCATTACAACAATTTTCTTGCAGTGATCAAAGCAAAAAACGAACTTTTAACTTTGAACGTCTGTAACTCGTGAATAAATAATCGTGCAACAATTTTAAGAGAAAATTCAGGAAGTCCAAGATGTTCTCTTTAACAATCTTCTGTTATTTATTGGCCTCATGTTTTTTTATATGAAAAATTAGCTTAAATAAAAATCTAAGCGCAGCACGAAACGCCCCGTTTCCAATGTGTTAACTAAAGAGGTGGGAAATTTAACTTCAGAAAAAGTTCAGTTTTTCCAAAAATCACTCTCGATCAGTCAGTCAAGCAAATAACATTCAAACAAACATAGCTACTTGCAAACAGTGAAACAAGCAACACTTTTCACGAGTCAGTCGAACATAACACTTACATACATTCGATCGAGCATTCACTCGTGAAAATTTGTTACGAGTATTCAAACTATTTTTCTAAATACGTGTAAATAAATTCATTTCACTTGTAAGACATTGGCTACGAATACATAGTCACACAAGATTGAGTTGGCATGTGACGTACACGAGTAACCATAAAAATACAGTCTACTAATACGAAGATATTATCACAAGGTGCACACGTGAAACATTTGGAAGGTCTAATATGATGATTTTATTAATACGTTTCCATGGATGGTTTTTATTTTTTTACTTTAATTTACCACATAACTAATAAATAGAATATTTGTTTACAATCTTGAAAATCTTGAGATTAGTTGTTTCAGATTTGGATATTTTCGATATCAGAAAACTATTTGGATCCCAGGATTCGAGATCACGGGATTGTATCATCTGACAACGAATCAAGCGATTAGCAAGTTGAGATCGGAGTTAACTGTACATATAGTCCACAATCTGGCTGTAAGATCATCTGATCCTGCATATTCAAAGGATACGGCGGAGAAGGTGTTTTCTCACAAACATCCACTAGATAATTTTGAAGTATCTTGATAAATCCGATCTTTATCTCATTGTAGGCGAAACTTTTTCCTGAAACATCATTATTTTTAATTATAATGTATGTGAAACAAATCGATTGTATTTGAAAATCAATTATTAAAAGATTGAAGATTAATAGTTATAATATCTGATTTTTAGAATAAGCGTAAATATACAGTAATGATAAATATTAAGATAAATCTATTTTTTTTTAAATTTTCTTCTTTAATTTGGGTCCCTAATAACTCGAATTGTTCCGAGATATAAAGGTCAAATTGTGATTAATAAACCTTCTATATCTCACAAGGGGAGGACCACGTCTGTGGGTCACTGATTTTGCTCAGATTTTGCATAGAGCTTCTTTACCTAAATCTATTGGACATGTGTTATGCCCAAACTGGCGACACGGCGCCGTTTTTGAAAAATGTTTAAAATAGATTGGGAATAAAAAATTAAGAGACAAGTTTTTTTTTCATAAAAACATTGTTTAAATAATTAGAATATGTTGATCTGCCGTTAAAACTAACATCTTAATACATATCCCATGTGGCTGTGAAAGCAGCGTTCTCGACTACGAAGACTTATGCTTTTTGCTCTGAGGTTCGAGTCGTTTTGACAATACTTTCTTCACAGTATTATTTCGTCTATTTAATAAATTATATTTTTAAAATAAGTACAGAAATGAATAATAATAGGAACACGTGTTTGAGAGGTGTTTGTAACCAAAAATTCCAGAATTTTTCAGTTTTAACCTCACAATTAGATTGGTCCACTCTATCTGTAGATTGCCGGTTGGTAACTCAGAATGGGGCACCCTGTATATATTACATGCTCTTATATTTATTTAGTTTGGCTTGTATGTATGTATGTATGTCCGGTACAAATATTGTAAGCTAAATTTGACCCACTTCTGCATATCCAATTGAATTGAAACTTCTCACACATACGTAATTCGGATGAGAATACATTTTTTCGAAAAAGTAAAGGGTTCTTTCGAGAAATTCGAAGCTGTTTAGATAACTAAAAGAGCTATCGTTTGTTAACTGGACGAGTAACCGAGATGGTAGCTTCTTAGCTTTTTGTTTCCGACATCGGAGGTTCGAGTCCCGACGGATCTCTTAAGCTGGAACCACACTGGCCGCGCCGAACCGCGCCAAATGATGGTGAACATTTGCGAACACTTTTTTTCGAGCATGTACGCTCGAATTTTCGAGCATGTACCCATTTGTCAGTTTTCCACGACGCGCAAAAACTTCTGCCGAATGTAGTCTGAAGACTTCGAATGCCTTATAAATTTAATCGGTTCTAAAATACAGAAACGAGATACAATTTATAAGAAGTCCATATGGATAAAAGAAAGACTGGCTGTTATGTTTCGGCTTCCTGCAACCGGAGATTCTTATGTCAGTTTAATATATTTATTTCAAATTTCGAAACAAAGTATTTTAAATATAATTCCTGAGATTTGTGAAATATTATGTGAGTCATCGAAGGAACAGATTAAGGTTTGGATTCATATAAATTTATCAAGAAGATCACTTTATCGTGGTTCCACTCGTCTGAAATTACGATTTTTTACATTACAACTACACTGAATATGCTGAAACAAACACGAAGAGCGAATTTGTTTTCCTATTTCCAACCGGAAAGGAACGGCAGCAAACACGCGCTGAGCAGAGCAGAACAGAGCATTCGTGCGCGTCTTACCATCCAAATTGAATGTAGTTGTAACGTTCGCGATCGTTCTGCGCGGTTCGGTGCGGATCGACGCGGCTGGTGTAGATCCAGCTTTAGGAATTTCGTTTTTTTTTTGTTTAATGTCCGACGTCAAACATCATCGTCGCTGTACTTTTTGATAGCTTAACTTCAATCCACAAACCCTGTTATATCTTACTCGAAATATCGATCAAGCAGAAATCAATTACAAACTAACGAGAGTCCTTAACCTATTACATTTTATTTATTTATTGTATCCGTCAGTACTATCAGGATCTACCTTATCTATGGAAACGTAAAGGATATGTACGGTTGGAAGGAATAATTTAGGAAGGCTGTTGAAATAAAGTCTGACTTCCATTCTAGTTGAGGTAAGTCTAGTAGTCTAGTTGAGCAAAGTCCTGTTACTATTCTAGTTTACGTGATATCTGACTATAATTCTAGTCAATGTAAAGTCTGGCTACCAATTTAGCCTATGTATAGTCTGGCTATCAATTTAGCCTACATAAAGTCTGGCCACCATTCCAGCCGATGTAAAGTCTGGCAACCATTCAAACTGACATAAAGTCTGGTTATCATTCTAGTTGATGTAAAGTCTGGTCACCATTATAGCCGATGTAAAGTATACTAAGCTTGAAAAATCCCTTTCTTATATATCACCGGATACAATTGTTTTCTACCATCAGAAAAACAATTTATTTATTGTCCAACATATGGAATTTCTTGGGCCAAGTTACAGGTTTTATTAACTATTATAATAATTTTGTGTCGATATATGTAACTTGTACATGGCCAGTTATAAGTAATACGCAACCGACAAGGAACTTGGCAACATTAAGTGATCTGAAATGTTTTGGTATGGATATATATTCTATCTATCCTATCACATTCGAGCATATACTTGGCCCAATTTTTGTTGAAACTTTGACAAGTGTCATGGAACATAAAATACAATATACAACGGTGTGTTACAATAAAGATTGCAAATATAAATTCGTGACTGTAGAGAATAGCAATATTCTTACGCTGTCAGTACAGATGAATGTCAAACGTGCTCTTATCCTTCAAATAGTGATTGATGACTATTTCAGTTTCACCAAGGTTATTAATGATAAATGTGAAAAATGCTTGAATAACAAGTTAATTAAAACATAATAAATTATTGGAATAACAAAGTTAGCATTATTAAGCTCATATGTAAGCTCATATGCATGCTACAGCAGAAATGAACAGAATACGAAATTTTAGACTAAATAAAGAACAATTATAATTTCTCTAAGACTAAAAAACATTAAATTAAATTAATAGAGAAAAAATAAATAAACAAGCTTTTATTAAAATGTACTAAAAAGGAATGAATATTTAATAAACCAATCAATTCGACAGCCTCTGAAGAATTCCCTCATATGACTAAATAAAAGCGTGGGGCGTAACATTTAAATGTGTATTGATTTACTAAATAATTGAAAATACACTGTGTATTTTGTTAGCGGGTAGTCTGACTATGCAATTTTAAAGTCTGTACAAAATTATAACCGGATTAAATGCAAAGACAAAATCATGTCATAATTTTGACAACAATTTTAAAGCTACCATCAAATTATCATCCAAGACACATTGATAAGCCATCAATATTTGCGTAATACTCACAACTTGTCAGTTACAGGATCCTGCGATCTTGGCAAGTCAATCGTATGAGTCAGTCCTGCTTTCTTTCTTTAATCATTTTATTTAATAAACGACGAAGAATCATTGCAAACGATAAAGAAAGACAGAACGAAAGTAACATTTGTAAAAAGTTGGTAACATAGGAACGTTATATGCTGCAGTTTGGTCGCAGAATTTTCTACTGTTTTCTTCCTTTTGTGTTGTTTTAGTAATGTACGATGGGAAATCATTATGTAGGACAGGCATGAGCAACTTGCGGCCCGCGGACCACTCTGACGCAATGCCCCACTCTCCTCTATCTCCGTAGTGGGTAATATAGTAGGGAATATAGTAGTCTACTATACTACTAGTAAACTACTATATTCCCTTTCTCTTATGTCAGAGAGGGGAGTAGGGCATCGCGTCACAGTGGCCCGCGGGCCGCAAGTTGACCATGCCTGATGTAGGAGATAAGACATAAATAAAAAAAATAAAAGAAGCGCGAGATTGTGCATGATGTGGTTGGATCCGTCTTTAATTCGGTCATGGAAGTGATACAGTCTCGTATTCAGATTGTTTCATGTTAATTCGGTAAAGTGTAAATCATATCAAATAAAGTGCAAATGTTTATTTAGTCATATGAGGGAATTCTTCAAAGGCTGTCGATTAGATTGGTTTATTAATTATTAATTTCTTTTTTAGTACATTATAATAAAAGTTTGTTTAAGAAAAATGTTTTCTTTTATATTAATTTTATTTTCATAACCCGTTTTTTTCGAACCACTAACATTCGAAATACTTGCCAACTAGAATTATTATCTGTCTTTAATTTATATCATATTTTTATATTTAACTCAATTGTAAATCATCTTACCCATGCAATTTCTTGGACCATCTCCGAACGCTAGAAAAAACATAGGATCCCTTGATTTCATTAATTCCTCCGTAAATCTGTCAGGATCAAAAACTTCCGGTTTCGGATAAATGTTCGGATCATGCTGAATTCCATAAATTGGTATGAACACTTTCGTTTTTTTCGGAATCGTAATGTCGGTACCACGGAAATTATAGTCTGCTAATGATCTCCTAACGAGATACATCAGTGGCGGATATTTCCGAAGAGTTTCTACACAAATGAAATATGAAATATACGAATGAAACGATAATCTTTTGGAGCATAACGTTCCAAGTGCGTACCTCGGATAAAGGCCTCCATATATTTCAATTCTTTTATACCCTCGTAAGTGATCTTCCCGTTGGTCGATTTCAGCACTTCTTTGATCTCTTGTCGAAGTTTATCCTGAATGGTATGATTCAGTGCCAACTCGTACATCGCATTGCTCATCATTGAAGAAGTTGTCTCGAATCCGGCAGCGAAAAATAAGAGAACTTGCGAGGCAAGAAGACTTTTGGTGATATCTAGAACGGTAAACCATCATCCTGTCATTGTTAAATTCTTCATTAAAAAATTCGAGTACGCTAAACTAACTTCGATGATATAGAATCTATAATCCTATCTTCCTCCTTCAACTACGATGAAAATTTACCAAAATCGTCGATTTTCTTTTGATCTTTTATGTCCACTAAGATGTCCATTACATCATCCCTACGGATATTATTCCGTTTTCTGTAGTCTAATGTCTCCATCGTAAGTCGTATGAAAAACTCTTCGATGTCTCTATCAGCGAATAATCGACCGATGATGTTGTAGAGCCAAGGCACTTGACTGACACGTATTCTAAGATAAGTTATGAACTCGTTACGAAAGATTTTATGACCCATTTGACAAAACTCGTTCTTCTCGTCGCTCATAGTTTTGGTGTTTAAACCGAAAGCGCAATAACCGATGACGTCTATGGTATATCTGATCATGATATCTCGGCTCTCTATCGGCTCATTTTTCTTCGCCAAAGTCTCTAAATACTTCTCGAATCGTTCGGAACTTTCGAGCATCCAGTTAAACATGTGTTTCAACTTGTTGGTCGTGAAAGCGGGCGATAGCTTTGTTCTTAACGGCCGCCATTTAGACGAATGCAAGGCGAAGAGATGCTCCGACAAGGGCTCGCTCTGCGAAAAATGAAATTTCGATCCATCTATGTACGACGAATTCAAAGAGTATTAAATGCGCTTCTATTTTAATCTAATGCATTTTTTCTTTTTTCATTGAATATAATTACAATCAGTTGTTTCCGATATCATTGTAACTATTGGAAACTACATAATTAACCCTTTGCACTCCGCTGTCCCCTCTGAAGCACCATATTTCCAACATCATATCATTTCATTTCAAGTGATATATTACCTATATTGTAAAAAAAAAATTGTTCGAGTTGTTGATAAGTGAATTGGAGTAAAATCTGTAAGTATAAAAAATATTGAGCGTCGAGGACCATTTGACATCGTATTATACTCAAAATCGGTCTTGTCGAGTCAGACTCGACGCGGAGTGCAAAGGGTTAATGAGCTTAGTAGATTAACATGTTAACCCTCCGAGTACTGAAGCGCGAAAGAACTGTGCCGGAGTCATTTGTGACTCGTAATAGCTGTGACTCCGGCACAGTAATCGGAGGGTAAAGTGACATTTTTTAAAAAATTGAGATTTCAAAGTGAAAGAACATCTCATGGTCTGCTTCAAATATGAAATGTTTTTTCACAAATTCACAAAATTGTTACTTAACACGTTGACTGCGTGCCTTCTAGCCCGGGTGTAGCTGCCCCAGGCGGAAACCCGTTTTGTACATTGTTCATGTCCTTTTGACTAAATAATAGTACCTACCTATTTCTTAAATGATCTAAGTGTTTTATAATTACTAAAAACGGTAGTACCACACGTGTGATACCTTCGCAATCAACGTGTTAGCATATTCATTCATTAGATCTTGAATTATAAAAAAAAAAAAACCGATTTCGAAAATAGTACAAATGAAAAGCAATAAACGAGATTAATGTAATTTAGAAAAAGCGCTAAAAAGAATGAAATCATTTTTTATCTATAGTTACAATATAGATAATGTTAAATGTATACAGGGTGTCCGGTTCCAGGTGTCCAGGCGGTGAACTACATGTACACATCAATGACTTGATTAGAAAAGTCCCATAGCATTTTACGAAATTTGACTTAGTTAACGATTTATTAGCGAACAAAGATCGGCTAATTACAGCGATTCGCGAAAGAAGGCCGTTTACTCGAGCTCGCAGCTAGGCAAGAGACTAAGCGATAGGAGAAACAATCCACAATAAACAACGTTACATGTCGCTGCTCGCCGTGATTGGCCGATCTTTGTTAGTTAATAACTATTTAACTGAACCAAATTTCGGAAAATAGTATTAGACTTCTTGACTCAAATCATTGATGTGCAAATGTAGTTTCCTGCTAGGACACCTGGAACCGGGCACCCTGTAGATACATTATGGAAAGATGTAGTAATAACTGAGATATGCAATTACAGACTAACGGCAGTTAGACCGTCCGTCGCAAAAAAATAGGACTAACGCCGGTGGTATATTTACAACAAAATCGAAATTTCAAGGGAGGGGGAAACTTTAAAATGCTAATATCTTATCGACACGAAGTCCTACATTTCCTATTTTTGTTTCTTTCATCATAATCCTGAAACTTTCTCCCTTCCGTTGAAATATAATTTATTAAGATCACGGCTTCCAACAAGTTAATAATATAATTTATGTGTTTTAAAGTATCAATTTATTAGTGTTGTAGGAGTTCGCGTGTACGTGGAGCTGTAGCGGGATTGTTTTCTTAATAAAAATTGATTTATTATACGCTATATATATCTTTTAGACCCTATAGTTTATCAGAAGTGGGATTCGGGACTTGTGCCTGAGGACAACAAATTTGTAAGGTAAATCGTGGATAATTTGTCGCGTTAAGTGTACGCGTCGTGTGTTCAAATAGTTTGTCGGTCACGGATAAAGTGTATCTGGAAAAATGCCATTGGAACGAGATCTGGCGGACTACACAGTACCCCAATTGAAGGAGCTATTGCGCTTACATGGTTATGGTATTGGTAGAAACAAACTCGAGCTAATTAAACGAATACAAGAGGCAGATCCAGACGGTCGATGGGTTCTGGATGAAGCTACTAGTGGATCTGGTGAAGGTGATACCACGAACCAGGAAAGCGGTAAGACGAAATCGAATACTTGGGATATGATGTTTGCGAAGACGGTGTTAGTCCGACGGCCAGCGGTATCGAGGCAGTAAGAAATTTCCCTATTCCGAGAAACGTACGAGAGCTGCAGAGTTTCGTCGGACTCTGTTCGTATTTTAGAAAATTTATTGAGGGATTTTCGGTTTTAGCTAAGCCTTTGTATACGCTACTTAAGAGGGGAACCACTTTCGAATTCGGAGAGAGTCAACTCAAAGTTTTTGAAATTTTGAAGTCGCGATTAATCGAAGCGCCAATTTTGTCGATTTTTGATCCGCATGACGAGACCGAGCTCCACTGCGATGCCAGTTCTTCTGGTTTCGGGGCGATCCTCATGCAGCGTAAAAAAGATTTGAAGTTTTGTTACGTGCCGGATTCCGATGGTCTCAGGACGCGTAACGGATTCGTCCTCCGAAGAAACTCCTTTGGAAATGGTGGTGTTGAGGAGATGGTTTGGTGTTAGAAAAGGAAAGGGAAAGGAAAGTGCGTTTCGTCTTGGGTCCGACTGCAGACTCATCAGTGGGGCTGATGCAGGCGGACCCTACCCCAGACGCTATGGTCAGGTAGTTTAGGAGTTCTATATATTGTTATAGGGTGATATTTGAGTGGTTTCGAGAATTAGGAAAGAGGATGAGACATCTATCGGAGTACTTAGGAGTCGTCTGTGGGTTACGGGACGTAACACCTCCCCCCTTCTAGTAGAGAAGCGTTCGTTCTGCGAACCTTCTCGTAGGATGAAGAAGTTCCATATCGTTTTGTCTTTTCGTTCGTAGTTTTTCGTATTTTTCGTTGCCCGAAGGACCGGCTGATCCGCCGCTTCTCGGAGGCGCTTGTTTTCTGGCCCGAAGGGGGTCAGCTTCTGTCATCCTTCTCGGAGGCGATTTGATTTTTGTTGTGTCGTCGTTGCCCGAAGGACCGGCTGAGCCGCTGCTTCTCGGAGGCGCTGTTGTCGGCCCGAAGGGGTCAGCTTCTGTCATCCTTCTCGGAGGCTTCCTTGATGTTGTTAATTTTGGCTTCTTCATCCTTCTTCCTTCTTCCAAAGTAGTAGTCCTCGGAGTACCGCTGCCACCAAGATGTTACGTGCCGGATTCCGATGGTCTCAGGACGCGTAACGGATTCGTCCTCCGAAGAAACTCCTTTGGAAATGGTGGTGTTGAGGAGATGGTTTGGTGTTAGAAAAGGAAAGGGAAAGGAAAGTGCGTTTCGTCTTGGGTCCGACTGCAGACTCATCAGTGGGGCTGATGCAGGCGGACCCTACCCCAGACGCTATGGTCAGGTAGTTTAGGAGTTCTATATATTGTTATAGGGTGATATTTGAGTGGTTTCGAGAATTAGGAAAGAGGATGAGACATCTATCGGAGTACTTAGGAGTCGTCTGTGGGTTACGGGACGTAACAGTTTCACCCGGTGTTTTATTTCTCGAAACTTGCTACCGATACCGAAAGCCGATATCATAGTTTCGAACTAGAAATGCTGGCAATTATTTATGCTTTGAGAAGGTTTCGTATCTATTTGTATGGCATAAAATTTAAAATAGTGACAGATTGTAATTCACTCGCGTTAGCACTTAAGAAACAAGAAATAAATCCACGTATTGCCAGATGGGTTTTGGAACTTCTAAACTTTGACTATACTACCGAACATCGGGAAGGAAAGCGTATGACGCATGTTGATGGTTTGAGTCGTTCGAAATGTATATGTGTGATTGATGACAATTCTTTTGAGCATAATTTAATGGTAGCACAAACGAAAGATAAAAAAATTTTAGAAATACGGAAAACTTTGGAATCTTCGGAGGATAAATATTATGAATTGCGAAACGGTGTTGTCTATCGGAAAAAGGGTGATTCATTGATGTTTTATGTACCCCAGGATATGGAAAAAAATGTTATCTTTAAATATCACGATGACCTTGGACATATCGGCATTGAGAAAGTGGTGGGATTAATTCGCGATACTTATTGGTTCCCTGAAATGCGTGCTAAGATAGAAACACACGTAAGAAACTGTTGCAAGTGCATCGCCTTTAGCCCTTCGTCAGGAAAAATTGAGGGTTTTATTCAGAGTATTCCAAAAAATAATAAACCGTTCGAGACATTGCATATAGATCATATTGGAATTTTGGATTCACGACTAACGACGAAGAAACACGTGTTGGTAATAGTTGATGCATTTGCAAAATTTATAAAATTGTACGCCACAAAGTCGACAACGTCCGCGGAGGCGATCACTCATTTGAAGCATTATTTTGCGAATTATAGCAAACCAAGAATCCTGATTTCCGATAGAGGCACTTGCTTTACCTCCAAAGAATTCCAAGATTTCTTGGATGAGTATGAAATCAAGCATATAAAAGTTGCTACCGGCTCGCCCCAAGCGAATGGGCAAGTAGAAAGGGTGAACCGTACTCTAGCACCCATGCTAGCGAAACTTTGTGATGTAGATTGCGGAAAAACGTGGCCTAAAGCCTTGTCACAAGTAGAATATGCGATAAACAATTCTAGCAATAAGTCGACCGGACAAACACCGAGTCAGTTATTGTTCGGTGTATCACAACGCGGAAGAATACACGACAATATTAAAGAATTCCTGGTTGAAAATGTAAATACTCAGGAAAGAAATTTAACCGCGGTTCGAGCCTCCGCAGAGGTTCAGACAAAAAAATCACAGGATGCTAATAAAAATTATATTGATAAAAAAAGAAAAGAAGCTAAGAGTTACCAAATAGGCGATTATGTGATGCTACGTAATTTTGATTCAACACCAGGAGTGTCACCAAAGTTGGTTCCTAAATTCAAGGGACCGTACGAGATCACGAAAGTCCTGCGAAACAATAGATATGTAATTTCAGACATTGATGGTCATCAGATTTCGCAGAAACGGTATTCGGGCGTCTGGGAACCCGCGAATATGCGTCCATGGCGTAGCTCGTAATAGATATACTCACCTTTTTAAGTAAATAAAATTAGTCATTAGAATATAAGAATTTTATTTGTTTGTTGTAGTTTTTTCCATTTAATTAAAGCAGATTGTATATGATGTCCGAGGACGGACAATGGTCAGGTCTGGCCGAAACTGTAGGAGTTCGCGTGTACGTGGTATTGTATGCCACTGTACCGTGACATATTATATGCGTAAGGTGTACGCGGGGATGAGTCGCGTCGTTCCGCGATCGGTTGCCAAGCGAGAAAAGACAAACGAGCGAGTGGCAAATTTCGTGCGTCGTAACGACGAGAAGGAAAAAAATGAAAAGCGAGACGCTTTGCGCGAACAAAGCGGTAGCCAGACCACGCGTGACCGTCGATAAAGAGAGAGCTGTAGCGGGATTGTTTTCTTAATAAAAATTGATTTATTATACGCTATATATATCTTTTAGACCCTATAGTGTTTTCTTTTTTTCAACCTTTTCGTTAGCATTGTGAGTATATCTATACAGGGTGTCCGCTTCCTATATGTCAGGAGCTAAATCACGTGTAGCCAGGAATAAATAAAGCCGAAAGGAGTCATAAAAGGTAACATAAGGTAGGTAAGTTAACGAGTTATTAATTATAAGAGATCGGCAACTATCACGACGCGCGGAAGTGGTAGGCGGCTCGTCTACATACGTGGGCCACGAGCTCGGGCGCCCCACTCGCTCGCTACTCGCCTCGCGCCGCTAGATTAGCATGGCCGCGGCTCGCCGCCTACCGCTTCCGCGCGTCGTGATTTGCCGAACTCTTATAATTAATAACTCGTTAACTTACCTACCTTATGTTACCTTTTATGACTCCTTTCGGCTTTATTTATTCCTGGCTACACGTGATTTAGCTCCTGACATATAGGAAGCGGACACCCTGTATATTACGAATATATATTCGTACGAGCGATATTCGTATATCACTTTCGTCCCCTTTCGTAAAACAAATTTGCCACTATGTAGCAAGAAAAAGCACGATTTATTGTTTATATTAACTACAGCGACGCACAGTGGAACGAAATAAGAAAAAATCAGACATTGAAATTTGCGAGCTTGGCTCTGCTATTTTTTATGCATTATGAACTCGTTTTACACTCAGAATAACTAGGAGCATATCAAAATAACTAGTACAGTCATCATTGTGTAAAACAATTGAGTAAATTGCATAATTATAACAATAATTGGTGCGAAACAAATTTTAGAGAATATATTCGAAACTATAAAATATATTTAAATAGGGTAAATTGACGTGATAAGTGTTTATTTATAACGAATTGAATGGTCTAAACAGTTTTGCGAAAAACTCATTTGTTTAAAAAATATATTGAAAAATAGCATAGGTATTGTTTCGATTGGGATCTATCTATACATATTGTTACGTGCCGGATTCCGATGGTCTCAGGACGCGTAACGGATTCGTCCTCCGAAGAAACTCCTTTGGAAATGGTGGTGTTGAGGAGATGGTTTGGTGTTAGAAAAGGAAAGGGAAAGGAAAGTGCGTTTCGTCTTGGGTCCGACTGCAGACTCATCAGTGGGGCTGATGCAGGCGGACCCTACCCCAGACGCTATGGTCAGGTAGTTTAGGAGTTCTATATATTGTTATAGGGTGATATTTGAGTGGTTTCGAGAATTAGGAAAGAGGATGAGACATCTATCGGAATACTTTGGAGTCGTCTGTGGGTTACGGGACGTAACACATATATGTATATGTCGGAGGACGGTCCGAGTACGCGTCTCTTTCAGAGTCCCCGGCCATTACACAATTCTTACTTTACTCACCTTTTCAAAATGTACAAAACTTGCTTAAGCTTATTAGAATTTAGAACCGATTTCCGAAATTTAACGTAGAACTCATACACGAAACGCGACAGTCCTTGTAGAACGTGCACGGTCCAAGTCTCAATCAAATCTGAATCTGTTTTCCTTTATTTTATATTCATTTCGCTTCTTCGTTTATCAAATTGCCGTCGCAATTACCATCACGACAAGATTGTCATCTGACTTATGTCCAATCTCTATTTGACATCTCTACCACATGACTTACGTCAGCTGTCAACCTAAAATCTGTCAATAAGCGACCACGTGCATCGTTCTACAAGTTCCATCCAAGTCGTAACGTCATACAAATGACGTCACTCCTTGACGTTTCGAATAACAAATGAGTGTACACCACTCTCCGACACGGCCATTCTGACACTTCACACGTCCCCGTGTGAATCTTTAGAAAGGAGACAAAGTTGATCAAAGTTTCACAGGCTAGCTAATTTCAATTTAAACTAAGTCGATGAATTCTCTGAGTCTATTATACACCAAAAACCAGACCAACATCTATTCGATAACATTTATTTTAAAATCTTTTAATGTAAACACAAGAACAAAACCCCATTGCTCAGTTCCAAATCAGTGGATGAACACTTCCATCCAGTGTCATCCCAGTAACCTCCATCCGGTTACAAATCAGTGGATGTACACTTCCATCCAGTGTCATCCCAGTGCCTCCCTCCGGCACAATTTTTATTAATACCTCCATCCGGCATTAGTCCTGCCACTTCCATCCAGTGGCAGCAAACAACTGAGCAATGTTGAATCAAGAATCTAACAACTTATTAACATGTCCCACCCTCTGCTGTGTCACTTTGACTACTTTCTATTTCTTCATGGATCTGGTTCTCAGGCACTTTCCTAAGACGGTCATGTGAATATTTGTATGTTCGTGGAGAATTTAAAGATTGCAAGATATAACGATCGTTGTCTAACACTTTAACAATTTTGTACGGGCCTTTATACTTTGGATCAAGCTTTGTCTGATTCCGTTCTTCGTTCTGCAACAATACAAATTCGCCAACATCAAATTTAACAATTTTAGCTTTTTTACAATCAAATCTCTCTTTGTCATAGTCAGCATTCTTTTCAATATTAGTTAACGCTCTGGTACGAACTTCCTCTAAATTAATTTCCGATTCATTGCCATCAGATGGAACCATACTAAACGGTCTTGCTACTTTACCAATCAATAATTCTAGTGGACTTGCTTTCGTGACACGGTGCTGTGTACAGTTTAAAGCTAGTTGAACTTCAGATAAAGCATCTTGCCACGAACGGTTACTAGTTTCTATTACCGTAAGCATATTCTTTAGAGTTCCCATGATACGTTCAACTTGCCCATTAGCACGGGAACTACCAGTAGCTATTAAATGTAAATCTACCTTATGCGTTTTACAAAATTCTTTAAATTCTTTGTTCGCAAAACAACGACCCTGATCAGTTATAATTCTAAAAGGTGCGCCAAATAAAGAAATACTTTGTTTCAGGGCATTAATACTACTTTGTGCATCAATGTGCAGAGTATGATATAACAAAACATACTTGGTGAACGCATCAATTAAGACAAAAACATATTCTTTTTTATCACTCTTTCCACTCAGTTTACCAGTCACGTCCATATGTAAAGTAGGCCAAGGAACAGCTATCATAGGAATTGGATGCAACTCAACCTGAACCTTCCCTGAATGTGATTTAGAAATTTTGCAAGTGATACAGTTGTCAACAAACCTTCTAACGAATTTAGTCATATTCTCGAACCAATAAAATTCAAAAATCTTTTCCACCGTCTTCTCCCAACCTAAATGAAACAAAGACTCATGGACGTTATTTACAATAGACCATCTAAGCGCTCTAGGGACTATAGGCAAACAGCGAGATTTTCCAAAACGTTGTATCTTACGATGTAATATTCCTGAACGCAGTTCATAAGTTTTTGCAATATTATTTGGAAGTTTTTCTTCCTTAAAATCTGCCACTAATCTTGAAATTTCATTGTCCCTGTGTTGTTCCGCAAGAAGCCAACTATCAGATAACTCTACTGCATTAATTTGTTTATTTTCTATTTTCCTAATAGCTTTAGACTGACGTTCAGGTAACGGATTCCTAGAGAAAAAGTCCACATGACACATACGACTACCCATTCTATAGACTATATCAAAATCAAAAGCTTGTAAGAAAGCCCACCATCTATGTACTCGAGGAGTTAGATCGAGCTTTAGATCTTTGTGGGCGTGGGTTCGAATCCCACTTCTGATGTCGGAGGACGGTCCGAGTACGCGTCTCTTTCAGAGTCCCCGGCCATTACACAATTCTTACTTTACTCACCTTTTCAAAATGTACAAAACTTGCTTAAGCTTATTAGAATTTAGAACCGATTTCCGAAATTTAACGTAGAACTCATACAGGAAACGCGACAGTCCTTGTAGAACGTGCACGGTCCAAGTCTCAATCAAATCTGAATCTGTTTTCCTTTATTTTATATTCATTTCGCTTCTTCGTTTATCAAATTGCCGTCGCAATTACCATCACGACAAGATTGTCATCTGACTTATGTCCAATCTCTATTTGACATCTCTACCACATGACTTACGTCAGCTGTCAACCTAAAATCTGTCAATAAGCGACCACGTGCATCGTTCTACAAGTTCCATCCAAGTAGTAACGTCATACAAATGACGTCACTCCTTGACGTTTCGAATAACAAATGAGTGTACACCACTCTCCGACATATATAAATGTTTTATATATTATATATACAGGGTGTCTCACGTAAGCAACGAAATTTCATACACACGTGTCCGCAGGGATAATTGGAAGCGAAAAGTGAAATAAAAAGTAATAAAAATTGTCCTCGTTAAGGAGTTATTAAATAAAATAGATCAGCGAATCAGGAAGCACGGAAGCGGTGGGCGGTGAGCTGCGGCTATGCTAGTCTGAAGACAAGAAGCGATAGCGTAAAGAAGCGTCGTGGACGAAAGATTGAGAGAAAGAGAGAGAGAGAGAGAAAGTCAACGAAAGAAAGGGCGAGAGAGAGAGAAGGTCAGCGCGTGCAGGCAGCGTGAGGTAGCGCCGTGTTAGGGTAGGAGGGAGCGAGAGAGAGATTAGATTAGATTTTTGTTGTGCGTAAGGTAGCGTCGTGAAAGAAAGGTAGAGAGAGAAAGAGTGAGAGAGGAAGAGCGAAAGTCGACACTTTTTCCTAGAAATCTCCTCCTGACCACTACCTTCTCACGCCTGCATACGTGTCAGAACGCTCCGCCCGTCCGAAATAACGCTTCTTATCTTCAGACTAGCATGGCCGCAGCTCACCGCCTACCGCTTCCGTGCTTCCTGATTCGCTGATCTATTTTATTTAATAACTCCTTAACGAGGACAATTTTTATTACTTTTTATTTCACTTTTCGCTTCCAATTATCCCTGTGGACACGTGTGTATGAAATGTCGTTGCTTACGTGAGACACCCTGTATATATACAGGGTGTCCCACGGTTCGATGTCAGACGAAGAATGGCATGTGCGACTGATTTTTC
Source organism: Ancistrocerus nigricornis (assembly GCA_916049575.1). NCBI lineage: Eukaryota > Metazoa > Arthropoda > Insecta > Hymenoptera > Vespidae > Ancistrocerus > Ancistrocerus nigricornis. The sequence continues at coordinate 11,169,319 of OU696665.1, forward strand.
TGAGTCGAAAGGATTCATAACCAGCTATAGGGGGGCTGGGGCCCCCGAACGAAACAGCCTTGCTGTTTCGTATTAGGCACGACCGCGGTAATGATTCGTACAGGAAGTCGGCTCGCTGCGCTCGCCTATCCCTGTTCTTATGAGAGTACAGGATAGCTGATTGCGGCCGTTTGACTATCGCTATCTGGCCGTCGGGATAATTTTTTTAAAAATACCGATTACATTAAAACTCGTTTCTGGTCATAAAAAAAAAAAATGTTTTTTCGTTCTGGTTGTATTGCTTCCCTGAAAAATTTTGAAAAAAATTACGTTATTAGTTATCACTATTTTACATACTTTTGCAAAGTTTGAATTGTTTGCCTATTATAGAGAATTTTTTATGAATTTTTTAATGTTTAAAATGACCGCCATTTTGAAACCGGAAGTTGAATCAATTCGAAATTGTTAGTGGATCTATGTTTGGAAGAACTGGATTTTTCGTATAAATTTCAGCCTTATCCGTTCAGCCGTTTAGGCGCTAGAGTAGATACAAATTTTTACTAGTCCGCCATTTTGTACTGTTTCGCTGAAAAATTTTGAAAAAATTCATGTTATTAGTTGTCACTACCTTACATATTTGTGCAAAGTTTTAATTGTTTTGCTCTTATAACATAATTTTTATGAATTTTTTAATTTTTAAAATGCCCGCCATTTTGAAACCGGAAATCGGATCGAATCGAAATTGTTAGTGGATCCTCGTCGGGTGTAACTGGATTTTCCGTGTAAATTTTACTTCGATCCGTTCAGCCGTTTAGACGCTAGAGTGGATACACACATACACACACACACACACACATACACACACACACACACACACACACACACACACACACATACATACATTTAGATCTTGTTATGAAACGTAAAGATCCAAAAGGATTTTTGGATATCTCGAATAGTTTCGGAGATAATCGTCCGTTACACTTTTTGCTCGATCGAGAGCATAAGGAACTCCCTGCGGTCGTGCCTAAAAAGTAACATATGCCAGGTTAGTTTTCGTGCTATTAATTAATAACGATCTGCCAATCGTGAAGCGCGGAAGCGGTAGGTGTACTCTCGCCGCCATACCAAAACTCTATCCAAGCTATGATTGGACCGGCGGGCGATAGAGAAAAAGCGAGAGCGAGAGTGAGAGAAAGAATGAGAGGCCTGGTGGTCCGTCAACGTAGGATAACGCCGTAGAAGAAAGCTAGGGCGAGAGACATAACAGAGTGAGCGAGCGAGCGAGAGAGAGAGAGAGAGAGAGAGAGAGAGAGAGTCAGTGCTACGAGGCTATCTTAAGCTGGAGGCTCGCGCCGACCCTCTCTCTCTCTCTCTCTCTCTCTCTCTCTCTCTCTCTCGCTCACTCTGTCTCTCGCCCTAGCTTTCTTCTACGGCGCTATCTTACGTTGACGGACCACCGGGCCCTTCATTCTTTCTCTCACTCTCGCTCTCTCTCTCTTTTTTTATCGCCCGCCGGTCCAATCATAGCTTGGCTAGAGTTTTGGTATGGCGGCGAGAGTACACCTACCGCTTCCCCGCTTCACGATTGGCAGATCGTTATTAATTAATAGCTCGAAAACTAACCTGGCATATGTTACTTTTTATGACTCCTTTCGACTCAGAAAAATCAGTCGCACATGCCATTCTTCGTCTGACATCGAACCGTGGGACACCCTGTAGATAGATAGATAGATAAGCTTATATTTCAGTCTCACAGCCATGAAAAGGACTAGGTTTATAAAATATACATATTAGGTATAACTTAACAAGAAAAAAACTTTAAAAACTTAAACAACATCTATACTTTAACAATATATGTATACATTACAAAGTTTTTTAGAACTCACCATATGTTGTTTCTAATTTACTAACAATCTTCGTAATACATACTCTCTTGCTCTCCTTTATCTTCTGGAGTTTGCTTTTCTCTTTCTTCATCCTTTTCTTCTTCTTCTTTCACCTCTTGTTCCACTTCCTCTTCGTTTGCTTCCTCATCTTCGTTTTCTTCTTCTGCTTCATCTGCTTTTCCTGCTTTTCCTGCTTTATCTTCTTCACTTAAGTGATCTTCAAATTCTAGAAGATCTACAGTTTCCGGGAACATTGGATGTTTTATTCTTCCAGTAAACCTTGGTCGCAAGGTTGAAATCATTGGATCTGAAGATATTAATAAATTGTTTAAAATGTCCTTATTTGTAGCAGTACGACAAAATTGTTGAGAGTGGTGTTCTCGAAATCTTCTAAAGTCTTTGTTCCGTGCTTCTTGAGCTTCCTAGGATAATTGTTCAATCGGTAGCAACGCATTTTCTATCATATCCTTCTCATGTATTAAAATTTTGTGTACAGTGGCCGGCATATAGTATTAGCTGTACATTTCAACGTATCTTTCAGTTGTTACCTTGGTATATTCACCAAATTTATCGGAATTAATCCGTTCTCCGGATGCAATTGCCTGCAATATAACGGCGAATCTATACAGTATTTCTTCACTCACAAGGGGACATTACGGCCTCGGAAATTGACTTCTGGATGAGACTTTGCAGGTTTGTAGTATACCTTTAGACTATTCGATTTGCAAAGTAAGAGCGCGCACTATCCATAAACTTTCGAGAAAAATGGCTTTAAAGTTTTACGTGTAGTACGTATACCGGTCACTTTGAACACCATCCAAGAACAGCGAAGTGGCCGAGTTGTAGCGAACTCGCTTGCGGCGCGGGCGGTCCGTGTTCGATCCCTGCGTGTGGAAACTTTTTTTTCAATTCTTTAAAAAATTAGAAAAATTGTGAAATAAAGTTAATGACATACTAATATGAAGAATTTAATTATACATAATTTTTTCTATTAATGAAATGACTGTTACTGTTAATTCTTGATTCTTGGGGAGGATAAACAAAGCCTGAATTATATGACGAAATCTTTCAGAATGACGAGAAATCACCAACTTACACAATTAAAGTAATTCCTTCAAAATGTACTCCACTTGTTCAACCTTGCGATGTCTATTTTTATAGACAAGTAAAAAATTTAATCTGATTGAAAATAATAGAGAAATAAATTCCCGTTAGGACTGCATAAAAATACAATCAATAGTGCATCATCAATTATCATCACCAATTTTTAATGAAATGATCCGGTATGCCTGGTACGCTTCCAAGCTCTCTGACGAAAGAAAAATTTTCAGGAATATAAATGAAGTATGTTTTCTGGTAGAACTTTTAAAAAAGGATTGTTCATGTGAACAATCTTCCTTCATAAATTGTGCGAGATGTAATAATATTTTTTGTTTTCCATGTTTCTATGGCAATTATCATTCAGGATCTTGCATATAAAATTAAAAATTGACAAAGAAAGACGATATTCACGAAATTTTATTAATAGAAAAAATTATGTATGATTAAATTCTTCATATTAGTATGTCATTAACTTTAATGCACAGTTTTTATAATTTTTTAAAGAATTGAAAAAAAAAAGAAAAAAGTTTCCACACGCAGGGATCGAACACGGACCGCCCGCGCCGCAAGCGAGTTCGCTACAACTCGGTCACTTCGCTGTTCTGATTCACCTTTTTGGTTGTCATTATTTTACATACTTTTGCAAAGTTTGAATTGTTTGCCTATCATAGAAGATTTTTTATGAATTTTTTAATTTTTAAAATGCCCGCCATTTTGAAACCGGAAGTCGGATCGAATCGAAATTGTTAGTGGATCCTCGTCGGGTGTAACTGGATTTTTCGTGTAAATTTTACTTCGATTCGTTCAGCCGTTTAGACGCTAGAGTGGACACACACACACGGACATTTAGATCTTGTTATGAAACATAAAGATCCAAAAGGGTTTTTGGATATCTCGAATAGTTTCGGAGATAATCGTCCGTTACACTTTTTGCTCGATCGAGAGCATAAGGAACTCCCTGCGGTCGTGCCTAAAAAGCATTCAAAGCTTCGAATCCATGCATGCAATGAAGACAATCCAAATTTATAATACTCCTCGTTAACAGGTTTTATACCGACAAGTTTTAGATTATTCATTTCTTTCGGTTTTGCGTTACATATATGACAACGCATCGAGGAACTAGTCTGCGTTATTGCATTGCAAATTTTTCCATCTATCATCGTCATTAAGAGCTTGTGATGGACTCCGATGGATTCACACGCTGTTGCTTCCAAATGTGAAATTTCTGATTCTGTATCTTTAACAAAAGTTTGAATTAACAAAGTCGTTTCTTTAACAAATTTAAAGGCAACCGGTCGACAGAAGCGTGTAGACGAAGGATGCTTATTTGTTCATAATACTTTCCCGTCTCCAATGTCGTATAATTTTATCGGAACAACTGTAGACATAAATACGTATGCACTATCGCATTCAGTTTCTTCATTATATTTTTGTTTGTACATGCTTTGCCCCGAAGCTCCATCACAACCCTATTTACTAATCAAAATTAAATTAGTGCGTTTTTCTTTCTCTCTTTTATCGATCAATGATAATATTCTTGAGGCAGTGTAGTCAAGAAGAGATTGTAATTTTATTTTTGCTCCTTCTTCCGTTACACTTACAGAGCCTTTGCTGGGGTAACATTCTGTTTTTGCTTGCTGAATTTGATAATATGACGGATAGTAATTCTTATTATCTTCTAAAGACGCCTCACGTAATATATTATATTGAATTTTCGATAATTTTAAAGACGTCATCATGCCTAAGGCTTTTTCTTTGCCATATGTTAACAATTTTCCCTCTTTCTGCTCGCAGAACTTCCTTACTTTCTCTGCTTCTTTGGGGTTTTGGAGTAAATAATCAAAAATTTTTGAAATATTTATATTACCTTCAGCTTTCATCTTCATCTTGGCTGAAAACATCAGTTCACTTCCGGAATATTCTTTTCTGATTGATTCTGTTCTTCGTGCTTTATGCCTATCAGAAATGTCTGTAAACAATTTTCCACTTTTTTGTCATTTCATTGAGGAATGGTGCTGGAAAAATAATCTTCTTGGGAAGCCACAAATTATTATTCTTCAGGAACTTTTCTTCTATGTACCTGCACGCACTCCATTTTTTGTGTAATTTATAACAAAATTTCTGCAACATTCCGGTAATTGATTTTCGTACTGTGTCCGAAAGATACACGTTTACAGTTTTTATAACTTCGCGCTATAATGATTTATAATCACGCATATTACACTTTAATTGTTTTAAACACTGAAACAAATCTTTATTTATTTTGAAATTTTCCATATTTATATCACCCCTACTACACTTTTAAATACACTCTCACTACACACTTCACTCCACGCTCACTGCACAGAACTAAAGTTATTAATATTATATAGCAGGTAAGCACAATGTAAGCAAAAAAATAAATAAAATAGCGAAATAGCAAACAATAAGCAAATTTAAAGTTTGAATGTTAAATAAATGCAGACACAACAGCAAATAATAAGTAAATTAACAATGTTAAAGCTAAATAAATGCAAGAATAGTAGTAAATAGTAAGTAAATATACAAGGAAAAAGCAAAATAAAGGCAAGAACAGTAATAAACAGTAAGCAAATTCACAATGCAAAAGCTAAATAAATGTAAATACTATAGAAACAAGTAATTGATGAAAATAAGGAAGCTAGCTATAAGCAGTAAATAAGTCTATCAGAGAAGCGATAGAAAGTAATAAAGAACAACAAATTATTATAATTATGATTGCAAATGCTACGAATGTAGAGGTTATGCTTGTTTAAACATGCACGAGGCCGTCTTAAGTAAGTCGCTATTTAAAAAATTTTTAACAACAAAAATAGAAACCGACTTCGAAAAAAGCGCTAAAAAGAGTGAAATAATTTTTTATGTATACCGACAATATTCGATTTCATCATTATCATACTCAGAATATTGCAACTTTTTCGGCGGCGACACAAAATATTCCAATACGGTCATTTTCACGAACAAAGGAGTAAGTGCCTAATACATAAATATCCATCAATGTCCGTGAATTTCTGGCTATTAATGTACTGTTAATTAATTTTCTGTCGCCTCCGAAAAAGTTGCAATATTCTGAGTATGATAATGATGAAATCGAATATTGTCGGTATACATAAAAAATTATTTCACTCTTTTTAGCGCTTTTTTCGAAGTCGGTTTCTATTTTTTTTGTTAAAAATTTTCTTATTTCATACTTTTTAGTGTATAATCGATCAAGATGTGGAAATAAAGGTTTGTAGGTAATATTTGCAAAAGGATCGAAAAGGTTTGGTTCCGATATGTGAAGTCGTTGAGGAGATATAGAAGAATAAACAAATGATTTTGTAATAACAATTTAAACATAGTAACAATTGAGAATGTGTCGCATAATGTTAGTAAGTGAGCAGTATTTGCGAAAGGATCGAAAAGGTTTGGTTCCGATAGGTGAAGTCGTTGAAGAGATATAGAGGAATAAACAAATAATTTTGCAGTAACAATTTAAACATAACAACAATTGAAGATGTGTCGCATAATGTTAGTAAGTGAGCAGTATTTGCGAAAGGATCGAAAAGGTTTGGTTCCGATAGGTGAAGTCGTTGAAGAGATATAGAGGAATAAACAAATAATTTTGCAGTAACAATTTAAACATAACAACAATTGAAGATGTGTCGCATAACGTTAGAGAGTGGGTAATATTTGCGAAAGGGTCGAAAAGGTTTGGTTCCGATAAGTGAAGTCGTTGAGGAGATATAGAGGAATAAACAAATTATTTTGCAACAATTAATAAATTTTTTATATAATTAATATCTGCTAATTATTTCTAAGAAGATACTAATAGTTTCTTTCATTACAATAAATCAATCCCATTCAAAAAGAAATTGCGATTAATCTGAATAAAGCACTAATTTTGCAATAACTTTGTTAATAATAAACATTTCGGAAAAATTTCTTAAATGGGACCAATGGGAGACCTAAACCTAGCAACTGGAAGTGGTTTTATTTCGATTGGTCAATCCGTCACTGAGTTACGGCCGGACAAACAAAAATAAAGCACTAATTTTGCAATAACTTTGTTAATAATAAACATTTCGGAAAAATTTTTTAAACGGGACCAATGGGAGACCATTATCTAGCAACTGGAAGTGGTTTCATTTCGAAAAAAAAAGCAAGATCGCCCACTGTCGAATAGAGTAACCTCCTCCTTTTCGAAGTCGGTTGAAAACCAAAGCGCTCACGCTCAGTACTTCCGATAGCAGGCAATACGTGTTCCTTCAAAAAAATTTCGCCTTTGCGGTCTTTGTCGATAAATAACTTGAAAAGTAGGATAAGGTAGGATGTGATTCTTTTTGCACATGAAAGTAGGAAGTTTAAGGAACATTTTGCAATAAGTCGGAAGGTGGGATCTTTTGGGACTTTTTACTAAACCCTGTGGAAAGTTACAGATGCAACACATTTATAAAAGTTGTTATAATTCAATAAATATATTTACATAGTCATATAACAATTATCGTGATTTATTCTGAACTTTATGCTATTGAATATAAGCTATAAAACGTAGCATTTATTGAAATTACTATTACAGAAATTTCGCTAGAAGTGCATCTCTCATATAGTCGCTAATTTTGCTTTCGCGCAAACGTCTATTTCAAAGTTTAGTTTTTTACTTAATCCATCGTAAAAAGCAAAAATAATGATATTTCCCTATAGCTTGACTCTTTTACTATTACTTTCATATAATAATTTATTCAAATTTAAACAAAAATATTTTGGCCAAATGTCCGGGTTTTTCCTCATTTCGTTCCGACGGTCCACTTTACATTTTTAATGTTATTTGTGTTTGATTGTAACTATACATAACAAATTATTTCATTCTTTTTAGCGCTTTTTCTAAATTACATTAATCTCGTTTATCGCTTTTCATCTGCACTATTTTCGAAGTCGGTTTCTATTTTTTCTGTTACAATTTTTTTTATTTCATACTTTTTAGTGTATAATCAATCAAGATGTGAAAAACAAAGTTATGTAGGTAATATTCGCGACATGATCGAAAACATTTGGTTCTGGTAAGTAGAGTCGTTGAGGAGATATAGCTGAATAAACAAATGATTTTGAAATAACCATTTAAACATAGCAGCAATTGACAAATTATCACATTATGTTAGTAAGTAGATAATATTGTCGAAAGGATAGAAAAGGTTTGGCTTCGATAGGATGATTCGTTGATGAGATATAACCGATTAAACAAATAATTATGCAATTATATACTATATACAGGGTGTCCGCTTCCATGTAGCCAAGCGGAGGACTACATGTACATATAAATGACTTGAATCGAAATGTCTAATACCATTTTTCGAAATTCGTCTCAGTTAAATAGTTATTAACTAACAAATATCAGCCAATCACGGCGAGCAGCGACATGTAACGTTGTTTATTGTGGATTGCTTCTCCTACCGCTTCATCTCTTGTCTAGCTGCGAGCTCGAGTGAACCGCCTTCCTTTGCTAATCGTCGTAATTGACCGATCTTTGTTACTTAATAATTCGTTAACTAAGATGAATTTCGAAAAATGGTTTTAGACATTTCGATTCAAGTCATTGATGTGTATATGTAGTCCTACGCTTGACTACTTGGAAGCGGACACCCTGTATAGCAACAATTAATAAATTTTTGCAATAATTAATATCTACTAATTATATGTAACAAAATTATGAACGCTTCATTACAATATATCAACTCAATCCAAAGATATTACGGTAAATCTCATGAAGTCTGTAACTCGCTTTGCACTCCAATTACACTGATTGTGCAATGACTTTGTTAATAATAAACTTTTCGAACAACATTTTTAAACGGGACTAATGAGAGACCCAAAACTACCAACTGGAAGTGGTTTCATCTCGATTGATGAACCAAAAAAAAAGCAACATTACCCACTGTCGAATTGAGTATCCTCCTCCTTTTTCGAAGTCGGTTAATAACATAAGTTGTCTATGAAAAGTCTTTCTTTTTTTGTATTAAATCAATCTTCGCGTTAACCAAACGTTTAGATCTTCTTAAGCATACAATTTTCGATGGACATACCTTTTCATGATAGAACACCGGTCGATTAGGGAACACGGAAAAGTCCTTGATGAGAACGTCTTTTATGAGGTCAGGGTCGCGTAGAACTAATGCTGGTACATCCCTCTCGAATATGCCGATCATTTTTTCACCCTGGTATTCGTTATAAATGTTCTGGAGGTAACATCCCAGCGAAAGTTTGGCTCTCATTACCTCTTTTGTGGTGCCAAAAAACGGTATAGGTTTTGGTCCTTTTACTCCTCGGATTTTCCAGAAATCGAACGTCCGTGTGAGATAATAATAAACGAACAATATACTGGCTAATGTTAAAAGGATGGCTTCTAGCGTAAGAAGAGCCATCGTAATCGTACGTTAATTGACGAACTCTTAAAACGTACGATTGTTATCGCATACGCTGTCACACTCGAGAAGTTCGAAGATGAAAGAATTAAAGTACCCAGTGACGTTATTAAACTTGTTCGATTGAAATATATGTCAAAATCGTGATTAAAATAACTGCAAAAATCGATTTACAGCTGAAAGATCGTTCTTTCAAGCGAAGTGGACAGCAGACGATTAAACGAAGTAACTTATCACGCGCTGCGACAATGTTTATACAGAAACAGTACTGATAATCTCCTAAACGTTAAAAGCTCTAATTTAAACGAGTCTGTCACCATGACTGGATGAACAAACTTGCTTTTAAATGACTCATAGCGTTTCTTATAGTAAACTTTGCTGTATAATAGCAAGCTCCAAATATTATCTGCTGTATAAAATCTTTGTATATAAATAAATCACTTCAATTAGAAGAGTATTGCTCTCTAAATTATTTTTTCTTACTCCATACATAGCATAATAACGCTGATTGTTTTTTAATTGTGGCTCATAGTATAAAATTGCTACACATAGTTTGACAATGACTGCATTAAAAATAAGTGCAACATCATCGAGATAATAAAAATGCTCATGCATCGTTTTATAATATTAGAAAACTGAAATGCGATAATATAAAAGATAAGAATACAATTTAAATATAATGAAACGAGTCAGCTCTACTCTGTATATTTGAAATATGCGAGCTATTTGTTTGATCGTTAATTAGCAAAGGAATGTAGATATCTTTTTTTATCCTTATTTATAAAACATCGAATCGATACTCTTATATGTACCGCCGAAGGGGTAAACCAGCGACGAATAAAATGTCTAGTGTGTCATATTCCGCATACGAGCTACACAGAAACGCGAGTACATGTAATAGATAGTATGATATGCTACAAGAGAGAGAGAGAGAGAGAGAGAGGGAGAGTATGTGAGAGAGATGGAGTCACTCGTTATATCGTTAAAGCACGAATTGAGTTCCACTCAAGCACAAATATTAAGTGCAACATGCAAACGCGCTATTCGACATTGATTTTCTCTAATTGCCCCTTGTTCGTGGCTCGTCACGGATGACATCGCAACGAATCGTTACCGTAGATTGTCCCTACGTTCCGTCAGCTTAATTAATACCCATTGTATCCGAGCGCGAAAAATACACTGTCTCCTAAAGCTTTTTCCTGATTGCCTTGAAAGCTCGGAAATAAAAAAAAAATATATATATTTTTTTCGAATGCCAAAGGAGGAAAAATTAAAAATAATGATATTTCAACTTTTTAGAGCACTTGTTTCATTAATACTTTCACTGTCGCGCCTAAATATGAAAGCCTGGTACGCAGGCCACTCGAATTTTTCCTTTTTTTGTTAAGTTTAGTTCTTAATCAAAGATTGGATTTTATGAAGTTTAATGACGCTCTTTATTAAAATGGCGGATATGTCATATTCATACACATTGCTTCAAAATCATTATTATTGTTGATACACGTGACAGTAAGAATGTTACGTTTGAAAAATGGATCGTGAATATAACAAAAAATTAGTTTCGCTGATATGAAACTACATTAGAAGACTGCGTATTTGCGTTAATGTAGATATAATGGGATCATAGGAAAAAAATAACTTTGTAAAACGACGAGTCAGTGAGATAAGGCCAATATGTTTCCTCCAAGATTACGAAAACGATGCGCAAGCATAAACGATTTGGTGCAATTACGTATTGCATTGAGATATCTAGTATAGGCTGTCGTCACTTAAAGAGCATAAAACGCTCGAAAATACTTTATCTCAGTAAGCATTTACATTTATCATTTACTTCTAAAACCTTCCCTTGATTGCTTTAAAAAGTTCAGGAAAAAACAAATACTGTACCAATGTTGATAACAAAGAAGTTTACACAGGAAAAAAAGAACTTTACTAAACATCTATAATCAAATTATATGAAAAAAAACTTATTAAAAACAAGCTTTTATTTTGTGTATTAAAAAAAGCATACAGTTACAGCCATAACTTTGATACTACTTTCTACATACATAATTTACATACATACGGACAAGAGAAACTAAATAAAAGCTTGTAATAAAAAAATAGATTAGAAGACTGCTCACCTACATTAATAAATAATATAAGATAATAAAAAAAAGTTCAGTTACAGAAATAAAGTGAACATTTTCCTTCCAAAATGATATCTTGCAAAGTCCCAAGTGCGGTGCAGTTAATTACCGCGAAACGTGAAAGCATTTTTGATTATACACTTATGTGGATTCAATTTCTCGAGGTATCTATCGTCGTTCCTCATTAAACCAGAAGCATAAAAGGGCAGAATTTAATTAATTTATGTAGGTATCAATCACCAAATCGATTTCATATGAAAAGTATTGGAACGATATTTCAAATTCTGGCATCAAATAAAATTTAGGTGGAAACTGTTATTATCGAATGATTTCTGCCGAATATAATGAAATATAATTACTATTCTTTTATGTAATATTAAATAATAGTAGAGATCAGAACGAGACCAGCTTCTACAAAGGTACTCTGTCTGAAAAAAGGCGTTCGACTGCACGTTGAGAGAGAAAGAGGGTAAAAGAGAAAGGAAGAGAGAGAGAGAGAGAGAGCCAGTTGCATGTATCATGGCACGGGTAGAGAGTAAGCTCCAACCCATTTTCCTTGTGCATTGTTCACCGTGGATGAACGAGCCAACGTCGTCCTTCATTAGCCTGTACCGGAAATGGAGTTTTTCCTGCTTTCCGGTCCGTCAATAAGACGCGTTCGAGGTGGGCTCCTCTAGCACCGTGGAAAAACGGCCAAAGCGAGTGAATAGCATTTCCGACGGGATCTGGAAACGAGCTAACAAAAATGTCATAGCCATTCTTCTGCCTTAATTATCCGTCACGGAAACGGCCGCGTCCGTGCGGAACCTCACCGTCGCCGTGCCGCAGCCGCGAGAAAGTCGTGCGCTTTCGTTTCGTTTCATTTCGTTTCGACCGGTAACTGCTTACAAAGGAACTCGCATTCTTTCGCGATTTGTTCCTCGACTCTTGATTAATGTTAACGTTCCATGACCCCTCGACATTTCGTTTTTCGCATAATTCTTTCCGGATATGCCGTAGCATTCGATAGTACCTATGTAGGTAAGTATAGCTCGAAGCCCGCGCGGTACGTCTCCATGATTTTCATAATTAATTTCCCCATCATGGAGATTCCATCGGGATGGACTTTCGTAGAAAATAAAAATAAAAGATTAAAATCGATTACCTACTCGAGTCGAAATTTTCAGCCTACTTTGACTCTACAACTCCTCATCGCGGTAGGAGAGACTGGGTACGATTGTAACAGGTTGCGGTTGTAACAAAGCGATTATTCGTGAAACTATATGTGCTACGATGATGAGTCCAAAAAAGAAAATGAGCATCTTGCTTGTCTGGACACATTTCAGAGTGTCGGGTCAGTCATCGCACGCTGTAACTGCTTGCAGGAGGCCGTATTGTATTCTGATAACCAAAAGTAAGTATTTTCAGTTGGTTTCTTTGTCGAATTGCTGTTGTAATTATACAGGGTGTCTCAGCTAAAGGAGGCCGTCTAAATATTTTCTTTGTTTCTAATGATGCGACAATCTTTTATGGCATACCCATATGTAAAAAAAAAAAAAATTTGTTTCATAACATACCTCTTTCTAAACCATTCCAAGTATGCCATAAAAGTTTGTCGTATTATTAGAAGGAAAGAAAATATTTAGGTGGCCTCCTCTAGTTGGGACTCCCTGTATAGATAGAGTATTGAGTTTTTTTGTGGTTATTTATTAGATTTATGTGGTTAAATAGAAATGGTTACTTTTTGTCTAGGTTAGTTTATCTCGGTACTATTAATATTTTTCTAACGACAGAGGGGATGAGTACGGTTGTAACAATTTTCGTGGGTACGGTTGTAACACAAGTAACTCTTTTCTTTTGTCTTGTAGATGCCCAGAAAACGCGAAAGGAAAATTTGAAGAGGTCAGTACACGCTATGTACACGCTTATGAAGAAGTTAAAAGCGGCACTTCTTGTGCGACGAGCTGCGCAGAGGCATGGTGTCAACTACGTTTCCTTACTTCGATACGTGAAGAAAAGAGATGGAGTCAACGAAGATATTTATTTAATTTCTATTTAACTATTTTTTTAAAACAGGTGCTCTCTAATTTTATGTTAAAAATATTTATTTTTGTTTTCCGGAAATTATCCTGAGTTTTCCTACATTATAAGTGTTCATTTCATTTTAGATTATTATGTGCATTGTTTTTGTTTTCAAAATAATTTAATTTACTTAGAAGAGAGGTTATAATTTATTATAGCAAAGATATTTTGTTTCACTTGGACTAATGCTATTCCTTTTTTGTTATTTATTTATAAGTAATTTTAAATCCCTTATGACTTCTAGAAAACTGACCCTGGTATGGGGACCGGTTGTAACAGAGACAGACCTTTTCTAAAACTGCTCCTGTAAGAAAATTATTGCGTGTGGGCATAAAATTCCAATTTCCATGCCAAGATGTATAGTCTAACATTTGAGACATTTTTCATAAAGCTCACTAGTATAATGTTGATATTGTGGTGTTAAATGAAGATGAAAGGATCTGGTTTTGGTAAACAGCCTTGATGAGCAGGTGCAAAATTTTATTGGAGTATTTAAATTGAAGTCGGAGCAATCGATAGTCTTCTGCTGAAAGAGCTCGGAGAGATGCTCCTGGAGAGCTTGTGGGAGTGCAGACGGAGACACAAAAGAGATGAAGCAGTAGATCTTGGTAAACTGCAACTCGAAGATCACTACGATGTTTCGGAAGTCTGCGAAGAGTCAGGGAAGCAGATCTCGATGAGCAACTGCCGATATTCAGAAGAGGCAGGATGCAGAAGAGGAAGAGGAGCTGTTACTCAAGTTCGGGAGGACGCAGTCTGTAGGTGCTGAAGATGAGTCGCTGGTGGAGCTCAAAAGACGCAGCTTGCAGAAGCCGATGAAAAGCTGCTGAAGCCCCGGAGGATGCAGACTGGAGAAGCTGATGCGAAGCAGCTGCTGAAGATCGGGAACACGCTGGTTGTAGAAGTTGTAGAGGAGCAGCTGCTGAAGCTCAGGAGGTTGCAGGGTTACAGAAGTTGAAGAGATGCAGCTGCTGAAGCTGGAGTAAACTCGATGCGCAGCAGCAGATGAACACAGCACCCGTGCGAGATGAGCAGATCGTTGATGCTCGGTGCTCTGATCATGCGAGCTAAGATAGCTCTCAGAAGCCTTAAGAAGGCAGTGACGCTGAAAAGGTAAATGAGTGCAACTCCCAAGTCACAGGGTCGTGTCATGGACACGAGACACAGAGGGTTGTGAGAAACCCGAGACACGCTTGGTTGTTAGGGGGGGAGTTGCACTAGCTCCAAAACCACTGTGTTTCAAGGGCGAGAGAGAGAGAGACACACACACGCACAGAGAGCCCAATGAAACGAGGTGCTGGACCTCAGGTTATTGGAGCCACATGTAAAGGTTCGTCTTGAGGACGACAGACGCTGCAAATAGAGAAGTAAATCAAGAAATAATTAGACAAGTCATAAGAAAGAATTTTTGTGTGTAAATTAAGTATTAACTATGTAAAGGAATGTCAATAAATTATTCAGCTATAAATGAAGTGAGAATTAGTAAACCCTGTAAAGATTGTCAATAAACGATTAAGCTGTAAATAAAGTGAGAAGTGGGAAAATTCCAGTAAAGGATTGTAATGAAATTATTATGCTGTAAATAAATGAGAATTAGTAAGCAAGAATGAGAAACACTGATATTCTCTGTAAGAGAACCACTTTCGTATGCGCGCACTTTTCCTCGTTGATCGCTAAGGGAAGACTGGCTCGCAAGCCAGGAGATGGCCCTTTTATATGCTCTGTCGGTAATCTCGAATTTTCTTTACTGGCGAGAAAGATCTACCGAGAGAGGTCGATGATTTTCTAATCGCTAATCAATTGTTAGCGCACAGCTGACATGCTCAGCTTAGTTCAAGCCTCGATATGTTTAGAAGTGCCACTCGTGCTGTTTTTGTATAAACGAATAGTGAAAAATGCGGATTTTTATGAGTGATGGAAGTTTCGAGCATTTTCATGACGTCGACTCTCACGCGTCCTCGATCGATGGCGCTTTATGGAAGGATCGAGGCGGCGAAGAAGGATAGAAATACGTCCTAACCTTCGAATTGACATTTCTCGAAAGCATTTTATTCGAGAGGCTTCGTTGATTGAGGTATTTCTTTCTTGTGAATGTTTTCTCCTTTCTTATCTTCTTTTTCTATTTTAATCGTCTTCTATGGCTCTCTCTTTTAGTTTTCAAACATGTGGGCAATCAAAGCAAAATTGTTACAACCGTATTCAGTCTTTCCTAAAATAGCATCAAATGTAATGTTAAATGAACTCCTACTGGGGACGTGACGTTTGGCCGCCGCCGTTTTAGTCCAGTCGGAATATAAATAAAAATGACCAAGTTCTAAACAAATATACCAGAGCATCGCCGATTTTTTTATAGATACTTTGACGCTCCCAGAACATAACTTGAAGTTTTCTACAAAATCTTAATTGCATTTTAGCAATAAGAAAATATGGAAAAAAAAAGTCAGTTTTTTCACGTTTGTTTGTGCAGTATGAAATTTATCAAAAAATGCTTCGTACAAAAGTTTTGCGCCATAACGATCTCTACAAAATAAGTCCTATGAAAAAATCACGTAACACTGTTAGTTTATCGGTGAATTGCTAATGAACAATCCAAATTTGCTTTTGCTATTTGCGTACTCTATTAGTCATTTATCGACATATTGTCCTAAAACTCATACATCACGTTGGGAAATAAACGCTCTAGAGATATACGTGACATATATCGATCTGTGTTATAAAGTTTAGCGACTATATCTCGAAAACGGCTGACCCTACAAGATTTTTATGACTCATTTTGTTGTACTCGGCGAGCACAACCCAGCACAACTTTTCGATTCATGTAATTACATAGAAAATTGTTATTGTTCATTTTTAAAAAAATTGAAAATAATTTCAGAATTACAGACTAACGGCAGTTAGGCCTGTCCGTCGCAAAAAAACTAACGCCGGTGATATATCGAAATTTCAAGGGAGGGGGAAACTTTAAAATGATAATATCTCATCGACGCAAAGTGCTACATAATTTTGGTTTGTTTCATCATAATCCTGGAATTTTTTCCCATCCGATGATATATAATTTATTAGGATCGTGGCTTCCGATAAGTTAATAATCTAATTTATGTGTTTTAAAGTATCAATTTATTAGTGTTTTTTTTTTCCGACCTTTTCGTTAACATTGCGAGTATATCTATATATTACGAATATATATCACTTTCGTCCACTTTCCCAAATTCGCCACTAGCTGCAGTGGTGCTAGCGTCGACAGCAGGTGGAAATCTAGCCAGCGCTGGAATGTTTGACATGTCGATATCTTTAACCTATCACATTTTTTAATTTTTTTTACAAAGAATCAAGTTTTGGGTACCATCTATGAATTTACCTCGATTTTCTTGATTATCGATTACTTCTAATTTTTTTTTAATTTCTATAATCTATTTATTGGTGTTAACTGAGAAGCTGCTGCTGGACAAGGCTTGGAGTACGCTGAGCGAGTCAGAGAATATCGTTACGATATCCAGAGCCTTAGATATTGCTATACTTTCGGCTGTGTAAATAGAGAAATCATTAAGAATACTGTAAGTCTCATAGTGATCATATCTAGACAGGCTAAAGCAATCTGCGTGGAAGGGCCCACTTTAGTTTTGGAACCATCTGAGAAAATATTAATATACGTATTATTGAAAGTACTAACATACCCTATAATCTTTATATTCGGAATATGATCATTTTGGAAAGTTCTACCAATTTAAGTATTGCAGTCTACTGATTTTATCATTATAATATGAAATATTTCACACAAATTAATTTTCAGAGAATATTATATCAGCATATTTTTTAACTTTATTAAGGCATAATAGGAATAGTCTATCTCTGTTGCTAATTATCCTACCCTTATTATCCTATCACATTCTATTTATTTATTGTACCTGTTGGTACTTTCACCACCTTGTCTATGGAAAACGTAGAGGATATGTACGGCTAGAAGGGATAATTAAGGAAGGCAGTTGACATAAAACCTGGCTTCCATTTTAATCAAGGTAAGTCTAGTAGTCTAGTCGAGTAAAGTCTTGTAACCATTCTAGTTGACGTGAAGTATGACTACATTTCCAGTCGATGTAAAGTCTGGCTATCATTCTAGTCGAGGTAAAGTCTTTGTACAATTTTAGTTGACGTACAGTTTGGTTACTATTAAATAAATACATTAATATTTTTTCAGATGGTTCCAAAACTAAAGCGGAACCTTCCACCAGAATTTCTTCAGCCTGTATAGATTTGGATTACTATGAGATTTACAGTATTCGCAATGATTTCTCTATTTACATAGCGACAAATATAGCAACATCTAATGCTCTGGATGTCATAATAATGAATCCTTTTCATGTATTTGCAATATTCTCTGACTCGCTCAGCGTACTCCAAGCCTTGTCCAGCAGCAGCATTGTTTTACTAGAAGACCACACGATTTGGGAAATGAAGTTTGGCACGAGACTTCGTGTGGTTGTAGTAATGCCTTAGGGTGTTACCATGGCAAACGGAAAAAATGCACTGGCCAGCCAGTTTTGAGAAATAACGCTTCAAAGATTTTATATGAAAAAGATTTAGTCTTCATCTTGCATTTCAGCGGTTGAGGCGGTAGCGGGTCAGCCAGGTAACACAGAGATTCCATGTTCGAGTCTCGACACGTGCACTTTGTATTTTCTTATTTGTGCATTTTATTCAATCTTTTTTGCTTTTACTTTTTATTTGCACTTTTTCACGTATTTTGTTCATTAAAAAATAATTTGTGCAATGATGTGAAAATTTTTCCTTTTCGCTTGAAATATTCAAATCGTATCAAGTTTTAAATATTGTGTACTTCAAACGAACAGTGTTCCCAAAAATACATAAACACAATACAGTGGAACCTTGATTATCCGAATTAATAGCGTTCATGAAAATCGGATAATCGAATTTTTCGGATAATCGAACAACTAACGTTATAACTAAATTTCACATGAAAAATTAAGATTTTTTATATATTACCCGATTAATACAACTGTTTTAATCATCTTTGTTCTCCTAATTTTTCTGTCCTGCTAAATTGCATATTTGTTTTAATATTATTAATTCCGCGGGAATACTTTCTTGTTGTGCTTCATACTCTCTGAAAATCATTTCTGCTGCTGCGATTAGTTAACCGATGTCCGGATAATCGAACGTTCGGAGGATCAAACGTTCGGATAATCAAACGTTCGAATAATCGAAGTTCGGATAATTGAGGTTTTACTGTATTTAAAACTTGATACGATTTGAATATTTCAAGCGAAAAGTAAAATTTTCACGTCATTGCACAAATTATTTTTTAATGAACAAAATACGTGAAAAAGTGCAAATAAAAAGTAAAAAGCAAAAAAGATTGAATAAAATGCACAAATAAGAAAATACAAAGCGCACGTGTCGAGACTCGAACATGGAACCTCTGGTTTACCAGGGTGACCCGCTACCGCCTCGACCGCCGAAACGCTTGATGAAGACTAAATCTTTTTCGTATGTAAGCGTAGATGAAATCTTTGAAGCGTTATTTCTCAAAACTGGCTGGCCAGTGCATTTTTTCCGTTTGCCATGGTAACACCCTAAGGCATTACTACAACCACACGAAGTCTCGTGCTAAACTTCATTTTCCAAATCGCGTGGTCCCCTTGTTAGTTAAACAAGAGAATTTAGAAGAGTTCTACCAGTTGAAGTATTGCAGTTTACCAATTTTATCATTATATTATAATTTGAGATATACCCTGAGACATTGCGTCTAGGGAAACATAGGGGATATGTATAATTAGAAGAGATAGATTAAGGAAGGCAAGGCAGTACATTTCTACCTGACCAGTGTTAAAAAAAAGAGAATGGACATAAAGTATGCCTGAGAAAGAATTAAATGGACCATGATGTTGGGGTTTGTGAGACTTATACGCATTTTTACATAGATTTACACTTAATTTTTGAAATTTTCCAAATTTTTTTATAATTGACATAAATTCGTTGTCAGTGCAGACAAATGTCAAACGTGCTATTACACTTAAAAAAGCGCTTGATGACAATTACGGCTAGTATCTTCGACCGCGTAAACGCTGTTTTAAACATTTTTCGTGAAAAAATAGATATCGTGCAGTGATACCCCTCAAAATTTGTGGTGAAACATGCGAAGCTTGTGCCTTATTACTGATTAACATGCATAATATTCTCCACCCCTGTCGTGAAGTCACGCGCGACTCGAGCAAAAAGTGGTGAACAGCCTTAAATGCAACTTGAAAGGTGGTTTCACAGAAATTTTAAAAAAAATACGGGATGATTTGTACAAAATGGTTTCTGCTATTTTTTATGAATGTAGAACTATTTATGATGGTCATTATACATCAATTGTCAACAGCGCTAAACAGGAAAAAAACATATGGCTTCATGTTCAAAGTATGAAAGTAGCTCAAAAATCTTAGCCAAGATCATCAAATGAAGCTAATATACTTTTCTTAGAGACACAATAGAAAATAATAACATCATAGCCTACGTATGTGGAAAGATAAAAAACAATAGGAATGTTGAGTGGGCTGTCACTGTAATTTATAATTGCCCTTTTTCATTAATTGAAACAAGAATTTGTTATTATAACAAAATGATGTAAAATCAACACAAATAACATTAAAAATGTAAAGTGGGCCGTAGCTGTAGTTAATCTAAAAAAAAGCGCGATTGTTTTTTAGATTAACTACAGCGACGGCCCACTTTACATTTTTAATGTTATTTGTGTTTTTATTTACGGCACAAGTCAGCACAAACCTAGCACAACCTGGCACAACTCTTAATTTTTTTAAATTAAAAAGTTGCGGTGCTAACTTCACGGTCATTATAAATTGTCGTAGAGCGTTGATTTTTGTTTTTGCTTTTTTCGTAAATTTTTCTCGCGAACTCGAAAATGCTCTTGAAAATCATTTTTTCCTGATATTTGGCCCTGTAACCATTGCTTTACTTTAATTTTAATAAAGTTGGTCCTATAAGTGATTTTTCAACGAATAGAAAAGGTAGGATATAGCTAGGATAAATAAATACTGTTTTTTGCGGATGTTCATGCTATACAACAATTATATTATAGTTATTTGTACAAAAATTTACAATAGTTATTTTTTTTTTCATTTTTTTTCTTGTGGCTCATAGTGTAGCTCACTCGTTGCATCATTCTCATTATTGGTTATTGGAAACGTAATATCATGTATTTCGGTTATGTCGTCACAAAATTTCATATATTCCTCGTCTATCTCATCGTCGCTTAAAACAACTGCCGCTTCAGTGATATTTAAACAATTTAAACCATTACATTTCTTACACATAATTGTGCATTTTAATCCTAGTTTCCGGCACGTGCAATTAGACGTACAATGACTTTTATCGCATGAACACAAAATTATATGTAACAAATTTGTTGGAATCGGCTCTTTCCTACACGTTATGGGTTTTAGTAGCTCACGACTCCTTTTCCAACCCCATTGCATGGGATCTTTCGTCCAGTCGCCTAACCACTGACAAATTTGCAAGAACGTGCGAAGCGAATGTTCGTTGCATGCCTCAGCGGTCGGGGGGAGGCAGTTCAAATTGAATGTGGTCCTGAGACTTAATTTAGAAAAACACAAATATCTGTACTTATTGTAATCTTGTGTATTTTTGACACGCGCGCCATATAGCGTAAGCATTATATTTTGCCTAGCTGCCTGGATCGAACTTGTGCAAGTGTTACGGTTGTTAAACAAATGTGCCTCTGCCTGCAGATCATTGATATTAGTCTTTACAAGTTTTATTAATTTTGCCTTTCCTTGCTTATACATCGAAGACGTTGCGTCGCAGCCAGTAATCGCGTGAATGAAACAAATGAGATTTTGAATTTCAGGATACTGGAAACTATTGCTTGAATAAATTTGTTCCTCGATGCTTTGGCGACTAGGTTTAAGAAGATAAATATTTTTCACGGATTGAGTTACTTGAGAAAATATCACAAGCAAATCTACGTCCTCGCCTACTACAAACACTGAATCGTAATCTTTGGCAACGGAAAGCGCAGTTTCAATAATTAGGGCATCTGCATCTTCTGTTGCCTGCTTCACTGTAAAACTTTCCATTTGTAATTTAACAGTCAGTATAGCAATAAGATTTCGTTTATTTTTTGGATTTGAAAAAACATTGATTATGCCCCTTCGGTGACGCTCTGCGCTTTTGGTATGTTTTTCTTCACCCTTATCGGGATATTCGTCGAACACCGCTATACACTTATTACCATAATTTTTTTCGAGGTAATTAATGTAGGTAGTCAAAATGTCTTCGAATTTTTCGTTCTGCCGCCATATTACTTTCTGTAACAAAAATCCACCGTCGATTACATATATATCATTCCCCTTAGATGGGCGCTCAACGGGGATAAAAAAATCATAAAGTTTTGATTTCGCAGTTTTTCTCATTCCCTTTTCATCAATAAGTGATAAAGGATATGGTGCTAATCCGTAATTCAAGTACGATTCCAATTCCTCGTCAGATTTTTTTAAAACGCATATTCGTTGAAACAGCAAGGAAGGATCAATTGTAACGTTTCTGTCAGAAAGTTTTATCGTTGAAGTCAATGACTTCAGCGTTGTAACTTTATTTTTTTGTTTATATGTTACATCTTTAAAAGTTTTAGGAGTGTCCTCCTCGTCGTTTGGCTTTGACATTTCGTTTAGACACCGTAACCCAATTTCTAACGCTTCGTGACAATTAATATTATCCTTTTTACAACCTCTCAGACCGGTACTAACAATAAGTGAGATTATGCCTTCTGCTTCCGGAAAAGGATTGTGGTCGTTGAACCATGTTTTCAATTTTTCTATATCTGAAAGATCTCTCGCTATACGCGTCGCGCGTGAATCTACGTGCTGTTCTGTTGTTGCAACAAGAAACACATTACAAAATTCGGTCAGTGCGTCAGTAAAGGCCTGGTTACACAGTGCGAGTTAGCATGCCAGCTGGCCTAGACAGTTACTGTAGTGCAGCTACTCGCACCGTGTGACCGACTCATACGAGTTACTGTCATATGCGAGTCGGTCAGTAGCTCGCATGCGAGTAACTACAACATTTTTTGATTTTACTCGCTACTCACTTCTCCCACCTCACCACTTGGCAGCAGCTCGAACGCGACTCACATGTCAAATCGCACGATTTTGCGTATGACACTATCATTACGTTGTATTTTTGGAGCAATTAAATGTAAGAGTATTTCCACTTGCGTAGGTGTCACTCTCATAACTGCTTTATATTCTCGGGGATCTTCATTATACAGTTCTTTAAATATTGTATGCGTTGCCCCTAAATCTTTCCTTTGCAACCAATTCCTGACCCAAATACTTCTTTTGTTCCTATTTTTTTGTACAGCACTTTCAGCGCGAAGTATTTCAGCAAAAAGTATTTTTGTAACCGCTCTTATTGTGGTATGAACAGTTATCCGACAGTAGCTGCCGACTGTCAAGCCAGGAACTCGCACTGTGTAACCAGGCCTTTAGATCTACTAACGCAGGCGTCATTAATACCCATTTGGAAAGCACACTCTCGGACATTCCTCGGCCCCGCGTCGGACCACCAATATCCTTAATAGGTCTCATCAGAGTTTGTTCGATGGTCATATCAGACCATATGCCGCTCCAAAATTTTTCTGTGCGTCTGATCGTAAAACCCCCATTTTGAAACTCTTCATATTCCTCTTTATTCATCCTTTCTTTTAAAGTATACATATCTTGAAGATATAAATGTGCGGATTTTGCATATAAAAAATGTCCGCTGGATTGAAAAAACAGAAGCATTTTTTGAATAGTTTCGAGTTGAAGTGGCCAATTACCGCTTTTCTCAGCTTCTATGAACATTTTTAATAATGAAACCATATGTAAATATTGTACCCATAATTTCGCTGTCTCGCTTTGTTCAGAAAGTCTATTTGCAGTATGAATGAATTTTGATTTTATATTTTTCAACTCTTTGTTACTATCTATCTTTTCAAAAGCGATTTCTGGATTTTCTAATATTCTTTGAAGATTTGAAGTGTCTTCTTCGGTGAATTTGGTTATTTATCCTACCTATATCCTACCTTATCTATTCGTTGAAAAATCACTTATATGACTAACTTTATTAAAATTAAATGGTTACAGGGGCAAATATCAGGAAAAAATGATTTTCAAGAGCATTTTCGAGTTCGCGAGAAAAAGTTACGAAAAAAATAAAAACAAAAATCAACGCTCTACGACAATTTATAAGGAAGTTATGGAATTTGTTATTTAATTCGGGTGAGGTGGGTACCGGGGCGAGACGCGGTATCCCCACCGCGCGGCGGCGCACAGTGGGCCGAAATCGACCAAAAATGGACATAGGATTTTTTGCCGTATGAATGATTTTTTAGTATATAAATCGGTAGAACTTGATTGCCCAAACAATAATGCTTAGAGTCACTTTTTACAGAAACGCGTAAATCTTGCTTTTTCGTGATGAAAAAAAACACAAAAAGTTAAATTACTAAAATGTCTTAAGCGATCCCACTTTGGCACTTAAACAGTGATAATCTATGACTAGTACGACATATAATACCATAAATATCTCGCGCCCACGCCTGCCCGTTCGCCTGCTATAGCAATCGAAAGTTATGAAAAAAAATGTTTTTTTCAATTTATTTATAGACAATTATTTTTATCATTTATTTAACATATAATGATACTAATAATTGACTAAAAACATATTCAAATAATAAAGGACGTAGCTATGTAAAAATTTTTTAATGTAAATAACACGACAGCCTACATTATTGCTTTATTATTTAATATTATTTATCGTACCTAGAAAATGGATTCAAATTACAATACCTGTAATAGCAACGGAAGAAAAGAAAATAAAAAATCATATAATCCATTAAAGATAAAATCGACAATAAACATTTTAGTTTAACAAATTTATTAAATACACAAAAATATATATTAAATACACAAAAATGAATTAAAATATAACTTATAATAAAAAAGATAACAAAATTAAACATTATTTAAATTAACAAAACTCTCTTCTTATATTTAATATCTACATTACTATCTACTTTTTACAACAAACAATACTATTTCCTTCTCCGTTAGTATATAAAATTAGAAATTAAAAAATTTATTACATTCGTTTGTGTATCCTCGCGTCATTGCCTCCGGGGAACGAATAAATTTAGAACATTTTGCAAAATTTTGTGATGAAACCGCACGTCTGTACATACATTTATATCCGTGGTATAATATGCCTTCTAGCGTTCATAAAATTTTAATACACGGTACAGCTATTATACAAAATTTCGGCACAATACCAATAGGAAAATTATCGGAGGAGGCATCCGAAGCCCGGAACAAAGACTTTAGACAAATTAGGGAACATTATTCTCGAAAATGTACGAGAATTTATACAAACCAAGATATTTTAAATAATTTTCTTGTAACGTCCGATCCATACATATCGTCTCTGAGACCACAAATACAAAAAAGAACCGAAGGATACACAAACGAATGTAATAAATTTTTTAATTTCTAATTTTATATACTAACGGAGAAGGAAATAGTATTGTTTGTTGTAAAAAGTAGATAGTAATGTAGATATTAAATATAAGAAGAGAGTTTTGTTAATTTAAATAATGTTTAATTTTGTTATCTTTTTTATTATAAGTTATATTTTAATTCATTTTTGTGTATTTAATATATATTTTTGTGTATTTAATAAATTTGTTAAACTAAAATGTTTATTGTCGATTTTATCTTTAATGGATTATATGATTTTTTATTTTCTTTTCTTCCGTTGCTATTACAGGTATTGTAATTTGAATCCATTTTCTAGGTACGATAAATAATATTAAATAATAAAGCAATAATGTAGGCTGTCGTGTTATTTACATTAAAAAATTTTTACATAGCTACGTCCTTTATTATTTGAATATGTTTTTAGTCAATTATTAGTATCATTATATGTTAAATAAATGATAAAAATAATTGTCTATAAATAAATTGAAAAAAACATTTTTTTTCATAACTTTCGATTGCTATAGCAGGCGAACGGGCAGGCGTGGGCGCGAGATATTTATGGTATTATATGTCGTACTAGTCATAGATTATCACTGTTTAAGTGCCAAAGTGGGATCGCTTAAGACATTTTAGTAATTTAACTTTTTGTGTTTTTTTTCATCACGAAAAAGCAAGATTTACGCGTTTCTGTAAAAAGTGACTCTAAGCATTATTGTTTGGGCAATCAAGTTCTACCGATTTATATACTAAAAAATCATTCATACGGCAAAAAATCCTATGTCCATTTTTGGTCGATTTCGGCCCACTGTGCGACACCGCGGTGAAACGTTTAGGCAGCCAACTGTCCCCGCGCGCAGTGGGGCCAAACGCGAAAAACGTGATCAAAATTATTTTTTCTTGTTTTTTCTTTTGAAAACGTTTAAACATGAAACAAGCATAAAAATGATTCGCGAACCAACTCGAAAGAAGAAAGGATAAAAAAGTATTTGTTATTATTGAAAGACTGCTCAGCCGACGTGCAGATATAAATTCAGTAGCAAATAACACCACTTTAAAGAAAATTGTGTGCTCTTTCTAATGATCTTAAATTTACAGTACCTTCAATACTTTCCGACTTATTAGCGATTTCACGAAGGAAGGACGACTAACTTGAAGAAATCATAAAATGTAAAATAACTCTAATTGTAAGACGGTTGAAAATCTTATCATGGTATATTGGAACTTTTTTGTCATATTTAAGGTGTAGAACCACCTCCCAAAGTTTTTCAGATTTATCGCTAGACATCCTGTAATGTACACTTTGTAACGAGCTATAACTTTGTAAAAGGCAAAGCGCCAGACTTCTCATGTGGTTTAAACAATAGTTTAAGATATGGGTAATTGAAATCAACAGAATTTGTTATGGCGCTTTGCCTTTTAAAGAGCTATAGCTCGTTACAAAGTGTACGTTACAGGGCAATTAGTTTTATTACTTTTTTTTCTTCTTTATCGCCTCCAAACATTTGAACATATGTAATGAAAAAAGCATCGAGTACATACCTGTTGATCAGAATCCGGAGTATCCGGATTTTCAGGGGTTTCGAAGCATACTGGATCGAGCATTGCAATAGCTTCGGCATCCAACTTCTTTTTCTTGTGGTATTTTATGTTATCATGAATCAAAAACATTCGCTGCATAATGTCTGTCATTGAATCAGTTTTAGATACTTTTCTGCTTAAATGCTCACGAAAGAATTTAAAATCTTTGTTGCGTGCCTCATGAGCCTCTTCCGAAAGTTGTCCAATAGGTAATAATGCCTCATTTATTACTAAATGTCCGTGAATTAAAATTTTATGTACTGAAGGACTCATGCAGTCCCAAGGATACAAGGATACATACAATTTAGCTGTTTCGTAGCAATAGTTTTTGAATTTATGGGTGTTAATTTTACAACCACTTGAAATTGTTTGTAATACGATATGAAATTTTTTGATCAAAATACGATCGATGCCAGTAATTTCGGATGACACTTGGTCATTTTGGAAAAATCTTCTCGCTACGTTCCCATCATTACTATTGCCAAATCCCGGTTTTGGTTGATCGACAATTAGACCCGTTTTTATTTTAAATTCTTTTTGAATTCTCCTTGTGTTCTCTGTTATAATGGGTTCTAATTGTTTATTTAAACGCCATTGCTTTACGGGAAGTTTGTAAGCAACGTGTAATAAAAGTTCGAACATGCGAATCCATGCATGTAGCACTGATAAACCAAATGACGTGCGGCGGCCAACCGTCTCGGCGGCTGAACAGTGGCGGCCAAACGTCCCACTGGGTCGTCAACTTCGACTCTTACCTAAAGGGGTCGTACCGTGTGACGGCTGAAATTTTAAGCTTTTTTTAGGAATTTTTCCTGACGAACCATGAAAAGGTACAATCTTGAAATTTTCACAGTATATTTATTATAGTTTTAACAATAATTAGGAATTTTTTTATTGCGAAATATTTATAACATTCGTTGTTGAGGTGTCCCAAAGACACGTATGTTTAAAAAACGAAGAGTCGTGGCGGTGAGAATTTGAGCTGTCCTGTTTATCTGAAATAAAAAAATGAAACGGCATTATAATCTGTAAATATGTAGTTCTCGCCCGAGCTATAGGTTTTTGAAAATCTTGAAAATCTAAGTTTTGGCACGGTTTTTTGAAAAATAAGTTACGATTCTTGGCATTTTTTTCTGCGACTTTTGAGGCTTACTAAAAAAAAAAACCGACAGATATCAAAATTATAATAGCTCGGGCCAGAATTATAAGTGTACTAAACATAAACTTCGACATTGGTGTGAAATATGCCTAGTAGTTTTTCCGAAATCTCACCCACCAGCTTGAAAAATGTAGTTTCGAGAAAAACGCGTTTGAAAGTTCAAGTAAATATTACACGAAGAAACTCTTACCATCCATCACTCATTGTTAGCGATGCCTGGTTCGTAGCAGACACCTTCCTCTTTCTCATAGAAGTCATGAAGAACTGTCAGCTCTTCCCCGGCAGCAATTCTTGACAGTTTTTTAACACGACCGCAGGGAGTTCCTTATGCTCTCGATCGAGTAAAAAGTGTAACGGACGATTATCTCCGAAACTATTCGAGATATCCAAAAACCCTTTTGGATCTTTACGTTTCATAACAAGATCTAAATGTGTGTATGTGTGTATCTACTCTAACGTCTAAACGGCTGAACAGATGAAGCTGAAATTTATACAAAAAATCTAATTGCACCCAACATAAATCCGACTTCCGGTTTCAAAATGGCGGGCATTCAAAAAATTAAAAAATTCATAAAAAATCTGTTATAAGAACAAAACAATTAAAACTTTGCACAAATATATAAAATAGTGACAACTAATAAAATGAATTTTTTCAAAATTTTTCATAGAAGCAATATAAAAAAATGATGGACAAATCAATATTTGTATTCATTCTAATGCCTAAATGGCTAAACGGATAAGGTCAAAATGTATATCAACAAGATATGACCTGTTTAATATTATCTTCTTTAAATATCTTTATAATCTTATAATTATAATTATACAATAGCAATTTGAACATAGCAACAATTAAACAAATTTTCGTAAATTGTTACTATCAAGAAAATATTCGTGTTAGAATCCAAAAATGTTCGTTCCGATAAGTGATTTCGTCGGTGAGGAATTACCATATAAACAATTAAAAAATTTTCGCAAATTGTTACTAATCAAATTTTTCATCCATTACTTTCAAAGTTGATTTGTACTGTTTTGTTAAATTTTTTCTTTTTTTGTTATTACATACTGTTACGTTATGCACGATACTTTTGAGATCTCAAAACATTCATATGGGTGATTCTACAAAAGTTGGGCAACTTGATGTCATCAGTCAATAGAGTAGGCATTTTTTAATTTTTTGTAAATATTTCATTATATTACAGAAGATCCAAACCCCTTTTATCTGTCCACCCAATTTTGATGTATTTTTTCAAAAGCAAGTGTGTAAAATAACACAATAAATGTTCAATACGTCAGTACCTTGGCGTGTCACAACTCCTGAATCAGGTAATTGAGTGATTGTACCTGAAACTATTTTTAATTTATTGTAAATCTTACTATTTCACTGCAAACTATGAAACATTGAATAGTGTATTTTACGTATTTCATCATAAAATCGAATAATAGCAATTTTTTAAATATTAATAAACTTTGTGTTCATTTTTATCCGTCAGTCCTGTGTGCAATGCTAAAATTTAAAATTCCCGTAAAACATCGAAGTTCAAACGACAAGTCATCCTTCAGTTCTGAGTGTTGGTAGTGAAGTTAGCTACAGAACGTACTCTTTGTACTACAGCAGTTTTAAAAACAGTGGAAGTAGCGTGGTTATCGCGTACGCACGTGCCGGTCCAGCCAAAATGTCAGTTCTATGGTAAGTGGTTATTTCCTTATGTAGATATATTTCGTTGTGATTTATATAAGGCTAAATGTCATTTGTTAAAATGTAGCATCCTATTAATTGAAAATAGCGATAAAACCTTTACTTTTAATTATAATCTCAAATTTGTGTCCCATTCATCAGTACCGTGTCGTCAGTTCCATGTTCGATGTTTTGACAGAGGACTGACGTATTACCATGGTACTGCTGATTTTTATTATCTCACAGCTTTTTTATCTTAAAGTTTATAGTAGGTAAACATTTGTATCACTTATTTCAGATCAAAACACCATGGCGCCGGTCAATAAACGACAAAAATTGGCTAGAGAGGAAATATTAAGAAAAAAGCGTGAAACAGAAAAGGCACATTTAAATAGAAGTAAAAATGACCCTATTAAATTAGCAGAATACAAAGAAAACCACCACGAAGAAAAACAGGATATTTTACCAATTTGAGGAGATAATTGATGTTTTTGAAAAGTAACTTTTATTATGTTAATTAACTATTTTTACTTTTAGAAGATGTTACGTCCCGTAACCCACAGACGACTCCAAAGCACTCCGATAGATGTCTCATCCTCTTTCCTAATTCTCGAAACCACTCAAATATCACCCTATAACAATATATAGAACTCCTAAAACTACCTGACCATAGCGTCTGGGGTAGGGTCCGCCTGCATCAGCCCCACTGATGAGTCTGCAGTCGGACCCAAGACGAAACGCACTTTCCTTTCCCTTTCCTTTTCTAACACCAAACCATCTCCTCAACACCACCATTTCCAAAGGAGTTTCTTCGGAGGACGAATCCGTTACGCGTCCTGAGACCATCGGAATCCGGCACGTAACAGAAGAATTATTTTTTTTGTTACAGCAGAAGAGTTGATTTTTGTTTGTTAAGGTCACTACATTTCGTAATTACAGACTAACGGCAGTTAGGCCTGTCCGTCGCAAAAAAATAGGACTAACGCCGGTGGTAATTACTTTATTAAAGAAAAAAATATTTTCGTTAAATATTTCTTAATTTTATTATTATTTAAAATGTTATCTATTGTTAAGGAAACTGCCTCAGTGTTATTAAGTATTAAAATGTTTTCATTAAGACTGTTATGAAGACTGATATTAGTACATACATTACTACAGTTATAGGTAATCTTAATAATAATTTCTAATGTGATTTGATTCTTAAAGATGTGTGCCATTATTAGATTTTAAGATATTTCCTGTTTAATAATAAGCTCAAAGTTGCAACAAATCTTATATTTTCCAATAAATTGTGTATTTAATCAGTACCGTGGTAACCTCGTCAGTACCCTGGCATTCAAATTGAGAAAAATCGAGATATATTGGAAACTGTTTGAAAAAGTGACTAACCCGTTCTGGAACAGTATATTTAATGTATTACCCATGTGCTCGTAACAATACACTATTTAATTTTCACCTAACAATATATAAACAAAATGAGGTCAAAAGTTGCCCAACTTTTGTAGAATCACCCATATACATATAAATACTTTCGAGATCTCGAAAAGACCGTATGCACTTAGATACTTTCGAAATCTCGACACTTTCCCGATCTCGTCCGATTCGCCCCGACCCGCCTCCAAATCAAACAAAAAGAAAAACACATATCTTTGTATTAATTATTATCTAATATTTTATTTATTTATTATTCTATTTCTATTCTATTCATCTATTTGTTTCTCTATTCTATCTATTCTATCTATTCTCTCTATTCTCTCTATTCTACCTATTCTCTTTCTATTTTTTTTCTTTTATTTATTCTATTTATTATATAATTCGTTGCCGACCAAGTGTCAGGCTAGGATTTTTTGCCGATTCAAAGTCAGGCTAACATTTTTTGCCGATTTAAAATCAGGCTAGCATTCTTGCCGATCAAATATCGGGCTAGGATTTGTTACCGCCTTAAAGACAGGCTAGTTTTATATTGTACAAGTTATTTCAAGAATGTACTAAAAAACGAAATTACAAAAGGCGATACAAAGTTTCTACAATTACAGGCTGACGCGATAATTGGTCAATTTAAATGTTATTACCGGTATGAGGTACATTACTTGTTTACCGACGATCGAGGAAAAAAAGTTATTAGTTGCCACTATTTTACATATTTGTGCAAAGTTTTAATTGTTTTGCTCTGATAACAGATTTTTTATGAATTTTTAAATTTTTAAAATGCCCGCCATTTTGAAACCGGAAGTCGGATCTATGTTGGGTGCAATTAGATTTTTTGTATAAATTTCAGCTTCATCTGTTCAGCCGTTTAGACGCTAGAGTGGATACACACATACACACATTTAGATCTTGTTATGAAACGTAAAGATCCAAAAGGTTTTTGGATATCTCGAATAGTTTCGAAGATAATCGTCCGTTACACTTTTTGCTCGATCGAGAGCATAAGGAACACCCTGCGGTCGTGCCTAAAAAGGCCATGCTACTTATAGTTTTAGAATCTTTATTTTATTAGTAATCAACAGTGATATTAATTTAAACTTAAACATTATAAATCTCTGAATAATTAAACTTTAAAAAAAAAAATAGAAGAAGTACGATTTAGGAACATTAGCCTTAAATCGTACTGCAATAGTCTTAAATCGTACCTAGAGATCGTTTAATTTCAGTCTCGCGAATCACAGCAAAAATAATATATATATTCCTTATTAATAGTTACTAATTACAAATTATTTTAATTTTGGCAAACCCGTTTTATTGTTTTTTGGAGCTCTTTGCAATCATTACATAAATAATAGACAGTGTGTTTGTCCACCCCAACACAAATGTCATGAACCTAGCATTCACACTCGGTACACTGGATCATATCTTCTTTTCTGTTCTCCTCACACAATTTACATCTCGGAGGACGGACCGAGAGCTCGTCTCTTTCAGAGTCACCGACCATAATACAATTCTTATTTTAACTTTAACTTTACAAAACTTTACAAAATTGTTTAAGATAATTAAAATTTAGAGATGACCTCCGAAATTAAATAAAGAATTCGTTCAAGAAACGCGACGGTCCTTGTAGAACGTGCACGTTCAAAGTCTCACTTAAATCTGAACTCGTTTTCCTTTATTTTTGTATTTAGTTCACTTCTTTGTTTTATTAAATTGCTATCGCAATTACCATCACGACAAGATTGTCATCTGACTTATGTCAAATCTCTATTTGACATCTCTACCTCATGACTTATGTCAATTGTCAACCTAAAATCTGTCAATAAGTGACCACGTGCATCATTCTACAAGTTCCATCCAAGTCATAACGTCATTCAGATGACGTCACTCCTTGACGTTTCTAATAACAAATGAGTGTTCACCACTCTCCGACATACAATACCAGTTTGTCTTCATTTCCTTGTTTCTTTCTCTTGATTTTTTTCTTCTCATTATCATTTATTCTTTTCATGATTTTCTGTTTGTCAAAGTTTGTGCACACAACTTTCTTTTTTGTCTCATTCAGTTTGCTTTCCAATTCGTTTTTGTATGGACTTCCTGTAAGAACTGGAGTTTTTGTGGTTTTTCTTCCATTTCTCTTCGACTGCCGAAGGGTGCACATAGGTGAGATGCTTCGAATATCCAATCGAATTTTCTTTAAACTTGGATTTTCATTATTGTTGGTGCCATTATCTATATTTATGTGTCCCTAATCTACTTCATCTAACAGCATAACTTCTGAGCTACGTTGACGGACTGAGCTGGTTGACGGACCTGGTTTCTCAATTGCAGGTATCGATGAATTACTAGATGTGTCAACTTCTGGTTCTGTACCATCTTCGTCAAGAAAAACGTATTCGTCATCTCTGATTTTGAAACGGTTGCAAGGCCACAAGCCTCAAACCCATTCATAGCTGTCTTCATACAAGCAGCTCGAGGAAATGCCACACCCAAAATTTCAGCGATGTTTCTTTGTTTGATGACTGAATCTGGGTTGAGTCTCAGCCACATTACGCTAGCAGCATTGAAACGCTGTTTCAGTGGTTTAAAAAATGATCTATCGAGAGGCTTCAATTTGTGCGTGGTGTGAGGGGGCAACGAGAGCATGACAATCCCAAAGTCTCGCGCTATATTGATGGCCTCTATGTTTTTTGTATGCGTGGCATGTCCGTCCAAGATTAAGAGAATCTGTTTTTTTTTTTAGTTTTCTCCAATCTCAAACACTTGATAAAGTATTTGAGCCACTCTGAAAACAATTCAGAAGTGATCCATCGACTTTCAGAGCAACTGTATAAAGTGTTTGGCAGGCCACCTTGTTTCAGATCATCTGTCATCCTTTTTGCGTTTATATATGAGCATCGGTGGAATGAATTCGCCAGCACCTTTCATGCAGCAGATACATGTTGTATTTACACCTCGCTCTCCGCTCGTAATAGCCCCAATTTGATGTTTTCCTTTTTGTCCTAAAACTTTCGAAGGTTTGTGCACTGTACTCAGCCCAGTTTCATTTACGTTGTAGATTTAAGGTACGAGTTAAGGTACATTTTGCTTGGAGCGTCTGATAGAACATAAGAAGATTTTATACATACCTGATTTTCCCACTTCTTCTGCGATCGCTATCCAAATATTATCCTTGGTTCGCTGATCTTTGTAAAGAACACTCTTCATATTATACACAGGTGGATGTATTGATACCGCTTCAATTAACTTTTCATCTTCTTCAAATGTGAAACTAATTCAGAATTAAGACATTTTGCACAGATCTGAATGAAAAATTGATATAATCGCTCGTGACTGCGATTTTATCTGCTCTCGGACCAGACCCTTGCGATTGACGCTCGCGATTCAATCGACGATCGCCCGAAGATTTTGCTTTTTTGTTTGCTATGTTTAGCATTAGTAATATGTTTGGGATTAGTTTTTTTTTTTTTCGTCGGTTGTATCGCGAGCGTCAATCGCGAGGGTCTGTTCCGAGAGTAGATAAAATCGCAGTCGCGAGCGATTATATCAATTTTTCTTTTGTTCTTTTTTTTTTTAATCTGAAGAGTGTTCTTTCCAAAGATCAGCGAACCAAGGATAATATTTGAATAGCGATCGCAGAACAAGTTGGAAAATCAGGTATGTACAAAATGTTCTTATAAAATACTTTATTCAAAATATAAAGCAACAAACTTAACATAATGTAAACTTCAAAATATATTTTATAATTTAAATAAGTAATTTCTTATTCGTTTGTGTCGGTTCTATAAACCGCAGCATCTTGCCAACTGACGGGCCCCTCGTTGACGAAGTATGAGGCGTCCGTGTTTCTGACGGTAAATCCTTCGACATTAACGTACCCATCACTTCTTCTCAAACGAATAAGATTGTTTATTGGAAGATCAACTGTTGAATTAACTTCGTTGTTAGGATGTCCCGTTTTTGTCAAATATCTATCTCTCAACATATTGTGTAGGCAACAACAAACAACAATCACATCATCGACCGTTTCAGGTTTCAAATTGATTGGCGTATAAACTATTCTGAAAACTTGAGCCAGAATTCTAAATGCATTTTCTGAAGTTCGTCGTGCACGGCACGCTCTGTAATTGAAGACAGATTTGTTTCGGTTCCCAATTGCATCTTCTCGTTGATACGGCTTCATCATGTTTCGATGCAATCTGAACGCCTCATCTCCGATAAATACATGCGGCAACACAAGTTCAGAGTTTGGGAGCTGCCTTGGAGGTGGGAGGAGCGTACCAGAGTAAAACTTACGTCCTAAATTAGATTTTTCAAAAATACCGCTATCTCCCTCTTTTCCAAATGAGCCAACATCAATGAACATAAATTTATAATTTGGGTCTACGACGGCTAACAGTACGATTGAAAAGAATCCCTTGAAGTTGAAATATAGAGATGCTGATTTATCAGGGCACCTGATACGAATATGTTTTCCATCAATGGCTCCAACACAGTTTGGGAAATTCCATCTCTCAAAATATTCCTTGGCCTTATTTTCCAAATCTTTTGTAGACAGGTGCGGTATAAATATTGGTGCCAGCTTCTTTTTTAGTACTGTTAGGGTTTTTTTCACTATACAACTGATTTCGCTCACTGATATTCGGAATAGAAATTGTAACGACTGAAAAAATTCGCCAGTTGCCAGGAACCTGCAAATGAAAAATATAGCAGAACCTGGATTATTCGAACTAAATATGGTTTATATTATATATGAGGCGTAGAGAATATACAGGGTGGACCACATAAATGGGAACACCTAAATATCTTCTATATTTATGGTGCTATGAAAAAACTTCATAGGACAAAGTTCTACTACCTCAAGGGGAATTTTAATGGTAAAAAAAAATTTTTTTTAGATACATTTTTTTAAGAAGATTTCAAGGTCATCCGTATTTTTTTAAATGGAACAATATATTTTTTTTACCATAGCATGATAGATAATAAAAAACTACATTCGATTGATACCTTTTCGTGACCTTGACATGACCTTGAAAAAAAATAATCACGTTGATATGTGAAAGATGCAGAAGTTTAATACTTACTTGTTTCAGCCTGAATGACGCGTGTTTTACACCAGGATATGCACCTATTTCTTTGAAAATCATAATAAATGTTCGAAATGGTGGCCGTTCTCATTTATGCAATGTGTCAGTCTTGTAATAAATGACCTGTAGCAATTCTCGATTTCCTGGGAGGTGATCGCTGCGCATGCTGCACTAATTCTTTGCCGCATATCTTGTGGTGTCGTAGGTTTATTTCTGTATACGTCACATTTTATTTTACCCCATAGATAAAAATCCAGTGGTGTCAGATCCGGAGAACGAGGTGGCCATTCCACTGTTCCTTTACGACCGATCCAGCGTGCAGGATATTTAATGTCTAACACAGTTCTGGCATATTTGGAATAATGGGCTGGACAACCATCATGTTGAAACCACATGCGTTTCCGATCGTGCAAAGAAATATCTTCTAACAGATTCGGTAAATCTTGGCGAAGAAATGTTGCGTATTTTACGCCCGTCAGGTTCCCTCGTATAAAGTATGGGCCTATTATTTTATTGCATACAATTCCGCACCATACGTTTACAGTCCACGGTTTCTGTTTCTCTACTTCTCTTAACCATCGTGGATTTTCAGCTGACCAGAAATGCATGTTGTGCCGGTTCACTTGCCCGTGATTAGTAAAAGAAGCCTCATCCGTAAAGAGAACTTTGTGGAAAAAAAAGTTATCCGCTTCCAAATGATGTTGTGCCCATTGACAGAACCGGACACGATTAACGTA
Source organism: Ancistrocerus nigricornis (assembly GCA_916049575.1). NCBI lineage: Eukaryota > Metazoa > Arthropoda > Insecta > Hymenoptera > Vespidae > Ancistrocerus > Ancistrocerus nigricornis. Next base: position 11,206,113 of record OU696665.1, read on the forward strand.
GTCCGTTGCAGACAATTGCTGATGTGAACTAATGTGATACGGATGAAATTTCTCTCGGTGCAGTATTCGCAAAATACTTGTTTTACTAATACCGGATTCCCGTTGGAGTTGTCGCGAACTTACATGCGGATCGTTAGATACTGCAGCTACGATATTAATTGCATTCGCTTCATGCGTTACCATTCTTTGTCTATTTCGATTTTTGGAATTTACACTACCACTTTGTTTAAATTGTTTTATTAAAACGGAAAACGCGTGCAGGGAAGGACAAACACGATTCCGAAATCTATCCTGATACAAACGCACTGCTTGTCTCAAATATTGATGGCTTTCACCATAAATGAAAACCATATCAATTCTTTCCTGTACTGTATAACGCATTGTAATCACTTGTAAGTTTCGAATTTGAATACTGAAGAAGAACCAACAGATTCATACTAAACGAGTAACTTTCAGCTAAGACTTCCAATGATACGTATCATAACATAAACACGCGCTGTTTACAGTCAATAACTTGACTAACATTATGAAGAAAGACATAAAGAAAGTATTATTATTAGAAGCATGTGCAATTTCAAACATTTATTATGATTTTCAAAGAAATAGGTGCATATCCCGGTGTAAAACACGCGTCATTCAGGCTGAAACAGGTAAGTATTAAACTTCTGCATCTTTCACATATCAACGTGATTATTTTTTTTCAAGGTCATGTCAAGGTCACGAAAAGGTATCAATCGTATGTAGTTTTTTATTATCTATCATGCTATGGTAAAAAAAATATATTGTTCCATTTAAAAAAATACGGATGACCTTGAAATCTTCTTAAAAAAATGTATCTAAAAAAAATTTTTTTTTACCATTAAAATTCCCCTTGAGGTAGTAGAACTTTGTCCTATGAAGTTTTTTCATAGCACCATAAATATAGAAGATATTTAGGTGTTCCCATTTATGTGGTCCACCCTGTATATTATTTATAACTAAATATGATACTTTCTTGTTGTGTTTCATACCATCGAATCTATAAATATGCTGTTAACAGCTGTTGAATGCAAAAAGCGGTGGAGAAACATAAAAGAAACTTATGATCGGAAGAACAGAGAAAGACATCGAACTGGTGCTAAGACACCACCGTTCAAGAAAGAGAAAACGTGGGCGCTGCAGGGAAAGCTATCGTTCCTACGCCCAGTAGAAGAAGACCGTAAGTAAGTAAATAACAATAGAAGTAATCGTATCAAGTAAACAAAAAGGAAAGCGAAACAAAAAGGTAGAAGAACGAATTTTAGTGAGAGAATGTGCTTAACGATTGAATTATATGATAAAAAAAAACTTTTTAAAAACAAGCTTTTATTTAGTGTACTAAAAAGACAATAATAAGAATATTTTTTGATTAAGACAGTGCTGAATGCTATTTATAAGTGGTTATAGTTCGAATGGGTGGATCCTCGTAAAAAGTAGTATCAAAGTTATGGCTGTAACACATATAATAGATTATGTTGAATTATTTGTCTTAAAAGCTTGTCGCGCGCGAGAAGGCATTTATATTGTTCGACAGAGATTATAAGTATCTAAATATGTATCTTTATATTTCATTCACGCGACAAACTTTTAAGACAAATAATTTAACATAATCTATTATATGTGTTACAGCCATAACTTTGATACTACTTTTTACGAGGATCCACCCATTCGAACTATAACCACTTATAAATAGCATTCAGCACTGTCTTAATCAAAAAATATTCTTATTATTGTCTTTTTAGTACACTAAATAAAAGCTTGTTTTTAAAAAGTTTTTTTTTATCATATAATTTAATTTTGTAATTTTTAGTTACGCGTTAATCTGTGCATTCTGATGATGCAACGCCAGGTCATGAGTAAAAATTATGTTTTGTCATAAAAACTGAACATGTTTACAAAATTTCAAGCTGGTAGACGAAACGGTTATGATTCAAAATTGACTCACAAAATTTGATCAAAATATACTATTAGGGCAAGTTAAATAAAAGCTTGTAAAAAATGCCAGGACTAGATCCTGCAAAATCGTAATTATTAAAATATTTGTCGGAGGACGGTCCGAGAGCACGTCTCTTTCAGAGTCACCGGCCATTTCACAATTCTTACTTTACTTAAACTTTTACTAAACTTTACAAAACTTGCTTATGATTATTAGAATTTAGAGACGACTTCCAAAATTAAGCGAAGAATTCATACAAGAAACGCGACGGTCCTTGTAGAACGTGCACGTACCAAGTCTCAATCAAATCTGAACTCGTTTTCCTTTATTTTGTATTCATTTCACTTCTTAGTTTATCAAATTGCTATCGCAATTACCATCACGACAAGAATGTCATCTGACTTATGCCAAATCTCTATTTGACATCTCTACCACATGACTTACGTCAGCTGTCAACCTAAAATCTGTCAATAAGCGACCACGTGCATCGTTCTACAAGTTCCATCCAAGTCATAACGTCACTCAGATGACGTCACTCCTTGACGTTTCTAATAACAAATGAGTGTTCACCACTCTCCGACATATTAAATTAGTCTATAATTGTCTTATTTTTTCTCTTTCTGCCAAAGCGTCATTATATTTATTTATTTATCCATGTATTTGCTAGCACATGCAATTTTGTATCACTTTATCGAAACATTCCACACATAGGTAAACACTAGGTAGATTTGTATATGAAGCGTAAACTGTAAAGAAATTAAGAAGGTTAACATTTTCGGCGCTACAATCGATATACATATAATTGCGCCGATAATAATTTTGATTTCTGCTTTACCGATATTTCGAGTAAGGTATAACAGGGTTTGGCGTTTGAGGTTAAGCTGTCATACATTTAAAAAGAAAGGAATTCGTAAGGGATCCGTCCAGACGCGAACCTCCGACGTCGGAAACAAAAAGCAAAGACGCTAGCATCTCGTCTACTCATTCAATTGACAAACGATAGTTCTTTTCGCTATATAAGTAGATTCAAATTTCATGAAAGAACCCTTTACTTTTCCGAGATTTTTTTTTGGAAAAAATGTATTGTCATCCGAGTTACATATGTGTGCAAAGTTTCAAGTCGATTTGATATGTAGAAGTGGGTCAAATTAAGCTTACAAGATTTGTACAGGACATAGATACATACATACGGACAAGTGAAACTAAATAAAAGCTTGTAAAAAAAAGGGCAAAAGAGAGAGATGAGATGATAAAGGGACTGTTCGAAAAGGATGATGAAGAAAATGATATAGAATTATTTTTTAAAAGTCTTGCAAAAACAGTGAACAAATTTCCTCCTCAACTTCACCAGCGGGCAAAGATGGAGACTTTGCAAATAATATCACAAATTGAAATGGATATGTGATCGTCTCGTTCGGAAAATTATACTGGTTCAATGAACCAGATGAAGTTATATCCAGTAGAACCTGCAATTGAAAATTTGTTTACACGGCAAACAATGTTTTATTTTAAATTAATTAGTTATGTATTATTATGTTAAAATTCAATAGTTAATCTTGTTTGTTTGTTATCTTTGGGAAACGGGAGCAAGGTCTGGACTGAGGTGTTGACCAAGTTCTTCTTGAGTTTAGGTGAGACTTTATTAAAAAACTGAACTTCGAAGATGCACAAGCGACCTTCCTATCTCGTCGATAGCTCGATCTGATCTCTCTCGTCGTTTTTCTTGTTTCTACGCGTGCCACTCCTTAGCGTTCGGCGCTAAGAAGGGGGAATCGCTGAATTGCATCTATGGTCCAGCTCGCGCGGTCCGGCCACTTGGGTGATGCAATGCTTATACACCACTTTTGGGTCGCCTCTTCGGAAGGCGGCCTTGAATACGATACTACTGTGTCGCTTAGGCGACTCGCGGGTACAACACCCCTCCCCCGCGGGAAGAAGAATGTGCCACCATTCTGACGCTTGATTACTTATGGGTATACTTGTGCATTTTTAAAGTACAATGTTTAATTATTCCCGATAACATGTTTAGTATAATCGTTTACCTATATATGTATATATTCTTTCCTTACGCTATATTCGTTTATTAGTGTTTATTTTATTTATACATATATAATGAAATTTGGGGAATATCGTCTTTCTTGCTCAATTTTTTATTTTATTTACAAGATCCAGAATGATAATTGCCATAAAAACATTGAAAACACAAAATATTATTACATCTCGCACAATTTATGAATGAAGATTGCTCACATGAACAACCCTTTTTTAAAAGTTCGACCGGAAAACATACTTCATTCACATTTCTGAACATTTCTTTTTCGTCGGAGAGCTTGCAAGCGTACCAGGCATACCGGATCATTTCATTAAATATTGGCGATGCTAATTGATGGTGCACTATGGATTGAATTTTTATGCAGTCCTCGCGTGAATTTATTTCTCTATCATTTTCAATCAAATAAGCGCAATTCTGTAGTCGGTTTATTAAATTTTTCACTTGTCTATAAAAATAGACATCGCAAGGTTGAACAAGTGGAGTACATTTCGGAGGAATCACTTTAATCGTACAAGTAGGTGATTTCTCGTCATCCTGAAAGATTTCGTCGTATAATTCTGGATTTGTTTGTCCTCCCCAAGAGTCAATAATTAATAAAAACTGTTCTTTTCCCACATAAGACTTTAAACAACCGTTGAGAAACACTCATTTCATTAATAGAAAAAATTATGTATGATTAAATTCTTCATATTAGTATGTCAGTAACTTTATTTCACAGTTTTTATAATATTTTAAAGAATTGGGAAAAAAAAAAGTTTCCACACGCAGGGATCGAACACGGACCCGCCGCGCCGCAAGCGAGTTCGCTACAACTCGGCCACTTCGCTGCTCTTGGATGGTGTTCAAAGTGACCGGTATACCTCCTACACGTAAAACTTTAAAGCCATTTTTCTCGAAAGTTTATGGCTAGTGCGCGCTCTTAATTTACAAATCGAATTTTTTAAAGGTATACTACAAACCTACAAGTTGTCATTCAAAAGTAAATTCCGGGGCCGTAGTGTCCCCTTGTTAGACATTATAAGAAAATATACTTATTTATTTAATTATATTTTTATTTATTTAGTTTTTTGACAATGTTTGTTTTTCCCGATGACATGTTTTAATATAATCGTTTATGCTTATATAAATATTTTCGCTTTTAATAAATAGGTTCGCTTTTACGCGCCACGTCCATTTTTGGTCCCAAGGTTTGTTTTCGCTTTTGCGGTTGTCTATTGGGATTAGTTATGCTCGATCTGATCTCCTACTTGTAGGTTTAAAGTTATCTGACACAGGGGCTTTTGCACTGTTAACCCTATTCCTGTTAATCCTATCTTTGTCGGGCGGGCTTTTGTTTTATTGTGCACTAACCCGATTTTTAGGAGTGTCACTTGGGCTCCTGAATCTACTAGCACAGTGGCGCGTCCACTTATTAAATCTTTGGAAATGATTTTACAGTGATTTTTGCATTCTGTTTCTGTCGTTAGGCTATTTAATTTGTATCGTTCTACTTCGTCATTAGCTACGTTACTAGCGTTACTTTTGTTAGGTTGCGTATGTTGCGCGTTTCAGTTAGTCGTTGTTGGCGTTCGTGACGTCGATGGTTTTTCGTTTGGTCTGTTGTTCAGTCGGTTTTCCGGTTTCGTACGACAATTTCGCGCTATGTGTCCAGACCGTCCACAGGTTAGACACACGATTTGGACTCGGCCGCGGCCGTTGCCTCCGGTCTGGGTTTGGGTGTTTCGCGGGTTTATTTTAGTTCGCGCGTAACAATTACTAGTCGCATGCTCTGTTCGGTTGCAATTACCACATCGAAGGGTTGAATTTTGTCCGGGTTGGTACAGTCGGGATAAGTTGGGTTTTTGATACCGGTTTTTACTATACGCCGCTTCTGCTTCTACCGCTCCTACGATCGCGTCTTGCAGGGTTTTGTAGCCCTTGACCTGAACAATCGTCCCTACTCGCCAATGCAAACCATTCTCGAAAATGTATTTAGCCTGGTCTCTTAGAACCTCGGTTAAGTTTCGCTTGGAGTTCGCGTCGTGATGCGGTTTTACCGTTAATCTGACAAGTTCCATATAGAGGTTTTCTACACGTTGCCCGAAAGCCTGCGCGCTTTCTCCCGGTTTTTGATAATTTCTATTTAGCTCGGTTTGTACTGCCGATACTGAGCGTCTTTCTAAAAATACTGCTTCTAATGCCGTTTTTAATTCCTCGAACGTATTAAGTTCTTTATACTGCATTTCTTCTGCCGCTTTTCCTTCGAGTTTGATATTTCTTATGTACGCAAATAACGCCGGTTTATCGGTTTCTCTAATCTGTGAAAATATATACTCGCACGACGTTAGGAATTCTAAAAGTTTGTCGGTTGAACTCCCATCGAAACTTTTTACACACCTGCGTGCTTCCTTGAGATCTAATTGCTCTGCCATTTCGTTGTCTTGAGTTTCTAAAAACGAAAAGTCTAGCGGTTCTATTGGGTATTCCCGCCTAGTTTCTACTTGATCACCGATTGGTGATTGTGGTTCCGATGTGTCGCAGTCTGATATGCTAGGATCGCGTTCGGTACAGAGGTGCTTTACAGCTGTCGCAGACAATTTCCTACGTTTGCTATCGCTGTCTAGTAAGGTGAATTTTAATATCGAGCTGAAAAACGAATCGTACGATCTACTGAAGTTTCGGCAATACGGTAAAAAGTACGCTCTTGCTCTGTCGTCCGGGTCAGACATACGGTTGTTCCGTTCGGCTATCTTGCGTGATGAGATAGGTGTCGAGGTTACTTACAGTAGACACGTCTGCCACATTCTGCTGGGCTGGCGTCGTTCGTCGGTCAGCTGTTAGCTGGGAGTTGACTGCTCTCTATCTCGTTCTCCGAACCGTCTGCAGATTGTCTCGGTGAACTGCCTCAGCTGAGATGGTGAGAGCGTTCGTCTACTTCCTCGTACGAATCTTAGCTGCCGCCTGGTCTGCTTCCTCCGTCTCGGTGTAGTTTGCACCGTCCCTCTCTTTGGCCGTTGCTTCCTCTGGCGATAACTGCCACGGATTTGCAAAAAAAAATTTTTTGCAAAGCGATCCCACTGCTGCCACCAATGTTATCTTGGGGAAGCGGGAGTAAGGTCTGGACTGAGGTGTTGACCAAGTTCTTCTTGAGTTTAGGTAAGAGTTTATTAAAAAACCGAACTTCGAAGATGCACAAGCGACCTTCCTATCTCGTCGATAGCTCGATCTGATCTCTCTCGTCGTTTTTCTTGTTTCTACGCGTGCTGAGCTCACTCCTTAGCGTTCGGCGCTAAGAAGGCGGAATCGCTGAATTGCATCTATGGTCCAGCTCGCGCGGTCCGGCCACTTGGGTGATGCAATGCTTATACATCACTTTTGGGTCGCCTCTTCGGAAGGCGGCCTTGAATACGATACTACTGTGTCGCTTAGGCGACTCGCGGGTACAACATACTAATAAAAAATATTTATTATACAGATTATAATAACTACGTACCTTAAGGTTAGACCACGTTTCTCCTCTGCTGTGATTGGATAATGAGTAAAGTTCGTGAAAAATTTATCAACGTCTCACTATCTTCCAAAATGCCTTATGATCGGACATTTTTAGATAACCTCAGAACCCGGTTATTTGTAATAAAATAAGTGTAAAAGTATAACCAACTATTGGTCAATTCTCTCTAGTTTACGAGAAAAATAAATTTGAAGTTCATAATTCGTCAAGGTCCGATTGAGAGAAAATTCAAAATTTCTTCTGAAGTGTTAATATAAATGTTATTTCTTATACATTGATGAATTGGGCATTTGAAAATACAAATTTTGGGCCTTGTTTCAATTCTGAAATGTGAACCTGGACGGAGAAAAATGCCATTTTCAATAATACGAGTTTTATTTTTTCCTCGAGTTCTATAGCGAATGCGCAAGTTTGCGCAGTTGGAAAATAAAGTTTATTGAATGGGTTATATGTGTAAAAAAAATCAGCGCTTGAAAATTGAGCCAAATTTGTTAGTATAGTCGCCAAGTTTACGGAGAAACTCTCATATACGATCATGTATACATATACATATTATATCCGCCAACACTACTAAAAAAGCATGTTGATGCTCAAAATAGCAAAAAAAAATTTGACATTGATATGACTTTTTTGAAAGTCTAGGATGCTTCCAGGATTTTTTTTCACTACTTCTCCCGTATTCAGCACACCAGAAAACGAAAATGAAACAAAGGTGATCCGAGTTAGAGTGGTTCTTACGTTTCAAGCAGAAAGGTGTTTTAAATTAAAAGGTATTCTACGTGAAACGAATGAAAAATAAACGTAACCCAGGTCGGGGTGAGTCTATGGCGCGAGCAGAAAGGATGGTTTAAATAAAAGGTGTTTAACAGAAAACGAAAGGCAAACAAAAGTGATTTGGATAGGGGTGTGTTTTATTTCGCGAGCAGAAACGTGTTTTAAACTAATCGTTATTTTAAAGAAAACGTCCCGACGGCCAAATGGCGCCAGCCAAACGACCACGGCCAACTGTTCGGTAGTCCCATAGGAAAAGGGGCAGGCTAGCGCAGCGAGCCGACGTCTACTGTAGATATTCGAAAAATAACCTCTAGATTCTTTGTCGCGGTCGTGCCTAATACGAAACAGCAAAGCTGTTTCGTTCGGGAGACCCGCGCCCCCTCACGGCTGGTTAGTTATTATAGTGGCAATCATATTCGAGATATTTTTGGAAGAAGATTTTGAGCCGACGATGACAGAATTGAAGAACTTTTTCTGCAAAATAAATGGTAGATAAATAATAACCCAAATAGCAGGTACAGTTATCAAATATTCTTATTTATTATTCTACTTGCCAGAGCGAGCCTTTTTTTCCTCCTCTTTTATTTCCTCGTCGAATTTTATAAAATCCTCGAGGCACGATATCGGTAAGGCGTGTTGCATTTGGTTTGTCCGCATCGAAAGATGTCCCAACAATTTGATTTTTCAATTCCATAATTTTTTTATCAAAATCATACAACATACTTTTTTTGCGCCTTCGAGTTTTCTATTCAATTCGTCGAATTTTGCATCTATATGTCGAATGAGTTTTGCTGTAATTTTACAAACCAAATATTGTGTATTTTGTAGTGACCATATAAAATACACAAATCTGTCAAAATAATTATATTTATACCTATGTTGAGGTTTTCTTGCGTTTGATTGATATTTGAATTATTTCCATTATTCTCCAAATGGGTTCTGGTCTCGTTGTCTGAAAAGGAGAAAAATATTGACACTTTCGAAATATGCATATTCGAATATTGCTGTTTTTTGGATAATATATAGGGAAATTTCTAATTAACCTATGTTAATTGACAGCTGGCCCGTATCACTTAGCGTGGATTGACAGTATAACGTGAACTATATCATATGTCGAATATTCGTAGTAAAAAGTCGCGGCTCGCGGAATAGACCGCGCTCGGTGATAGGAGACGATCTTCAAGTGCTGAATATTTCGTTTATGAATGCAAATTGGTTATGAAACGCCTAGAACAATTATAATTTTAAAAAATTTTAGTACCGGTAAGGGTAGGATTGAGATCTGGCATGGATAAATTTTGGTTTAATGTGTTTGAAATTTCGCTCTCCGTTAAATTCGTTTGCGTGATCTCGTCTCCATTATTTTCAATGTCGGTAGAGGATGTTTGGCTTGTGTCTCTTAACACCCTTTTTAATCTTCGCAAACCTTTTTTGTAATCCCCTAAAGAAATAAAAACTCTAGTCAAACAAGTCTTCAATTATAGGCATCAGAATAATACAAACCTATTAATTTACATATGTATATTTTTCTACTTACGGGCTTCTTTTAAAATTCGTTGGACGGGTTATTGGTGCCAACCATCACCGGGCGCATATTGTCCCTTTACTAATTTATTAATTTTTCGGTAATCTGTTTTACCAGGATAATAGCACTGAACCTCGTCGTTTCTAAATGTGATCCATTTCCGCGGTATCAAATCGATCAACGATGAATTGTCGTCACCGTTTTCTGCAAATTCTATAACTAAGGTACCTGCGGGTAATAAGGCCTAGCTAAGGGAGATTTGGAATAAAATGAAAAATATCCAACTTAATCAATAGATTTTAATAATAATGAATACTTAAAAACAGTTTCTATAAAAATATAAACAAAAAAGGAAACTTTTACCATAAATAATAACAAAATTAAACATTTAAAAAAACCTTGCCAGTAGGCCTTATTTAACTATGGTAGGGTAATAAGGCCTACGTCTTTGACATACGTAAATAATGAAACTATATGTAATTTCTTTGGTATTAAAGTTCGGTTATCACATGAATTCACAAATAAGACTTAAAATTTGTTTAAAAACTAATAACAGCGTCGCCTAGCAGCACTCAAATACATCGGTATCATATATTGACAAACCGACGCACTCCTCATGATACCATTTGCCGCATTTAGTGCATTGCCTCATATCAGATATCCTGTATTCTTCACAGCCATGACAGTACCACCCTTTTTGCTTTTGTGAAGTACCACTCTTATTTTTAGAAGTAGATTTTTTTACGGATGCGATCTTTTTTTTCTTTCCTTCACTATTTTTGTCAAACAGATCTTTCGTGACTGGAGTGCCTCTGTAATTAATAGCTTTCTTTCTAATTTTTGATGTATTTTTTGTGGCTTTAACCGGCGTGGACATTAGCTGATGAAATGTAATTCTTTTTAACTGAGCAAGCGACGCATTTTCTTCATCATCATCCGAACTAGCATTACCGTAAACCGTGCGATAAAAGCTTCTAGTAAGCCTGTTTGCGGCTTGCCCTTTTCTTTTTGTTGGTGTTGATGCCGACGAAACTTCAACTGGTGATTTAGTATATGGTTTTGGAGTCGTTGGTCTGGGGGTGTCAGGAAGTAAAACCAACAAACTTTGATACTAGAAGTAGGAGGGTAATAAGGCCTATGGTTAAGTTTAGTAGGCCTTAATACCTGCCGAGCACGTATGTAAGAAAAACAAGATAAAAAATATTTGGACCATGATAGGTTATTCAAATTTTGAAGATCACTGAAGTATGTATTAATAAAGATAAAGACTACGATATTGGACAGCTAAGTGGAATATTACAAAAAATACTTACGATTTACTTAGACTGTTTTTTATTATTCGTGCTGCGCGGCCAAGTGTTTCGATAGAAAATGTGATATTTTTTGCGGGAAACGTGGTATGACGCCTACGTAAGTTTGTAGCGACATCTACGTGCAATATGCGTCTACCAGCGTGGTGTTCCGCGAATGCGATTGTTTTAAATACGATTTTGGCCACATAGGCCTTATTAGCCGACAGGCCTTATTACCCGCAGGTACCTTACATATAATCTATTTTCTCTTAGTCCACTCATTTTTTATAAATAAAAATTCACAATTGAACAGTTATAATTGCAATAGAGCTTCTAATCCGACACTTACCGACTCTCGATGAACAGTGGACACACGATGCGATGAAGAAAGTCAACGACTTCCTCCGCCCCCCAGAAAAAACTCCGTTTCTTGTTTATCGTCGGCTACATCAAAGATTTCCAGACATGCGATTGGTCAAGCGAATAGGACGAATATTATTAAAACTATTAAAGGAAAAAACTGGAAAATTACATAATGTTTAAACATCAACGATTATCAATGCATCAAATACCTCGTAAATATAAATAATAATTTTATAAACTTTTATAAAACTTCTTCTAGAGATACACTGAATGAATCGGCGAAGAATTCTTTAATAAGAAAAAGTCCAAACGTTCTTGAATTGGCTGGCTCCGTAAAAATGTTTTCCGTTTTTGTTAGACATCCTTGGAGAAAAATGCTACAAATGTAGTCTGTATTTGTCGAATCTTTTTCACTTTTGATTGAAATGCTATGGACGATCATTATTTCAAAATTTTTTAATTGTACAATATTGTCCGGATATTTTGATTTTATCGTAGCGCCTCGAATACGCAATTGTTGAATTGTATCGCCATTTCTAATTATATTATTCACGCTTTTTAATAATTTAATTTTCCTGTTTGAAATTGCATCAAGTTCTGCCAGACGATTCACTACTTGAGTCAATAGGCTTTTGGGTGATTTGACGAGCTTTTTGAATTTGCCTAAGTAATTTTTCGCCCAGAACGTCGAAATATCAGTCAATGGTAATTTAAAATTTTTAACATCATCTGCCAAATGAATTAAATTGTCTATATTAAGTACTTGAGAATCATTCCCGTACAAGGAGGGCATGTGATACAAGAATCTTCGCAAGCATTCGTTTTCGTAATCTGCTCCGACAACCGCCATCTCAGTGCTGCATAAAATACAGCTCGATACGACTAATAATATGAAATGTTTGTAATTATTAGTTGGTAGTATCGTTTGCATAACAAAAACCCCACTATAGAGTAAAAAAAAACGAAACTGGGTCGCTTTCCATCGTGGCATTTCCTCAATGTCGAATTTTTTCCTTTGAAATTCATTTGGAATTGCCGACTGCAACGAACTCATCGTTGTTTTTGAAATTCTTAATTGCAATGTCGTCAACCTTTGGGGACTTTTCCTTAAAATCCAAATTTCCAATAACATTTTTGTTGTTCCCAGATAAAGTAGGTGCATGGAATCAGGTGGCATAGATTTTATTATGTTAAATTTAGGTATTTTTAGGTCTTTTTAGCAACGGCGAAACGTGACTGATTAGATGATGCTGTTGGAATTTTTGCGTGAAAAAATTTTGTTTTGTTCGCTTCGAACAATCCATTTCTACAAATACTCTCTTTTTACCGACTGTAATTCCTTTGGTCTTGCATCGCTCACATGCATAAAAATCCGTGTGTCCTTTAATGCACTTAAGAAAGGAACGTGCCGGACTATCAGCGATGATCGCAGTAATTCTAAATTTGAATTTCTTTCCTAAGATGATGACTCCGTTCCTTATCAAAATTTCGGCTTCGGTAATAAAATCAAACATAAATTTTGTTCCAGATTGTGGTTTTGAATCGCCTAGATACATACCTACGAGACAAGGTGGTATCTCATAAATTTCGTGGTGAATTTTCATTACAATCGGCCAAAACTGTTGCCTAGAATTTCTGAAATGCTGACGCCATCGACACTAACAAAAACTTTAATTTGATCGTCCTAGTAGGTGTCTGGTGTAATTGTCTTTTTGAGTTGGTTTTCGATGCCAAGATGGACGTAGCTTCCGGCAGTTTCCTTCTTATTTAGCATAGGTCGTACAGTCGGCGGCATATATGGCTCCCCAGTATGAAGTTGGCGATAATTAAATCGTATGAGAATTTCTATAGTATTTCTGTTATTACTAACTTCATACTGGGGAGCCATATATGCCGCCGACTGTACATTGGTGCATCAAAAATTTCCCAATAATGTTCGTGCATTTTTTGGCAAATTTACGTAGCCTTCGCTTCTTAATAAAATTAATAAATCCGTTAGCACGTTATGCCGTAAAGTTTCTGCATGTTTTAGCGCAAATAATATCAATTTTTCTCTCATCGTTTGAGTAGTTTTGTAAGAATTTTCATAAAGTTGATACTCAAGTTCTTCATCAACTTTCGGCTCAGCTTCCTCATGTTCGGTGTTTCGGTGCTTCTTCTATCATCACCTTAATGATAGGAAAACCAGTGTATACAAACTCTCTTCTCACAAGAGAAACCGATGTATAGCCGACACCCTGTGACCACCATTCACTTGTGTACAGCTAGCACCCTTCTATCATCATCGCAATGATAGGCAATCAGTGTTTCACAACACTCTTCCTTTCAACACCAACTGACAAGGTAAACCAGTGCACAGCTAGCACTTCTCTATCATCATCGCAATGATAGGCAAACCAGTGTCTAACGAACACTCTTCCATCAGCACTAGCTGACGGGCAATCTAGTGTCCAACAAACACTCTTCCACCAGTACCAACTGGTAGGAATTCAATAGTCAAAGTCAGGCAGTCAAAGTCAGAAAATAAGAATATTATAACATACGCATATGATTTTAAGCTTCAATTCCCATCCATTTCCTCCGGGAGATAACCCTCTGGCATCCTCCTTAAACGGTCAAGGGCATATTTATAGGCCCTTTTGCCGTTCAAGGATTGTTTCTACAACAAAATTTCTACCACTTTAAAGGGACCCCTATACTTAGGATCAAGTTTTGTTTGATTTTTCTCCCCATTTTGTAACAAAACAGTCTCCCACAGAAATCTTGTCATTACTTAACTTAGCCTTGGTACTATCAAATCTATTTTTATCATATTGTGCATTCCATTCCATAGCACCTGAGGCCTGGGCCCTGACAGCATCAAGGTCTATTTCCGGCTCAGGCACGTCGGTTGCCCTCATTAAATCGAGAGGCCGGGCAATCCTTCCGATCATTAATTCTAGAGGACTATGCCCTGTCACACGGTTCTTACAAGGGGACACTACGGCCCCGGAATTTACTTTTGAATGACAACTTGTAGGTTTGTAGTATACCTTTAAAAAATTCGATTTGTAAATTAAGAGCGCGCACTAGCCATAAACTTTCGAGAAAAATGGCTTTAAAGTTTTACGTGCAGGACGTATACCGGTCACTTTGAACACCATCCAAGAGCAGCGAAGTGGCCGAGTTGTAGCGAACTCGCTTGCGGCACGGCGGGTCCGTGTTCGATCCCTGCGTGTGGAAACTTTTTTTTTTTCCAATTCTTTAACCCTTTCGCTACGGCAGCCCCGTCCGCCGAAGTGCCGTGACTGAACGGAAACTCGCGCCGAAAATATCCACAGTGCGCGTGGTTTCTGTATATATGTTGTTCTAAGTCTTAAATAGGAACTGTGCTGAATAAAGCCATCATTGCTCTAATGTAATAAGTATATTTACATTTTTAATATGAAAAGACTTACGAAATTATTAAAATACAAAATACAAAATTATAGGTAACATAGTATTTATATAATTACAAAGCTTAACTCGATGACGCATATATGCAGCGCTCGTACCCAGAAGTCGTGGCGTGGATGCCGCATATATGCGGCGCTCGGCGCGAAAGGGTTAAAATATTATAAAAACTGTGAAATAAAGTTACTGACATACTAATATGAAGAATTTAATCATACATAATTTTTTCTATTAATGAAATTTGGGGAATATCGTCTTTCTTGCTCAATTTTTTATTTTATTTACAAGATCCAGAATGATAATTGCTATAAAAACATTGAAAACACAAAATATTATTACATCTCGCACAATTTATGAATGAAGATTGCTCACATGAACAACCCTTTTTTAAAAGTTCGACCGGAAAACATACTTCATTCACATTTCTGAACATTTCTTTTTCGTCGGAGAGCTTGCAAGCGTACCAGGCATACCGGATCATTTCATTAAATATTGGCGATGCTAATTGATGGTGCACTATGGATTGAATTTTTATGCAGTCCTCGCGTGAATTTATTTCTCTATCATTTTCAATCAAATAAGCGCAATTCTGTAGTCGGTTTATTAAATTTTTCACTTGTCTATAAAAATAGACATCGCAAGGTTGAACAAGTGGAGTACATTTCGGAGGAATCACTTTAATCGTACAAGTAGGTGATTTCTCGTCATCCTGAAAGATTTCGTCGTATAATTCTGGATTTGTTTGTCCTCCCCAAGAGTCAATAATTAATAAAAACTGTTCTTTTCCCACATAAGACTTTAAACAACCGTTGAGAAACACTCATTTCATTAATAGAAAAAATTATGTATGATTAAATTCTTCATATTAGTATGTCAGTAACTTTATTTCACAGTTTTTATAATATTTTAAAGAATTGGGAAAAAAAAAAAGTTTCCACACGCAGGGATCGAACACGGACCCGCCGCGCCGCAAGCGAGTTCGCTACAACTCGGCCACTTCGCTGCTCTTGGATGGTGTTCAAAGTGACCGGTATACCTCCTACACGTAAAACTTTAAAGCCATTTTTCTCGAAAGTTTATGGCTAGTGCGCGCTCTTAATTTACAAATCGAATTTTTTAAAGGTATACTACAAACCTACAAGTTGTCATTCAAAAGTAAATTCCGGGGCCGTAGTGTCCCCTTGTAAGAACCGTGTGACAGGGCATAGTCCTCTAGAATTAATGATCGGAAGGATTGCCCGGCCTCTCGATTTAATGAGGGCAACCGACGGGGTACCTGAGGGTACCTCAGATGACGCGTCTTGCCATGACCGGTCTCCGCTTGCCTCAACAGCTGTTAGCATGTTCTTTAAAGTACTCATAATTCGTTTTACTTGTCCATTAGCACGAGGCGTCCCCGTGGCAATCAAATGCAAATTGATATTATGCATACTACAAAATTCGCGGAAATCCGTGCTGGCAAAACAACGTCCCTGGTCGGCAATGACACGAACAGGTGAGCCAAAAAGTGCTACACTCATTTTCAGAGCTTTTAAACTACTTGCCGTGTCTATATTCAACGTATGATATAATAGGACAAACTTTGTAAATGCATCAACAAGCACGAAAACATATTCCTTCTGATCATTCTTTCTACTTAATTTTCCAGTAGCGTCGATATGAATGGTATGCCACGGTACAGCAACCTTCGGTATTGGGTGCAGTTCAGCTTGTACCTTTCCTGAGCGCGACTTTGATATCTTACATGTTACACAGTTATCCACAAACTTTCTAACATATTTAGACATATTTTCAAACCAATAAATTTCATAAATCTTTTCCAGGGTTTTCTCCCACCCCAAATGGGGTGGGATTGGTAATTGATAATTGACCACCGCAGACCTCGGCAAAATTAATAAGCAACGAGTTTTCCCATTTCTTTGTACTACACGATGCAAAATTCCAGAACGCAATTCGTACGTTTTAGCCAGATCACGGTTAACTTGCTTATTGCTAAGATCTGTCACAAGTTTGGAAATATCAGAGTCTCGCTGTTGTTCGGCTAACAACCAACTATCCGAGAGGTTTGTAACATTCACCTTTCTCCGTTCTATTTGATCATTTTGTGAAATACCGGACTGAACAGGGATGGGATTTCTAGAAAAGAAATCAACATGTTCCATACGTTTGCCATCCCTATGGACAATGTCAAAATCAAAAGATTGCAAAAATGTCCACCATCGATGCGCTCTAGGCGTTAAATCTAATTTTTTCCGAGTTGACTGCAGCGAATTACCATCTGTATACACAATAAATTTTCTACCATACAAGAAATGCCGAAAAGGCCGAACAGCATTTACCACAGCAAGGGTCTCTAATTCATAAGAGTGATATCTCGATTCCGCGGGCGCAGTGCGCTTACTAAAATAAGCAATAACGCCAGGCTTATTATCTTTTTTCTGTAAAAGAATCGCACCATAGCCAACGGAACTCGCATCAGTATGCAACTCCACTGGAAGTTCTGGATCAAAAATCATCAGAACAGGCTCTTTTGTTAGCATCGATATTATGTCCTGCCTAACAACCTCATGAGAAGGCTTCCAATTAATACTTCCCTTTTTGTTATTGATCAAAGCATGCAAGGGAGCCATCTTCTGTGAGAATTTCGGAACGAACTGTCGGAAATACGAGACCAAACCAATGAATTGCCGTAACTGAGTAACGGTTTCCGGATGAGGTAAAGCAGTAAGAGCTTCTATCTTTTTCGGATTCGGTCTTATTTCACCCGCAGAAACCTCAAATCCCAGATACTCCACTTTCATTTTCAGAAATGAATACTTCTTTAAATTTAAAGTGAATCCAGCTTCCGTGAGAATTGTCAAGACGTTACGCAAACGTAGCAAAGCCTGATCAATATCCGGAGCAACTATAAGAATATCATCCATATACACCACAGTATATTGGTAAGCAACTTCCCCCAAAGCCTTCATCACAGCGCGTTGAAAAACAGACGGAGCGTATCGTAGCCCAAAGGGCATAGAGAGATACTCGTACTGTCCATCAGGAGTTATAAAAGCTGTATACTGAATAGAATTTGGATGTACGGGAATTTGATGGAAGCCACTTGCTATATCTAATGCCCAAAAATAATGTGCGTCATTCAAACGGTTAATTTGATCAGAAATTTAAAGGAAGCGGAAATCGATCGGGAATGGTATTATCATTTAATTCGAGGTAATCCACGCACATACGATCTGAACCATCCTTTTTCTTAACCCTTTCGCTACTACGGGCGACTATAGTGGCTCTCCATACGGTGCCACTGAGGTACGACGGGCGACTATAGTGGCTCCCCGTACGGTGCCACTTTTTGCATTGAAACATTTTGCATCATTTGTTTCTCACACCCTTTATTTATAAATACCCTTTAAAGAAAAATTCTTTCGTTCGAAAACATTTAGCAGCTTGGGTTCTCCGCCGCAGTACTCCTGCTGACGATCGGCGTCGCGTACCTACCGTACAGTGGGAGTACCGCGGCGGAGAACCTGCCCGTAGTGAAAGGGTTAACAAGGGGTATAGGACTAGCAAAAGGAGAAGAGCTTGGACGAATCACTTTCGCGGCAAGAAGCTCTTTAATTTTATTTCGGACAACCTCCCGTTCCTCCAGACTCAAGGGATACGGCCGTCGACATACAGTCTTATTAACATCCTTTAAATGAATTTGCAACGGTTCAGCATTAGCCGGGCCCTTAGCTGTTCCAACAACAAAACTTTGACGAAATTCTCTCAAAACAGCTAGCAACTCATGCCTACGCTCTGACGGAATATCAGTATCGAATTTCTCATTTATTTCTGCATCCGTAAACAAACTTCCAGTAGGTTTGAACTGCGGCTGAGTAAAACACGCCTTTTTAGAATTTATTTTAGTAATCGTTACAAAATGTTCAGTCATATTGACGGCAATCCCTTGACTCAATATTTTACAACCAATCATGATATCATATAGGAAATATTTGTCAGGCAAAATATGAAACGCTATTTCCAAATCCAAATCATCAATCTTAACGGAAGCTGCGATTTGAAAGATACTATTCACACTAGTTTGTCCTATGCCTGTTAACGAGACAACTTTGTCAATTCGTTGACCAGTAAACTTTATCGATACAGACTCTTTCATTAACGAACACTCAGCTCCCGAGTCATAATAAAATGTATAGACCTCACCAGAGTGTTGCATTTTTCCAAAAGGAGCGTTGACCGTACATACGTCCACCCGACAGCGCTCAGGTGTTGGTGCAGCACCAGAACTTGTACCCGCAGCCTTCAAACCTGGACATTTATGCGCATAGTAACCAACTCCTCGACACTTAAAACAGACAACGGTATCCTTCTCCCTGGAAGCTTCGCCGTTCTCCTTCATACGCTGTTCTACAGGTCTCGGGCTAAAACTCTTCTTTAATCGACACATTGATGATTTGTGACCCAGTTGACCGCAATTAAAACACTTTACTGCAGGGCTAAAGATCTTGGAACGCTTAACGTCTGACTTTAATTCAGAGGACGGTGGAAATCTTTTCCGTGTAAAGGATAAGGCCTTAAGCTCCTGCTGCATCTTTTCTCTTGTGTCGACGTTCGACGTGAAGGCCAGACGCTGAACACTCGTCTCCCGCTGACTAAGGCGTGCCAGAACAGTAGAAACCGCAATTTCCTCGATGCTAAGATCCCTCCACCGCGCCATCAAAGAAGTGATTGAGCGGGCGGCATAAGAGGCAAGGCACTCTCCCTTCTTAGGTATCGTCTGCTGCCAATTTATTAGAAATGCCGCCGAAGTTTCAGGGCAGGCATATCTTACAACGAAGATATGCCTGGAGAGTTTTGAATATACGTCTGTTTTAGCCGAAGGTCCTCGAGATTCTGATTTTTCATTTCTTCTTTTAAATCAACATTCTTCCTGTTTTGGCAACACGTTCCCCGGCAACCCGTTCCCCGGCAACCCTTCCGTTTTCAAAACTCCTGCGACAGCTCTCAACTCCTGACTACCAGAGCGCTCTGCTACGGTCTCCTAACTCCTCCCTCATTGGAAGGCGCCGGCAGCCAATCAGGAAACGTTTCCAAACTCAGAGCTTATTCTGGACTTTCTAACTGTACACTCTCCGACATGCATATTCAAATATTGCTGTTTTTTGGATAATATATAGGGAAATTTCTAATTAACCTATGTTAATTGACAGCTGGCCTGTATCACTTAGCGTGGATTGACAGTATAACGTGAACTGTATCATATGTCGAATATTCCACGGTCGGTGATAGAAAAAAAAGTCCCGGCTCGCGACTTGGTTTTGGTTTTTGGTTTTGTTTGAAAACTATAAGAGAGAGACATAGAAGACGATAAAAACAGAAAAAAGGAGATAAGAAAGGAGAAAACATTCACAAAAAAGAAATACCTCAATCAACGAAGCCGCTCGAATAAAATGCTTTCGAGAAATGTCAAGTTGTGAAGTTAGGACGAATGTCCGTCTTTCTCCTCCGCCTCGATTTTTCCAGAAAACGCCATCGATCAAGAGGCGCGCAAGAATCGACGTTACGTGAATGCTCGAAACGTCCATCACTCATAAAAATCCGCATTTCTTACTATTTATTTATACAAAAACTGCACTAGCGGCACTTCTAAACACATCGAAGCCTGAACTAAGCTGAGCACGTGTCAGCTGTGCACTAACAATCGATTAGCGATTAAAAAATCATCGACCTCTCTCGGTAGATCTTTCTCATCAGTAAGGAAAATTCGAGATTACCGACAGAGCATATAAAAGGGCCATCTCCTGGCCCGCGAGCCAGTCTACCCTTAGCGATCAACAAGTGAAAGTGCACGCATACGAAAGTGGTTCTCTTACAGAGAATATCAGTGTTTCTCATCCTTGCTTACTAATTCTCATTTATTTACAACATAATAATTTCATTAGAATCCTTTACAGGAGTTTTACCACTTCTCACTTTATTTACAGCTTAATCTTTTATTCACAATCTTTACAGGGCTTACTAATTCTGACTGCACATACCGCTCAATAATTTATTGACATCCTTTTACAGAGTTGATACTTTATGTTACACACAGACATTCTTTCTTATGACTTGTCTAATTATTTCTTGATTTACTTCTTTATTTGCAGCGTTTGTCGTCCTCAGGACGAACCTTTACGTGTGGCTCCAATAACCTGAGGTTCAGCACCTCGTTTCATTGGGCTCTGGTGTGTCTCTCTCTCTCTCTCTCTCGACCTTGAAACACAGTGGTTTTGGAACCAGTGCAACTCCCCCCCCTAACAACCAAACGTGTCTCGGGTTTCTCACAACCCTCTGTGTCTCGTGTCCATGACACGACACTGTGTTGGGAGTTGCACTCATTTACTTTTTCAGCGTCACTGCCTTCTTAAGGCTTCTGAGAGCTATCTTAGCTCGCACCATCAGAGCACCGAGCATCAGTGACCTGCTCATCTCGCAACCTTTGGAGCACCGATCATCAGCGATCTGCTTATCTCGCACGGATGCTGTGTTCATCTGCTGCTGCGCATTGAGTCTACTCCAGCTTCAGCAGCTGCTCCTCTACAGTTTCTGCAGTCTGCGTGTTCCTGATCTCCAGCAGCAGCTTCTCTTCAGCTTCTGCAGCCTGCATCCTCCTGAGCTACAGCAGTTGCTCCTCTACAACTTCTGCAACCTGCGTGTTCCTGATCTTCAGCAGCTGCTTTGCTTCAGCTTCCCTAGTCTGCATCCTCCGGAGCTTCAACAGTTTTTCATCGGCTTCTGCAAGCTGTGTCTTTTGAGCTCCACCAGCGACTCATCTTCAGCACCTACAGACTGCGTCTTCCTGAGCTTTGGGCCAAGATCAGGTTGATCGTTGGCTGCCAATGATTGGTTCCCCAATCCTGGGCCATACGTTAGCCCTGTTGTCAGCGTTGGCGTTGGCATGGTTTTCTTATTTATTTAATTTCTTTGAAAGAGTGTCACTAGGTGCTTTTACCTTATACATGAAAACGTGAAGTAGCATCTTTGACTTTAAGGTCAATTTTTTTGCTCTTAATGAACGATTGAGCACGAATGAAATATACCATTACTCTTAACTTGCTAAAGTCGCTCTTACAATCAGCATCAAATTCATTAAATTCGTCAATTCTAAATACAGAGAGTCGAGCCGAATCCCAAGCCTTCACAAAATCCTTGACCGAGGGAAAAAAATTTAGCAAAAAAATGTTACAACAAACATTATATTCTCCGTCACTGATTTTGAAGTCAGTAAACCGAGCACAATTTATTCCTCAACGCCAGGTTCTTCACTCTTTGTATTCCAGTATTTTTAACAATGGAAGAGAACATAATAATGAAATGCTACTAGGAACATCATATTCTTCATCACCAAATCCAATAAACCAAGCACAATGTGTTCTTCACCTCCGGGTTCTTCACTCTTCGTATTCCAGTATTTTTGACGATGGAAGAGAACATAATAATGAAATTCTACTCGGAACATCATATTCTCCATCACCAAACCCAATAAACCAAACATAATCTGCTCCTCACCGCCAGGTTCTTCACTCTTCGCATTCCAGTATTTTTAACGATGGAAGAGAACATAATACAATGTTACCAGGAACATCATATTCTCCGGCGTTGAGTCTTATAACCTAAGCTCAACCCGGCCCACGCCGACTTACTTCTCATCTTTCACCGCCATCACATGGCGATAGCAACAGTAGCACAAATTCTTTGTCATCCAACAAAGAGACTGTAATTCGAGCCCCGTTAGGTTACAAAATGAATCTTGGCAACGGTGAGTTGGTTATTATTGTAATTTACTACAACTTTCATGTTATTTATGCACAATATTCTTTTTCAACTAGTGTAGTATGATAGTAATAGTGAATATTATTTTAATTTGTTTAGTTACTAAATGAGACATTGTATTTCAAGAGGCACTGTTGAAAGCAATGAAGGGAACATATGCACAGAAAATAAAAAACGACATAAGCTGCAAAGAAAACTTACCGGTAAAGCATCCCAAAAATTAAAAGACCTTAATTTTATAAAAATTAAGGTTATAATATTATGTTTTATTTTATCGCTACCATAGATTCTAGATTGTTATCTGCAGCCTGGAAACGAACGAATAGAAATATCACCCAATTGTGGATTCTATTGTCCCAAAAATAAAATCCAACAAATCGAATTGAAAACAACATTAAATAACGACTGGAAAATATTGGTTCGGGAAACATTATTGGAAGTATATGGCAATAGCATTGCCAATTATTCGGCGACTGGAAAAATGGGTAACCGACCCGGAATTGACGGACAACTTTGTAAAGGAATACAAGGTAATTTAAAAACTTGTAAAATACATAAATAGCAGACGTAAGTTACAGTAAAACTGATTGTAAACGTTTGATTTCCTGTTCTACAGACTGGGTAGCCAAAGTAGCAACGCAAATACCAACTAAAGAAGGATATTATCGAATTCATAAATAAATGGCGTCCAAAGAAAGAAAATTCCAACAAAAATCAACAAGAATAAAAGAACATTCGAAACCGAATTAATATAAGAGTAGTGTCGGTGAGAAGTGTAAGAAACAAGCACCATATCTGAACAATAACAGTAACTTACCTTCACCTATCGAACCAGAAAAGTCGCTAAACTATAGAAGATTTACATCGGGTAAACATTTTATACATTTGTTTTGCTTCGTGTTATCAAATTTTTATAGTCTATCCACACAATATTTTTTAATAATATAGTCATGTACCTTCTGTATCTTCTATAGATTCAGGATTAACCGTTGGTATAATAAACTCATCGCTGATGCATGAGTCAAAAAGTAAAGAAATTTTGAAAAAATATTATAGTTAAATTTAATACATTTTAATTTCTTTATTATTAGGAGCTGCTCCGGTAAATGTTCGTGCTGCATATCGTAACTCAACGGGATAAGCTGAAATAGGCAACATGGTGACAACATCTATTGAAGTGCTAGACAATCTGATTCCATATGATTATGTATACAGTCAAATTTAATAAATGACGATTGTTATCTTATTTTTTATATTTAAATTAAACAAATAATTGGTTAAACAATATTTCTTTATTTATTTCAGCATTATTTTAACGATAGTTACCATACCATAACTTTTGCGACATCAACGACAGCGGGATTTGAAGAAACAATAATTATAAAAATTGGCGCAAGAGTAATGTTAAGGAGGAACATTGATGTTAGCTTAGGATTAATTAATAGTTCAATAGGTGTTCAAAAAGTGTTCAAAGAAGAGAAGAGAAGAGAAGAGAAGAGAAGAGATGTATAACGTAAGCTATAACTATACATAAAGGTCAAGGACTAACAATAAGCTCAAAAAATGCACTAATAGATATGGGCTCATCGATATTTACATGCGGACAGGCATACGTTGCACTATCGAGAGTGACAACTTGGAAGGGTTTGCATTTAATTAATATTGGTTACAGTTTCGTAAAATCACAAGAGAATGCAATAAATTAATATAATCGATTAAGATGCACTTATATGAAAAATTTCTCAACAATAATTCATAAAAAAGGAAGAAAGAGGAGTAATAAAGATAGAGAGTTCAGTGAATGATGTCCAAATAGAAACAAGAGTAAAGAAAAGAAAGATTACAATATGGAAAACTGAATATGTAAAAATAGTATATGATCACAAGAAAAAAAAAAATTATATATAAGAAGAAGTGAAATACAATCAACAACATTTCATGTAATAAAGGGAGCCAAGTCTCGCGGATCTTTAGCAGTTAAAAGTTATGAGATATAACGTATAACCAAGTCTGATGATTTTAATAACGATTTTAATAAATCATACAAATTAATACAAAAATAAATTTAGGTCTATATATATTTTGTTTAAGAATATTTTTGGACTTGGCAATTACGCGATAGGGGGCGTTCGTAACGGTTAACAATTATCGCGCATTTTATAGATATCCAGGAGTATCTAAATTACTAATATCGTCAACTTTGTATGAGAAACTTTAAAGGTTTAACTATGTTTCCAATCCATTCTTTTTTCTTTTATTTGAAGAAAAAAGAAGAAAACTGTAGAGTTAACATATCCAAAACATTTAGCTGTGGAATCCCGTAGTTTTGGTGATTTTTTTAAAAGTTGAAATCACGCTAGACATCTCACGATAAAAATGAAAATTATGACGATAACGATGCCTAACTAAAGTCGGATTAGTTTTTGAATAGTGTTTCAAGAGTTCTGAACACTTTTTGTTAACCATTTGAATTAAGTTATATTGATTTTTATACTCGATGCATTTATAATTTTAATTCATAAATTTCTGGTGTCACATGCAAAGAAATAGCTAGTCCTATACTTTGAGAAGAGTTTGGAATATAATAATATCATAAAATAATTTTGACCGATCTTTAGTGTCTAATACCCCTCTGGCGTTGGTTCCTGTAATCGAATAAAGTTTTTGAAATATTGAAATCAACTTAAATTTTTGTAATTTTCTATTGAACATGCTTGTGCGTTACGTCGACACGAATATTGTGGGAACTTTAGGAAATATAGATATTGTTAATATAGCGTAAAATATTTAATTGTAAATAATAGATATTTGGAAACAATAAAGAGAAATATACGTATAGTACAGGGGTCGGCAACCTTTTGAGTCGGAAGAGTTAAAAATTACAATTTACAAAATGTCAAAGTTTTTAAAGAGCTACAAACAAATTTTTCTTGCCAACAATAACTAGTACTTGCATAAATAAAGTTTTTTGATAATGCGTATGGAACTAAAGAGCCGCAGCTTCACATCCAAAGAGCCGCATGTGGCTCGCGAGCCGCAGGTTGCCGACCCCTGGTATAGTATATGCGTATTAGAAGAGAGAAAATTCCGCTATCAGGTTAAATAACGCTAGTTTATCGCATGTCAGATCGAAGGTGAAGGTGTAGTCTCCAGGTGGAAAAAAATCGGGCATAAAATTCATAGGTGGAGCGTAACAGTCGAGACTCATGGCGGCCTATAGGAAATACGGCATATAGAAATAATCGTTGACAATCCGTCGACGTACGTAACGAGAATACCAAATAATTATTATCACTGATACAGCATTGAGTAAATCGCTGAATAATTATAATTAAAAGAAATTAATTACCGGTTCTAGCGGCCATACACACGGAATATGCAACGCGCCGAGAAATGGACACACAATGACTGAATCGTTCACCATTTGATCGAAGGTTATGTCCATATCGATACCGGTTGGTTCCATTGGCTCGCCTTGTACCTTTTGGAGCAAGACTGCTTTCGTCTGTAAAAATAATGTATAAATGGCAGAGTTGGTTTTATTGTTGCAGACAGAAGTAAATAAAGTTTTGTTTTTTATTATTATTTATGCAATTTTAATCTCATATATAAAAGTTACATAATTCTTGTGATTTTAATTAAAAGAATTCTCTGATGTGAATATTAGAAAAAAAAGGTAGGTATAGCTATCAGCTTCAGAGTCTCCAAATTGTATTACTTTTAACATACTTACCGATCCTTCAACGGGTAATTTTTTTTTTATTTCACAACTAAAAGAAAATTGGGCTACCATGTCATCGTTTTCGCAGGGTATTGCTTCACAAGATCCGAAATAGTTGTCATTAGCTTCTATTTTCATGTCGGTGATAATAACTTGCAGATCGGACTAGCGACATAGAAATTTGTTTTTCTTGTATTATCCGAAGAAAGTTATCTATCCTACGGACTTATAGGTCATAAATAGACAGCGGATCTTTATGCAAATTCATATGAATTATAATTCATGATTCATCAAATATTACAAGTAGAGCTGATAACTGAATAAAAATATGTAAAATACAAAGGATACATGTGACATATTCAATGGTTTGTCTTACATGTAAAATTTGAAAAACATACGCAATAAGAAAAATATGTATTTGCATAAAGATCCGCTGTCTAGTCATAAATATCATTGACATATATAATCATGTTTCATGACCTACGAAGCGGTAATTTTTTATACGTAAAATTTAAACGTCTATTTTGTTCCATTACTCCAGTAAGGCTTTACAATTGTTAAGTACTATATTTATTACAATTCGCTACAAAAACTTAGAAGAACTGAGGCAAGGTCTATTTCACAATACATACTGTCAACAAGGTGGTAAAAGCATTTTGATTCTCGCTCGAAAATTGTTCCAGATCATTATTAATCGTAGTATATGTATTTGTGCACGGATCGAATAAAAAGAATAAACTTCGATAGATACGTACAAAAATATAAACACACCTTTTAACTCTTTGAGACACGGTATTTAATAAAATATATATGCAGGTAGCAATTACAAAATTTCAAGGTGGGTCAAAAAATATCCCAAACGTGCATATTCACGCATTAAAAAGTTGGGACACTTTGAATACCACCGTGCCTCAAAGAGTTAAAATAGAATAACTTTTTCATAATTGACCAAAATGACTCGAATTTTAAGAACACATACTTTGTTCACTTCGTTCCTCTCTCAAAGAAATTCAGTCTCAGCCATAGTCGACGGGTGGACCCTGACATACAATTTTCTACAAATGTTCAACACGAAAAAAAAAAAAAAAGCACGATAGTAACGTATACGGATACGGCATTGACATGAGCAACGCGCGTAACGCGTCTCATCCCCACTCCGCCCAAAGCAGCGCTTGAATTGATTTACTATACATCGTAGTTATTTTGTTTTGAAAAAATCAAGATGGAAATTATAAAGCGTTACAGACGAATATTTACAAAAATATCGATTATACGCAAAAATGTTTCAGATGAAAGTTGTTCAATACTGAGATAGACATCATGTGGTGGGTCTTCTATTTTTCCCGGTGGACAGTCCAAGCCTTGGACTCCAAGGTGAGGTGAAGGTCAACTTTCTTTTTTTAAATAGAATGATATGTTTTTTTGTCTACCATCAATTAGTGCGTTTTAAGATGAGTTCAATGACCTACGACTCAAGTCATTTAAGGTTAAACTCGTAGGAAAATGCAGGGAAGGTATGATCGCTTTATTTGTAATTTATTTTAATATCTCTTCAAATAGTCCAGTCATTCTATCGAAATATAAGGCCTATAAATGCAATTGAAGATACACAGCTGATTTTTGGATATGTTTTAGAGGGTGTCTATAAAAGCTTAACTTGAAATTGTTGATCTAAAAAACCTGGAGCTCCCGCCGCTATCTTGGAAAATGTAAAATTTTGTTTTTTTTCGCGATAACTCCGTTCTCCGCTATGATACGAAAATTTTAATTACATACTTTCGTAGCTTTTTTAATGCCTGATAATTTAGATTCTATACATTTTTTACGTATCGTTGATCGTTGGGGAAATATCGAAGGAGAAAGAGAACAATGAAGTCATTTTAACACGTTTTTCGCGATTTTTCCGGTTTTTTGTTTAATGTACCAAAAAAAACAACAGAATTAAATTTGTAGAGCATACAAATACCTGCAGTGCAATGGTTTCGGTTTTTTTGTAAGACAAAAATTACGACTTCTAGCGCGCCGTAAATGTAGGAAGTTGCCAATCTGGGAAAAGCTATGGAATCGAAATTTTGCGCGAACTTTCCTTATTTACGGTGCGCTAGAAGTCGTAATTTTTGTCTTACAAAAAAAACAAAACCATTGCACTGTAGGTATTAGAATGCTCTACAAGTTTCATAGTGAAAAATTTTTTGATATGTATCACGAGAAAGGAGGAAATCGCGAAAAACGTGTTAAAATGACTTCATTGTTCTGTTTCTCCTTCGATATCTCCCCAACGATCAACGATACGTAAAAAATGTATACAATCTAAATTATCGGGCATTAAAAAAGCTACAAAAGTATGTAATTAAAATTTTCGTATCATGACGGGGAGCAGAGTTATCGTGCAAAAAACAAAATTTTATATTTTCCAAGATGGCGGCGGGAGTTCCAGGTTTTTTAGGTCGACAATTTCAAGTTAAGCTTTTATAGACACCCTCTAAAACATATCCAAAAATCAGCTGTGTATCTTCAATTGCATTTATAGGCCTTATATTTCGATAGAATGACTGGACTATTTGAAGAGATATTAAAATAAATTACAAATAAAGCGATCACACCTTCCCTGCATTTTCCTACGAGTTTAACCTTAAATAACTTGAGTCATAGGTCATTGAACTCATCTTAAAACGCACTATTTGATGATGAATAAAAGAACATATCATTCCATTTAGAAAGAAGAAATTGACCTTTACCTCACCTTGGAGTATCCACCGGAAAAAATAAAAATCCCACCACATGATGTCTCCCTCGGTGCTGCACAACTTTCATCTAAAACATTTTTGCGTATAATCGATACCTATGTCTGGAAATATTCGTCTGTAACGCTTTATAATTTTCATCTTGTAGATTTTTCTCCGCGGTCGTGCCTAATACGAAAATCGAAGCTTTTTCGTTCGGGGGCCGAGCGCAACTGGTTTTATTTTCTTTATAATTTGGAAAATTCTGATCTCTTAAAAACAAAGAAAGTACGATGTATAGTAAATCAATTCTTTTATGTTCTTATATAAATTTAAATCGTTTAATTCAATTATAAAAAAAGTTATTCTCGTTTAAAGGGATCGTATATATCTTTGTCCAGTACTATATACTTACAAACGATTTTTTAAATAGGTATTCAAACAACTTTTTACCTGTACTAAGTCCAGTTGGAATATACATAATCCGATGAGTAGAAGCAGCATTTCTCGGTTATACTTGTCACGATGGTCTCATAATAACTACTGAAATTCATCGCTACCGTGCATTCTATAATTACTTCTTTTATTACGGAAAAAGGAGTTGACACGAGAGGTCGATTCGCGTTAACGAGATAAAATCTCTCATTTATTGTTGCCACCTACGCTCGTAATCAAGGATTGTTATGCGGACACGTAACGTATCGCGTTACAACTTTCCTATACGACATTCGAGCACGTTTGTGGTAATTAATTTAGGAGAATTATTATTAAAGGCAAATTACTTCCGTCGAACAACAATAATTTACCTTAAGAATGCTATGAAAGATAAAAGTACCCTGTGCTTTCTTAAAATTAATTACTTTTGGAACGGTTAATAATTTTTCAAAAACTAATAGAGGAAGAAAATCTATTTAGTTGTTACGACATTGTCAACGACTAGAATGTTATATAACCGATGGTAATGAATATCCCGTAAATAGATATAGAAACATATCCCCTTTGGATTGGATTTCATGATTCGTAATTCTTGTACATCGGATGTCGGATTCTTTTAATCTGCCTCACAAAATAATTTGTAAAATTGATACCGTAAAAAATAACATTGTGCTGGAGTGCGGTCAAAATGTGGCTACATATGTAAATACATAGGTATATATATCTATTGTTTTATTACTATCATTTTTTAATAAAATATTAAAAAATAGGATAATAATACTTAAGAAATAAACACAGCAAAATTTATTGCAAAACCTTTCTTCCGAATAAATTTTGAATAAATGTTAGCTATTAGAGCAATTGAGAATAGTGAAGACAATGTTTATCATCCTATACGGGAATTCGCGTGTATTTTTACAAAGAATTTCTCGCCGAAATTTCGGTATATTACAATGATACTTTTCGAAGCTCTGAAGATCAGAAAGGAATAACAATACCTAAACATATTAAGACGATGTTCAACTAACTGTCGAATAAAAGTATATCGAACGAAATTATTGCTGAGACCGTCATTGTAATTGACCAATTATTCAAAATTTAAATTCTACAAGAGAGCAAATATAATTTTTACATATTTCTGTCATGTAGGTACTCTCTAAATCTGAATTAGTGAAAAACCACTAATGAAGGTTTTAAAAAATTACGCTCATGAGGTGGCAGCACTGAGGCGTAAAGTTCAAACACCTGTCAAAGCGCTTTCAATCCTACTAATGGTGATCAATTTTAACCCTTTCGCTACTACGGGCGACTATAGTGGCTCCCCGTACGGTGCCACTTTTTGCATTGAAACATTTTGCATCATTTGTTTCTCACACCCTTTATTTATAAATACCCTTTGAAGAAAAATTCTTTCGTTCGAAAACATTCAGCAGCTTGGGTTCTCCGCCGCGGTACTCCTGCTGACGATCGGCGTCGCGTACCTACCGTACAGTGGGAGTACCGCGGCGGAGAACCTGCCCGTAGCGAAAGGGTTAATGAATAATTTTGAAAATTTATTAAGTTAGTGCAATAATCTTTTAGCAACCAGTTAATTTACTGAACTACTGGGTAAAACTATATGCATTCCATATTGTAGCCAGTGTTTTCAATTTTCTTTGGTGCCGGTCACTTTACACCTCTGCGTTTAAGCTCAATCATCAATTCTGAAATCCTCTTTTGCTTATATCTACGTACATTTTCCATTTTGGTATAAAAATATTTAAGACGCTACAGCAACCATCTGTTTTAACATTTTTTGATAGATGTTAGACCTGAAGCCTGTTTGGTGCATTCTAGCGGCGAAAAAAATACCAATAAGCTCATTGAAAATGTATATTCACTATTCTGAAGTGTTCAAAGTAGAAACCAACAAATAGTGAATATTCAATATTCGAATTAGTAGAAAACAGCCACATATTAAACAGTAGTGAAATTTGACATATTGAATTAGTGAATATTCACTAATTGGAAGAGTTTCACTAATTTAACTAGTGAAATTTAACTTATTCACTTATTCACTTATTAACTTATTCACTTATTCACTTATTAACTTATTCAGATTCAATAATAAAAATCCAACAGCAAAATAAATTTATTCAGGTAAAAAATTACAATATACATATACCATGCAGTTATAAAATTTCATGCATATAATTTACTTAACTGAACAAATATATTTTGTTATTTGATTTTTCAATAAACAATGATTAATATCTTACATTAGATTCGTGGAAGAACATACATGTAAAACATATTTAGTTACTTCAATGACGCCACTTGCAGTCGCCATAGCACTCGGGGAGTCACTAATTTCGTAGTGAAAGTTCACTAATCTAGATGATGAACTAATTTTACTAGTAGATTCAACCAGAAATCAATATTTTTGTTGTGAATTGATGACTCATTATTTGAATTAATGAACAATTCTGACAAATTGACAAATACAACAGAACTCTTCCCGTAAGTAAAAATGACCCAACATTTATGCTCTGTGCCCTAACTCGAGCGTCCAATGTTCGCGGATTAATCGACCTCGGATCGATGTTCTTAATAAATACGAGAAAATCAAGAGAAGCAACGTTTCGACAGCAACGTAAAAGAAGATAAACGTAAAATGCCGTTTGATCGGCGCAAACGAACGAAAACGGCAGACTCGTGCCTTTCGCGTTTAATCCTGGGAACTCTTCGATCCTTCCTTGTTAACACGCGCACTGTCGTGGCGTGCCACTGTATCGCGAAGAACGCTCGAACCGCACGGAATACCCCATCGACTGTTAACATTGGCATTCGCCCAGTTCGCTCACAAAGCGGCGCATAACGTGACCTGTTTTCATTACCCTCGACTATCCGGCTTTCGCCGCTTACAAAAGCTCGCACGAGCGAACCCACGAGCGGAGCTACGAGTGCATCGAGTTAGTAGTAACTTTGAGAGAGAGAGAGGAAGAGAGAGACGTGAAAGAGGAATAAAGAGCAAGAGTAAGTTAAAGTATGTTATGAAAAGGCGACATTCGAGTTTGTTGTAACTACGGCCTCCGCTTGATATCCCTATGTTCTTTTCAGCAGGAACGTCGAAAAGCGGGATTAACCTGCTCCGCAAATGTATTTTTCTTGGAAACCTCCTCTTTGACCACCCGCTCGCGGTAGCCATATCGTATACACGTTTTGGAATATTTACATTAATGTTGAGATCGCGTTGAAAAATGGTTCTCGCAAAGACATTTCATTTTTTGTTTTTTAAGGAAGAATATTAACCCTTTGCCTTATAATATCGTGTGGAACTCGTGGTATAAATTGCGAGATAAAGATAAAAAGCGCGAGTCAAACTCATGATTCAATTCTTGCAAGTTTATTTTTTTATTTATTTGTTATTTGATGTTCATTAGTGTGTTTGGGCAAGCTTGTTATTCCTTTTTTCTAAATTTTTAGTATTAATTTGATTGAGTGTCGAATTAAATCATAAGATAAGGAGTTAATGATTTTTGTCTAGTCGAGAAAAAGTTTGTAACGTTAGAGTTTTTAACGTAATATAGTATAACATTCGAATGAACAGTGCATTTCTATCCTATACATTTACTCTTTGTCGGTTAGCTTTCAATCGACCAAAACAACGTACCACAAAAGCATCATCAACGTTCCTACGTCTCTCATGCCCAGCCATGATACACTGATGCCAAAATCTAATGTAATTGAATTATCACGATCGAATCTCATACAGATCTGGGCAAGTTTTATTTGAAATGAACATAAGAAATAATTATTTGAAATAATTGATTTCGGATCTTTATTTTCGATACTATTATTTGAAAAGAAAAATATTTATCGATTAATTTGAAACTCCCAAAAAACATTAAAAATGTAAAGTGGGCCATCGCTGTACATAAAAATATTAAATCAATGATGCGTCGCATCTTTATTAATAACTTTTTATCAAACATCTAAAATTTCAAATTCCTCATTGGTTCTTTAGACCATGTTAAACATTGTTGACTTCATAAATTACACATTCTCCTTCAAACAATTTTACTAAACTAACAATCTCTGTAAAAAACCTTGTACATAGTATGCGACGGTCCACTTTCTTCGTAAACGTCAAATATAACATTTTGGTACACCTATCAATCCAGGTTCAATATTTAACATGTTTGTATAAATAACGAATAATTTTTATTTTTCGAAAGTTATGCATATACAATTTTTAGATAATTTTTTTAAATTGTTTATGTGCAGTATGGATAAAAAAATTTATTTTACTAATCTCTAATCCAAAATTTAAATCAATCGGTGCATTTATGATAACGGTAAAAAGAATAAGACGCATCCTTTCGATGCGTGCTGTATTCGAATCAAACATTTTAATGAATTTATTCCATTTTTATTGTTTCCTAGTTCAATAACAAGCGTATTAGGATGATTCTTCTAGTATGTTAATGACCTGAATGTTTGATTTTATCAAGCGATTGTGCGAATAAAGTATCGTAAGGCAGGAAAGGAGTTAATTGATGCAATATGGAATTGAAAATGATTATGTATCAGTAAGAAATTGGAGTCGAAGCCTATTAATTCCTTGCCATGTTCGTGATTCATTATTTGTTTGTTTTTCTAATTCCACTACTTCCACATTTTGTGAACAATTAGGAGATATTCCTTGCAATATGGATTTAGAAAGAAAGCCATCATAACATTTCATTACAGGTGAACAATTTGTGTCGTGCAAAACAGCAAAATCTTTAAATTCAGTCGAATCGTTATTAGAATTCAGAACTTCATTAGGAAGATTGTGCTTACTATGCACAAGTGATTGATTACTTTCTACGGTAGAAGAAGTTGGAGTGTTTTTTAAATCTATTTGGCAAATTTTTCGCTTACATTTTTTTCAGAGCATTTTGTCTTGAAAATGCAATAGGAAGAGAAAGAATTGGCAGCATTATACCTTTATTATTAGGCAACTGTGGAAAATGCGTAATTACCTTTGAATTAACCATATCCTACAAATGCTGACACATTGCTTGTTTGTGATAACGAACTTTTTTCGGTGGAACACGAAATACCCGAGAAACTGCAAATGCAATAGCATATACACCGCAATCCTTGCCATTTTGTTGTTGATCAACAATTGGAAATTTTATGTTTTTGTCTGACAAATATGGAAACAATTTGTGAACGTATATGCGTATCACTGCCATAACAATTTCCCTATTCATCCAACTTGACGCTGAATCGTATACAAACACACTTTTTGTGTCATAGTACAAACATACCCAATAACCCACGTCATTAGCAGTGGGCATTTTCGTGCCTTCGTAAATTTTGTCTGGGATGCAAATAGTTTGCAAATAATCCTCGTTAACGAGAACAGATTTTATTTTGTCTGGTTCATTAAAAAAACAAAGATTTTGAGGTTTATAATGAGTTGACTTTGCGAAAATGTTACAAAAGTGAAAAATATGAAGTAATTCTAAATAATCATTTTTAAAGATAGCTTCATCATCTTTGGCGAGTTCATAAAAAAAATCAATTTTGTGAATAAGCTCACGCGAAACTACGCAAGACTCAGCCACCACAACTCGTGGCCCGTGCGTGACTTTTTCGCCCACTTCTACTCTCCTCCGCCTTTTTATGTCTTCCTACGGAACAATTTCGGTGTCGTCTGCTGGACAATTTTGGTGTCTTCTGCTGGACAATTTTGGTGTCTTTTGTTTGACAAATTTTTGTGTCCTCTGTTTGACAAAATTTGGTATCCTCCGTTTGACAAATTTTGGTGTCCTCTGTTTGACAAATTTGGTGTCTTCTGATGGACAATTTTGGTGTTCTCTGTTTGACAAATTTTTGTGTCTTTTGCTTGACAATACTTAATAAAATAAATAAAGAGAATAAATAAAGAAACAAAGATATAAAGAAAAGAAGAAGTATGAATATATAAAGAATGAAAAACTAAAGAAAGAAAGAATTTAATAAAGAATTAAAAAAATTATTTTCAATACTTATAATCTAATCGAACCACTTGCCTCGAAGATCTAATTAGGAATAACAGCGCTTGCTTATTTTACATCGTAAAACGGTCATGCGACGCGATAGTGCTTGTCTTTTTTTAATTTTTATTACAAGTTTTATTTCGTTTCACTTGGCGTATGTATGTAGGTACAGCGCCGGCTTTAGGAACATTGGCGCCCCGGGGCAAAATTTTCATGGCGTCCTGGATCGGTCGCACTTACAAGGGGAAGTCACTTTTACTATTTTTTTTTTTTTTATTGTAAGTTTATAACGATTTAAGGTAGTTCTATATGTACACGTACGAGCTAAAAGTTTCGACCACAGCGTACAGTATAATGCTATAATCCAATGCTTATACGGTGCTGTCGGTTACAAACTTTTAACAGAGCTTGTACACTGTATGTACTACACAATCACACCTGATGCATGGATAGGTTCCCTACACGTATAAATAGCGGCGCTGAAATCGTGGCAACACCGCAATTCTCCAGTATTAGTATCGTCGACTGTCAAATTATGGCCTAAGACCGCGCAAGCGCGTCACGGTCAAAGCATAGATGACTGTCAAAGTGTCAGTGTTTTACATCTTATTTATTTGTCAACGAAAAAGCGTATAAATGGCAACTCAATTAAGATTTAAAAGTCAGTTTGTGATAGAAAACTAAAAGCTGTGGCGAGCATGTGGCGAGCAAATGCTGCTAAACGCGGCGAACTTGTATATAACCTCAACGAAAAACAGCAAAAATTTGCTGTCGAAAGACGTCGGATCGTTAAATCTTTCGCTACGGCAGTCCGCTCCGCGAAGTGACACCACTGAACGGCAAACCGTGCCTAAAAGTGTGCACAATGCGCCGGATATATACGGCACCCGTAGCGAAAGGGTTAATGTACAATATGTTGCCGAGCAATTGAAGTGCATTAGCTGTAAAACAGACATTTTTTAAAGAAATACAGTGAAGGAAACACGAATGGGATTGAATTCTATTTTACACATTTCCTGCGACAAGTGCTGTGCGATAACACAAGTACACATAGGAAAAACAAATGTAACATCGAAGAATACTACTCATGCTGATGTGAATACTAAAGCTGTATTGAGTAAGTTATTTTGCAAATTATTAAAGAATATAGGAATAGATTTAATAAATTGTAAAGTGTAGCATACGAATAATGTCAAAATGGATTTCATAGGAGCGGTTCATTCAGGCATCGGAGAGACAGCTCTCAACTGTCTCTGTTGAACTGTTGAACTGTTTGAACATTCCCACCATTGGTCTTCATGTTTTCAAGAAATATGAACGGGAAGTTGGTCCAGCGTTAGAAGCTGCTGCAAAAGAATCATGCCGGAGAGCTACTGAAGAAGAAAGGGAACTAGTTATAGAGAAAATGGACAAGTTATGTCAGGAATTGTAAGCTTTCTCCCCTAAAATTCATAAAAATCTCACATTCTAGTCTATATTATAAGTATTTATATTTTTAACCGATTTCGACAAAGAGGTTACTCAATTTGACAGTGGTTGATGACCTTTTTTTTTATACCTCGATTAATAAGTGAAAAATGTTACATAATTTTCAGCTGATGAAACTATGTTTTTCTTTTTTTAATCATGATCAATAAAAAATACTAAATTTGAATAAAATTGAATTTTATCTGCTATTGACACTGGTTTTGTCCCTTCCATTATCAGGCCGCAAGATATAGCTGACGAGATTTATCCTTTTATGCGGGACCTCCGCTCTTTCCCTACTCCTACTCCTAATCCTACTCTTAATCCTAATCTTCATCCTGGTAAAGTAGAGGATGATGTAGACAGAAGAGAGACATTTGATGCAGCAATAGGAAATATCGTGAACATCATCGTTTCGTATGATATGGGCTGGAGCAAGCGGGACAATGGAAGAAGTTACAATAGTTTAAATGGCTATGGTACGACCGTTGGTTTTTTGAGTGGAAAAGTGCTTGACTTTGCAGCGAGAAATCGAAGATGTAAACTTTGCAGCAACGGTCATAGCAAATCCGATCACGATTGCAGGCAGAATTTTATTAGCAGTGCAAAGGCGATGGAGCCTGACATAGGCGCTGCTTTAGTCAACTAAAGTGCCATTCTTAAAGAAGCTGGGCTTAACGTTAGAGTCTTGATAGGTGACAAAACTGTTTTTTTTTTTAAATTTGGATAAAACAAATCTATATAATAATATTATGAACTTGATATTGTATATGCATAATAAAAACTGTATCTTTCCTATACGGTGTACATAGGGTGTCAGGTTCCATGTAGTCAAGCGTAGGACTACATGTACACATCAATGACTTGAATCGAAATATCTATACTGCGTTCACCGAGAGAACGGGCTGGTATTTGGTCAGATTTGGTCACATTTGCGCATAAATGAACGCTCACTTGTTCGTTTCTTCACTGAAATCCAGGCAGGCCCGGCCATAGCCGACGGGTGGGCCCGCGCACATACAATATATTCTTAATTGATTTTTTTGTATATTTATATATCTCCAAAATAAGTGCAGATATGAAAGAACCCTTTCAAATCATTACATATTATATCGATATTTGCACGTAACAAAGATTTACCAATAATTTCGGTTCGAACCGACTTTCGGTGTAAAAATAGCGGGCATTTCAAAAATTAAAAAGAAATCACATATACGGATATAATTAAAACTTTTCAAGAGTGCTATACTTTTTTTATGAAATAAGCACTTGTGTTTGTATGTATACCTATGTAATTTTCAGACCTACAAATAAACAGAAATACAAATTCGTTATTTAATTTATAAATGCTGCAGGCGTAAATACGTCTGTAAAATATTGTCATTTTACCAAGAAATGCCACAGTCTTTTGTTACAAACAATATTGGTTACTATGACAAATAATTCACTTCCTTTAAGTCGTACTAAGTAAAAGCATTGTCGAAATAATAATTGTTATAGTTTTTTCTTTATGCCACTGTTATTGCTGTTATTATTGCTGTGTTTATTGTTCTGTTTATTCTCGTTATTATTGATTTTTATTAAAATAGAAGAAGATTTGGAGATGGGAGTAAGACCATTATCTCCCGCAACAAAAAATAAAAAAGGCATGGTAATTATCGAGTAACAAAAATTATTATTTTATGTTATCCTAAAAGAATTTGGGATTAGTTCATTGTTATTGCTTGTTCATTTCTAACCCGGTTTTGTTCATTATTTTTATTATAGTTTGTTCACAAGCACGAATGTCTACTCGTCGTTAATCTTTTTAAGGATTTGAAAGAAGAAAATCCCAACATAAGTCAATCAGGAACTTATGCTGTCTTGGCCAAAAAGACGAGGCTTGGTTTATTTACTATAAAAAATACCATATTAGAACACGGAAGAACTCGCAACGTTTCATCTCCTAACGAAAAAATGATCCGCATTAGCAAGTGTGAGCAAATCGATGAGTTTGATAAAAATGCTATTCGCAAAAAAGTGTATGAATTTTATATTAACAAACAATTACCCACAATGACGAAGGTTTTGCGAGTAGTGAATAATGATAAAAATCTTCCAAACTTTAAGAAGACGACCTTTTGGAAGCTATTAAAAGAATTAAAATTTAATTATGTTGGTCGGACTTGTAACAGCATCCTCACAGAAAGAGACGATCTTTTTTTGTGGCGGCGAAATTATCTGAAGTCCATAATGAAATTTAGAGAAAATGGTCGACCAATATATTATTTGGACGAAACTTGGGTTAATACAGGCGACGTTTCTCCGAAGATTTGGATGGATGCAACCATTAAATCCAAGAAGGATGCATTTCTGCGAGAACTGACTACAGGTCCGTCTAATCCTACCGGAAGGGGCAAACGACTAATTATCGTACAGATTGGTAACACAGCTGGATTTGTTCCTAAAGGACTGTTATGTTTTGAATCAAAGAAAAACACCGCGGATTATCACGACGAGATGAATGGCGACACATTTTTAGAATGGTTCAAAAGATTTACCGTTACTGCAAAAAGACGCAGTAATTGTTATGGACAATGCACCATACCATTCCGTTAAATTAGAAAAAATTCCGACCGTCTCATGGAAAAAAGCAGCCATAATAGGATGGATTCAAAATAAAGGCGTGGATGTACATACCACGCTATTGAAAACTGAGCTCCTACACGTTGTTCGTTTGACAAAACCAGATCACAATAAATATGTGATTGCCGAGAAAGCAAAGGAATATAATAAAACAGTGCTAAGACTGCCACCTTATCATTGTGAACTTAATCCTATTGAAATGGTATGGTCAATGGTAAAGGGGTATGTAAAAAGTAATAACAACACGTTTAAACTGGACGATGTTAAAAGATTGCTCGAAGAAGGTGTTGAAGAAGAAAAAAGAAGAAAAATTGTGGGAAATCGACAATACAGGGTGTCCCACGCTTAGAGGCCAGAAAAAGAATGGCATCTGCGACTGATTTTTCTGAGTCGAAAGGAGTCATAAAAAGTAACATATGCCAGGTTAGTTTTCGAGCTATTAATTAATAACGATCTGCCAATCGTGAAGCGCGGAAGCGGTAGGTGTACTCTCGCCGCCATACCAAAACTCTAGCCAAGCTATGATTGGACCGGCGGACGATAGAGAAAGAGAGAGAGAGCGAGAGTGAGAGAAAGAATGAAGGGCCTGGTGGTCCGTCAACTTAAGATAGCGCCGTAGAAGAAAGCTAGGGCGAGAGACAGAGTGAGCGAGAGAGAGAGAGGGTCGGCGCGAAAAGCCAGCTTAAGATAACCTTGTAGCACTGACTCTCTCTCTCTCTCTCTCGCTCACTCTGTCTCTCGCCCTAGCTTTCTTCTACGGCGCTATCTTAAGTTGACGGACCACCAGGCCCTTCATTCTTTCTCTCACTCTCGCTCTCTCTCTCTTTCTCTATCGTCCGCCGGTCCAATCATAGCTTGGCTAGAGTTTTGGTATGGCGGCGAGAGTACACCTACCGCTTCCGCGCTTCACGATTGGCAGATCGTTATTAATTAATAGCTCGAAAACTAACCTGGCATATGTTACTTTTTATGACTCCTTTCGACTCAGAAAAATCAGTCGCAGATGCCATTCTTTTTCTGGCCTCTAAGCGTGGGACACCCTGTATACAAAGAATACTTTCTTATCACCATATGAAAGCCATAGTTTCCATGAAAAATTTAAAAAATGTACATATTTTGAAATAGTGTAGAAGAAACGTACATGTTATTTAAACTTTATACAGCAGAACAGTTCTCCAATGATGTTTAAAGGAAACTAAAAGACCATCACTGTAAAATTAAGATTCAGAAAGACCTAAATTTTACATTTTAAATCTTGAATGTCTTCAGGTTTAAAATCTATCCTAAGAAATAGAATGTGTCTCACTTCAACAAGTGTTAATCTCCATGCTATTACATCTGCATCACAGTAATCTACTAATTTATCAAATTTTTTAAATCCTTCTTGCAGGTATTCTACCTTGAGATTCTAGAACTGTTACTCTTTGATTGATAATTTCTATATACATATTATTTGTTCCATATTAATCTAAATATAATTTATCAGAATTTATCAAATATCTCACATCTTTAAATCAAAATATACTTATCATAAAAGGTCCAAAACTTTGGCATTAAGCATGCCTTTAATTGCAATACTACGAAATTCCATAACAAACCTACAATTTAATTAAAATTATTGAAAAAATCAAAACATATAAAACATTATATTTTTTATAAAAACCGATTTGTTACCTGGCTACTCTCAAACATATGCCGAATACGTTCTGTATACATGTATTGTCCTTTTGAATTTGTAAATGTATGTAAAAAACTTTTAAAACGTTTGGAGATTTCTGTCCATCGTCTTAACATTGTTAGCCACTTTTTGATTAAATAACCTTTTATATCTTCTAAATTTGATTAGAATTTGTATCTTCTATCATCTGAAATTAGAAACAAATTCGAATTCTAATTCTATCTACTGATTCTTCAACTTTTTCTATAATTAATGTTGTTGATATTTAAATTAAATGTGTAAATTTATCTTGTACAGACCATGATGTAACTGCTGCAAATAACTGGCTTATGTAATTTCTTTATCTCAAATATGTCCACCTGCCTAGAATAGTAAATATATAAATTTTATTAATAAATGTAGATATATATATAAAAACTGGATATATATAAAAATTGGATCCACTTACTCTATTGAAAGTTGATTTTAGAACTTTTTTTGAACGTGCTGTAACTTCCGTAGTCAAAAGAACAAAAAGAACATCATAATTAGATGTTGTTAAAAGATCCTTAAAATCTTGAACTCAACCTAAATTTATTACTGAAATTTGTACAAAGTGTTCATCTGTTTCATACTTCAATAATTCATCCTAAAAATCATAACCATCATTTTAATTACCGTATAACTTTACAATATCATATAAATATTAAAAATATATTGAGTACCAAGTCGGTCATAAAGTAAACTAAAGTTAGCTGCCAAGCCCTTTACATGTCTTTCTAAGCTTTTCGTCAAATCATCTGTCATCTGGAATTTCAAAGTGCAGCGATCGTGCCAAGTTATTCCGTTTAGCAAACTTGGACCTTATTTTATATAATTTTTTCGATATCGAGCCCGATTTTACAAGCTTTTATTTAGTTTGGCGTGTATGTTTGTATATCCAGTACAAATCTTGAAAGCTAAATTTGACCCACTTATACATGCCCAATCGACTTGAAATTTTGCACACATACGTAATTCGGATGACAATACATTTTTTACGGAAAGAATTTTCGAAAAAGGAAAGGGTTCTTTCGAGAAATTCGTGGCTACTTAGATATCTAAAAAAGCTATCGTTGGT
Organism: Ancistrocerus nigricornis; assembly: GCA_916049575.1. Classification (NCBI taxonomy): domain Eukaryota; kingdom Metazoa; phylum Arthropoda; class Insecta; order Hymenoptera; family Vespidae; genus Ancistrocerus; species Ancistrocerus nigricornis. Next base: position 11,248,570 of record OU696665.1, read on the forward strand.
CAACTGAACGAGTCGCTGAGATGATAGAGTCTTAACTTTTTATTTCCGAGATCGGAGGATATTTGTTGACAGCTTAACCTCAAACCATAAATCTTGTTAGACCTTACTCGGAATATCGATAAAGCAGAAATCAATATTATTATCGGCGGAATTATATCGATTGTAGCGCCGTAAATTAATTCCTAAAATTAAACAAATCTAACTGGTTTTTATCAATGTGTGAAATGTTTCGATAAAGTGGTACAAAATTTCATGTTGTGGCAAATACATAGATAAATGAATAAATATAACGACGCTTTAGCACAAATAGAAAAAATAGGAAATTATAGACTAATTTAATTCATTAAAAGATGTATTTCCGAATTAAGACATCATCTTTCTGTCTTGTCATTTTTCTCTTTATTAAAACATTCGTATTTATATTCGTTAATTTTTATAGTTTTATACTTTTGTTTACAGTTTTTGTATTAAATATATAAAAAATATATATTGTTAAATACTATTTGAAATTAAAGGTTTAATCATTATTTTTTCATTTATTAAATGAAGTTATCTATAGTATGATTTAAATGTTGTTTCTGGTCTGAGTCTGGGTTGCCTCAAGGTTACATTGTATAATTATTTATTTTCCCCTATTATTTTCACATTCTCCGGAGTCGGGAGGTTATATTGTACTTTTTCCGGTCCATGAGAATAGAGTTTATATGTTATGTACTTTTGTATGTACTTTTTCATACGTTTTAGGAACACCTGTATATTGACCGGGAAGTCGGCACATTTTCGTACTTCAAACTTTTCGCGTAACATACATATTTAATATTTATATACATGTATGTATATAATATCTAAATATATATATATATATATATATATTTATATGTATTTATTCCCTAAAATAACACATTTCAAGACAAATCAGTTTCCCTCACTTAGTGATATTATACTGTCGATTGTTTCTTACCGTGCCTTCATTTACAATGAGTTCCTCCGAAGAAGCAGTCGTAAGTATTATTACTGCCGTATTATTATTCAATATATCCGTGCAATTATTTTATTTCATTATTTGTGTTAATATTTCATTACAGATGGACGAAAATAACAGCGAGAAAGAAAACAGTGAGTAAAAAAATGAGATAAATATATTTTTCATTATTTATGTTCTTTTTTAAAATTTCCATTTTCAATGTTTAAGTTTCAGAAGACAAACGAAAAATTTTTATGCTGGAGCAGCAATTGCGCGAGAGTAAGCAGCAGCTCGAGCAATTGCGGCTCCAGCAGTTTCGGCTGGATGGAGAGGTTGGACCCAGCTCGTCGGCGGCAACGGCGTGGCCACCATTGCCGACGACGCCGGTGCCAAGCAACCCGCCGTTGCCGTCGATGGCACTGATGACGACAGCGACGCAGGCACCACCAGGCATTGGACGTTCCCGCGCCGGTAAGATTTCAAACTTATATTAAAGGGAGCTTATCGTGCAAATGGCTCCAAAAATCGTAATATTTGGGAAATTTTTAGAGAAAAGTATTCACTCTAATCTTATAAAAGCATATGCATTAATTTTATAGACAAGCAAAGCACCATTTTTTTTATTTGGAAATAATGTGTGTATGTTAGTAGTATAGTAATATTCGTACACCCTTTAAAGCATAACTTTTTTATAACTGAACCAAACGATTACAGTTTTTGCAAGAACATAGAAAACATAGATATGATTAGTTTACTACATATTCTATTTTGATTGTTTTAAAAAAATCGGTATCTTCGAAAGTACAATAAAATAGAAAAGGTCATTTGTATCAACTGTTTCATAGACTGCAGAAAAGTTTGTAAATCAGTGATATGTATTCAACTAATCCTATATTCTTTCAAAAACTCAAATCGGTTGGTTCAATTATAATAAAGTTATTCTGCTGTAAAAGGTGTACGAATATTACTAACACTCACAGTATATGTATATGTACGTGTACGAGGTGATTATTTAAAGTGACGAATACAATTATTGATATATTTAATATTGAAAAAAATGAAATAAAAATAATATATTCTATGTTTCAGAAGAGGGACAAATTAGGAAAAGGGGCGGCAGGGGCTGGTCGCGGTCTCGGTGGTATAAGGCCCGGGGTCGCTCCGGATACCGCGGCATTGTTTTTCACCGCACCAGGGGTGGAGGCGCTAACTTTACAATTTACATGTAATGAAAGAAAATGTAAAAACAAAAATAAAAAAATTATAATGTAATTTTCAGGCTCTATTTAATTCTTTCTCAGGCGTACTTTATTTATTATGTCCATTCTCTTTTTTTTAACACTGATCAGGTAGAACTGTACTGCACTTCCTTAATTATCCCTTCTAATCATACATATCCTCTACGAATTCATAAACGTGCGATATCTCAAATTGTAATATAATGATAAAATCGGTAGACTGCAATACTTAAACTGGTAGAACTCTCCGAAATTCTCATGATATGAATAGTTTGTAGAATATGGTAGTACTTTTTCCTAATAATTACATTAATATTTTTTCAGATCGTTCCAAATCTGAAGCGGAACCTTCCACAGGAATTGCTCCAGCCTTTATAGATTAGGATCACTATGAGACTTACAGTATTCGCAATGATTTCTCTATTTACACAGTGGAAAGTATAGCAATATCTAAAGCTCTCACGATGAACCCATTTCATGTATATGCAAAATATTCTCTGACTTGCTCAGCGTACTCCAAGCCTTGTTCAGCGGCAGCTTCTCAGTTAACACCAATAAATACATCATATAAATTAAAGAAAAATTAGAAAAAATCAATAAATAAGGAAAACGAGTTAAATTCACATGAATTCCTATTGACAATGTTATAATGAGAAACAAAATGATCAACCTGCAAAACAGGCGATGATGGGGAAACATGATGCTACCGACAAGATACTATTCACAGACCATTAATTTAAACAAAAAATATGTGTGTTCAAACAAACTGAAGATATTAACACTTCGCAAAGAAAATAAAGGGACATAATTACTTAACAAATTTTCATAATCCCAGAAGAACATACACACACACATACATATATATATAGATGGCTTGGCGTGAGTATGGAGTACGCTGAACAAGTCAGAGAATATTGCAAATATATGAAATGGGTTAATTATTACATCCAGAGCCTTAGATATTGCTTTACTTTCTGCTGTGTAAATAGAGAAATCATTGCCAATACTGTAAGTCTCATAGTGATCCAAATCTATACAGGCTGAAGAAATTGCTGTGGAAGGTCCCGCTTTAGTTTTGGAACCATCTCAGAAAATATTAATGTAATTATTAAAATGTGATAGGTTAAGGATATCGACATGTCAAATATTCCAGCGCTGGCTAAATTTCCACCTGATGTCGACGCTAGCACCACTAGCCCCACTAGCGGCGAATTTAGGAAAGGGAACAAAATTTATAAATATAGATATAGTCGCAATGTTAACGAAAAAGGTCGGAAAAAAAAGGACTGATAAAATTCATATTTTAAAACACATAATTTAGATTATTAACTTATTGGAAGCCGCGATCCTAATAAATTATATATCAACGGATGGGAAAAAGTTCCAGGATTATGACGAAACAAACCAAAATTATGTAGCACTTCCCGTCGATGAGATGTTAGAATTTTAAGGTTTACCCCTCCCTTCAAATTTACGATTTTTCTGTAAATATACCACCGGCGTTAGTCCTATTTTTTTGCAACGGACAGGCCTAACTGCCACTAGTCTGTAATAGCAACAATTTTAAATAATGCATTATTTTGTTATTTTGTTAATTTTTAAATTTGACAAAAAAATAATCCTCAAAATAAGATGCAGTAGACAGTAAACCAAAGAATGTCAATATAAATTAAACTCAGAACTAATAATCACGACATTTGATTAATTTCGACGAACAATTTCACAATTATTTTAAATATTTATAAAATAACATAACACCTTATTTGAAATATTACACTGGTCGCAAAAATTAAAGCATCATTAAAATTTCGTGAAAATTTTGCTCATTTTCACACGACTATATCTCCGTGAAAAATGGTCCTAAATTAGTGAAAACCAGCCGCAGGGGGGCGCGGGGCCCCCGAACGAAACAGCTTTGCTGTTTCGTATTAGGCACAACCGCTGCTTAGGCAGAGCTGCTGCTGCACGATATGGCCAGTACGTTGCGTAGCAATGTTTCCCGTCATGAAGATTAAACAATTTTTTATTTCCTATAACGAGGAACAATATAACAAGATACACTTTTTCAATTACCGTTATTGCTGCTGCTGCTGGAGTTGCAGCCGCTCGTTTAACTGTTGTTAGAACTGCTGCTCCTTCTTTTGAATTTGATTGAGGAATATAGCTCTCTCTCGAGCTTGTTCCTCCGGCAGATCTTTAAGTTAGTCTTCCAACACTGCCTAATCTATGTATACATCACTTGTTTAAATAATTAAATAAAAAATGAATGTTTAATGGAAACAAATCATTTGAATTTTCGCAAGAAAATAAAAGCGAGAGTGTACATTCACTTTTGACTCTCAATGTATATAATGCCCAACTCCATCTCATTTTTTGTGGACATAATTATTGTTAATTGTTTTAAACGGAATCTGAAGAATTAGAAATACAAATTAGATATTTAGGAACATATGTATAGCATTAAAAGTAGCTTTATATTTATGCCAGACATTTTTAACAGATACTTACTGTATTTTTACAACCGTTTACATAAACGGAAAAGGAATTAAGAAGGTGAATATTTACGGATCAAATTTCTCGAAAGAACCCTTTACTTTTTCCAAAATTTTTTTGAAAAAAGGTACTGTCATCCGAGTTACGTATGTGTCTAAAGTTTCAAGTAGATTGGCTGTTCGTGAAGTTGGCACCGCAACTTTTTAATTTTCAAAAATTCGGGGTTTCGGCAGGTTGTGCTAGGTTTGTGCTGACTTGTGCCGTAAATAAAAATTTTGAAATGAAAATATTTCCATTTCTTTTTTAAATGAAAAATAAAAATTTGTTTCAAAAATGTTTAAACTTTAAAGTTGTGCGGGGCTGTGCTCACTGAGTAGAACAAAATGAGTCCTTATAAAAATCTTGTAAGACCAGCCGTTTCCAGGATATACAAGGGGACATCACGACCTCGTAAATTGACTTCGGGATGAGACTTTGCAGGTTTGTAGTATACCTAAAGGGTGTTCACTCTGCAAAGTAATAGCGCGCACTAGCCATAAGATTCCGAGAAAAAGGGCTCTAAAGTTTTACGTATAGGACGTATACCGGTCACTTTGAACACCATCCAAGAACAGCGCAGTGGCCGAGTTGTAGCGAACTTGTTTGCGGTGCGGACGATCCAGGTTCGATACTGCGTGGGGAAACTCTTTTTTTTCTTTCAACCTGGATCGTCCGCACCGCAAACAAGTTCGCTGATGTCCCCTTGTATATGTGCCCCCTTGTATATCTTGGAAACGGCTGGTCTTACAAGATTTTTATAAGGACTCATTTTGTTCTACTCAGTGAGCACAGCCCCGCACAACTTTAAAGTTTAAACATTTTTGAAAAAAAATTTTATTTTTCATTTAAAAAAAAATTGGAAATATTTTCAAAATTTTTATTTACGGCACAAGTCAGCACAAACCTAGCACAACCTGCCGAAACCCTGATTTTTTGAAAATTAAAAAGTTGCGGTGACAACTTCACGGACATGTCGATTGGATATGTAGAAGTGGGTCAAATTTAGCTTACAAGATTTGTACCGGACATACCTAGCAGGGGTGTGCTGAATACTCGTATTAGTATTCGCGAATATTCGCCAAATGATATGCGATTATTCGAATACTTTACGAATAATACAAATAATATATAATTAATTAGATAAGTCAACATATAAAATTATCTAATATTCTAATGAGAAATAATTTGTACAAATAATTATTCATATTCAAAATTTAGTAATTGTAAATTGTGTTATATAAATAATAATTTTATTGCTTTTTCTCCTTGTAACCTAGTGCATAAAGGTTCGTACACGATCGCACTTCTGCTGTTCAATATAGAAATTCGCCAATCGACCGTACGCTGGTATTTTGTTAATGTGTGTCTTTATGGAATTAAGGATACGTTATCGCGCCTCTTGGTACTTTTCGATCGAATGTTTGCTATTTGTATTCGTATTCGCGAATACTATGGTAAATTATTCGTATTCGTATTCATATTCGCGAATACATATTTTCTAGTATTCGGCACACCCCTAATACCTACATACATACGGATAAGTAAAACTAAATAAAAACTTGTAATAATAAAAATGAGTACATTCCAAGTATATTCATTGAAACTCTTTTGTTTTGGAGTATCTAGTAATTGAAAACCATGAAATGAAATTTGGTTATTGAAATTGACTTGGTTTTGCAAGTACATATTGAACTTGATCTCATCCCTGCTCACTATTTGAATTAGTAAAAAATTCACTTATTCGGCTTTAGAGAGTACGAAAAGAAATAGTTTAAAATCAAAAAAATAAAGTGTTTTTTGATACATTGGTAAGTTATAATATAGAGAAAAGTGGGATTGGTTATTAAACTATAAGAAACTTGGCTTGTAGAGTATTTGGCGATAGAAATTGTTTCTCAATGAACAATAAAAGCACCTACAAAGATACATCAAAATAACATGTAGTTAAAATAAAAATAAATTACAACTGGAACAAGAAAACCGAAATGCCATAAAAGTGAAATTCTACCTTAAATACGGGTATACGCGGGTAAGTTGATTTGTGAACAGCCATGATTTATTTACCAAAATTACATCGGTGATTAAACAGCATGCATATCGATGAAGTACACCGTGTTAAAGGCGCAAACTCGGAAACCCTCCAAAGCGGATATCTCGAAATTCAATGATAAAACGATGGAAATCACAGCGCGTCGTCCATAGTGAGCTGAAGCTCTAGATTTCGTTTTCTCTCTAAATTCATTTCATCGGATATTCGTATAAAATTCGCTTGCTCGAGTCGAAGGGCCCTCTTCAATTCCTGCAACTTCCATCCTGCCTCCATTTGCTTTTCGGCTATTTGTCTCTGCAGCGCGGCGATTCTTTTGTTTAAAACATCGTAATCTTCTTGGGACGGAGCGTTTCCGGTACCGGGACAAGGTACCATCACGACATGTTCGTAGTTCGGGGCATCGCTATCGTCTCGAACCATGCTCGACGTCAATAGACAGATTTTATCATGGAGATCCGCCAGTTGCGTTAACGTCAATGACTGTAAGTAATTTCATTTCTATCGAATTTCGTTCGTTGCACGCTAATTTATGACGAGTCATTTTGCACATACTCGGAAGTGATATTAAATGATTTAATGCATTCATAAATTTCTGTATCTCATTCAAATCCAAACGAATGTAATATTTAATAATTACTACTTTCATATATCTTATATATATAAATATCTTGCTTATTTTTTATGACAGGGAAAAATGTTATAGGAAAATATTATTGTGTTCGAAGGGACCAATGTTGTGATGAGTAAACAAAATTTTTCTAGGTTTTTTTCAAGATTTCAAGGTCATCGATGTTTTTTTTTAATTGAAGCTACATCTTTTTTTCATCGGAAAATGATAGCTGAGGTCAAGACGAGTTAATTGACTTTTCCTATTCTAACCGTCACATGACCTTAGAAATTCAACAAAGTTGGGAAATTGATACAAATGATAAAATATATCGACCATGCAAATGGGAATAGATAGACAAATTCATGACAAAAAGTTATTTCAACAAGTGCTCAAAATAATGCCCATCAAATTGAAATAACTGTTTATTCCGGAATTTTTTTATATGCTATTTTACCATTTTCATAAATTTCCTAACTTTGATGAATTCCTAAGGTCACGTGAAGGTTAGAGTATTAAAGATCGTTGAATTCGTCTTGACCTCAGCTACCATTTTCCGATCAAAAGATACGTAGTTCCATTTAAAAAATAACATCGATGGTCATGAAATTTCGGAAAAAAGACCCTGAGAAAATTTGTTTACCCATCACAATATTGGTCCCTTCAAGCACAATAATATTTTCCTGTAATATATTTTTCCCTAAAAAAAAAATAAGCGAAACATTCAAAGTGGTCAAGTAAAATGAAACACCTTGTATTATACCACATCAAATTAATACTAACTTTTAACCAAATATTTGCATCAAAAGAGCCCAATGCATCCTCGTCTTCGGGAACGCCTCTCTCCTGTGATTCCTAGAGATCCGTTATCGTTATAACAAGTTTGTGTTAAAAAGAAACACGAGAGAGAATAACGCGAATATTACGTAATATTGCATATTTCTCAACTTCGCGTTACTATTACGGCTTTATGGCAACATCGGTGTCGGAGAGTCCCAAGCGTTTGGACCAGCACGAACTAATTAATAACTATAATTACACGATTTGTGTCCCGCGTCTGGCGACGTTAAACGTCATTTCATAAACAAAGCTCCTGATGCCGCGCAATAAGAATGGATATGGG